>CM053143.1:140328828-141578828 GCA_028571685.1 Heterohyrax brucei
AGCAATGTATGCTTAAAGAAGAATCAACATTTTGTATTTAAAACATTTCTGCTATATACTCTGTTGGTTACACAGGCTTCAATGCTACTCTCCATGCCTATTCTCTAGCCAGTGATGCCCCATAAATCTATAAATTCCAGATTTATTTAGAGTAAATAATCAAGACAAATCCTGTACATCCTGCTGAAGATCCTGTACAGAACCTGTATGTCCTGCTGAAACGTTTTATAGTTAAAGGCTCTCTGATACATTTTTGCTAATGCCATTAGCCATTATGTCATGAGCACCTTTAAATTAAACTATATTTATTAGAGGAAAATTAGTTTGTTCATTTAATAACCATGTTTAACTACAATAGTTAATTAATCTTAATAACTAGAATAACTTAATAACTGATGAGGAAAACACATTAACAATCTGGTTATACAGATGACACAACCTTACGTGCTGAAAGTGAGAAGGACTTGAAGCACTTACTGATGAAGACCAAAGACCACAGCCTCCAGTATGGATTATACCTCAACATAAAGAACATCACCGCCATCACGGAGAGAAGCAGACATTGGGCTGAGGCGCCCATTTAAAGAGGGGCAGTCAACTGGTGGCCTGAAGGATGGATTGCACCCACAGATGCATTCTGCTTGACTTTCAATGTTTTCTGGATTTGAATACTGTAAGGCAGGATTATACCTCAACTAAAGAAAACAAAAATCCCCACAACTGGACCAATAAGCTACATCATGATAAACAGAGACAAGATGGAAGTTATCAAGAGTTTGACCTCCCTTGGACCCACAATCAACACTCATGAAATCAGGAGTTAAGGAACAAAAGGACTCATTGCATTGTACAAATCTGTTGCAAAGGCCTCTTTCAAGTGCTTGGAAAGCAAAGATGTCTCTTTGAAGACTAAGGTGCATCTAACTGAAGGCTACAGTCTTTGATTTTCATCAGTAAATTTGTCAAGGTCTCTTCACTTTCAAGAAGCAAGATTGTACATGAATTGTTAATGAGTCTTTCTCCGCTCCTGATGTCATGTTCTTCTTCATATAATCCAGTTTCTCAGATTATTCAGCATACAGGTTGAATAAACTCAGTGAAAGAATACAACCCTGATGCACACCTTTTAATTAAAGGTGATTTAAAACGATGCAGTATCCCCTTATTCTGTTCGAACAACTAAAGTATGTATGAAACTGACTGCTATTTTTCTTTGAAAGGTTTTATAAATTGGTTACCTGCATAAATTAAAATGAGACTATTTAGGAGAAATATGTTTTTGTTTAACTTACAAAAAATTTCTGATATTCTTGATTAATAAGAGTTTTAAGAAATACTGACATACTACTATCAGGAATAAATGACTCACTCGAAAATATGTGAGTGCTGTTCACTTCAGATGTTTTGATATTTCTCAGGGGTCTTCATCCTGTGTCTCCCTACAGTTTTGTCCCACTGGAAATGTATATTTTCTCTGACTCAGCCTATGGAATTTGGAACACTATAACTCTACTGGGGAGGAGGAAGGAGATGGGACTCTGTGACACCAAAGACCGCTGTCACTATCTTTATGCACTTTGGGTAGTTTTTGCATGTAAGAAATGCAAAGCCCCTAGTAAACAAGTCTACCGTATTTGTTTTTCTGTCTTTGCTTTCAGTCCCTCAACCCTGCAGTCACTTGCCACGAGAAGGTGGTAAGTGTCCGAAAAGAACCGAACGAGTCCCTGGGCATGACTGTGGCTGGGGGAGCATCGCATAGAGAATGGGATTTGCCCATCTATGTCATGAGTGTGGAGCCTGGAGGTGTCATAAGCAGAGACGGAAGAATAAAAACAGGTAAAGAGACTTAGGGAACTAGGATAGCAGAGAAATCAGCATCTTGCTGGATTAGGCAACTCTTCCAAAATTATCAAGAGAACGTAAGGGTGATCTGGCTAAGATAGATCAGTGCTACTGACTGACGATGATTGCCTAGATTGGGTTTCACTCCTCTTAGTTCCTGAAGCTGGAGATGAGCCTCCTCGCCTGCTAGTAAAGCAAGAGCCTTCAAACATTTCTAGAAATTCATCAGGCAGCAAATAAAGTTATGGAGCTCCCGAGTGGTGTAAATAGTTAACATGCTCAGCTGCTAACCAAAAGATTGGAGGTTCCAGTATACTCAGAGGCACCTTGGAAGAAAGGCCTGGTGACTCACACATGAAGAATCATCAGTGAAAATCTACTTCTGCCATGGTTATTCTATATGAAAAAGATGATATTCAAGGGAAGTAGGAACACAGGAGGGAGATAAAAGAAAACAGGAGGGTGGGTAGGCAAAGAATGTATTCAGTTTTTCTTCCTATTCTGCAAGGACTTCAGTGGAGAATGACGAGATCAATGGAGAAGTGAGTCATTTGTGAGAGAATGAGCTACAGGGTTACACAGTATGCTGCAAGAGAAAGGTCCAGGATGTAGTAGGTGCTTAGCCAATGGTAGCTATTAGCAGCCTTGCAGTGAGTAGAAACACTGTTGATTCTTCTTTTCCACCTCTCTAAGAGCACAGTTCCAAGACCATTTTTCATAACTGTTTCAGACTCCCCTGCCAGCCATTCTCATAGGTAGTGTCTTACTCTTACATTCATCTGTATTTATTGAGGGCCTGCTGCATGCCAGGCTCTGGGCAGGTTCTGGGGCTTCTGCCAGGTGCTTCCTCTTCACACTAAAAATACAAAACAGAAGGAGTGGAAGAGTGGTCTTTATTTCATTAAATAGTGAATAAAGCTAACCTCCCTCTCTCTCCTCTCTCTCTCTCCTCCCTCTCTCTCTTTCCCCTTTTGGTTTTTTTAAGAGCCAGATACTAATAAAATGTACTTTAGAAAACCCCAAATAAGATCTGCATTGAGTTTTCCACTTGCACCTCGGAATATGCACACTCTTTACCATTTGCTGTATGAGAATTGGCCTCATGTCATTACAAGAGACCAGTGATGTGCCTGTTGCATTCACTGCTGCCTAGCCCGTCCCTGCCTCTTTGCACTTGAAGGACAAGTTACTATTTTCACCGTCATTCAGGATGGCTTTTGTTGTCTCTGGCCGTCAGGTGATATCTTGTTGAACGTGAATGGAGTTGAACTAACAGAGGTCAGCCGGAGTGAGGCAGTTGCTTTATTGAAAAGCACATCCTCCTTGGTGGTACTCAAAGCTTTGGAAATCAAAGAACAGGAGCTCGAGGAAGACTGCAGCAGCTCAGCACCCCTGGACTCCAACCACAACACAGTCCCACCCGGTGACTGGTCCCCCTCCTGGGTCATGTGGCTGGAATTACCTCGGTAAGTCCCAACATGACATCCCTGTGGAGGCATGAGAGGAAACAATTACATTTCATAGACAGCTCTTGTTCTGATTCAGGGCACTAGCATCTTAATGAGACCCAGGCTTGGTTGTGGGATTTATAATAATTCTGCCTTCCCTTTTGTAACTGAAATTGCATGCAGAAATGCTAGGGCAGGAGCAAAAACCTGGATAGGGAAACACTGTTAAGCAGTCACATTGAAAATCTTGCAGGTCTACCATAGACAGTTGTGTGGGTGGTTTGTGCACTGAGGAACTCAGCTGACAGAGAGGGAACCCACCTGTGTTAGTTCATACACTCTGGAGCAGAGCTCTAGCCCTAGAGGAAGGCTCGCCTCCTGCTAATCTGCTAGGTGTGGCCCTGGGACTGTGCATGGAGGATGACTCCACTCCATGGCTTTAGCTCTGCAGCCTTCAGGTGGCCCATAAAGTGGTGCAGCAGAACACTTCACCTCTGCCCAGATGTGTAAGCTTGTGCTGCTGGGAAACAGTTCTCAGACTCCTTCCCTAGTTCCTGGTCCTGAAAAGTTCCGGTTTCAAACTTCAGGAAACAGCTGGGTTGTAATTTCAGTGACACATAACTAGAGTTTTACAGTGGAGTATTTAATTGTCTCACACAAACACTCCAGGGAAAGATCTGGGGACTGCTCTAGTAAATGGCCATCTGAAGAAATTAAATATTCAAAGTGCAGATTCATTGGAGCTTGTTCACCTTCATCAGAGCTGTGCTGTTGACTTTAAACCAAAGGGGAAAAAAGAAAACCAACCAACAAACCGAACCCATAGTTTTCCAGTCAAATCCCACTCATAGTGACCCTACAGGATGGAACAGAACTACTCCGTCAGGTTTCTAAGGAGCACTTGGTGGATTTGAACTGCTGAACTTTTGGACTCCAGCTCTTAACCACCAGGCCACCAGGACTCTGCTATGGACCTTACTGATTCCAAATGCGTGATTTAAATGTTAAGATACTAGAGTTGTTGATGGTGATATGGTGGCCTAGGTTAAATGAATGAAAGCAAGACGTTTGGCTTTAGTACATTTATTTGAGGGTGAAGATAGATGGTGTTCTCTCTCATTTTTTAAATTTTAAAATGAGCTTAAATAAATATGTCTGCCTCAAATACTGACCTAGGTTCCGTTTTGAGCCTTCACTCATTAGTTGATAAATTATTTTTAAAGTGAGTGCATTTTTTAAAAAATCTTTCAACATTTGAAAGCTATGCCTGAGGGGGAGAAGAGAGCCTTCCTTAAACTAAGATTTTGTTCAAGTTAAAATCTTTCTGAAGCTGGAATCTATTAAAATAAATCATTTTCAATTTTTTTTGTTTGAAAGTGATTTTGTTGTATAATCAAAGTTTCTTACTACTCATTGACTTAAGATGGGACAAATGTGAGACGCTTTTTGCTCCAGATACAACCAGATGAGCAGCTTTCCTTCCCTTCTCTGGCTTGTCCTTGGTGGCCGCCCTTCTCTTCCTTGCTAGAATTGTGGAGGGGATTTTTCTGCTTCCCTCTGCAAGGACAATAGAAAGAAACTGTAAAATGGTGGCAGCATAACTAACACTGATTTCAAGTCCCCTTGGCAATTCTTAGTTTCCTTCATGTCTCCCTCTATCCACAGGCGATAAAATAAACACAGTAAAAACTTCAGATGGTACCAAACGGTACATATAGTATGAAAAGTAGGTCTTTGCACCCTGACCCCTGGGTGCTGCCCTGAGACAATTTCTCTGGGGACAATGCTACCAATTTCCTGTGCATTTTTGTGAGTAGCATCCATGCCAAGGTTGGCGAACTTTTTACAAATAGGGCTAGATAGTTTAGCCTTTATATTCTCTGTCACAATTATTCAACTTTGTTGTAGCATGAATGCAGACATAGGCAATACTAAATAACTAGGTGTGGCTGCATTTCAATAAAGCTTTATTTACAAAAACAGGTGATAGGCTGAGTTGTAGGAACCCTAGCAGTGTAGTGCTTAAGTGATATGGCTGCTAGCCAAAAGGTCAGTAGCTCCAATCCACTAGGCACCCCTTGGAAATGCTATGGGGCCATTCTACTCTTTCCTATAGGGTCACTATGAGTCGGAATTGACTTGACAGCAATGAGTTTCGTTTGGTTGGGCTCTACATGTATGCAAATAAGAAGCTGTATGTGCACTGTCATGTACCATGTTTTCTTTTTTAATCTAACAGTATACCAAGGTTTCATTTCATATCAGTGCATATCCAGCCACTGATTCTTTTTTATGACTGAATAGTATTCTACTGTATAGATGTACTGTATTTATTTAACCAGTTCTTATTGGCAGTGGACACTTAAATTGTTTTGTACCTTCTGCTTTGACAAGCAATGCTGCTGTAACTATCACTGTGCCTTCCTCATGGACAAATGTACCTGAGGACAGTTTTAAAATATGGAACCACTGGGTTAATTGATAGTGTACACAGTCTGTAACACCATTATCTGAAAAACATTGGGGATCTAATACTGCTCTGGTTAGGGGTCTGCTTACTTTATCTTGTATGTCTTTGGAAGGTGTCTTCATGTTCAGCAGAGCTGCATCTATAGCAACCCTGAGCAGTCCAGGCTGAGAATGTGTCCCCCAGATCAGTGTGACATTTACCTCAGCCAGGAAGCCCAAGGCTGTCACCAGCCTGGGGCCACTGTTTATGTTAACTGCTTAGTTTGGAGTTTCTTGGATCAGGCAAATAAACTCAGATTCCAAACTTACATGAGTAGCAATGCATCCTTAGGAGGTGACTTAAAAAAAAAAATGCAATTTCAATTCAGAGCTCAGGATAGTCATGGGACAGATCTGGACAGATCTCTTCTTCCAGGATCATCTTTTTGTTGCTTTGAGGGTTTGAGGTACTCTCAGTATTACCTTTCTATTTTCCTTGAGTCTAGGCTTTCATTACCTGACCCTACAAAACCACAAAACCCCAACGCTCTAGTTACTGTTGTAGCCTGGATTCCTGAAAAAGCACAGCCCAAGGCAAAGAGTTGATGTTATGACTGTATTGTTGATGGCATTAGCTGCTATTGTGTGAGCCCCCTCCTCATGGGGACCAGATGTGCACAGTGGACTGCTACCCTGTCTTATCTGCTGCTACCCCATGATTGGTTGTGGATGGGACCATTGTGATCGTTGGGCTTTGCATTGGCTGAGTTTTTTCAGAAGTAGACTTCTAGCCCTGTCTTCCTAGTCTATTTTAATCTGGAAGCTCCACTGAAGCCTGTTTAGAAACATGGCAACACGTAAGCCTGCACTGAAGAGTGGTTATGCAGTGCTTAAGTTATGTTGGCTGGGAAATAGGACTTGGAGCTCCCATATGGAAGGCACGAATTCTACCTCTGAACCACTACTGCCCTCATTACTTATTAGGGAATGTGGTTCCAGAGAACGGAGTTGAGAAAGTCAGTCTGTTTCCTTACAGTTCAACATTCACGTCTGTCTTCTCTGCCAACCTGGGCCATGGGAGCCCTGGGAACAGCCAGCTTGCCTGTTACTGGTATTCCAGTGTGAGATGGGTGGTTTTGTCCTTCAGAGGGAAACCCTGGTAGAGTAGAGGTTAAGTGCTGCATCTGCTAACCAAAGGCCGGCAGTTTGAATCCACTAGGCACTCCTTGGAAACTGTATGGAGCAGTTCTACCCTGTTCTATAGGGTCATTATGTGTCAGAATCAACTCAGTGGCAGTAGATTTGGTTTTCTGGTTTGGCCCTTTAGAGCAGGTCACCCCGCAGTCGTGAGTGTCCTCTGTCTTCTCTTTCACTGCCTTTGGTAGCTCTCCCTCATGTACAGTGACTTAATTTTAAGAGTTGCATTTCTATTTCCAAGTCTCCTAGTTGCTTTTAGAAGCCACTAATTTTTAAAAGCAGAAGGGAAAACATCTTTACTCAGTGATTCTGAAATCTGGCCACCTCGGCCTATTTTGAAAGTCCTTGTTATTAGGTCATGCTCCTATATCAGAACCTCAGGTAGGCTCAACATAGGACCTTCCAATGGTGGCACCGTTTCACTTTTCATGGGAAGATGAACCACTCACATCTTTACCCTGATTAGACAGAGCCCCAAAGACTCAGTTTCTCCCAGACTGATCAAATGCCATATGCTTAAATATCTTTAATCATCTGTTGTGGGCAAAGGTCATTGGCCCAAACCGCTAGCAATTTAAGAAAGGCTGTCAGCAGATTTTTAAAAAGAAAAAAAAATTACCAAGAAGAAATCCCTCTCCATGTTAACAATCTGCTTGGTCAAACCTTTTTCCCTTTTGCTTAATGGCTTTTGGGCAAATTTATTTCCCCTAGCATTATGACTCAGGTTATTAAACATTTATGTTAACTCTGTCAATGAAGGAAAATGATAGAGCATGTAAACTGCAAAATAGGAAATTCATTGTAATCACGTTCTTAGCTGCAGTCCAACACCCAGAGAAGAATATGCATGAAGAGGGTGGCATTAGTATGCTGAACCACTGGGTGTCAGAAATGGGCAGTGGTGGAGAGATTAGATGCAAGTTATAAAGGAAAATGCCAATGTATTTGCCCTGATCAAAAGTGCATTGTGTGCTACCTGGGGCAGCCACTGCAGAATGTGTCTCCTAGTTACACAAATTCTCAGATGCCATTCAGTTAGAGGTGATTCAGAAAGCAGTGAAGATCCTCTGCTGTTTTGTCTGTTGGCTCTCGGGCCCACACTCCACATCTGGAAGTCTTTCAAAACATGCTCTCATCTGGAGAAGAATGATAATAATATACATTCATTCCTTTCTCCTCATGTCTAAGAAGTTAACCTTTTACTCTCCGGAAACTCTTGAAGATATGGATGAAGCTCGTCAACCTCAACTAGCAGGGAAGCAGGCATCAGTTGTTTTTCAGGTCCTTTTGTCTTTAATAACTTGACAGTGATCCATGATATGAAGATTCAAACTTGTTCCCTTTAAAGGAGATGCTCCCATGATTCCCGCACACGAGTATGACGGAAGGCTGTACTCCCAAGAGCAAAGGTTACAGTAAGACAAGAATTCAAGGCTCACAGGCTGCAGAGCTTGGTCACAGGAGGTCTCTGAGGGGGTAGCAGGCAACAGAAGCAACATGGAATACAAGGGACCCGCAGGGGACACGGTTAAGAGCTACCACTGCTAACCAAAACGTCAGCAATTTAAATCCACCAAGTGCTCCTTGGAAACTCTATGGAGCAGGTCTACTCTGTTCTATAGGGGCACTATGACTTGATGAAAATCGGTTTGTTCTGTTTGGTGTAACGTGGAGTCAGAATCAACTCCACAGCAATGGGATAAATTAATATGAGAAAAAATTCAAAGTATTTATGTACTACTTCATGTAAACCCCATTACATGTTAACACAAATAGCCTGTCTCTTATGAAAAAAGAAACAGTATTTTCAGAAAATTAGTGAGAATGCCATCCTTTTGTATTTTTGGAAGTCTCTTTTATGCCTGCCTTAATAGAAGACAGGCGGATTCTCCTATGTGCTGGCTTCTGCCTTCAGTCGACTGCTGTATCACCCACCATGTAGCCTCTGGAAAACACCACGTGCTCATAAGGACAGAAAAAGGCCAATAACCTCCTGGTGTTATTAGTAAACTAGTTCTGACCTCCAAATCCCCTGAAAGGCACATACTTTAAGAACTGCCCTTGGAGAGCAAAGTGTAAGTTAGGTTTGAGCAGGGTGACCATGCAGCTAGCAGCCGAGGAACTTGGTGCAGTGCCAGAGCTCAGAAGACTGTTGAGACCCACTGAGACGGCTGAGCAAACCTCTTGAAGGAAGCCCCTGAAGAAGGCTGGGAAGAAATGGCCCAAGAATGGATAAATATCCTTTTACTCAGTTTTATGGGATGGTTACAGACATAATTTTCAGGTGGATACTGGGAGTGAGATACTGAATACAGCTGAGTTACCGACTAACTTGAAATTGCTCAGTTGGTGGTGACACAGCACTGGGGAGAGTCCACATTTCAATCACCCTCTTCCATGGGCTCAGTGCAAACCTGTCAACTCCCAGAACTGCTCTCACTCTGAACTCACTGAGTTAGGTGTTGTGAGCACAGCCTGCTACCCTTCTGGGTTCCCTGACCCTAATTCATAGGCCCCTCTATTTTTTCCCTCAACACGCTTCTGTCTTTAATTCCACCCCTTCTCTTAGTGCCCGTGAGCCATTGCCATTTATGTTTTTAAAATCAGTATCTTCCACTTTCTTATCTCATTGCCCTCTGGACTAGTGGTCCTCACTGCTGCCCAAGCATCCACCTGCGTTTCTCATTGACTCTTGTCTCATTCTCCACAGCAGAGATTTTGCCACGTACTCCATGCAACTCCAATCTCTCTTACCCCTTCACAACTTCACAAGCTGTCATCCACCACCTCCCGTCCCTTTCTGCCTAGGTACTTCCAAATGTACCTCAACCCATCTACAGACGTCCCACTCACCTTCCTGCGATCATGTAGAGGAGACTCTCCTCCTCTTTAAAAATGATGCTGTGTTCTCCCCACCACCACCCCACCTTCTAAGGGATCCCTCTCCTCTCTTCTGTGGTCTTGAACCTCTACCTCTCTGCTAGTTTTATTTTCTTACCAGTTAAATATCTTCAAGTTGCTAGTCTTAAAAAAATCTCAAGCTTCTGCCAACTTTCTAGCTTTTTCTTCTATCCTTGAATGAACACTTTTTTTTGCAATGTTGTCTACACTTGCTCTACCAGTTTTTTTTCATTCGCTTCTCCGTTCCTTGTCTCACCACTCCTCTTGCCACTACATTGTTCCCCTGGAGATGACCAAAGACTTGTGTATGGATTAATCCAGTAGACATGTTTCAGCCTCTCCCCTGCTTTTAGTATTTCCCTATCTTTATGATCCTCACCCATTATCATGATCAATAATTTCTACTTCAAAATCTCCTTTTCAAGCATCCACTCTGAGCGTACTTTCTCTCTTTCAAGATCATTTACTTAGTGCCCCAAGTCCAAGAGATCTTAGATTCCATCTGGCTAAATTTTGGCAAGCGTTTAGGAAAGCCCTCTGAAGAGCTCGCACTTAATCCATGACATAACCATCAAGAAGCAATCACCATGTGAGGCATGACAAGTAACAGACAGCAAGTAACACAGAAACAGGAACAAGCTTGCACAGTCCATGAATAGCAAAAAGGAATGTGTGGCTGGAGCCTGTGAGTCAGCAGGAGAGTGAGAGGTTAAGAGAAACACGTAGCAGCCAAGTTAAAACAGAAAACCAAACCCGCGCCTTCAAGTTGATCCCAATTCATAGCAACTCTACAGGACAGAGATTGCCTCATATGCTTTCCAAGACTCACTGGGTAGATTCACATTGCCAACCAACCTTTTGCTTAGCAGACACAGATCTCAACCAGTATGCCACCAGGTTTCCACCAACCAGGCACAAAGATAAAGGATCACAGAAGGAAATGGACTAGGGACTCAAAGAATGACCCTGTCACACTGGAGACCATGTCTTTCTAGCAGCAGAACTTCATGGCTGTGTTGCTCTGAGGTTGTCTGGAGTGCTTGACCTATGAATCAGAATCACTAGATGGCAATGGGTCTGGTTTTGGGTTTATTGTGGTTTCTAGTTTTGCCTTATGTCTGGTTCTTTCAACTAATTAACTTACTAAAGGTGACCTGATGTGCCCTTGGGTACTGGCTCTAACTTTAAGGCTACTAGAGCATCCTCTAAACAGTAAAAATGTTAAAAGAAAAAAAAAAAAAAAAGAGGGTGAAAATGGTGAACAAAACTTGAAGAATGTGTATTAGTCACTGAATTGCACATGTATATAGCAACTGTCTAATTGGTGTATGGTTTGCTGTGCATATTCTCAACAAAACAATTAAAAAAAATCTACTAGGGCACAATCCTCAACTCAAGTAATATAAACTGGAAATAAACTTGTCAAGGAAGGGTCATTGATAGGATAATACTCACACACATACAAAGAAGATGAAATACCCACACACAAAGAAGATGAGTTTATGCACCATCAATGCCAAAAATAAAGAAACTAAAGATTTTTATCAGTTTCTGCAGCCTAAAATTGATTGAACATGCAATCAAGATAAATTGGTAATTACTGGTGACTGGAAAGCAAAAGTTGGAAACAAAGTAGGCTTAGTGCTTAGAAAATACAACTTTCATGACAGAAATGACACTGCAGGTTGCCTGATAGAATTTTACAAGACCAACAAATTCGTCATTGCAGATAACTTTTCAGCAATACAAACAGTGACGATACATGTGGACCTTGCCAGACGGAATACACAGGAAATCAAAATCAGTCAGAACAAGGCCAAGGGCCGACTGCGGGACAGACATACGCCAGTTAAGGCTGAAGCTGAAGAAAATTAGAAGTCCTTGAGAGCCAAAGTAGCATCCTGAGTATCAATTCAGATACCATCTGAAAAACAGATTTGATGCACAGAACACTACTGACCAAAGGCCAGATGAGCTGTAGGATGACACCAAGGACATTATACACATAGAAAGAAGTCACTTAAAAGAAAGAAAAGACCAATATGGACAATTTCAGAAAAAGACTGAAACTTGATCTTGAACACAGAATAGCTATAAGCAAAAGAAATGATGATGTAGAACTGATTAGAAGATTTCCAAGAGCAACTTCAGAAGACAAAGTATTATAATGCACAGAGACCTGGAGATAGAACGCCAGAAGGGAGAATCATGCTTGGCATTTCTTAAGCTGAAAGAACTGAAGACAAAAAAAGCCTCAAGTTGCAATACTGATAGATTCTGTGGGCAAAACACTGAACAGTGCAGGAAACATCTAAAGATCTAAAGAAGATGGAAGGAAAAGACAAGTCACTGTATCAGAAAAGGGAAACCCTGGTAGCACAGTGCTTAAATGCCTGTTAACTGTAAGATCAGCAGTTCGAATCTGCCGGGTACTCTTTGGAAGCTCTGCGGGGCAGTTCAACTATGAGTCGTAACCGACTTGATGGCACTGGGTTTGGTTTTCTGGTTATACCAAAAGAGATCTGTTTGGTCAGTGCACAGGTTCACACATGATCCAAGAACAAGTGGTCCTGAAGGAAGAGGCCCACGCTGTGCTGACGGCATGGTGGAAAACATTTATGACAAATCTTGGATTGGCCTAAATTTAGAAAGTTAGTTTATGATAGGATAAAAGCTCACATTTAAAGTCACTTACTAACAGTAAATCCCAGTGTCGTTGATCACACAGCTGCCAGATTTCCCCATAGGAAGTGAAATGATTCAGCTTAAGGAAAACATGCCCACATACTCATCAGTCCCAACTGAAAGGAATTATTTTAAAAGGCTTAATGTCTTTGGTTCCTACTTTTAAAATGAAATTAAAATAGTAAACTCAACTAAAAAGTACTTAATTCTAATGAAATAAAGTTAGGAGCACCAATATCTACTTGAACAACAGGGTTTTGTTCACTGATATATCCCAAGTGCCTAGAATATCACAAACACGAAAAAGCCTCATTGCCATCAATCTGATTCGGATTCACAGTGGCACTACAGGACACAGCAGAACTGCCCTGCTGGATTTGCAAGGAGAGACTGGTGGATTTCAACTGGCACCTAGACATCTGTGGAAAGTTGTTCAAAGCAATTCTTTTCAATGTTGAAAGGTCTAGAAACACAGCCAGATGCACTTGTGACTTACCACATTGTACTAAACACCCTAATACTGGAATGTTTTAGACAGAAAGGCTGATAACTTGTCCATATGAAGTAGCAGAGTCAGAAGGTCGGTCCAAAGAGATAATGAAAAAATACACTTCTAATCAAGGATCACTCCCTGGAGAAGGCCATCAGGCTTGGTACAGTGCAGGGTCAGCACAAAACAATAAGACTCTCAATGAAATGGACTGACACAGTGGCTGCAATGAGGGGCTTAAGCCTAAGAACGATTGTGGACATGGCTCCAGACTGGGCAGTGTTTCACTCTATTGTGCACAGGGTCACTATGGGTTGGGACCGACTCAACAGCACCTAACAACAACAATCAGCACTCAATAAGAAACACTGACAGCACATTTCAAGTACTGTTGTATCTACCTATAAAGGTATTTTACTAAAGCAAAGCTGGGAAATATTAAGACAGTGATTAGATTGTGTCCCTGGAGAAGAACCTAACTCTGTTAACTCCTTTCATCCCCAAACTGGGCACACAGCCCCCTGATGCGAACGTAATGCTCTGATGATATCTGAGAATGCAGTCAGTGAACCAACCATTCTGTAGACATGGTAACACACCATGCTCCTACAAGATGAATTTACCGCTACAATGTAATCTCAATGTGAAATACAGGAGATGATTATTTTACAAGAAAAATAGGATCTGAAATTTCATTTAATAATATTCTTACTGAAAGCTATCATTTTGGTAAAAAACACTGATTACTGTAAATGATGTGTATGTGCCACAAAGGACACAAAACAAAACTGAACTACATTTTAACGGTAACCACCAAGTAAACCCAGTTTGTTTTATTTCGAGTGGGAGACAGCAAATCCCTAACATGTAAAAGGCTTGTTTAATAGCTTAGCAGGGTTGGTAACAAACATTAATGACCACCTTCATCACTTAGCAAAATATTTCATGAGACTTTTTATTGTTTTTCTTTAAAAATAGTGAGTAGTTAAGTTACAGTTTATAAAACAAACAGCCGTATCTTGATTTTTATCAACACGAAAATTCTATTTTCTCTCAACTTCCTGTACTACACACAGGGTGGATAAACAGGACTGGAGCTCCTGACACCATTTACTGGAACTCTGATTTTGCACTTTGCCTGCATCTATGTTAACACTAAGTCAGCTTCCACTAGATATAAACAGTTTCTTCTACTTTTGACTTCAGCAGAGGATTCTCCTCACTTGTAGAAGACCTGTGCGGGCTTTCCTTCTCACATTCCTTTTCCAACTTGCTATTCCCTTTACTACTGGTTTCTTTTCTGCCTGAATAGGAATTGTTTTTTACACTCTTTAAATGTACAATTTCCATTCACTTTGCATGCGTTACTACCAGCTAACAAACATGTAGAATGATGAAGAAACCGCTATCTTCCAAAGGCTAAAATAACCTCCATAAACTTAGGTTTTTCCACCTGGCCCCCAACTGAGGTTATTTATTCAAACGATTTTTGCCTTCATTAGAAAGTATTGATATATCCCTAAGGAGAAATGAGATATCCATAAATATGTCTGAATTTGGTTTATCAGTAATGATTTGTGCATCTCCAACTCTGTTACTACAAATTGAAACATTAGGTCTTTAGTTAAAGCAAAAATACGGTTATCTTTCCCAGGAGAAGTATAAACACCTTAGGTTCATTATTATTATTATTATTATTTTTAATGGTCAGCTGTGAAAAACTGATGCAGGTAACAGAGGCCACCTGGCTATAATACAATTTTGACCGAGGCCTGTGATACTCCTTAGCTTTAAGGGAGGAAAAAAAAGCCAACAAATGGAAGGGGAGCCCAATCACAGCAGTTAAACCTAACTGTCCATATACATTGGTTCTATTCTATTTCAGACACTTGTATAACTGTAAAGATGTCATACTACGAAGAAACACTGCTGGAAGTCTGGGCTTCTGCATTGTAGGAGGTTATGAAGAACACAATGGGAACAAACCTTTTTTTATCAAGTCCATTGTTGAAGGAACACCAGCATACAATGATGGAAGAATCAGGTAATCATAATTACTGTTTAACAACAAAAATACGTATCAAAATGTTCTTATTTTTAGAAATAAAGCATGTAATTATGAAAAATAACAAAAAATGAAGACTACTAATCATTTTTATCCAATGTGGAGAACACCTTATTCCTCCTCAAATTTAAGTTTATATTTTGCTATTCTTTTCTTAGGGCGGGGGGGGGCGTAAGAAATTAAAATCATGCATAACATTCAACATCTAAGAAACTCAAAACAATTCCATTTACTCTTGGTCCCACACTATCACTTCTTTCCAATACCAGCTGAATGGATGGGAGAGCTGGAGGATTTAAGTGAGGGGTGCAACCTTAATTCTAAATAATGCCATTAAAGTTGACAGATGCAACCAAAACTTTGAGCCATGAAAATAATTAATTTCAAGTGTGGATTAAGCACTAATCTTGTATCCTGTTTTGTTTTTAGATGTGGTGATATTCTTCTTGCTGTCAACGGCAGAAGTACATCAGGAATGTTGCACGCTTGCTTGGCAAGGATGCTGAAAGAACTTAAAGGAAGAATTACTCTCACTATTGTTTCTTGGCCTGGCACTTTTCTATAGAATTAATGGAGTCACTGAAAAACAGAAAATCATGAAATAGGCTAATTAATTTGAAACAATGTATTTATCTTGTGAATTTTTATATTTAAACCATACATTGTTAAAACGTAAACACTAATGTCAGGAAATGTATGATCTCATGAAAGTCAGCTACACCTCAGAAAAAGTAATTCTCAAAAAATGAGGACCACAAATAGTTTTTATTCTATGTAGAGGAGGACTTCATCATTCTACAACTTTACGTTTGTATTTTTCTATTCAATAAAAGCCCTTCAAGAGCTGAAATCGTTTGCATGCCCCACTGAATTCCAACCATACAACTAAGAAACTGGTATGTGCTGAGTTCTGCAAAGCGTACATTATGGGCATTTAAAAAATAATTAAAGCCAGAGGATTTTAAAAGTGCACTACAGAAAAATGTTCCTTTAATCAAATGAGAATAAATATTTTTTAAAAAATTATAGCTGTCTGTAATGTGATACTCATTAGTTCATTTCTATTGCCATTATTTAAAAAATTCTAGTAATTCATTCTCTCGTAAATACCAAATTACCTGTTACTACCACAAACAAACATCTCCTAGGATTATCTTTACAAATTCACAATTATAAACTTGCATTTTCTTACTTTCAGTAATGATTAACCTAAAGCACCTGCTATTAAGTTTATTTTTCTTCACCATTTACCTTGCAGCTGTATCAACAACTCCACATACTGTTGTACCAAAGAGCCCCGCAGGAAGTGTCAAGGGAGGCCACATCAGCTTCATCCTGACATGGCCATGAGGCCATTCAAATTTGTCTCGTAGTGACCAAAGCCTGCTAGAAACTACACCAAGGATGAGTTATTTCATACAGGCCACGCAAACACGTCATAGATTTTATTAATTTGGATATAAAAGTGCCCCACCTAGTTTCACCAAAAACCCAAATTTGCAACACCTGCTATGAAAAAGCTGTGATATCAAAAATGTGTACAAGTCTTTGAATACAGAGTGAGAGGACAGTGCAGTAATGATAAAGACTAGCGTTTACCCTTGGGGCTCTGAGATACCTTTGGACACCTTTTACAACACAACCTCTCTCTCAGGAGACTGGTCTTTAACTCAAGAAAGTCATGCCCCCAAAGAGACTAGACCTTTATCAAGATACTGTGTATGTACTTGAGTAATAAACACTTCGTAGCTTTAAAGAGCTAAACATAGGAAGCTCTTTAAAGTCCTCATTCAGTGACTCGCTCAAATTTTTTCTTAGCTATAAAGTTATTGTTTTTGTTTTTCTCCCCCAATATTACCAGACAAAGATTTTTAACTTAACATGAAAAATTCTTTTTTATTTTGGGAAAAAAAGTTAACTTTTTAATACTAGCAGAACAAGATGAATTCCTTAAACATCATCCAGAAAAATAACAGAATTGATAGAGACTCTCTTCCTGGCACTAACAGACACAGAAGGCAGCACCCGGGCCTACTCTGCAGGAGCTGTTTCGGAGCTCTCGGGCTCAGGTGCAGGCTCAGTACCAGCCTCCTTTCCTTCTTTGCTTCTTTTCGATTTTTTGTGCTTGTGTCTCCTGTGACTGTCTCCTTCTTCACTTTCATGGCGACGTCTACTATTGCTGGAGGGGAGAAAGGAGAAAGCTGTTGTAAAACTGTCTGAGAAGGCAAACAGCCACAAAAACCAGCACTCTGTCTAGATGAATCCTTAATATTACATTGGATTTTAAATATTTTCTTCCTTTTCCTTCTCTCTTGCGCATTTTGGGGATTGATTCGTTTATGTGTCTTTTATACAAACATTATGTTTACATTCTAAGTTCATTTTCAGTGTTATCCCAGATTCCCAGTATCTATACACTATATTCTAAAAATCTAATTATAATTTAGAAACTGAAGTGATAAACCAGAACAGGCAATAGTTTACAGTTAGTATTAAGACTTACTTTGGAGAATGCAAGGCCTCCAATTTTGATTAAACTGAACACAACTTTGCTTAATGTTTACCATTAAAAATTGATTCATATGCCAAAAGTCCATCTCTCCAAATGAGATACTATCAACATCTTATTTTTTATCCCACACCAATTTTGTTTCACAGATAACTAAATGTAGTCTCATTCATTAGATGTAAGGATCTTGTTGAAACCTCCTATTTCACCCAACTATTCCAACAGGTTATTCTGAATCTTCGAGTTAAAACTACATATGTTTTTCTGGTTATTTGAAAGTCTTTAGTTTTATCTCATGAAGTCAAATTTCAGCTTCAAAATGAACTCACTATCTCCTTACAGAACTAACCTGCGAGATGACTTGTGTCTGGTCTCCTCTTTCTCCCTGTGCCGTCTTTCTCTGTGTCGCTCCTCTTTCTCCCTGCTGGCTCTGTGACGCTCATACCCTCTTTCTGCATACTCCCTGTATCTGTATCGCTCTTCATCACTGAAAGGGAAAAGAAACAAGTTTTTTAACTACTGGGCTACTAAAAGTAGAGTAACATTTGCTACACAATATATTCTCCCTACAGTTCAAGAATATAAACTTCATGTAGCAGGTTGCCTTCAGTGCATCGTGGCAAATACTTCAGTGCAATACACAGTTTTACGTTGGCTCTGCCAATTACCATTTGTGATCAATGGCAAGTTATTAAACTTCACAGCATGTTCTCTTCAATCAAAAGGTGTAAATAAGTGTTTCTATCTTAAGAGACACTATTTCAGGACTCCATTACTATTTACACTAAGCACACTGCCCAGTGACTGCAAACACAGAGCACAGAAGCTGGTATTTTATCCCTGACTTAGTAACAATAATGTGCCAAGCACTGAGCTAGGCTCTAGGGACAGGAAAAACAAACACGGCACAGACCACGCCTTGAGGACCACCATCTCAAATGGAAGATCGACATATGAACAATTAAGCCCACGTGAAATGCATAATCTAAGTAAGTACACATACAGAAGGAACACCAAGTCAACTGACAAGCTAGCAATACAAGAATTAAAAAAATAAAGGTATACTACTATGAAATAAGCATTGTCTCAAGGCATATTTGAGGAGAGTTTCCATTTGATAAAAGAATTAAAGCAAAGGCTGTTTAAGGAATGGTTTAGAATTTTACAAATTTTGTTACCATTTCAAAAATGACAAGACCCACTGTATATCACAAAGTTCTGGGGGTCTGAAATTAAGTGATGAATAATAATAATCATAACCTTCACTGACTATGTCTAAGACTGTTCACAATACATACATGTATTATCTCACAGGGGTTACTATATTTAAAGAGGTCACATATTTTGCCTTATAAAAGCCTCAATTTTTTTTGTATATTCAAATGATAGATTTTTTTATTATTTGAATTATTTGAATTTTATTATTATTTGAATAGAACAAATGGTTTTAACACTCTAGTGTCAATAAATTAACAGAAATTAAAACCAACAGTATCTCCAACCTTAAATAAAAATTCAATTTTATAGTATATTATCTAATAAAAGAAGACATACAAACAACATTTGGCATTACACCATTTCAGGTTGTGATATAATCTCTCCTCATTTTTCTGACACCTGAAGATTAGAGAATTCAGCCACCTGACTTTTGTTCTACATTTCTCTTAAGATTGAATACATTCAGCAACTATGGAAGTTTTAATACACAATGTGGACAGACTCTAAAATCTGTCAAACAAACCACAACCAACAGAAAACAGATAAATGGGAGCTATTAAGAATCAAACACTTTTGCTCATCCAAAGACTTTATTAATAGAATTAAAAGAACACCCACAGAATGGGAAAAAATATTTGGCAACTCTATGTCACACTGACGTCTGATCTCCATAATCTATAAGATACTACAAAATATCAATAAGAAGATGATAAATCATCCAATTAAGCGATGGGCAAAGGAGATGGACAGACATTTCTCTAAAGAGGAGACCCAGGCAGCCAAAAAACACATGCAGACATGTTCACCATCTTTGGTTACTAAGGAAATTCAAATCAAGACGACAATGAGATACCATCTCACCCCAACAAGATTGGCCATGATCCCAAAAAACACAAAATAACAAATGCTGCAGAGGCTGTGGTGAAGGTGGAACCCTCCTACACTGTTGGTGGGGTTGCAAAATGGCCCAGCCTCTTTGGAAAGCAATCTGGCACTTCCTTAAAAAAATGGATATTGATATACTATTTGACCCAATAATTCCACAACTCGGAATATATCCTACAGAATCAAGGCCTTTCACACCAACGGACACATGCACAAGAAATGTTTATCGCAGCACAGTCCACAATAGCAAAAAGACGGAATCAACCCAGATGCCCAACAACAGAAGAATGGATAGGTAAACTATGGTACATATACTCAATGAAGCCCTACGCAATGATAAAGAATAACGATGATTCCAGGAAACATCTCCTAACCTGGTTTCAACTGGAAGACATTATGTTGAGTGAGAGTAGTTAGCGACAAAAGGAAAAATATTGTATGAAACCCCTACAATAAGATCTCAAAAACAGACTTGTCTATAGAAGAAAAGACTCTCTGACAACTGCAAGGGAGGGGAGGGAGGAAGGTGGAGGGAAGAAGGGTGAGGGAGGGAGGGAGGGTTTAAATTAGATAGTTGCTAGAAATCTGGTTGGGTGAAATCAGTGATAGCACACATTAGAAACAAGAACATTATGTGGACTTCAGCATAACTTGAGTACTCCTTCCATCTTAACCCAATATTGCAAGCATGGAGTAGCTGGGGCGAGGGCGGGGACCATGTTCTTAGGCGAAATTGAGGCCATTTGGCACAACTAGCGTTTTGCTAAAAGGGCTCTCTGCACCCCAAATTGGTGAGTGGCGTCTGGGGTCTTAAAAGCTGCCAAGCTGCCATCCGAAGGCACAGCAAATGGTCCCAACTCAGCAGGAACGGATGCTCACTGAGGACCAAAATGACATGGGGTAAAGACAACCCAGAAGATAGAGAGACCCACATGAGTGGGTGCCTACATAGACTTGGGACCACAAGAACCAGATGGCGCCCGGCCACCACCAGTGATAGCCACGATGGACCTCACTAAGTTGAGTCTCACTGGCAACGCAAGAATAAAAAGGGGTGCATCCTGAGATCTCTACTAAAAGACCTCAAGTGATGGTCCAGCGGTTTCAGGGTTCCCCTGGGAGCATGGCCGCTGGCCCTGATGCTGCCCTTGCCCATAAATTATAACAAAGGTCCACTCTTCGGACACCAGTGGATTGGACTTGGCGATGCAGAGTGACCATATATTGGATGCACTTTAGGGTTCTATACATCTATAGGGTATCATCCTGCTGACCTCTGGCTGGAAGAAGGAGAGTGGATGGAGAGGAGGGGAAAGGAGACTGTTGGGAGGATGAGACATGTATGGCGCAGAGAGGAACAGTGTGCTGTCACTGGACAGGGAGAGCAGTGGAAGCTGCATATAGGTGGGCATGTAAATTCATACGGGAATGTACATTTTCACTCGGTCATATTAAATAAATAAAAAAAGAAAGAAAATGTCAAAAAAAAAAAAAAAGGTTGAATACATTCCAATCTAATAAAATGTGATCAGGTTTCCCAATCATAAAGAAAAAATAGGGAAAGCTTTCATGCTCCCCAAGACTTCCCTTCCTCCACATACAGATCCCAGTCTTTAGCAAATTAATCTTAAAATTCTAACACAATTACTGATCTAGTAACTTTACACTATCTCTTTGGTCACTAAAACTCAGAAAGGAAAAAAGAATTGAGTCTGGCGGTAAAAAAGAGGACTTAATGATCATGCTTCGGACTTCAGCTGTACCACATTTTAGAAATAAATGACACAGGGTACCCAGTCCATATAGCTTTGCAGGGAAGTATTTTGCTCAATTATCAAACCTCAGTAATGAGCCACAGCTGTTACCCAGTTAAAAGATGACTCTTCTGCCAGACTTTCAGCACCTCTTTCTTTGTATTCTTCATCTTCCACAGTACTTCAAGGTAGGATTACAGGCTTCCAATAAACAACTGCACAAGCCAACAAAGTCTTTTGAAGTAAGTAACGCAAAGCTAATGCCAGTGACTCCACATACATACATATAAGTTGCACCTCCATATCTGATTTGGACAGAATTACAGAAACTACCACAACCAGAGCTGACGGCAGAGGCAGAGAGGGTGGTCTTCCTGTACCACTTTAGACCAGCCCTCCTCTAGGTGCCTCCATTGACATTCCTCTCTCCAGCTTTCTCTCAATCCTTCATTTCTCATATTTTTGTTTTTAAAACCACAGAAGTCAACCCTTTCTACAATCTAACATCAGTAAACTCTCACTCAGAATGGATAAAAATATATTTCAGGGAACTTAATGATGAAGAGTTTTGAGTTCTAAATATATGTTTAATAATTAGCGATTGCTAATGAAACCAGTAGTAAAGGAATCTAAATGGGGTTATCAGAAGACAGAATCTGGTGCAAGTACACCATATATTCAAGAAAAAGTCAGTCTAACCATGGTCGAGTAAGCGTAATAACAATGCTATGCTTAATACCAAATTATATTGCTGACGAGGCATTTATGATTGCCTGTGATACACTGTTTTTCTTTTAAATGTGATTTAAAAAAAGGAAAACTGACAGAAAGTACAGAACAGTAGAAAACAGGAGACAGAGAAAGCCCAGGATCAACCCTGATCTTGTCACTTACTAATTGGGTGACCCAAGGTAAGCTCCTTAACCTCCCAGTCTCAGTTTCCTTTTCTGAGAGATGGCCAACAACTCTTTCAAGTCTGTTTTACCTACTAGCAATAACATTTATAAAGTGCTTGGGACAGGAGCAAGTGCTCCATAAACAGCAGCTATCATCATGTAGGCTCCCTGTCTTCAGTGAATTTAATGCTTAATTTTCAGAAAACTTTTTTAAAAAAGAAATGAATGACCCTGTAATAATTACTATTCATCTAGAATAGAATAACCCACCAGCACTATGGCAAAAGGATATTGGATTTAACTCCTCTAAAATACTGAGACTCTTACAATGACTCAAACTGGATTTACATAAAAATAATTAAGGTCAATTATCTCATAATTTGTCATTCATAACCTTCTCTTCCCCTCTTGCTCTCAAATCAACTCCTGTTGGCTTTGGTGCCTGTGGATTTTGAATGCAGCCATATGGTGGGAAGTTTACCACAGATGGTGGATAACTTAGTCCCACACACATAACGTACAGACCTTCTTTCATGCCCCTTTCTGATATGCAGAAGCAGCACAAAGGTTTCTCTAGGCCTGGAAATAATTAGAACTCATTTCAAGCACCCTAGAATGACTAGCCTTCTTTCTGGCCCACAATTAAGCTGTCTAAAACACAGATGTTGAAACTGGTCTGCAATTTTCAAAACAATAACCCTGTAATTTGTAACACAACACAACATGCTGTATTACTAAAATGTCAGTCTTCAGGAAAAAGTCTTTTCTTATACTTCATTTGGCTTTTCAGACTATGCTTCATTCCTGGAATAATTCAGAATAACAGAAATTCCTTCACCTACTGCCTCTCTGGCCTTAAACTTTTAGTCAGACTTAGATAAACACTGATGTCTGCTGCCCTACAAACTCAACCGCTTGAAAATGAAGCTCTGTTTAACAACTAACACTTTTAGTTTCAGTAAAAGTAGCATTTGTGCACGTGTGAGTTTTAAATGGAAGAATCTGAGAATTTAGGCTCAAATCTACAAATGTTGTATTTTTTAAGCAAAGGAAATTTATGACTTTTAGGAAAGCAACTTATTTTTGTCTTCTTTCCTATCAAATTTGTCATTAAACTCCACACTTGTGAATACACACATTCTAAACACTGCAGTGCTACCGCAAATATATTCCTTTTAAATCCATTAGACACAATGTATCATTCTGGAAAATAATGCCCTTGAATTTAACAGAGTGATGCATTTAAGCAGCTAAAGTAAACAGCACATGTCCCACCACACCAACACACAAAATATACAATCACCTATACACAAGTATTTACGTATATTGCTTTTGTTCACTTACTTGATCAATACAATTTTATTAAGTACTTACAGTGTGTAAGTCATAAAATCAGGAGGCACAGGAAAGAAAAAAGATTAAGAAATCCAATTTGGTTTCTTCTTGCACAGTCTAAGGTACAGTTTTTAAGCTATCACCAGCATCAGTCAGCTTGGTAGTAATAATAAGGCTAACTCTGTAATGACTGTTCCTATACCCTCAGTGGAAACCCTGGTGGCACAGTAGGTTAAGTACTAACCCAACATCTGCTAAGCAAAAGGTCAGCAGTTCAAATCTGCCAGGCACTCCTTGGAAACTCTATGGGGCACTTCTACCCTGATCTTTAGGGTCGTTATGAGTTGGACCCGACTCAACAGCAGTGAGTTTTTTTGGTATCCTCAGCACACAGCACTGTGCCTGCTACATGGTAAGGACTCAGAAAATATTAGATGAGGAATGAAAGTCTCTCCCTTAATTTTATTTTATTTTTTAAAGATCAAGCTCATAAAGACAGACGAGAGTGAAAAAAATTACACAATCATTAAACTTTAAGACTAGCAAGAACCTTATACTGCAGGCACACAATTTTTCTATTCTTCCATTTCCTCACTTGCCAAATCAAGTTTTGGATTAAATAATCCTGAAGACTTTCTGGGTTCCTAAGTTGATTATTTAACAACACCTAACAAGAAGAATTGTTGCCTGAATTAAGGCACATTTTCACATCTTGCTTATATAATGCTACATTTCATACTGTGGAGTGAGAAGAACTGTTCAGGTAACTTAAATTTATGTATTTCACCTGTAAACACAGTTGCTATAAAAAAGTCACCTTGAGCTTCTTTTATCCTGCTTGGCTACTAAGTTAGTAAGATGTCCAAATTAATGCTATGATAATGACTGCTATTTGTGGTAAGGAGCCACCTACTCAGTTCCAACTCACAACGACCCTGTATACAACAGAACAGAACAGAACAGTGTCTGGTCCTGCACCATCCCCCGTCACTGCTCTGTGGCACCCACTGTTGCAGCCACTGCGTCACTCTGGCTCCTTAAAGGCTTTCTACTTTTCTGTTCATCTTCTGCTTTATCAACCATGATGTCCTCCCTCCAGGGACTGGTCACTGGTCACTCCTAGTAACAGGTCCTAAATGTATGAGAAGTCATCTCTGCTTTCTTGCTTCTAAGGAGCATTGTGGGTGTACTTCTTCCAAGACACATTTGTTCATTCTTCTGGCAAAATCCATTGCTGTTGAGTCAATTCCAACTGACAGTGACTCTACAGGACACAGCAGAAGTACCCCAAAGAGTTTTCAAGGAGGACCTGGCAGATTCAAACTGCTGACCTCTTCTTGCTCAGCGCTGTACCACTTAATCACTATGCCACCATTCTCCTGGCAGTTCATGATATAGTCAATATTCTCAGCTAGCACCATACTTTAAAGGCATCAATTTTTCTTTTGTCTTCTTTATTCGCTGCCCAGCTTTGCCATGCATACAAAGCAACTGAAATATCATGGCTTGGGTCAAATACACTTTAGTCTTCAAAATCACACCTCTAAAGAACAGCAGGTTTTTTCAAAGAAATACATCATTTGATTTTCTGACTGCTGCTTCCAAGGCCATGGACTATAGATCCAGGTAAAATAAAATCCCTGACAACTTCAATCCTTATTATCTCAGTTTATCAGGATGTTGCTGGTCCAGATACGAAGATTTCTGTTTTCTTCATGTTAAAGTATAATCCATGCCGAGGGCTGTAGTCTCTGATCTTTACTAAGTGCTTCATCTCCTCTTCACCTTCAGCAAGCAAGGTTGTGTCATCTGCATACTGCAGTTGTGAATGCGTCTTCCTCCAGTCCTGCGGCCTGATCTTCTTCATACAGTGTGGCTCCTCAGATTATCTGTTTATCATACTGACTGTTATTATTGTTGTTGTTGTTAGGTGCCATTGAGTTGGTTCCAACTCCTAGTGACCCTATTCACAACAGAATGAAACACTGCCCAGTTCTGGCAAAATCCACAACTATTTTTATGCTTAAGCCCACTGTTGCAGCCACTGTGTCAATCCATTTCCTTGAGCATCCTTCCTCTTTTTCACTGACCCCTCCACTCTACCAAGCGTGATGTCTTTCTCACGGGGAGACTGATCACTCCTGACAACATGTTCGAAGAATGTAAGACGCAGTCTCACCACATCTGCTTCCAAGGACCTCTGGGGTTGTACTACTTCCAAACAGATGTCTGTTCTTTTGGCTGTCCCCAGTACATTCAATATTCTCTTGCAACATCACGGTCCAAAGGCACAGATTACTCCTCTGTCTTCCTTACTTAATGTCCTGCTTTCACACGCACATGACTGCGACTACTACAGCTTGTCAGGTGCACGTGAAGTCTGCAGGGTAACAACTTTATTTTTCAGTATTTTAAAGAGGTCGTTTACAGCAAATTTTCCCAGTGCATCTTTTGGTTTCTTTGTTGCAGTTTCCATGGACGCTGATAGACTGAATCAGTATTATGACAGAATACAACCTTGACACACTTTTCTTGACCTTAAACCATGCAGTATTTCCTTCTTTCAACAAATACCTCTTTGTGCATGGGTTCCTCGTGAGCACAATTTAATGTTTTGAAATTCTCATCCTTTGGAATGTTGCCCATAATTTGTCACGCTTCACATAGTCTAACATCTTTACTCAGTAAGACACAAGTAAAAAGATCCATCTGATATCAGCAATGATATTTCACCTTCCATGTTCTCTTCTGCATCCTGCTTGAATTTCTGATATCCTAGTTGATGTACTGCTGCAAATATTTCTTGAATTATCTTCAACAAAAATTTACACGGTATTAGTGATATTATTCGGTAATTTCTGCATTCTGCTGGATTCCCTTTCTCTGCAATGGTCACAAATACAGATCTCTTTCACTTGATTGGCCAGATAGCAGTCTTCAAAATTTCTTGGCAGAACTGGAATTCTCATCATTTCTCTTCAACATTGTACTAGAAGTTCTGGCCAGAGCAATTAGACAGGACAAAGAAATAAAGGGCATGCGCATCAGCAAAGAAGAAGTAAAAATATCCCTATTTGCAGATGCTATGATTGCACACACAGAGAATCCTACAGAATCCACAAGTAAACTTCTTGAACTAACAGAAGAGTTCAACAAAATACTAGGATATAACAAACAAGTAAATCAGTAGTATTCCTTTATACCAAATGAATACCATTTACTATAGCCCCTAAGAAAGCAAAATGTCTAGGAATAAATCTAACTAGAGAAATAAGAGACCTATACAAAGAGAACTACAAGATCTTACTGCAAAAAAACAAGAAAGACACAAATGGAGAAACTTACCCTGCTCGTGGATAGAAATACTTAATATTGTGAAAATGTCTACTTTACCCAAAGTGATCTACATACACAATGCAATCCCCATATAAATTCCAGTGATATTTTTTAATGAGCTGGAGAAACCAATCACCAACTTTGTTTAGAAAGGGAAGAAACCTCAGATAAGCAAAGCACTACTGAAGAAGAGGAACACAGTGAAAGGCCTCACACCACCCAGGCTTAGAACCTATTACACAGCCATAGGAGTCAAAACAGCCTGGCACTGGTACAAAAAGAGACATGTAGACCAATGGAACAGGACTGAGACCCCAGAGATGCCACCATCCTCCTATGAACAGGTGATATTCAATAAAGGCCCTAAGATTGTAAACTGGGGTAAAAACAGTCTCTAACAAATGGTGCTGGCAAAACTGGATATCTACCTGCAAAAAAAATGAAACAAGACTCCTATCTCACACCTTACACAAAAACTAACTCAAACTGGATCAAAGACCTACATATTAAACCTAAAACAGTAAGAATCATGGGATCATGAAAGAAAAAATAGAATCAACAATGGAAGTTTTAATACACAGCTTAGATTAGACTTCATAATCTGACAAAGCATGATCAACAGAAAATAGATAAATGGGAACTACTCAGAATCAAACACTTTTGCTCATCTAAAGACTGTCAAAGGAATTAAAAGACCACCTACAGAATGGGAAAAAATATTTGGCAACTACCCATCAGACCAACATCTGATCTCCATAATCTGCAAGACACTACAAAACATCAACAAGTAAAAGGTAAATAATCCAATTAAGTGACAGGCACAGGAAACACACAGATATTTCACCTAAAACAACATCTAGACAGCCAAAACACACATGCAGAAATGCTCATGATCATTAGCTATTAGAGAAATCCAAATCAAAACTACAATGAGATACAATCTTACCCCAACAACAATGGCCATGATCCAGAAAACACAGAACAATAAATGCTGGAGAGGTTGTGGAGAGACTGGAACTCTCCAACCCTGCTGGTGGGATTGCAAAATGGTACAACCTCTTTGGAAAGCAATCTGGTGCTTCCTTAAACAGCTGGAAATAGATTTACCATTTGAGACAGTAATTCCACAGCTCAGGATATATCCTACAGAATCAAAGGAAGTCACACAAACAGATACAAGCACAGTCCACAAAAGCAAAAAGATGCAATCAACCCAGACGCCCAACAACAGATGAATGGATAAACAAACTACGGTATATGTACTCAACGGAACACTATGCAATGATAAAAGAACAATGATGATTTTAGGAAGCATCTCATAACCTAGTTTCAACTCGAAGGCATTATGCTAAGTGAAATCAGTCAGCAGCAAAAGGACAAATATTGTATGAGACGCCTCATATAAGGACTTAAAAATAGACTCACATACAGAATAAAAGACACTTTGATGGGAGGAGAGAGACAGAGATGGCTGGCCATAGATTAGATAGCCGACAGAAACTTGGTTGGGTAAAAGCAGAGACAGTACACATCAGAACTGGTCTTCGACACAAACAAACCTCTTATCTTAATCCAGTATCGCAAGGATAGAGTAGCAGGGGCGGGGATTTGCGGACTATGCTCTCAGGGGACATTGAGGCCAACTGGCATAAACAGCCTATTGCTAAGAGTCTCCTGCATCTCACATTAGTGAGTGGCATCTGGGGCCTTAAAAGCTAACCAGCTGTCACCTGAGGTACACCAAATGTTCCCAACTCATCAGGAACAGATGATCACCAAGAACAACAAAGACACGGGGGAGAAAGAGCCCAGGAGACAGAAGGACTGATATGAATGGATGACCGTATCAACATGCAACCAGAACCAGATGGTACCTAGCCACCACCAAGGACAGCCATGATGGGGCACACTACATCAAGTCCAGTGACAACACAAGAAAAAGAGAAGTGCACCTCAAGAACTCCACTAGAAGACTGCAATTGATGGTCCGAAGGCCTAAGGGTCTCCCTGGGAGCATGGCTCCTAGACCTGCTGCTGCCCCTGACCAGAAAACATAACTGAGGTCACCTCTTCAGACAGGAATGGACTGGACTCAGGGTCACAATATGAACATATATACGGTGTGTGTACTTTACGGTTCTGTGCACCTATAAGATGCTGTCCTACTGGCCTCTTACTAGAAGGGAGAGGAGAGGGTAGAGAAGAAGGGACAGGATATTGTTAAGACAACAGGACATACATAGAACGAACAGGAGGAATGTGCAGTCATTGGGCAAAGAGAACAGAAGTAGCTGCAAACTGGTGGGCATGCAAATCTAAGATTGCATACTTTCACTTAATCACAACAAAGAAATAAATAATAAGGGGCAAAAAAAAGTTGGGAGGAAAAATCTCTTGGCACAGATTAAGTGGGAATTGCAGCTCAGAATACATCTTTTGAATCTCAATCAGCATTCTGTCAAATCCTGAGTCCTGTTTATTGCCAAAGCGTTTAGTGCAAGAACATACAGTTGCTGATCGTATGCTACCTGCTGAAATGGTTGAAAGGCTACCAAATCTTTCTGCTACATGAGTCTATATTCCTTCCATCTTCTTTTGACATTTCCTGCCTTGTTCATTATTTTGTCCACAGAATCCTTCAGTATTCCAACTTGTGGCTTTAATTATTTCTTCAGTTCTTTCAGCCTGAGAAATGCTGGGCATTTCTTTTGGTTTTCTAACCCCAGGTGTTTGTGTTCTCAAGCCATCCTTTAAAATTTTCCATTCAGCTCTTTCACTTCATCTGTTCCTTTTGTTTTAGCTACGTAACATTTGAAAACAAGTTTCTGAGTCTCTTCTGATGTCCACTGTGGTCTTTTTCTCCTTCCTTTTAAGAGACTTTTTGCATTCTTTATTCATAATATCCTTGATGTCATTCCACAACTCATCTGATCTTTGGTCATTAGTGTTTAATGCAGCAAATCAATTCTTGAGATGGTCTCTAAATTCAAGTGGGCAATACTCAAGGTGGTGCTTTGACTCTTTTGTTCTAATTTTCTTCAGTTTCAACTTGAACTTACATATAAGCAAGTCATGGTCTGTTCTGCACTTGGCTCCTGTTCTGATTGATCATACTCAGATTCTCTTTTGTCTCTTTCCACAGACGTAGTCAATTTCATTCCTATGTATTCCATCTGGCAAGGTCCACGTGTACAGCTGCCATTGACATTGTAGGAAAAAGGTATCTGCAGGTCTCACAACATTCTGTCATGCCATCTCCAGCATCAGTACCAACAACAAGGCCATATTTGCCCAGTACTGATCCTCTTCTTTTTTTTCCAACTTTTCATTCCAATCATCAGTAACTGTTAACGCATCTTGACTGCATGATCAATTTCAGAACGCAGAAACTGGTAAACGTTTAACTTCCTCACTTTGGCATTACTGGCTGGTGGATAAATGTGATTTAAAGTCCTATCAACTGACCTTCCTTGCACGCATATGCATGTAATCCTATCAGTGACAGCACTGCACTTCAGACTTGAAATGTTCCTCTCACAATGAATGTAATGCCATTTCTCTTCTCTTTCTTACTACTGGTGTAGGAGACAGTGACTATTCAATTCAAATGCTCAATACCAATACACTTCAGTTCACTAATGCCTAGGTATCAATCCATTCTATTTTATTTTTGATGATTTTCAGTTTTCCTACATTCATACTGCATATAGTCAATGTTCTGATTATTAGTGGGTATTGGCAACTGTTTTTCCTCATCTGGAGTCATGCCACACCTGCAAATGAAGATTCCCAAAGTGTGACTCTCTTCACATCATTAAGGTCTACTCTCCTATGAGGAGACAGCTCTTCCCCAACCATGCTGTGAGTGCCTTCCACTCTGAGGGGCTCATCTTCTGGCCAGATATCAGAAAATGTTCTGCTGCAATTTTAAGGTTTTCACCGGTCAGTTTCTTTAGAAGTGGATAGCTAAGCCCTTCTTCCACATCTCAGTCCAGAAGCTTCAGTAAACTTCTCTACCATGAATGACCCCAGCTAGTATCTGAAATACCTGTGGCACAGCTTCCAGTATCACAGCCCACGGAAATCACTACACTACAACAAACGGACAACTGGTGGCTGATAAGAATAATGACACTTTAATTCATTTCAAACACTGTCTAACACACCAACTGACTGCTGTCTAGTCAATTTCCAACTCACAGTGACCATACAGACAGGGCAGAACTGTCCCACAGTTTCCAAGGAGTGCCTGGGTTTGAACTGCTGACCTTTTCGTTGGCCGCCACAGCACATCAACACTATCACTACACCACTAGGGTTTCCACTGTCTAGGTAATGTAATTAAGTTTCATAACCGTTTCCAAAATCAATTATTTTTCTATTGTACTTACCCCCTGCCCTGAAACATCTGTCATTTACATGTCTGTCATGTCTCAAGTATTGAACAAAGTGCTAAAGATACCCAAAATAAAAAATGGTGGTCAATGCCCTTTTAGAGGTATACTAAGACACACCTGCTTTACAGAAAGCACACAGAGTCCTTAATGAGCACATGAAAACTGTTCTATCTATCAAGTTCAAAGACGCTCATGGAAACTCGGATGTGAGCTGGACCTTCAAAGATCAAGTGAAATTTATGAGGCAGAGAAGAGGGGAATAACATAACAAAGAAATATAAAACTATGGGAAATTTCCTGAAAAGCAACTATTTCAATATAGGTAGAACACAGGTGTATTACCTTGGGAAAGAATTGAGGTTAAAACGTGGAAAGATGTGCTGAGACCAGATTGTAAAGTTGTTTGTATTGTAGAAGAGAACTCTGGGGTTTATTACTAGTACCTCAGCAGTACGTGAGTTCTTTGCAGTGGCATGTTTTGGGGAATCAAATTCCAGATCCTTAGCTCCCATATTTATTCCTTCCTAAATCTAAACTGCCTAATGATCACGATGGAAGTAAAACATCATGTCAGTCTCCAGCCAGTCGCTCCTCTCACACTCGCCCTCCTCTGCCTTTATAAAAGAAAGGCATTCCTTTTACCATCTTACTACGGTGCACTGGCTTGTGATATACAAGCCGTCATGGAAACCAAAAGATCCAATTTTAAATTTTAGTATCAGGGAGATCTATTTTATTCCAGGCTTCACAAGGCTTACAAAACACTTGGTGTCTTTCCGTCTTATATAACTTTCTGTTAATGAAAAGTACAGAGTACAAAACACAAAAATTTGGTTTGTGTCCTGGGATGTTCTAAGTTCAGATGTACTACAGAGTTGTATGCTTGGACTTGTAACAAATTTCCACTACAGACCCTCCTTCTTCTTTCCCTGAACTAGTATTTTTTAAAAAGCACCCTTCTGAAGTCAAGTCCTGTGAGAGCAAAGCAAAACAAAATGTTGAGAGGTAGCACTTTATTTTGGGCTATGTGACCACTCTGTTTATCTCAGACTGAGATGGACAATACAGATAATATCTATCTAAACATAAAAATCAAACCTGGCTTTGCTATTGACAACCAATTAGTGTCATCCGGTTGTCTGGTTTTACATTTAGAGCTGTCTTTTAGCAATTAAGTTATATGCTAGCTATTTTCCATACATGGAGTGATGGAAATCTATAGCTCTAATTTAACACACATAAGATAAAAATATTCCATTAAAAAGAAAAAAATTTGGTAGAGATGTGGTTTCCAAGTGTCTGCTTCCAACAAAACTGAGTTTTGAACTGACAAATCCCTAAAAACAACTTTGATAACAGGTTAATTGTGTAATTTGGGGAATATCACGTAAGACGAAAGCTTTTAGATAGCAAGATTAAAATATGAGGGAGTACAAAATTTTAAAACTCTTTTAAGGGGCAAGAGAACAAATACGCTGGCAGATTGTTGTGTGAGGTAATGGGAAGCCTCTAAGAATTAAAGAGCCCCAATAGAGCAGCAGTTAAGATTGGCTGCTAACAAAAACGTTAGCAGTGCAAATCTACCAGCTGCTCCTTGGAAACTCTATAGGGCACTTCTACCCTATCCCATAGGGTTGCTCTAAATTGGAATACACACAACAGTCACAGGTTCGGTTGAGGGGGTTTTTTGGATGGTTTTAAAATAGCTTTTCCACATGCTCTTAAAGCAATGCTTTTCTGAATTGGGTTTTCCATTCTACATATAAATTCTAAAGTGTACATGAAATACATGGGTGTAAATTCTTGCACCTTCAACAAACCTGTTGAAAACACTTGGCGTAGGGCTGTGGTCGCGCTCCCGCTCCCTCTCACGGGTGCGCTCTCGTTCTCTGTCACGATCACGATCTCGCTCTCTGTCGCGGTCTCTGTCTCGATCTCGGTCCTTCTCTCTTCTGGCATAATAGTCCCACTGCTTGCTGGTATCCACAAGACTAGGCCATGAAGGAGCCGAGCCAGGAAGGTGGGGAAAGGCAACTAAAGAAAAAAACAATCATTAAAAACAAAGGTCACAGTTAACACACACACAAAAAAAGGCACTAAATGGTAGTACAAAACTTCACCCATAATGTCTTAGATTGTAACAAATTTATTTTAAATAGATGAGAAATAACATATGCTTAATACCGGCAGTTTGAAGGAAGATCTAGCAACAAATCTTAATAGTGTAGAAAGATGCTCCACCTTGCAAGGTGAAAAGAAGTGCGTCCGACTGACCAGGGTCACCAATGGAAACCAGGACATCTTTAAAACATGAAGAGCAAGTGACTGCCAACCTACAGGTATGCCCCTAACAACAGGTTTCAAGACTAAGAACAAAAGCACTGGTGCAGTTTAAAAAAAAAGGACAGAAAAAAGAAAAACTTACAACCAACAGCCTCAATCAAAAGACCATATATCAGATGAACTACAGGGAAAAAGGAAAGTAACTCTGGAGAGGAAATAACTAAACTGATATCATATAGATAACTACGCTGCTATCATTTATGCAAATCCAAAGAAATCTAATATACTATCTAATAGTAGACTTTTTTTTTAAGGAATTAAAATGATTCATCACAATGGGATATATTATGAGAAGATTAGTGTTTTAGGGTCCCTATATTGATGGGTATGATGGTTCAGATATTAACTACACTTCAAATATACACGATAAATGTCAAGATTACTCACTTAAAAAAACCAGAAATAAAATATATAATTTCAAAACAATACAGGGAAAATAGAGTTAAAAAACATATATACCAGATATGGGCAGCACAAACAAAGGAAAAATCATAGGCCGATCTCACATAAGAATTTAGATGTAAAAATCTTAAATAAATATTACCAAACAACTTATCAATGTATCTAAAAGAAAAAAAAAGCCACTACCAAGTGAGGTTTATCTAAGCAAATCAGCCAAAGAGGAAGAATACAAACTACTGTGGTCAAGTCAATTCTGACTCATAGCCAAGCCAATTCTGACTCATAATGACCCTGTATGACAAAGCAGAACTGCCACCCAGGGTTTCTAAGGAGTAGCTAGCTAATGGATTCACACTGCATGCAAATCCTACCTAGAATAAAACAAATCCAGGGAGGTACGGGGAGTAACAGGAATGAAGACAGAAAAAAAAGGAACAAAACAGTCCTTATCTGCATGTCTCTTATTGCCTGAACATTCTTCACAATTTATAGTGAGAGTTCAGAAAAACAGCTAGCTACAAGATTTAAAAAAAGAACAGAGAATTCAAATGGAACTAAAGATGTAAAAGAGGTGTATGGCAATAACTAGGGCAGCGTAGTAAGGACAGACAGATCCAACGCTGTAAAGGAATCAACTCCACAGTGGGTGCTGGTGCACCTTCACCAGTGTACACTAACAGTAAGGCCTTCAGTAAGACCACTGGCTCTGCCATCATATGACCCTGGGGAAATCACTCAGCCTGGCTGTTCCTCAATTTCTTGGTCTCTAAAACGAAGATAACAGTACACAGCCTTCATAAATTTGTCAAGACCATATGAGTTAATATAAAATTGCTTAGAACAGTGCCTGTCATATAGTAAACAATACATAAATGCTAAGTTTTCAACAGTTTTTCATGAAATCTGCAAAGCTGTATACATAATGAGTCCTCAAAGTCTCTTATAATGTGGATGAACCTGGAGGATATTATAATTAGCAAAATACGTACACAAAAAGAACAAGTATTTCATAATCCTGCTTTTTAAGAAGAAGAGATACACAGGCAACAGCGACCAATACTCACTGTTGGTTACCAGAGATAAGAAGAGAATTGGGAAGCAGGGAAAACACTCTCTAGATAGCAGACAGTTGATATTTTGGGGGATGGGCAAGTTAACACTGAATTTAGGGGAAGTGAGCACAGCTTGACCAAGGTAAAGGATGTCACTAAGACGTACATATTAAAAAAGGGCATTCTGGTAAATGCTGACATACATAATTTCACAGCAACCAAAATATATGTGCGGATATGTATGTATATATGTATACGTGTAAGTATATAACCGTTGCCATCACGCTGATTCTGATTCACAGTGACTTGACAAAACAGAGCAGAACTGCCCCAGAGTTTCCAAGGAGTGCTGGATGGATTCAAACTGCTGAACATTAGCAGCTACAGCCTGTACCTACTACACCATTGAGGTTTCCAGGCATGCACACAGGTACATACATTTGAGTATACATAGGTCTATGTTTGTGTTTACAGGTACCTATATATATATTTAATAAAGCACATGGGGGCACAGTTACGGATACTTCTCAGGCATAACCAAACACCTCACAGAATTCATTTTATAGATATGAAGAATTTAGAACTATGGTCTTGTATGACAACTTGGTCACTTGGCTTAAGATGGTTCCCAAAGCTAACGTTTTACAACCTAGTTTAGTTAGTAGCATATGAGGTATTAAAACCTTGCACTGGGCCATTGAAGATACAACTACTGGTCTCTACTAGTCCAGAGCAAAAGGGAAAAAAGGAAAAAGATTCAGAGAAGAAACTACACTGCAGGACAAAAAGTCTACGTGAGTGACAGCCTCATCTATCCCAAGACCAGAAGAAAGCGACAGTGCCCAGCTACCACTAATGACTGCTCTGCTGAGGGCAATGGATGGATCCTGATAGAAGAAGAGAAAAATACACAACAGAGCTCAAAATTCTTGACAAGTCCATACTTACTGGACTGGCTAAGACTAGAGGTCTGACTCCCCAAGACTACTGCCCTGAGCTATTTTTCAACCTTCAACCCAAATTATCCGAACGTCATCTTTTAACATAAAAGATTAGTTCACAAAATATATTATCAGTGACTACCGTATTCCTTTACAGAATTCATCTAATATGAAACCAAATGGTCAAAACTTATTTTAATGCACAGATAAGAGACAGGGAAACTAGACTACTAGAAACAGAATGGAAATCATTAGAATGTTCCCACAGTAGGAAAAATGTAACTAATGTCACTGAACAATCTGTGTAGAAATTGTTGAATGGGAATCTAGTTTGTTCCATCACCTTTCACCAAAAAACATTTTTTTAAAATATACATATATATGGAAGAACAATAACCCAAGAATACTTCAAGCAGCGTTAAATGTAACTGCTTTCACTGCACCAGATACTATATTTACTAAATTCATATTTAAAACAGTATTGATTGGCAAAACTGAACACTAGAAAACCCAGATAAACCTTCACATATACGTGGAAACATCCCACATAACAGAGATGACACTGTAGATTCCTAGAGAAGGACAGACTATACAACAAATAAGTTGACAACTGGATCCCATCTTTGTAACATACGCAAAAATTAATTCCAAATAAAGACTTCAACATGAACACTTTGATGGTAAAAAGAAAGTACTGAAGAACATCCTTCATGTCTTTAAAGTTGGAAAAAGTTATGGTCCAAATTATAACCCAACTAAAATGTAGTGTGACTGTACAACTGATAGCATTCGAAAGGGGGAAAAAAAGGTAATTTCATTACTATAGAAACTTGCTCCCCTTAGGGCTTGGTTGCTTGCCGTAACAGTTTGTGCAGTGCAGAACATTTACAGTCATAATAATGTACATAGTATTTACTGCTTAGCTTTTTGAATAAAAATCTGTCAGAGCACCAGTAACAATTTTGGTTATAGGACAGAATACAAATGTTTTAAATAAAAGTACAACTACTCAAAAACTGACAGGCAGAGGGAGAGTGGTGAAGGCAAGGATATACCAATATCAGCAATAAGGCAAAAAACCCAAACCTACTGCTGCGAGAGTCGATTCTGACTTACAGCAACCATACAGGGCAGAGCAGAACTACCATACAGGACTTCCAAGGAATGTCTGGTGGATTCGAACGGCTGATCTTTTAGTTAGCACCCATAGCTCGCCACAGCTCTTAACCACTGGGCAACCAGGGCTCCAAAACAGAAGACAGGTATATAAATTAAAAGAGGAACAGACAAGTGATCTAACTTCACTGGTGGGGGTAAAAAGGCAAAAGTCGTGATAGTAAGTGAGCAAAATTTGTTATCTAGTACAGCAGGAACACAGCAGATGATATCTAAAGTTACATAAATTAAAAAAAGGGAAATACACATTTACAGAAAAAACCATTAAGACCGTCATAAAAACCAAAAACAAACTTATTAAAAAGTACTTACTTCCAGTCTTTTATTATTCCTGTAAGTTTTCTTTTTTGAACCTTGTTTAACTTTATAAGCACAGTTGCTGCAAAAACAGGCTGTCCTAAAAAACTGATCATGAGGATGGCACAGGATGGGGCAGTGTTTGGTACTGTTGTATACAGAGTGGCTGTGAGTCGGAACTAACTCAACAGCACTTAACAACATGTACAGTAATAACAATTACTATTTTCACCTACAATTACCTAATGGTGCTTTAGGAGTGACTACAAAACTATAAATAAGTAAAAATAAAACAGAATCACGAACAATGGCAGAAACCATATACTGTCTACATCATAAGCTTTGTTCAACTAGGATGAAGAAAACACTCAACTTTTTTCCACTTTATTCTTAAAACGCCTCTTGTGACTGTTACCATTACAGAAGTCCACTAATGCCTTAAAAATCTTTTTAAGAAGAGGCAAGTTATAAATATACCCGTTATGTAACCTTTTATAATTTTTAAAAGTCTAATTGATAAATATTGTTAATTTACCTGGCAGACAGGGAGATCTACTTATTTCTTGAGTTTGGAATTTTAAACTGTTCTGTCAGATATCAAACCATAGAAAGCATGTTTTTATTCCTCTAAAAATATCTATTTAAGTACCACGATTGAAATTAGAACTGGGCAACTAATAACGCTACTTACCATTACCATATGGAAATGCACGTGCAGAACGACTATCATAACCAGAGGAATGTCCGCTATGGAAGAAAAAATGTATTTTCATGTCTGTTTCATGTCTGTTTTGAATTTTAACAGTTCGGTTACACATACAAAACTTCAAGACAAAACTACAGTGACTTTTAGTTACCACCATTTAATGTGGAGCTTTACCTTTATAATTTTATTTTTTAATACTGAAAAATCCACTTAGGCTTTTTAATCTAAAAAAATATTAAACCCAGTACAGAGACGCACAGAGCTTCCTGGTGGTGACTATGTATAACACAGGGTAGCATGCTCCTCCCTGGGTCACACAAGCTGTGTATGTGACCCTTCCCAGACCTGAACTGATTCATCTCTTCAACTGTATTCTTTCTGTTGTATTAAAGCTGCTATGACAGGCACAGGGGCACTGGTGGAGTGCTTGTTAAAGTGCTGGGTTGCTAACTAAAGGTTGGTGGCTTGAACTCATCAGCCACTCCCTGGGAGAAAGACGTGGGCAGTCCATTTACATAAAGATCAGTGTTGGAAACCTCATGGGACAATTCTACTCTGTTTTATAGGATTGCTACACGTTGGCATTGATGCGATGGTAAGGGGTTTGGTTTTAGTTTTTTGGTCTGAAGTGGAGACAGGCATGTGGACTCCTAACTGTGGCCAGCAGCCCTGATCCAGCCCAGGGTACCTGGGCATATGAAGGGTGATCAGCCTTGTGGGCAGCCTGGGTTTGAACAGGGGAGGGAAGCTAAGCTTTCCACAGGATGCAGCTGGCATGTGGGATGGAATTTGTTATCCACCACATATTTTGGTGTTACAAGTGGGTGACCTTAGTCAACCTGGACTGGTTTACAGAACTGGTTTGCCATGAACAGGATTTGCTGGAGGACCGTGACAGGGCAGCTATAAACCAGTTCCACAGACAAAGCCAACAATATTTCCTACATTTTAATTGAGAAAACATTTAAATCCTTACACTTTCACAATTTCCTGAATTTTACCACGTCTTTGAAAAGCATGTTCATGTTTTGATGCTACTAACAAGGTTTTCACAACTTTTGCCTTTTTATACTATTTGACTTTTTTTTTTTTTGAGAAATACACTAGCAAGGGAAATTTTCTTTAGGGCAGCAATCTAGCTAACTGAAACACTAAGTACAGAATACTTCGAAAAGTAAAAACAAAAAGGCCACAGCCAGGTAGAACACAGATTCAATCCCTCTTTGTGAAAGCTGAGATGCACCATGGTAGCCAAGAATATTCCATTATTATGCTCCCTAACAACAGTTGTACTTACCTTATCCCCATATAGATCTGCATTACTGATGATTTCTACCAATCTAAACATCTTTAGCAATCTAGGGTTGTTTTTTTCTTTTTCTTTTTAAACCACTGTGTCATAAATCAGAGCAAAGTATTATTTCAAAATACTATCACTGGCTTTCTTATATATATAAAATTGAATCTTCAAATATATTTGAAACATACATATATGATTCTTTTGTCCCAAACCCATCAATGAGCAAAAATTTACAGTATCCACACTGATTTACCTTTCTATTGTTGGTATAAGAGATGGAGGTGGAGCGCCTGGTGGAGGAGGGAAACCTGAAACATTCAATCAGAAGATAAAAAAAGTTAACAGAATATATATTTAATGTCAAGCGGGAAACACGGTTGCTGCATACCACTAAATTTCTCTAGGCAAATAATGTACTTCTCTATGTTATAATGAAGAGGAAAAAAATGGAACTTAAACTTAGAAACAAATTTTTAGAGCTATAAAATGTTACATGAACAATCTGGTCTAATGCACAGAGCACAAGCTGGGAGTCAGGATACCTGGTCTTATTTTCAGCACCACACACAGCCCATTTTCTGAATCTGAGAAAGTTAATCTCAATGCCTTACCTTTTCCATATACATTACTGTAGTAGTGTTGCCACCAGATACGTTATACTTGAAAAGCAAATAAAATTGCATTTACCTCTTTCCAAAATACTTTAAGAGTTTTAGATGTAGAAAAATGTCCTTAAAATGTATAATTTATATATAAAATCTTACCACTAAGTACATAAATGCTTAATGCTGAGAACTTACATCACAAAATGTTTTAAACAGCACAACCCCACAGAATTTGAAAAGAAAGGCACATAAGGCAGTTTGGGGATTAGTTTAGACAGAAAATAATTTGCACCTTTATATTAAGAGGTCTGCATTCTCAGTAATTCACAATACCTAAGTGAAATAACACTGAATAGGGCTGAAAAGGACCTTAACAGTTAACCTACTCTACACTTTTAAATTCAGACAGGCAATAAAGCATCCCACACCAAAAGATTTAGATGACTTCTAGATATACAGATAACTTACAATCCTAATTCCTAGCAAGTTTTAACAACCCTCACTATTAAGTAATACCTTATACATAATTTAAATCTCTCACGCTGTAATTCACATGCTGTCCTCAATGAGGATAAAAAGCATTCATTCCACTGTCCTATTCTAATCTTTCTATGTTTGAAAATGCTTCCCCTGAGCTTCCCTTTTCAGCATTCTTCATGAAAACTGAATCCCAATCCTCTCAACCCTTCTCCTCCTAGGTCCACTTAAATCCACTTAGCCCTGCTTCACACTGCTTCCAGTTCACCATGCACACCTTCTCTGCATCCAGTTTCAGGATCTACAGCTCCTCCAAGAACCATCTTACAAGTGCGAAGTAATTACATTAGTACTACAGCACGCAGTCTATTTTACACCGCCCCACAATTACACTGCTTGGTAAGCTAAAAAAACACACCAATGATTCCCTTAAGACTTCTCCTGGTCTTTTTAGCCACACTCATACATAATCAGTGACTCTCTATCCTGTAACTAAATGTGTACACTATCTTACGTTACCTGAATTTCACTACTTCTATTTAGAAAGGTCATTTAAATTTAGACTCATCCTTCAAAGCCCTGTCACTTTACACTCTCTTTGCCTCATTTGGCTTTCAGCACTGCATTCAGTAAGCACACTTGGTATCCCACTATAAAAAAATAACTGACAAAACACAGAAAAAAAAACACTGAGCCAAGTATACACTCCTGTTGATGAAATCCTTTCAACAATGAACAATTAAACACCACTCTAAGAACAATCAACCTTCCAACCAGCAGTGGATTTATCTAATTGCCGTCGATTTCAGAACATATTTTTTCATGATACTGAGTTATGTCAGTGGAATTAAAATCAGAAATCATAATAACATCATAATTTTTTTCTTAGTCATTTTAGCATATAAAATTTTATTTTATATCCTATAAATATATTTTTCACAAATTGATATGGCGAGATATTCTCAGAATCTCTATTTCTACAGAAATGGGTAAGACAGATATAAGAAAACTAAAAATCTTAAAACTGGAATGAAGCAAAGGCAGAGCTGAAAATAGGACCCTGAAATCCCAAGTGCCTATTCCATATTCTAACTGCATCAACACTGTCCTTCCTGTGGCTAGAAGCTTGAAATTTCATGTTTATTAACAATGATGGAGAAAACATGAAAAAAGTTTACCTGGAGGTGGTACAGTTATTGGAATACCTAAAAAACAAGTGATGAAATTTAATATAGTAATTGGATTTCATAACCTGTTATGTATTTATGCCATCACCAAAATACACTTTGCAATAAAACCTCTGGCCTATTCACTCAAGAGAATCATTGTTTTCTTGTAGAGGACCAACCATTCCAGTCCAGCACCTGACCTCCCTGACAGGCACTAACACCCTGGTAGCAGACCACTTCCCGCTAGCTACAGTCAGAGATGAAGCTGGAGACAAGTTATAGGGCCCACTGCGCACACACAAGTACCAAACCCCATTAACACTAACTGCACTTGATAACCTTCGTCTGCTGTTACTGTCCCTAAAACTGCAGACTTCTAATGTAACATCTTAGTAGGTCAGTTGACCTCTTTAAAACTACAGAGTGCAACGTAACTGCAGATGATGGCTATCACTCATCTCCCTAAAGCTCATCTGGATGGCCAGCGGAAGTGAGGGACAGTTAATGCTTCCCTTGATTTGGGGGAGTACCAAGAGATAGAGCCAAAGCACAGACACCTCCAGGGTATGTAAGTTCACTCCTACAGGTGGCAGTAAACACTGATTTCAGTGCTCTCACTATTTGTGTCTATTACAGACTTCAAGAAATAATTATGTATACAAACATTTTCCATTTACATTGATCAAATGTGCCCTAAACCCTAAGAAATTTACCAACAGATGTTTACTGAACACTAGTATCAACTTCAGCATTTTAAATTTATGAGATGAATACAAAAATACATAAAACAAATTTTTCACCCAAATTTTTATAACATGAATACCTTCAACACAGAGCAGTTTACTATGTCCCATCTTAGAAACAGCATCAAAATTAGTTTCAAAAAGGAAAGAACAATCTAATCCATTAACTAAATACATGGCCAAAAAAAAAGCACTTTCGAATTTTTTGCTCAATGGAATCATCTGCTAACAATACAGGCTGGTGAAATCCTACAAACACCAAACCAAACGGGAAAAGGACGACAGGCAGAGAACACTGAATGTTCTTAACATCTATGGATTTTCTTTAGAACAGTAAACATTTTTTTCAGAATATCAGTGAGTGTCACTATTTGATCTAGTTTTCAATTTAAATGATTTTAGCACCACACCTAAGTGAACCCCATACTATGAACTCCTATGTTTACCTACATGAATATACGAGCAGTACAGAACACTTCAGCTAATGTTTTACTACAGACTGCTAAAATGTGAGCTGACGCAAAATAACTGAGAAATTACTAGTCGAACCCATCAAAATTTAGTCCACAAAAAACTGTGAAACTTCCATAAAGCATAGAAGACATAGGACGCAATTATTAAGTTCACTATGAAGGTACTTTAAAGAAGCATTTCTTTAATTCCAATGGTACTAGCACAGCATCACAGGACAGATTAGGAGGCGGGGGAACCAACTGGAAGGAATTAAGAACACAGAACAATCACAGCTTTACATGTAAATTCTCTCTCCAACTGACATTTAACACATCAGAAAGTTGGCATGAAACATCAGAAAGGGCCCTTCTTGTGAGGCCTCTACTTCATCTAAGGCATTATGTCAATATTCTTCATCTGTCAGCAAGAAAAATCACATAAGAAAGAAAATTTATCCAACAATCCCTGTTCTCTAATTCAATACCGCTACATAACTGGACAACACACTGCCCAACCAACAGACTTGAAATATGTAAGGAACAAGTATTTTAATTCTTTCTGTTATCTATCATCTGGAAAATGAGTAGGGGGAAAAAATGTTTATCAAAAGTAAGACTACTAGTATTGACCATAAGTATTTGGAAATACTGAAAGATCTAATGATGAATAAATCAGTGATTCTCAAACTTTACAGTACATCTGAATTACCTAAATGGTTTGATATTATTACACATGACTGCTGGGCCCCACCCTTTGTACTCCTATTTCAGTAGGCCTGGGCTGAGGCCTTAGAATCTGCATTCCTGAGATAGTTCCAAGAGACGATGATACATTGCTGGCCTGGGGACATTATTTGAGAACTACTGAAATAAATTATAAACTTTCCCAATTTTACTGCTGAAGAACTCAGCACTGATGAAATAAATCCCATCCCAAATTTTTATGAAACAAACAAGAGCACTTACATGACACTTAGGAGTAAAAGAGCACAGTGGCATGACAGCCTATACCACCTGCCCTTCTTAAAAGAATAGAATTTAATTTGTTTAATATGTAATGCTATCCTCTTAAATGTAGAAAGTTGGGGGAAGGCATATGAAATTCTCTTTGCAGGAACAAAGAAATTCAGACAACATAACACATAGGCAGCAATCCTGGTAAACATCACACATAAAAGAATTTACTGATATATACATATTTTAAATTCCCACTCACAAGAAAAGGTAAAAAACTGAACAAAGATAATTTATGAATTAATTCTCAAAATATTTCATCATTTTTTTTTAAATGTAGACAAAATTACACGGGAGGCAGCTTTTGACAAAACGCCCAATGAACTCTGTCCCCTAGTATCCAGCTGTGGGTCTATCTCCGATATTTAAGTCCTCCCCTTCATCAAGGACTGACCTAGTGACTTATGTCTATAAGTGAAGTACAACAAAAATGATCCAATGTCTCTTCTGTGATCAGGCTACAAAAGACTGATTTTCTTGCTGGTGCTCTCTCTACTGACTTCTTGTCTTACACATTGTGAAGAAATATGCTGCCACACTGGAGAGGTCCAGAGCCACAGAAGAAATGAGGGCTTCCCCGTTCAACAGCCCAGGAGGCATGAATCCTTCCCAGCAACAGTAAGTGACCTTCAAGGTGAATCCTTTCTCAGTCAAGCCTTTGAGACAACTGCAAGGTTTAAACCACAGAACCTCCCAAAGTAGTGCCAGCTTTCTAAACTACAGACATCATCAGGTAATAAATGTATGTCATTTTATGTCACTGTAATTGGGAGTGATTTGTCATGGAGGAGTAAATAGCCAACATATAACCTAACTACCCATCTTTATTTAGTTGAAGCCAAAAAAAAAAAAAAAAAATGGCAAAGTATGTGAATTTCGCTTTTTATTTCTCACTAAAAATCAAACCCACTGCCATCAACTCAATTCTGACTCATGGACACCCTACAGGACAGAGTAGAACTGCTCCACAGTTTCCAAGTAACACCTTGGTGCACTGAAACTGCTAGAAACTCCCAAATTTCACTGGCACTATTTACGTCAGGAGTAGACAGGTTGCAAGACTTTCTTCAGAAATTCCTACTTCAAAGCCATCAAACTAAGATGTAAATTTTATACCAAGAAATTGTGTTCAGAAACGCCAAGATTTATAAAATATCTAGGAATAAATCTAACCAGAGAAATAAACGACGTATACAAAGAAAACTACGAGATACTTCTTCAAGAAGCCAGGAGACCTAAATAAGTGAAGAAATCGACCTTGCTCCCTGACAGGACAACTCAACCATGTGAAAATGTCTATTTTGCCCAAAGTGATCTACAGATTCAAAACAATCCTGATACAAAGTCCATGACATTTTTTCAATAAGATGAAGAAACAAATCACCAACTTCATACAGAAAGGGAAGAAGCTCTGGATAAATAAACATTACTGAAGAAGAAAAACAAAGTCGAAGGCCTCATACACCTGACTTTCGAATCCATTACACTGCCACGGTAGTCAAAACAGCCTGGAAATGGTACAAGGGACACACAGACCAATGGAACACAACAGAGAATCCAGATATAACATCATCCACTTGGAAGGAGGTGATACTTGATAAAGGCCCAAAGTCTGTTAACTGGGAAAAAGATAGTCTCTTTAACAAATGGGACTGGCAAACCTGGATATCCATCTGCAGAAAAGTGAAGACTCATCTCTCACTATGCACAAAAACTAGCTCAAAATGGATCAAAGACCTAAATACAAAATCTAAAACATTAAGATCATGAAAGAAAAAAACAGGGACAACACTGGGAGCCCTAACACAGGGCATGAACAGAATAAAAAGCATATTAACAATGCACAGACACCAGAAGAGAAAACAGGTAACTGGAAACCACTAAAAAAAAAAATATCAAACATTTATATTCATCCAAAGACATCAAAAGAGTAAAAGGTCAACCTACAGACTGGGAAAAACGTTTCATCTACAACAAAGCTCATCACCATCTAATCTCTAAAGTCTGTAAGATACTGCAAGACGTCATCAACAAAAAGTAACTCAATTAAAAAATGGGCAAGAAGTCAGCATAACCTGACTACACCATAAGTTAAAAAGTTTTCTAAATTCAACCCAACATATCAAAGGACATAACAGCAGGACAGGGGACTGGGGACCATGTTTTAAGGGGACACTAAAGTCAACTGGCATAATCAGTCTTTTTCTATGAGTCTTTCTCCACCCCATACTGGTGAGTGGTATCTGGACTCTTAAAAGCCTGCAAGCTGCCATCTGAGGAACATTAACTGGTCCCAGGCCCCTGGAGCAGATGAAAACCAAGAACATTAAAGACAGGAAAAAAGTTATGAGGCCAGGAGACAGAGGGGCCCAGATGATATGAGCATGAGACCAGAAGAACATGATGGTGCCTGGCCACCACCCAAGACTGCCCTGACAAGGAACACAACGTGGACTTCCTGATGTAGCGGGAGAACAAGGTGGCGCAGATTTAGAACTCTGTTAAACCAGACTTGATGGTCCCACATTCTGGAGAGTCCTCTGAGAACATGGCCCCCTGGACTTGCTGCTAGCCTAGAGCTGAAACCAGTACTGAAGTTCACTTTTCAGACAAAAATTAGACTGAACTAACGGCTTAAATACATACATGAGGCTTTCTAACCAGTTCCTCTCTAGAGGTAAAACGGAAAGGTGGAGAGCACAGGGCAGATGATGGCTGGATGAATATCAAAAATACCCAGCAAGAGGAGAAATTTGCTCCCAATTTGCATGGAGGTGTGTGTTCAGGGTTTTATGCAGCAAGTTGCCTTGGACTGTAAACTTTCACTTAATCATAATAAAAATAAAATTTAAAAAAAGGGGTAAAAGATATGAACAGGCACTTCACCAAAGAAGACCTTCAGGCAACTAACAGACACATGAGAAAATGCTCACAATCATTAGCCACTAGAGAAATGCAAATTAAAACTACAATGAGATGCTATCTTACCCCAACAAGGCTGGCCCATTAATCCAAAAAACACACAATAATATATGTAAGAGAGACTGTGGAGAGACTAGAATACTTATACACTGCTGGTGGGATTGTAAAATGGTATAACCACTTTGGAACTGATCTGGCACATTCTTAAAAAGCTAGAAATAGAAGTATCATATGATCCAGCAATTTCACTTATTGGAATATATCCTCTATAAATAAGACCTGCCACACACATAAATACATATACACCAATGTTCACTGGAACACTGTTCAAAATAACAAAAGGATAGACTCAACCCAGGTGCCCACCCAGTGCCGTCGAGTTGATTCCCATTCATAGCAACCCTGCATGTCAGAGAAGAACTGTCCCATGGTTTCCAGGGAGTGCCTGGCATATCCGAACTGCAGACACAGCACTTGACCATTGCGCAACCAGGGTGCCCATCAATGGAAAAAGGGTAAACTATGGTATATTCACACAATGAAGTATTACACAACAATAAAGAACAACGAAGCTGGGAACTATCTCATAAAATGTAAGAATCTGGAAGGCATTATGCTGAGTGAAATTAGTCAACTATAAAAGGACAAATATTTTCTGAGACCATTATTAAAAGGACTCAAGAGCAGGTTTAAACACAGAAGAAAATATTTTCTTGATGGTTTTACTAGGGATGAGTGGGAAGCAGTGAGATTTCACTAACTAGGTAACTGACAATTGCCTTAGAAAAAGGGAGAAACAAGCAACAGTAGAGAAGCAGCACAAACGGACATAACTCAAAGCTTAAAAACCAAACACTTTAAGTGACATATTAGCAAAGTCAGAAGTGTGGGGACCATGGCTTCAAAGGACATCTAGGTCAACTGCTATAACAAACCTGATTAAAATGTTCTGCACCCCACTTTGGTGAGTGGCATCCAGGGTATTAAAAGCTAGTAAGCAGCCACCTAAGAAGCATCAACTGGTCTCAACGCACCAGGAGCAAAGAAGAAAAAAAGAGCATCAAAGACACAAGGAAAGTGCGAGCCCAAGTGTCAAGGGTTAAACTGTGTCCCCCTCAAAAATGCATGTAGCAGGATGGCTGGACCCAAATTCCTGGTATCGTGGGATGTTCCTGTATACAGTAAACCTTGTCTCTATGATAAGAAGAGAAGATGAGTACCACTTGCATTGGTGAGGCTGGAATCAATGTGTGGGATTATACTGCACCTTAGGGGAGCCTCTTGGGACATAAAAGAAAGGGCAACAAGTAGAGGTGGGGATCTCATGTTGTTACGGTTGTTGTTAGGTGCCATCGCGTCAGTTCTGACTTAAAGCCACCACAGGCACTAAAGAACGAAACACTGCTCAGTTTTGCACCACGTCCACAATTGTTCTTATGCTAAACCTATTGCTGTGGCCACTGTGTCAATCCATCTCTGTCACAGGTTTTCCTCTTTTTTGCTGACCCTCCACTCTATCAAGCATGATGTCCTTCTCCAGGGACTGATCCTTCCTGACAATGTGTCCAAAGTATGTAAGACACATTCTTGCCATCTTTGCTTCCAAGGTGTACATGGTTGTACTTCCCACAACAAATCTGTTGCTTCTTTTGGCGGGACATTCAACATTCTTCTCCAGCACCACAATTCAACGTCACCCATTTTTCTGTCTTCTCTGTTCACTGTCCAGCTTTTGCATGCATATGATGCAACTGAAAATACTATGACTTGGGTCAGGTGAACCTTAGTTCCAAGGCGACGTCTTTCCTTTTCAAAGTCCTTTGCAGCAGACTTTCCCAATGCAATGTATCTTCTGATTTCTTGACTGCTCTTTCCATGAGTGTTGACTGGGGGACCTAAGTAAAAGGAAATCCCTAACAACCTCAATCCTTTCTCCATTTATCACGATGCTGCTTACGAGTCCAGTTGTGAGGATTTTTGTTTCCTTGATGTCAAGGTGCAATCTGTACTGAAGGCCGTGGTCCTTGACAGTCATCAGTGTTTCAAATCTTCTTCACTTCTAGCACATAACGTGGTGTCATCTGCATAACACAGGTTGTTAACAAGTCATCCTCTAATCCTGATGCCTCCTACTTCTTCATATAATCCAACTTCTCAGGTTGTTTGCTCGGCTCACAGACTGGAAAGGTACTGTGAAAGAATACAACAGACACAGACCTTTTGTGACTTTAAACCATGCAGTGTCCCCTTGTTCTGTTCGCACATCTGCCTCTTGATCCATATACAGTTTCCTTAAGAGCACAAAGTATTCTGGTATTCTTATTTTACGTAATGTTAGCCATAATTTGTTAAAATCCACAGTCGAATGCCTTTGCACAATCAATGAAACACAGGTAAATATCACTCTGGTATTCTCTACTTTCAGTTAAGATCCACCTGACATCAGCAATGATATCCCTAGTTCCATGTTCTCTTCTGAATCCAGCTTGAATTTATGGCAGTTCCTTGTCAATATGCTGTTACTGTCACTTGTGAATCACCTTGAGCAATTTTACTTGCATATGATGTTAATGTTATTGTTCGTTAATTTCTGCATTCACTTGGATCACCGTTCTTTGGAATGGGCATAAATAAGGACGTCTTCCAGTGAGCTGGCCAGGTAACTGTCCTCCAAATTTCTAGACATAGACAAGTGAGCACTTCCAGCACGGCATCTGTTTGTTGAAATATCTCAACTAATACTCCATCAATTCCTGCAGCCTTGATTTTTGCCAATGCCTTCAATGCAGCTTCGACTGGTTCTTTCAGTACCATCGATTTCTAATCATATGCTACCTTCTCAAATGGCTGAACTTCCACCAGTTCTTTCTGGTGTAATTATACTATGTAGTCCTTCCACACCACCAAAAAAGCAGTGCTGGGAGATGAACAAGTCCTATGGAAAGGACTGGGGCGTCCTTGCATGTCAGAAGCTTCCAGTCCAGGGGAAGACTGACAAGGACCTTTCTCCAGAGCCGGCAGAGAAAGCCTTCCTCTGGAGCTGACACCCTAAATTTAGACTTTAAATGTACTGGGACTATGACAAAATAATTTGTCTTTCTAAAGCCATCCACTGGTATCTCTTTATAGCAGCGCTAAAAGGGAAACCCTGGTGTGGAGCAGTGGTTAAGTGATATTGTTGCTAGTCAGAAAGTCAGCAGTTCAAATCCACCAGGTGGTCCTCAAAAACTCTATGGGGCAGTTCTACTCTGTCCTGTAGGGCTGCTATGAATCATCATCAATTTGATGGCACTGGGTTTCCTTTTTGTTATTTTTTAGATGATTATGATACCAAGAGACAGAAAGGGTCACACAAACCCGAGACTACATCAACAGAAGACTGGAAGACCACCAAACACTGCCCTTATAGGAAACTCAACAGAGTCCCTGGTGGATCAGAGGAAATGTGGGTACAGAACTTGAACTCTAGTAAAGACCAGATGTGATGGTCTGACACACTGGAGGGTCCCCAGAACTTCTCACACCAAGACTGAACTGGTATGTAAGACATAAAATTATACTGGTGAAGGGTGTGCTTCTTGGCTTGGATAGATACAGGAGATTAACTGGGCAGTCCCTGTCTGAAGCCAAGATGAGAAGACAGAGGTGGAGGAGAGCTGGTTCAAAGGATATGTGAAACAGGGAGTGGAGGAGGGAGTGCGCTGTCACTTCCAACAAGCAGGGCTGTGCCATCTGTGTAATGCAGGTTGTTAATGAGTCTTCCTCCAAACCTAATGCCTCATTCCTCTTCACATAGTCCAGCTTCTCAGATTATTTGTTCAGCATACATACTGAAAAGGTATGGTCAAAGAACATAATCCTCATGCACACCTTTCCTAACTTTAAACCATGCAGTGTATCCTTGTTCTGTTGACAGGATTGCCTCTTGATCCATATACAAATTCCTTAAGAGCACAATTAAGTGTTCTGGAATTTCTATTCTCCACAATGTTAGCCATAATTTATTATGATCCATACAGTCAAATGTGTTCAGCCAAGATTCATCTGACATTAGCAATGATAACCCTGGTTCCATGTCCTCCAGAGGCTATACAATATGTGACATATCACAACTGATTTAATACAGAAATATGAGACTCCAGCTTTTTCCCCTCTTAAACCAGGCACTAAAAAAATTTCTCAAAATGTAAACTACAAATACTCCTTTCACTAGGTTTTTTGTTGTTCTGGAAAAATACTAAAATGAGTTTATTTCCAGTAAATCAACAGCTATAAATTTCTAAAGAAAAAATATTAATAGATGCATATGCACAGAAGCTCTTTGGAGTTCACAGTAATTTTTACAAGCAGTCCTGTGACTAAAAAGTCTGACAACTGCTGTACTAAAGAACCAGCCAAAGCCACTGCCGTTGAGTCGATTCTGACTCACAGCAACCCTAGAGATCAGAGTAGAATTACCCTACAGAGTTTGCAAGGAGCACCTGGTAAATTAGAACTGCTTACCGTTTGGTTAGCAGAGGTAGCATTTAAACACTATGCCACCACAGTTTCCCCTGACCAAAGAACCATACTGGTAGATATAATCTAAACAGAACACAGGCCTTAGACAAAATGCAAGACTATAGCTGTTTTTCCCCCTCAAAATAAGACATCTAAAGGATGAGCAAATTGTTAAATTCATGAAACTAGACACTGGCATTCCTAACAGTAATTTTTCCAGAAAGAACCCACTTCCTTCTAAAACGCAACATCTCACACACTTTGAAATTCAAATGAAGAGTTAAACCCTCTATGGAACTTTAAAGAAGAGATACCTTATCCAGGGTCCTGACTAGATGGGCGAAGTCTCAGTAAACCAAACAGCCTTTTTACCTCAATACAAGTCTACCACTGGGCTAGATTTCAATTGTTCGTAAGTCCTATACAACACAAACCTTAATGCTAATTAATTTCACAGAGAGTTAAATAGAAGCTGCCATCTTTCCTTCAGTAACTACATTACAGAAAATGAACTTAAAGGATCACTAACATAACTTTAAAAAGCTTAAACTGAAGGTTTACTATAATACTTAACATAGCTGGCAAAAACACAGTTAAAAAAAGTTTGTTCACAATCATTAAGCTCTTTTATTTTAAAAACATACACAATGATCCAACCTGTAACATAAATTCTTCCAATTTTACAATGTTTCTTCAAATAAGCAAGTTGTTTCATAACTGGTTCATATAGTTTAATACAGATTTCTTAACATGTTGCATAAATAGTCAAATCTGAACTGGATTTTTAAAATCATCTGACCTTGCTCTTTTAAAACCTTCTTCAGTTCTCTACCCTCCAACGCACATGTGCACACTTCAGTAAGAAATCCTGGTGGCACAGTGGTGAAGTGCCATGTCTGCTAATCAAAATGTCGGCAGTTCAAATCTGCAAGGTGCTCCTTGGAAACTCTATGGGGCAATTCTACTCTGTCCTATAGGGTCACCTGAATTGGAATCGACTCGACAGCAGTGAGTATGTAGGTGTGCACTAAATACTTAAAAAAAAGTATTTTTTTAAGATATGTTACTGGAATGAATACATACAATTCAGTAATACAGTTTTCTTACACAGATGATGATCTACTTCAGTGAGGTTATGCTTTGGAGTCAGACTGCCCAGATTAGAATTTCTGTTCTGTTACTTTCTAGCTATTACTTAAGGTTCTTACGCTGCAGTTTCCTCAACTGTAAAATTAAGTGTAATACTGTCTACTTTGGATGACGTTTGAGAACCAAATGGGCTAACTCATGCAATGAGCTCATAATAGGTACACAGCACATAATAAGCATTCAGTGAATGTTAGCCATGGTTTTTATCACTGCTTAGTAAAAGCATGACAAGTACATTTATATATGTCTGAAAAGAATAGTAGAAAAATCCTTTTCTGGTTAACCTAAAGTTGAAAATAGTTTCTCTGAAAAGTATACACAGAAGAGCTTGACGTAGGAAGTAGGAGATAACTTATTAATGGCTATCAAGATTAGCTAGTATTTGATGCCAAGCTACTACTAATAGGTTCTCTGAAAAGTATAGATGGAAAACCTTGATGAAGAAAGTAGGACATGGCTTATTAATGGCTATCAAGATTAACCAGTATTTGTTTCCTTGCTACTGTCAACATGGCCACATTACTTTCCCATTAAGAAAAGTAAATTTAGTAGTCAGACATTAATTTAGGACCAGATCCCCTCCATCTCTGCTGAACATTCTAATTCACAATCTGTTCTTAATAAAACTCCACTGAGGCCAAGAATATCCTGTCCTCCTTGCATTAGTAACAAGATTTCATATATGCTTTAATAGTGTGTGTCTGAGAAGAAGAGGAGGCAGTGTCTCTCACTTGTCAGTATTCATCAGAGAAAGTCTCTTGGGTGACAGCCATCTCTTACTTCATCCTTGTTGAAGATTAACTATCTATTTATGCAATCAGCCACACCTGTGAACCTTCAGGAATAGCTAACGTAAATTACATCCTCCAAACTACGTATTTGTGAGAATAAGTATGCTGGAGCAAAAACTGTAAAACAGTACCATTCCTGGCAAATATGGATGTATGACCATCAGAATTATGAAACAACTAGTAGCATGTCAAAGTATGGATGTAAATTATCATTATCATGTTGTCCTATCACATACAGGACTTTTAGACTTAATCACTTACATATCAGAAAGTTACTGCTAACAAAAGCAACATTAAAATACATGTAAATTAATGAGGAAATTTTTTTTTTTCCTTTTGGTACTTTATAAAGAGAAAAAAAGGATTCTTGAAGAAAAATAGAGTATTTTTTAAGACAATACTTACACCAAGACTTCTGAGCCACATCTTTCTTTCAGTAGCTGCTTGTGATTCTTAAGATGATCTAAATTACAGCCAATTCTAGAGAACATACTGTAATCAGATGGTTCTGCACTAAATGGTTAATTGAAAACTTGGCTTTAAGGGACAACATTCAGCTGGCCTGTATCTATGCATCCATACTAGTGTTTAGATCAGTGCTCATTTTGACTGGTCAGTGCCCGTATCAAACACTCAAGCTGAAAATCACCTCGGCTTCATAAATACATAGATATCTCAACTCAACTAGCTAGCAGATTTAGGGAAGTATACACGAGACACTGTGAATGGCACTACAGGAAAACACAAATGAAGATGCGTAAGTTGTTCTCTCTCCAACAGCTAACACTCTAGTAAAAATAAGAAATAATTCAGACAGCCTCAATTTATAAAACTATTTGGTTTTAATATGAATTCATATTCCTCCTGCCAACCCAAACAAATACGCTAGTTAGGGACTGCTTAAACCAGTATCAGAATTAATATGTATTACTTAAATGCTATCAGAGTAGCATGCAAATATAATCCTAGAGTAAGCATCAAAGGAAATCCGGATCGAAAAAACGAAATCCGCTGTTCGGTCAATCCCAACTCATCTTAACACTACAGGACATAGATCTGCCCTAAAGGGTTTCCAAGGATCGACTGGCAGATCCTGGATAGGTATTTAAAATATAGAAAATATGTAGCTTAGAGTTAACTGTACATATATAAACAGATTAAGCAACATAAAAAAGAATCAGGAGTACTCTATAACATAATGTCATCCATAAGCTAAAATAGTAACAAGACTTATTATCCTTATAATCAGAGGTTATACTGCAAGGAAACAGGACTATTACTATTCTGAAAAGGGTAAATTTCTAGACAACAAGAGTAGTATGCCAAAGTACCTCTGAATATTTTTATAACAATGAAATATTTACTTTTTATAACAATGAAATATGTACTTTTCATCAGTAATTCATGCTACCTCTCTACTTATTGTAAAGAGGAGCTAATTTAAATATGTGTAAAACATTAGCAAATTGAAGTTATATTAGCTAGTTAATACGAAAGTTCTTTTAAATTATGCATCTAAGTAAGATCACAAAGCGACTGAGTTTAAGGATCATTTCATTTTTGCACAAATTGACTATATACACTGCTCACCTTAGTTCCATTATTAACCAAGTATGCACAGAAAACGAACTATTTCTGCATTTCATCTCAGTCTATTCCAAAGAACAGGGACTCACTGATGAATGACCTAAGCCCTCTTTACTTTCCCTTTCCATTTAGTTTATTCTCAGACTATTGAAGACTCAAGAATTATGGACCCAAATTCAACTTACGAACCTTAGGAATAATATCTGGAATAAGCACCTCTAACCTATTCCAGTCTTTTCTTTCCTCTATTTTTGAGAAAACAGATTCTCTAAAAGCCCCCCAGTCATTTTTCATATAAATTTTTTAAATCTTTTCTGAGGGTGGGGTGACAGTGGAAGAGTATCAAAGGAGATAGGGATGAGAAAGAGACTGTAACTGGCATTAAGGAGCTAAGGATGAATATGTTACAGAAAGACTATAATCCCAAACAAAACCTACTACCTTCAAGTCAATTCCAACCCACGGCAACCCTAGAGGACAGAGTAGAACTGCTTCACAGAGTGTGTAAGGAACACCTGGTGGACCTGAACTGCTGATCTTTTTCATTAGCAGCCAGAGCGCTTAACCACTATGCGACCAGGGTTTTCCAGAAAGACTATACAGGCCCACTGTGTGACTGTGTTCTCCGATCACAACTGGAAGCTTAAAATGGTGGCAGCTCTCTTGTAAATGCAAAGTTGGTGACAGCACATGGTCCTTCAGTTCATCATAATAGAAAGCATATCCTAACATTCTCACACAGTGCTGATTAGGAACAGCAGCGAACTTTTTAATATTAGTAACAGCACATAATCACTTTACCATTTACAAATGGCATTTTTCCCAGGAAGAACTTATAATCTCAATCTTGTTAGTTTCATAAATATTTTCTACCGGTTTAAATAATGAAAGCTTACTGGGAATGATAGAATGAAAAAGGTCACTAATGAGAAGCTAAAAAGTATAACATGAAATCTGGGGACTATTTATGAATTTTGTTCTCTACTTCCACTGACTTAGTTTTTAATGGATAATCAAGATATAGCTAAAATTATAGTGAAAATTTCTACCAATTTTTTATCTTGTTTTTAAAAAATGAATACCAAGTACTTGTTACCTAGTTGTAGTTCTCCTAAAAGGAAAACAGTCTATGAAGAAGGAAGAAGACCAGGCTGAAAATTTTTCCACACGGGAAAAAACTATTTACATAAACACATAAACACACACACACACACACACACACACACACACACACCCCTCCAGTTCTAAAAGTATCATTAAAATCTTTTTTCATAACATGTGAACATATGTTTTATAATTCAGTATGGATTTATACATATAATGTTTAGCAACTTTAGCCTGGATTAGTTTACATTCTTGTCTTTAACATCTGTTTCAGTGCAGTGTGAATCTGCTGAAGAATAAACATAAATATTGTATCTATTAAACAATGCAATCATTAAATATCTTGTTTTTAAATGTAACTTAACTATTAAATTCAAAATAAACGTGAGTAACGGTTATTTTCTTCTTTCAAAAATCAAATGTCTTATTTACTACATACCTGGTGGTGGAATGAGAGGTGGAGCAGTACTGACAGTTGGTGGAGGTGGAAGAAACGGAGGAGGCGGGAGGTGGGTGGGAGGAGCTCCAGGAGGGAAAAATGGAGGTGGTTTGCTAAAATTGTTGTCAACTTCAGTAGCAGATCTTTCAGAAAGAACCTAAAATTAGAACACACTTCAGTGCAAAGATGAGCAAATGTTCTTGTCTAAGATTAAGTCAGTAAATGAATTTCATTTAGCTGAAGAAATGAAAAGTTGTATTCATATATATTTATTTGGAGAGAGAATACTTCTGTGTTGATATGTGTGTACATACATTCACACACATACTTCTTCATATGTTCATACTCAAAGCCTAGAAAGAACTGATTACCAAAAAACAAATTCTAAACAGCAATTAAGTACTGTACAACTATAATGAATGTTATCCATTTTACCTAAGACAATGGACTCAATCACAGAAACTAGTATTAAGACATTAAACATGACAAAAGAGTCATTCCTTGTAAAGACTCTCATCACCAGGTTGGAAAGTTGAAGACCAGAAGGCTGAAAGTAACAAACAGCAAAATATGTACACAATTTTCTTATGTGAGCCTTGTAACTTTTAAAAACAAGGGTTTATACTTCAAAATTAAATAAAGCAGTGTTTCCAAAATATTTATCTCTGTAAGCAGGTTAACAGACAAGCAATGGGAGTATCTCAAATCTCCTGAAATACAATAGCAAGACAAGTGACATCTAGTCAACTGGACTTGTGACAGCTCACCAGTGATGGTGATGTATAAACAAGTTTGAAAAATACAGCAAAAACAACTGTGTTGTATATTCAATTTATGCTGCTACAATCCTTTCTGACTAAAGCAGATCATTTAAACATACAGTTCCTCCTTTAATTAACTTTTCCTATATTTAAGTGCAGTATTTTTTATAATGCTTCTGCTAATAAGCACTTCTTACTACAGCAAGCAAAATTACTTAAAGAAATCAAGACATTTTAATGGTGAGGACAGAAAAAGACTATCTTCCAGTTTAGAAATAATCCACATTTTTAGAAGCTAAAAAGAACATTTTTTACATGACCAACTTATTAAAGGTAGTAAGATCCAAAATATTGTGGACACTTTTTAAAATACTCAGAAAACAATGATGAAAAAGTATAACCAAGCTACATAACCTGATCACTGAAAGTCTCAGTTATTCAAGTTACCCATGTAACTCATTTCCTTACATTCTTTCACTTGGAAAAAAAATGGAAATACACTTATGCCAGAAAAGAAACACCATGATATATAGGAATGCTATTATGAAAAAACTTTAAATCATATTTTTCAATAGGGGATAATCCAAATGACAATTTTATATGGAAAAAAGGATACACATAATCATCACACAATGCTTAGTGATAAGGAAGAGAGGTACCAGAATTTTAAGACTAGTAATCTTCTAGGATTTGCAAAGCAGAGAGGAAGAGTGTGCTGTCACCAGGCAGGAAGAGCAGTGGGAGGTGCATATAGGTAAGCATGCAAATTTATATGGGAATGCACATTTTCATTCAATCATAATAAAAAAAAAAAAGAGTAGTAATCTTCAGGTGGAAGACTTACTGGCAATTTTCACTCTCTTCTTAAACTTTTCTAACATTGTGCTTTTCTTTTGAAAGAACCTACAGAATATTTATAACTGGGGTGTAGGGTCGGGGAGTGGAGTGAGTGTGTGTGTCTTCCACAAAAAACCCTTACTAAAAAAGATCCAAAGGCTATAAATTATAAAGGGAAAAGCTTCTGAAATACATAGAAGTTATCGAGTCTACATTTTAAATCTCTTTGTAGCACCTAAAGCATTTCACTGAGCAAATTTAGAACACAGATATAATCTTTCAGTTAAAAATAACTAATTTTTAAATACTAAACCTGTATGTTGCTGTTTTCATTTGCCCGTCGTCTTCCTTCTACTCTGCTGATAGTTATAGTCTGTCCAATTACATCAATTGCCCCAGATAATCTCCTGAAATACAACATTTGAAGCAATTTAGCTTTACCTGTTAGCCACTTGAAAATATTAACCGAAAATAAACCTGAAACCTTTTACAGTATACTTTAAAATTAGATCACAAAGCACAAGGAAGATACTTCTCGGATTTAGTTAGATGTCATTATTCTGCTGCCCATTAAAGACTGTTTCTTAAATAAGTTAGAAACAACACTCTGAACAACGATCATAACATTAAACTGTTAGGTATTTATACAGATTTTTCTCTAAATTCACAATCTTTTAGTAGTCTCCAACTGAATTTATCTTTTTGGAACTGAATCAGGTAGCAAATGACTGGCAGATGGAAATACAAGGTGCTGATCACCACAACTTTAATACGTTATCACAGATCTATTACAAAAACTGCTTAAAAATTCCCCAAAAAGGCTTGAAAAGAAATAATGCCCATTTTGAAACAGAGGGTATTTTCCTTACTGATATATTCTGAATGTTATAAAACAAAAAGGAAACAGCTTTCTATTCCTGATAAATTGTCTTTAGATGGAAAAAATTTAACTTGCCTGTTCCACCTCCAACTGTATCCCTTTTAAAGCTTAAAGTGTTACATATGGAAAAACAGTCTACCACGAAACAATGCTACAAATTTAACATAAAAGCCTAAGTAAATTTTTAGAATAAATAATGTTAAAAGCCATTGTACACCTGATTATGGGCTTTATAAAACTATACACATGCTTGATGAGATGCAGAAGTCACTTGTACGACTAGGCCATGAAACAACGGAAGCAAATTAGATCAATTTGTCTTTAATTCAGTTCTGAACAATTCTGTGTTTCAGACTTTATAAACCAACCTAAGCCCACTGCCATCAAGTCAATTCCAACTCGTGGCAATCCTACAGGCAGAGGTCAACTGCCTCACAGAGTTCCCAAGGAGCAGCCAGTGATGTGAAATGCTGGTCCTCTGGTCACCCCTGTAGCACTTAACCACTATTCCACAAGGATTTCAAACTTTATAGAAGTAAAACATCATGTATCTTTCCACAACCACCAGTTACGTTCCTAGAATGCCTAATGATAACAGCAGTTACCATCTGTTCAATTCCTACATGCTATACCATAACATTACAATCATCTGTAACTTAAAAATTACTGTTTTAGAAATGATAAAACTATGATCACAGTGAAATAAGTATTCAAGTCATAACGAAATGGCAAAACTAAGTTTTAAACACGAGTCTTTCTGATTCCAACATCTACACAATCCCTCCCTTCAGCCATGCTGCCTTGTGGAAAGGGAGTTCACCTCTAAAAAACGAGAGTTGGAACAAATTCATCACAAGCGAACCCTGGAGTGCTCCATAACTTTATACTCACAAAATAGAGACAGACCTATAAAAGAAAAATATAACAGCAAAATAAATGTCTTTAAGTACACCCCACTTACCTTCTCTTGCCCACGTAAGACCTCCTATCTCTGTAACTTTAATCTGATAAAAAAAATATTCAATGACAAATTTGATTTTACACCTGGGTCACTAACGTCCCAGGTTCCCTCATGATCCCTAAGAGAGATTTTATTCAATTTATCTGCTCCAGTGTATCTGGGAAAATATTCTGATATTCACACAACAGAAAAATCCAAACACCCTCTAAATATAAACCAAAGACTGTTCTATTTCTTCACACCAAAGCACATGCCATCACCCCTCTCTTACACATGCATCTCAGATTCCAATATCATAACAGATATAGGGTGGTTTCTCAGGCCAGGATTTTCCTCATCATCTACTGCAATCCAGACATCAGTGCAAAAATCTTTACTTCTAATCTATATTCTCTTTTCCACTGCTAATCTCTGAAGTCTACCCTCTCCAACTTTTAAAATTCCCATCAAGGACAACTTCTCACAAAATTTCCTGGATTTACAATTTGGACTGCAAACTTGCACTAACTGTTAAAAGAAGCAAACCCTCAATTTCTGTATAATACTCAGAGGAAAGACTTCTACACCTTACGCCATAGTAAATGGTTTTCTAAGGACATCTGCTTTCCAAAACTCTGGGAGGAGCAAACCAAGGTCAGAGGAAAGCACAAAACCAGAAAGAGAATGTTTGATGTCAGATGAGCTCCTTATATGTTCTTCTGAAATTACTTCCCACTCCCAGGGACAAATTAAAGTACAACGCTCCACTAAGACCTGTTGGGGCTATAAAGTGTGTCCAGGGACAGTCCAGTGTAGAATTACAGAGAAAAAAGAACTGATAATTCTCCTGGATGAGCAGCCTGCAGAAGAAGTTTATCAAGAAGCACGTGTAGACACAGCCGTGCGTGGATGAGACACGAGGGAAGCCTTCGAGTCGCCCCCATCAGCTGCGGAGTACCTTCAGAAACAATGCACTCAGGTGTGACTCCTTCTGGCACAGCAGGCAGTGGGAAGCATAAAGCCTCTTTTGCCCACAGGACCAGGCCGGGAGGTGTTCTGTGCTTTCAATGGATTATTTAATCACTGAAGACTCCTACGTGGCGAATTACTGTATTTCTAAAAACATGTAACTAAGAAATCAGCAGTACTAAATGTATATTCCTGGAGGGAGTCCAGAAATTCCAACTGCCTACATGATAATAATACATCCCTGACAAGGTTTTTTTAACCACACAAATCAATTTATGTTAATCAGAAATTCAAAGTTCACTGAAGTTTTACCACTTTGTTCAGAAATATTTAATGACTGGTAACTATGCATCAAAATAACAACAAAAAAAATTCACGTAATACTTAATACAGATGAATGATAAGACAACCCAGTGTTACTGTAATGACACACTACAGAACGCAGTAACTTCTAGAACCACATTATTCCATGGAAGCTCTTGATGCACTGCTTTTTCATTTCACCACATAAAAACGTGTAATTATTAGAGGTTCACTATGAGGAACGTAGTGTAACTCAAAATTCCACACAACTAGGCCTATCAATTCACTCTTTGAAACCCTATGGGTCAGTTCTACCCTGACCTCTAGGGTCGCCATGAGTCGGACCTGACTCGATGGCATCGGGTTTGGTTTTTTTTTTTTTGGTATCAATTTACTTAGTGAGGCAGACAACTCATGCTGTTACAATTCTCTTCTCTATACTGGATTCCATCATAAAATAAAAAGCTGACATAAACTAACCATACTGGAAGTCTCAATTAATCTACAGTTTAATGCAGGTAGTGAATGTTCAGAAGAGCCTCCACACTTCACACGACAGACGTGAATACAAAAAAATCCCTGAAATTATGACAGAATAAAAGTAAAATGTCATTTTAATAACTGTGATGTCTAAGAAGGGTTGAGGGCTCCTTAGACATTTCACAGAAATTTCTAAAGTGACAAAATCAAGACCAAAGGAAGGTCAAATCAAAGATTAGTTGCTAATCTTTTCCACAAATTTATCTGAGCTTCATATTGTTACCGGCCAAAGTAGAGAACAGCATTAACGATAAGCCTTCAATGTGCATAAAATGAAAACAAACCATCAGCACTAAAGAAAGACTGTTATCTTGCTATTGATACTAACAGAACCTAATGACCATTGTTCTACAGCACTTTATATGCATTTACTCCTCATACTAACTCTATGATTAGTCCCATTTTACAGATAAGAGAAAAAACTTGAGTCCACCTTAAAACAAAGTATCAGTGTGCACGCAATATTTTTTAAACATTTTATCACAAAAGACAGTAAAAAAACATTTTCGATAGCCACCCAGTATACTCAAAAAATAAAACAATACTTGTACTTACTATAAAGAAAAAGTATATTAACATCAAGTATGATTTTATTAGTATTTAAATATGACACAGAGAAGAAGTAAAATAATATGAAACCAAGAAACACTAGTTGAAATCACTAAGTAGATTTATACACCCCTCTCATGGACTGCAAGCTTATGCTCTGAAAACACTAAAACAGGAACAAAGAACTCCAACACTACAATAATGAGAACAAAAGTGAATTTCACAAAACTGTTTCTCATAACATGCGTCAACGGTTGGTGAAACCTAACAACACTGTACAAGTCAATAAAAGCAATTTAATCCAAGGGATGCAGACACAGTGTTGTCTGGGTACAATGCTGCTGTTAGAGGAGTCCTGTAATAACGTGAGCTAAGGATTTACTTGTGCTTAATGAGAGCAAGACTCTTAACTGGCACAGACAGTTACCGAAAGAGGGATCAGAGGGTCCCTAAACATTCAGTATACGAACACAAGTATTTCTCAGACGAAAGAGTCCACAGCACAGAGTAAATTTTCAAGTATCGATGCTTTTAAAATGAAGTTCAGGCCCACTGTTCTAAAGGAACAGATGAATCACATATCCCTGCAGAATCTACGAATGTTGTTTTACACAACATAGCTTTTAGCAGCACGGGGCTACTAATTATAAGGCTGGAGGTCAGAGTCTGCCCTTGGAAGAAAGGCCTGGTGAACTACTTCTGCAGAATCAGCCACTGGAAACCTTCCGGAGCACAGTACAACTCTGAAATATACAAGGAGCCTAGAGTCGAAACCAAATTGACAGCAAATGGTTTCGGTCTGAGGTCTGTTCTCTAAGGAAAAGCCTAGAATATGGCTATTCCACATTCTCATGTTTCAGACAGACGCATTTAGTACGTCCAAGGTCGTGTTTTTAAGCCTATGGCTGTAGGACTTCTGCATGGAAAACGGCGTAACATCTTTTAAACATTTTAGGAAGGAGATGTGCCATGAAGGACAAGCAGAACGGATTTAGCGGCAAGACATGGTGTTTACATGAAGGAAAGACAAGCAAAGAAAACTGTGGGAAAATAGCTCACGCAGGATTCTAACCCAGCAAATGTACTATCAATCTGCTTGCAATAAGAGAAATATAATCCACCTTTTAAGAGGAGTTATGAACCTTTTAAAAGACTTTCAAAAATGCAGAAAACCTAGAAAAGGATAATATATAGGAAAGGATTCACTGAGGCTGTAAAATTCCATGCATGTCAGTTCTCTTTAGAGCTAAATTTATCATTTTACTTCAAAATTCAACCTTCCAAGTAAACATTTGACTTTAATCTTCATACCAGAATCAATTCTCTAAATTAGTAGTTCTTGGCCTTACCTGCACATCAGTATCACCTGGGGGAGCTTTTAAACATCCTGATGCCCAGGCTGCACATCAGACTATCTTGATCAAAATCTCTCAGCCCCAAGTACCAATTTCTTGCAGTCCCCAGATAATTCCAATACACAGCCCAAAGTGAGGATGACAACCCTAGTAGCCCAAGGAAGAGATGTAGAGACACTTTGTTCTTCTCTAAAAGAATGTAAAAGTACGTGATAAAAAATATTTAATATTTTATTACATATTAAACACAAAGTTTTACTCATTAAGGTCTAGGAACTACGGTAAGGCTGGCATTCATTATGTATTTTTACAGTGCTGTTTCAAGGTCTGTGGACAGACATGGTATTGCTTCTCTACCTGTTTCTGATTTTTAACTTTCACAAGCAAAATAATACTTTTTTCTATAGTGCACAGACAGTTTACAAAGGAAACCTAACATATTTCAGTTTGAGGTGAAGATTTTATTCATCAAAATTCCTGTCCAAAAATATAAAAAAAAAAAAAAAGAATTTTTTTTCCTTCATAATATGCAGTTTAATTCTATCACTGCTGTATTTAAAAACACTGATAAAGCCTGTGATAAGAGCAGTGGTCCAAAGGGAACTAACATCTATTAGGTGTCTGATGCTATTTTTCAGGTTCTACAATAGGTGATTTCTCAAGCTTATAAATGACTTAATCCTTAAAAGTACAATGCAAGAAAAGTTTAAGCCCAATTAGTTTCATCTTACAGCTACAGAAAGAAGCTCTTTGGAGCAGTAAGTGACACCACCATGACTCAGGCTCAGGTATGCCAACTCTGCCACAACTGGCATTCCACAACAACAGTGCCTGCCACAGGAGGAGATCTGAATGTAAAAAACGTGAAGTTATACTTCAAGCAGTTCTTAAAACAAACACACGAACAAAAAACCCTGCATACTAAAATGTATAATATGCTAAACACTGACACACTGGAGGACATAAACATTTTCATTACTAAAGCCAAGTTAACTGACTTTTATGTACAGCTTGGAATAAAGCTCTCCCTGTCTTTAATGCTTAATATCATGGTTTTAAATGTGTCATTGACAGGAAAAGAGAACACTCTATCCAGCCCCGGGGCATCGAGTCTATAGAACTTAAAGTGACTTCACATTTTTAGTCACATAAAATCTTAAAAGCTGCACACAACATCATGTATTCACAGTACTCAAATGCCACAAAAGCACAGCAACAGCTTTTCAGTACACTATCTCATTAAGACACAACAGTAGGAAGTGAAAGAACTAACTGAACAAAACTTGTGGAGATGATACTATTTTAATATCCAATTTCAAGTTCATTGGGTCCCTGGTGGCACAGTGGTTAAGTGTTTGGCTGCTAATCAAAAAGTCAGCAGTGTGAATGCACTAGTCCCTCTTTGGAAACGCTGCGTGACGATTCAACTCTGTCCTACAGGGTCACTAAGAGTCGGAATCAACTCTACAGCAACACGTTTGGTTTCATTTTGGTTTATTATTCACAACTTTTGTATGTTTATCTATTATAAGAAATGCAGGCACGTTTAAATATTTAGTGATTCAACACTAAGAGAAACCTTTATTCTTAAGAGTCTAAAGTAGTTTAAAAAACACTCCAGTATTGAAACAAACTCTTTACAACTCAATTACCTAAAAAAATCAAACATTGATATTATAAAATGGTAACAGTACACACAAGTAAACCAGACATTAAGGATAAGTTTACAGTAGTCCATGAGATTGCCAATTTCAATCTCTGTGTTCATTAAAACTGGCTTCATTCTTTCCACTAATCGGCTTTGCAAGTGTTACAAATCTGGATTTACAAAAAAAAAAAAAACAAATTTACACCAATAAAAGGTCATTGTTTTAGACATGCAGAATTACCTAAAGGATACTGTTAAAGTTTGGAAAACACTGTCTTGTAAATATTCTTCAAATAAATAATTTATGAAAAGACCTTAACCACTGTTTGTGTGTTCTTTACAAATATTCTCTGTTACATTACATGCAAGAGCAGGAAACAGGTTTTCTATCTTATGCCATAAGAATGATACACTACATCTTTAAAAGCAGAGAGAGGCTCTTATCTAAGGTTTTACTCATTCACTGGAGCACCTAGGTGGTGCAAACAATTAACACCGTTGGCTACTAATCAAAAGGTTGACAGCTCAAGTCTCCCCAAGCATCTTGGGAAGAGCCAGTGATCTAATTCCAAAAACTGAGCCTTGGAAAAGAACCTACGGAGCACTGTTCTATTCTGACACACATGGAGTCACTACAAGTCAACTCAATGATAGCTGGTTCTGGATATTCACTTACTTATTCATATTTGGAAACCCTGGTGTCGTAGTGAGTGGGTTAAGTGCTATGTCTGCTAACCAAAAGGGCAGCAGTTCAAATCTGCCAGGTGGTCCCTGGAAACTCTATGGGACAGTTCTAACCTGAACCATAGGGGCACTATGAGTCGGACCTGACTCGACAGCTGTGGCTTCAGTTTCGTTTTGGCTTATCCATCTGTGGCATTTTCAAAAATACAAAAGGAAAACAGGAAAACACAATGTCAAATTTCCTACTGATTTAGACATTAATCACAAGGTGAGAGTGGGGAGTTTTCTCCATTAAAGTATTACTGCAAAAGCATAATTATTTTAAGTAAAAAAAAACTAAGTCAAAGTACTGTTGTAAAAGGAACTTTATGTGTGTCAAGGACTGAACTGTGTCCCCTCAAAAACGTGTGTAGCAATTTGGCTAGGCCATGATTCCTTGTATTATGTGATGATTGTTACAACATATAATAAAGCAAAACAAATACAAAGTTAAAAATAACCTTGAAAACTTATCTGATTTTAAACACTTGTATGCCTCTGACTATATAAAAGTAAACTTGCCTGAACTGCAGGTACACTAAAAGGCAGAAAACTAGTCCTGGCTTTGCCTAATAATTAACTTAAACTCCTTATTTCTCACATCTCCTTTTCTATTTAAGGTGGGACTAGCTAGAAAACAAGGATTTCAGGACTTAAGTGGACTTTCAGATAACACAGCGTATCATTCACAAAGTTGGAAACTGAGGCTTAGAGACTTTTGGAATTTTGCCTAAATTCACAGATAACTACTAAAAAAAACAAACACAAAATCCAAACCCAACACTTCCAGCAATAAACAACCGTAACTTTAGGGAAAGTAACTGTTCTTTATATGCAAAGCCAGCTACTGATTCATTATCAGTATAGCAGTTATGATAGATTTATAATGAAACATCTTACTGTCTAGCTCTTTTGGGATCATTAAATAGAAGGTTCAAGTTATTGTCAGGTTATTTAAATATAAACCCAAGTGTTTCTCTATGCACCACATGTTACAATAATCAAGTTAATTAACAGAGAGTATTTTCAGAGAAATGTCAAATGTGAAAAACTCAACACCTCACACTTTCTAAAGTAATTCTTTTCAAAATTTGTATTGGTTTTTGCAGGGCTATTTTGGTTTTAAAAGCATAGATCATTATCACGTAATACATATAGAAAAATGTCTACAAGAAACAAACTCCTGTGGGGTTTCCATGGAGCAGCTGGTGGATCAGAGCTACTAACTTTCTGGTTCATAGCTGAGTTTTTCACCCCTGAGCCACCCTCTAAAAACGGTGATCTCCAACACTTCAGTCTACAGCTGGGTCAAGTAACATATTCAACTGATACTATCTTAAAAATACAGGTAACACTGTATCTTTTCAATGACCAGACTTTTGTTTGGGCATCTGCTTTGGGGAATACTAAGCTTACTCTCTCTTAATAGGAAATCCAATCAAAGCAAGCTGACTACACATTTTTATATTTCTTGTAAGATGTTCATTTTGGCCCCAAAGAAAAGGAAATTTAAGAAAAACAAATTTTGGTACTGTTTCCTGCCTTTAGATTCTGCTCCTTTTGCTTTTCTTTCAGGTGTTAGGGCCAAAGTGTCTCATCGTAAGTTACATATTCACAAGTTTGTAAATTAAAATAATCACAGACACATTAATATAGCATCAAGCTGCCCAAGAAGAAGGCTTAAAGTTGTAAAACGAAAGCAAACGCGATCATTCTACACAGACTATACATGTTTAAAACCTCAAATTATAATCTGGGAAGCACTATGGTCTGTATTTCCAAATCAGATGTCAACATATAATCTCCCCAACTGAATACTGCTGGTAAAGTACTTTCAATACCGTAACATACCTACTTCTAACTACATACCTTAGAATACAAGTTAATTATTCCCATTTGACAGGCAAATGGGAACTAAATATAAAAAGATCCATATGCTTAATAAATATATGATTCAGAACAGAAACCAAAATTCTAAGCAAGGTGATTCATGAGTTAAGCACAGCAACAACTAAGGTAACGGTACACCCTATGGCAGCTGGTAGAGCCAAGCCAATGGAGTGGCACAGTTAGGTAATAAAATACTTGTAAACAGAACTTGGAAAGAAGCAGTAGAGTCCAATTTTATAGCTACTCAATAACAGCATAGTAGGTTAGATTTTATTCAATAAGTAGTAGAAAGTTCTTTGTGATTTCTGAACAGGTTGCGATATAAGAAAGAAAACTCAAGCCTACAGCAAGGAGGAGAATACATTTAGTGAGCACCCATTACGGTGGTTTCAAGCAATTTATTATATGTAATAAAATGCCAGAGAGAAGAAAGCTAACACATGAGGTGATACGGCCTGACTCAAAGGTAATTAAAAAAAATCCTAAACTCTACAATGAAAAAGTATAATTCCAGGGGTAAAGATGATGCAGTCTAATCAAAACTTACAATGTCACTAATAAGACAAAACAATACTGAAGATCTAAATAAGTATCAGGGAGTATCCAATGCTTAAAAATAGCCTTACCTTAGATCAGGTGATTCGGCCCTCCCATAACGATCCTGCCACTTCCCAACGCTTGAATTGGCTTTTCTGGAGGCAGTACTTGTCTGAGACTGAGAAGAGGTGCTGTTTCTGGTGAGATAAATTTTCTATGTTTTTTCTTACATATTGTTGTCTCTGACCCCCCTTGTTGTTTCTTTTCCCTGGCATACTTTTTCTAAAGTTCTAGAGGCATGTTCCTATAGTATCATTCTCTTCAAGTCATACAAAATAAGTGCTTTGATACTAAGACTGCTACTGGTATCTAAATAGACATATATACATTTTATTAAATCTCAAATATTTTTAAAAATATTCTTCATCACAGACAGCATCATGTCAAAATGTAGAACTGAAAACAGAATCAAGGGGTGACTTCAGATTACACTGTAAGACACACATTTCTGTGCTTTCACGAACGAATATAATTTCTGTGTTTCACAAGATATTTGGGTGTTGATTTTTTTTATATTCTTCAGTTACAAGTAAAAATATTACCAGTGCAACCAGTTAACAGTAACACTGATATGTTCCACAAAAAACTTATACTAAGTATCTATTTTATAAAAATTCTAATGCAAAGTAACAATTCTTTTAAAGTAAAATTCTAAAGGAAGCTTATTTTATCCCCAGGAACATACTCCACGAAAACGTTAGCTGCTTATACTCTTGTAAACCTTTACAGTACTAGTAAGAATGCTCTTTCAAATCAACAGGGAAAAAAATACACATATACATGTATGTTATCAACATAAGGAAAAGAGTGATAATCCTCTTAAGTATACCATCAAATAACTTCACCTTTAAACCTATGTTAAATGTTTTATAAAGACTAAAAAGGGGATGGAGAACTCTGTACTAAGTGCACAAATTTTCCATAAACCTAAAAGTACTCCTAAAAAACAGCCAATTTACAAAAAATTCAATCAGTAAGTATGGAAGAAAAGAAAGATACTGAAATAACAAACAAAATTACATTTAAACTGTCTGAAATAAACCACTCTGACGAAAAATCTGAATTATTTTCACTATATATCTTCAATATAAAATAAGATAAAAGAATGCAACGTATCTTCATCCACTGAATAGTTTCACTGTACATACATGCTTTAGATGCATGTCATACAAATAGCATACAGCTGGACTTACATTTTACCCGCTCTTGTTTCTCAACTGTGAATTTTCATTAGTCACATTGTAAAAGTGTAAAGCTCAAAAAATTAAAATGTAATTCTAGTGTACATTAAAAAAATGCACGCAAAGAAACTGCCAACAAACCTTGAACACTATTTAATAGGCTTGCTTCTTGTAACGCTAGGTACAGAAGTTCTGAATTCATTTTGTATATGCTTTAGGATTAAGAAAATGTGTACATATATTAAAGCTGCTGGCACCCAGGTTCTTTCTCATTGGAGAAAAAGGGAGATATAATATAAAATAGGGTTCTGTGGTACTGAACTAGAAGTTAAAGAATCATGAATTCATAATCAAATTTATTTTAAATACACGTGGTATTTTAGTGTTAAAAAGTGCTCGTTTTTCCCAGCTGACTGCTGAAAAGATGTGGAAATAATGACATTCAATCAGCAACATGCTACTCCACAAGGGCACAACCTTCAGTATATTCCACCTGAAGTTAGAGACCACCTCAAAACTAGATGTGACACACTCAATACTAAAGTCCACAGTACAGACAAGCTGTATGATGACATCAAGGACATCACACATAAAGAAAGCAAAAAGTCATTAAAAAGACAAAATGTGAAGTGACTCAGAAATTTGCTCTTGAATGTAGAGTTTTTAAAGAGAATGGAAGAGCAGATAAAAGGAGCTGAGCAGAAGACTTTACAGGGCAACTGGAAAAGACAAAAGTATTACAAAGAATAGTGCAAAAGACATGGAGCTAGAAAACCGTAAGGGAACAACAAGCTCGCCATTTCTCAGGCTGAAAAAACTGAACAAGAAATTCAAGCCTCGAGTTACAGTACTGAAGGATTCTTACATGGAAAATACTGAATGACACAGGAAGCATCAAAAGACAGGAAGAAAACAGTCACTCTCCCAGAAAGAACTGGTTAACATTCAGCCATTTCATGGAGGTCAACTCTTCGGTCAGAAACAGATCAGACTTGGTGACACTGAGCGCTCATATCATGTGGGCACTTTATGGTTTGATGCATCTATAGGATGTCATCCAGCTGACCTTTTACTGGATGTGGGGGGAGAGGGTGGGGAGGAGGGGATAGGAGATTGTTAGCAGGATATGACATGTACAGAACGGAGAGAAGTATGCTGTCACCAGAGGGAGAGCAGTGGCAGCTGCTCATTGGCAGGTATGCAAATTTATATGGAATTGTGTATTTTCATGCAATCAAGAAAAAAAATAAAAAAAATAAATCAGCCATTTCAGACAGTGACATATGATCGAGAGCCAACAGCTATGAAGGAAAAAATCCAAGTGGCACTAAAGACACTGGTGAAAAACAATGTTTCCAGAACTGATGGAATACCAATTTAGATGTTTCAACACTTGAAAGCACTCACTTGTCTATGCCATGAAATATGGATGACAGCTATCTGGCCAGCCAAATGAAAGAGACTCATATTTTTACCTATTTCAAAGAAAGGTGATCCACAACAATGTGGAAATCATCAAACAGTATCACTAACACCACACCAAGTAAAATTTTGCTGAAGAAAATTCAAAAGCAGTTACAGCAGTACACTGACATGGAAGTGCCAGAAATTCCACCTCCATTCAGAACACGACACGGAACAAGGGGTACCACTGCTGATGTCAAACAGATCATGACTGCATACAAACAATACCAGAAAGATGTTTTACCTGTCTTCTACTGACTATACAAAACCATTCATCTGTGTGGATCATCACAAATTATGGTTAACACTGCAAATTCCAGAACACTTAATTGTGCTCATAAGTAATCTGTACATAGATCAAGAAACAGTTGCTTGAACAAAACAAGGGATACCAAGTGGTTTAAAGCCAGGAAAGGTGTGCATCAGAGCTGTACCACTTCGCCATACTTATTTGATCTGTATGCTGAGAAAATAATTTCAGAAGCTGGACTACATGATGAAGAATATGGCATGAGGACTGGAGAAAGACACATTAACTACCTGCATTTTGCAGCTGACACAACCTTGTTGCTAAAAGTGAAGAGGACTTGAAGTACCCACTGATGAATATAAAAAACTACAGCCTTCAATGTGGATTATAACTCAACATTAAGAAAATAATGGACAATTAAGAAAATAACGGGACAAGTGAGCAACATCATGGTAAAAGGAGAAACAACTGAAGCTGTCAAGGATTTAATTTTCCTTGGATCCATAATCAACACCCATGGGAGCAGCAATCAAGAAACCAATGCACTGCATTAGGCAAATTTGCTGCAAAAGAGCTCTTTCACATAAAATGATACTGACAAACCATGTGCTTCTTGGTTTAAGTAGATATATAAGTAGATATATGACACTAACTGGGCAGATGTTGTCCAGAGGCGAGATGAGGGCAGAGGGGGACAGAACTGGTTGAATGGACATGGGAAATACACAAAGGAGTGTGCTGTCACAGGGTAGGGAGAACAGCTAGACTTACATAGCAATGTGTGTGCACGTCTTTGTATGGCAAATTGACTTGGCTTGTAAACTTTCACTTATAGGACAATAAAGTATTTTTTAAAAAAAGATCTGTTCCAGTGTTAAAAAACAAAGATGCCACTTTGAGGACAAAGGTGCATATGACTCAAGACATGGTATTTTCAATGGCCTCATACACATGCAAACACTGGACAATTAATAAAGGATGACCAAAGAAGAATGGATGCCTCTGAAATACAGTGTTGACGAAGAATACTGAAAATACTACTGACTGCCAGAAGAACTAATCTATCTGCTTTGGAAGATGTACAGCCAGAATGCTCCTTAGGAGGGAGGATGGTGAGGCCGCCTCTTACCTACTTTGGACATTTTAGCAGAAGAGACCAGACCCTGCAGAAGGACACCATGCCTGGTAAACCAGAGAGCCATGGGAAAAGAAGACGGTCAATAAGTAGCTGCAACAAAGCACTGCAACATAATAATTGTGAGGTTGGCGGAGGACTGGGCAGTGCTTCTTTCTACTACAGAGCTGGAACTAACTTGATAGCACCTAATAACAGCAACCAACATAAGCTATAACCCAAATCTTGGTTTCTACTTACCATTTACTATTAAAAGTAATCAGGGCACCCAAGAAAAGACTGCCTATTGGATAGGGCACTGAAAGTTAAGATACACCTGAACACCACTTATTAATACCAAAAAAAAAAAAAAAAACACAAACAAAAAACTACAAAGTGATGAGGGCATGTAAAAAGGTCTTGTAACTGGCCAAACGTGGGACAACTGGAATATGAAGGAGTAAAAATATACATAAATCAACCACAATTACAAATAATCCACACATACACATATATACGTCCATAAATAACATAGTAAGTCTAAAAGGATAATAAATTAACAAGTGACACAGTCATAGTAACAGTTGATTCAGGCAAAAAAAATCATCAACAGATGCTAATATTTTGGAATATTTATAGAGGAAAAAGATAGTCTTCCCAAAGATTATATAGTAAATATAAAGGGAAAAATATTAATGTTGCAGTGGGAAACAAGTAACTTTGAAGGACATCACCACAACTAAGTGACTCAAGTTCTCATTATTAGTACAAGCACAAACTGGCATCATGCACCTTCAGCTAAAGCACTGAGAAGAATACGCGATCCATTACTTAGTATTCCTGCCTGACACAAAACCCGAGTCTAGCAAGGAGGAAACATCAGGCAAACCCAGACTGAAGAACAATCTACAAAACTGGGATCTATTCTTTTAAACTCAGTGTCAAGAAACAGAAGAAAAGACTGAGAAGCTGCTTCAGTTTAAAGAAAAGTAAAGAAATACTGTTATGGATTGAACTGTGTCCCCCCAAAAAGTGTGTCAACTTTGCCAAGCCATGATTTCCAGTACTGAGTGACTGTCCACCATTTTGTAATCTGACGTGATTTTTCCACCAGTTGTAAATCCTACCACTATATTAATGAGGCAGGATTCAAACCTACACGACTTAGGTTGTATCTTCAGTCAACCTCTTTTGAGATATAAAAGAATTGAGCAGACACACATGGACCATTTACCACCAAGAAAGCAAGTCACAAAAGCAGAGCACAAAATGCAAACTTAGGACCTTAGTCCCCTGTAATGAGAAGCTCCTAGAACAGGGAGAAGACTGATAAGGATGCTATTTCCTCAGACATGACAGAGAGAGAATGCATTCCCTTGGAGTTAGTGCCCTGAATTTGGACTTCTAGCCTCCTAAATTGTTAGAGAATAAGCTTCTCTTTGTAAAAGCCATCCACTTGTACTTCTGTTATAACCAATCGGAGTTCTAGATAACTAAGGGTCCTTGCATGGTGGAACCAGTTAGCACGTACTGCTAACTGAAAGGCTGACGTCTACCTAGAGGCATCACAGAAGAAAGGCCTTGCAACCTACTTCTGAAAAAACTCAGCCACTGAAAACCTTATAGCCCAGTTACCACTATCAACTGTTACAGCCAAGGACAGAACGATCCTTGACAGAATGGGAAACAAACAGAACATAACTCAAATTCCTAAAATAAGACCAGGTTTACTGGACTGGTAGAGACTAATGGAACCCACAATTAACACTAGCAATTAACCTTTGAACCTGGAATTCAAAACACTCCCAGAGGTCACCTATCAGCCAAAAATCAGAGTGGCTAATAAAATAAATAACATCAGTACATCAGTATTGTGCTCCTGTAAACAACCATCTAAACAAGAACTAATGGTCAACGTCAACCCAAAGATGAGAAGGTGAAATGAAGCAGCCACATTAGTGGAAAGAGAACCAGAATGGAGATAAAAGGAATATTGACACACTGTGAAAAATGTAACCAATGTATAGACTACTAAATGACAACTTAATCTGCTATGCAAATTTTTTCCAAAATCACAATAAAATAATTTTTACAAAAACACCATGGAACACAGCTCTACTCTTAAACACATGGAGTCAACATGAGTCAGAAATGACTAGATGGCAACCGGTCACTGATCAAACAAATACAAAAGGTTCAATGTACTGAATAACCCTGGATTAACAGGGGAAAAAAACAAACTGCCATAATGACATTATTAGAACAATAGGCAAAATTTGTGTATGGCCTGCATATTAGATAAAAGGAGTATTAGTGGTAATTGTGCTATTACTGTATAACACAGCTTGTGCCTGTTCTTAGGAAATACCTCCTAAAGTTCTAAGGGTTCAAGGAGCATGTCTATCATATTTAGGTTGTTTTTTTCTTTTTTTTTAAAAAAAGACTATGTGACTAAATTATAAAGCTAACGTGTCAAAATACTAACTGGAGAATCTGGTGAACAGCATACAGAAGTTCTTTGTACTTTTCTTACAATTCAGTTTTGAATTTTCCACAAAACATTAAAAAAGTTAAAACAAATGAAGGTGACACACAGCCTCTTGAGGAGGTGTGGTAATGTTGTTTATTTGTGTCCTGGTTACTATGTTTTGTTTGGGAAAATTTATCAAGCTTTACATTCATGATCTCAATTTTCTGTATGTATGTACTTCAAAATAAGGATAAATAACATCAAAACTCTTAAAGATGAAGTCCAACATTCTAGTATCTACAAACATTAAATATTTCATCCAATTTAAGTATGGTGATTTGTCGAGCAGCACAGAAAGCTGGGCAGTACAGAAAGCTAGAAAGCCAGCATTTCTACTGAAAAAGCACAAAGAAAAATTAACAACAACAAAAAAAAAGTTGTGCACAAATGCTACACAGTAACAAACAATCTAAGATTTTAAATAGTGGAAATAAAGTGCTTAGGCCAATAGTTCATTATCCTTAAATATTCGCTGTGCAGCTTGTATTACACCTTAATGAATTACATTACTGTCTTCTCTCTCAAGTCAATAAAATTTTACTTTCAAAAATGTCTCTCCAATCTCCATAAATATTATAATAGAAAAAGAGTACAGTATCTGTATTAGGGAAACCACCAAAACCCACTGTTGTCGAGTCAGGCCCAACTCATAGCGACCCTAGAGGACACAGCAAACTGCCCCATGCAGTTTTCAAGGAGCACCTGGTGAATCTGAACTCCTGACCTTCTCGTTAGCAGATGCTGCACTTAACCCACCACGCCACCAGGGTTTCCATATTGGGGAAAGACATGTAAAGTAAATATAAGGAAATTATTTCATAATGCCTAAAAAGCATCCTTCTGATCAAACATCTAGAAAATAAACTTTCTTAACAGGAACTGGATAAAAAAAACTAAATCTAAACCCACTGCCATCGAGTCAATTAGACTAACAGCGATCTGGTAGGACAGAGTCATTTTAACTTCCCCATAGGATTTCCAAGGAGCAGCTGACGGATCTCTTAACCACTGCATCACCAAGGCTCCTCAGCAAAGGGCACTATCCTTTATGTCCAAAAGTGACAGTACTGATACACTGGGTATTACTATTAAGTTGTATTCATAGTTATCCATTTTTATTTAGTAGCAGCAATGAACCTGCTCATTTTTTTGTTATTTTCTATTACTGCTTGACCTTCTTTTTATTACTCCTCCCAGCCACTGTCCTCTAACCTCTCCCTGGATCCCACCATGAGTGACTGTGCTCTCCTACCCCTCTGTCACATACGCCTGGCATAGCCTCAGCCCCTCCTAAATCCAACTTTAGCTATGCTTCATGAACACAATCACACCCAACAATGGCAAGAGAAAGACACACATGTGCAAGTTAATGTGTCTCATTTGTTTAAAATAAGTTTACCACAGGTTTACCATGACTATTTACCTCAAAATATGACAGGTGCGTACAGTTGCCTGTGCATCAATTTTTCATTTGCCTCAGTGTATCAAAATGCTATAATTTCTTCCATCTTGAAAACCGTGCTCTCTTGATCCCACATTTCTTTCCAGCCACTGCTTAACAATCTATTTCTTGTAGTTTATCCACAAACCCTCAAGTTACTATTTCATGACTTCCCCGCTCTTCTCTAACTTCCAACATCTGCAAATATCCTAAGTCTCACCAGATAAGACTGCATCCTATTTTCACCACAAAAAAACTGAAACCAAAAAAACCAAACCCACATCTATCAAGTCAATTGTGACTCACAGTGATCCTACAGGTCAGCAGAGAACTGCCCCATAGCTTCCAAGGAGCACCTGGTGGATTCAAACTGCTGACCTTTTGGTTAACCACACACAGCACTTAACCACTACGCCATCAGGATGTAGCCATAAATAACTTCCAGTTGTTCCCATCACCATTACCTATACACAGGCCTACAGTGACGCTTTACTTACTACTAGGGATGAAGTGCTCCTACTCCTAATTCAAGCTAACCCTTCCACTTGCACATTACATCCCATCCCCTCTGGCCTCCTTAAAGACACTGCTCTAACAACAACCTGTCCTTGTCCCCTGCATCAGTTTTCCCCTCAGTAATGTATTTCCTTCAGTATACAAATACATCGTAATTTTTTTTTTGGAAAAAATGTTCTCCTGACTCTATATATTCCTATTTCCTTGCAGCTACTGTCCTATTTCTGACCTCTTATAGCAAAAATTCTAATACTGGTTTCTAATTCTCCTCCTCCCATCCTCATGGCCAATAAATCTTCTGTGTTCACCACTACCACTAAAAACAATCCTCACCAGGATCACCAAAGGCCCTCACATTTTTAAACCAATAGTCATTTACTGATCTTCATTTTACCTGGCCAATTAGCAGTACTGAAAGTTGATTATTTTTCCTTCTTTGAAAATATATCCCTTCCAAAATATATACTGGGTTTTCCTCCTACTTGACTAGTCACTCATCTTTATTTTTGTCTCTATTACTGGTTCGTCCTTCCAAAGGAATGCCTATGGGCTCTGCTGTCACTATTTCTCTATCAATACTCACCTCCTTTTTGATCTGTGTCTCATAGCTTCAAATCACAGTTAAACACTGATCATTCTCAAACTGTATCTCCAGCCCATGCCTTTCCCATCTCCCCTAGAGTCACACATCCAAGTGCCTATTCAAATTTACCGCTTGTATTCATATTAGGTATCTCAAATTTCTTTTATCCTAAATTGAAATTTTGGTCTTCTCCCTTTAAAAACCACACCTCCTATAATCTCTTCTGTATGGTAAATGACAAACTGACCTTTCTGACTGAGTTGTTCAGGCCAAAAATTTAGACTCATTCTTCTCTTTCTCTACAGTCCACATTCAGGCTATTCTACTGACTCATCCTCTAAAAAACAGGCAGAATTTGACTACTTCTCACCATCTCCATCACCTTGGCCGCAGTCACCATTACTATACAGATTAACTTCTATACCCTCCTAACTGGCTTCCCTGTTTCCTCTCTTAGTCTTTCTCAATAAAGCAGCTAAACTGAGAACTTACAAACCGAAATCAGATTATATCATTCCTCTGCTCAAAATGTGATGGTGACTCTACTTTTATTTGTAAGAAAAGACAAATTCTTATAATAACAGAAGGCAATACAATAATCTGGCAAGCAGTGGGTGTGATGCAAGGTAAAGTACGCAAAAACTGAGGAAAAAAAACAGTCAATTTTTAAATAGTTTACTTACAAAAAAGATCACACTAAACATCTATAAGATATTTAGCACATACTGGGCACTGTTCTAAACACTTCACATCAATTAGTTCATTTAGTTTCCATAACCACCCTGTGAGTGAAATATGGTTACTACATTGTACAGAAGAGGAAATGGAGGCACAGTGAGGTTAATGAACTGTCCAAGGACACACAGTAAGTGCTACCGCCAGAAGCTGAACCCTGGAGTCTAAGGTCTTGAACACCACTCTACCACTGAACACTACCAGCTCAATGAACGAAAGCTGACTCCTTTTTAAAAATGTAGAAACCCAAAGTACATACCATATTAAAGGAAAGGGTCAATACTCCCCCACGATCATACCTTCTTCAGCCAAACATTTCATGAGATTGGGTTTAGTTAAATAACCACAAATGGAAATGCTCATAACTATTGTTAAGAGAACAGACAGTCAAAATCCCTGATGGCTTTCAGACATTGCATTTTGGCCAAACGCTTTAAGAATCTCTATCTTTGCTATCCATGAGTAGGATAGGTTCCTCCATTTATGTAAGTCTCTTTTGGTTTCTTGGAGTGAGATCTTGTAGTTCTCTTTCTGTGGGTCTCTTATTTCTCTAGTTAGATTAATCGCTAGGTGTTTTATCTTCTTGGAGGCTACGGTAAATGGTATTGATTCGGTGATTTCTTATTTGATGATGATCTCTTTGTTGGTACATAGAAATCCTACTGACTTACTTTGCTCAAGTCTTCTATTAGTTCAAGTAGTTTACTTATGATTCTTTAAGGTTCTCTGCATATGCAGTCATATTATGTGCAAATAGATGTTCACTTCTTCTTTGCCATTGCATATGCCCTTTGTTTCTTTGTTTTGTCTAATTGCAGCAGCTAGAACTTTAAGTACAATGTTGAATAGAAGTGGTGAGAGTGGGCACCCTTGTCTATTGCCTGTTCTCTATCTTAGGGTTATGCTAGATGCCCCTGTAAGGTCTCATCCTACATCAGTGTACTATGAAACATAATCTTACAAGTGGCAAATACAAAACTGTAGAATAACAAAAACGAAAAATGTATAAAATAAATTTAAATAACACAAAAGATAAACAACTTGGCTAGGACTTAGTAACAGTTGTTGCTGACTTGTTGCAGGTCCAGAGAAATAACTAATTTAGACAATTTTTAACCTAAGATTAGGCTACTGACATCAAAATTCCCTAGTCTTAGGGTAACCTCTTCCATTTTCCTGGAAATGAGGTAACAAAGTAAACATCTGTCACTGTTAAGAGATGCTTGCGAGCGTATCTACTGCTTACAACTGGCACTTTTGGAAAACAAAGTGAGGTATTATCACAATAAAGCAAAGAAAGAAAATAAAATGCTTTCCAGGCTGAATTTTTCACAACTTCCAGGCTTGGCTTACTAAAATCACTAACACACATCTACATCAATGTAGACACACTTAGGAAGTCCAGTAAATCTCTATGTAACGATAATAAGCACAGAAAACAGCAGTACCAATGCTGTGGCCTTCATGTCTCCTGTAAGAAGTGCTTCTTTACACATACAGAAACTACAGACCATTTCTTGTTTGTCTCAAAAAAAATTTAAGCTGGAATAGTACCCAGAAGAGTTTTTCACAAAGAATAATTTTGTACAAAAACCAAGCAGAATGTTCCAGCTTTTTGGCAGAACATCCAGACCATTTATACTTTATATTGCACTAATACAATATAAAGACACCAGTGTCTTTCCATAAATTTGAGTTGTAACTGTCTAACTAACCTGCTTGGGGGGAGTCCGGTCTTGAATAGAGAAGGAGGAGAAGTAAATTCAGCTTTTGTAGATGGAAGAGGTGTTTCCTTCTCTGAATTTCCAGTTCTTCCCTGTTGTACCTTAAAAAAAAGGGTTATTAGCTTATTTAATAGGACAGTAATACACTTAAAATTTTAAAATAAATCTGTAACATATGATGTAAAGATAAAGAAGAATTTTTTTTTTTTTTAATTGTGATTAAGTGCAAGTTTACAATCCAAGTCAATTTGCCATATAAAACCCTGAGCACCTGCCTCTCTGTAACTCTATCTGCTCTCCTCCAAAATGTTTGGTCAAATTTTTAGTAAGTTTAACCAATTTTCAAATAACATTAAAAGAAGGCATCAAAAATGAAGTATGGGATCAAAATGTACTCAGCTGTTAAAAAGCTGGTATTAATGCCTCTGAACTGTTAACGTCCAGACTGTCGTAAATCCCTCTAGATCACACATGTAAGTCCATGGTGCTTGGTTATAAACTTCAGAGTAGAAGAAAGCCCTCGAGTTTCTTCCCCTTGGTGTTGACAACCTTTAAGAAAACAACTGGTGGTCTTTGTAGTCACTGTGACTATTTTCTAGTCAACTTATCACACTATTACATGAATGTGAATAATCCAGTCTTGTACTTCCATGTCATCTGTCCTATGCTTTCCCAATAATCTTCAACAGAGCCACCATCCTGCCAGCTCAGAGACCTAAAAGCTTGCATTCAGGCTTCTCTTGTCTCTTTAATACCTGCCTGGAGCCCTGGTGGCAACGTGGTTAAGAACTCAGCTGTTAACCAAAAGGTAAGCAACTGGAATCCACCAGTGTGTCCTTAGAAATCCCACAAGACAGTTCTACTCTGACCTATAGGGTTACCATAAGTTGGAACTGACTTGGTGGCAACAGGTTTCGTTTTCTGATTTTCTGCCCCTATCCCATCTTCTGGCAGTCCAGTCATGTTTCTACACACTGGTGAAATTTCTTCTTTAGTCTCTCATTTTTCTACTCCCCTCCCTATCTTAAAATAGTCATCACCTTATTAAAGTTCAAGTTAATTTGACTACTATGAGTCAGAACTGACTCAATGCCAACAAGCTCAAATTTTAAAGTTCAAGTTACACTATACTAGAGTAACCTCACGCATATATTTTATTCTTTATTCCAAGTCTGCTACGTCAGAGGTAGCTGCAGATTATGTGGGCATGCAAAATTGATCTGGATTGTGTACTTTCACTTAACCATAATAAAAATAAAAAAGTAAAATGAAAAAATCAGCTACACCCATTCAGACCCAATTCAGCATTACTCTTCTTCCGTGTGAGGCAAAGGCCAAGAGTATCTCAGACATCTTGACCCTGCTATACATAACCACTGATTCATTACTTAAAAAAAAGAACCCTACATATGTGAGCCATTATAGTGTGATCTCTTATTATTAAGAGAACTGAACCCAATCCCTAGCTGACGCCTTCATATAATCAAGGCCCCACACTGAGATTTTATTTGACAATGAGTTCCACTGCTTAAAAACATTTAAAATGTACTGATACTAACAATAAGAATAAAAAGATAGAAATGGATTTGATAAACAGCTGACAGGGAAAACTGACAGGATCTACTGATAGGCCCTACTGATGAATAAAAATGATTTATTCATCAACCATTTATTACATATCTGTTATGTACCAGAAGCTGAGGCTACAGTGAGAAACATAACAGAACTGCAGGCCTTAGAAAAAGACAGACATATAAACAATTAGGGCAATATAATAAATATGAAAATAATATCCACCTAAAAGATGATACTGGAACACAGAAAAAGAAATGCATTATTCTCCCTGGGCATGCCATAAACACTCACAAAAACTGACTTTACAGTCCCAATTATTCCTGTACGCTCACGTAATACATATCCAACTTCTTACCTATCTAACAGACATCTAAAACTTAGCATGGCAAAATAGAACTACTCGCTTCACCCAAAGTGATCCTCTCTAAGTGTCTGCCATATAAGTACATAGCATTACTGCCTACCAAGATGCTCAAGAAAAATAACTCTAGGAATTCCCCAAAACATGTCAACATTCAATGTATCAACTTTACCTCTAAAATATTTACCAAATCCCACCAATTATCACTATGTTCCCTCCTAAATTCTAAATGCAACACACTGTTACATCTCACCTAATGTGCTAAATTGTCTCTGCTTTGCTCCTACTGCTCTAAAACCGACTCTGTATGTAGTCAAAAGAGTCCTCTCAAAAGTATAAACCAATTCGTCTCTCCTCTGCTAAAAACTATCCAATAGCTTCCCAATGACTGCAAAAACAGTAAAATCCACACTTATCACGGCCTACAAGGGCTTGCACAGTACGGGTCCAGCCTAGCTCTCCCTTTTCTTCTGTAACTCATTTCTATTACAATTGAGTTACATGCCTTTTTTCCTTTCTTTTAAACATACACAGTTCTCCTTTCTCAGACTTTTGTCTCCCGATCCTCTCATGGCTGTGCTCTTTCTGATCACACACAAATGTCTTCTTGGAGCGTCATTCCTTGACTATTCCCAAACCCTATCATATTGTCATTTTTTATTTTCTTCCCAGAATTCTTCACTGGGATCATCTGCAACTGTTTGTTACAGGTTTACTATTTGTGTGCTGACACTGTAAGATCACTGAAGGCATGGAATGCATCCAGTTCAGTTCTCTATAAAAGTTGGGTAAGTACTTGTTATTTGACTCCTTTGGGCCTAAGTTTCAATGTTTTTCCTTCATAGTCCTTCATAAAGCACAGTTTATTACTATATAATTTTTGGTATGATTGGTATCTCTCTTCTCCATTTAGATAAACTCTAAGACCACAGGGTCTATGTCTATTATGCCCATCCTACCTAGTTTCTGGTATAGCAAACGATCAATTAAAAACTAGGAAGGAGGAAGGAAAAACGGAGAAAGGAAATGAAAGAAAGAGTATGAGACAGAGAGGGAACACAGAAAGGCAAGAAACGGTATTAGAAGACAGGGCAAATTATTTTTTCCTCCTTTGTTTCCTCCTTAGTTTCTTTTATTACTCCTTAAATTCAACAATTCTGAAAATTGTGATTATTCTAGCAACCTTCCTTATCAGCCTGCATCGTCTCAATCTACTTAATGTTCATCTTCGAATACTGCACTCAGAACTGTATACGCTCAAAATTTGTATAATCAGAGCATAAAGAGAACTAGTATTTTGAGAAATGACTACAAATACGGTTAAAAAAAATCAGATCTTACCTATTCATATGTAATTTGCTCAAAGTCTATAATCTCAAAAGGTTGAATATTTACCTAAAGTATATTTCCAGTGCACTAAAATTTTTGAAATTTCCTTCAGCAGCCCATCATAGCATTATCTGCAGAATTTCAAACTACAAATAGCATCCAAAAGGAAACTTGCTAAATAAGTTGTGGTCGGTGCAAGTGACAGACTGCGTAACTATTTAAAATGATATATTTATTAAAAAAAAATTTAATGTAGACAAATATTTACCACAGGTTAAGGTAAAAAACAGACAACTGAAAACCACATTAATGTGTTACTACAATTTTATTTAAACCTACAAAAATGAAAAGATAGGAAAAACAACAAAATTTAGAACTCTGAAAGCAGACTAAGAGAAAATGGTAACTGAGTAGATCCAAGAAAACCAAATCCTATACTAGGAATGAAAAGTAGAGACAGAACCCATAGGACTCCAGAAAGTTCAGGAACTGGCAACTCCAGCCCCCAGAACATCTGAACTAGCCAATCATATATAACCTCTGGGCAGAAGATATGTTATCTTCTCTGAAAAATCAGATTACTCCAACAGAAGAAAAAAAAAAGGAAAACAAAATCTAAAGACACTGACTTCAGTGATTCTGAAAAAAGTCAGCCCTACAACGAAGCCTAAGGAGCTTCAAGGGGGCAGTGATTAGGTGCATGCCTGCTAACTGTTTGACCTGCAAAAGGTCAGAAGTTTAAACTCACCAGAGGCTCTGCAAAAGCAAAGACCTAGTTATCTGCCCCCATCAAATTACAGACTAGAAGACCCTACAGGGCAGTTCTACTCTGTCATATAGGACGGCTTTGAGCTGGAGCTAACTGAAGGACACATGATAGCAACAACAGTAACAACACAAGGAAGCCTAAGAAATACTGGGGGCACAAACAATTGAAAGCCTTTAGCTGCTAACTGAAAGGTTCAAACCACCTAGTGGTGGGTTCAAACCCACCTAGTTGCTCTACAAGAAAAAGACCTGGCAATTTGCTCTGTAAAGAATATAGCCAAGTGGGGAGGGGTCAGGATGGTGGACCAGGCAGATGCACCATGCCATTCCTCTGCAGCAGAGATACAAAAAATCAAGTTGAAGAGATACAGGTATCAATCTTGGAACTTTGAGCATCAAATGAAGGGATACAGAACTAGATAAAACACAGTACAGAAGAAGAAACTGAATGAAAACAGCAAATAAGAAGGGACAGAAGAAAGGTACCTAGCTAACTGGCCAGACACAACATGGCCACCTTGAACCAAAGACAGCAGCATTCTTGGCTAAGAGGTAACAAATTGCAGCTTCACAGAATTCCCATCAGGACACAGAAATTGAGGAAACACACCTGGAGTCAAACAGGGTGGACAACAACACAGACTTCCCATACCTGCAGCTCAGACCTTCATGGACAAGGGTACAAACCACTCTGTCTTCCCCCGACCACTGGCTACCCGCCCTGTCTTTCCTATCTACCCAACCATACCAAGCACCAGCAGGCCACTACAGCACAGACCGAGCCACTCGCCCCATCCAAATATTCCACCTTACCACACCACACACCAGTGGGCTATTCTGACATAGCCACAGCCATTCATTCTTCCTTTCCTATATGGTTTATGGTGTGCACATACAAATGAGCTCCTATGCTAGACTACTTGGCACCCGCCCCACGAACCAGCTGAGTGTTAGTGACAACATGCCCACACACTTACACGTCCATCCAGTCACCCTCACTGACCTAGTTAGCAAAGGCACCTATACACTCCTATGCCTGGCCACTCTCGCCAGCAGCACCCCCTACTCCCTCCAGCCACATGTGCAAGGGGTTCAAGGGCTTACGGCTCACTCTCCCCTCATCAGTGTGCTCTGGCAGACAGGCGCACGCCCTCCAACTGGGTACCAGAGGATTCCCAGCATTGCCTCTGCATTCCCTCCCCAAAACCAGAGGCTTTCACCCACTCTAGCCACACACGGCTTGTCCAGGACCATTGCTGACAGTTTCTGTGCCCTACCTGGTAAGTGATGACCCAGCCACCCTCACCTGCAACACCCAGCAACCGACAATGAGCAAACACAAACATGCAACCCAGCAACCAGTGTGAATGCTTCCTTCACCCATGCCCAGCTGACTGGTCAGGCAGACACACAACCTCACGAGGAATACCACTACATCCTCAATTGCCCATCAAGACCAGTCACTCACCCAAGGACAGGTGGTTAAGAGCTCCAGTGCTGCCAGAGTTAGCAACTGAGACAATAGACCTTCCACCTACTCAGAGGTATAAAAACAAAACCTCAAGACATAGCAAATGTACGATGAGATCTTGATGCCTCAGAGACAACAGACAGTATCAAACCACACAAAGAAACAGGTTTAGACAGCTCTAGCAAATGACCAAATAAAGAACCAGAAAACCTTCCAGAGGAAGAAGCAGTAATGGAAGTACCTGATACGGAACTCAAAAGACTAAAATATGAGGTTCTCTGAGATATCAAGGAAAACGCACAGACAAACCTAAGGAAAACAGACAAAACAACAGAAGAATTTCATCAAACAATACAAGAATGACATGACAAATTAGACAATTACAAACCAAAATAAAAATAACCAGAAATACAAAAGTTTAACAACAAAACTTCAAAAACACATAGTTTAAGATGGGTGAGGAAGGCCAGACTTTTATCAAAAGTCATAGGAAGTTCTGAACAAAAGGGAAAGCAATTTGAGGGAAACATTGAAAAAAAAGAATGAAAAAAGCCTAAGAATTATGTGTGACATTATCAAAAGGAAAAATCTTCACATGATTAGAGTTCCAGAACAAAGGAAGGCAATGGAAAACAGAACCGTCTAAGATTTACTGAGCAAAAACCTCCCTTACATTATGAAAGATGAGAAGATATCCATCCAAGAATCTCCCTTCAGACAGATTCTAAAAGAAAGTCACCGAGATACACCATAATCAAACTTACCAACGACAAAGAAAGAATCCAGAGCAGCTCAGGAAAAACAGAAACTCACCTACAAAAGGAAGCAGTAAGACTAAACTCTGATTACTTGGAAGAAACTATACTGGCAAGAAAGCAATGGAATGACACACACAGAACCTTCAAGAAGAATAAAAAAAAGTCAGCCAAGAATTATCTATCTAGTAAAATTATTCCTCAAATTACAGTGGCAAAATTAGGACATTTCCAAATAACATTAAAACAACAACATCAAAACAAAAACAGGAAATAAATGGTGCAGCTGCAGAATTTCATATGAGAGGACATCATGACAATATCAAGAAATAAAAGACTGTTTTAAACTTAAGAAGATTTAAGTAAATTTCAAGGTAGAAAGAAACTCAGCAAACCTACTCACCAAAATAAAGCATATTCTCAATAATCACAAAAACAAAAAAATTCACAAACAAAAATCAGCACAGAAAATTAAGCAGAAAAAAGAAATCAACAACACCACCAAAAAAAATAAAGTACACCTATGTACTTTAAAGTATACCTATGAAAGTATACCTATCCATAATCACACTGAAAGTAAATGGCTTAAGGCACCAATATAAAGGCAGAGGGTTGCAGAATGTTTTTTTAAAAAGTCCCATCAATATGATTATATATAAGAGACACAAAGAAATAAACTAAAACTCAAAAACAAATAGATACATCAAGCACACAATAACCAAAAAAGGTGGGTGACAATATTCACCTCTGATACAATATGCTTTAAGGCAAAATCCACCATACAGGACAGGGCATTATGATTCAAAGGTCAATCTACCAAAGGGATATAACCGTAATATACACACACATCCAAAAATAAGGGGCCAAAGTATACAAACTGTAACAGCACTGAAAACAGAGACGGTTCTACAATAACAGTAAGACTTCAACAAACTACTTTGGGTGAAGAACACCACCACTAGAAAGAAAATCAACTCCAGACACAGCAGGTGCGAGAGCAAAGGGCAGAGCTAGAACTCTACCAAAATACCACACTTGATGGTCCTTCTGAATGGAGGGCCCCTTGGGAGCGTGGCCCCTGGACTCTCTAACCACAAGCTGCATCCGGCACCAGGGCCAGCTCCCCAGACTAAGACTGCCCTGGACAATACGAAACACAGAGTGGTATCAGAGGCAAACAAACATGTAAAAATGAACACGGAGTTGTCTGAGAGACACTTTACTAGAGCCAAGTTGATGGGTGAGGAAGGCCAGACTTTTATCAAAAGGTCATAGGAAGTTCCAAACAAAAGGGGAAGCATGCTGTCAGGTGGGCAGGGAGAAGGGCAGCTGGAATAGAGGTGATAGTTGTGGGTGCTGTACAGCAACATGGTAAGACTGTAAAAAAGACAAAGAAAAAAAAGAAACAAGAAAGATACATAAGATCTAACTTCCATAAATCAAACAACCTGACCACATATACAGAACACTCCACATGACCAGCAGCAAGTACAAATTCTTTTCCAAGGTACATGGGTCACTCTCTAGAAGAGATCCCATTGTAGTCCACAAAGCAAGCCTCAACAAAATCCAGAAATCATAACACAAAGCATTTTCTCTGATTACACTGCTACAAAAGCTGAAAGAACAAGAGAAAGGAAAAACAAAATTAAACACATGGAAACTGAGTAACATCTTGCTTAAAAACCACTGGGGAAAAGAAAAATAAAAGATAAAATTGAAAAATTCCTAGAATCCAATGAGAATAAACACTTTGGTCAGTAAAGGCAGTGCTCAAAGAGTTTACAGCAATAAATACACACAACAAAAAAGAACACAGTGGAGCAGACAGTTGCAGATGCAGGTATTTGGGGATTTTATATGGAAAACTGCCTAGGACTGTAAACTTTCACTTAATCACAATTAAAAAAAAAAGAATAAAGAACCACATTCAGAATATTAACCCCACAACTTGAACAAACAGCGAGTAGCAAAAGATGCCCAGGGTTACCACAAGAAAGGAAATAATAAAAATTAGCACAGAAGTAAAGAATAAAAAGATAGTAAAAACAATCAACAAGACCAGAAGTTGGTTCTTGGAAAAGGTCAGTAAAATTGACAAACGACTGGCCAAAAATGACAAAACAAAAGCACAAGAGGAAAAAATAACCCATGTAAGAAACAAGATGGGTGACATTACAACAAATCTAACTGAAATAAAAAGAATCAAAGTACTATGAAAAATAGTACTCCAACAAATTTGAAAACCTACAGGAAATGGACAAATTTTTAGCAAGTCACCACTTATCTAAATAGCACAAAACTCCCACCAAAACGGCTTCATGGGCAAATTCTACCAACCACTTATTAGGAAAGAGCTCACATTAATACTACTCACACTATTTCAGAGCATAGAAAAGGAAGGAATTGTTACCAAATTCATGCTACAAAGCCAGGCAAGACATAACAGAAAATTACAGACCAACATCCCTCACAACTATGCTGCTGCTGTTGTCAGTGAAAATCAACCCACTGCCATCACATCCGGTCTGACTTATGGCAACCCTAAAGGTCGGGGTGGAACTGCCCCACAGAGTTTCCAAGGAGCACCTGGTGGATTTGAACTGCCAAATCTTTTGGTTAGCAGATGTAGTACTTAACCCCCTAGGCCACCAGGGTTTCCTGCTGCTGTTGCTAGATGCCACCAAGTTGTTTCCAACTCCTAACAATCCTATGCGCAACAAAACAAAACACTGCCAGGTCCTGTACCATACTCACAATCGTTGTTAAACTTGAAGCCATTGCTGCAGTCACTGTCAATCCATTCTGTTGAAGGTCTTCCTCTTTATCACTAGCCTTCACAAATACAGACACAAAAATTTTCAACAAAACTATAGCCAACAGAATTTAAAAGCATACTGAAAAAAAATATATATCATGACCAAGTGAGATTCATACCAGGTAGCAAGGATGCTTCAACATTAGAAAATCAACATATACTACACAACATAAAAGAAAACAATCAACTGAAGTAGAAAAGGCATGTAATAAAGTCCAACTCTCATTCCTGATTAAAAAAAAAAAATCTCAGCAAAATCAGTATAATAAAGGGGATTTATACAAAACCACCTGCCAACAGTATTCTCAAATATAGACATGGAATGCATCCCCCTTGAGAACGGCAACAACACAAGAACACTCTTTATTTTACCTTTTTTTTAAAAAAAAACATTTTACTAGAAATTCTGGCTACAGCAACAGAGAAAGGAAAGGAACTAGAAGTCATCCATATTTGGTAAGGAAGAAGTAAGATTACCCCTATTCACAGGCAATATAATCCTATACATAGATAATCCCACAAGAAAGCTACTGGAACTTACAGAAAGATTCAGCAGAAAATGAGCATACAAGATGGACATATAAAAATCAGTTGGAATCTTCTACACCAACAAAGGGAACTTGGAAAAGGAAATTAGAAAAACAACAGCCTCCTAAAAGGTAAAATACTGAGGAATAAATCTAACTAGGGATGTAAAAGACAGTGGTTAGTTTTTCCATTTCATCAAAGGATGCCAAAAAAATTTGGATTGAGACACAAAAGATCTATACAAGGAAAAACACAAAACACTACTTCAAGAAGGCAAGAGAGATCTATATAAACAGAAAAATACACTATCCTCATGGATATGGAGAATTAACACTGCAAAAATGTTAACACTACCCAAAGGTATCTAAAGATACAGTGTTATCCCAACCCAAAATTCTACAGTATTCTTTAATGAAATGGAAAAAGTAACCCCCAACTATATATGGAAAGGAAAAATACTCCAGGTAAGTCACGAATTATTGAAGAACAAAGGAGGAGAACTCATCCTACCTGATATCTGAATCTACTACATAGTCACGGTAGCCAAAACAACATGGCACTGGTGTAAACAAAAATACAAAGAGGAACAGAACAGAACTGAGAACCCAGTCGCACATCTATATAGTTATGGACAGCTCATCTTCGCAAAAGGGCCTAAGTTCATTCAAGAAAGAAGAGAGTCTCTTCAACAAATGGTGCTGGCAAAATGGGAGCTCTAACAATACAAAAATAAAACAAGAAGTACATCTCACCTCCCATACAAAAATTAACTAAAAATTTATCAAACGCCTAAATGTAAAACCCAAAACCACAAAGATCAGAGAGGATACAAAAGGGACAGTGCAAGGAACCCCAATAAATGGCCTAACTAGAATATCAACTATAACTAAAACTGCACACACAACACTTTTAACTAGATAAATGGGACCTCCTAAAAATTAAACAGTTAACTAGGCTCAAAAACGGAAGACTTCTCTGAAAAAGTAAAAAGAGAAACTACATATCAGGAAAATATTTTTGGCTATGACATATCTGACAAGGGTCTAATTTAAAATTTACAAAAAATTTCAACACCTCAACAATAAAATGATAAGCAATCCAATTTAAAAAAATGGACAAACGACATGAACAAACAATTCAGCACAGAGGACATTCAGGCAGCTGGCAAACGAAGAAATGCTCAGTATTATTAGCAATTAGACACAAATCAAAGCCACAAAGAGGTTATTGTTACACTCTCATACTACTAGCACTAACAGAAAATACACAAAATAACAGATACTGGCAAACTGTGGGGCCACTGCAGCTGCTACATAGTGCTGGTGGCAATGTTAAATGGTATAACCTATATGGGAAATGGTATAACGCAAAAAGCTAGAAGCAGAAATACCATTACGATCCAGCAATCCCACTATTAGGAATACACACTCTAAAGAAATAACAGCCATGACATGAACAGATACATGCATGCTATTCACAACAGCAAAAAGATGGAAACAATCTAAACAAACATCAACAGATGAATGGTTTAACAAACTATGGTACATACACACAATGGGACACTACAAAAAGACTGACAAATTTGAAAAACATCTCACCACATCAATGAATGTGGGGGACATTATGTTGCGTGATGAAAGTCAATCACAAAACAACAAATATAAGACTACTATTAAAAAGTAAAAACAGAAAGTTTTCTCATGTATACCCACACCAAAAAGAAAAAAATTATTTGATGGTTACCAGGGATGGAAGAGGAGAGATGGAAAGCAATGCAATAAATAGAAAAATAAACAAACTGAACAAAACTCACTGCCACTGCATCAACTGCAACTCAATAGTGACCCTACAGGGCAGAGAAGAACTGCCCCACATGATGGCAGGTACTCCTCAGTTAGGGAAAGTTAGACACAAGAAAACAAGAAAACACCTGGTTAAGAGCAATGTCCTAGGCTCTAAGGCTAAGGACTATAGACTTAAAGGATACTTATTTCAATTGACACAACACTCATAAAAACAATGTTTTCAATTCTACTTAGGTAAGGTCTTAACAGCTTGCAAGCTGTCACCTAAAATACCAACCATTTGTCTCTTCCAGTCCATAAGAAAGAAGAGAGAAGAAAACCAAAGACTCAGTGGAGCAATTAGTTCAAAGGACTGTTGTCCGGACCACATGAACCACAGCCTATGTGACTCTGAGGCACACAAACTGTATAGCACCCAACTACCAGTACAAACCACTCTAACTGGGATCACGACAGTCCCAGACTGAGTGGGCGAAAAATGTAGAACCAAAAATCATATTCACACACAAGACCAGACTTACTGATCTGAAAGAGATTGGAGGAGCCCCTGAGACTGACTCTATGGCATCGTTTTGACTAGGAACTGAAGTCACTCCTAGAAACCACCTTCCAGCCAAACAGACAAGACCATACAGTTAATGATACCACCCTCTGAACAATCAATTATGCAAAATCAAAAGGGCAATAGTTGCTTAAAGCAAAGATAAGAAGGCAGAAGGGGTACAAATCAGGATAAAAAGAAATGGGGAACCCAAAGCAGAGTGCTGAAACACTGCAGGAATGAAACTAAGGCCACAGAACACTTTATGTACAAACTATCAGATGGGAATCTAATGTGCCATGTAAATGTTCACCTGATGCACAAAAAATAAAACAAAAAACAGTGGGGAAATACTTACAAGGCAGTTTTACTTTATCACACGCGGACACTATGAGTCAAAAGTGACTGAAAGGCATACAATACAATGAAGCCTACCATCAACAAGTTTCATTTCCATGCACTGAGCTGCCAATCAACTTTACTCCCTACTTTTACAACAGACATTGGAGAAAAGTCAAAGATAGATAAAATGATGAATTTTAAAAATAAACCTAAAAAAAAAAAATCAACTTGGGTAAATTTTTATTATACCTCAAAAATAAGCATTGAGAAAATGCAGAAGAAAACCTAAAAGAAAAATTAAACAAACCTATTATTTAATATCATCTGAGAGATGGGGAAAACAGATACTACACCATTATCTGCAAGAAAAAAAGGATGCAACAATAATAAAGAAAAATAGAAAAAAAACTTCTTGGAAATTAAAAACACAATAGCAGAAATATCAAAGACAAGAGAAGGGTTACTAAGAGTGAAGAAATCTTCCAGATAAGAGAAGACAGAGATGGAAAATTGGAGAGAAAAGCTAAGAAAATCAGAGTCCAGCAGGGCCAATACCTGAATAGGAGATCCAAAAGAGAAGCAAGAGCAGAGAGCAGAGAAAAAGTGTAGCAAGTAACAAGAAAACTTCCCAGAAGTGCAGGATATGTGCTTCCAGATTAAAAAGGACACCACCAAGCACCTGGTGCAACAGGTGAAAACAGACCAAGATGCACAACAGTGAACATCTGACAGCATGAGTGATAAAGTTCTTACGTCCAAAGACAAAAAGAATCATCAACGCACATGCAATGCATACATTTGTACATGGCTATAAAAATACTTTCAGAAAGAAAATACTTTCAGAAGGTTGCAACAGTATTAACACGTTACCCTTTCTTTCTAGCCATTCTTCTCTTATCCTTCACCTCAAACTGTATAACTACACCAGTTTTTGTACCCAAATGGGTGACTTCATTTTTATATTTATTACATTTCTTTATTTTCTCCAAAGCTTTTATTGAAGCATATAAAATAAGAGGTTATTACCTCAAGAATGGCTACAGTGACGGAAACTATGATAAACTCACAGGTTCAACTGTATCATTCTCACTACCTGTCGGTGTGCTTGAAAATTTACACAACTAAAAGCTACAGCAAACACACTCAAGTGATTGATCAGTTGTCACTCGACAAAGGACTGCGAAACAGATTTGAAGAACTTAAAATATGATTCTTGCCTGCTCCTTTGCCAATTAGTAATTTAGGCCTTTGTTGATTTTATTCCTATAGGACTGCAACAGCCTCTTAGCTAGTCTGTTGACTGCCCCCTTTCCCTGTGTATTCTGCAGTCCACCATGCTGCCAGTTCCTTTTCTAGAAACCAGGTTTGCGCATACTATTCTACTCTAGAACTTTCTAATGGCTTTCTACCACCTGTATTAACATCTGCATGCTAATTCAAGGTTCTTGTCATCCCACATCCATCTCCAGGCCTCTCTCCCTTGTTTATCATGCATCCAACTGTCTTTGCATGCTGCTTTGCTCATATTACGCTCTGCCTATGATGTTGTTCTCTCCTCTCTAAAGAAAACAACTCATTCACTTTCAATATAACCTCCCATTTCAATCTTTGTGGGATGACCCACTCTTGTGAACTCACCACTGGAAGATGATTATAATTACATGCCCACTGACCCAGCTCCTTGAATACAGAGACCCTGTGTTACTAACAGCATCTAGCATCATGCCATGCACATTAGAAATGTTCAAAGATATCAAGAAAATTGGGGGGAATTTTTTTCCTTCTCTCTCCTCATCCATCTTAATAATTTTAGCTCAAATTCTTAACAAGCTATACCCATCGCAAGTTTCATAGTTTTGGTAAGTGGTGGGTAAGTGGATATGGGCTTGGATTTTTTTTCCAATCACACCACACACTGCTACGAGAATAATGTTGCTTTTCAAGTCTCTCCTGCTCACAAATAAGGAGCAACTAAAATAATCTTCCTTTGTCTTCTGGATTTTCTACGCTTCGAACACACCACAGAAAACCATCTCTCTTATACTGTTTTCCAAAAAAAACTGTGACCCAATACGGCTAACTCTTTAAATAATCCTCTCATTCGCTTACAACAAATGTTGTTTCCTTGACCTAGAATACTTTTTTCTTCTCCATATCCTCAAGTAAACTTACTCTTGAAATCAGTCATGATTAAACTAGCCACGCTTTCTACTACTGCACCCTACTTTAGAAATGTAAAAAAAGAAAACAGAAATGCCCTGTATATAACATCCAATATAATTTCTAATCTCCAAATAACGTCTAATCAACTCTTAGCTCTTCAAATTTTTATAGCATCTTGTCTAAAATACACATTTGGCACTTAAGAATACCTAAGAGGTTTACTTCTGCGTGTCTGGGATACCAATGATATCGTCGTAATAATTATTATTTTTTTATTCCTCAGAAGTGCAGAGTAACAGATAGTAAAAAGCAACTAATACTTCTTCAAAGAACTGGCCCACAGAGATCTAAACAAGGATATTTGTTAAATTTATCTAAGGTGACAGATACTTTTCTGAAATTCCAAATGTAAATCAAACTACAGCCTGAAAATGCCAAATGACTCAACACATCATTAATTGCAGATCTGGGCCATTATCAATAAAATAGCACATAACAAACCACAATATAAAGAAAAAACAGGTGTCATACACATTATCAGAACAAACACCCTATGCCCGAATTAGTATTTCTAATACATGTTAATTTTTAAGCACTTTATCAAGACAAACTACCAGACCTTACTCATCCTATTTAAGTCCTTACTTACTCAGAAACAAATAAATCATGAGTCAGTGACCTTTCACATAGTCAAAATAATTTTTCAAAAGACAATATGCATGTAAAAAAAAACCAAAAAACCTCATTTATGATGGCTGCCTTCAATTAGACCAGTCCCTAGAAGTCTCTTTTTATTGTAGGGTATTAAAAGTCTGCCACAATAAGTATGGAGATGGTAACTGTTTATGAAGGACATTTCAGTTCTGTTTAAAAGACACCACTGCAAACTATTTCAATAAGACAATTTTTCCAGTAACATATTCAATGCCTACATAAGTATACAACACATAATCAAAAAGAACCTGATGACCATGTGAAGTAGGATTAACATGATCGTGCACTTTTTAAATATTTACAGCAGAACAAATACTTACCCAAAGTTGGAAGTAAATTAAAATTAAATTCTTTATACAGAACTGTGTCCAGTACAGCGGCTACATCTGCGGATATAGCACATGCATTGCATAAGGCAGTATTTTGGTGGACAGGACTGCAGTCCCAAAGGGGCAGCTTTACGCCCACTGAAGTTCCCTGCATGTATCACCCAATCTAAACACCACTCTCCATCTTCAATCCAATGGTGATCAACACAAGAATCAGATATTAAGGTAGAGTACACAATCAAAGCTGGCAACCAAATCAGTTTCCAAGAAAGGTTTCTGGGTATTAACTGAAGTACGAAAAGATTTTTCTTTGGACCTAGTCTCTGATCATACTACAGAAACAAGAAACCAGAAGTCAGGTAGAGGCACCAACCTACACAGCCCTCATGTAAACCTACCCTTTTAAGTACTTATTTTTAAAAAAAATCAATGGTATTATCCTATTCTGTTCAACTCCTACACTCTTAGAAAATGTCTAAGATTTCTTGAACTAGCTTAAACTATGATATACCAATAACTTCAAAGCCATACAAACTGTAAGTGATATGCCATCTTTCTTCTCATTTTAGAAAATACTGATCTCTAATTCTGCTGATAAAGATCTTTTATAATCATTTATAATGAGAGCTTAGCTATCCTGTTACAGAGTATTTTGTACCCCACAGACAAACATATAACTCAAAATAAAATCACAACATATAGCAAGAATAGTTTTACTTGGCATTTGTTAGTATAATAGGCTACAAATTGACATGCTTGCAAAAGTGGAGATAAAACAACAATCAGCAAATTTGTAAGTCACCAGGAAGCTGAAGGTTTGGAAAAAAGGTAGCTATTTCCACTTTAATCTTGTCACTTGAGTAGTGGCATGGGAGCAGACTCAAGAACAAAAAAATGAGAGCAACCAAGGATAATTTACTAAAATTCACCTTAAAAAGATTGAATCTGCCATCTTGGATCTCTGCACCTGGTGTAACTTCCATAGTACAGTCTTCGGCCTAAGTTAAATAACATATTCCCCATTAAGATACCACATAATTTTAAATTAATAGGCCATATACAGACAAACTAGCGGTGGCTAGTCTGTGACTTGAAACTAAGAACATCAGATAATCATTAATATGAAACTCTGAAAGGGAAGGGGAAAAAAACAAATAAATACAGACAACAGCAATTTTAAATTATCATATAGCATTTAACCACCTTTACAAGGAAAAAGTGATCTATCTAGGGGGGTCAAAATGGACAATGGAAAAGGCAAGGGTATTTTGGAATATTTACTAATTACCGTAATTTTATTTGTAGTAGAGGTAACCGGTATAACTTCAAGTCCCATTCGTATCCTCTTTTGTTTTTCACAGTAAGCTTTCCAAGTGTCTTCATTAAATCCATAATTAAAATAATCAGAAAGATCAGCACCTAAATATAAAACATACTTTTATCACACATTCTAATTCTTTATGCAGCATATACAACATAATTAGTAAACACAAATTATGTAATAAAATATAAATCTATTCAGCGATGTTTAGTTACCAGTCAGATTTAACAGGTAATCATTCATTTGTACAAAATAACAAAAATGACAAAACGTATTCTACAACTCAGCAGGAATGGATGCTCGCCAAGGACCAAAATGACATGGGGTAAAGACAACCCAGAAGATAGAGAGACCCACATGAGTGGATGCCTACATAGACTTGGGACCGGAAGAATTGGATGGAGCCCAGCCACCACCAGTGATAGCCACGATGGAGCTCACTAAGTTGAGTCTCACTGGCAACACAAGAATAAAAAAGGGTGCATCCTGAGATCTCCACTAAAAGACCTCAATTGATGGTCCAGCAGTTTCGGGGTTCCCCTGAGAGCATGGCACCTGGCCCTGATGCTGCCCTCGCCCATAAATCATAATGAAGATCCACTCTTTGGACACGAATGGATTGGACTTGGCAATGCAGAGTGACCATATATTGGTTGCACTTTATGGTTCTATACATCTATAGGATATCAGCCTGCTGACCTCTGGTTGGAGTAAAGAGAGTGGCTGGAGAGGAGGGGAAAGAAGAATGTTGGGAGGATGAGACACGTATGGAGCAGAGAGGAAGAGTGAGCTGTCAACGGACAGGGAGAGCAGTGGAAGCTGCATATAGGTGGGCATGTAAATTTATACGGGAATGTACATTTTCACTCAATCATATCAAATAAAAATAAAAATAAAAAACAAAAACAACAACAAAAAACACGTATTCTAAGTTGATGCTCAAAAAATAGTCTACTGGTAATTGTTTATGTTAAAAACCCAAAAATTTTAAATGGATACAATCCACCAACACATTACCTGGTTTACGCCATGGCTTATCTTCAAAAGAATCCAAATCTACCTCCAAAAGTGGCACTCCATTAATGCTTCCAGGTGCATCAAGGTCTACCCCTTTGACTTTTGTTCCTATTTTATAAAATTACAAAATACAAAATGCTGATGTAGCTACATTAGCAAGAAGCTGGGAGGTAACAGACACAAACAGAAAACTAATACCTTTCTAATATTCCTGGCACTGGAAATGACAAGAGCTCCAAACAAAGCCTTAGAGTAGTATTCACCACAAATAAAAATATGTGAGGTTAACTGTTATGATGTAGTCATAAGATAAACTGGGCAGAGATTACTGACTTATTCCCTACAATAAGCGATGACTGTGCCAACAGAAGTTTCTAACATCCATGTTTAAATCACAGCTTTCATCCAGCCTGTAAGCTAAGAAATACTTTTACAGTTTTAAGGAGTTGTGAAACAAAGAAACACTATGTCACAGGATGCATATGTGACCTAAAATACAAGCGGTCCTTCACAGAAGTCTGCAACATTGTTAGATACCGTCGAGTTGGTTCCAACTCACAACAGCCAATGAGCAACAAAACAAAATGCTGCCCAGTCATGCATCATGCCCACAATCATTTTTATGTTCAAGCCCACTGCTGCAGCCACTGTGTCAATCCATCTTGTTGTGGTTCTTCTACTTTTTCACTGAGACTCTACCAAACATGACATCCTTCTCCAGGGACTGATCCCCCATTATAACATGCCCCATGTGTGTAAGACAGTCTTGCCATCCTTGGTTATGACATCCTTCTCCAGGGACTGATCCCCCATTATAACATGCCCCATGTGTGTAAGACACAGTCTTGCCATCCTTTGTTCTAAGCAGCACTCTGGTTGTACTTCTTCCAGAACACATTTGTTTCTTCTTTTGGCAGTCCATGGTGCATTCAATTTGCTTCTCCAAAATGACAAGTGAAAAATGTCCATTCTTCTGTCTGCCTGACTCACCATCCAGCTTTCACATGCATATGATGTGACTAAAAATACCATGGTTTGGGTCAGGTACATCTTAGTTTTCAAGGTAACATCTTTACCTTTCAATACTTTAAAGAAGTATTTTGCAACATTTTCCCAGTGCAAATACATCTTTTGGTTTCTTGACTGCTGCTTCCATGGGTGTTGATTGTGGAACCAAGTAAAACGAAACGTTCAACAACCTCCATCTTTCCTCCATTTATCATGATGTTGCTGAGTGGTCCAGTTTTCTTGATGCTGAGGTGCAATCCATACTGAAGGCTTTGGTCACTGATTTTCATCAGTAGCTGCTTCAAGTCCTCTTCACTTTCAGCATGCAAGGTTGTGTCATCTGCACAACGCAGGCTGTTACCGAGTCTTCCTCCAAACCTAACGCCCCACATTGTTCTTTACACAGTCTAGCTTCTCAGATTACTTGCTCAGTATATGGATTACAAGGTATGGTTAAAGGATACAATCTTTCCCAACTTTAAACCACTGTGTTCCTTGTTCTATTCAAACAATTGCCTCTAGATCCACATACAGGTTACTCACGAGCACAATTAAGTGTTCTGAAATTCTTATTCTCCAGTGTTAACCTCTGTGATATATGGTCAAAAACTGCTTTTTAATTGAGCAGTAATAATTTTTACAAAGTATTAATAATCTATCAGGATATGTGCCTTACTATTCCACTGATGCAACTGCAAATACAAATCTTACCTGTAGTTCCATAAACTCTTCCTCCTGTCTTGATGTTAAGATTTACAGGTGCTGTGCCATAACTCCTAGAAATAAAATTAAAAAAATATCCTCAGAAACTTTATGTAAACAATACCTTCAATGTCTACAAATAAATCATTCACCCATGCAGTAACTGAACAGACACTCTTACGTTATAGAAAACATAAGCTAATTTTAAGTCTGTCATTGGCTCAATAAAAAATAAACACAAATACCTCAAATATGATTTATTACTTTAAAGCTTTCCTGCCACAAACTCAATACCACACTATAACTAACTTCACAAGAAATACAGCATGGAAGGGGAGAATAGCTGATACCCCTGTCTGTATTTCCTCACGTTTTGGCTTTCAAAAATAACCACTTTTCTTTTTTTAAGGCCATCTAGCCTTTGTATTCACTGTGTATAAATCAGCTAAACTGTAAGGAAAACAGCACTTGAGCAAGTGTGATATACTATCCAACAGCCCCCCAAGTGCTAGATCTTGGGTATTCTGTAGGAACTTCATTCAAAATAAACACATTTATTTTCATGCGCTCTTTACACACTCTCTCATACACGTTAATCTATGTATGTCATATACACACAATTAACTGCTCTAGAAGCCACCAAAACCATTTCTAAATCCTTTGTCTTCCTGTCCAACCATAACTAACCCATGTCATTTCTACTGAACACTCTTCTCAAACATACCTGATTTTCCCACCCATCCTTATAATACTGCTACTGGCTTAGTTTGGGTTATTATCTCCTCTGAACACTACTTCAAGTCTATTAACTAATCTATCTCCATCAAGTATATTCTAATGACATGACTAGAATTACCTTTAACAAATAATCCAACTTGCCTAAAAACCTTTAAAGATTTCATAATGGCACAGTAAAAACATCCTACTCCTTAGCATGACACACAGACTCTCCACGAGGGATTTCAACCATCCCTTACCACCTACCTTACACTTCAGACTGGTGGTTCCTCCAAACAATATTCCACTATATCCACCTAAACAGTAACCTCCACCTAGATCATCAGTTTTCCTCCTTTTGTCTGAAGAATGAATCAAAGCAGTTGTTACCTCCTCTGGGATCTTCTCAACACCTATGGCTTTTAGTAGTTTTCCTCTCAAAGCAGTCTAATGAGTTTGAGCGTATTTCTATTCTAGCATCTACAGTGTACTGAAGATACCTACTCACATGTCTGTCTTCCTCACTACTTCTAGAAAACAAGAACTACTGTTTTCTGGATTTTCATCAACAATTATTACAGTACCAGGAAAGATTATATCTTTGGAAAGTACTTGCTGAATGAATGAATGCATGTTTTTGCTGGGCAAAAAAATCAAAAAACAAAATACAGGTGTGGCTAAGTAACAAAATAAAAGGATGACAAATAAATGCAGACTGCACTTAAGGTATCTAATTCTAACTAAAGAATCTGCACATCTCAACGCTCTTCTAGACACTTTAATTTCAGGAATCAAAAACCGCTGCTTTCATAACTTTACTGAATTAACTGTATCTTTTGGAAAGACATATTTTCATGATAAAATTTTAAACAGTTTCTGATGACAGCAAGATGGAAAAAAATGTAAAAACAATGGGATCAACCACCTGATGGTTTTATGTAACTGAGCGGTTTATGCTAGTCTTCAGACAATAGTTACTTACTTTAAAAATAACTTACCCATACTGTGGTCCTCCTGTTTTAATGTCTCCTATGGTGACGTGCACATCATCCTCATCATCATCACTGTCACTATCACTATCATCTTCAGTCTCAGTCACTTTCTACACCAACACAAACAATTATGAAATACCTTAAATGATCCGTTTCACCACCTAAGATTCATAACTGAAATATATGCTCATTCTGATTTTTGAGGCAGTGTTAGACACAAAAAGTTACAGGCTCTTAAGTCTACCACAGTTTCAATCCATTTATAACTGAAGCTATACATGATAAAAAGGGGTAAGAATATGAAGAAATAACACGTTTTTCAGCAATGTCCTTTTGTAAACAATGCTTTGTGTATTTCTTTCTTTTTTTACCACTTATAGTTTTCAACTCTATGGGACAGTTCTACTCCGACCTCTATGGTCGCAAGGAATCACACCCAACTTGACAGCAGTGGGTTTTTTTTTTTAGTTTCCAAATGCAGCTGCAAAATAAGTATTTGAAGAACTCTTTGTAAAGTATATGAAAGTATGAGGAATACAATTACACAAGTCATGATCAAAACAGTGAAGAGCAGCTCAACTATTCTTAGCATTCACTCACACACAGAAGAGGCCCTTGAATGCAAGTAAGCGCAGCACCTAGGCAAAACACTTCTGTGTACGCAAATTCAGGCTTGCAGAATACATACTTTAAGGATTAAGATTAGAACATATTCACAAGACTAATGACACCTTTGTCACACAAAGTAGTACTTTTAATAGGAATAGGGTCAGAATTCTATTTACATTTTTAAAAATTTGCTAGAAACCATGACATTTGAACTCAGGTTGTAAGACTTAATGCCTCTGAAAATCAGGCTCACTATGGTCGAACCCTACTGACTGACCATCAGTTCCCTGAAAACACTATGCATTAAGTCTTGGTACATGTAGCATGTTCTGCAAGTCCCTTCTTCCTCTTTTCTTCCTACACATGCTTTTGATGGTATTAGATGAGGGACACAATGTAAGATGGGGTTGGATCACACAGGATTCTAAACATCACGTTAAAATTTGGCTTTGTTCTTAAGTCAACCAGGAAATTACAAAGACTTTAAACAGGAAAATAATCATATTTCAAAGCCTTATGTTACCGGTTTGGGTACACCATTTTCAGTAGTTTCATCTTCAATTCCAGATGGAGGATTAGCACTACAAACAACAAAAACAAACATCAAGTATTACTTTTCCAGAGTATAGACAGCTTATACAAGTATTTTTAAACTGTACGTGATAAAGGTTCCTAAAATTAGTGTTTCATGTAGATGCTAAGATGATAAAAACTGCCTCTCATTCCGTTACATGAAACAAGTACTAACCACTGAAAGTAGAACGGTATCACTTCACAGTTTGTTAATGACTTACAATCTGACAGTAGGTTGTTTTTTCCCCCTTTACATTTTTAAACATGCAGCACTTAAGTCAACATTATCCTAAATTTCTTCTGAACATCCACTATGTGGTAGGTAATAGTGTAACTTCTAACTGTCCAAGGCTATTCTCCTTTCCTTTACGTGCAGGGAACCCTGGTGTGGTGGTCAAGTAATATGGCTGGCTAACCAGAATGTCAGCAGCAATCTGAATCCATGAGGCACTCCTTGAACACTTTAAAAGCCAGTTCTACTCTGTCTATAGGGTCGCTATGAGTTGGAATCAACTTAACGACATTGGGTTTTTTTGATGTGCAGAGAACTCAGACTTGTGATTCCATCATATTAAATTTCTCATTGTGCTTCTTTCTGGTTTCTCTTTCATCAACTTTACTAGACAAAACATACAGAAAATTTTAAGATTTTAAAAAATTATCTAATGCATGACTGTTCAACTCGATAACAATAAGGTGCTGCAGATCTAATTTTGATAAATTAAAAAATGTTTTTTAAGATCACATAATACTTGAATTTGCTCTTGCAAAACTAAACTGAGTATAATAACATTGCAATCATGTGTAGCCATTAACCATCAAATAACACTTGAAGCATCACAGTGTAAGTGATTTCTTGTACTCTAAATTATAATTCAGACTATGGGACTCAGCCATAACCTCATTTTCATATAAGGAAACTGAAGTACAAAGCACTAACCAGTCTGGTCCCAAAGTCTCACAATTATTCAATAGCATTTCTAAGAAAACTGCCCAGATTTTAACATAACTCAGAGCTCCTTTCATTAGACTGCCACTGATCATTAAATTTCATTTCACCCTAAGCAGTTTCCATACAAATCAATTTAATTCATACAGTAGTGTTTTAAATATTATTTCCAAAGCAAAATGACAGGCAAAATCAGAAAACTTGTCTCCTGTTAAATTTTCATCCTCCTACTGCTTAACTCAAGATTCAATTACAAAACTTCAGAAGATTTACCTCCTGCCTACATAAGTTTCTTAACAACCAGAAACAAGTTCAGCTTGCTTTTTATAAGGTCCATAATAATATTATGTTCAGCCAAGACTTGGACAGATAAAATACAATAAATTGAAAAGCACAATGCAAAAGAACATAAACCTGTTACCGAGCTAATTCTGACTCACAGGGATACTGATGGACAGAAAAGAACTGCACCATAGTCTTTCTGACACAGTGATCTTCCACATCTTTCTCCCGTGGAGAAGCCGGTGGATTCGAACGGCTGATATTACACTTAGTGGCCAACAGCTTTAACTACTGAACCACTGGACAATCAACCAGTCACAAGGAAGCTGGGCAAATTCTAACTGCAGGTACAAAAGTGGGACAAAGACATACCAAGACAGAATACAGGTCAGTAGGGTTCTCTGCCCCAACAGACTTACACTTCAAAGTTTTGGGGCCCTGGTGCCACAGTGGTTAAAAGCACAGTTGTTAACCAAAAGGTCCGCAGTTCAAATCCACCAGCTGTTCCTTGGAAACCCTATGATGCAGGATCTATTCTGTCCTATACGGTCACTACCAGCCAGAATCAAAGTGTTTTTAGGAGAGTGTGGAGGTGAGAGGGTTTCAGAAACTTTAATTCTCAATCTTCATTAAAATGTTAGAAACATGATAAAAATTACTGCTTTTTCTCTGTAACAATGTTTAAGTGCAGATTTTTTTCCCATGAGATTAAATAACTCAGTGACCCACCACTGAGTTTTTGACAGTGATGCTTAAGGAAGGTAGAAAGCCTCTCTCCAATAAATATAATCAAGTTGTCTATTAGTGAATTAAGACAAAAGAATATCCACTGCAAAAATTAAGTTTTCGAACTTTTAGACAAAAAAACTAATAAAAATCAATGAAATAAAGACTACCACATTAAAAAGGTTTATTTGATTGCGAATTTACATCCTGTTATCAATCAACTTCTTCACCAATTAAAAACAAGGTACAAGGAAATATTTAAGCACTTTCAAACCTGGGACCCAGTGCTTTAACTCTTCAAAATAATAAGAAAAAACTTTATTGTGCTTAAGTGTGCTTTAAGTGCTAGTTTACAACTCAAGTCAGTTTCTCATCAAAAACTTATACACAGGTTGTTATGTGACCCTAGCTGCTCTCCCCACAGTGATAACACACTCCTACTCTCTATCCAATTATTTCCTGAGTCCATTCAGCTAGCTCTTGTCCCCTTCTGCTTCTTATCTTGCCTCCAGACAGGAGTTGCCCATTTAATCTCACGTATCTACCTAAGCCAAAAAGCACAGTCTTGACCAGTCCTGTTCTATGTTCTACAATCCAGTCCAACTTTTGTCTGCATAGCTGGCTTCAGGAATGGTTTTAGTTCTGGGCTAACAGACAGACCAGGGCTATGTCTTCTGGGGTCCCTCCAGTCTCAGTCAAAACAGCAACTATTGCCTTTTTACTAGAATTTGACTTCTTCACTCCACTTTTCTCTTGCTGCATAAGAGACTCTCTGTTTTGTTCCGTCAGGGTGGTCACCAAGCATATCTAATTCTTCCTGTCTCAGGCTGATGAAGTCCCAGTTTATGTGGCTCTTTCTGTCTCTTGGGCTCATACTTTCCTTTATCTTTGGTGTTCTTCACTCTCCTTTGCCCCACGTGGGTTGTGAACTGACTGACATGTATAAGACGCCTGCACGCTGACTTCTGAGACCTCAGATACCACTCAACAAAGTGGGATGGATGGATGCAGCACATTTTCTTAAACTCTGTTATGCCAATTGGCCTACATATCCCCCTGAAACCATGGTTCCCAAATCCCTGCCTGTGTTATTCCATCCCTTGAAATGTGTGGCTGTTACTTAGGATACTTCTTAGCTTTTGGGTTAGTTCAGATGTGCTGACTGGTAAGAAATTAAAAAAAAAAAAGTTGACAAGGCAATGTTAAAAATGTTAAGGATTCAAGTGATTTAAAATTAAGAAGGAAGCCTAAATAAATAGTCAGCAGTTCAAATTTTCCAGAAGTTCCACGGAAACTCTATCGGGCAGTCCTACTCTGTCTTAAACGGTCGCTCTAAGTTGAAACTGATTCAACAGCAGTGGATCATAACAACCGTTGGAAACCGTGGTGATGTAGTGGTTAAGAACTACGTTTGCTAACCAAAAAGGCTGGCAGTTTGAATCTGCCAGGTGCTCCCTGGAAACTCTACAGAGTGGTTCTACTCTGTCCTATAGGCCACTAGAAGTCAGAATCGACTCAGTGGCAATGGGGTTGGGTTTTTTTTTGGTATTGTTAACTCTGGAAATCTCGGTGGCATAGTGGTTAAGTGCTATGGCTGCTAACCAAAAGTTCAGCAGTTCAAATCTACCAGGCACTCCCTGGAAACTCTGTGAGGCAGTTCTACTCTGTCTACAGAGTTGCTATGAGTCAGAACTGACTCAAAAACAGTGGATTGAGTTGGTACAGTGCCTGTTTTTAACCTTTTGGAAGAACTGCCAGACTGCTTTCCAAAGCACTACACTATTTTACAATCCCATCAGCAGTATATGAGTTTCAATTTCTCTATAGTATCAACAACTGTTAAAATGTTTTTACCATAGCCATCCTAGCTGGTATAAAGTGGTATTTCCTCCACTTCTAAATGCAAATATTCTTTAGAAGTTCTTTAAGAACCCCCTACCCTACACTCTCATTATACAGTGCTAAGACATCTGATAAAAGTAGTCAGCATATCTATGCACTTGTATGTGAGACGCTGAAAGTTAGATTAAGTTTCTGACTCTCTGTGTTCTTCTGGTAATCTACCAGAAAACATTCTCACAAATCAGTTCATCTTATGTTGAATGTAAACAAATATAAACCATATTGAAACTATAACCAAACAACATTATACAATTAAAAATGATATGAAGCTATAGAGAGATTAGAACTCTTCTACACTGCTGGAGGGAATGTAAAATGATACTACCACTTTGGAAAGCACTTTCTTAAAAAGCCAGAAACGGAAATACTATATGATCCAGCAATCCCAGTGCTTGGAATGTATCTTACAGAAATAAGGGCTGTCACACAGATACCTACACACAAATGTTTACTGCAGTACTGTCCAAAATAGCAAACAGATGGAATTAACCTAGGTGCCCATCAACAGAAGAATGAATAAACAAACTATGGTATATCTACTCAATGGAATATTATACAATAATAAAGAACAGTGATGATTCTAGGAAACATCTCATAATCTGGAATCAACTGGAAGACATTATGCTGAGTGAAATTGCTTATCTGCAAAAGGACGAATATTTGTTTATGAGACCACTATTGCAAGGACTTAAGAAAGGTCTTAGGCACAGAAGACAGTAATTCTTTGATGGCTACAAAGGTGGGGAGGGAGGGGGTTATTTATAGATTAGACTGAAAAAAAGACTGCTGTGAAGTTGATGCCCACTCACAGCAACCTTATAGGACACAGTAGAACTTCTCCATAGAGTTTTCAAGGCCCACCTGGCAGAACTAGACCTTTCGGTTAGCAGCCACAGCATTTAGCCACTAGGCCACCAAGGTTTCCCACAGATTAGAACCCACTGCCATCGAGTAGGGTCCAACTCAGATAGTCAACAAGAATTTGATTAGGTGAAGGGAGTGACAGCACGCAGTAGTAGGCCGGTCAGCATAAATAGACTACACCATAAGCTAAATCCAACCCAACATGTCAAAGGATACAGTAGCAGGGACAGGGATCTGGGAACAATGTTGTCAGGTGACATCAAGGTCAACTGGCATAACAAGTCTTTTTCAGAGAGTCTTCTGCACCCCATTATTAGTGAGCAGCACCTGAGATCTTTAAAGCCAGAAAGCTACCATCTGAGGAACATCAACTGGTAGCAACCCACCTGAACAGATGACAACTGAGAACATCAAAAACCTGAGGAAAAGTGAGCTCAGGAGACAGAAGGCCCCATGACTGGGAGACTACATCAGCACAAGACCAGACGAACCAGATGGTGCCCAGCCACCACCAAGGACAGCCCAGACAGGGAACACAATGTAGAGTCCCTGATGTAAAGCACAAGTAAAAGAGCTGTGCAGGTCAAGAAGTCTATTAAGGACCAGAATTGATGGTCCAACAGCCTGGAAGGTCCCCTGAGAACACAGCCCCTAGACATGTTACTGGCCCAGACCTGAAACCAGTACAGAAGCCAACACTTCAAAGAATGAATTGGACTCAGGGACACAGAGCGATGCATGTGATGTGTGTACTTCACGACTTTATACATACACACACACACACACACACACACACACACACACACACACACACACACACACACACACACACACACACACACCCATGTATACATACTAACCCACTGCCATTGAGTTGGGTCCAACTCATAGGAACCCTAGAGGTCAGTGTAGAACTGCCCTACAGTTTCCAAGGAGCATTTGGTGGATTTCAACTGCTGACTTTTTGGTTAGCAGACATAGCACTTAACTCACTATGCCACCAGGATTCCCAACACACATATATACCTGTACATGTACATATGCCCAGATGTGTATATACGTACACACAGATATGACTGTCCTACTAGTTTCTTTCTACAGTGGAAAGGAAAGAATGGAGGAGGGGACAAGTACTGGCTGGATGGATACTACAAGTAAACAGTGAAAATGTGGAGTGTGCTATCACAGGGTGAAGACAGCAAATAGTGCTGCAGAGAGGTGGGTATGGAAAATTGACTTGAACTGTAAACTTTCAGTCAATAACAATAAGAACATTTCTAAAAACTGGCAATGAACTACAAAAGCACTAATCTTCTGGTTCCTTTCCTTATAACTTCTCAAAATTAACTTATAATCATCGTTAGTCTTACAACTATATGATATACTCCACTACTGTTGTTACTAGTTGCTGCCGAGTTGCTTCTGACTCATGGTCACCCCATGTGTGCAGAGCAGAAATGCTCCATAACTTTTCAGGGCTGTGATTTTAGAAGCAGATCACCAGGCCTGTCTTCCGAGGTACCTCTCAGTGAGTTCAAATCACAAACTTTTCACTACTAAACAAGCAGGTAATCATCTGCACCACACAGGGCCTCCCCTACAGTACACCTTACAGCTCGTTAGGATTAAGTTACTTACCAGTGAAAAATTATAAACTTCTAAGGTGAAAAACTCTGCTCCATTAGCTACCAAACAGAACTGGTCTAAGACTAAAGCCACCAAAGCCACTGTCTCTGACTTGATTCTGACTAACACTGACCTTAATAAGACACAGTAGAACTGCCCCAGAGTTTCCAAGGAGCACCAGGCAGGTCTGAACTGCCGACATTAGCAGATGTAGCACTTAACTACTGTGCCACTGGGATTTTCACCAGTATAAGATTATGTCCCAAAATAAGAATCAACCCTTAAGGATTCAATGTCTTCCAAGTATTAGTCAAAATACAGTAATCAAGCCAACAAGTAAAATAAAATAATGTGACAATTTGTTGCTAGAACCACTGCATCACACAACTGCTAAATTATTAACAGAGTACTTCTACTAACCTGGCATTTTCTTCTTCTGGCCTTTCAACTTCATTTTCATCTACCAAGGGAAAAAAAACAGTAACAAAATAAATCAATAGGCAAGTCACTCTTTAACAAACTAGTATTACAAAAATCTGAAGTGATCGTCACAAGCACTAACCTAGGTCCTTTGCCATATCACTGTGCACATGCACGTCCCATGGGCCTATAAGCACATCCAAAGTTAGATCACCTTATAATCATTTAACAGTTAAATCTTTTAAGGGGAAAAAAATATAACCTCACTGCAATAACAATAACTTAAGAAGCACTGACGCTATCCAGATATTTTGCAAAAGAAAAGCTACACACTCCCATTTCACAAAGCATACAAGTTAAACACTAAATTCTATGATTCAAGACTAGAAATTCATTTTACAACTGTATCAAAATTTATCCAAGTCACATCATCAAGCAGCAGTACGGTGTACAAACGTGCAGTTTCACTACATACTTCTAACGCTAATCAAGAATATAAATTTTAGACAAGAAATAAGGAATAACTTTCAAATCTGATGCCAGCATGGGCAAGAAGAAAATGACTTAATAAAAGTTAAAAATCAACACGTCAAGTCTTTTTGAAGAGGGAAACACAAGACGCATACTAAATTTGAAAAAAATGCAAGATGATATTGAGAACTACTACCCTAACGGACATGAGGTGTCTGTATGAATCAGGTTAAAGTGCAATCGCTTTAAAAGGAAAAGAAAAACAAACCAAAAAAAAAAACCACTTCACTTTAATGGAGGAAACATTCAAGGTTTCCTTTGTAGGCCATAAAATGTATCCCTTCTCTCTCTTTTTAAATTATTTTTTAAAGCACGACTTTCAGACAAGGAGGTACCCTTGCAGGTGCATTCCATACACACTGACCTTTTACGAGACAACACGCTAGTTTTGCAGTATTAACTTTATTTAGCTATCATTACAGAAAGGCTTTCCGAAAAGAGATGGAATGGTATTCTACAGCCAAGGGGCAAGAAGGTGCACACCAATACACCTCAGAATCGGTACTGAAAAAAACTGGTGTAAAGAGCGCGGAAGCGAGACGGCCGAGCAGTCCCGGTGGAGAGGTGAGAGAAGCTCCGCGGCACGGGCCCCGATCCCCAGCTGGCGGCCTCGGAGGGCCTTGTCCCAGCCGCGGCACGGTGGGTGCGGGCTGGGGGTGTGCGCTGGGAGCGTGCGCTGGGAGTGGGGAGGCCGCGGAGAACGGAAGCTGGCGGTGGGGAAGCGCACAACATGCTCGGCCTGAATCAGGCCCAAGCCGGCAGCCTGAAATGCCCAGGACGCCGGCCATCTTCAGGCCAGGAATGCAGGCCCCCCAAAACCCCGGAGAAAGACAGGGACAGGAAGTTCCGTACCGCCATAGAGCCACTCTTCTTCCTCATCCCCTCCGGTCCCGCCGCTCAGCTCCGACACTAGGCGCTCGACCTCGCCGGCCGACATGGCAGCCCAGAGCACAACTTAAAGGCAGCGATCAACAGCCCCCTCAAATCCCTTCCACACCCTCGCTCTCCAGGGGCGCGAGAGGGGCGCGAACCCGTCAGCTAGGGAACGAAGAAAGCACACGACTCAAATCCAGGGAAGGAGTGGACGCGGCAAAGATGAAGACCCCCAGGCAGGTCCGTCTGCGCAGGCGCAGCGGCACAGCTCCGCACGGCGTCTCTAGGTGGCTTAGCTTCCGCGGCGGCAGTCACCTGGGCCTGATCGCGCATGCGCCCCTCGGATGGCCGCGCCCCTCGGATGGCCCCGCCCCCGTAGAATCCAGCCTTGCTTCCTAGGTCGCCGGAAGTTTTCCTCTTCATCTCTTGCTTGTAACAGTTTGTGTTGTGTTTGATTTTGATGCTTTTGTTTCCGCAAACTTAGTATCGTTAAATGTTAGAAATATGTTTTATTCTTTGAAATGGTATCAGCCTTTTTTAGAAAATGGCTAACCGTCAGTCCGAGAAGAAATAACTCATGCCCACGTTTTAAAAAAAATCAGCACAGAAGCACAGTATAAATAAAAGTCTTCTTTGTGAACACACACGCACGAATCAATAACATTACATTTAAGATCAAAACACTTTCATCCACTACTTTTCCAAAATAGGCCGTTATATGACGTACAACATCATGAAATTTTCCTTTGCCCATATGGTACCGTTTTGGTGGGGCAACACGGGTTTGGCTAGCCTTGGTACCGTATGTTATCGCTCTGCGATTTACGGGGAGGGTTTTTGTTCGCTTTTTAACTCAGCAGTGTCTTAGAGATTTTTTTCCTTGTTAGTAGTGGCGTAATGCTTCAGAACTGGGATGCTTACCACAAGGTCACCAGCCACTCCTTAGAAACCCTGGGGTGCAGTTCTACTCTGCCCTATAGATTCACTATGAGTCGGAACTGACTCCACGGCAATTTTTTTTTAACTTTATAAATAGAACTTTGGCTGGCTTTTTAAATAGAACTATGTCCTTTTTTAAGTATTTCGTAATATTCCATAGTATAAGTATCACAGTGTCAATATAGTTATCCCCTAGTCAGATCCTACTCAACAGCACTTGGCTGGCTTTGGCTGACACTGGTAAACATTTAGATTGTCTTCAACTTTTCATTTTTGAAAAAAAAACAATGAAAAAAGAACAATGAAGATCCTTGCAAGTGACTTTTTGCAAATTGGTACAGGTGTTTCTCTAAAACTGAAAACAAAGTATGTGATTTGAGTTTAATATAAATAACAAAAAATAATTTTTATTTTGATAAATAAGACCAAATTTTCAGTCTACTTTTAATCATGTGTCTATCTAGGAAAAGACAAAACCAGGGTCATAGTTCTTAACTATAATTGGTTAGTTGCATGACCTAATTAGTCAAACTATGTTTAACTTTTTGCATCTATAAAATGAGAAAGCAGAATAGAATCATCTCAGAGATACCAGTAGAAAGACAGGCCTAGTTGTCTATTTCTAAATCAGCCAGTTAAAATGCTATGGATCACAATATTCTGATCCACAACCGATCATAGGGATGATTCTGGCAAGGGAGCTTTCTTTTAATTGTGCATGGAGTCACTCTGTGTCTGGGGGAAGTAAGGGAAAAGGACTACCTGGTGGCAACTAACAACAACAAAATCACTTTCTGTTCTAAAGTTTTCAAAGAAAACACTTTTGAGCAGAACGAAATTCATTGTAATATTATGAATCTAACTGTGAGCTTTCTTTCTGTCTCATCAATAAATACTGTTGTTGTTGTTTTCCATTTATGTATTGACTATCTGCAGTATTTAAGAATTTGTAAATTATAGACATGAGTAAAAAACATAATTCCTTGTTCTTAAAAAGCTTTCAGTTATTTGAGAAAGAGAGGTTGTAAATAATTACCCTCCTACAAGAGAAAAGGCTGATGGGCACAAGTGAAGTGTTTATACACCATTAATACCACACCATCATAAGTAATTGAAACAAAATTACATGGTTTGAATCCACCCTATGTGAGGTGGCCATAAGTCTTAATTTACTGGAGGACAGCAACACAACAGTAAGCTTTGAAGACTCTTCCACCTCCTATTCCCAGTCTCCCTTATTTGCAACCTTCTAAATTCTATTGAGGTATAATGGTCCTTGTGAAATCTTTCATGAATCCCATTTCATATCCTCCCATTTTATTTATTTATTCAATAAATATCTATAGAGGCTTTAACGAGTGCCAGATACTATTTGTGATGGATTGAATCATGTCCCCCCGAAGCTGTTTATATAAATTTAGATTGACAATGATTCCCACTTGTGCGATTGTCTTCCGTTTTGTGATTTTCCCAAGATATATATTCAAGTCTCTGCCTGTGGTTAATAGTGCAGGATTGGATTATGTTAATGAGGATTAGGGCATGTCATGGATTGACTTGTGTCCCCCCAAAAATGTGTGTAGCAGTTTGGCTGGGCTGTGATTCCTGATGTTGTATGATGTTCCTGTATGCTAAAAATCTTACCTCTAAGACTAGGGAAGACAGCTGGCAGTTGTGATGGCGAGGCAGGACTCAGTGTGACAGAATATTGCGCCTTGAGCTAATCTCTTCAGACATAAAGAAAAGGAAGACAAGTAGAGAGCTGGGGGCCTCATACCACCATGACAGCAGTGCCAGGAGCAGTGTGCCTTGTAATAACCTTCCCCAAATCACCTCCCTCATGCAATGAAAAAGAAGTTTCCCTGGGGTGTGGCTTGTACCCTCTTTTATCCTTCAAGATATAAATGGAGGGAAGCAAGAAGAGAACTGGGGGACCTCGTACCATCAAGAAAGCAGCACCAGGAACAGACTGAGTCCTTCAGACATAGAGTTCCTGTACTGAGATATTCCTAGACCTAAGAAAGACTCATGCAACAGAAGGATCTTCCTCCAATGCCAGCAGAGACAGAGCATGTTTCCCTGAAGCCAGCACCCATAACTCAGGCTTCTAGCCTACTAAACTGTGAAAGAATAAACTTTTATTTGTTAAAAACATTCACTTCTGGTTTTTCAGTTATATCAGCACTAAATGACTAAGACAACTTTCTAAGCTCTGTAGAGTCAGTAGTTGGTAAGACAAAGTTATTTCTCTCACAGAGCTTTCATTCCAATGATGGAGACAGACAATAAATGTATACACTCATAACATATCTTGGAGTGATAAGTATTGTGAAGCAGGATAAGGGGACCCAGAGTGGAGTGATAAAGATGAATGAGGTACAATTTTAAATCAAATGATCATTTGGACCCGACTCTATGGCAGTGGGCTTGGTTTAGCTTTTTTTGGTCAGGGAAAGCCAATCTCATAAGGTGATGTAGGAGAAGAGAACTGAATGGAGTGAAGATGTAAACCCTGTGTGTTTCTGGGAGCACAGACTATCAGAGGGAGTAAGAAGTACAAAGACTCCGAGGCAGAAGCATTCTTGGCATGCTCAAAACCAATCCAAGCAAATCTGCTGCCGTGCATGGAGTTTATTTTGTAGCAAGCCTGTAGGTCAGAGTAAAACTGCCCCCATAGCGTTTCCGAGGCTGCGAATCTTTACATAAGCAGTCTGCCTCATCTTTCTTCCAAGGCTGGTGTATTTGAACCACCAACCTTTCAATCAGCAGCCAAGTGATTAAGCACAAGGGCTCTCTGGCATGTTCAAAGAACCCAAACACGTCGCTGGTGTAATGAGAGACAGTAGTAAACAAGGTCAGAGGCCTTGAGGGTGTGGGTGGGACAGAGCTAACAGCAGCGTCCTTTCAGACCCTATTCTACTCCTACTCGTGTATCTGTCGTCACAAGGTTCAGTAATTATTTGATAAAGCAAGTTTGATTAAGCAAGTTTTCATCACATTCCTCATGTTTATACCAAATCTTCCCTCAAACAGAATGCCTTATTTGTCTATTACTGCTGTTCCTGGTATGGTGCCTAGCCCTCAGCAGACCTTCTTGGTCTTTGCATACCTAAGGATTGTTTTCAGCTATCTAAGGCAATCTTTCATAGTCCTGTGTTTATCACATACTGCATCTGTTGGTAGTGAACTTTGATGGTTCCTTGCTTTTCCTGAGAGGTCTTTTTCTCCTTTCAGGTGCTTTAATACCAAGACATTGCTTCAACTGAACTGTAGTACTAATGAACAATAATTGCTGCATCCAAATCACCTTTATGGTGGAGGTACCATTTAATCTAAGCTTTGAATGTTAACATTTCTGTAAGCAGAGAAGGCCATAGACCACTAATAATCACTCTTAAAAGGTCTCCCCCTTCCTTTCTTTCAAAGTTAGTTCATTCCTTTCATATCCTTCCTTAGTTTAAAGACATCTTTACCCACCTAGTAAGTACAAAAAATTTTTCAAAACAGTTTGAAGATATTGTATATAGGTCTTCTTACTTCCAAGGGTTAGAAAACCCTTACAGTTATTACCCCATCAAAATAAAGCACTCCATATATTCCAGTTATAAACACAAAAACGTCAAAATCTTTTGTCTGTTTTATTGTGTATTTGCAGTCTGTTGATTTCTGGGTAAAACATCTGTAGTAATGTGTCTATCTTTGAGAGGTACAAAAAGAAAATGATTATCAGACAATGATTAAAATTATGACAATAGTTGAAGATCAAATAAAAGTATCTACTTTGTACCCAGTATATAACAAGTACCTGTAAATAGTTTTGGAATGGATATGCATAAATGAATGGAAAAAACAAACAAAACAATGAGAGGGAAAATACAAGTTGATTTGAGTTTTAGACCTCAATTTGTTATTTGCTTTCAAACTCTGGTGGTGTCGTTGTTAAGAGCTACAGCTGCTAATGAAAAAGTCTGCAGTTTGAATCCCCCAGGTGCTCCTTGGAAACTCTATGGGACAGTTCTACTATGTCCTATAAAGTCGCTATGAGTCAGACTTGACTCCACAGCAGTGATGTTTCTTTGTTTTTATTTTTAAGGTATGTCATGTTTATCTTACCTCAGTTTTCTTGTCAATAAATTAATACATTAAACTAACATTGTGTACCCCTTCATACATAATCGCTGTGAGTCTGAATCAACTCAAAGGCACACCATTTATTGGAACGGTAACAAAACTCACTGCCATCAAGACTCATAGTGAGTCAGCCCAGCCTGGTGCTTTTGGGTTGGATACCCTGTAAGACACAGCAGAACTGCCCTATAGAATTTCCAAGGAGTCCATGATGGATTTGACCTGCTGACCTTTTGGTAGCAGATTTAGCACTTAACCCTCTACCCGCTAGTGACTCAAGGAGGTTACAATGGTCAAAGTCAGACAACGGTCCTCGGGCTGCAGAAAATTCCACTGCCTCAAGCAATTTGCTCCACCTGACTCACAATTTTGCACTAGAATCCCAGTTATTTTGCTTGCCTTGCCCCATAATGACTCGGTGGTGGTAGGGTTTTTTTGCCCTGTAAAGATCCTGGTATCTGTGTAGTATGATTAAGAATGTGACTGAGATAACTTGTATGAACTCTCTACTTGTAAACCCAAAACACCAAACCTACTGCAGTTGAGTAGATGCCAACTCAAGGCAACCTTGTAGGACAGAGTAGAAATGCCCCATAGAGTTTTCAAGGAGCACTCCTTAAAAATAACTTTTCCCCACTCTCTTGCAGAGCAGTGTTGATAGAAGGAGATCTAACTGCTTTCTTTCCTTGCACAATGAAATAAAAGTGCCTTTCCATTTTCCCACTTGAGTTTCTCCTTTATTGACTGATGCCAGTCATGCTGAGCAGGACTGGGGTTTCCACCTGGTAATAAAAGGACTTGATAAGTTAGAGGCAAGCAGGTGGTCTGTTGTGGTTTCAGTCTTCTTTCCTTTGAAAATCTGAATTATTGCACATGGTAGAGTTTTCCTTCCTCTGTGATCAATTAAATCCCAGTTATCCATCTCTTGTGCATTTTGATGGCCTTTAACAACAAATTTTATATTGCTTACTATTTTTGGTAAATTGTGACATCTCAGTCAAATATGCAGTCTTGTATTAACTGTACACTGTTTCAGGGTAAAAACAAAAGAAGTCTTTAATTTCTGTAGTCATCACAGCCTCTCTGCTGCTGTTCAGTACATGAAAAGTATTTGATGAATCTTGAAGTGTTAATCATGCTTATAAAAACCAAAACCAAATGCTTACCATCAAGCTGACACAACAACCACCCTAAAGGACATAACAGAAGTGCCCTATAGGGTTTCCAAGACTATAGTCTTTACAAAAGCAGACTGCCACATGTTTCTCCCCATGAGCATCTGATGGGTTTGAACTGCTCATCTTTTGGTTAGCCACTGGATGTACATACCCACTGTGCCACCAAGAGTAAACCAAAAAAAACCCCACCACTGTTGAGTAGATTATAGTCATAGCAACTCCATGGAACAACTTAGAACTGCCCTGTAGATTTTCCAAAGCTATAAATCTTTGTAGAAGCAGACTTCCATAGCTGTCTCCCTTGGAGATGCTGAGCAGACTCAAATTACCCAGCTTTTGGTTAGCAGCCAAACCTTTAAATCAGGGAACCACAAGAGCTCTTTCTACCAAGTATAAATGCAAAAAATAAAAATAAAAAACCCTCCTTGTTGTAGAGTTGATTCCAGCATATAGTGGGACAGAGTAGAGCTGTCCAATAGGGTTTCCAAGAAGCAGACAGTGAATTGGCACTGACAACCTTCTGGTTAGCAGCCAGATGCTTAACCACTGCACCACCAGCATTCTTTCTACCAGATATAAAAACAAAAACTCAACTCACTGCCAGCTAGTCAATTCTAACTCGTAATGACTCTAGAACAGAGTAGAACTGCCCCATAGAGTTTCCAAGGACCACCTGTTGGCCTGGTGGATTTGGACTGTCAATCTTTCGGTTAGCAGCCATAGCACTTAACTACTATGTCACCAGGATATTAAAAAAAACAAACCCACTGCTATTAAGTCAATTCCAACTCATAGTGACCCTATAGACAGAGAAATATCCCACAGAGTTTTGAAGGATCCCCTGGCGAATTTGAACTGCTGACCTTGTGGTCAGCAGCTATAGCACTTAACCACTATGCCACCATGGTTTCCAGGTATGAAGGACTTTAAAATGAGATAAAGAGACTTAAGTTTGATTTTACAACCAATGGGAAATAATTGATGGCTGTTTTGAGCAGAGAAGTACAAATTATATTTTTAAAAGGTAAATATGATAGTGGTATGTGATTAGCAGAAATTCATTTTTATCTACTATTATAACTAAGAGGGAAAAAAAGGCTTTTTCTTGCATACCCTATCTCCTGAGGTCCTTTCATCCAATTTCACGTCTTTCAGCACCATCTGTGTAATACTAATGGCTCTGAAATTTCTCTCTGCATTCTTGTCTCTACCTCAGCTCAGGACAAACAGTTCACTCTAATGCTCCACTTATTAGATATTTAATAAACCAAAAAAACCAAACCCAGTGGTGTCCAGTCTATTCTGACTCACAGCTACCATATAGGACAGAGTAGAACTGCTCCACAGAACTTCTAAGGAGCACCTGGAGGATTTGAATTGCTGATCTTTTGGTTAGCAGATGTAGCACTTAACCACTACACTACCCCTAAATAGAAGTTGTAAGTTTCTCTGCCAAATCTGTCCTGTTCCACTCTCCTACTTTCACAGGTTTCCCCAAACCAAAGAGCCACCCTTGATTCCCTTCTTTCCCCACTCTACCCTTTTCACACTTACCCAAATTCATCAGTACATCTTGTTAGCTATTCCTATAAACTGTATCCCAAATCTGTCTAATTCTCTTGGTCTTCACTTGGTAAGAATGCATTTCAAGGACCATGAAATATTCCAGGGGCTTCTTATTAAATGTAAAATGATACCTGAACTCCATACCATATGACCTAAACCCCTTCATGACCTGGCAGCCTCTCTAGAAGCAGACAGTTGTGTAGGCTGTGCACTGTACAACTTCACTGGGTTCTCTGTCCCTGTCATTCTTATATTTTATTGACTTTTTGTCTATTATTTTAATGCTGGAAACCCTGGAGGTGTAGTGGTTAAGTGCTATAGCTGCTAACCAAAAGGTTGGCAGTTTGAGTCCACGGGGCACTCTTTGGAAACTCTGTGGGGCAGTTCTACTCTTGTCCTAGCGGGTTGCTATGAGTGAGAATCAGCTGGACAGCAATCAGTTTGATTTTGGCTTTATTGCTACTCCATTATATGCTCTACTTTTTCCCTTCTAGTTCTTACGGGCCTGATTCCCAACTCTACATTTAACTTTTAGTATCTACTTTTGTTCTATTTTATAAAAATATCCAATATCATCAATACTTTAGAAGATGAATGTCTCTATTTGTTTCTAACTTTCCTCAAACAATAGCATTTCTCCTTATTTTTCTATAGTGGATGCCCACAAATATTATTCACCCTATTGGCTTGGCTTGGCATAGCAAATTTATTATGTAGTCTGGGGACAGAATTCTTATTTCTCTGTCCCTCAAGGGCTGCTTACAGACCTTTCTGGTCCTATTATCCTGTGAAAACCCTCAGATCGCCCATATTTACCATCTTTACATCTCTGTCTTCACTTCCTCTCTTTCACAGATGACACTGGGATCTCATCCACAGTTTTGCTTTCCTCTACCACTCTAGTACCATAATGAGCAACTTGCACATTCTGTTTGCCTCATGATTTTAGTTTCCAGGTGTCTAATAATTCAACAACTTTTATCCCCTCCATTTTGGCAATCTACTTTCATTGCCAGATCCTTAGTATTATTATGCCTTAAAGCTGTGTATTCCTTGCTTCATAGGGGCCAGTTAGTTTTCTTTGACTCTGACCTTGTATTCTTGCAACTTTCTTATTTTCTCCACTCCCCCTTCCTCTTTTCTCTAACCACATGGAAATAGTACTGGGCAGCCTACCTCCCCCCACCCAGCTCATTGCCTTGTTTCATGTGTCCCCAGACGTCCTTCATGCCTACACTTTCCCCCTGCACTTGTTCAGCCTGGAACTCTATCCACATATTGACCTCAATTCCTTGTCAGTCGGCCATATCCACCTAGGTTAACGTCACATACCTCCTTTGTCTTCATCTATGTCTTCTGCTGATGCTCCTGAAGGAAACAAATGCTTGGGCAGGTAGTGCCACAACAAAGCCATGATCTCCAACATCACTTGTGCCCACTGCATTGCCTAATAAACATTTAAGAGTCTGAGTTACTTCCTTCTCTCCTTCTGTCTAATGGCTACTCCTGGCTGTCATCTCTCTTTAGGCCACCTATCTCAAAACACTGTCTCAAGCTCCCTCCTTGTCCCTAGTTCACAAGGGAAATGCAGGTTCTTTTAGTGAGCCCCTTTATCTTCCATCTCCATACCTACATGCTTTTCTAGGTTTTCTCTCCTCTTTTCCACTTTTTCTCATCTGTTTTAATTTGCCCACCAGTGCTTTTATTCAGAACCTCCACTGGTTCTATTGCTATATTTCTTTCTCAACCTCTGTTGCTTTGGCAAACATTAAGTTTCTCTCGTCTTAAACAAACAAACAAACAAAAAAACCTTTCTTCAGCAAATTCACAATTTTCCCCTTTCCTTTTCAACCAGCATCATAAAAAGAATACTTTAAAAATTTGAGGTCATCTCTTCACCTCCTGTGCACTGTTAGCCTGATGCTCGCAAAGTTTCTCCTCTGTCAGCGCACCAGAACTGTCTTGGCAAAGAGCATTACTAGCTTGTAATTTTCAAATCTTCTGGATTCTTTTCATATTCAATCTAATTTTTTCCTCTACCTGGCAGTTGTTACTATTGACCATTCCATTCTTTTTCAGACTTCCTTCCCTTATGACTCTATTAACCCAGAAAAATTCCTCTTTCTTGGAGCTTTGCCTGTCACCTGATTTTATTTTGTCTTCTTTATGCTCTCCTTGAGCATCTCAAGCACACCCATTTGCTAAGGATTCCTGAACTACCAGGCTTCTGTCCTGCAAACCTGAGTCATACATATATCCAGCTGTCTACTACATATTTTTCTCATGTCTATCACAAGTACCTTCAAAACAACATGTCCCAGCATAGTATATTTATGCTCCAATGTGCTTCTCTTCTGGTTCCCTAAATTTCAGTCACTTCCATTTATCAGTTACCTAGCCAGAAAGCTGAGCATTATTCTGGAATTCTCTCTCTGTCTCACTTTCCTTGTCAAACCTCTCACTAAGTCCTTTAGACTCTGGCATTGTAACATCTCCTTTATACAGTCCACTCCTTCCATTGCCTTTGTTGTTATCAACTCCTACCCCAAATTCTTGCTGTTCCTGTTTCCTAATTGGTCTCCCTGCCTGAAATCTCACTACTCTTTAGATCATTTTCCACATTTCTGTTAGAATTTTTTTCCTAAAATTCAGATAGAAACAAATTATTCCTACCCCCTAAGAATTCCTTAATAGCTCCCCATTTGCTTCTATTGCTTAGTTGGAAATAAGATTTATCTGACTCTAGTTTTTTCCTTTTTTTTTTTTTTGTTCTTTGCTCCTATTTCTTCTTGGGGGTATTTTCATAGAATACACTCCCATCATATTTAACTGTTTGTTGTTCCAAAGAATGCATGCTGCTTCATGCCTCTGCATCTTTGTTCTGCTGCAGTCTGCCTGGACTGTCTCGAATGCCTCTCTCCATGCTACCCACCTGGCAAACATCTGGTTTTCTCTGAAGCAATTTGCAAATCATCTCCTCTATGAAACTTTTAACCACTTCCCTTTTTCATTTGCTAAGTCAGAATTTCCGTTTTCTCTTTTATAATGCATATATATCTTTTTCCAAAAACTGCTGTTTATGCAACTTTTTAAAAATAATTGTTCGCTTTACATGTGTGTCTTTTTCTACTTCATTGTGTAATTCATTTGAAGACAGGGAGGTGGATTCTTTCTCTTTATATCTCTAGTTCCTTGCCCAGTGCCTGGAATATTGTGTATGTTCATTAAAAGGCAATTGAATATTTATTAAATGGAAATGAATCAAACATTTATACAATAAACATTTATTGAACATCTGCTACATTCTAGGTCTTGGGGATCCCAGGCTTCTAGTGCACAATGTAGCAGGACAGATGTGTTAAATTTAGCATAGCATGACAGGTGCTCAGCAGAAGTATGAGCAGAGTACCTTGTAGGTATTGTGGGGTGGTTTCCAAGGCATGGTGGTGATTAGGAAAATCTTCATATGGAAAATATCACTGTAATTATTGTTCTGGGGTGAGTATGAGTTTGGTGCTCTAGTGGTGCAGTGTTTAAGAGCTACAGCTGGACAGGTATAAATATGCATCAAGGAATGTATTTTATTAATCATTATATCTTTTGAGCTTCACATAATGATTATGATTTGTAAATGTTTAATAAATATTGCTTGAATGAACCTGTGGAGCATTCTGTGCTCAATGTTGTATCTATTATTCAAGTAAGGAGCCTACTAGTGCTGCAGTTACGCACTTGAAGCCAACAAAAGATTGCCTCTGCAACAGCCAGCCACTCACTGGGAGAAAGATGTGGCAGTTGGCTTCCATAAAGATTGCAGTTTTGGAAACTACAGGGCACTTCTACTGTGTCCTATAGGATCTCTATGGGTCAAAATAGACTCCAGGACAACAGCTTTGATTTCATTTTTGTTGGTGTTGTTCAAGTATATAATGTTCCAGATTGGGAGTAGCTGGAAAGACATTGAAAATTCATGAAGGATGTCCATGCCATTTTAAGGAATCCTGTAGAATAGGCCAGAGAAGTTATTAAGCAGGAAAATAATTGGAACACTTTAATTTATTAGGGAAATAACTAAATTTGAAAGAAAAGATACAAAAAGTAGGACAATCGGTGGGGGATTATTGCAACTCTCTGGAGCTCAGATGCTGTCAGGGGTTAAGAGCTCAGCTGTTAACCAAAAGGTTGGCTGCTCAAATCCACTAGCCACTGCTTGGAAACCCTATAGGGTCATTACGAATCAACCCGACAGTAATGGGTTTGATTTAGATTTTACAGCAATTGTCTGGGGGAGTGATGACGGTAAGCTGGAAGGATGGCGGTGAGCAGGGGCTAGATTCCAGTTTTGAAGCAGAAGAGGATTTGGTGACCATAAAATGGAGAGGGAAGATAAAGTGACAGTGAGGTCAATAGGACTCTAATGAGGTTTATGTACGATAACAAATGTAAAAGCAATCTATAAACTACAAAACATTACACAACAGTTGGTTGCTTTTATTCACTGGCTGCTGTTAGTTTAGACGGAGAAAAAGACTGTACCTTGAGAGATGTGTTCATATCCAAGAAAGATCAGATTTTGGACTAGGTTTTATTATTCCTGCAATTTCACAGGGAGCAGGGACAGGCGATTTTAGCAGGCATGGAGACGAAAAGGGCTCAGTTCAGTTATTTTCTTGGCTGTCCCTACCCTTCGCCCGCAACCACCGAGTTAATCCCGAACTACGGAACCACTCCCCCTTCTTCCCGTCCTGCCCATCTTTTCCAGAGCGCGGGCCCGCTCACTAGCCAATCACAGCTTCATTTGACGTCATCACTGCGCGCCTCAAACGTATTCGTCAGAGTCTGCACCACGTGTACTGTGTTGACTGTCAAAGTCTCTTAAAGTCCAATTCCCGGAAATAGTGAGTTCTCTGCTAGGATTCTGTACTTGAGTAACACAGGTGCACACCATTCCCCAACCATGAGCGTCCCGGGCCTGCTGTCTTTTACCCAGCAAAGTTGGGAGCAGGTGCTTGTCAAAATGAAACGGGCCTTGGTTTACCTGGACGCCGCCTGCGCCGAGAGCTTGCACTGGGGCTGCGGATCCACTCGACTTCTGGAGGCAGTTGGGGGTCCTGCGTGTCATCTGCGGGAATTCGAGCCAGAGGCGGCAGGCGGTGGAGTCAAGCAGCCCAAGGCAGTGTTTGTATTGAGCTGTCTGCTGAAAGGTCGGACCGTGGAGACTCTACGGGACATCATCCGCCGCAGTCATTTCCAGTATTGTGTGGTATTGACGGCCGTGAGCCACGCTGTGCACCTCACCGCTAACCATGTACCAGCGGCGGCGGCAGCCGAGCTGGAGGGGCAGCAGCCGGTGTTCGAGCAGTTGGAGGAGAAACTATGTGAATGGATGGGCAACATGAACTACACTGCCGAGGTGTTCTACATCCCTTTGTTGCTCGCCCCCGTTTCTTCCCATCTTGCCTTGACTCCATCCTTCGCTTCCCTTTTCCCACTACTACCCCAGGATGTGCATATCCTTAACAGTGCCCGACCGGACAAGAGGAGGCTGGGAAGCCTGGCTGAAGTGGATGCCACTGCTCTGACCCCAGAACTGCTGCTGCAGATCAGGTGCCTGGTATCAGGCCTCAGTTCTCTCTGTGAGCACTTAGGGGTACGAGAGGAGTGCTTTGCTGTGGGCTCACTCAGTCGGATCATCGCTGCAGATCTGGCCAATTATGCCCCTGCTAAGAACAGGAGAAAAACTGCTTCAGGTAGGGCATCAGTGGTCTTTATGGACCGAACTCTGGATCTCACAGGTAAGTGGCATTGCTGTACTTAATAACCACGCTTCAAGGTGCTAGAACTTTCCTTATTTCATCATGTGTTCACTGGACTCTTACCGTATGCTAGATTGAGCATACAAACAACAGTGTCTGATTTTACAGAATTTACAGTGTAGAGGGGGAGTAAAGACAGGGAAATATGCAATTACATTTATTAAATGCTGTAAAGAGTAAATATTTGCTCAATGCGCATTGCCGTATTTAAAAAACCACCACCACAACAACTGCATCTAGCCCAAGAGACTGCAAAAATGGCGTTATGCTGGTATCCAGGAAAACTGTCCACCTGGAAGTCTTTTAGAAACCTGCAAATACTAGTATTCTCAAAAATTCTGTTTCAGAAGCCTGTTATTTGTTAGAGAGGCATTATCAGATGGCACACTGACAGGAAAACTATACAATGTAACATGAAATTATCACAGCCTGTTGGTTGATTATCGTTACTGCTGTCGTTGAGTCTGTTCCAACTCATGGTGACCTCATGTATGCAGAGTAGAACTGCTCCCTAGGGTTTTCAAGGCTGTGACTTTTCAGAGGCAGGTCATCAGGTTTGGATTTGAACCACTAACCTTTCTGCTAGTAGTAGAGCATTTAACTGTTTGTGCCACCTGGGGACTCCTAATTTTTCCCAGTATTTTCTTATAATTCTTTCTATTCTGTATCTCTTTCTCTTTTGACCCCCCTTCATATGGCCTTTTGCTCCCACTATCCCCGTTTGTCAAGGTTACCAATGGCTTCCACTGTGTCAAATCCGGTTGTTAGTATACAGTTCATTTCATTCAACTTCTAAGCAGCATTGACAGAGCACAGTAAAGCATGCAAATGGTAGATGCAATTAAGTACAAAGAGAGAAGAAAGAATAATTGATGCATTCAAATTATTGTGTTCGTGAAGAATATTGAATGTATTGTGTACTGCTGGAAGAATAAACAAATCAGTCTTAGAAGAGATACAAACAGAATTCTTCTTAAAAGTGAAAATGTCCAGATTTCAGCTTGCTTACTCTGAATGTATCATCAGGAAGAACTAACTGCTAGAGAGGACATCACGTTTGGTTAAGTGAAATGGTTTGGGAAGTGAAATGAAGGATATCCTCAAAGAGATGAACTGGCACAATAACCACAACAGTGGACTTGAGTGTACTGAGGATTATAAAGATGATGCAAATTGAGCCACATTTCATTTTATTATTTATAGGGTTGCCCTAAGTTGAAGCCAACTCAATGGCAACTAGCAACAACAGTAACAACAACAGCAGAAGAAATAAAGATGAACAGCTAGTTTCTTATGTGATGTCTTGAAAACATAGATCTAATGTGTCATCCACTTGCTCAAAATCCTTCTATGGCTTCCTATCATGTTGTTGTTGCGTGCTGTTGAGTTGTTTGTGACTCATAGCCATCCTATAGGACAGAGTAGAACTGTTCCATAGTGCAGTTATGGGAGCAGATCATCAGGACTTTCTCCCATGGAGCAACTGGGTGAGTTCTAACCACTGGACCTTTTGGTTAGCAGCCAAGCATTTAACCATCATGCCACCAGGTTTCTTGTCACACCTAGTGTCAAATCCAAGTTCCTTTCCAGCGTTGTCAAGATCATGCATCACCTGTATGTGTCTACCTCTTCCACCTTGTCTCCTTCTGATCTCTTTACATGCTCCTGTCTGGGAGCCCTGTCCACCTTTCTGTTTCTTAACCAAGCATGTCTCATCCTCAGGGCCTTTGATGTTTCCCTGAAACTTGTCTTAGAATGTTCTTTCTTCAGGCGCCCATGTGTTTTTTCTTTTTTCCACTTCCTTCAAGTTTCTGTCCAAGTATCTACTCCTCAGAGAGGTCTTTTCTTACCTCCTTTATTAGCACTCTAGCCCTTTGCTCTTCTTATTTTTCTATAACTTTGACTACTACATGTTGTTACTCATTGTTTATTGTCTGTCTCCTCATATTAGAATGGCAGCTCTCAAGGACAAGGGCTCTTTTGTTCACTGTTTATTACTTAGCACTCAGAAAAGTACCTCAAAGATACTCAGTAAGTATTCATTGAGTGAATAGATGAATGAGTGAATTAAATGTTGCTGCTAACTGGGTAGAGTCCTTGGGTGATGCAAATGGTTAGTGTACTTGGTTGCTAACTGAAAGGCTGGAAATGTGAGTTCATTGAAAGTCACCTTTAAGGAGAGACCTAGTGATCTAATTACCAAAAATGAGCCACTGAAAACCTTAAAGAACACAGTTCAATTCTGACATGCATAGGTCACTGTGAGTTGGAATCTACTTGAAACCAACTTTTTTTTAAACTCCATGTTTATCAAAATTAATACACTTATTTTTTTCTAATTGAATGTGCTTCTTATGTTGCATCATTAGTCATTCACAGACACATGTTGTCTGAGTATTTTAAGGCCTAACTATTTGGAGTTAGAGCTACACTTGAGCAAGCAGATAATGATACTAGTTAATCATGAATGTGAAAACCCTGGTGGGGTAGTGGCTAAATGCTATGGCTGCTAAGCATAATGTCAGAGTTTGAATCCACCAGGCACTCCTTGGAAACTCTCTGGGGCAGTTCTACTCTGTCAAAAAGGGTCATTATGAGTCAGAATCTACTTGATGACGATGGGTTTGTTTGTTTGTTTGTTTTGGTAGTCATGAATATTGGCATTGTGTGATTTAAAAATCGTGTCTACATTAACTTATTTGATCTTCTTAACATGCAGGTGACTTGTTATCTTTTATTTTAAGAATAAAGTTGATATTCAGAGGTTGTTCCTTACTGAAAAGAAATGTAAGCACTGAGTACTAGGCCAGATGTGAAAGAATTGAGCCAATATTTCTGTCACTGTCCAAGTTCAATGTCTTTTAGTTTTTTGAATTGTCAAAGTCAGGGTTGCTACTATTGTGATGGTAGTCTAAACGCTTTACTTCATATACATTTTACAATAGGTGGGCTTCTAAGTACCTGGGAGGCACATTGGTATGGCATGATATTTTAAGAATATGAACTCATACGAAGGAATATTTAAGGTCGAAAAAGGCCCTTGTAAAAAGAGAAGAAAAATTCAGCCACTCTCTCACGGGCTTGGGATAAACCAGGAAAATATTAATCTCAACAGCAAGAACATTGATGGATCATTATACAAATTATGACTATAAAGCCGTGTGAACCCACACATGTGTTTAAAATTGTTAAGAGCCCTGCTTCCTTTCTGAGTTTCTACCTTCCTGAGGAATTAGGTTCAGAAGCATTTAAGTGGGAGTGAGCAAGATAGGTGTACATCCAGAGAGGATGCCTGCAGCACCCGGGGTGCTGGGGCCCGACTGGAGTGAGATCAGCTCTTTGGGAGAGTGAACTGCAGAGAGCAGCAGCAATGGTGTGGCAGGTGATGCAGCAGGAGTGGAGTAGGAAGGTTGTCCTTGGGGCTTCACGTGGGTTGTCAGAGCCCTAGGAGGGTAAAGAGGACGTCTTAGTGGGCAGCCTGGAATGGGGTGTTAGTGCCTTGGTAATGTGAGGTAGAGACCATGGGGTGTGTGACTTGGTATGGGGCATCGAGACTAGTTGGTTGCAAGTGCTGGGTGCTGGAGCACATAGAGGACATTGGCACAGGGGCCCAGTGGGATCCAACAGTGGCCTCAGGGTGCAGCGTGCAGGATTAGACAGGTGCCTGTGTAGGGGAGAGGATAGTGGCTGTCACAGTAGTAGACTGTGCTGTCTGGGAATCAGTTTTTTTATTGAAGGATTAGAAAAGGAAGAGAACTAGCATGAGCCCTGTGGCATTGGTTTGGAATTAGAACTTGCAGTTTTCAGAAATATAGATGTGTGTGTATTTTTCTCTTTTCTGTTTCCACTAAGAGGGGCTGAGAACAGTGACAGCCCAGTGGTGATCAACAGACCCAAATCTTGCTTTTCATGTACCACCGACCACTGTTCACCAGAAGGAACCAGGGCTCTTGGGGGAAATGATTGATTGTGGTGCTATGGCAGGGAAAACACAAGATGAGGATGAAGCCTTTTATGCTAGAGAGGAAGAAAATGCCTAAGCAATGATAGTATGTGTTAAAGGGCATAGGATCAACAGAATGAAGACACTCCTGTTGGTCAAATCTGGGACAATTTGGGGTTATCAAAATAAATAATACTAGTGGGCTATAACCCATTGAATAAAATGGGAACACCTAAGATACATGCTATTACAAATAAATTGATTAAAAGGGGGAAAGGTACAATGGGGTCAGTCCTTATGGTAGAATGCTAACAACTGTATGCTGAAGGAAAGATGAAATGGGAAAAACACCAACTAGTGTAGTTGGTAAATAGTAATAATTAGTTTAGCTCAGAATCACTAATGGATGACGAAATTAGTGAGCAAATGTTTCATGAGGGATGGGATGTTATACATAGCTTCACAACATCTCCCCACAAAAATACCTGCTAATTAGAAAGGGAAAAAGCTTTATGTGGGAGAAACCTAGCAGACGTCACCCTAATCAAGTGACTAAATTCTACATCACTAGAATGGGACAAATTAAATTTGTGTGCCACTTAATGCCATGGGACGAACACATTACTTTTGTGATTTTCCTGTCAACAATGTGTAAGTTATATCTAATCCTAAGGATTAGAACCTGAACTGAGGGACAGCCTCTCAAATAGCTGTACTGTACTTTTCAAAACTACCAAGTTTGTGAAAGTCAAGTTCAGTCAAGACTGAACAACTGTTTGAGATTAAAGGCAGTTTAAGAGGCATGCAAGGTGAGTCCTGGATAGGATCCATTAGCTAGCTGGTAAAGACACTGCTAGGGCAGTCCACAGAGCTTATACTGGGTCTGTGGATGAGATGGTAGGAGTGTGTCAAACTAATGTCCTGATTTTGAATGTTGTACTGAGGTACCAAGAGGAGAATATCCTTGAAGGAGATACACACTAAAGGGCATCACGTTGGCAGCTTTCTCAAATAGAAAAATAAGGTTGGAGCTTCTCTGTAAGTTTGAATTAATTTTGCAATAATTAAAAATACAAAAAATTATTTTAAGGTTATTTAAAAATTATTTTAAGACAGGAAGAACTGTCTGTGGTGGAGAACAGTGTAGGGACAAACAAGATTCTGTAGGAACCTGGGTGGAATCATCAATGATATAGTGATTTTGAGGACATAGAAATATAAGAAGCATTTGAAAATAGCAAAGAAGAGGGAAGACCTTGTTGTCCAAAACTTTGTTGAATTTTAATTACTGATGTTAAAATCAATTTTATTTTTAACTTGAAAAATCAATGGATGTATTGTGTTCGAGTTTAAGAATGGGACAGAAATGGAATTGAGAGGCTCTCGGGGATGAATGGGGCCTGAGTTCTGTACATCTAGCTCATCCCTGGCTGGGATAGTGAAGATAAAGCTGAACTCTAAAAGCAGACTGGCAGAGGCAACAAAGTTGTGAGTGGGAAACCTGCTTCCTCGTCAGCTGTTGGGGAGGATGTATGGAACTGGATTTAAATGATACTAGTATTGGAAACTGCCACCCATCAGTTAGCTTGTGTGCCATGGGGATTTGCATGTTGCTATTATACTAGAAGAGTCCTGATGGTACAGTGTTTAAGAGCTACTGCTTCTAATCAGAAGGCTGGCACTTCAAATCCACCAGATGTTCCTTGGGAACCTTATGGGGCAGTTCTACTCTATCCTGTAGGGTCCCTGTGAGTCAGGATCAACTTGACAGCAATGGGTTTGGTTTGGGTTTGGCATTATTCTGGAAGTTGTGCCACTGGTGTTTCAAATACCAGCAGAGTCATCCATGGTGAAGAAGTTTCAGCCAAGCTTGTAGATTAAGACTAGGAAGAAAGGCCTGGTGATCTACTTCCAAAAATCAGTTAGTTTGAAAACCTTGAGAATGACACTAGAACAATTGTCCTTCCAGTGCTAGAAGATCACTACGTAATAGCTGTAACAAGGGACTCAGACACACCAATGGTCATGTAAATGGTGTGAGACCACGCAGTGTCTCCTTCTGTTATACATTAGGCTGCTATGAGTCAGAGCTGACTCAAAGGAAACTAGTAAGCACCACAGTATAGGAAAAGTAGAGGTATTTTCATTAAACAGTGAGAAGCGTGAGGACTATCCTCATGAACATGTTATTTTAATTAAATAAAATATTACTCTGTTCTAATAAATTCATTTCAAACTTATTCTATCAGCTACAATTCTAAGAGCAGATACCAGTATTCCAGACTGATTTCACAGGAATTATGGATTTCACAAGACATTTCCTATTTTGTTCTTAAAGAGCTGAAGTTGCCAGTTTGTGATTCCCTTAAGATAAGGTTGACCTTGTAGAATAGATCTTGATATTAGAAGGGACAAGCAGTCCCTGTACTATCAAGTTATTCCCTACTTGCTATTGAAACAGAATGTTCTAGACAGAAGCATTAGGTTATTTCAAGTGTGAACTGTGAGAATTGCCTGTCTACTGGTGTATAAAGTCAAGTTCAATTTGTAGTCCTTCTGAAACCAATTACATGTTGGTATAGTGTGATTGGCTTCCTGTTTTAAAATTATGACATGCTGTCCTTCAGAAGGGATCAAGATTATTGCTGGCTGATGGAGAGTTAATTTTGGAGACTAGATTGTGATTGGGAGTAGTTTGTTACTGGATTCTAGTGCCTTATAAATTGAATTCTTTTAACGGGTATGTTTTGGATTTAATTGTCCATATTATTTTCCTTACAATCAGCTTTATTGTTTATTTGTTTCAAAGATGTTTCAACATCGTGTTATGATTCCATACTAGTGATATACAAGGGTGATCTTCAGTGGTACATAGCTGCATTGTCAAACTTTGTTAATATATTGAAATACTTTTGCATTAGTGACTAAAGAGAAATCTTCCCCTTACTGGAACACAGATCACCTGATTCTATTGTCCAGTAGAGGCAGGTGGTAGCCTAGGAGTCTGCTGGCATGAATAGAGCTGCCCTCTCTCCCCTCAGAGGTGCTGAGGGACTGAGACTAGCAGCGACGGTGGCAGTTGTATCAGTGATGGTTGTGGAGGTGCAGCACTTGCCCATTATTCCAGCATGGCCCCAAATTCAATGGGGAGTCGTCAGGTAGGTGTCTTGGTGCCATTGTTGTTGGCACTGGTGTAGTCTCTGGCATCTAAGAGCATACCTACCCATGATGCTCATTTTTTTAAGAAAAAGAACTGATTTCTCCTTTTGGATGCAACAAGCATTAGAGAATTGGGGAACTCATGACTATCAATTTAATGACGTTGTTGTTGCGAGAACTTGGTGAGGTTTCTTACACCAAATCATGCTCAGACAGAGTCATTGTTTAGCGACAGTTGTGGCAAGCAAAACATTACAATAACAACTTCTAAAAACCTAAAAGTAATTTGGAAATTATTGCAGTGACTTGGATGATTTGTATTTTCATTTAAATCAATTAACAAACAGTTTTAATACAGAGACTAAAAGGAAATATTTTTAGTTTTTGATTTGTATGCATGAATATATATGTACTTAAATATGTGCTATACATATTTAAATATTTTGAATATTATCACCTAATAATTTATCATTAGAAGACTTATATACTGCTGTCTCTTCTTACATGTGAAATTGACAGTAGCAAAAGTAACCTCAAATAATTTATAAGTATTTGGCATTGTTAATATCATGATTGCAGTATAGGCAAATGTCTTATTGTTTTATAATGATTTGGGCTGAAAGTAACATACTGTCTTATAGTTAGTGTATATTTTTTCAGTAAATATTTATTGAGTGCCTATTGTATGCTAGTTACTGGTTCAGGTGCTAAAGGAACAGTAGCAAACAAGAAAGGTAAGTTCTTTGCTCGCTGAAGCAGTTGATAATTCCTCAGGGCTCAAAATATAGAGTGTGTTGTATTGTTTGAAAAACACATGTCCCTCTGGTTCTGGCTTATGTTTACCACGTCTAGACCAGGAAACCCTGGTTGCTTAGTGGTTGCTGCTCACCAAAACATCTATAGTTCAGATCCAGCAGGTGCTCCTTGGAAACTCCATGGGGCAAACTTTATTGTATAGTTGTCTGTGAGAGAGTTCTTGGCCAGTAAACAAATAACTGTATTCTAGTACCCTCCGTACTCAGCTGATCTGGCTCTCAATAACTTCTTTTTAACCCAAAGATAAAGGAAATTGTTGAGGAGAGAGTGACCTGAAACAGAGGTAGTGACACACCAGTCTGAGGGTCCAGTGAAGTTTCTCCCAAGAGGAAGAGTGTGGGGTCTGAGCTGAGGGTGGCTAAGCCCACCTCTCCCCAGTAGAGCAAGTTTTGAAGTTCTGATAAGGTAGTGTGGGGTGAGGGAGTTTATGGTTTGATAAGGAAAGAGAGAAGAGGAGTAGCAAGAAATTCTGGTTAGGGGATTTATGCTCTGAAAGGAAGAAGTGTTGATTAGAAGAGGGAGGTGATAAGGTTTGTTTATGGTCAAGGTTTTAATAAGAGAGGGGCTTTGATTAGGAGGATGGGGGTGGCAGGCATAAAGTTATTTATGGTTTTATGATTATACCAGGTGCGGCATGCCAGGCTGTCTTAAGCTGATGGCAAAGTATGATCATTGGATAAGATGACCTCCCTGAATTTCAGGGATAAAATTCCCTCAATGACCTTCTTGAACTTCAGGGACAGAGTCCTCTCCATGACCTCTCTGAATTTCATGGACAGAGTCTCCTCAGAAACATTGAAAGGAAGACATTTTGATGACATTCAGGACTTCAGAGGTAATACGATAACAGCTCTGATGGCCATTCAAAAAGAGTTCCAAAATTGCTTTGAAGGGTAGACTAGGTGCTGGCGTGAGTGCATAGCTTCCTGAGGGGAGTACACTGTGGAGCACCACAGTGACATTCAGCATCGAGGTATACTGTTGGGGTTCGGATTGCAAGACACGACCCAGAATTTCTTTAAAGGTAAAATTTTATTAACAATATGCCCAATAGGAAAAAGACTGGTGCACCAGGGACACACACCAAACTATGCAGAGCAGGGGGCGACCCTGAGCTTCCTCAGCACCCATTATTTAAGTCGTGAGATTACAAAGCAGGGAGGGGGAACTGACCTTTACATTGATTGGTTAAGGCCACCTGGAATTCCTGTTAGCTGTAAAATGTGGTCAAGGTCTAGGGGTCACTTGCAAGGCTGTCCCCAGGCTTTGTCTTGTGACAGATGTTTTGTAAGACAAAGGTGAGATTACTCTATGGTATTTTCTGCTATTAAGTTGTTTCCTGGGGCTTTCTTTAATACCTTGAAATTTTACTGTGCCCTTCCTCAAAATGAAGTCACTTATGCCTTATTTCAACATTCCACCGTTGAGTTCTTGTCCCAGAGTCAAATCTTAGACTCTAAATAGGTGTCAGGCTGATCAAGGTTCTGGCTGCTCAGGGGGGTGGGAGTTCTGGGGCAGATGTTTTAGGACTAGAAGCTGGACTGTGGCTAGTCTTTCTTGAATGAATTTGGGTAGTTGTATTTAGAATGTAGGGACCCACAGTTAAAGCTAAGATGAAGAAGGTGGTCAGCCATGGAGACCAGGAGAACAGAGACTCAACTGATTCTAAAGAGGTCCCTATTTTCCTGATCTAGGGTGCATTGGTTTCACAGCCCCATGTATAACAGAAATAATTATTTGTTCCTCCACATGATCCATAGTCGTTAGCCCCGGGACAGACATAAAATTGTTTCTTAGGCAGTTGTTGTATGAGGCAGTTAGTAGCACGCCCCAACCCATCAGCATGTATACATTCCCCAGTATTTATGAGTGCTGTGCGTGCACAAACTGGGTATGGGTCTTTCTTAAGCTGTGAGCCTATAGAACCCCCCACAAGGTCACATAAATCGAGGTGAAAAACTAGTGAAGTCACCTCGGGAGGGCCAGTTAGGGTCAGTTCTTGAACATGCCGGCCGAGGTTTCTTGGAGTCATCTCAGGGCCAGTATGTTCTTGTACCCTCCATTGAAGGTCAGGGTTTAGTGTTGTCTTTTTTAGATGGGAGTGATAGACCCAGGACTGGATCCTGTCAACCTTGATGGCAGTTGGAGTTGTCAGGATTACCATGTGGGGTCCTTCCCAACGGGGCTCCAAAGTCTCCTTTTGGTGCCTCTAGACACAGACTAGATCCCCCGTCTGAAACTGATGTGGCTTTATAGGAGGGAGATCGTGGAGGCATCTCAACAAGGGGAAAAGTAGATCTTGAGTTTTCTGCAGGGCCTGGAGGGACTTAAGCAGGTCATGATTAGAGATTTCAGCAAGCGTGTCATCCCTTGGTTTAGGGCAGAGGGGTGGTAGCCTCCCCAAAACAATTTCATAGCGTGTAAGGCCTTGGAGGTAGGGAGAATTATGCACATACATCAAGGCAAAGGGGAGCAGGGCCATCCAGTCACTGCCAGTTTCTAGGGTTAATTTGTTTAAGGTCTCCTTAAGGGTCCGGTTCATTCTTTCTACCTGTCCTGAACTCTGGGGGTGATAGGCACAATATAATTTCCAATTAATCTCCAGAACAGATCCTACTACCTGAGAGACTATGGCCACAAAGGCAGGGCCATTGTCTGATCCTAGTGTCAGCGGAACCCCAAACCTAGGTATGAGTTCTTCTAGGAGGTTTTTTTTTTTTTTTTTTTTTAAGACTACCTGTGTTATCTCTCTCTTAGTGGGAAATGCCTCAGTCCAACCAGAGAATGTGTCTACGAAAACTAAAAGGTGCTTATATACATATCTGCCAGGCTTAATTTCAGTGAAGTCCAGTTCCGAATGTACCCCGGGCATAGTGCCTCTTTCTCTCTTACCTTGGTGGGCCTTACCAGAGCTGCTTACATTAGTGGCCTGGCAGGCTTGGCAGGTGTGCATTATTCCTTTAGCCAACCATGGTAGTTGGGGCCTATAGTACCTTGGAGACAGAAGTTCCTGGATTTTTGCTGCTCCCAGATGGGTGGTCTGGTGGATCTGGCGGACGAGTTTCTCTCCCAATTTTTGAGGGAGAATGGGGAACCCTCCTGAAGTATAGCATCATCCTTTCTTCTCTTCTATTTCGGGAATCTTCTTGTGCAAGAGGGTATCCTCTGAGGTGTACGTGGGCTCTTTTGGAAGGGTCGGCTCGGGGAGCTGTATAGAATTGATCTTGGGGAGGCTGAGGGCAGCTTCCTTAGCTGCTCGGTCCGCTAGGTTATTGTCTCGGGCTTCCATTGCTTTGGCCCACTGATATGGAAGGCATCTTCATGGGCAATGTGTGTCTGGGGCACAGTAAGGGGTGGCAAGTCAGGGGGCAGGCTGGCGTCAGGAGGCTCCTTGTCATCTGAGAGGCCGGCATCTGGTGGGTAGGAGCTACCAGAGTGCAGGGAGGAGGATAGATCCTGGCACAAGTGCTTGTAGTCCTGGATTGACTCATACAGACCCCACAGCTGGCACAGCAGCGACATGTCCAGTTGTCACAGTCCCACCTGTAGGCAACATCTCCTTGTGCAGCACCACTAATGCAGTGTCAAGGTTGACTGGGCAGTGTGGAGCAGCGGAGCCGGCGACGGGGTCCGCGTTGGCAGTGTTGGCGCTGTGGTGGGGTCTGTCCGGAGCGCAGGCTGCGTGGCTCAGCTCGTCATGGATGTGGCTGCACTGGCTATAGACGTGCTCCAGCTCCCGCCATGAGCCCCTGCTGGCGTTGAGAAGGCTGCTGAGGCCGCACAGAAGCGGCAGGAGCCTGGCCAGGGAGCAGCCCATGCCGCCCAGCGCCTCGGCTGAGGGCAGCCCGTTGCGCTGATGTTCCAGATGTAGGGATCATGACCACAGGACCCGATCTTCGGCTACCACCGCTGTCCCTGTGTACCTGGTGCCATCCCTGATAAAACTGCTCCCATCAGTGAACAGAGTGAGATCAGGGTCCCTCAAGGGAACGTCTGTAAGATCTCGGCGAAGGCTGTGCTATTGGCCAGGTACCTCAGTGTTGTAGTGTGGTTCGGCTTCCAGGTCTGGGTCAGGTAGCAGCGTGGCTGGGTTGATGGCCGAGCTAGAAGCAAACACAACTCGGGGCTGATCTAGTAATAAAGACTGGTAGTGGGTTAGCCAGGCATTGGAAATCCATTTATGAGGCGGGCTACGGAAGACTCCCTTGATGGCATGGGGGTAGTAATGGTCAGGGGCTGTCCCATAGTCAATTTATCAGAGTCTTGCTAGTTGAGTGGGGGCTGCAACAATTCTAAGGCACCTTGGCCATCCATCTAGCTTTTTAGACAGATAGGCCACTGGCCTTTTCCATGGGCCAAGTGTCTGAGTAAGGACTCCCTTGGCTATTCCTTTATTTTCATCAATGTATAGTTGGAAGGGCTTTTCCACGTTGGGTAATGCTAACGCCAGTGCCTCCAGGAGTGACTTCTTTAAAAGCCTGCTCTGTGTCTTTAGTCCATATAAAATCCTTTTCCTTTCCTCGGGTCAGCTAGTATAGGGGGCGCACTATCTCTGTAAATCCTGGGATCCAGAGTTGGCAGAACCTAGTGGATCCCAGGAACTACCTCACCTGCCGCGGCGTACACGGGGTGGGAATCCCAAGGATAGTCCGTTTTCTTGCTTTGGATAGGGAGTGTTGTCCCCCATTGAGTTGGAAACCCAAGTAAGTCACCTCCCAGACATAGACCTGTGTCTTTTTAGTGAAGACTCGATATCCCAATTTCGCCAAGAGAGTTAACAGGGACTTGGTGGCCTTTAAATAAGTGTCCTCATTGGGTGCCTTCTACACTGGCACCCTTCTACATATTGTAGAAGGGAAATGTCAAGCCATTGATGCCTGTACTCATGTAAGTCCCAATAAAAGGCCTCATCAAAGATGGTGGGAGAGTTCTTGAACCCTTGTGACAGGCGGGTCCGGGTCAGCTGCCCGCTGAAGCCATCTTCTGGGTCCTGCCATTCAAAGACAAAGAGCAGCTGACTCTGCGGGCTCAGGGGTATACTGAAGAATGCATCCTTTAAATCCAGCATTGAATATACCTGGTGTTCTGGTGACAGAGAGCTCAGGAGAGTGTCCAGCCCTCCTGCCTTCCTCATTGGCAGGAGGGGAGTATTCCAGGGCGACTGACAGGGCACCAGTATTCCATGTTTTCTGAGTCTTTGAATGTGGGCCCTGATCCCTCGCTTTGCTTCTGGTGCAATGGGGTACTGCTGCACTTGCCGCACCTGAATCGGGTCGGCAGATGGTTTTAAAGTCACTATAACTGGTGGTTGGTGTTTGGCCAGTCCTAGGGAGTTGTTTTCAGCCCAAACCTGAGGAATCTCTTTGATCAATTGATCCACTGGTATCAGGAGGATAGAGTGGGGGCCCCTGTCAAAACCATCATAAAATCTGTATTCTTCCTCTAAAGGGGCTATCATATTGACTTGGGATATCAGGTAAGCATGATCCCCAGCAGAGTGGATAGTCGCCTGCATTTTTGATAACAAGTCTCTTCCAAGTAAAGGGTATGGGCATTCAGGCATTACTATAAACGAGTGGGAGACAGTCTTAGCCCCTAGATCTACCTTTTGTTCGTCAGTCCATGAGTAGGCATTAATCCCAGTAGCTCCCTTTATCAAGGTCTTGGCTTCGGTTGCAGGCCCCAGGGGTTCATTCAGAACCAAGTCACTATCTCCAGTGCTGACCATGAATTCTACTGGGTGTCCTCCTACTTTTAAGGTTACCCTGGGCTCAGGGGGGACCGGTGAGCCCCGACACCCTCAAGCCTCTAGGTTAAGAACTTTTGGAGGGGGTTTTCTCTTGGGACACTCACCCTTCCAATGTCCAATCTCCCTGTAGTATACACACTGGTTTCTCTGCAGGGGAGGCTTTCCTGGCTTCCTCATCTGATCCGGCCTTTTTTTTCCAAGGGTGCAGCGGCACATGGCCCTGGGCTTCTGCCAGGAGGATTCTGCTCACCTTTTTGGCCTGCTTATCCTCCGGCTGTTCAGTTGTTGAAGGTCCTCATGGCGATCTCCATCAGTTGAGACAGATTTTTACCTTCAAATACTTTTATTTTCTGGATCTTTTTTCTAATGTCAGGGGCTGACTGGCCCACGAAGGCGATATTGACAGTTCGCTGGTTCTTGGGGGATTCAGGATCAATGGGAGTATATGTGCGATATGCCTCCATTAACTGCTCTAAAAGGGCTGCTGGGGACTCCGAGGGTTCCTGAACTACTTGGGTTACTTTAGACAAATTTGTGGGGTGCCCACTGGTGGCCCGGAGGCCCCCCATTAGAATCTGGCAGTAGACAGTTAGATGCTGCTTACCTGCAGTGGTGTTCGGGTCCCAGTCTGGATGGGTTAGAGGAAAAACATGATTAATCTCATCCAGGTCACTCGAGAAGTGGCTGTCTACTCCTGGTACCTGCTTCCTGGCCAGGGACACAATCCTGTCCCTCTCTTCAGTAGTGAAGAGAGTCTGGAGGAGCTGTTGCACATCCTCCCAGGTTGGCTGATGTGTCACAAAGATGGTCTCCAACAGGGAGATCAGGACTTGGGGCTTCTCAGAGAAGGGAGGGTTTTGCATTTTTCCAGTTATAGTAAAAGGAGCCAAAGCCAAATGCCATCGAGTTGGATCCGACAAAGGGGCTCCCTGCCTCAGCCCTATTGTGCATAAGGGAAAGACATGAGAGGAGGGCTCTGCGGATGGCTGGAAGGATTGACCCAAGTGGGTATGGGCTGGGCTCTGGAGGTCAGAGGAAGGTGGTGCTGTAGAAGTGGTGGGGTACGGGGGAGCAGTCATGACTGGAGGGTCTGTGGGGACCCTATATAGGCTGCGGCGACTGGCTTCGGCTCCCTTGGTCCCAGTGGCGGCGGGAACTGGGGGGTAGAGAGGTGGGAGACCCAATAGGTCATTTGGGTTAGGGGAATCGGATGGAGGAAGGGGAGCTGGAGGGAGTTTCGAGGAGCCCTGAACCACCAGGGTTGTAGGAGGCTGTTTAGGGGGAACATAGGGTTGCAGCCATGCAGGGGTCCTGCCAAGTAATAATGTATGGCATCTGATCAGGGTGACCAGGATCACCAAAGATGACCTGGAAAACAGAATGGGTTTGGTTAATGTCTAAGGATCCCGTGGGCGGCCATCCAGTACCAAAGGCTGGCCATTCCAGGTTACAGAGGGTGTGGAGCTTTCCTGGCTGCTCCTTGCTGAAGTCTTGGGCTTGCTTCTGGAAATTTGAAAAGTGGTCAAGGAAGAGGTCTAGGGGTGTGAGAAGAAGATTGCCCCATGGTGGCAAAAGTAACAATCAGGACAAACAGTACAATCAGATGGACAACGGGACAGACACGGACCAGTCGCGGAACAAAAGTAACAATCAGGACAAACAGCACAATCAGACAGACAACAGAACAGACACGGGCCGGTTGAAAACGAAACAAAAACCAAACCAGGATGCTACTTTGTGTCTGCGGGACTTTGTGCCGCAGAACCGAGAAAGGAACTAGCGGCGCCCGCTCAGATGGAGAGCTGGGGTGGCCCCCAGCCTCCAAAACCACCAGGATGCTACTTTGCATCTGTGGGACTTTGTGCTGTAGAACCGAGAAAGGAACTAGCAGTGCCCGCCCAGATGGAGAGCTGGGGCATCCCCCAGTCTCCGACTTAGAGAGCAATTCTGCGTCTAGATTCTCTCTTGTGAGTCCCAGAACCAGAGCTCAAGCACAGAGATTAACAGAAAATATCCAGACTCACTGGTGATGTTCAAACCAGATTGGCCAGCCGTGGAGGTTGCTCTTGAAATTCCGGACGAGCCCCCAAATGTTGGGGTTTGGATTTCAAGACACGACCCAAAATTTCTTTAAAGGTAAAATTTTATTAAAAATATGCCCAATAGGAAAAAGACTAGTGCACCAGGGATGCACTGCAAACTACACAGAGCAGGGAATGACCCAGAGCTTCCTCAGCACCCAGTATTTAAGTCGTGAGATTACAAAGCAGGGAGGGGGAACTGACCTTTACATTGATTGGTTAAGGCCACCTGGAATTCCTGTTAGTTGTAAAATGTGGTCAAGGTCTAGGGGTCACTTGCAAGGATGTCCCCAGGCTTTGTCTTGTGACAGATGTTTTGTAAGACAAAGGTGAAGTTACTCTATGGTATTTTCTGTTATTAAGTTGTTTCCTGGGGCTTTCTTTAATACCTTGAATTTTTACTGTGCCCTTCCTCAAAATGAAGTCACTTATGCCTCATTTCAACATTACAGCACTTTTTCTAGGATGAGTTGCTGAACTAAATTGGCAGTATTCATACTTTAACACTCCGGGGATTCCCTTGAGTTAGAATTGAATTACCACTGATTTTCATTCTTGTTTTAAAGCAGTACCAATTCACAAGAGTTGCTCCAGTTACACAGGAGCAATTGGAAGAAAGAAGCACTAGAGCCCTGTCATAGATTGAACTGTGTCCCCTCAAAAATGTGTGTAGCTATTTGGATGGGCCATGATCCACGTTGTTTTATGATTGTCCTCCATTTTTTTTGATTTTCGTATGCGGTATATTAAAGAGGGTTAGGGTGGGAGTGTAAATCCCTTTCTAAGGTCACCTCCCTGCTCCAATGTAAAAGGAGTTTCCCTATAGTGTGGCTTGTACCACCCTTTATCCTTTTATCCTATAAGGGACAAAAGGAAAGGGAAGCAGGCAGAGAATTGGAAACCTCACACCATCAAGAAAGCAGCGTCAGAAGAGTGCATCCTTCAGACCTGAGCTTCCTGTGATAAGATCCTTCCTGAATAAAGACTAATGCAACACAAGGACTTTCCTGCAGAGCCTACAAGGGTGAAAGCCTTCCCCTGGAGTGGACATCCTGAATTTGGACTTGTAGCCTATCAGACTTTGTAAGCATAAATTTTCTTTGCTAAAGCCATCTACCCTGTGGTATTTCTGTTAGAGTAGCTCTAGCTAGCTAAAACTAGCCCAGATCTCCTTTTTTTTTTTTTGGCCTACATTTCCTACAGAAGATGATGTTGGGAAATAAACCATTCACTATCCAAACAAAGGAACTGACTGTATAGCCGTTTGTCAAATATAAAGTTGAGTAGAGAAAAGATAACTGAGTTGTAATTGACTTATACTCTGAAACCTTTTTTTCTAAATGTCTGGAATAAAAGAAAAATTAAGCCCTCTGAAAACTTAACTATGGTATATAGATCTTGTGAAAGGACAATCTGATGTGACACGAAGAGGCCCCAAATGTTTAGTTCATATTTGAGTCATATAAATGCCACTGATTAAATGTAGAAAATGAATATTGAACTTTGTAAAGCTAGATCAGGTCAAAGAGTTGAAAGCCCATGCATGCTTTATCTTTTTCATTTGTTGTCAAGCATGTTAGATCTTCATAGCCTTTTGGCTAAATCTGAGAAGCTGAGTAGTTGTGGCCATACAAAATGGGCATTTTGCTAATTCTCTGTGATATAATACTTTAAACAGTTTCTGATGGAATATAATTTATTTTTTTAATTGTTGTTGTTACATGCCATTGAGTCAGTTTTGACTCCTCATGACCCTATGTACAACAAAAGCAAACACTGCACGTTCCTGCGCCAGCCTCGGAGTCATTGCTGCATTTGAGCCCACTCTTGCGGCCACTGTGTCAGTCCATCTTGTTGAAGGTCTTCCTCTTGTTTTTCTCTCTCTACTTTTCCAAGTATGATGTGATGTCCTTCTGGAACTGGTCCCTCTTGATGACATGTCAAAAGTCCGTGAGATGAAGTCTTATCCATCCATGCTTCTAAGGAACATTCTGACTGTACTTTTTGCAAGACAGATCTGTTCCTTCTTCTGGCAGTACATGGTTTATTCATTATTCTTCACCCATGGAAAAGCTCAAAGCCATAATTCAAGGACATGAATTCTTCTTCTGTCTTCCTGATACATTGTCCAGTTTTTGTATGCACATGAGGCAGTTGAAAATGCCGTGGCTTCGATAAAGCATACTTTAATCCTCAAAGTGATGCTTTTGCTTTTTAACACTTGAGTTTTTTTTTTTTTTTAATTAGACAAACTGTATATGAAAACGAAATTTCTGTAGAGGTCACATCAACCAACTGATTAAATTTTGGGACATTTGCATGTACACATGTGTGTAATATATTTTTTTAATTCTTAGGGTTGCCATCATGAGTCGGATCTGACTCGACGGCACTTGGCTTGGCTTTATTTCTGTAGGAATATATGTTCACCATAGAATTTTTAGGAGATACAGATACACAGAAGAGAATAAAAACCACAATTTCAAAACTGCTTCCATAAATATACCATGATTTTCTTAACCATTGTCTTACTTTGAACATTTGGGACATTAGGAGATAAACCTACTTTGGCTGTTGTACCTTAAGAAAGAAATAGCACATCATCTCTATTTGAGAGTTTCAAGAAAGCTAGATTTAGTGAACAGTTTCTATTTGCAGAAAGTTTGATGAACTAAGATGGCTAGTATCCACAGAGTTTGGGATTGGCAGGAGTGAGTGGCAGCCAGATTACAGGGTGAAAGACATTAGGAAAGAAAGGCAGCAGATGTAAAAGACTTGCTTACGTTATGTGTCTGTGACCGGTTGAAGAAAAATAAGAAATGCTTGTAATGGGGATCAGAAGTTGAGCACCAAGGTCAATGAAAATTTATTTGGAGGGAAAGTGAATGTTTTTGAATGTTTTTAGTAAGGAAGGAGGGAGCCAGTGGTGTGAAATATGAAGTAATCTTGGTATCTCTGTTCCTGGCTTAATTTAAAGTCATAAAGACATAATTCACTGAGACTTCTGACTCTCTTTGGATCTCAGGGCCACATATAATTATAGGCATTCATTCAGTAAGTATTTAAGGAGCAGTTCCTGGGCTAAGTGCTGGAGAGAAAACTGTGAACTACAGACAACATAAATAAAACATGGCTTCTTCCACATTAATAAAATGAATATTCTGCTGATGGCATAAAAAGTCTTTGCTTTTGGCTTAACATCTCAAGTCACCATAGGAGCACTCATGCTGGCTCTGTCTTATGTCACTTTTGTGTGTCTGATTTTATTTTTTTCTAACCAAGATCATGATTTTTTGAGTTGTTTGCCTCCTTTCTGTGAACTGTTGCTCCATACTTTGTAAGTTACATGCATCTTGAGCAAGTGACCTATGGTAAACTTTTTACTTTGTAAGTGACCATAATAATTTCTACTGAGCATAGTTGTTTAAGCTAAACTTTTTACTCTGTAAAGGTGCTTAATAATTTCTACTGAGCATGCCAAGCCAATGCCGTCAAGTGGGTAATAATATACAATATGGAACTTAGTTCTTGGTATAATATAGCAAAACCCAAAAACCAAACCCGTTGCTGTTGAGTTGATTCTAACTCATAGTGACCATGTGGGACAGAATAGAACTGTTTCATTGGGTGTCCAAGGAGTGACTAGTGGATTTGAACTCCCAATCTTTTGGTTAGAATCCAACCTCTTAACCGTTTAGCCACCAGACCTCTGGTATATCATAAGCCCTCAATAAATATCAGCTACTGTGATGACAGTGACAATGATGCTGATGACTCCTTGGGTTCCTGATTTGGCATTTCCCTTAGTTCTTCTGTCCCGTTGATTTAACATGGCAAAATTGAGAGAAAGATGGGGATATTAGAAAGCAAAATCATAATTAATTTGAAGTCAAAGTTGGTAGACATGCTAAGTGCCACTCATGATTGGAGTGATATTTTCCTAACAGTAGTGGCTTTTGAAGTTACTTATTTTCATGGAAAAAGTATGAACTGTTTCATTGGCCTTGAATTTCAATTTCAGTTCATCAACTCATTTGTTACTAAAAGAGTTAGTATGTTTAAAACACCTAAGCATTCAATAAATGCAGCCTATCATTTCAAACTGTCACCATCTATTCATTCATTTATACTTTCCTTTGTCCAAAAAGTACTTAATGAGAGCCTGCTAGCCACCAGCCTCCATGGGGTGCATGGTGAGTACAGGGAGAACTAGATAAACAGAGTCTTTGCTGTTGTGAAGATTAGATTCTAGCCCAGGAAAGCTCTATTAACAAGTTTCGCCTTTAGGTTTCTAAGCTTTTCTGGGCCTTAGTGTCTTCGTAAAAGTGCTGGTAGAGTTAGTGGTTAAGTGTCCTGGCTGTTAACCAAAAGATTGGCAGTTCAAATCTCCTGGGCGCTCCTTGGAAACTCTTTGGGGCGGTTCTACTCCTCACTTATAGGGTCTCTATGAGTTGGAATTGAATCAACAGCAGTGGGTTTGGGTTTTGTTTATCATCCTATAACACTACCCATCTGTTAGGTTGCTCATTTATTGATTCACTCAGTAAATGCCTATTGATGCCTCCCACATGCAGGCACTGTGCTAGGTACTGGGGACATAAGAGTAACCAGAGCAGACATGGTGTCGGTGCTCAAGTAGCACTGAGTTCAACACATGAGGCAGACAGTGACAAGCTGATTATGAGTTTGATCAGTGTTACACTGGGCCGATTACTAGGTTTCTGTTAACTGATTTGTGTAACGGAAGCAGGCAAACCAGCAAGCATTATGTTTAGTAAGAGATACATTGCCAAACCAGCGAAGTGCCGTCCAGTTGAATCTGACTCATGGTGACCCTAGGGGCCAGGGTAGAACTGACCCCCAGAGTATTCAAGATATGTTATAAAACACTTATCCAGCTTAATTTTTCCTCCCATTTTATGAGTTTGTATTTTCTTGTCTGCTTAAACAGGTGCAGTTGGTCACCATGGAGACAACTTAATAGAGAAGATGCTTTCAATACTTCCACGGCTTCCAGGCCACACAAACGACGTGGCGGTCAACATGGCGGAGCTCACTGCCCTCCAGGCCGAGGAGGAGAGTCACAATGTGGTTGCACCAGGCTGTCTTGCACAACCCAAGTAAGAAATAGATTTTTTTGTCTTTCCTCCCCCTTTTTTCTTTCTCTCCTAAACTGACTGTTTCTGTAGAAACTGCTCTGGTGGAAAATTTCTATTGGGTGGCTTTTAGAAAACAGCACTTTTTTTTTTAAGCTTTGAAATAACCCTATCTATTAAAGACAATGATAAACCACAAAGTATGGAATTTTACAGAAGTGTCGTTTAGATGTAATATAAGCTTGTTCCCAGGATCAGTCAAGTGACTCAGATCATGCATCTCTGTTTCTCATGACTCAATTTCTTTCTCCCAGTTGACTTTCTCACATGGACTGTAAAGCAGCCCACATAGCTATGAAACAGTGCCATCTTTTTATATGTAAATAATACAGTGTCGAACATCAGTGGGAGAAATTTTATTTCTGAGTACATTTGTTCCCAGGCTTAGAGAAGTCAGAGGAAGAAAATGGTGCTCTTTAAGTTAGGCAGACTTTTAAAAATAAAAGACTTTCTCCAGAAGCATGGCACTAAGAACATACACTACTCGTCTTCTCTTCTTTGTCCTTTGTCCATAATCCTTGTGAGAAAAGAAAATGTAGTAGAAGGGGAACAAATGTCTAAGTATCTCCATGTTTTGTTTGTTTGTTTTAAAAGGGTCTTTCCATATTATAGTTCAAATCTTAACTGTTCTAAGTACATTTGGAATATTGTATCATAGTCAGAATTAATTTTAAGCCCTTAGAGTTTTCAGGAATTTTGTATACAGTTAATGATGTGGATCAGTGTCCAATGTGTATGGGCTAGTGTGGGAAGTTGCAGGAAAAATAAGTTCTGGACTCTGTCATTTTGTATACTTACACTCAGTAAAAACATAAAAACTCAGAAGTAATTATGATTGGCAATATTTTTAGCTGTTTAGAGGAACCCTTGAAAGTTGTTTATTAAAGATTTATTGTGAGCCTTACTCTGGGCTAAGCAACATGAAGGACATAAAACGCATCTATCATTCATGCCTTCAAGGAACACTATTCTTGCTATGAAATTCATGATTCACTTACAAACACAATTAGAAAACAACAGAAGTGATACAAAAACAAGACCAATGTGTTTGCTGCTGATTATAACTCTGTAAGTAATGAATCAGGTTAGTGCGGTCTTTGTAGATGAGTGTGGAAATGGCTGTACTTGAATTCATTTGGTTTTGAAGAGTTTAGAAATGGGAGAGGGCTGGTATGAGCAAAGATATGGAAACAAGAATGATTAGAGGCTGATGTGATGGGTTGCAAGGAAAAGATAAGAGCTTATTGGATCACTGCTACCTCCTTCCACCACTGCCATCAGCACTGCTTACATTTTTCAGAATTTAACTATGTTCCAAGTGTACTTCCAGGCATTTTACATTTAGAAAGTCATTTAATTTTCATAATAATATACCGTCTTAGTTATCAAATGCTGCTATAATAGAAATACCATAAATCGGTGACTTTAATGAAAAGAAATTCATTTTCTGAGCTTAAGAGGCTGAATTCTACCAGCAGTCTCTTCAAGACAATCTAGAGCTCTATTAGATTTGATGAAGCACATGAAAAGTCCTTTACCCTCTACCCATCACTCAATTCCAAAGCCACTTATGTATTTTAGTTAGAGCAGCATCTTAATCTCTAGTACCAAATTCTTGGTTTCCTAGTACTTCTATAACAGAAATACTGTAAGTAAATGGTTTTCATCAACAGAATTTCAACTGAGGTAAGTATGGCTGTTTCCCCATTCTACAGTCAAGGAAACTGAGGCAAAGATACATTCAGAAACACAGTTAGCAGGAGGTAAAGCTAGACTTAGAACCCAGTGTATGTGACTTCAGAGCTACTGTCTTCAATGCTATCTTATCTGTGCAGAGGCTGGAGAAGAGCCAGACTCATGAATGGATTTAAATAGACAGTGAGAATCTAAACTCAAGTTTCTTTGTGATTTAATCTGAGAAGTTCTATTTGTTCAACACATGGTTGCACAAACAACCAAAATCACTTTTGGCTAATTTTAGCAAAAAAGGAATTTATTAGACAGGTACTGGATGAATAATAGAATTGAAGGAAGATTTGGTGAATTAGAGTTTGTAAAGCAGAGGAAATAAGGTTATTCCCAGGGTCTAGAAGCCAGGAGATCAGGAACAGCCGTTTCAAGGCCTTGATATTCAAAAGGCTGAATTCCAACTGTTTTGTCTTTGAGTCATTCTTCTTAAGATTTAGATTCCATGGAAAGAGAATAAGATTAACTTAACTTTGACCATGTGTCTACCATTTGCCCAGTGGGTATTAAGGGGAGTCCATACTGAGTGAGAATTTTGCCAAGACTATGTGGCATGGTGAGGGGTAGTTCTTCAGAGGCAAACTGGAGCACTTACCAAAAGAGAAAGAAAGGTATGCTGGGCAGGAAAAAACAGCAGATGCCCCTTAATAATAATAAACATATACTTATGGAAGACCTATTGTGTAATAGGCACTGTTCTGAACACTTCATATATATGAGGTATGATAACTAAGTGCGTAAACTCATCCTAGAAAAAGTGCTACATACCACATTGCTGAATATCACTAGGGTCACCTTCAAAGTACTTCCCTTGGGAAGCTGTGCACCAATGCCACTGCCTAGTCCACCCTTCAAAGCAATTTTGGAACTCATTTTCTGGAATGGCCATCAGAGCTGTCATCATATTACCCTTGATGTCCTGAGTGTCATCCAAATGTTTTCTTTTCAATATTTGCCCTTTATCTTAGGGTAGAGAAAAAATCGTTGGGACCAGATCAGGTGTGTAGGGAGGGTATTCCAATACAATTGTTTGTTTACTGGCTAAAAACTCCCTCACAGACAGTGCCTTTGAGCTCGTGCCTTATCACGATGCAAGAGCCATGAGTTGTTCGCTTTTGTCTAACTTTTTCATGCAGCCTTTACCACACTTCCAAATAGTGAACTTGGTTAACTGTTTGTCCAGTTGGTAAAAATCCATAATGAACAGCCCTTCTGATCTTCAAAAAGATTGGAAACATCATTGTGATTCTTGATTTGGACTAGCAGAACTTTTTAGGCTGTAGAGAATTGGCTGACTTCCATTGTGCACTTTGGTGCTTTGCGTCAGGATTGTACTGGTACACCTATGTTTCATTGCCAATGATAACATGGCCTGAAACATTGTCTTTCCCCTTGAAAGTTCTTGGCAAACTTCAACTGTTCTTTGGTTTTGTTCATTAGTGAGCTCCTTTGGGACCATTTGTGTACACATGTTTCTCATGCCAAGATTTTCAGTTAAGATTTTCCTATTTCTCTATTGATGTTTACTTGGTCTGCTATGTTTTTCACAGTCAGCCAATGATTCTGACACACAATTCAATGAATTTTTGCAATGTTTTCATCAGTTCTGCTCATTGCTGGTTGCCCTGACATCTCTTCATCAGTGACATTTTGTTTCCCCTCAGAAAAATGTTTAATGCATTTGTACTCTGCTATCGTCTTCATGGCATTATCCTCATAAACTGGGACTAATGTGTCCCTTATTTCATTTCCACTCTTGTCAGGTTTAACAAGATATTTACTGTTTGTTTATTACTCTAGTTGAAGCTTTGACGTTCTCACAATGGCACATAAAAACACCCAACAGCAATAATGAGTACAACTTAGCAAGACACTGCCCCACATTGATACAAGCCTAGCATGAGACACTGATATACCAAGGTTATGAAACCTTATTGAGTTGTTTTACACTGATGCCAATGTAAGCGCACAGTGACAAGTTTGTGAACTTGTGAGACCACATAGTAGCTTATTTAACTCTCACAACAACTCTAAGAGGTGGCTTCTACTATCATCCTCCCTTTGTAAACAATGAAAAAGGTTAAATTCCATGTTTAGGGTGACACATACAGTTAGAAGTAGTGGAGGCTATATTTGAAACCCAGGCAGTTTAGCTCTAAAGTCAGTGTTTGCTATAACTCTGTTACCTCCACAGAAGCCTCAGATAATTACAAAAAGAAGAGATGAGCTCTCCAGAGAACTTTGTAAAAAGAGAAAAGAGAAAAGAGGGTAGTACAAATGCTTTACTTCCTGGCTGGTAAGCAACAAACTGGGAGGATGAATCCACTCAGTGGTGCAGAGGAAGAAACAGCCCTGTTGACCTGCTTACACAAAGACTGCAGCCAAGGAGACTCTGTGGAGCAGTTCTCTTTTGTAACACATGGGATCACCTGAGTCACAAATCAATAACAAAAAGTTAACAACGGAAGAGCTACATCCATCAGCAACAAGCAGGAAAAGCAAAGGCGTTCTGAGAGATGTAATAGGACAAGCCTAAGACTCAAGTTATCTCTTATGTCTACAAGTTTATATATACAGTCAGCTTATTTAACCTTTCCTTTCCAGCTTTCACTCCAAGTGATTAGTACAAGACTTAAACCAAGTCAGCCTTGAGATCCCATTTCTCTTCAGTGATTGCTTTAGAAATGGGTAGGTGAGAGAAGTAAAGTCTTGTTTATCAGATTTCTTTGCTTCGTTTTCTAAAGAGACTTAAGAAGGAGACATAGTACTCCCCACCCCTGCCTTCCTTCATATTCCAACTCTAGAACATTGATGCAAGTCCTGAAATTGAAATCTTCTTGCCATATCCTGAAATTGAAGCTCATTAGTGGAAGGTGTTGTAGCTGTGGTAACTGCAGAGAAGAGCATTGGTAGAAGCCCTAATACACTGTGTGTGGACCTTATGTTATGTGGCAGAATATATTTTGGTACTGTTTAAGCCAATCAAGCTGCTGCTTCCTATTACTTGTAACCAAAGGCAGCCTAATGGTACATTTTCTTTACTATATCTATAAAATGAGAGGATTGGCATAAGTGACTTCAGAAGTTCTTCCTAGATTTAAAATAAAAATTGTGACTAAGTTCCTGCCGTAGCTCCGCTCTGCCTCCGAAAACTTAAGAGCTAACTTCATTTATATGTACTTTCCCTTCATGGTCTTTGTTTTCAATTGATGTCCTTTTCCTCTCATTAGACAGCGCGTGTTATCACTGCATATGAGTTTTAGTGTCATCCAAGGGCTAACAGGGTGGTCATACAAGTCCAAGGTGGTGATGAGCTCTCGAAGAGTCAGAATAAAGACGGAAGGTTTGTTAAAGCAGTGGAACTGGAAGTCACGTGGTAGAAGCTAAGGGGGTAGGAGATGAGAAAATCGTAAGTAAATAAAGTGCTAAAGCATTAATTGGGAGAAAAATGGTAGTTTCTTGACAATTGCTTTGGTGCCCAAGGAAATGATGTTGGTTAATTCCTCTCTGAAAGACAAATTGAGATAAATCACAGCTTTTCTAGTGTATTCTGTACTTTCATCAAATTAACAAAAACAACAACCACTACCTTCACGACCACCACCAACCAGAAACTTATCAGGGAAATGGGTGTGAGGATTAAAAAAGAAGTTTATACTGAGATGCAAAACAAACAGGTGCTTGGCAACAGATAATGTGCCATCATGGAGTAGTCTTTAAAAAGCGAATCTCCAACCATAAATATTTATAATAGAATTTTGTTGCTAATATAAGTTTTAAAAAGGCTGCTTATAATTATAGCAATAGAAGCTACTGCCAATGTAAATGAGACATAAAAGGATTACAACCTAGCTGTCCTGCCTCTGTCCATTGGTCCTATCATACATTGAACTGTGTCCCCCCCAAAATGTGTGTAGCCATTTGCCTGAGCCATCATCCCAGTTAGAATGCTATACATCCTAATTGCTGCCTGTGGCTAATAGATAGGATGATTATATTAAAAGAGGATTAGGGTGGGACTGCAACACCTTTGCTAAGAGAGTTTCTCTGGACTGTGGCTTGCACCACCTTGTATCCTCTCATCCTATGAGGAATAAAAAGAGAGGAAAGCAAGCAGAGAATTAGGTACCTCATATGAAGAAAGCACCACCAGGAGACGAGCACATCCTTCAGACCTGAGGCTTTTGCACCAGGATGCTTGCTGACCAAAGACTGATGCAGCACAAAGACTTTCCTCTGTAGCTGGCAGAGGGAAAGTCCTTTCCATGGAGTGAATGTGGACTCGTAACCTCCTAGACTGTGTAAGAATAAACTTTCCTTTGTTAAAGCCAGCCACTGTGTGGTATTTCTGTTAGAGCAGCCCTAGGTAAGTAAAACAGGTCCTTGGATTACACGGAATATTTGGGGCAAGAAGAAGGTTGGATCGAATTGTGTCCCCCCCAAAATATGTGTAGCCGTGTGGCTGGGCCATGATTCCCAGTATTTTATGATTGTCCTCCATTTTGTGATTTTCCTGTGCTGTATATTAAAGGATTAGGGTGGGACTGTAAATCCTTTTAGAAGATCACCTCCCTGCTCCGCTGTAAAGGGAGTTCCCATGGAGTATGGTTTGCTCCACCCTTAATCCTTTCATCCTACAAGAGATAAAAGGAAAGGGAAACAAGCAGAGAATTGGGAACCTCACACCTTCAAGAAAGCAGCACCCAGAGAAGAGCATGTCCTTCAGACCTGAGGTTCCTGCACCGAGATGCTCCCTGGATAAAGACTGATGCAATACTGGACTTTGCTCCAGAGCCGACAAGGGGGAAAGCCTTCCCCAGGGGCTGACATCCTGAATTTGGACTTGTAGCCTACTAGACCGTATAAGAATAAACCTTCCTTGTTAAAGCCATCCACTCTGTGGTATTTCTGTTAGAACAGCACTAGCTGACTGAAACAGAGGTGAAAACTTCTTTCTTCCTAGTTTTCCTCCTGCTGAGTTTCTATTTTCTGTCCCAGCTCCACTCTCTCTCATTTTGTACCCTTTCAGTTCCTTGAGCAACCTTAACCTGATGCCTCATCTGACTCATTACTTTGTGCTTGGTGCCTTGGCTGTGGGCTGAACCAGCACTCATGGTACAGTTGTTTTACTCCTCCCAGTACCCACTTCACCTTTGTGACACAAAACCAACCAAAACAAGCCCAGTGCCATTAAATTGTTTCTGACTTGTAATGACCCTATAGGGGAGAGTAGAACTGCCCCATAGAGTTTCCAAGAAGCACCTTGTGGATTCAGACTGCCAACTTTTTGGTTAGGAGACACAGCACTTAACTACTATGCCACCAGGATTTCCAGTTCATATGACACAGTACAAGTAAAAGACCTTATGCCATCTGGCTTCCTGTTTCCTCTCTGACTCCATCTCTTTTTTTCTTCTTTTTTCTCTGCTCATCTCTTTCAAGTCATGCTAGCTTCTTTGCTCTTCGTCTAGCAGGGCAGGCACGTACCTTTTCCTCTTGTTGTTTCCTCCTCACTTAGCTCATTCTTCTGTTAGATATTTGCGTGTCCTGCACTTCCTTTCTTCCTTCAGGCCTTTCTTCCTTCTTAGTGAGGACTTTTCTGTTGATCCTGGCACTTAATATTCCCCTTCCCTATTTTGTCTTCTTTATCCTTAGTGCTTGTCACTGTCTACTACAGTTATTTATGTTGTGTTTTTGTCTGTCTCCTCCTATTTGCTGAATGAATAGGTGGTGATGGATATGCCAAAGCAGGATCCATGAGTGCAGTGAGAGTGCTGGACTAAGACAGAGAGGGTGACTCCAACCAGGGCATAGGAGAAGGCAGTCCAGGAAACTTTAGTCTCTAATTACTGAGTATTTCAAACACTCTTACTGGGTTAGCAAATATAGGAAAACTGGCCCAGCAATTCTACTTGTAGAATTTTATTTCACAGATGTATTTAGTGAAGAAGACTTCAAGCACTTAATGATGAAGATCAAAGACCATAGCCTTCAGTATGGATTGCACCTCAACATAAGGAAAGCAAAGGCTTTACAAACTGAAACAGCAAGCAAAATCATGATAAGTGGAGAAAAGATTGAAGTTGTCAAGGATTTTACTTAGATCCGCAGTCAGTGCTCGTTGCAACAGTAGTCAGAAAATCAAACAATGTGTTGCATTGGACGAATCTGCTGCAAAAGACTTCTTTAAAAGCCATCACTTGGAGGACTTCACTGCCCCCCTCCAAAAAGCTGTAACTTTTTGTCATTGTCAGTTTTGACTCATAGCGGCCCTACAGAAAAAAGTAGAACTGCTCCTGTAGGATTTCCAAGGAGTGCCTGGTCAATGCAAACTGCCAACCTTTTGGTTAGAAGCCGTAGCATCTAACCACTGAGCCACCAGCGTTTCTGCACCTAACCTAAGCCGTGCTATTTTGAATCACCTCGTATGCATGCAAAAGCTAAACAATGAATAAGGAGGAAGTGTGAAGAAGTATTGATGCCTTTGCATTATGGCATTGGCAAACAATAATGAATATACCATAAGCTACCAGAAGACTGACCAAATCTATCTTGGAAAAATACAGCCAAAATGCTCCTTAGGAACAAAGATGGTGAAACTTCATCTTGTGTACTTTGGACATTATTTTCAGAAGGTACCAGCCGCTGGAGAAGGACGTCATGCTTGGTAAAGTACAGGGTAAGAGTTAAAGAGGAAGACCCTCAATGAGATGGATTGACACAGTGACTGCAACAAAAGGTTTAAGTATAATGATTCTCAGAATGGCATGGGAACAGGCACTGTTTAGTTCTATTGTATATAGGGTTGCTATGAGTCCAAACAAACTCAGGGGCACCTAACAACAACAACAGAAGAATATATCTTAATTATTGACAGTGGCACTTGTAATAGTAAGAGTGAAATAACTTCATTGAATGTCTGTTCCATAACCTGTGTTATACAGTGAAATACTGTGCAACTATTAAAAAAGAATGAAGACATTGTTTCTATACTGTCATGTATTGAATTATATCCCCCCAACCCCCAAAAATATGTGTAGCAATTTGGCTGGGACCCTATTTTCCAGATTTGTGTGGTGGTTCTGTATTTTGTGATTATGATATTTGCATATGTTGAGAATCCTAATCTCTGCCTGTAGTTTATGGAGTAAGATTGGATTATGTTAAAGAGGACTAGGTTGGGGCTGTAATACCCTCTTCTAAGGTCACATCCCTGATCCAGTGTAAAGGGAATTTCCTTGGGGGTGTGGCCTACACCACCGTTTATCTCTCAAGAGATAAAAAGGAAAGGGAAGCAAGCAGACAGTTGAAGACCTCATACCACCATGAAAGCAGTGCTAGAAGCAGACTGTGTCCCCTGACCTGACTTTTCCTGCGTTGAGATGCTCCTAGACCAAGGAAAGACGAATGCAAGGACCTTCTTCTAGAGCCAACAGAGAAGAAAAGCCTTCCTCTGAATTTGAATTTGTAGCCTACTGGAGCTGATGTCTTAAATTTGAATGTGTAGCCCACTGGACTGTCAGGAAATAAACTTCCCTTTGTGATGGCCATCCAGTTGTGGTATTTCTGTTATAGCAGCACTAAATGACTAAGACATATACAGATGAGGAATTAGCTGAAAGGCATGCTCTCAACTAAAAGCAAGGAGCAGCACATCTATATATAAAAAGAGGGAACATATGTTCTATTTGCTTGTGATGTGTTGAATGTATCTGGAAAATGTATAAGAAACTAGTAACACTGACTGCCGCTGGTAGGAAGCTGGGTGGCTGGGGCACACTGAGGAGTTAGTGAGATGAATTAAGATAGCTGAGAGAGAAGCTCTTACTGCGTGTATCAGTTTGTATATTTTGAATTTTTCAATTATGTGTATGTGTCTCCTGTTAAGAATAAATAGAAATTAAAGCAGTTGCCACTAGGTCTATTCTGACTGCTGGTGACTCCATGTGTATCGGAGTAGCAGTGTGCTCCGTAGGTCTTGCACTGGCTGACTTTTCAGAAGTAGTTAGCCAGCTTTTCTTCTGAGGTGTCTCTAAGCGAATTCAAGCTTCTAACCTTGTGGTTCACAGCTGGGTGTGTAAACACACACCTAGGGACACCACATGTAAATTAGATTTAAATAAAAACATTACTTAAAAACAAAACAAAAAAAATTGCTTTATTCTTAAGCTAGTTTTAAGGATGTAAATCTTTGAAGTGTAATAAGACAAAGGTTCTGTACTCCAGAGAAGGAAAGTTGCTGCACCTTACTTTGGATCCTCTACAAAGTTTCTCCCACATTGTCTTCCTTACCTAATGAGCCAGTCTTTCCAATAAGACTTCTGTTAAGTTACGAAAGACAGTGTACTGAACTTACCACTGTGTATTTGTCTCCACAAACTGAATTGTAAACTCCTGGATGGTAGTAATTGTTCCTGGCACTGCTAAGAGGTGCTAGGGGAATTAGGGGGATGAATAAATGATCAAATAAAGCTTAATATTAGATTTAAAGTTAAGTGTAAAAAGGATGACATAAATATCCATGAAAAGTGTTATCTGCTCCATTTTAGGACTTAGGTCATTATCTAGCATTGTTAATTTCTGCTAATATATGCATATCTTAAGTCTTCCATTAAGCTCCAGAAAATAGCACTTTTCTTACATGTGCTTTTTTCAGAATGCTCCTCATTGTCTAAGTGAGTAGGAGGAAAGGAAAACCCAAACCCACTGCTGTCAAGTCGATTCTGACTCATAGTGACCCTATAGATCAGAGGAGAACTGCCTCATACAGTTTCAAGGAGTGCGTGGTAGACTTGAACAGCCAACCTTTTTGGTTAGTAGATGGAGCACTTAACCACTATGTCAGCAGGGTTTCCAGGAGGAAAGAAAGATAACATTAAGTGTCTGGATTTTGTCAAGCATTGTGCTAGAAATTTGCAAATACATTATTTCACTTAATTCTGCATCTCTAGAAAGTGGATGATACCCCTTTCTGGTTAGAAAGAAACAGACTTAAATAACTTGCTGTAGGCCAAAATTTCCCCAACTGATTGGATCAAACCTTTTAATATATATAAAAACTATATGTATAAATATATTTAATTTTTTGTTTAATGTTTTAATTCTAAGATATTTTTTCCTATTATACTACATTGACTCTGAGTCTTATGCTTAGCTGAACAAACATGTAAATAAAATTCATTCAGAAATTATAGATACTCTGGTTATAAAAACAGTATTTGAACGACAGTGTTTCTGCTGGCTTTTTAGTGGTAAGAATGTTTTGTTTTTCCTTTTCCCCCTAGCCTATAGAGCAATAGAATAACTAGAATAGATCTTATAGACAACAGAGAAAAATAATTAGTATAGTTTCAACCTAAAAAATATAAATCACTTTTTTTAAGTTAATTTTCACACAAATTATCTGCTACTGATGTATATATATTGTTATTAACTGGATCCTCAAAGTAAAAAATTACTAAATCATCTTTAAATGTGATAATTTTTTCCTGTCTTTCCTTGATTTCCAAGTATCAATTAAATGCTACTATTAAAGAGGCCAGTGGTTAAGCACTTGGCTGCCAACCAAAAGGTGAGCAGTTCAAATCTACCAGCTGCTCCTTGGCAACATTATGGGGCAATTCTACTCTGTCCCACTAGGGTCCCTATGAGTTGGAATTGACTTAACAATGGGTTTGAGTTTTTGTTTTGTTTTTTTTTCTGTAAAGAGACAACATTATTTTCAGAAGGCAGAAGATTATTTTTCTCAGAACAGAATCAGAAGAAGCTTACAGGTGAAATTGCTAAACTTGAACACAAATGTTAAATAACTGTCTAGTAAGCAATGAGGAAGGAATCCTGGTGGTGCAATGGTTAACTGCTTGACTGCTAACCAAAATGTGTGCAGTTTGAACCTACCAGTCACTCCTCAGAAAAAGACGTAGCCATCTGCATTACTTAAGGATTGTTGTTGTTAGGTGCCACTGAGTCAGTTCCAAACCGTAGTGACCCTGTGTACAACAGAATGAAACACTGCCAAGTCCTGTGCCATCCTCACACGATCATTGTTTTGCTTGAGCCCGTTGTGTCAGGCACTTTGTCAGGGGTCTTCCTCTTCTCTTAACTTTTTACTTTACCAAACATCATGTTCTTCTCCAGGAGGGGATCCTTTCTGACAACATGTCCCAAGTGTGTGAAACAAGTCTTGTCATCTTTGCTTTCAAGGAGCACTCTGGTCATACTTCTTCCAGAACAGATCTGTGTGTTCTTTTGGCAGGCAGTCCATGGGACATTCAGTATTCTTCTCCAACACCACAAGTCAAAGGTGTCAGTTCTTCTTCTGTCTTCCTTGTTCATTGCCCAACTTGTCCAGCATTCACATGCGTATCAGGAGATTGAAAACATCATGGCTTGAGTCAGAGGCACATCAGTGTTCAAGGTGACATTTTTGTTTTTTAATGCTTTACATAGTTCTTTTGCAGCAGGTTTGCCCAATGCAATGTGTCTTTTGATTTCTTGATTGTTGTTTCCATGTGTGTTGATTGTAGTTCAGTATAAAATGAAATCCTTGACAAATTAATTCTTTTCTTCATTTAATGTGTTACTGTTTATTGGCCTAGTTATGAGGATTTTTGTTTTATGTCAAAGTATAATCCATACTGAAGGCTGTGGTCTTTGATCTTCATCAATGCTTCAAGTCTTCTTCACTTTCAGCAACCATAATGCAAGTTGTCAATGATCCTTTCTCCAGTCTATAAAGACTACAGCCTTGGAAATCCTATAAGGCAGTTCTACTCTCTCCCATAGGATCACTGTGAGTCTGAATTGACTAGATGGCAGAGGCCAAGCCGAGTGCCGTCTTGTCGGAGATGGCAGAGGGTTTAGTCTTTTCTTGTTAGAGCAGAGTGGAGGGTTTAGTTTTTTCTTGTTAGAGCAGAGTTTCCGCAAGCACAAGACAGTGTATCCTCATAGAGCACTGCTCCTGCCTCTGGGGTAGTACAGGCTGGAAGCTTGTCCTCTTGACCACTTAGAACTCCCTGCAAAAACGACATTTTCTTTTTCTTTTCAAGTCAACATTTAAGCTGAGTAGAAGAAAGACCCACATCTTCTCAGCATGCAGCTTCCAATATTTAACCTTTTTTGGAAATTCTCCTAAAAATTATCAGTGCTCAGTTACAGTTTTAGAAAAAAGAATGAACAGTTTATAGATGGCATGGGGATGTAAAATAGGGTTGTTTTCTGAAAAGGAAGAGATTAAAGTGTCCACTAAGAAAAATTTAAAAATGTGCCAGAGACATCTTAAGTTATATTTCATTGTAAAGAATTATGTTTAATAGTTACATGTTTCAGAATTTTTTCATTTTTTAAGGCATAGAAAGAAAAAGCAGTTTGAAAAGAGAAGTTCTAGTTCTATAATTGCTGACATATTACAACTCTGTCATGGTACTTGTTAGTTAAGGAATGTGCATACGAACTCCAGGATCTTTTTCATATTGAAAAATTTAAAATGGTTTGTAGTCTCTGTGTTTTGAGAAATTGAACTCTGGGTCATTGTGGCTTTGGGATCCTTAATTTAAATGGAAACTCTGATGCCTATAAACAAAACCAAGAACCTCCTAAAGTTAGCTAAAATGGAAAAGGGAGCCCTGGAAAGACTCATTACATTTGAATGACAAGTGATTGCACTTCCTATTTAGGTTCATGTTCACAGCTAAGTAAAGGTCAATGACAAGTCCAGAAAGTGAACTTCTGGTGTATCGACTAACCACAATCTTTACTGGGGTACTTCTAGATCATGTATTATGCAGACCTAGGTGTATTCCACAGGAGGCTAGAATTGTTCCCCAGCTCTGGCTACAGTTTCTGTCCTCTTACCTGAGGGTACTTTTCCTTCCTTCTTTTTTTCATTTATTTTCTGTCTGATAATCCCTCTGGGATAATGGCTACCATGGAGGTGGCTGAGATTGACAGGCTAAAGGGAGATGTCCCTCTAACAAAATAAAGAAGAGCTCGGACATGATTTCAGCAATGAAAGTGATTCAAAGCCAGCGAGTTCTAAAAGCTAGGAAGTATATTTGTGTGCTGAAATTTATTCCACAAGTATTTATTAATTGCTTGCAGTATGCCAGACACTCAATGATAGAGACATGATCTGTGCTTTCATGGAGCTTGCTTTCTAATGGCAAAGACACATAGCAAATAGGTAAATAAGTGAATATGTAAACAGCATCAGGTGGGGATAGGTGCTATGAGAATACAAAACAAGATGAGGAAATCAAGAGTGACTAAAGGCTTGGGGTGGCATGGAAGAGTGTGGGTTTATTTTGCTCTTCTTTTTCTAGGTTCTTGAGGTGGTTGTTTAGGTTACTGATTTGAAGGATTTTTTTAGTTTTTTTTTTCTTCTTTTTTACTATATACATTTAGTACCATGAAATTTCCACTCAGCTGTGAATTATTTAAAAGTGTATTGTCTGGTTTCCAGGTGTTTGGAATTTTCCTATTATCTTTCTGTTGTTAGTTTTGATTTGATTCTGTTGTGGCAGAAAACATACACTGTGTGACTGTAATTTTCTTAAATTCATTGAAGTTTGTTTTATGGCTCAAGATATGGCCTGTTATGATATACATTGTACAGGCATTTGGAATGAATGTGTAGTCTCCTCTTGTTAAATGAGGTCTAGGGTCACCATGAGTTGAATCTGACTTGACAGCACTGGGTTTATGGGTTTGTATAAATGCTGATTAGATCATATTATTTGATGGTGGTGTTGAGTTCTAGATTCCTGCTGATTTTCTGTCTTGTTCTTTTAATAATTGTTGAGAGAAGGATGTTGAAATCTCCAGCTATGATTGTGTATTTATTTTTCTTTTCTATTCTATCGCTTTTGCCTCACATATTTTTAAGCTCTAGTGTTTCGTGCATATACTCTAGGATTGCTATGTTTTCTTCACTTTTTAATTTTATTTTTATTGTGATTGGTTGAAAGTGTACAATCGAAGTCAATTTGCCATACAAAACCCTGATCACACAGCCTCTGTGTAACTCTGTCTGCTCTCTACACCCTGTGACAGAACACGCCTCCTTTTGACCCTATACTTCCGGTATCTACGCAACCAACGCTTGTTCCTTCCTTGCCACCCTCCTCTCTCCCCTATGTTCCATAGTTCAGTCCAATCTTTGTCTGAGGAGTTGGCTTCAGTACTTGTTTTAGCTCTGGAGGATTGCTATGTTTTATTGGGGCAGGGGGTGACTCTTTTATCATTATGTAATGTCCTGCTCTGTCACTGATTATTTTCTTTGTTCTGAAGTACATTTTTCTTTTTTTTTTTTAGTACATTTTTCTTATAGTCTCCCTTGATTAATGCTTGCACGCTATATTTTTTTCCGTCTTTTTGACTTCAACCTGCTGGTTGTTGTTGGGTGCTGCTAAGTCCGTTTCATCTATAGCCACCTTATGTGACAGACTAAAATGGTTCCATGGGTTTTCTAGGCTGTAATCTTTATGGGGACAGATCCAGTCTTTCTCCTGTAGACCCATTGTGAGTTCAAACTGTCAGCCTTTTGTCTAGCATCAGAGCTGTTAACTGTTATGCGACCAGACTTATTTAACCTGCCTTACATCATTGTTTGAAGTGAGTTTCTTATAGAGAACATAAACATGAGTCATGTTTTTTAATCTACTCTGTGAATCTCTTGTCTTTTAATAGGTGTATTTAGACTGTTTATATTTAATGAAAGTACCGATATGTTCGACCATAAGTCTGCCATTGATTTTTTTGTTTTCTGCTTTGTCTCTAATTTTCCCTTTCGTCTTTCTTTTTACCAGGCTTCTTGTTGGTTACTTTTAAGAATTACATTTTGATTTACTAATTTTTCTTTTTTAAAGTATATTTTTTGTTGTTACTGAGTTATGTACTTTTTAATGTGTGTGCCCTTTAAGTGAACCTTTACAGAATGAGTTAGTTTCTCATTCAAAAATTGATGCCATGAAATGTTTTGTGATACTTGTTGTAATCCTAGCAATGGGTCAGAACTCTTCCCATTTCCAGCTTAGATTTTCTGTGTCCATTTGTCCAACTTTCCTTAACCTTCATGCCTTCTTGTCCTTGGCAGTTATTGCTGTCTTGGTCTCTTGTACTTGATTGAACTAAGAAGCACATTCCTCATGTGTGTTATTGTTTCTTTTATAGACTTGTCTAATCTTTGGTTGAGTCCCTGGTGTAGTGGTTAAGAATTTGGTGACTAACAGTTCAAATCCACCAAGCACTCCTTGGAAATCATATGGAGGTGGTTCAGTCTATCTTGAAGTGTTGCTGTGGGTAAGAATCTACTTGATAGCAACAGTGTTTGGTAATTTTGATGAAAGGTGGACCTTGGGAGTGGCTTTAATTCTCAGTTAGTAGGTTGCCCAAAGGCCTACTCTTGGGGCTTCCTTTCATCCCTGACAGACCAGTAAGTCTGATATTATTTTTTTGATGTCCAGAGGCCATACTCTTGGGGCTTCCTCTCATCCCTGACAGACCAGTAAGTCTGGTATTATTTTGTGAATTTATATTTTGCTGTACCATCTAGTTCTTCTTTCCTTTGCTCCAGATAGAATGGGACCAGGAGGTGCACCTTAGATGGCACTTGCCAGCTCCCAAGACCCCTGACACTACTCACCAGAGTAGGAGGCCAAACATTTTCTTTATGAGCTATGCTATATCAGTTGACGTAGATATCCCCTGAGACCATGGTTGCTAGCCCTTGGCCCCAGCAACTTGGTACCTCAAGGTGTTTGGATGTGCATGGGAAGCTACTATAGCTTTGTCTTGGTTAAGTTGTGTTGATTTTCCCTTTATTGTGTGTTGTCTTTCCCTTGACCAAAATTAACACTTGTCTACTATCTAATTAATGATTTCGCTGTAAGACAGAATGCAATTGCCACACAGGGTTCCCAGGGAGCAGCTGGTAGATTTGAACTCTTAAATTTTGTATAGTAGCCAAATGCTTAACCACTGCACTACCAAGGTTCCCTTCACTCCCTAGTAATCATCAGAGATGATTAATGTATAAATCTTTTCTTTAATTTTTGTAATAGTGGTCTCGCACAGTATTTCTCTTCTTTGACAAGTGTCCTCCTTTTTAACCCATGTTATGAGATGTTTTGCAGATTCATCATTATTCTTTATATGCCATATTTTGTTTTGAGTGTCTGTAACAATTTGTTTATTCATTTAGCTGTTGATAGACATTTAGGTTGCTTCCATATTTTTGATGTTGAATAGTGTGTTTGAGTGTTTCTCTTTGTATAGCTTTTTTTTTTAGAGGCTCTACTAAGTACTATATTACTTATATATAACTTAGCACAATGTACTGGTGGTATCATCTTACCACTTTGAGTGAAGTATAGATACCTTAACTCCTTGGGTTTCCTTCGTCCTACCAGTTTGGTATATAACACTTCCACAGAATATATGGGATTTAAGATGGTGAACAATAAAAAAATCAAACTCATTGCTGTCAAGTTGATTCTGACTCATAGTGACCCCATAGGATAGAGTAGAACTACCCCATAGAGTTTCCAAGGAGCACCTGGTGGATTTGAACTGCAGACTTTTTGATTAGCAGCTATAGTGCTTAACCACTAAGCCACCAGAGTTTCTGATAGGACCTGCATAAATTTATATTTCAGCTGAACCAAAACCAAAAAAAGGGGGTAAAAATCAAGACTTTCATACTTCTACAAGATCAAATTTTCCCCATTTAGTGACTGAAGTATCACACATTTATGTGTCTGCATACAATGATCTCAGTCAGCTCTATGAGGTGATAGATTTGGGAATCACTGTACAACGATAGGATAAAAGGTGATACTGATCTTGAAATGGAGCCCTGATGGTCCAGTGGTTAAGAACTTGGCTGCTAACCCCAGGGTTGGCATTTTGAAGCCAGTCCTTGAAAACCTTATAGGTCAGTTCTACTCTGTTCTCTAGGGTTGCCATGAATCAGAGCTGATTCAGCAGCAACAAGTTGGATCTTAAAATGATACTTCTTCATTGTGTGGAACAACAGTAGGGGAGAATGAGAGCCTGTGGAGGAACTTGCTTCTAAGAGCCTCTGTAAAACTCTTATTAACTCTTTATCTTAAACTTGACACAGGAATTAATCTCTAAATTTCAAAGTCTTGATTTCAAGCCAAAGCACACAGATGTAATCTTGGTTAGAAGACTTGCCCAATAGAGCAAGTGTTGGCCTTTGGGATGGGTCACAGAAGTAACCTACAGAGAATGAAATTATATTCTTTAGAGTCAGAAAATGTGATAGATGTGTTTGGTTTTGAAGTAACCTAACTGTGTTAGTAATTTTAACATCCTCATGTTGAGTTAATCTGTTTATGTATTTGAAATTCGTATGAAGTGCAGTCTTTCCTATGCTTTACTGTTTGTTAGGAGGAACTTATTAATAAGTTTATGCTAATTATATGGTTATCATTAATAGAACTGGCAGCATAGGAGTAAAGATTATTAATCTGTATTGAGATGAAGTTCAGTTATTTACCCCCAGGTATTTAAGTGATGGTTGATAAGTTTATGTGTTCTTATATGACTCATATTCCAGTCTGTTTTTTGGGAGGTGTCACAGAGCCTGTTGCAGCACTGAATAAAGACATCATATTGTAAGGGAGAATTGACCAATTAGATTGTTCCTTAGAGAGATGAAACTTTAATCAAGTTGAGATTGTTCTTTTACTGTTGTCAACATTATAATTCTTCGCTCCAGTTATTTATCCTGGAATTAAACACTGTTTTGTCCTGGGTTTCATTTAGTTTTCTTAACACATGGCTGTGATTTCTGCACAGTTAGAGACATTCTAGTATGTTTATAATCTGGAACCAATCACACAGGTAGAAGTTCTATTAGTTATAATGGACTGCAGAAGAAGAATGCTTTCGTTAGGACATTTTTTATTTATGAATATCAAATAAAAGTATTTCATTTATAATAAGATCATCATGTTAACTGAAAGCTTATAAGACAATAAATTTATTCATGCTTTTTAAATGACAGGTTTCTCCACAGTTAGAAGAATAAAACTTACAGCTTACATTTGTGTGGTGCTTTTGTTGAACAAATCAATAAAAATCACTTTCCTATGGTGTATGAGATATATAGTGTAGATGAGAACCAAGAGGTAGAGATAACTGACGTAAGTGCCAGCTGCATCAGGAAGCAGGTCTCCGGGCCTACAGACCTGAGATTCTCCACTCTACCCTGCTTCTCCCTGGCCTACATGATTATTATGTTCAAGTTTAATGTTTTTGAATTGGTCTTATTTTTTTCAAGAATGCATTTGACAGTTGTAGAAATATTCTTTAACAAATGTAATAGTAGATGCAAAAACTCTTTATAATGATCTCTTGTAAGTTGCTGAACTACAAGAGGCTGTTTTTGTTGATATGATTATTTTGTGTCTTGAGCAGCTTTTGTGTACTTTTTGTTTTCTAGTCTTTTCTGTGATGTAGTGGTTTTTCCACTGAAACTTTGTTACCTTGAACAAGTTACTTAATGTCTCATGGTCATTGTTATCAATGAACCTTGTAAGATTTTAATTCTTTTTACTTTGTGATTCCTGTGTACTGTCTTCAGATAATAAATTCCAGAACATGAATTACATGAGGATGGTAGTTTGTGCCTGTTTTCTTTACTACTTTATCCCCAGCCCCAAGAACAGTGCTTAGCACTCAGTAGCCGCTCCTATGCTTTATTCCATAGAAGGTTGTTAGGTGCCTTTGAGTTAGTTCTGACGCATGTTGACTGTATGTGCAACAGAACTAAACATTGTCTGATCCTGTGCCATCTGCACAGTTGTTTTTCTGTTTGAGCCCCGTGTTGCAGCCACTGGATCAATCCGTCTTGCTGAGGATCTTCCTCTTCTTCACTAGCCCTCTACTGTATCAAACATAATATTCTTCATCATCACTTGGCTTACTTGGCTCATGGAATGATCTCTCCTGATGACATGTACAAAGTAAGTGAGACAAAGTCTTGCCATCCTCTCTTCTAAGGAGCATTCTGGCTGTACTTCTAAGGTAGATTTGTTGTTGTGACTGTCCATGATATATTCAGTGTTCTTTACCAAGACCATAATTCAGAAGAATCCATTCTTTGGTCTTCCTTATTCATTGTCCAGTTTTTCCATGCATGTGAGGTGATTAGAAATATCATGGCTTGGGTCAGGCACATTTCGGTTTTCAAGGTGAAATCTTGCTTTTTAACACTTAAAGAGGTCTTTTTAGCATATGATCAGGAACCAATGGTACTGAAGGAAGAAGCCAAAGCTGCACTGAAGGCACTGGCAGAAAACAAGGCTCCAGGAATTGGTAGAATATCAACTGAGATGTTTCGACAAATGGATGAGCACTGGAAGTGCTCTCTCATCTTTGCCAAGAAATTTAGAGAACAGCTACCTGGCCAACCAACTAGAAGAGATCCATATTTATGCCTATTCACAAGAAAGATGATCCAACCAACTGTGGAAATTATTGGGCAGACTCTCATCTACAGTGCTAGACTGGCACAGGTTAGTCACCTGCAGGCACAGGTATCTGGTTGTAGTATTGGGTCATGCCCTTAGCAAGGCAGGGGCCTACTAGTGGCCCCTTAGTGGCTGTGAGGAAAGCATGCTCCTTTTCCCTGGCGTATGTGGGTGGGTGGGTCTTGTACCTGGACTATGGGCACCCAGTGTTGTTGGTTATTAGGACTGGGAGCCGCTACTACTTATTTTTGGACTCCTGTTGTAGTTGGCTAGGTGGTGTAGATGGAGCAACAAGTCTTCAGATCACTGATGTGGGTAGGTGACCTCAAAATAACCAGACCCACTGCCATTGAGTCGATTCTGACCATAGCAAACCTGTAAAGCAGAGTAAAACTGCCCCGTAGAATTTCCAGGGAATGGTTGGCAGTTCACATCTGCTAGTCTTTTGGTTAGCAGCTGTAGCACTTAATCATTACACTGCCAGCATTTCCTGGGTAGGTAAAGACCATGCTTAGTAGACAGAGCAGTGTCAAATGTCACGAACCTACCTTTCTACCAAATAACAAACAGTTGAGGTTAAACTTCAGGTGTATACTCTGTTGTGCTGTTGAAATGGGCCCACATAGGTCCATGTAGGGTTCAAAGGCATTCAAAATCTGTGGATCCCTTATGCCTATAACTAGGCAAAGGAACTGTCACTGCTCTGAGTTCCTGGCTTAGAGGAGCCAGTAGATTATTTTTTCCTGTTTGTTAATTTGTTCCATATCTGTGGCACAGGGAGGTGACAAATCCAACTTCTGGTCCATGGGACACCTCAATTTCTGGAGTCAGCTTGGACTCACTGCAGAGTGGGGAGGGGTCAGGGAGAAGGGAGAGAGAATTTTTGCAAAGGGGTGTTTTTGGATCCACACAGTAGGATGGACAAAAGTCCTTATCTTTTGTGAATTCAGTGCTGCTTTTCCGTGATCCTGGAGGCATGAATGGATTTTCTGCCATTCAGTCTCTGGACGTGGAAAACACATCGTGAACACCATGGCTTATTTTGCTTCTGTGTGCTTGTGCCAGCGGATCCAGTCTGCATGTTGCTGGTTCCCACTGGGTCAGTGCGGCAAGTCTTTTTTTTTTTTTTTTTTTAATGATTGAATGAAAATGTACATTCCCATATATATTTGCATGCCCACCTATATGCAGCTCCCACCTGCCCGGTGACTGCACACTCTTCCTCTCTGCTCCATACATGTCTTATCCTCCCAACAATCTCCTATCCCCTCATCTCCATCCACTCCCCTGCCTCCAGTAAGAAGTCAGCAGGACAACATCCTATAGATGCATAGAACCATAAAGTGCGCACATGGTATGGTCACCCTGTGTCACCAAGTCCAATCAATTCTTGTCCGAAGAGTTGATCTCGATTACGATTTATGGACAGGGTCAGTATCAGGGCCAAGAGCCATTCTCCCAGGGGAACTCTGAGGCCCCCGGACCATCAATTGCGGTCTTTTAGTGGAGATCTCAGGTTGCATCCATTTTTATTCTTGTGTTGCCCGTGAGACTCAACTTTGTGAGCTCTATCATGGCTGTCACTGGTGGTGACTGGGCACCATGTGGTTCTTCCGGTCACAAGTCGATGCAGTAATGCCGTCACCTGGGTCTCTCTGTCTTCTGGGTTCTCTTTCCCCCATGTCGTTTTGGTCCTTGGTGATCATCTGTTCCTGCTGAGTTGGGGCCATTTGCTGTACCCTCAGATGGCAGAGTGGCAGCTTTTAAGATCCCAGATGCCACTCACCAACATGGGGTGCAGAAGGTTCTCTTAGCAAAATGCTAGTTGTGCCAGTTGGCAGCTCTTTGATGTTTCTGAACCATCTCTCCCTTCCCATGCTCCTTAACTTTGCATTTGATGTTCAGAGCTCCTGGATTGTCATACATAATCAAGTCACTGTTCTTTTGGGTCTTTGTTGTAAGAGGGACCACAGGAAATGTCTGATTATTCTGCCTCCTCCTTTTCTGCCTTCTTATCTCATCTCTGGACAGGAGCTGCCATTTAGCCTCATGTCTCTAAGACACACACTTTTCACATTATTTATGTTTTATAGTCCAGTCTAATCTTTGTCTAAAGATTGGCTTTGGTAACAGAGAGTCCGGAGGCCATGTCTTCTGGTATTCCCCTGGTCTTGATCAGACCATTAAATCTGGTGTTTTTCTGCACCCCACTTTTTTTTTCCTGCTTCATCAGGGATTCTCTCTTGTGTTTCTGTTAGGGCAGTTATTGGTGGTAGGCAGGCACCATCTAGTTCTTTTGGTCTCAGGCTGATTGAGTCTCTGGTTTTGTGGCCCTTTTTGTCTCTGGAGCACGTATTTTCCTTCTGATTTTGGTGTTGTTCATTCTCCTGTACTCCAGGAGTGTTGGGACCAACTGATGCGAATTAGATGGCTGTTCACAGGCTTTTCAGACCCAAGATGTCACCAATGTGGGATGCAGAACATTTTTCTGAGTAAGTTTTGTTATAACAGTTGCCTAGATGTCCATGAAAGCATGGTTCCCAGAGCCCCTACCCCTGCTACTCTGTCCCACCAAATGTTTGATTGTATTCAGGAAATTCCTTAGATTATGGTTTAGTCCCATTGTGCTGGCTTCCCCTGTATTGTGTGTTGTCTTTCCCTTCACCTAAAATAATTCTTACCTACCACCTAGTCAGTGAATACTCTTTTCCCTCCCTCCCCATCCTCATAACCATTAAAGAATTTTTTTCTACTGGATTTAAACTTTTTATTGTGGTCTGATAATAGTGATCTCATATATTGTCCTTTTGTGACTATACCATAATTTGTTTATACATAATCCATTGGTTGGTGTTATGTTGTTTCTTTTTGCTGTTTTGAACAGTGCTGCAATAAATATAGTATGCACATATTTATTCAAGTGATAACTTTTATTTCTCTAGGATATACTTCAAGGAGTGGGGTTGCTGGATGGTATGGTACTTCTGTTTCTTGCCTTTTAAAAAAGTACCAAAGAAATTTCCAAAGTGGTTGTACCATTCCTAACAGCAGTGTGTAAGTGTCTTCCCACAACCTCTTCAACATTTATTATTTTGTGGGTTTTTTTTTGTTGTTTAATGGTAGGCTTGTTGGGGTGAGATAGTATCTCATTGTAGTTTTGATTTGCGTTTCTCTAATGTCTGACAGTGGAGAACATTTCCTTATGTATCTGTTAGCTGCTCAAACGTCTTCTTTGGTGAAGTGCTAGTTCATAGCATTTCTCCACTTTTTAATTGGGTCATTTGTCTTTTTGTGTTTGAAGATTTTCAGTATCTTATAGATGTGTTGTAGGCAAAAAATTTTTTCCAGTCTGTAGATTGTCTTTTTTTTCTTTTGGTGAAGTCTTGTGATGAGCATAAGAATTTGATTTTTAGGACCGTCCTGTTATCTAGTTTGTCTTCTGGTGTTGGTGCATCGTTAATTGTGTTTTGCATTCTGTTTAATGCTTGTGTTACAGGTCCTAGTGTTTTCTGTTTTCTGTAAATTATCTTTATTGTTTCACATTTTATATTTAGGTCTCTGATCCATTTTGAGGCAGTTTTTGTGCAAGCCATGATCGTTTCTTCCTTGGACCCTTGTAGTAGCCTCCTACCCAGGTCTTAGATCCATCTTCTGCAATAGGTCAAAATGATCATTGAATACTGCAGATTTTATCAAGTCTGTTTTTGAGGAAACCCTGGTGGCATAGTGGTTAAGTGCTACATCTGCTAACCTGAAGGTTGGCAGTTTGAATCCTCCGGACACTCCTTGGACACTCTGTGGAGCAGTTCTACTCTGCCCTATAGGGTTGCTATGAGTCGGAATTGACTTGAGGGCACTGGGTTTTTGGTTTGGTCTATTTTTGAAGACTCTTTAGTCTCCCATTGCCTTCAGTACCACAGTCTGCATGTGCTGAGGGCAGTGTCAGACTAGATCTTTATTCAACATATAGACTTCTTTTCATTTCCTTAAATAGGTGTCCAATACTCTTCTTAGGGACATTGCTCATGATGCCTTTCCTTCCTGGACTGCTCTTACTCCATCCCTTACCTGGCTGTCTCCTACTCCTGCTCATTTCTCAGGCCTCACTAAGTATCACATTTTCTGCCATCCTCTGACATTCGACTTCCAAACCCAGACCATATTCACTGTCAATGCTCTCAGAGCTCCCAGGCCTCTGATTTTTGTCTGTCTGCTCAATTATAGCTCTTCTGGTAGATTGCTAGCTCAGTGAGGGCAGGGCACTGAAGACTGTTTACAACTAAAGTCCTGGCACCTCATGGAATGCCCAGGACATCAACATGCATATATTCTGAAGGAAAGAATGAATGTAGGTCTGCTTTCTAGTACCAAGGGTGCGTACTTCACTTATCTTTATCTATTCATCCTCTTTCTCCTCTGTTGATAGGAAGTGTCATGGATAATGTTCTTAAAAAAGAGGCAATTATTTTAAAAAGTAGCAAAGAAGGAAGATGACTAGTGAAGCCTCTGAATAATTAACAAACCTACCTTCAGCTGCCACTAAGCTCACCACTGATGGAAGTCATTATTTTCTGGTGTGCAAAGCTATGACTCAGATTGCTGTCTGTTTAAAATTTACAAAAAACAGTTGTTTGTTTTTTGTTTTCTTTCTATTTCCTGAAAATCCTGTGAGTAAGATTAATTTCCTGTGCATGCCATGAATAAACTGTTTTTCTGAGTTTAGTCACAAAACGATAGTGTACACTCACCTTTTATCCTTGGTCTCTTAATTTTATGCCTTCCGTCTGATTCAGGCAGTGCCATGATACAGTATTCAGCTTCCTTTTTAAAATTAGTGCTGTCTTCTTTATATTTATTTGGTGAGGAACTTTTCCTGTTAGTTTCCAGCAGACTTCATTTGACATTTCATACAGGCCAAACCAAGACAGCTACTAATGTTTCATTCACAGTTGAGTAATTCTGGTGATGAAAGAGCTCAGAATGAACTGAAAGGACCATATCTTCATGTAAAAAAATCTCCTGAGTGATTTTTAAAAGCAAATTTGAAGCAGGCTATTTTTACTGTCTATCATTAGCCTGTAATCTTCTTCTTCTTGAAACATAATAATTTATCATAATGGTTTGATTTTTGAGGATGTAAGAGACTCAATGTGTAAAAAGGGGGCATAGAGTTAGTATGTTTTGATACTTCTTGTGGTTACAACAATGTGGAATCTAGTTACATCTTATAATAATATAGTGGATGTTTTCATAGGGGAGATAATGCTATTTTTATATTTTATTTTTAACAGATTCTACTGTAGCAAATGAAATTTTGCCCTAATACCCACTGTTGCTGACTTAATTCCAACTCACTGCAACCCCATAAGATAGACTAGAACTGCCCCATAGAGTTTCCAAGGAGTCCCTGGTGGATTTGAATTGCTGAACTTTTGGTTAGCAGCTATAGCTCTTAACCAGCATACCACTAGAGTTTCCTTTGTTCTAATAGGGATAATGAATTACCGTTTATGTTTTTGGAAAATGTGACTTTGAAAACAGAGAAAAAAAGTATAGAATCTTTAATTTATAACCCAGAGGCTGTTGGAAATCTTTTCTTAACCCTTTTTAATGCCGGATCTGTACCTGTGAAAAACAAAAAGGATTTCAGTAAAAGAAATAATAGCATGGGATACTCACTTACCTTCGGCTGAGTGTTTGATCATTAATCAAATTCTTACATGTGAACTTGGAGCAGCAGCACATAATGGAAACTATAGAAATATATATTATGAGGTACCCAGTAATCTTAGAAATTAGCACTCTAGTTCACCTCTTTTATTTTACAGAACAGTATACTGGTGTGGTTGCTACATGAATTTTGGAGTTTATAGGGACCTGAGTTCAAATTAAAAAATGAGGATTCTCACTTATGAAATGGGATCAGTGATACTTATCCTGTAGAATAGTGATTCATTGAAACAGTATAGCTGTATTGCTGGTGATATAGAGAGTTCTCAGTTATTGAAAATGATAGCATTTATACGTTAATATAATATGTTGTTGTCTGTTCCTCTGAATTGATTATGACTCACTACAGTCCCATGTGTGCAGAATAAAACTCCTCCACAGAGTTTTCAAGGCTGTGCCCTTTTAGAAGCATAGGCCATTTTCAGAGGCACCTCTAGGTAGGTCCGAACCATTGCCCTTTCAGCTAGTTGCAGTTACTGTGCTAACCAAACTCTCTGTAAGGGGCCATAGAGCCCTGTAAAGATGAACTGAACAGAAGCAGTACATGGTATGTTGAATGGTAGCCCTGGGTTCTAAATCTTAACTCCCTCCCCCCACCCACCTTTTTAAAAAATTAACAACAGAACGTTAGGCAAGTGGCTTTATTTTGTCTCAGTTCTATCAAGACTTGAAAGGAGCGGTTTGAGGTGCACTGGGCCCAAACCATGGTATTTTCAGTTGCTGCATATCTTAGGCTGTGTTCTCTAGAGAAGCAAAACTGGTGAACTGCATCAGTGTATACAGACCGAGAGAGACTTATGTCCAGGAAGTGGCTCATGTGTCAGAGGCTGGACCATCCCAAGTCTGTGGGTAAGGATAGAGGTTTCTTGTGATGTGCCTAGCCACAAAGGGCCTGGAGAACCCAAGATTGGCAGGTGGGAGAGCAGGGCTCTTGCTGATAGGTTACAAAGGTCAGTGAATCCCAAAGATCAGCAGAGAAGACTGCATGTAGGCTGCTAGCTCAAGCCCCAAGAACTGGAGGTCAGATCAACAGGAGCCAGCTACAAGTTCTGGAATGAGCAGAAGCCCACAACAAGCCTAGCTGAATATATACTCACATTCAATGCAGGCCACATGCCCAAGGAAACTCTTTTAACTGATTGGCTACTCACAGAAGGTTCCTTTATGGAGGTGATCACACAATATCAAATCCCATTGTGGAGTTAATCACATTATCACAGGGCTGTCAAAGCACTGAGAATTATGGCCAAGTTGATACACAGCCTTAACCATCACACTTCATACCCATGTGGAATCAGGCCAATAAATGAGGACCAAAGAAGAATGCATGCCTTTGAATTATAGTGCTGGTGAAAAATACTGAGTATACCATGAACTGCCAAAAGCATGAGCAAATCCGTCTTAGCTTAAGTACAGCCAGAATATTCCTTAGAAGCAAGGATAGCGAAACTTCTTTTTGTGTACTTTGGGCACATTGTCAGTCCTTGGAGAAGGATATGATGGTTGGTAAAGTAGGGGGTCAGTGAGGAGGAAGACCCTCTATGAGATAGATTGGCATAACAGATGCAAACTTGGGCTCAAGGATAGCAAAGGACTGGGCAGAGTTCCCTTCACGGTGCACAAGGTCGCTATGAGTCAGAGCTGCCTTGATGGTACCTGACAACAACAAAATAGAGGATATTTCTCCTCTGTCTTTCCCAAAATGTAATGAACAGGAAATAAGAACTAGATTGAAAATACCAACTTCAGCAACTTAAAATTTAGTTTTTTGTTCTGTTGGTTACATAAATGACGTATGTACAGAATGATTGTTAAAATTTCAGCAAAGTCATCTTGAAAAAGTAAAACATTTAAAGAAGGAGATTGAATAATGGTGGAAAATGGTTGTCATTATGAAGCTAAGTAACTGCTAATGGTGGTCCCCAAAGTACATACAGATGAATGGTATGATATTGGTTAGAACAAAAAGTTGCACAATCCTGAGAAAGAGCTACTAATGAGGATTTATTTCACTATTCATTCTGTTCCATTCTATCCTCTGTGGGCCCGCATGTGACCTGTAATGGGACACAGAGGATATATTCATGATTAAAAAATAAAACCAACATGAAATGTTTAAAATAATTGCAATTCTCCATAGTTGAGTCTTGTTAATGATTTGTGTAATACAAACATGGTGAGGGATAGTAAGAGAATAGTAGGTTTAGCAGCCAGTTAGTTACCTAGGTGTGAATCCTGGTTTTGCACTTTATAAGTGGAACCTACTTAAGTAAATTAGTTGGCTTCTCTGAGGGTTTTTAAATTGTGGTAGTGATGATGGCTCAGTTCATGAGGTAGGACTCAAATGAGATAATATATAAGAAGTTGTTTTGTAAATTTTGAAATGCCTTAAATGAGATACATGGCAGTATTTAAAAACATACTTCAGTATCTTATCTTTTCTGCATCTCAAAAATTTCCTTAATTTAGCCATGAGAAAAAGGAGATATAGTGTTTTTGGGTGGGCCTGATAATTAAAAAGATGTTGACCAGCTGTTCCTGAGCTTAAGGGAAAACTAAGCAAGATGAAGTAGGTTTATGGTAGAGCATAAAGGGTTTAGATTAGGTATAAATAAGATCCAATAGCAGTGTAATTGTTTGAACTAATAGCTTTTTTTTAGCCGTATTATAAAAGTTTCTTTAGATGCCTTCAAAAGCTAAAAGTAAATTTTCATTTGTTTGTGTTGAGTTATGTAGAGTCCTGCTGAAGATGTAAAGATGATTAATTTAATGTTACATCTAATGTTCACTTTTAACATAAGAGCTATACATCTATTTGATATGTTACTCTGGAAATATTTATAGAAACTGAACTCCCTATAAAAGTAGCAATTACGGTTTTGTGGCTATTTTGTGGCTGTCTACAATTTAATGTAGTTAAATTGTCAAGGCAAGAAATTTGTGCAGAGATCATTGCTTTAAAACCTTCGTGAAAGAAATTCTAATTTGCTGCAGTTGTAGGCATCTAGATAATCTATACTAAGTTACTTTATTCCTGAAAATTAAATTTTCATATTCCAGTATATAGGAGACTTTCTTGAGTTGGAATTGGAGTTTTCTCTGTTTCAGTGTGTATCAGTAGGAAATGAAGATGCTGGCAGTAGTTACTTACTTACTTACTTACTTACTTACTTAGTTACTTACTTACTTACACAAAAAAAATTTAAAAAACCAAACCCACTGCCATCGAGTTGGGTCCAACTTATAGTGACCCTAAAGTTCAGGGTAGAACTGCCTCATAGAGTTTCTGAGGACCACCTGGTGGATTTGAACTGCTGACCTTTTTGTTAGCAGAGGTAGTACTTAACCCACTATACCACCGGGATTTCCACATGTGTATGAAGGCAGGTAGAAAAGACAAGTGTACTGTGAATAGGTTTCCTTATGTATCTAATGAGAAAATTCTCATCTTTGATATTAGTATTACTCCTTTTACTGACACTATTACCAAGAAGCCCTGGAAGCTCAAGGTTAAGTGCTTGGTTGCTAACTGAAAGGTCCATGATTTAAATTTACCAGGTACTCTGCTGGCAAAAAGACTTGGTGATCTGCTTCCATAAATATTGCAGCTTAGAAAACGCTAAAGGGCAGTTCTTCTCTGTCACACGGGATCCACATGAGTTGGAATTGATGAGACTATTACTGCTGTTACAGCCCTGGTAGCACAACAGTGAAGTACTTGGCCGCTGACTGAAAGCTGGCGGTGGAACTCACCTAGCTGCTTTCTGGGATGAAATTTTCATCCGTAATGATTACAGCCAAGAAAACTCTATGAAGCAGTTGTAGTCTGGCACATGCGGTCATCAGAAGTCAGAATCGACAGCACCTAGCAAGAACAACAACATTACTACTACTACCACCATTTATTGGGCTTTTTTGTGCCAGATGTTGTTTTAGGTGTTTTAAATATATTAGTGCATTCAGTTTTTACAGCACGCCACTGAATATGTCCTATTAACATCCCCATTTAACAGATGAACAAACATGTATCGAGGGGTTGAGTAACTCTCCTAGACCATGGAGCTTCTGTGTGGCAGAACTGTAACCTTTTGTTGTCAGGTTCTAGAAGGTGTGGTCCTGCCCATTCTGCTGCACTACCTACAGTTGGTCTAGTACTCTGGCCCAGTTAAAGCTCTCTGTCTATTGCTTATTTTCTTATCAGAAAAATGGTGAGTTTTGTACAGGTAGAAAAGATAAAAGAATTACATAAAATCCACTATCATGATTGCAGTGTGGATTTGAATTAACTTTTCTTGACTTATAAAATTCATCATCAGGAATTGATTTATTCTGAAATATCACTCATATGAAATGTTGCCTATTAGATCAAATTTTATGACACCACTATTGTAAAAACTCATGAAGAGGTTTACACACAGGAATAATTTTTGATGATTATTGGAGGAAGGAATGGAAGGAAAAACACTAACTAGACAACAGATAAATGTACCTTTTGAATGAATACACAGTACTGAGGAAGCCAGCTGAACCTCACCAAGCCAAGTCGCAGAAGCTTCATAGGACACATGCAAACTGTCTTATGGATGGAGTTACTGGGCTGAGGGCTGGAACTGTGGTCTTGGGGGACATCTAGCTCAACTGACATCATTTTTAAGGAAATTTTGGACATCTTTTTTAGTTTTTAAAATGTAAATTATTTCTTCTTTTTTTCCTACATATTTTGAATAGCCATAAAATTTATCTACGTGTTTCACTACTGGTGGAGCAAGGCAGGATGAAGAAAACCAAAAACACAAGGAAAAGATTAGTCCAAAGGATTAGTGGACCACAGCTAACACAGCCTTCACCAGACTGATTCCAGCACAACTAGATGGTGCTCAGCCACCACCATTAGCTGCTCTGGCGGGGATCACAACTGAGGGTCCCAAACAGAGCTGGAGAAAAATGTAGAACAAAATTCTAGCTTACACAAAGAAAAACCAGACTTACTGAACTGATTGGAGATTGGAGAAACCCCAAGATTATGGTCCCTGGGCATCCTTTTAACTCAGTAATAGAGTCACTTCTGGTGTTCACCCATCAGCCAAAGATTAGACAGGCCCATAAAACAAACAATAATATGAATAACTCAGACATGTGTTGTAGACTAAATGGGCACACTAACCCAGGAGCAAGGGTGAGAAGGCAGGAAGGGACAGGAAAGTTGGATGAGTGGAAATGGGGAGAGTTTTGACATGTCATGGAGTGGCAACCCCTGTCACAAAATGGTAAATATAATAATTATTTAATGAAAAACTAATTTACTTGGCAAAACTTCACCTAAAGAATATATTAAAAAATTAGAGCTTACTAGAGAAAGGTGGTGACTTCCACACTTAGATACTGATATAAGAATAAAGTACATTTGTGAATCACGATGTAACAGTAGTAGTGTGACTTCATGAATAAGTAGGAATGGAGACAGCAGAGATGCCAGTGAATATGCTCTTGATCTTTAATACCAGTGATTCTGAGAACAAGAATTCATGAATATTAGCTTAAAAAACAAAACAAAACACTGCCATCAAGTCGTGTCTGACTCATAGCAGCCCTATAGGTCAGAGTAGAACTGCCCATAGACTATTAGCTTAGTAAACTTTAAATGCTAATGTGTGATGTGGAAGTTACTATGACTGTTTAAGAAATTGTTTAGGACAGGAAGTAGACATAAAAAGAAACTATAGAACACATCTAGACAATTAGAATTATTTATATCAACAAAATACAGTTTTGAAGGAAACATGATGGTACATCAGTGTTAGAAATTATGGACATCATGTATCTCTTCTAAAATGTTGTAATAGACAAGAGTCAGAGGAATATAAGACCTAGTCACTTTAGTGTATTTGAACAAACTAGAATTGTGTGAATAAAATACTCAGTGTAGTTAGGCAAGTGAATTAGCATATTTCAAACCCTTGAACTTAAAGGCTGTGGCTATGAGATAATATCACTCATAGCAATAGTTTAAAAGTAGGAACAACCACACAATTACTTACATTTCTTGTAAGTACAGGGAGTGTTTTCCTGTGCATTATCTTATTTAATACTCACAAGGATCTTGTGAGATAGTCACTGCTACCCCATTTCATAGAAGAGAAGACTGAGGAAAAGAGAGGATTAGTTATGTGCACAAGCTTACACATTTAATATCATCCAGTAAATATTTAGTGAGTGCCTGCCGTGGATCTGGTACTGTTGTAGTTAGTAGGTGATTAGCAATAAGTAAAACAAGTCTCTACCTTCACAGAAGGACCTTACGTTCTATGAAAGAGATAGGCAACAAACAAATATACACGGAATCGTGTAAGTCTGATGGTGTTAAGGATCATGGTTGTGTAGAGCAGTAAAGCCTAGGAAAGGGAGAAGAGTGCTGGGAAGAGGTGCTGCCTGGGCTGTCATCATTCCTTTATACGGAGACCTGTATGCTGTTGTTCTATGCAGCTGAGTAGTTTCCAACTTATAACGACAGTATGTGCAATGGAATGAGCACTGTCTGGTCCTGCGCCGTTCTTACAATCGTTGCTATAGTTGAGCCTCTTGTTGCAGTCACTGTGACAACCCATCTTGTTGAGAGTCTTCCTCTTTTTTTCTGACCCTCTACCAGGCATGATGTTATTCTCTAAGGACTGGTCCCTTCTGGTAACATGTACAAAGTATGTGAGACAGAGTCTTACCATCTGGCTTCTAAGGAACATTCTGGCTGTACTTCTTCCAAAACAGATTTTCGTTTTGTTTTTGTTTGTTTTTCTAGCAGTCAATGGTATATTCAGTATCGTTTGTCAACCATAATTCAAAGGCATCAATTGTTTCCTGATGCTCTTTGTTCACTGTTCAGCTTTCATGTGTATATGAAGTGACTAAAAATACAACGTGTGGGTCAGGAGCACTTCAGTCCTCAAAGTGACATCTTTGTTTTTTAACACTTTAAAGAGATTTTTGTGTGTGTGTGTGACAGATTTTCTGACTGCAATGTATTGTTTGATTTGTTGACTGCTGCTTCCATGAGTGTTGATTGTGTAATCCCAGTAAAATGAATCCTTGACAACTTCAGTCTTTTCTCCATTTATCATGGTCCAGTTTGTGGGGAATTTTATTTATGTAGAGGTGTAATCTATACTGAAGTCCTTGATCTTTATCATTAAGTCCTTCAATTCCTTTTCACTTGTGGCAAGCAAAGTTGTGTCGTCTCCATATGTCTGATTCTTAGTCTTCCAATCCTGATACAGCTTTCGTCTTTATATAGTTCAGCTTCTCGTGTTGTTTGCTCAGCATACAGATTAAACGAATGTGGTAAAAGAATACAACCCTAAAGCCCATCTTTTTTTATTTTAAACCATGCAGTATCCTCTTGTTCTGTTCTAACAGCTGATCTTGGTCTTTGTACAAGTTTCTTATGAGCACAATTAGGTATTCTGGAATTCCCATTCTTCCCAATTTTACTCATATCTGTATCTATAATTATTTTTATTTATCTGTCTGTCTGTCTACTTATCTATCATCAGTCAAGAAATTTGTAGGAAGAACAGGAAGACGTCCCAGTGCTGACAGTGAAAAGAAAAATCAAGGATGCCATGTAACTGGAGTGGAGGAGTAAAGAGGAGAATGGTTGGAGTTTGAAACCAGATTTATCTTACTCCGCAACCCACATTTTAGCCACTCCACTGATTTAGTGTGGAAACCACACTATTACCTAATCTACTGTGGTCATGGAAACACACTGTATTAGAAAGATACATATTTTCATGGAAAAGAAGAGAGGCATGAAATCCTATCCTAGAAGTTGTGTGTAGAGTTCTGACTATATGAGGTTTAGAGGGGGATGCTTTGGATATGAAAGTAGACAATGATGTGGACCGTAAGTTTGGGACAATGAAAGTGTAACTCCCGTGCTCAGAATTCTTCATGTGATTCTCCAGCTTTAGAGGAATTAAGTAGTTTTTCCAAAGCTCCATAGCAAATATGGGGAAGCACTTGGTTTCATACCCAAGGCTGAATGATGATAAGGAGTGTGTTTGTTAAGTTGTGCTATTCTCCTTAGAGTGAGAAGTCAGTCGTGTTTCCTGGCTTCCCAATCACCCATAGAATGAAATCTATCAGCTTTAACATGGAATGTAGCATTGGCCTTCTCTTTGCTCTGATTTTTACTTGCCACCCTCCTGTACTTTAACCTAGAGCCAAACAGTGCTTGTTACAGGTTCGATACCCAAGACTTGGTGCATTCTGAAATGTCCTCCTCCCTTTAGCTCTGTAACTAGAATTTTATCTCTTCCTTGAAGCCCTTCTTGCATACTTTCCACCCGAGATTGGGTTGTAGCTCCTCCTTCTTTGCTGTATCTGGGGCTTGTGTGTCTTTATACTTGCTCATCATCTGCTGTAGAAATCCTGCCAGCTAGGGTTAGAACCTCTTCTCTGTGCATCTGATGCATGCATTTGATCTTGGCTGTTCTTTTATTGTGTATGTGTGTAGAGGTGTGTATGATTTCTTTGCTTACATGTCTTTATCTTCTTCCATACTCTAAGTCAACTGGTGAGCATAAGGCTTAGCATGTAGTAGATAGCTGTTCATTTAAATTAAACTTAGATAGAGTATTTGATGTGGAGTTTTAGTGTCAACAGTTTAGATCAGATTTAAACAAATGGAAAATGTTGAGAAATGACGTTAGTTTTCTATGACAGAAATGTTGTTGTTAGGTGCTGTCGAGTCAGTCCCGACTCACAGTGACCCCATGTATAACAGAATGAAACGCTGCCTGGTCTTGTGCCATGTCCACAATTGTTTTCATGCACAAGCCCATTGTTGTGGCCACTGTGTTGATCTATCTCGTCGAGAATCTTCCTCTTTCTCGCTGACCCTCCACTCTACCAATCATGATGTCCTTCTCCGGGGACTGATCTTTCCTGACAAAATATCCAAAGTATGTAAGATGCATTCTTGCCATCTTTGCTTCCAAGGAGCACTCTGGTTGTACTTCTTCCAGAGCAGATCTGTTTGTTCTTTTGACAGTCCATTGTACATTCAACATTCTTCTCCAACACCACAATTCAAAGGCCTCAATTCTCATTTTGTCTTCTTTGTTCATTGTCCAGCTTTCACATGCATAGGATGCGATTTAGAATACAGTGGCTTGAGTCAGGTGCAGTTTAGCCTTCAAGGTGACATCTTTGCTTTCCAGTACTTTAAAGAGATCCTTTGCAGCACATTTTCCCAATGCAATGAGCCTTTTGGTTTCTTGGCTGCTGCTTCCATGGGTGTCTATTGTGGACCCAAGAAAAATGAAATCCTTGTCACCCTCAGTTCTTTCTCCACTTATGATGATGTTGCTTAGTGGTCCAGTTGTGATGGTTTTTGTTTTCCTGATGTTGAGGTGCAATCCATACTGAAGGCTGTAGTGCTTGATCTTCATCAGTAAGTATTTCAAATCTTCTTCACTTCCAGCAAATGAGGTGGTGGTGTCTGTATAATGCAGGTTGTTAATGAGTCCTCCTCCAATCCTGATACTTTGTTCTTCCCCTTGTAATCTGGCTTCTCAGATTATTTGCTCAGTGTACAGATTGAAAAGATATAGGGAAAGAACATGCCCTGACACACACCTTTTCTTTAAGATTCCTAAAGAGCACAATTAGGTGTTCCGGAATTCCGATTTTACACAATGAGAGAAACAGGATATTATAAACATAAATTAAAAAACAAAAAACAAACCTAAAGGAGCCCTGGATAATGGTTAAGTGCTTGACTGCTAATTGAAAGGTTACCAGTTTGAACCCACCAGCTGCTGCATGGGAGAAAAATGTGGCAATCTGTTTCTGTAGAGATTTATAGCCTTGAAAATCCCATGGGGGCAGTTCTACTCTTGTTCTGTAGAATCACTATGAGTTGGAATTTACGGCACAAAACAACATAAAATAGTTGCTTAGTGAACGATTATTTATTATGTGCCGGACTTTAAATGTATTGCTAAAACTCGTCATTCCATTATTCCAAACCAAAGTCACACTTAAATGAGATGTCTTATTAGGTGTAACTTTCAAAGCCAAATTAATATCGTATTAGATACAACTTTCAAAAGTGAAATTTAAAAATGCATTTATTTTCAAATTCTTGCTAAATGGAATAGGATAAAGGGAAATGTTACTAGGGCTTTGAATGGTGGGAGTTCTTTAGAAAGAGACAGAAGTCATCTTTGTTTCTTTGTATTCAGTTTTTAAAACATTACTACAAATGTGTATACTTGGCTCCATGGCAGACTTCTTCCGGAAAGAACACTGTACTCATTCATAATTTGAATATGGAGAGTTGACCAGACAGAAGGCCGTGGGGGAAGTGAAGTCAGATAGGACCATGTATAATGCAGTGCTTTGAGTCAGCCTCAACTGTTGATTGTGAAGCCTTCAGTAAGTGCCATTCTTCCAACCTAAGTCCCAAAGAGGGATACTTAGGCCATGCCTACTTAATGTAATTCAGATATTTGAACACTAGGAAATTTACTCATTGGGAAATCGGTTGAGTAATTTTAATAGGGATTCTTACTGATTGCTTTATGTTTCTTGGACAGATATGTTACCCCCAAAGTGACTTAGCAGCACTAATAAAACATCTGTAGGCATGTGTTTTATCTGGCTTACATAACATTTATATGCTATGCTAGCATTATAGTGGTTGAATTGTACTCTCTAATAGATTTTAATGTAAAATTTTAAAAAAATGTTTCATAAATAATCGTAGTTTTTCCATACTTCTAATGGTACAATGTAACTTTTACTTTTTATGAGTTTGATTTTATTGTCTTTAATTTCTCAATATTTAGTGCTAAATGAAAGTCTTTATTTAATCCTAATACTTGGAGTCTTATATAGTAGGAAAGACTACATTAATGCTCAAAAGAGATACTTCAGATATTATCTTGCTTTTCAGTCCTTTTCATTCTCCAGTAAAAATACGTTCTAAAACTCTTGTTTGGTTTGGCCGCAGTGACACAGCAGCCAAAGCCCTCTGGGAAGCCTTACTGAGCAGCAAGCACAAAGAGGCAGTGATGGAAGTTCGGAGACATCTAGTGGAGGCTGCAAGCAGAGAAAACCTGCCAATCAAGATGAGCATGGGTAAGCATATCCACTGCGCCTGGGAAGAAAGGGTTTGCAGGCTCTGAGGAAGTTTATTTAATACTGTTCAGAACTGTGGGTCAACTCAGCCAACATGGAATCCAAGTAAAAGTATGAAAGAAATTTGTAAACCATTGAAAGGCTGAGAAATGGATATGTAGATACTAACTGCTTTACTTAGACTCAACTTTGGGAATTGTAGGAGAGTCCTTGCTTACAAAGAATAGTTCTTTTGTTTTTTTGAATGTGAGCTAGTGGTATTATAATCAGTTTAGGACACCTCACTTTCCTTCTTTTCCGCCTCTTCTCCCTATGCCACCCTACCCCTTTTTAAATATCGTTCCCCCTCACCATTATGGTCCTGAGAGAAGGTTCTTTTATCGATTTAGAATAATGAACTGCTGTGCGGAAAGCCAGGTGAGCAATTAGACGAGCCCCGCCCTGGCTTCTCACACTTAGAGTGGTCTGTTGGTTGTTGAGTCACATAATTGTTAGCACTTCTTCACCGGGGAGTAACACACCTCATTTTTCTCATTTCTCACTTTTTCACATTTTGCCTTGACATCACTATTAGAAGAATCTGACTGCAAGGGAATTTTAGTTCTATATGGCTTTTTGCTTCTAATAAATGTCAGAGAACCACAGAATTAATATTTTTATGTTAGGAAATAAATTTAGCTTTATTTTTTAGTGAAATAATTGTATTAATGTGGAAATAAAGATTGACATTCAAACTAGTTAGTTGGCAGAATTTACTCCTGGAAACTTGTTAAATTTTATTTCTCAGTTCTTTAGAACCAGGGTTCTTAGGATCTCTTGCTAGTAAGTATTAGAACATTGTATAAGGTAGGAAAACTTTTCTTTGCCAATATTTGTAGCTCAAGTTCTTGATTATTTTGGGGCTCAAAAATCAAATTTCAAGCTGAAATGCCAGCCAGCCAAGCTGAAATAGAAGAACAAAATTTTGAGGTAGACAAATGTGGGTAAACCTAGGAGAAAAAAGTTACAGTGTCATAATATGAAAAAAAAAAAAAAGACTTTAAGTGTGTTAGGTGATTGTATATAAGGGCTTTAAGAAGCGTGATGATAATAAGAAAAATGAAAACAACTAACATTTATTGTACATTTAATGTGCCAGATATTTTAACTCTTTACATGAGTTATCCTCACAGTGATTTCATGAGGTAGGTACCTTTTTGAAAACAAACCAATCCATTACCATGGCGTCAATTCCAACTCATGACAACCCTGTGTGTCATGGAGTAGAATAGCTCCATATCGTTTCTTCCTTTCTTTCTTTCTTTTTTTTGCTGCAATCTTTATGAAGCAGACTGCCAAGTCCTTCTTCTGTGGTGCTGCTGAGTGGGTTTGAACCTCTAATCTTTATGTTAGTAGTTGAAAGCAAACATGTACCATCCCATCTTTTAGGTAAGAACATTGAAAGAGAGAAAAGTAAGCTGATTAAGGCCATACATCCGATTGGGGGTAGGTCTGGGATTCAAATCCAAGTGTTCTGATGCCAGAGACTATGCTTTTAACTGTTCATAGAATCTTCTGATACAACCAACCAGTGTTATAAGTCCCATGAGTTGTCTAGTGAAAAAAGTTGCTGCCTTGAAGCCAGCCTCACGTTTGACTTTTAATTCCTGTTTCTTTATTTTATTTTTTAATTCTTACTGTCCTAGATACACATTAGTAACAAGTAGCTTTACCTAACAGAATTTCTTATCCTTAAGGATGTTGAAACAAGAACAAATTCAGATTAGGAATCAAGAATAGTAGGACTGCACTAAGGGTCTTGATGATAAGGTTAATTTAGATTACTTTTCAGTGAGATAGCTTTATGATCCTATTACAGAGCATAAATCAGTTTTTATTGCTCAATACAAGACCCTTGAAAGATCAATGCTTTTCAAAAGGGCTATATCTTTAAAAAAATAATCAGAGCCAGGAATAAAAAAAGGATGGGTAACTCCGCAAGGAATTTAAATTTTAAGATGTTTGGGTTTTCTGTCAACAGAAAAAAAAAAGATAAAATGGTTTGCTTTATCTAGAAACTCCAGACATTGGGAGGGGTGGTGGGAGAGAAAAGGGAAAGATGGAAAGAAACAGAAATAGGCAGTTGTTAATAAAATTTTCTGTAAGAAAAAACCAAAAATGTTGGCTCCAAACACTCTATCTAAGTGCCAGTGCAGTTTAGTGAAAGATAACACTGTATCTTTTATAATTTAGTAACAGATAACAGAAAGATTGCATTTCTGCTTCCTATCACTAGTGAGGATTTCTGGTGTGTGTCATTTCCATATACTAACAGATACATGACCATGAGCAGTAAAAAAACAAGCTGAAACTGAAACATAATAAAATGCTGACATTTGAAAATGGCCTATCATATTGCTTATCATAAAAAAAAAAGAAAAGGAAAATCGTGTTCTGGTGTTCTAGATGGCTGGAATTCTTTTTCTAGCAGGATTTAAAACTGTAAAATATTCTTTAAACTATGCACTGTTCTTATAAGCCCAGCTATAAATTCTATTGATGTATGTATTTTTTTCTAACTGTGATAGAGGCTTCTGATACTTCGAGGCCTTTCAACTGATGTTTATATTATAGACTGAGGAGAATCTTGTATTTAATTTCACTGAGACGGACCCATGATTGAAACCTCAGATCTTAAATATAAATTTTCTCAGTATAAGGTAGCCAAGCCAAGCCAAGTGCCATCGAGTCGGAAGGTCATATTAAAACATTATGAGCACCAAGAGAAATAAACACTGACTTAAGAGAAGAAAGTTTAATTGTTAAAACAAGGAAAAAAATTCATTTCATCATTTTGGATATAAACATGTCCTCTTCCTGAGCATTTGGTGTTAAATTGTCAGTTAATGAAATTGATGTGTTCCAGAAAGGTGATTTTTAAAACTTTGTAAACTGGATTGTATTTTCCTCACTGGCTTTCATATGGATGGGTATATTCTGAAAGTAAAAAGAAAAAACAAAAGTTGCCACTGAGTTGATTCTGACACGTGGTGACCCTGTGTATTTCAGAGAAGAACTGCACTCCATAAGGTTTTCAATGATTGATTTTTTTGAAAGAACTTCTCCAGAACTTTCTTCTGAGATGCCTCTGGGTGAATTCAAACTGTGAGCCTTTTGAACACAGCCGTTGGAGCCAACCAGGGACAAAAAGCAAAAAAACTGAAAAAACAAACAAAAAAAAAAACAAAAAAAAACCCTTACCATCAAGTTGCTGCTGATGCATAGCAACTAAAATGTCCACTTGCAGAAGAAAGGAGTAGAGGGTGCTCATCTCAAACTATGATGCAGTGTACAGTGCAGTTTCTCTGGAACACCACTGTGACTGGGAAGTCTACACTAATTTGTCATATAATTCTTTATAAAATGGACACATTTCCCAGTGACAGAAACATTCTACTAAAGCCAACACGAGACAGATAAGTTCATGATGCTGTCCTTTCTTTCATAGCCAGATTTCCTCAGAGTACTCTATGCTTGGAAACTCTGGTGGTGCGGTGGTTAAGTGCTACAGCTGCTAAACAAAAGGTCAACAGTTTGAATCCACCGCACACTCCTCGGAAACTCTATGAGACAGTTCTACACTGTCCTATAGGGTTGCTTTCAGTCAGAATTGACTTGAAGGCAATGGGTTTTGTTTTGTTTTTGGGGTATTCTATGCTTGGCTCTTTTATTTCCTCATTAGTTTTTTGCTTATTAACCTAGGAGAATCTGGCTTCTAAAACTTTTTTTGCGTTAATGAAAAATCCCTGACTACCGAATCTAAGAACATTCTTAGTGATTTCTTTGTAGCATTTGCTAATAGACCATTGCCAATTTTTTTTTACTTTTGTCACGTTTTCTGTAACTTTAGGCTGTCTTGTGATGGAGTGCAAAATCAATTATATCTGATTCACTATCAAACTTACGTCTTTATCCATAAAAAGTGGAGAAAACATCTATTTTCTGGAATTTGGTTACAGGGTAGGAGAAATAAAAGCTTGGAGCAGAGTAAAGATTGTGACTGTTGAGCAGATGAATTGCTGTATTGTAATTATGAATGCTCTACCGACTCGACGGCACTTGGCTGGCCTATAGAAAAATCTACATGAGAAGTATGATTATTAAGATTGTGTGTCAGCTTGGCTGGGCCATCATTCTCAGTCATTTGGCAGTTGTGATATAGTTTGGCAGTATACTGATGATGTGATCACCTCCATGATAAGATTCGATAGAATATAGTCACTTCCATGATGGGATACGTTGTGAGTAGCCAAACATTTGAAAGAAGTTTCCTTGGGGGCTGTGGACTGTATCCAGTATAGGTGGACTCTAGAAAGGCTTGTGAACTTTTGCTCACACTAGATGCTATAGCTGGCTCCTGTTGGTCTGACCTTTGGTTCTTGGGATTTCAACTAACAGCTTACCTGCTGTCTTGCCCACCCGTGTTGGGATTCCTCAGTCTCTGAAAGCTGTGAGTGAGCGCCTTGCCCTCTTCCCTGTCAGTCTTGGGTTCACCAGCCCCTGTGGCTGTATGCATCAGGAGAAACCTCTATCCTAGCCCACGGACTTGGGATGTTTCAGTCTACAATCACGTGAGCTGTTTCCTTGATATGTATCTCTTTACATTTGCTTGTACATTTTACTCATTTTGCTTCTCTGGAGAATCCAACCCATCACAGGAAGCTGAATTATAAGAAGTTTGTAAAAAATTTTTATTGTGATTAAGTGAAAGTTAAGAAGAAACAGCTGCAAACGTCCATTAATAATCGGGACATGGAATGTACAAGGTATGAATCTAGGAAAATTGGAAATCATCAAAAACGAAATGAAATGCATAAATATTGATATACTAGGCATTAGTGAGCTGAAATGGACTGGTTTTGGCCATTTTGAATCTGACAATTGTATGGTCTACCATGCTGGGAACAAAAACTTGAAGAGGAATGGTGTTCTGTTCATCATCAAAAAGAACATTTCAAGATCTGTCCTGAAGTCCAGTGCTGTCAGTGATAGGATAGTATCCATATGCCTACAAAGAAGGCCAGTTAGTATGACTATTATCCAGATTTATGCACCAACCACTAAAGCCAAAGATGAACAGATTGAAGATTTTTACAAGCTTCTGCAGCTTGAAATTGGTCGAGCATACAATCGGGACACATTGACAATTACTGGTGACCGGAATGCAAAAGTTGGAAACAAGAAGGATTGGTGGTTGGATGCTAGAGATTGCATGACAGAATTTTGCAAGACTAATGACTTCTTCATTGTAAATACCTTTTTGAACCATCACAAATGGTGACTGTACCATGGACCTCACCAGATGGAATACAGAGGAACCAAATTGACTATGTCTGTGGAAAAGATGATGGAAAAGCACCATATCAGCAGTCAGAACAAGACCATGTGCTGACTGTGGCACAGATCATTGATTGCTCATATGCTAATTCAAGTTGAAACTGAAGAAAATTAGAACAAGTCCACAAGAACACATAATCTCTCCTGAATTTAAGGACTATCTCAAGAAAAGATTTGATGTGTTGATCCCTAATGACTGAAGACCGGAAAAATTATGGAATGACACCAGAGACGTCATCCATGAAGAGAGCAAGAGGTCACTAAAAAGACAGGAGAGAAAGAAAAGACTAAATTGGATGTCAGAAGAGACTGAAATATGCTCTTGAACATCAAGCAGTTAACACAAAAGGGAGGAATGGTGAAGTAAAAGACCTAAACAGAAGATTTCAAAGAGCAGCTCGAGAAGACAAAAGAAAGTATAATGACATGTGTAAAGAGCTGGAAATGGATAATCGGAAGGGAAGAACATGTTCTGCATTTCTCAAGCTGAAAGAACTGAAGAAAAAATTCAAGCCTCAAATTGCAATAGTGAAGGATTCTACAGGGAAATTATTATATGACTTACGGAGCATCCAAAGCAGATGGAAGGAATATACAGCATCAATAGACCAGAAAGAACTGGTCAATGTTCAGCCCTTTGAAGAGGTAGCATATGATCAGAAACTGATTGTACTGAAGGAAGAAGTTGAAGCTGCAGTGAAGGCATTTGCTCGGAGCCAGCCTCAGCAGGGTCTGGGATCACAAAGAGATGGGTGGCGTTGGTGAAGAAAGAAATGATGAGACGCAGACAACCAGGAATCTGAAGATTGGCAGCCTGTCAAGGCCTGTCTTTCTTTATTTTTTATATATTCAGTGAGTGACGTGATTTCTTGGACCATATAAGCTGTTGGCTGATACCTTGTGGTCTTTTTTCATGTTAATCGTTGGGGTTTTTTAGGTAATGGCCCGAGGCAAGTATATTGTGGTTATAATCAACAGTGAAAAACAAAGTTATCCCTTGAGCTCAATCAGCTCTATCTATACCTCAAGGTTAAAAGATGCAGGAGGAGGGGTCTAAAGGTTATAATCTGGCTGTCTCTATTTGTTCCTTCTTTGCTCTTTATTTTATCTCTTCCTGTGGGGACAGTAAATACCTACTGTCCTCCACCCTATGCCTTTCTTAAGCTGTTCTAAGAAGGGTATTTCTTTAGTATTTACTCATTTGCCATACCAAATATAATAGACTTGGGAGCCTATCCATCTTCCTGATGCAGGGAATCGGATGTCTGTATCTAAGAGCTGTGCGGGGGGTCATCCCTGGGGAGCTTCCCAGGGCATTCCTGCAATCTTGCATTTCACATGTGGAGGGGGATGTGCAGTTGAGGGAAGCCAGTGGGGCTGGGCCGGCCTTGGCATTCCTGGGCTGGGTGTTCCCAGGCTGGGCGTTCCTGGGCTGGGCGTTTCTGGGCTGGACGTTCTGTGTCGGGATTCATTAGGCCTAGGGGGTTGTAAAACCCTTCTTAGAAGGCATCTTCTTTGATCCTTGTGCTGGGAAATAAAGGGGTATTTTTGAGGAAAGTTTAATTAGGATGCAAAATATCATCAGGGAGAGTACAGCCAGAAATATGTCAGGGGTGAGATGCATCCACCCACCATCACATAGGCTTGTAGCTTTGCTCACAGAGGCCTTTGTGGGTGACAGGCCTTGGCAGGCATTGGCAAAAATCGAGGCTCCAGGAATTGATTGAATATCAACTGAGATATTTCAACGAACAGATGCAGCACTGGAAGTGCTCGTTCATCTCTGCTAAGAAATGTAGAGGGCAGCTATCTGGCTAACCAACTGGAAGAGATCCATATTTATGCCCATTCTGAAGAAAGGTGATCCAATCGAATGCAGAAATTACTGAAAAATAAATATCATTAATTTCACCCATAAATAAAATTTTGCTCAAGATCATTCAAAAGTGACTGCAACAGTATATTGACAAGGAACTGCCAAAGATTCAAGCAGGATTCAGACGAGGATGTGGAACAGGGATATTATTGCTGATGTCAGATGGATCTTAGATGAAAGCAGAGGATACCAAAAAGATATTTACCTGTGTTTCACTGATTATGCAAAGGTATTCAACTGTGTGGATCATAATAAATTATGGCTAACATTGCAGAGAATGGGAATTCCCAAAGACCTAATTGTGCTCTTAGGGAATCTGTATATGCATCAAGAGACAGTCATGTGAACAGACCAAGGGGGCACTGCATGTCTTAAAGTCAGGAAAGGTGTGCATCTTGGTTGTATCCTTTCACCATTCTTTTTAATCAGTCTGCCAAACAAGTAATCTGAGAAGCTGGATTATACAAAGCAGAATGAAGCATCAGGATTAGAAGATGACTCATTAACAACCTGCATTACACAGATGACACCACCTTACTTGCTGGAAGTGAAGAAGATTTTAAACAGTTGCTGATGAAGATCAATGACTACAGCCTTCAGTATGGTTTGCACCTCAACATCAAGAGAACAAAAATCCTCACAACTGGACCACTAAGCAACATCATAATAAATGTATAGTGATTGAGGGTATCAAGGATTTCATTTTATTTGGGTCCACAATCAACACCCATGAAAGCAGCATTGCACTGGGAAAATCTGCTGCAAAGAATCTCTTTAAAGTATTGAAAAGTAAAGATATCACCTTGAAGGCTAAAGTATGCCTGACCCAAGTCATGGTATTCTCAGTTGCATCATATGCATGTGAAGCTGGACAATGAACAAAGAAGACAGAAGAAGAATTGATGCCTTTAAATTGTGGTGTTAGAGGACAATGTTGAATGTACCACGGACCACCAAAAGAACAAACAGATCTGTTCTGGAAGAAGTACAACAGAGTGATCCCTGGAAGCATAGATGGCAAGAATGTGTCTTACATACTTTGAGCATGTTGTCAGGAAGGATCAGTCCCTGGAGAAGGACATCATGCAAGGAAGACCCTCAACGAGGTGGATCGACACAGTGGCTGTAACAATGGGCTTAACCATAAAAATGATTGTGGATGTGGCACAAGACTGGGCAGTGTTTCGTTCTATTGTTCATAGGGTCACAATGTGTCAGAACTGATTCAATGGCATGTAAGAACAACAAGTGAAAGTCTGTAATCCAAGTCAGTTTTGCATACCAGCATCTTTGCGACTCTATCTGCTCTCCTCATCCTGTGGCGGCACACTCTTCGTTTTCACTCTTTGCTTGCAGCATCCACTCTGCCAACATTGTCCCTTCCTCTCCACCCTCTCCTTCCCCCTCTAGAAAGAAACCAGTAGGACAGCCTCATATGTATATACATATACATATATATATGTATAAAACCCTAAAGTACATATACCACATGCATCACTCTGTGTCCCTGAGTCCAGTCCATTCTTTGTCTGAAGTGCTGGCTTCAGTCCTGGTTTTCATGTCTGGGCTAGCAGTAAGTCTAGGGCCCATGCTCTCAGGGGACCATCAGTTCTGGTCTTTTTAACAGAGTTCTTGATCTGCGCACTTCTTTTTCTCTTGCTATGTCAGGAACTCTACATCGTGTCCCCTGTCAGGTCTGTTTTGGGTGGTGGTCGGGCACCATTTGGTTGTTCTGGTCTCATACTAATGTAGTACTAAGAAGGTTTTTAATGAGGGTGAAATCAAAGCACACAGATCAAACTAGATGGTATCCCCTTTCCTTTCTAGATGAGATTCATTATTTCAGTTTTCCCAAGTTTTTCTAGGCTTTCTGCTCAATATCCTCCTTCTGATTACACTGCCCCTTTTTACACAAAATTCTAAATGCAAGCCTCACACCCCTCTGGATTTTTCAGCTTAGTTGCAATCCCATTACTGCTTCCCTGTCTCTGCATACCCTCCCAAGATACCTCTGCTATTCGAGTTTCCAAACTGCTGTGATCACATTTTTATAGAAAAATCTCTAGCCACATTTCTAGATGACAGTCTAATCCATTACATTGTGATACTTGCTAATATACTGTCCTAGTTCTGGGGCACCTGAGTGTCAGCGCCATACACTCACCACTATTTTCTGTTTTCCAAATTAGATGTGATGAGCTGCTATGACCATTTCTGACATTGCAAGTCTTCACCATCACATTGCCTTTAGTTTAGAGCTGACAAAAAAAGCTGTTTGTAATCATCTCTTAAAATGTGATGTTCAGAACTGAACACATGTCATGTTTTTCCTCTCCTTTTGGACACTAGACTTGTCTTAGTGAAACACCGGATAAAATTAGGGATTTGTGTTTCCCATTAGTACCACACCCACTATTATTTCCTGCTTTCACCATTTAGTATCACTTGCTTTGAAAAAAAGCAATAAATCAAAACACTTTGAAATTTTATTTGATGTAGTTTCCCGCTTACAACATATCCAGGTTACAATAAACCACAATTGTGACCATTTTTTATAATCTGTGTATTTTATGTACATATTTATGTATTAAAATATATCTGTAGGTTTATATATGTTTCAACCAAGTACAAATAAAGATAGCATTTATAAGCATACTGATAAAAGGCAATGATAATGAAAACTAAAAAAAAAAGTGAGGTACTCAACTTACTTCAGAACTTGCTTATGATCAAGCTGTCAGAAGAGGTACCAGTTGTAAGTCAGGGACTACTGTACTTTGGTTCAACAATTATTGAGAGTACTCATAATAATTTCACTCTGCTTCCTGTTATTGGTGCTTGAGTTCATCCCGTTCTAGCCAGACAGCAGTTGTGTTTTGATCATATCTACCTTTCTATGGAAAGTTTCATCTAAGATTAAGGAGAGTGTATGTATGTATACATACCTGTGGATGTGTGCGTACACATACCTGTGGATGTGTGTGTGTGCATGTGTTTCAGTCAGCTTGTGCTGCTCTAACAGAAATACCACGAAGTGAATGGCTTTAATAAAGGAAAGTTTATTCTGACAGAGTCTGGTAGGCTACAAGTCCAAATTTAGGATGTCTGCTCCAAAGGAAGTCTTTCCTCCTTGGTCGGCTCTGGAGGAAAGTCCGATGTTGCATTGATCTTTGTCCAGGGAGCGTCTTGGCGCAGGAACCTCAGGTCTGAAGGATGCGCTCTTCTCCCGGTGCTGCTTGCTTGATGGTGTGAGGTTCCCAATGCTCTGCCTGCTTCCCTTTCCTTTTATTTCTTGTAGGATGCAAGGATTAAGGGTGGTATGAGCCACACTCCAGGAAAACTCCCTTTACAGTGGAGCAGGGAGGTGATCTTCTGAAGGGATTTACAGTCCCACCCTAGTCCTTTAACATACAGCACAGCAAAATAAAGGCCTCTTTCTAGATAGAGAAATTAAACTACTTTGGAGGGGGCATTTACCCAGAAGGTAGTACAAAGCTACAGATGCAGATATGATTGTGCCATTCCACTGTTTAAAATCCTCTGATGGTTCCCTATTGTCTCAAGATAGTGTCCAAATTCCTTAGCCTGGTTTTTATAACATCTTCCTAAAAAAGCCCAGGTTGAACAGTGTTTAAGCACCTGACTGTTAACACAAAGGACATTAGTTTGAAACCTTTTGGGAGACAACAAAGATAACAGCCTTGGAAACTCTATGGTGCAGTTCTGCTCTGTCCTATAGAATTTCTGTGAGTGGAATCTACTCAACAGCAATGGATTTTTGTTTGTTTGTTTCATTTTCTGCTTTCTGGCCTCATCCCTCACAACTGCACTTGAGCTACCTCTTCCTACTGCCTTCCTTCCCTGCTTCTCATTCCCGAGGGTGAACATCTGCAGCTCCAGGTGTTTGTTGTCTTTGTCAGAAATGGTTTATTTGATGGTCCCCCAAGTCTGTTCTTTACCCTTCTTTGCCCATGTCTCCAGAGACTAGCCTTTAGGAACTGCCTCAACAGGCTTTCCGGGCCTCTGCCTTTAGTTGGATTTGGTCAGTAAGAAGCATGGGCGAGAGATTTGGAGGGTTGGGAGAGAGAGTGGTTAGGGTATTGACTACCCTGCCAGAATACAATTGGTCGCCTCCCGTCTAACTGTCCCTTGTTGGTTTTCTTTAACACTCTTGATTTCCTTTGTCAGTTGCTATGCAGTTGATTATGGCACATACTGTTTGCATGTGTGTCAGAGCACAACTGTGCTCTGTAGAGTTTTCAGTCACTGATTTTTTGGAAGTAGATGGCCAGGTCTTTCTTCGAAGGCACCTCTGGGTGAACTCAAACCTCCAGTCTTTTCGTTAGCAGTGAGCAAGTTAACTGTTTGCCACACTCCTGAACACCTCTCTTATCTTACATCCTTGTAGAAAGTTCCTTTGTTAAACTTTCCTCTTATTTTCCTGTTGGCTTGTGCCATAACTTTCCTGGCAGAGCCTTGCCTAATATAGTCATTCACATCCTGTTATGGATTGAATGTGGCATCCCAAAATGTGTGTCAGTTTGACTAGACCATGATTCCTAGTATTGTATGGTTAACCTGCGTTTGGTGATCTGGTGTGATTAACCTATGTGTTGTAAATCATAATGTTTATGGTGTTAATGAGGGACAAACAGAGCCAATTATGTTAATTAGGCAGGTCTCAATCTATGGGATTATGGTGCATCTTGAGTCAATCTCTTTTGAGATATAAACAAATTCAGCAAAGAGGAGTGGGACGTCAGTACCACCAAATAAGAAGAGCTAGCAATGGAGCAATGCCCTTTGGATTTGGGGTCACTGCACTGAGAAGCTGCTAGACCCAGGGGAAGAGTGATGACAAGGACCTCATCCCAGAACTGGCAGAAAAAGCCTGAACCTGGAGTTGGTACCATGAATTTGGACTTCCAGCCTTCTAAACTGTGAGAGAGTAAACTTCTGTTTGTTGAAGCTGTCCATCTGGAATATTTCTGTTATAGCAGCACTAGAAAGCTAAGACATATTCCAAGGTACCCACACTACACACATGTGTAACACACATCTTTTCTGTCAAAACGCCTCTCATTGTCATTACCTAATACAGGTGTTGCTTTCTCTGTGGCATCTTGTTTCATTCCTTGCTACCCTACTCTCTTCCCCTTCCACAACAGACTCAACTGAGAAGAAAGAGCTGGTGATTTACTTTAAAAAAAATCAGCCATTGAGAACCCTATGGCACAGTTTTAGTCTGATGTACATGGAGTATTCCAGGGGTCCTATTTCCTGCAGTGCTAGACTGGTACAATTTTCTAGAGGACGTTGGAATCATAGCTGAATGTCAAAATATAAGGAAGGAAAGCTTATTGAAATTTATTTTTCAACGGCACTTGGCTGGCTAGACATTATCTAGATTTGTAGATAATAGGCTATTGTGTTCATTAATTCAAGGGATGTTTATTATGTGTGCATACTATGTATTAGGTCCTAGTAGGGAATAGGAAACATGTAACATGTTTTCAAGTGAAAAGCCATTTCACTTTTCAGAATCTGTGTGTGTGTGTGTGTGTGAGCAAAGTGAAGATTTTACTGCCTGCTGCCTAATTATGCTAATTTACTTGAAGGATAAAAACCATTTGTCAGCAAGTCAGTTCTGATTCTTGACAATCCCATGTGTGTCAGACTGAAACTGTGCCCCATACGATTTCAGTGGTTGAGTTTTTAGAAGTAGAACACCAGGCCTTTCTTCCAGTGTGCATCTAGGTGGACTCACCTTTCAGGTAGCAGCCAAACTCATTCGCTGTACCTGAACTCCATGTCAAAGATGTTGTTGTGAGGTGGTTGTGTACCACAGAACAAAGCACTGCCAACTTCTGCTCAGTCAGAGTCACACCTGAGCCCAGTGCTGCAGCCACTGTGTCAGTCCATCTCATCAAGGTTCTTCCTCTTTTTCTCAGACCTTCTACTTTTCCAAGCACAGCATTCTCCAGGGACTGATCCCTCCTGATAACATGTCCAAAGTAGATGAGTCAAAGCCTTGCCATCTGTCACAGATTGAATTGTGTCGCCCCTGAAATATATGTAGCCATGTGGCTGGGCTGTGATTCCCAGTATCTTGTGATTGTCCTCCATTCTGTGATTTTCCTGTGCTGTATGTTAAAGGACTAGAGTGGGACTGTAAACCCCTTTAGAAGATCACCTCCCTGCAGCACTGTAAAGGGGGTCTCCCTGGAGGATGGCTTCCACTACCCTTAGTCCTTTCATTCTACAAGAGATAAAAGGAAGGGAAGCAGGCTGAGAATCGGGAACCTCACACCATCAAGCAAGCAGCATGGGAGAAGAGTGTGTCCTTCAGACCTGAGGTTCCTGTGCCAGGATGCTCCCTGGACAAAGACTGATGCCGTACTGGCCTTTCTTCCAGAGCTGACCAAGGAGGAAAGCCTTCCCCTGGAGCATACATTCTGAATTTGGACTTACAGCCTACCGGACTGTGTAAGAATAAATGTTTCCTTGTTAAAGCTATCTACTCTGTAGTATTTCTATTAGAGCAGCACTAGCTGACTAAAATACCATCCTTGCTTCTAAGAAGTGTTCTGGCTGTAATTCTTCCAAGACAAGTTGATCACTCTTTTGATAGTCTGTGGTAAATTCATATTCTGTATTTTTGGCCAACAACGTATTTCAGAGGTGTTGGTTCTTCTCTGGTCTTCCTTATTCACTGCCTAGCTTTCACAAGTGTTTGTGAAATTCAAGGTATTCTGTGAAAAGAGAACATATCATGATGAAATTTTTTTTTGTTTTCCTGAGCAAATGAAGAAACATTATAAAAATAATGATCAATGGCCATCCAACTGTATATGAAGAGTCTTGTACTGGGTCTAGGAGTGGAATTACTCTGTAGGATGTGTTTATTGATCATATCCTTTGGAAATATGTGACTAGAATAATGGTTTCAGAAGTGAAAGTAGGGATTTAGAATTCATTACCTAGTGATGATGTGGAGACGTAAGGCATGAAGTTCTGAAGGAAATATGAAGTTGATCATCCAGGGAAAGAAGGAAGAATGAATGAGATGAGGGTTGAAGACAGCACCCTAAAGAAAGTATCTGTTCAACAGGTGTGGAGAAGAGAAGAGTTTATAAAAAGAGTCAGGGAAAGAGTTCTCATGAATTAAGAAATAATGCCTAAAAGCATTAAAGAACCTGTGGTGCAGTGGTTAAGATTTCAGACTGCTAACCAGAAGCTTGGCAGTTCAAATCCACTGGGTGTTCCTTAGGAACCTGATGGGGCAGTTCTGCTTTGTCTTACAGGTCACTTTGTTTTGGTCCTTTAAGCATTAAGGTCATTAAACAAATGTTTCCCTTTTACACTGCCTCACCTAGAATGGAAGAAGTTGCATGTCCTCTATTTCTCCAGTTTCTCATCTAAAAAATGTATATTTGCATTTCTGATGCTGTCTGTGTCTACTTTCTGACTACACTTTTAACTTAAATGGGTATTTTTTCTTTTTCTTTCTTTTTCCTCCTTTGATGCCTTTTAAGTTTTCCCAACATAAGGGATCCTTAACATAAGAGTATGGACTAGCAGTTTAACAACCTTGAGAGAATGATATGGTTGGGGGTGGCAGATTTATTTACTTAGAGGTTCCCTGAAAAGCAGAGATTCCTTTGGAAGTGAGAGTAGACCCAGCAGGGAAATAGTCCTGTCCTGGCAGCCTGGTAATCTGCTTGTGGACAAGAGGAGTACGTTATCCATTTTCTTCCATGCTCTCTGCTTGAGTTTATAAACATTAACACAGTGTTTAAGTTATCCTCTGCAAGACTACATTTCCAAAGAAACCCCAACTGTAAATGTTACTGGTGGTTTTATATTTCACTGTTGTGTGCAGCTTTTAGGGAGAGCTGTATGTTTCCTGTTTGTTCCCTCCGACCCTGCAGTTGTCATGCTTTGTTTGACATTGACCTAGAAACGTATCTCACAGTGATTTCTGAATTTTGAAACCATTTGACTGAATTGATTCGTAGAATCCAAATGCTCTTTTTTACACTGATTTCTTATTCTACTTATATAATGTTGTGGAGTTCAAACGTTTGTATAACAAGAAACATGCTATTTCAAGGATGCCCCACAAAACCCTTTTTCAGTATTTATGGTGTTATAAAAAGGAACATCAATTTCCAGCTGGACTTTATCCAAGTTTCCCTACATAGACGGCTGTATATATTGCCCTTTAAATCCCTGCAGGAGATTTATAATTTCTTCCTTCTTCCACCTTTAATAATTTGTTTCAATGTCTAATAGTTGTTACGATCAGGAATTTTTTTCTTGTGTCTGACTTAAATCTCTCCACCTGCATGTTAACCATATTTCTTTGCCCTTTGACCTCAGCAGATGTAGAAGGCAGGCAGTTATTACTCTCCTGTTTCTTTATGTGTTGAAAGATGATGCCTCACCCATTGTACAAATCGGTGATAGTAATAAAGCCAAATAAAGCCAAATCTCTCTTTATTACTATCAGTGATAGTAATAAAGCCAAACCTCACAGAGAAAAACACATGTCTACTTTTCATGAAACAGACATTATCTTATTTTGCAATCAAGAGAATCTTTCAAAATATAAACCAAAATTTACTTCTTTAGACTCCACTCTGGTCACGATGGGCTGAGATATACGTGCATGTATTGAACATTTATTGAGGGTACGTTAAATGTCCGCGGCAGATGAGTCAGACCAATACGTAACGTAAGTATGGTGAAAAAAAGTATTTCCTAGGTGAACTCAGAATACAAATAAGGAAGCAGTTTAGTTTACTTAAGGGTGAAGACCAAACCAAACCAAACCACAGCTGTTGAGTTGGTTCTACTCATAGTGACCCTACAGAGCAGGATAGAACTGCCCCATAGGGTTTCCAAGGCTGCAAACCTTCACAGAAGCAGACCGCCACATGTCTCTCCCTTGGAATGGCTGGTGAGTTTGAATCACTGGCCTGTTGTGTAGCAACTGAGCAGTTTAACCACTGTACTACTAGGAGTCTCACTTAAGAGTAAACAAAACAACAACAAAAATACAAACAAACCCACTGCCATCAAGTTGTTTCTGACTCATAGCAACTCTACAGACAGACTAGAAGTGCCCCATAGAGTTTCCAAGGAGTGCCTGGTGGATTTGAAGTGCTGATCATTTGGTTAGCAGCTGTAGCACTTAACTGCTCCACCACCAGGGTTTCCATAAGAGTAAAGATATCTTGAATTAATTTAGAGTGGCATACTAGAGAAAAGGTCCATAGAAATCTCAGAAGAAGATGGTTTTAAAAAGAATGAACCCATAGTTATGCAGGAAAACAAGAAAAGGTACCAGCAGGAGATAAGAATTTTTGAGAACTTCCCGGAAGACAAAAAAAAAGGAGGACCCAATTGATGGAGGAAAAAAGCAGAGAAAATCAGTCTAAGAAGTCATAAGTGGAGGTGGGTCTTTTGATGAACATCCCAAAGAATCTCTAAATTTAGAAAGTCACTGTACAGTCCTCATAGTTAAAGAACTGTAGTTGGAAGAGTTGGACAATTCTATCCCATCCTTTTCTCCACTTACATTCAGTAGCTGTAGTAATTTTTTTTCCTCTCCAATCTAAAGCTCAGAAAACTGCTCTCTAGAGAGTAGACAGTCCTCCCAGTGAGAACTAAGAGAAAGGAGTGTTGGAACCTGAAAAATGTAGAGTATGACTAGAGTTAAACAGTTGACAAAGAGAGAGGAAAGAACAGAAAACATCTCTCTTCAGGGGTTTTCTCTCTGCTTGTGTTCTTGAGGTGTAGTGAATTGCTGTAATATGGCCCATGTACCCATGGCTTGTTGATTAAGTGCTAAGTCTGCTAACTGACATTTCAGCAGTTCAGATCTGCCAGGCATTCATTGGAAAGTCTATCGAGCAGTTCTACTCTGTCCTATAGGATTGCTGTGAGTTGGAATCAACTCAATGGTAATGGGTTTGGTTTTACCCATTATCCTGTGACTCCCCCAAAAATGATTGGGTGAGACTCTGCAACTAAGTGTTTGTTGCCCACCAAGGGGATTGGACAGCCTGCTGATAGTGCAAATAAGGTCCACAGAACACTTGTGGGGTGGGACCCTGCAAATAATGTATATGGAACCCTAACAAGGGGATTGGGTAGCTTTGCCATGCCACTGGGCTTAAAATGAGCCATTCCCAGAGACTAGAAGGGGTACCTTATTATCATCAGGAAGAAGCACTGTGAGTGGAGTGCATCATTTGGACCTGGGGGTTCCCTGTACTGACCCAGAAGACAGAGAGAGCTGGGGTTCTCTCCTAGACAGAAGACAGTGAGAAGCAGCGGCTAGCATGGCAGAGTCCAGTGGCAAAAAAATGGCAGTAGCAGAACCAGGAGACCAGTGTGAGACAATGAGGTGGGCTTCTTGACTCATGGAGTGAGATAGCTATGAGAGGTATGCCTGTCCAGGGAGCTGAATGCTTTTAGCCCAAGGCTTCCTGATACAGTACCTCCAGGCACATACTGGTGGCGCTAAAGAAGTTTGTGACACTTCTGCAAGCAAGGCAGATGTCAGGCGGAAAGGCAAGAGGCCAAGGACTGAGAGAGAGGCCTGTCTGCTTACGTGGCTAGGGAGAAACAGTTCTGACTGAAAACTTATATCCTGAGTCATTCCTGACTCTGAATTGTAAGTTGTTATTTTCCTGATAAATCCTGTAACTGTGAGTACAGTCTGTGAATTCTCTGTGGCCATGCAATGGATTATGGAACTAGCAGGGAAGTAGAGTACCATGGGAGGAATGCCTGGTGTCAGAACTGGTAAAAAGACTGGAGAGAAGAGGCATGTTTAGCTTCCACCTCATAGGCATCAGCTTTGAGCTGATACTAATGTTGGTTCTCTCTTCTCGCCTTGAAGCTGGATGAGATCTAATGCTGTCACACAATTTTTATAGCGTACTATGGACAATTTTCTGTCAAGATGGTCCACCTAGGGAAACAGTCCTATAAACTTGCAGAGGCAACCTATACCAGCTCTCCTTATGAACAGACAGAACTTGTCATTCCTGCATTTGAACTGATTTGACCACCAAAGAGCAAAGAGCACTTCTTGTTATTATCGATCTACAGATGAGGAAACTAAACCAAACAGAGATTATTGCTTGATCTTTCATTTTGTGGTTAAGTTTATAGCTGGAAGTTGAATCCAGACTTGTCTGCCTCTGTTAGTTGGTTGATTTTTACTGCTTTGAATTTTTTTTAAAAAGTAATTCTAGCATATGCTTATAGAAAACTCAGAAGACAATGTATGTGTGATAAAAAGTGAATATAGTTCTCTCCACCTACTTCCCCAGACATCATGTTCCTTAGAGTAATATAATAAGCAAACTAGTGTCTTGCTCTTTTTTTTTCCTTAGTTAGGTGAGAAAATAAGTATTTAAGAAGCAAACAGATAGTGAGAAGTTAAATAAGGATATGCACTAAGGGTGGTACAAATGGTTGAGCAGTGTGGCTGCTAAGTGAGAGGTCTATAGTTTGTGTCCATCCTGAGGTGTCTCTAAAGAAACCCTTGCCAACTCTTTCCTGAAGGTCATAGCCATTGAAAATCCTGCCAACAGCTCCACTGTGAAGCAGGTTACCAGGAGTTAGAATTGACTCAAGAGCAGATGGTTTGGTTTTCAGTGTATTTGGCAATGTGTTTTTTCTTGTGGCTTTTTTCCTCTCACTTTTGTAAGTGTACTGCTACTCAGCATAAAATAGTATGAAGAAAACCATGCAGTTGTTCCTCCTTTAAAACACTCCATGTACTTTAAAAATTAATTTAAATTAAATCGCATTGAAAATGTGTGAGGATCTGTACAATGACAGGAACAGGAGTCATATCAGAACCTGTCTAAATTCACAAGGGGGGAAGATGAGAATTAACATCAGCAAAAAGCTGATCCTTGTGAGCCGGAGGTGAGACAGACCTCCACTCCCCAACCATTTACCAATTCTGACAGTAGCTGTCCTACCATGGCACTCAGTGCTTCTCTTCTGGGCTTGATAATCCATTGCAATAGCCACACAGAACGCACAGACTAAGAGTTAAGTAGTTTATTAAGGAATAAGTTACAACTTGGGATCAATATCAACAGGCTGCAATGCATTAGTCTGCAAAGTCTCCCTTGTTTTGTGCAGGACAGCTCTCTTAGCTTCTTTTGGCATGCAGGCCTCTTCTCAACCCCCTCAAGACAGTAGACCTCTCTGCCGCTGTGACACTGGCCTCTTCCAAACCACAGGAGTTATGCACCTTCCAGGCACAGGTAGACAGTAAGGCTAAAGTTCACAGCAGGGGTTCTGCTCAGAAAAGCAGGGCTGGGAGTCCTAGGGCTTCAGCCAAACAGAGTCGCACAGGAATGGCCCAGTTGCCGGGTAGACTTCTCTCAGGCACATGTGGCACAGCCAGAGTTCACAGCAGTGGCTCTCCTTTGAAAATCTTGTGACTCCAGCTGACATGGCCCAAAGAAATTGTTCAGCAACAAGGCAAATCGGGCTTATCCCAGACAAATGTGGCAGTGCCAAGGATCATAGCAATGGTTCGGCTCTGAAAAGCAAGACTATCAACTTTTCTGGCTCCCCAAACACGGCACAAAAAGAAGTCAGACATCTCCCAGGCTCATGTAGTGGTGAAGACCAAAGTCACTGTGGGGGACTCTGCTCAGGAAAGCAGGGCCAAGAGTGGATCTGTACTGCTGCCTTGTATTCCTTTGGTGGTCTCTGTCTTATGTGACGAGGACAGATGTTGTTCTCATACGACGCAGGTGTGCTCTTACCCACTTCTCTGGCAGAGCTGTGTTCTTCTTGAGCAGGCTGTCTTTTTAATGTAGCAGACTCCATTTTAATATATCTTCACCACAACTACTATTTAAAAAAAGAATCTAGGAAATTAAGAATCGTGAAAATAACACATTCATCTAAAACTTTTAAGAAAAATCAAGAAAATCTAAAGTGTAGGAAAAGGAACAGAATGTTGAAAAGATGAGAAAATATATATGGAACCAAACCAGAAAGTCCGAGAACTATTAGAAGTGTCAGAAAGAGAAAGAAAGTAGAGAACAGGATATTACCAAAGATACAATGTGAGACCTTACCAAAGAGGAAGAAAGATGTAATCAAATTCTCTAGGCTTACTGGGTAGAAAATACAGTGAGTTGAAGAAAAAGTTATCTAGATTAGACATAATCACTGCGAATCCTTAGAGTGTGAGAGATAATGAAAAGATCCTAAGGGCTCCAAGATGAGGGAAAAAAAAAGTGTGCAGAGACAAAGAAGCACAAGATGATTCTCAATATAGAATTCTAGATCCAGAGAAACTCTCATTAAACTGTAAGGGAGAGAAAAAGCTTTTTCTAGGCATAAAAGAAATTTATTTTCCATACATCTTTTCTAAAGGAGCTACTTGAGGGTGCCTAGTGGAACAAGGCGATGCACCAGGAAAGAGAAAAACTGAGAATTCAGTTGATCCAGCAGAAGAAAGCGCTGCAAGAGTTCCAGGCTGAGGTCTGTGCAGAAACACCTAAAGAACAATCCACCTGTAATGGAATAAGAGAACAGAGCAGTTTGGGAGTGAAAAAACAAATGTGGATTTTAAAGATGAGACGGTGTGTTTCATCTTAGAACAGTTTAAAGTTTTGATTCAGGCAGATAATACAAAAAACTGACAAAAGCTGTTGGGCTCTTGAGGAACAAACACAGGCTTTAACTCACTGCCTTCCAGTTGATTCTGATAAATAAGTCCTGCAAGACAGAGTAGAACTGCCCCCATGAAGTTTCCAAGGCTATAATCTTTACAGAAACAGACTGCCACATCGTTCTGCAGAGTGGCTGGGGAGTTCAAACTGCTGACCTTTCAGTTAGCAGCTGAGCACTTAACGACTGCATCACCAGGACTCCTACACACAGGCTGTCCACATCAGGAAATGTCATCATGGGACATAATTTGGTTCTACTGTGACTAGTTATTTAGTTAATAATGATTAATTTTGAACTTTTAGAATCAAACTGTAGAAAAACAACATGTAAAGACAAACGTAAATGTTGAGTCTTGACCAGCTAATATTAAAAGTGTAACTCATTTGAAAGATGACAGGGGAAAGAAGGGAAGAGTTTTGTTGTTGAGTATCATTGAGTTGATTCTGATTCATAGGTGTGCCACGGGACAGAGTAGAACAGGAAGGGTATTATCGTCTGTAATCTTTACAGGAGCAGATTACCACGTCTTCTCTTGCAGAGCAGCTGGTTGGTTCCAGCTGCCAACCTTTTGGCTAGCAGCCTGGTCCTTAACTGTTTGTGCCACCAGAGCTCTGTAAGGGAAGGGTGGGGGGGCTGTTTTAGTCAGCTAGTGCTGCTCTAACAGAAATACCACAAACTGGATGGCTTTAACAAAGAAAGGTTTATTCTCACACAGTTTGGTAGCCTACAAGTCCAAATTCAGGATGTCCACTCCAAGGGAAAACTTTCCCCCTTGCCGACTCTGGAGGAAAGTCTGACATTGCCTCAGTCTTTGTCCAGGGAGCATCTTGGCTCAGGAACCTCCTGGTGCTGCTTTCTTGGTGGTGCGCAGTTCCCAATTCTCTACTCACTTCCCTTTCCTTTTATCTCTTGTAGAATGAGAGGATTAAGGGTGGGGCAAGCCATACTCCAGGGAAACTCCCTTTACAGTGGCGCAGGGAGGTGATCTTCTAAAGGGATTTACAGCCCCACCCTAATCCTTTAACAGACAGCACAGGAGAACCACAAAATGGAGGACAGTCATAAAATACTGGGAATCATGCCCACCCACATGGCTATACGTATTTTGGGGGGACACAATTCAATCCATGACAGGGACTCATGTCCTGTTTCATCTTTGGACGTCAACAGCCAAAGGATACCGTATGTAGGTGCTGGAACAACCGCCACAAAGAAGAGGTGTAAATATATAACCTATGTTAGAAAGGTAACAGCTGGGAGTAAAAGGTGTTGGAATCTGTTGCCTGCCTGTGAGCTGTCTTATGTTCATAGTTTTGCATTCCTGTCCCTTTTATTCCTATCAATCTGATGGAATCTCCTGGGTAGAGGATGTAAACCTTTGTACTCAGTCTGCCCTCTTAAGCCTTTTTGTGAATTCTTTAAAAAAAATCCTGAACTATCTTGCATGCACCAGATTCTGGCTCTTTTATGTCAGCTGTTGAATTAACATTGAAATTTTCTGGGGTGTTGCTACCTGCCAGCCAATAGTTTCATTCTTGTCAGTTTGCTGTCATTGGCTGTATATTTATATGGATGTTTTTGCTTTAAAATATATATACATTTTTGAAAATCTTGTGTTTTGCAAAATCTTATGTATGACTTACAGTGAAAAGTATCATTATAGGAAGACCATTAAAAAGTCTATGCCACCTTTTCATCAGAGCGCAGTTAGCCAGCCACAGCTAAGAAGCCATAAAAGTCCTGTAGTTAGAGAAATGTTAGCGCAATGATAGGACTCCATGTGAACACAGGAGTTGAAGGTAGCTTGTTGAAACCAGCTGCTGTCAGTCAGTTGTGACCAGTGGTGAGCCTGTGTACTCAGCATAGAACTGCAGTCCATAAGGTTTTCAGCCACTGATTTTTTAGAAGCAGATCAGCAGGTGCCTAGAGTGGACTCAATCATCCATGCTTTTGATTTGCAGCCTAACGTGTTAACCCTTTGTACCACCCAGATTCCCAGCTTCCTAGAGGGAATTGAACTTATTTAGTTTATGAGACAGGGGCAAGTGAATTGAAGATTAGAGAGAATCCAATAGAAAGTCCTTCCAAGACAGAGCATGTGGCTGAACAAAGCCAAGAGGAAGAAGTGTGAATAAATGGTCAAAACACAGTACTCAGCTCCTCTTGTGGCTTGCACTGTTCAGCTGTGTTCACTGACTGTGTGTTATTCAACTGCTGTTTACTCTGTGGCACAAAATGTTAAAATAATGGGAAAAAAATCACAAATGAGCTAAAGTGACTCAGTGGTATTGACATTATTTGATTGGTGATTGTGTATGAACTAACTCATGTCGTGGAAACCAGAATATGCACTGACTTACTCATCTAGTGCTGTTGTAACAGAAATACTACAGATGGATAACTTTAATAAAGAGAAATTTATTCCTCCACAGTAAAGTAAACGAAGTCCAAATTCAGGGCACTGCTCAGGGACCCAGGGTCAAAAGGACGTGCTGTGCTCCTGGCGCTGCTATCTTGGTGATATGAGATCTCCCTCTCTGGTTGCTTCTCTTGAAAAATAAAAGGTGATGCAGACCACAGCCCAGGGAAACTCCCTTTACGTGGGATTAGGGATGTGACCTGGGTAAGAGTGTTACAATCCCACCCTAATCCTCTTTAGCATGAAATTGCAATCACAACATAGAGAGCAACCACGCAGTACTCGGAATGATGACCCAGCCAAACTGATACACGCATTATAGGGGGACATAATTCAACCTGTGACATACACTATTTAAATATTTTAGCATATATTTCAGAATGTCAAAATGATGAGAAAAACAAGTAGCTGGCAAGCTGGCATTTAATTTCTGGGATTTCAAGTCTTAAAACACTGAGGTTTGTTTACTCAGAGTTTATACACAGGGTTTTCAGTAATGCTTTCAGAAATATGATGAATAAAAACATGCAGTGACTATTATTATTTCTTATGGGAAGATTTTTTAATTATGTAGTAGCCCAGTAGACTATAAACCAAAATCATAAAATTAAACCCCCTGCTGTCCAGGCAATTCTGACTTGTACTGACTCTAGAGAACAGAGTGAAACTGCCCGTAGAGTTTCCAAGGAGCGCCTGGTGGTCTGAACTGCTGATCTTCAGGTTAGCAGCTGTGGCACTTAACTACTATGCAACCAGGGTTTCTGTATTAGGCATTAATTTTGATGGTAGTTTCTCTTTCTCATCATGACACAGTTTGGGATTAAATCCAGTTTGATACTGACAGGTTACTCCATTTTAAGAAATCAATGACGAATCACGTATGTGTAGATATTTTAAATATATATATTTTAAGAAGCTACAAAACAGGTTGAGAAAGTTATAGTTTGTCAAGTATAAGTATGTGCAAAAAACAGACTCCATGATAATTTTAGGTTCAGTTGAATTCAACTTTATAAGCATCATTAAGATACGATATTTTCTTATTTTCTAGTTTTCCCCAAGAGATATTTTAGTAAGAGTTTCAAAAATGTACAAAAATTGATGATTTATAAAGTTTCATGTTTTTCTTTTAGCTAAATTGAAATCAGAAGCCTGTTTGTCTTTCTTAGAAATCAAATTAAAAAGAAAAAATCCAAATAACTTTTCTTACTTGAAAGCCACTTTCAAATGGTCAGTCTTCAAAAAGTTGCTATGTATTACGCAATTATGATGTAAAGTAACCTTGTTTTTCTTTTAAAAAATTTATTGCAAAGCCTTCTCAGTTGGCGTTATAAGATCACCACGTAAATTTACCTGACAAGTCTTTTTCTTTTTTTTTCTTGGTAATAAGAGGTGTGAATAAATGTTCTGTCCATTAGTTTTAATCTTTGGTTTTAGTTGCTGGCTGTTTTAGTTGGCATGAACTAAGTTAGAAGCTTTATTCAAGTTGTAAATCTTGCATTGTTGATAGTCACTTAGTTGATTTTAGTTTGTTTTCTTCATTGTGTTTAGCATCAAAATTTTCAAAATGTCACTGGCTGATGATTTCCAGGATTTGTGTGAAGTACTCTTTTGCTAAAAATTTAATTTTCATGTTACTGGCTGTCACAAAAAATCTGATTTCATGACATATCTAATGAAGTGGTGTGTGTGTGTGTGAGAAAAGAATGCAAGGGGAGCACAGAACAGAACATCAATGGAGAATAATTGCTAAATTCACAGTGTAGTGTTCTGTTTGCGTTTCCGTTATAAATGATGTGTAGGTATTCATTCCTTTAGATTTCATTCTTAAATAGGAAGGGGAAGTTATGTAAATATGTTAACTGAGTTGGAGTCTCAGCTAGGAAATGCTAGCTGAATTAAATTCAACTACATTTTTGATTGAAGACACAATAAAAATATAAATCAACCCTCTGATGATTTCCATTTCCTGCAGTGTCTGTAAAAAATAGTTGTATCATGAGTGGATTGTATGTATTCTGAGCCTGATTCCAAGTTCTTGAGGTTGGTACACAGTATTCTATCACCCAGGGTCCTTTATGCTTTCAAGACACTTTGTCTTTTTCCTGAGTAGTACTTACCACAACCAAAAATAAATAGTTATTTGTATTACCGTGTAATGAATCCACCATAGTAGATGAAGTTCTCTGTGTACCAGGATTACACTGTCTACCTCTGCCTACCAGGAGCCACAATGCCATCACCTGCAGTGCAGTACTGAAGAAATGAATGGAGTTTATGGCCGTCTTAGATTTCAACTCATTTGGTATGAGAATTTATTTTCACATATTTAGTGTAATAGGGGTCAGAAGATGTCATGCATAACAATGTTAATCATTTGCACAAAAGATTCCTACCTTCTGAGAGATAATGACATGTAATAATAGCTTGGCTGTCAGTGACTGAAGACCAGATTGTGGAATGATATCAAGACATCATACATGAAGAGAGCAAAAGGTCATTAAAAAGACAGGGAAGAAAGAAAAGACTGTGAAACTTGCTCTGGAACACAGAGTAGCTAAAGTGAATGGAAGAAATGATCAAGTAAACAGATTCCAGGGTAGCTCAAGAAGGCAAAGTAAAGTATTATAATGTCATGTGCAAAACCTAGGGTTAGAAATCTGAAAGGGAAGAACATGTTCAGCTTTTCTTAGGCTGAAAGAACTGAAGAAGAAATTCAAACCTCTCTTTGCAATATTGAAGGATTGTACAGGAAAAATATTGAATGGCACAGAAAGCATCAAAAGAAGATGGAAAGAATACAGAGTCTCTGTACCAAAAAGAGTTGGTGTGTGTCCACCCATTTCAGGAGGTAGAATATCATCAAGAACAGACGATATTGAAGAAAGAAGTCCAAGCTGTACTGAAGATACTGGCAAAAAACAACCCTTTAGAAATTGATGGAATACTAATTGAGATGTTTCAATAAATGGATGCAGGGCTAGGAGTGCTCACTCATCTACACTAAGACTTTGGAAGAGAGCAAGCATGTTACTTTGAGGAGTAATGTGTGCCTAAACCAAGCTGTGATATTTTCAGTCACCTCATATGCAGATAAAAGCTGGACAATGAATAAGAAACGCTAAAGAAGAATCGATAATTATGAGTTATAGTGCTGATGAGGAATACTGAATATTCCATGGACTGGCCACAGATCAAACAAATTCAATTTTGGAAGAAATACAGCCACAGTACTCCTTGGAAGCAAAGACAGAAAGAGCTCATCTCACATACTTTGGACATGTTATTAGGATAGACTAGTCCCCGGAGAAGGACATCATGCTTGGTAAGGTGGATGGTCAGGAAAAAGAAAAAAGACACTTGATGAGATGGACTGACACAATGGCTGCAACCGTGGGCTCAAACACAGCAACAACTGTGAAGATGGGTCAGGACTGGGCAGTGATTCATTCTGTTGTACAGGAGGTCACCGTGGGTCAGAACCTACTGGACAGCACTTAAAAATAACAATAGCTTGAATTAATTAGGAAAGCAGCAAGGAGTCATTTGTTTTCTTTATTTGTTGACCACAAGGACAGAAATTTTTATTTTGTTTATTCATAGGTTTATTTCTAGCAGAAAGAATGGTGCTTGTCACAGAAATGTTTGTTGAATAAATAAGTTATAAAAACAAATAAGACACAATTCAGTAATAAGAAACTAGACAAGCCAGTGGGCAAAGGATTTGAACAGACACTTCAAAAAACGTTTAAGGATGGCAGAGAAGCACATAAAGAGAGGTCAATATCATTAGTCATTAAAAAAATGCAATTTAAAAATGCAATGAGATGCCATCAGACAGTTATTAAAACTTGTTTCCATGGAACTGATTCTGACGACAATGACCCCATGTGTTACAGAGCAGAACTGAGCTCCATAGAGTTATTAAAAAAATGTTGTTGTTGAATTAATTGCATCTCCTAGTGACCCTACGAGACATAGTAGAAATGTGCTGTGGGGTTTCCTTCAAGACAGTGACTGTGCCTTTTTTCACTTGCTGAAGAGTTGGTGGGTTTGAACCAACAACCCTTCTATTAGCAGCTGAGCACTTAACACTGCACCACTAAGGTTCCTCATAGAATTGTTTAGGATGGCTAAAATGAAAACAGCTGAGACTGCCAATTTGTGATGAGAGTGAGAGACAACTGGAACTTGAATACATTACTGGTGGAAATGGAAACTGGTACAGCCGCTTTGGAAATTAGTTGACATTTTCTTATAAAGTTAAATATACACTTGTCTTACAACTCAGCAGTCATACTCTGAGACATTTACCCAAGAAAACATGAAAACATATGTACACGCACACACAAAATGTGTAAAAGTGTGTTTTACCATGTTTTTGGAGGCTTTATAATTTACAAAAACTAGAAATAAATGAACATTTACTGGTGAATGAATACATAAATGATTAAATAAGCTTTAGTTCATCTGTTCAACGAATATTACTTGGCAGCAAAGAGAACAAACTACTGATACAAGCAGTAACATGAATGTATCTCAGAATGCATTATAGGAAGTGAAAGATGCCAGATTCAGAAGACCGCATGCATGTGAGTCCATTTATGTGGTATTTTGGAAAGGTAAAAGTATGGGGTTGAAATCAGATAAGCACAAATTAACTGTTTATCCAGGGACAGGGATTGAGAGAGATGGACTACATAGAGGCATGGGTGAACTTTTTCAAGTGACAAAAATGTTCGATATTTTGATTATGATTGTGATTACCTAACTGTATGCATTTGTCAAAATTCATAGAAGTGTACACCAGAAAAGAGTGAATTTATACTGTATGTAAATTGTATCTTTAAAAACTTGACTTAAAACCGAGCCAGCAACAAGTTAACAAGACTCTTCTTTGTTAGTACTTGGCTTGAAAAAGCAAATTGTTAGCTTGCCATTTTGCGAGTCAGGATTGAATCTGTGCTTTCCAAAGGGTTCAAGGAAGTAAATGAGACTCACTGTCCTGCTGGTTATTCTCACTGTGCTTTTTATTTGGGCGCTCACCCTAGTGCCCTGGTTGGGAATAAGGAACTTCAGATGCTTTTTTTTTTCATTATGACTGAGTGAAAATGTACATTCCCGTATAAATTTATGTGCCCACCCCTATGCAGCTTCCACTGCTCTCCCTCCCCGGTGACAGCACACTGTTCCTCTCTGCTCCATACATGTCTCATCCTCCCAACAGTCTCCTTTCCCCTCCTCTCCACCCACTCTCCTTCCTCCAGCCAAAGGTCAGCAGGGTGATATCCTATAGATGTATAGAACCATAAAGTGCATCCAATATATGATCACTCTTTAAAAACTGTAATAAAAAGCTAGACAATGTTGCAGAATTTTAAATTTTTGTGGCAAGATCTTTATCTTTTGTGTATTATGATCTTTAGCAGGGCTGGACAGTGTTTTGTTCTGCTTTATATAGGGTTGCTGTGAGTCAGAACTGACTTGACAGCTCTTAATATCAACAGTCTAAATTTAACATTGGATCCATAGTCAGTGCCTGATGGAAGCAGGCAAGAAATCAAATGGTTACCTGCCGCACAGGACCTCTTTTGAGTGTTAGTAACCAAGATGTCACTTTTAAGATTAAGGTGTGCCTGAAACAAACCGTGGTATTTTCAGTTGCCTCATATGCATGACAGTGAATAAGAAGACTGAAGAAGAATTGATGCCTTTACATTATGGTGATGGTGAAGAATATTGAATATAACATGGACTGCCAGAAGAGCAAGCAGATCTATCTTGGGAGAAGTACAGCCAGCATGCTCCCTAGAAGAGGGGATGGCAAATCTTAATCTCACACACTTTGGACTTGTTATCAGGAGGGATCAGTCCCTGCAGCAGAGCATCATGCTTGGTAAAGTAGAGGGTCATGGAAAGACAGGAAGTCCCTGGATGAGAAAGACGGATGCAGTGGCTGTAACAGTGGGCTCAAATGTAGCGACAACTATGAGGGTGGAACAGGGCAGGGTGGTGTTTTGTTCTGTTGTAAATAGGGTTTGTCACTCAGAACTGACTTGAGGGTACGTAACAACAACAATCTTTAGCAAAAGCCGTATGAAGTGACATCTGACATTTTACACTAAGATGTGAAGTTCTTAAATTGGCAACACATACCTTGTTAGCTACTTTCTGAAGTTGACATGAAAATGAGAAGCCGCCATGTCTGCAGAATGATTCCATAAACTGGAAAGTGCTGAACAAAGGAAGGTGGTTTCATTGCCAGATATAAACAAACCTAGATACAAAAGACAACTAGATTTGGATTTCAGGTGTAGGAGAACAGCTTGCATACTCAGGTGTGTGCGCGAGACATGTGGGAAGGGTTTACTTGACTTGTGTTTAAGTTTAGCTCACTGTCTTCTTGCCTGATGGAAAGAATCTCTGGTAACCAGGAGCTTTGTACAGAGCACTGATGAAGGGCTGAAATGAAACTGGACAGACTGGCGTGTAGGAGGTAACTCGGTGGAAGGGCGGAAAATAGGACTTAGAAGTTCGGAAGGAGCAGATCAGCTGTCTTATCTTGTATAACCAGCCGTTTGTGGGTCAGCCCTTCTTGTTCCAAGTGCAGGTGAACATTGTAGCAGAGGTGTACTGTCACCCACACCAAACCGTCTCTTCTGAGACCACCTTTGCTGTTTCTGCGCCCCTAGGCCTCCATGCGGTTTTGCTACGTCGAGCTGCCAGCTGTTTTCCCCATGAATAGTCAGCAGCTCACTGATACCAGTGATGAAGTTCTCACTATAGACACACATGTTTCTCCTCTTATTGTTTCACACATACACACTTAGGTTTCTATATCATATGTTAAAGAGGTACTCTATATTGAACTGAATAAATATTGCTTACTTTGTAACTCTGTTTGAAATTTATCTCCAGGGTATTACAGAATTAAACCAACCAATAAACTGAATTCTTCTAGAATGTGACATTGGCCAGATCACTTAAACATCTGTTTCTTTACTTGCAAAATGCAGGTTGTACTATCAACTTTTTGGTTCCTCCCAAATTATTAGAAACAGCACAATCGTTTAGGAGAGCTCATAGTCAGCTCTGAAGTCCTGTGCAAATGTAAAGCAGTGGTATTATTAAAGCAGCTTTCTCATTATTTCTCTCACTCCCAGAAGAGAGTATACTGATAAATTATTATGCTTTTCCAGGGAGAGTGACACCAGGGCAGCTCACGACTTACATTCAGCTCTTCAAGAACAGCCATAAAGCTCTAATGAATCATTGTGGTCTCCTACAGCTTGGGCTGGCCACAGTGCAGACTCTGAAACACCCACAGACTGCCAAATGGGACAACTTTCTGGCTTTTGAAAGACTCCTTCTCCAGGTATGTTGCTATGTGAGCTTCATAGGATAATAGGATATTAATACTTAAATTTTAATCTCCATGGAAAAACATAGACATTTGCTGTAGTCTTAGTAATAAGTCATACTGTTCACATATGTTCTGAGTCACATTCTCTGAGTAACCCAAATTAAAGGTGAAGTAGAAGACTCTTCAGAATTGTCTTTTTTATCTTTATTTTTAAACAGTGACAGCTTTGGTTCATCAATAAATACTGAGTGTTCTTTTTTTTTCTTTTTGGCCTGAGCACTTACTAGCCTTTCAAAACTGCTTCCAATTTTATGCCATTTGTGCTTTCTTTGTTTTTGTGGCATCTTTTAGAAACTCTTCTGGTATAGTGGGTAAGTGCTGCTGCTGCTAGCCAAAAGGGCAACAGTTTGAATCCACCAGATAGATGCTCCTCGGAAACTGTATGGGATGGTTCTACTCTGTCCTGCAGGGTTTCTGTGAGTCAGAATTGATTTTATGGCAATGGGTTTGGTTTTTGTTATGGTTGTTTTATTCTATCTTTGATTCTTTTCTTCGAGAATATTATTGGTTTTAACACTTTTTCTGACACTATCTAGTCTCTAATCCTAAAAAATCGTGTAGCTTAAAATGATGCATAGCAAAAAAAGGAAAGGAGGAATATGCTATCTGTAGTTTCTATGAGGAGACTTGCATGTGGAATAGGGTCCTTTCGTAGCTGATATGAGAAAGTTAAAAAAATATCTTTTTATTTTTTTATTATGATTGAGTGAAAATGTACATTCCCATATAAATTTGTGTGCCCACCTATGTGCAGCTCCCACTGCTCTCCTTGCCTGGTGACAGCACACTCTTCCTCTCTGTTCTAGGGATGTCATATCCTCCTAACAGTTTCCTATCCCTTCGTCTCCATCCACTCCCCCGCCTCCAGTAAGAAGTCAACAGGGAGACATCCTACAGATTCATAGAACCATAAAGTGCACACACGATATGGTCACTCTGTGTTGCCAAGTTGAATCCATTCGTGTCCGAAGAGTTGACCTTGATCATGATTTAGAGACAGGGGCAGCATCAGCGTCAGGGACTATGATCCCAGGGGAACCCCGAGGCCCCTGGACCATCAATTGCAGTCTTTTAGTGGAGATCTCAGGTTGCACCCCTTTTTATCCTTATGTTGCCAGTGGCTCAAATTTGTGAGCTCCATCGTGGCTATCACTGGTGATGGCTGGGCACTGTCCAGTTCTATTGGTTACAAGTCGATGTAATCACCCACTCACGTGGGTCTCTCTGTCTTCTGGGTTCTCTATCTCCCATGTCATTTTGGTCCTTGGTGATCATCCATTCCTGCTGAGTTGGGACCATTTGCTGTACCCTCAAATGGCAGCTTTGCAGCTTTTAAGACCCCAGATGCCACTCACCAGTGTGGGGTGCAGAGGGCTCTCTTAGCAAGATACTGGTTGTGCCACTTGACCTCTATTTCCCCAGAAAGCATGGTCCCTGTCCATCTGCCCCAGCTACTCTGTCCTTGCAGTATTGGGTTAAGATGGGTGGAGTACTCATGTTATGTTGAAGTCCAGTTAATATTGATCTTATTTCTAATGTGTGCTGTTCCAGATTTCACCCAACCAAATTTCTACCAACTGTCTAATTTAGACCATCCCCCCACGCCCTCCCTCCTCCCTCCCTATCCTTGCAGCCATCAAAGAGTCTTTTCTTCTCTACATGAGTCTGTTTTTCAGTTCTTATTGTAGGGATCTCATACAGTATTTGTCTTTTTGTTGCTGACCACTTTGACTCAGCATAATGTCCTCCAATTGAAGCCAGGTTATGAGATGTTTCCTTAACTCATCATTGTTCTTTATCATTGCATAGTGTTCTGTTGAGCATGTATACCATAGTTTACCTATCCATTCCTCTGTTCTTGGGCATCTGAGTTGATTCCATCTTTTTGCCATTGTGGACTGTCCTGTGATAAACATTCGTGTGCATGTATCGGTTGGTGTGCATGGTCTTGATTCTGTAGGATATATTCCTAGCAGTGTAGTTACTGGGTCAAAGGGTGTATCTAGATTCAGCTTTTTAAGGAAGTGTCAGATTGTTTTCCAAGGAGATTGCACCATTTTGCACTCCCACCAACAGTGTGGAAGAGTTCCAGTTTCTCCACAGCCTTTCCAGCATTTGTTGTTTTGTGTTTTATGGATCATGGCCAACCTTGTTGGGGTGAGATGGTATCTCATTGTCATTTTGATTTTAATTTCTTTAATAGTTAATGATTGCAAGCATGTCCACATGTGTTTTTGGCTGCCTGGATCTCCTCTTTAGAGAAGTATCTGTCCATCTCATTTGCCCATTGCTTAATTGGATGATTTATCTTTTTCTTATTGATATTTTTTGGTACCTTATAGATTATGGAGATCAGGTGTTGGTTTGACATATAGTTGCCAAATATTTTTTCCCATTCTGTAGGTGGCCAATTTTTTTTTTTTTTTTTTAATATCAGTATGGACTTTTGGATTGCGTTTTATCCAATGGGTTATTATCTGTTACTGTTATGAGTTGGATCCGACTTGATGGCACTTGGCTGGCTTGGCCATCATTGTTTTAATATTCAGATTGTCTCCTTTTTCCCCTGTGAGTGCCTTTGAGTTGGCTTCTCTGACTTTTCTGTGTGTCCTATCAGGTTTTGTGTATGTGGTTTTTGTCTGTGAAAATAAAGTTAGAATATTTACCTTGTTTGTTTTTTGCCTCATTCTTGAAATCAGCCTTTCCCCAAAAGAGCCTTCACTACTCTTATTGATAAAGCATTTAGATACCAAGAACTGGGTGCTAGGTGTGCTCATAGCTATTGAGTTGTCAGTGATCCTGGAGTCTGTCAGTGACAGAGCTAGGGAATATACATTTGCATGTGCATACATATATCTATTTACATATTTATTGCTACTTCTACATTTGTCTATTGTTCTATTTATGAAAAACCATGAGATGATACTGGTGCCATGATTCCAGTTTGATATCACATGGTTCATTTTACTTTTCTCCTTGCTGACATTTTTAACTTCCTTTTCTGAAGATGAGAAACCTGCTTCCCATATCTTCGGTATGTTTTGTTAGTTCATCAATCCCCTCATGTGTAACCACCTTCTATTGCAGCTTCTGCTCCCTCCAATGGATGCCCTCTTTACCTCCCTTGACTCTGTCTTCCTACTGTGGGCCAGGACCAACTCACGTAGATGTTCTCTTTCATTCCACATGAAGGTGCTTCTGTTTCAACTCTCCCCCTACAAATGGCCTCCTTATTCTCTTTAGGCTCTGACACTGCATACAGGGATGGTGCTGCCCCACCACCCTCAGATGGGTGCTTTTCTCACCTTTTTTGGTTCTTCAGGGCTGCTAGTGCACTCCCTTTACACAACAAGTCCCCTTCCTCAGGTGCTCTTATCATCCCACTTGTGCCCTGATTGCCCTATGCACACTGTTTTTTACCTTGCTCAAGTTATCATACCCTGTGCTGGGCCCTTGCTGCCCCATATTCCATGTGGATACTCTTCATTCCCCTTGGGTTCTAACACTCCACTTTGTTCTTCTTGTTAGGGGCCAGTAAGTCACTTCTGACTCACAGTGACCTTACTCATATGTACAGCAGAAGAAAACACTGCCCGATCCTGTGCCATCCTCATAAGCTTTGTTATATTTAATCCTATTGCTGTAGCAACTGTGTTACTCCATCTTACTGAAGATCTTCTTCTTTTTTTGCTGATCCTCTACTTTACCATGCTTGATATCCTTCTCCAGAGACTGGTTCTTCCTAGTCCCTCACATTCCTTATATATAAAACCCTCTTCATTCTGCTTCAGTTATGACATTCTGTGTTGGAGTGCCATTACCTTCTCCCATAGATACTATCTTTACCCCCTTGGTCTGTGAAAACCTTTTCTGTGCCGCTGTTGCAAACTCCCTCCCTGTTCTCTGTGTTACTCCCTCCTGCTGTCCACCATGGAGTGTCCTCCAAGGCGAACCTCTTGGTACCAAATCTAACAAAAGTGTTTTGAAACGAGGCTATACTGAAGTTTCCTCACCAGGATGATAATCTTTCAAACTCAGAGATTTCTGAGAAGTGTGACACAATATTAATTATAAAATACCTTTTGTTTATAATTTCCGGAATCCTGTGTTCTGCATTAGACTGCCTGACATGGCATAATGCCACTCAGTGTGATTCTTTTAGCTATGGAGGAAAAAGAAATAGAATGGGAAAAACAAGTGAGCATTGAAAATACTAAAACCCCATTTTTAGCATAATTGTATGTCACCCTGACTATCACTGTATTCTCAGTCATTTCTGCTTCTTACAAATTAGTGTTTTAGCATAGGCAAACTTATGTACTAACTGTCATAATCGCTTTTTGTTTATCATGCTTCTTTTGTATAGTATACACTAATCCATTAGTACAACAAGTTATAATATATGGTCAGCTGTCCATGTTATGGACTTGACTCGAAAGCAGAGGACTTAAGTGAGTTTCAAGCATGAGAACAACTTCTAGCTTTTCCCAAAGGGCTTAAGAGCTACTGAGATGCAAACATCAGCCAGCGTTGAAAGTTGTTTATTTCTCTGGAGACTGTTTTCCACCACTCATTTCTACCAGGCCTCCATCACTGAAACCTCAATGTTGTTTTTATGGTCCCAGTAACATTCTGGACAACCTTGGTTAAGGGGGAAAAAAAAAATGACCCTATATAACCCCTGCAATTAAAAATAAGTTTCTTTATTTCTTCCATTTACTGTCATGTCTTGGCTCACTGGTTTTGGTGATCATTTAATGACTAGTCACCAACGTATCTGAGTACTATTTATAAGAGTTATGTTTGACTCAGGCTCCTGAAAATAACAGATTTAAGAATTCAGACTAGAGAGGTAGTGTGTTATGTCTTCTAAATAGTGATGTTTTGAATATTTTTGGGAAAATCTAATATTTATTATCAATGAGCACATTTAAAAAAACCAAAGGAGGTGAAAAGCCTTCACAACTTTGGTTCTCTACCCAGTCTCTAACATCCAATATCACAGTCTGTATGTTTTAAGTGCATGTGTGCTAATTACCCAGTCATTTGTTTGTTTAACATTTAGAAAAGAACAAGCTTAATCTTGAACACTGATACATTATAGATCTGTTAATGGACCTGTTCACCTGTAAGTGTAGCTTTGCTTTCTTTTAATCAAAGTACAAGTTGACTTAATGTGATGATAGTGTATGAAGAATTTGTTTTTATAGTGTGATGAGAAAGCTTGATTTAATTTTCTCACCTAAATAAGGATAAAGTACATGTTTCATAGTGTTATCATCAGTATTGAGTGAGATTATATGTGTACATTGCCAAGTAAAATGTAATATATGTAGTATGTTGGAGGCACAAACAGTTAAGCCCTCAACTATTAGTCAAAAGGTTGGTGGCTCAAATCCACCCAGAGGTGCCTTGGCAGACAGATCTGACAGTCTGCTTCTGAAAGTTTACAGTCATGAAAACCCTATGGAGCAATTTTACTTTGCACACATGGGCTTGCCATGTGTAGGAATCAACGTGACAGCAACAAACCACAACAAATGTAGTTGTTGTTCATTGTTGTCAAATTGGCTTTGACCGATGATGTCCTTGTGTGTGATGGAAGCAATGTTGCCAGTCCTGTGTCATCATTACGATCATTGATATGTTTAAGTCCATTGTTATGGCTACTGTGTCAGTACTGCTCAGTGAAGCTTTTCTTATTTTGGCTGACCATGATGTTCTTTTCTGGAGACTAGTCTTTCCTGGTTGACATGTCCCAAATGAGCAAGCTAAAGTCTTGTCATCTTTGCTTCTCAGGGGCATTCTGCATTGCATTCCATCTAACAATGATTTGTTTGTTCTTCTAGCAGTCCGTGGTTTATTTACTATTCTTTGCCAGAAGCACACAGTTCAAAGGTATCTGCATATTTGTTATAGTGTAGTATACTAAGTACCTAATAAAGAGTAGTTATTACTATTTATTCCTTTAGCTGAGCCAAAACTTACACATACCAACTTATTGTATGTGAGTGACGCCTTTAGCATATTGTCATGTAGATTTTATTTTCTTAAATTTTATTAAGGTAGAATGAGACTATCTCTTAGAAAAATGCTCTTTTTATACTTTTTGACAAGATTTAACAGTTTTTTCCTTTAAATCTAGACTTAATTTCCCTTTATTTTCATAATGTATAGCTGATATTTTTATGCTAATTCTCACAAAGGCAAAACTTTCATTGACCATAGATTATTGTGGCTGTAAAATAATAACAAGCTATGTAGTAATGAAATGGCTATGTTTATACTTTATAAAAATATACTGGATTAAAAAACTGTATGCGTGTGTATATATGTATATGTGTGTATAAATATATATACACATACATATATATACACACATACACATGTGTATTCCATCCCTAGTTATTTCTTTAAGCACAATTTATGTTTCTAAATATAAAAATCCAACTTGGAAAATGATCTTTAAATAAAATGTAAAAGAGTTATAAAGCTATTCAAGAGAATCCAGGTAAAATAATGCTTTAGTTTAAAATTTTATTTTTGTGATGAAAAATAGGTTTTACTATTTTTATTAGTCACCGAAATAGTTTTTAGTAGGTAGAATTAGCTTCTTTTATTATATAATTGCAGAATCTTTCTTATATTGCAAGCAACTTACTTAAACTAAATAATGATACATCTGCCTGCCTCAACAAATTGTGTTTTTCCTTCTCTGTCCTCTGGTGCTTTATTAGCCCCCGTGCCATATGGCACAACTTTAAAATGTAACGTCTCATTTCAGTGCTGTCCTGACTTCACTAATACCCTGAGAGATCCTATTTTATAATGACTTGTATTCAGTCATTGATAGTAATTAGTATTGAACCTGTCTGGGAAGAAGATTCTACCACTCTGCTTCTCTGCAGGCAAGGGGTTTGGTACTCAGAGTGGTTTAGCACTGTGGTGTTTTGTTACTTGCAAAAACACCAATGATATCAATTGGATAAAGTGTGAGAGAAGAGGCAGAAACAATGATACCCAAAGTGAGATCTGAGAGCTTTTTATAGACTGGGGAGAGATTTCTGATAGAATTTTTCCCAAGAAGGACAACTATGACAATTCCTTTTCAAAATATTGCATGGACAATGACTACAGAGGCGAGTATTAGAGGATCATAAACTCACTGCCACTGAGATGGGTCATAGGTCTTCGCAAGTGCTGAGGTATCCCGGGCACATTCCTGGCCTCTTTCTGACATTTTACTCCCTTCTCTTCTATGGTGAGGTGTCTTATCTGGCTGGTAAATTTGGGAAGACTAAATGGACTTAAGTAGTGAGAGTGCTGACACATTACTGAGATTGCAACCAATGTTAGAGAACAATTTGTTGAATGGGAATCTAATCCACTATGTAAGCGTTTATTTAGAACATAACAAAATATTTCTAAAAAAGGAGTCATGTGCTCAGCAGATTAAAAAGTAGATAACTTCAGTTATTAAAGATATGTACATTTGTATTGTAAAAATACTGATTGTGGATTTATTGTAATTTGGATACTTTGTCATGATTTCTAAATGTGTGTATATATGTATATGCATGTATAAATAGCAGTGCTCACAGCTGATGCGCTCAATTTGGACTTCTGGTGTAATTGTCTGTGAGAAAATAAATTTCTCTTTGTTCAAGCCATCTACTTGTGGTATTTCTGTTATAGCAACACTAGATGACTAAGACACTTATTGTCAAGACATTTGCCACATTTTCTTCACAATTCAGAACACCTACTGAGATTGTCTTTATCAACAGACAGAGAGAATTAATGAACTTCATTCAAGATACAACTGTGAAGGAGCTGCCTCCTCAAAGTAGTGTTAAGGTAAATGGTATGGATGGAATAAGCTCTTGAGACCATCGTTTACTGATGTGTTGTCATGGATTGCATTGTGTCACCTCAGCAATGTAGGTATTGATTTGACTTGGCTGTGAGTCCTGGTATGGTGCATTTCCTCCCATGTGCTCTGACACTGATGATGGAGAACATGCAGCAGTTGTGCTGGTGCAGCAGGACTCCAGGTACCAGCTGTGGAATACAGGGGAGAGAAGTGAGCATAGAGAGTTGGGAACCTCACACGACCGAGAAGCAGCACTGAGAGCAGAGTACATCCCTTGGACCTGAGGTTCCTGTGCTGAGATACTCTCACTGGATTAGGAGTTAGCCTACTAGACTGTGATAAGTCCTCTTACTGAATGAACTTATAATTGGTAAATGGATCTGTGGCTTACCAAACTGTGTCAATAAAACTTCTCTTCATAAAGCCTTCCACTTGTGGTATTTTCTGTTGAAACAGTACGAGGTGACTAAAACATGTGATATGACTCAAAATGAGAAGAAAAGGCTACAAACCTTATTAGTTGGAGTATGGCATGTAGAAAGAATGAATCTAGGAATGTTGGAAGTTGCCAAAAATTAAGTGGAACATTTGAAGATTGATATCCTAAGTGTTGTTGTTAGGAGCTGTCATGTCAATTCCAACTCATAGCAGCCTTATGAACAACAGAACACTGCCCAGTCCTGAGCAATCCTTTTAGTCATTGCTACATTTGAGCCCATTGTTGTAGCCTCAGTGTCCATGCATCCCATTGAGGGGCTTCCTCTCTTTTTTCACTGACCCTCGACTTCACCAAGCATGATGTCCTTCCTCTGGGACTGGTCCCTTCTGATAACATGTCCAAAGTGTGTGAGCCAAAGTTTTGGTATCCTCATTTCCAAGGAGTGCTCTGGCAGATTTGTTAATTCTTCTGATATACCATGGTATATGCAATATTCCATGCCAACACAGTAATTTAAAACCATGAATTCATCTTTAATCTTCCTTATTCAGTGTTCAGCTTTTGCATGTTTATGAGGTGATTGAAAATACCATGACTTGGGTTAGGTGTACCCTAGTCCTCAGAGTGTCATTTTTGCTTTAATACTAGACTGTAGTAAGCTGAAATCAACTGGCTTAGGACATTTTGAATGGGACAATGATGTAGTCTACAATACAAATTGAGGAGGAAAGGCATCATATTCATTGTCTTTAATAGCGCTTCAGGATCTATCCTGAAGTACAGTACTGTGATAGGATAATAAGTATTTGCCCACAAGGAAGACCAGTTAATATGACTGTTATTCAAATTTACATACAAACCACTAAGGCCAGAGATGAAGAAATTCAAGTTTTTAAACAACTCCTGCAGCCTCAGATTGATCAAACATGCCATCAAGATGTATTGGTAATCATTGGTCACTGGAATGTGAAAGTTAGAAACAAAGAAGGATTAATAGTTTGAAAATATGTCTTTGGTGAGAGAAACAGTGTTGGAAATAGCACAATAGAATTTTGTAAGACCGGCCAAGCAGGCCAACGACCTCTTTATTGGAAACCCTCTTTTTCATAACATAAATGGCTCTTATATATGTGGACCTCACCAGATGGAATACACAGGAATCAAATGGGCTACATTTGTAGAAAGACAGAATGGAGAAGCTCAATATCATCAGTCAGAACAAGGCCAGAGGCCAACTGCTGAACAGACCATCAGTTGCTCATATGCAAGTGCAAATTGAAGCTAAATAAAGCTAAAACAAGTCCACAAAAGTCAAAGTATAATCTTGAGTATGTCCCACTTTAACTTGGAGACCGTCTCAAGAATAGATCTGATGCACTGAACGCTAATGACCAAAGACAACATCAAGGACAGTGTATGTGAAGAAAGCAGATGGTCATTAAAAAGACAGTAAAGGAAGAAAAGAACAAAATCATATCAGAGGAGGCTCTGAAACTAGACTTTGAATGTATAGTAGCTAAAGTAAATGGAAGAAATGATGAAATAAAAGACTTGAAGATTTCAAAGGGAACTTGAGAAGACACTGCTATAATGAAATGTGCAGAGACCTGGTCTTAGAAAACAAAAAGAGAAGAACATGCTCAGCGTTTCTCAAGCTGAAAGAACTGAAGAAATAACTCAAACCTCTAGTTGCAGTATTGAAGGATTCTATGGGCAAAATATTGAATGACGTGGAATGATCAAAAGAAGATGGAAGGAATACACCATTGCTGCAACATAAAGAATTGATCAAGAACTGATGATATTGAAGAAAAAGTTGAAGCTGCACTGAAGAAATTGGTGAAAAACAAGACTTCATGAATCAACAGAATACCAGTTGGGGTGATTCAGCAAACATGTGCAACCCTGGAAGTGCTCATTCATGTATACCAAGAAATTTGGAGGACAGCTATCTGGCCAACCAACTGGAAGAGATCAGTGTTTGTACCTGTTCCAAAGAAAAGTGATCCAACACAGTGTGGAAATTATTGAACATTATCATTAATATCACATGCAAATAAAATTTTGCTGAAGATAATTAAAAAATGTTTGCAGTAGTACATCAACAGGAACTGCCAGAAATTCAAGCTGGTTCAGAAGAGGACATGGAATGAGGGATACTGTTGCTGATGTTCTGTGGATTGTGGCTGAAGTCAGAGGATACCAGAAAGATGTTTAGTTGTGTTTTGTTGACTACACAAAGGCATTTGACTGTGAAGATAAAAAATTATGGATAACACTGGAAAGAATGGGAATACCAAAATAATTATGTTCACATGGAAACTGTACGTAGACCAAGAAGCAATTGTTTGAACCAAACAGGAGAGATATGCATTAGGATTACATCCTTTCACTATACTTATCTCAATCTGTATGCTGTGGAAGTAATTCAAGAAGCTGAACTATATGAAGAATGCAGCATCAAGATTGGAGGAAGATTTATGAACATCCTTGTTTACTGAAAGTAAAGAGGACTTTATGTACTTAACTGATGAAGATCAAAGACTACAGCCCTTCTGTATGGATTACTCCTCAACATAAAGATAACAAAAATTCTGACAACTGACCATTAGGCAACATCTTGATAATGGGAATTGTCAAGGATTTTATTTTATTGGGATCCACAAATAGCATCCATGAAGCATCAGTCAACAAATCAAATGACATACTGCATTTTGCAAATTTGCAAAAGACCTCTTTAAAGTGTTAAAAAACAATGATGCCACTTTGAGGACTGAAGTGCTATTTTCGGTCACCTTGTGTAGATGCAAAAGCTGGACAGTGAATGAGGAAGACTGAAGAATTGAAGCACTTGAATTATGGTATCTGCAAAAAATATTGAAAATACTGTGAACTGCCAAAAGAATGAACATAACTGTCTTGGAAGGAGTACAGCCAGGATGCTCCTTAACAAGTGAAAATTGGAAGACTTCATCTTACTTTGGATATGTCATCAGAATGGACCAGTCCCTGGAGATGGGCAACATGCTTGGTAAAATAGAGAATCAACAGAAAAGAGGAAGACCATCAACAAGGTGGAGTGACACAGTAGCTGCAATAATGCTGTCACACATAGCAACAATTGTGAGGATGGCACAGGACTGGGAAGTGTTTTGTCCTAATGTATGTAGAGTCTGTAAGAGTCAAAACTAACTTGATGACACTCAGCAAAGACAACAACAACAACAACAGTTCATTATAGATCATTGCCGAAAGTGTCAGTTCCATATGGTTGAGGGAAAAATCTGAAAAGCCTTTTTTAAAAGAAAATACTCTGCATCATGCACTAACAACTTATCAAACACTTCTCTTTTGGACAGCATAGTTATAAAAATGTAGTTTGCATGATATCTTGAATTAGCATGTATATAAATTGATTGCTATTGTTAGGTGCCCTCTAGTGGGTTCCAACTCATAGCAACCCTATGTACAATAGAATGAAATACTGCCTAGACCCGTGCCATGCCCACTATCATTTTTATGCTTAAGTCCATGTTGCAGCCACTGTGTCAATCCCTCTCCTTGAGGGTCTTTCTCTTTTTCACCAACTCTGTACTTTACCAAGCATAAGTAGCTTAGATGTTAGTGTATTAGTGCTGTCTGTGCTGTTTCGGAAATATGATGCCAAGTAGAATTTTCTAGGCTGATCTGAGTACCTAACACTCTTATAGTATCACCTCTGGGAAAAATGAGTTCTAGATTTTTATCAACCAATTTGCAAATACATTTCTTGAGCTGGTAATTCAGATTTGAGGACCTGTAGCAGAGGTTGGACATACAACTAAACATTTGTTACTGGAATGTCTGAGGCCCAGGCATCCAAATTACTGTTGACCCATTCTTTTCACATTCCTAAATGCTGACAGTGTAGTGGTTAGGTGCTATGGCTACTAACAAAAAGGTTGGCAGTTCAAATCCACCAAACGCTCCTTGAAAATTCTATGGGGCTGTTCAACTCTGTCCTATAGGGTCACTATGTGTCAGAGTTGAGATGGTGGCAGTGGACTTGGATTTTTTTTTTTCCTCTCCCATATATCTTAGGATAAAAAGGTTTTAAAACATGATAGGGGCAAAAGCAATAGGGTCTGCATAACCCGTTAATAAAATGTTGAGTTTGTTTTCGTTTCTATTGATATCTTTCACTAGGGTCACCAAAATGCTATGTTTTCCAATAATTTATTTTTCTTTGATTGATTTATAAATTCGGCATTTAGGTTAGATTTTTGTCTTGAGTTTTATTCTACAGCAAGTCTTTTGTTGAAACCTTATGAGGCTTACATATTTCTTTGTAAGAATATGTTATCTACATTTCACTTTTCTCTTAAAGAATACTTCTTTTTAATGTTTTTCTTCTCCCCTATCAGCTTATGGTATATGCTTTTTTGCTAACATAAATGGAATGTAGGAAAAAAACACCCATGAACTTCTTGTTCACTTTGCCCCGAAACAGCATATCGCCAGGTATGGAGTTAGATGCATTGGTGCCAAGCATCTGATTGGACAGTGAGAGTTGAAGAATATATAGGCTATGTATCTACTGATCTTAAACTAGGCTTGCCTTAGAAGCAGTGATATCATGTGTTATTCCAGCTGGAAGCCAGAGTTAATAGACAAAGTAAGTGCAAGGCTAACAATTTTGGTTCTTAGTATTTTGTGGGTTTACCAAAAAAGTTTCAAATATAGACTTTATGCTAGTGGCTGAAGACATATCTGGGTGGGACTTCGTTTTGTGAAAAACAAGGGTGCAACCGTTCTTGGCTTGCTTGACTAAAAGGGACAAAATAATGACTGGTGCTTCCCTGTATCAACTGAACCTTCCATCCTGAGCCATTCCTTCTGTTTGTTTGCTTCAAGCTGTCCACACTGATGGTTGCTTTTTTAAAAAATTTTTTCCCTTGTTAAGCATCTGGGTTCCTAAGACTGAGGGGAAGTAACACCATCTTTTTTTAATGTTAGCCTTGCAGAAATCAATTTTTACTTGTGCTGATTCATAGGACTGCTTGGGTATAGCTTAATGACAGCTCTCTCTGAGGAAAGCCTGTGCCTGTGCCAGCCCAGCTGAGTATCTAAAAGACCTTTCCACTTCACTTTCTCTTTTAAAAAAATTAATTTTTATTGTGTTTTTTAATACATTTAATATATTTTGCATGTGTAACAGAACGTTTGCTATTTCATTTTGTACAATTCAGTGACATTATGTACATCAGCTTATTAGGCTATTACCCGTACAACATTCTCAAGTATTTCTGTAACCCCTAACCACTTGAACTTCTGACTTACGATTCTGTGGATACTAGGTGTTATCTTAACATTAGTGGGTACCTGTGAAGACATTACAAAATGAATGTGGGTGTAGATTTCTCTGCATATTTTTTCCATTTTCAAATGGGTACGTAGGGTAAATAATCCATTGAGGGGCTTTTAACAAATAACTGCTAATCCTTAAAAGAGAAGAAATGTCTATTCACAGTCTCAAGTTTCTTTTCCATTGGGGTGCTATGGTGATTTGGCTGAGACGTGTTTGTGCACTTTGACTGACTGTCTCAACTGTAGTGGCCTCTTTGACTTTTCTTTTTTTTTGTTTTAAACCTTTGTGTTAAGGGACGCGCAGCAGAAATGAAGGAGAGCTGAGTAGGTGCTGGTCAATCTGTCTGTCTGTCTCTTTTTCTTGAATGTTTTGGTGCTTGATATGTTCAGCAGCAAAGGACTCAGATCTCCTAAGGGGAGGAACTCTTCAGTAGCTGTACTGGATGGTGCACCGCTCCCCCGCCCTGCCCCCGAAGCCTCTTCGCTCAGTGTTTTCCAGCAGGAGCAATAATAACTTATAATTTGTGGAATACTACTGCTGTGTCATTTTACAAACACTGTAAAAATACTTCTAGAATAACTTACGTCATTTCCTATCTGTGCAGGAAACGAAAAAGTGACAGCTGGGCATTTTTGCATTGGTTTCACCATGTGTTTTTAACAGGAATCTTCTCTAACACCTTATGTAGTAACACTATTGTTATTTCGTCTCTGGAGTTCGAGCTCTTAAAAAAAGTACCAGTTGAGCAAAATCGAGTTGTGAAAGCCTGTTTCAGGTAAAAACATGTGTTAGAAATGGATGAATTACCAATTTGCCGCATGGAGCTATTTCTATCATTTTCCACCCATGGGTTTCCTCCTCCCCCAAATCTTTATTGTGATTTTATAAGAAAATGCTGAAAATTGCTTTTAGTTGTTAGTTCATGGTGCAGTCTTTTTTTGCTTGTTTTTAGTAAGTTATTTTGTTCAGAGTTGATGTTTTATTTGCATGTTAAGTGTTTTGAAGTTTGTTTTCCATGTAACACTTTCGATAATTTTTAAATAGAAAAAAATGAGGAAATTAATTTTGAAAAAAAAGGGTTTGGAATTCCTGGTTATTAATAATTTGAACCGAAAGACAAAATTTATCTTCTATTTTGTTGAATACATGATATCCATAGTTTTTCATTTTGTATTCTTTAGTTTAGCTTTGGTTAGAAAAACATTAAAACCTAAACCAAATCAGTTGCCATCAAGTTGATTCTGGCTCGTGGTAACCCTTTGTGTGTCAAAGTAAACCTAGAGTACATTAGGGTGTTTTCATTAAAGGGAGATTAGTACAGGAAACTTCGTGATACACATACATGTAGTTGTATTTCTTTCAGTAAATTGTTCGGATGGTTTTTGTGTGTGTATGCTTTAGAAATTTTCCTTAATTTCACGGATTTCATCAGAAAAAGAAAAGAAAAAAGTGTATTAGCAACAATCCCATTGTCTCTGTTACAGTGCTATTATAAAAGAATACCACAAGTGGATGGCTTTAATGAACAGACATTTATTCTTTCAGAGTCCAAATTCAGGGCACGAGCTCAAGGGAAATCTGTCTCTCTCTGTAGGCTTTGAGAAGAAGTCCTTGTCCTCAGTTGTCTCTTGGCCTAGGAGTTTCTCAGCACAGGAACCTTGGGCCCAAGGGACCTGGTATTGCTTTCTTGGTGGTTTGAGGTCCTCGTGTCTCTCCGCTTGCTTCTCTCTTTTATATGTCAAAAGAAATATTTTTAATACATGAACTAATTGTGTAGATTGAATCCTGTCTCGTTAACATAAATCTCACCGATCCCACCTCGTCAACTTCATAGAGGTAGGATTTAAAGCACTTCAGCATGTCACATCAGATGACAAAATGGTGCACCATCACACAGTACTGGCTACCGTGGACTAGCCAAGTTGACACACATTTCAGGAGGGACACAATTCAACCCATAACTCACATAAATATAACTTTTTAGAGGAAAATTGCTGAATTTTGTGTTGTTAGTTGCTGCTGAATCATTTCTGACTTATGGTGGCCCTATGTGTGTCAGAATAAAGCTGTGCTCGTTAGGGTTTTCAAAACTGTGACCTTTCAGATGAGATCACCAGGCCTGTCATCGATCTTACAGCTAGTAGTCAAGCACTTAAATCCTTTATACCATTTGGGAACACTAGCCAAGGCATATGTCATGGATTGTCTTCTCCCTGCTACCAGAATATACCCTAATAGTCTTGGCACCCACCTGATTTAAATTGTCCTTAAAAGTAGTTTGCATAATAACTGGGAAAACATACTATAATTCTGAATATTTCTGCTTCGCATGACAGAAGAATAGAGAAAAAAATACAGATGAAATTTCAGAAGCAAAAATGTTTTCATTTTGTAGGAGTGCTAATAACGATTATTTCGCCTGTAGCCAGCACAGAAAATCCATTCATCCAACCAACAAATGTTTACTGAACACCCACTAGACATCAGATACTGTTGTTCGCCACTGAGGCTGCATTAGTGAATAAGAAATAGAAGGTCTGAGTTAGCGTGGTGTTTACATATACTGACCCTGTGTCAGGAGGGTAATCTGGTGGTTGAGGCAGTGGAAGATGGAAGAGTTTAAGTGACTGATTGTCCTTGGACAGAATATGTATTTTTATACACATATCAGGGAATCATGAGTAAATCTGCTTTAAGAACACTAATTTAACCTAATTTTCCCTTTTTGTTGTGAAAAATCATAGAGGAAAGCAGGAGAGTACAGTTGGTCATGTATGTAACTTGGTCTAATCTTGCTAAAATGTGAACCTTGCCAGAAACTCTTACTGCTTTTTCTTTTGCCAAATCACTTCCATTTTCACCTTTGCTTAATAATTGTGAAGTCATTCTTAAATTTGTGCAGGGTGTCTGTCCTGTGCTGAAGTTGTGAAACAGTTGATCCTCTTTGTGTTGTGATGCACGACCACTGAGCTCTTGCTGAGTGCCAAGAAATAGGTTAAAGTGCTTCATGTGCTTTGTCTTATTCACACTTTACAAATCTGAGCACTGCCCTAGTCCCAATTTTACTGTACAGACTATAGAATCTTAGAGAGGTGAAGTGATCTGCCAAAGGTGACATGCTGAATAGACAGGAGAGCCTCGATTCTGTCCTGGCTCTGTCTACACCTGAAGTCTGTGCTCTCAACAGCGATAACATGTTTACCCAAAGGTCTGTCTGAGAAGACAAGTTTACATTTTACCAGCAAGCTCCATTTCCACTATAGGACATGCAGCTCTACCTATTTATCAGCAAATCATCACCATCTCAATTTATGAGAAAAGAGAGAAAATCAATCTTATTATATTTGATTGTAGAAGTGATTCTTTGGTTTTGCTTTATGAATAAACTGTTCTCCTTGAATTTCTTCAAATAGCAACCCCCTCCTGTGTGTCACATTCATTTTACTTGCCAACTTTCAGCCACACCTTGTAGAAAATGAATGATACACATGAAATAGAGGGCTTAGTTTCCCAGTGCCCTGCCTCAGTGGCTGAGATATCCTACCACAGTGGGACTTGATCTATACAGTACACAGTTTTTGAGCACTTAAAAGATGTTTGTGGTGTTGTTTGCATTTTCTTCAGAAATCTTAGCCATGTTTATGTATTCAAACCATACATAGGTTCTTATTTTGGGGAAGCATTTTAGCAGCAATCTGTGTAAGAATCCCATTTGTGGCATCTTGGAGAGTTCATGTGGGTGGGTCTGTGTAAGACCTGAGTTTCTTTCCAAACACTGACAACACAGTCAGCTTTCACTGGTTGTTTTTAGGGGAAAAAGTAACCGAGGCAATGGATAATTTGCTCTTTTTTTTTTTTTTTTTAAACTTCTTTATTTAAAGATGTAGATCGGCATTCCTCATTTACAACACTGTTTGCTTAAATTGTACTTAGTTTTGTCATCTTTCCATGACTGGTAGTGCAACTGGTGCTCTTTTATATACAGTTGTTGAGTGGGGACAGAAAGAATCTTTGTAATTGAAGGACAAGGGTTGCTCAGCAAGAAACCCAGAAATGGTGCTCCGAGAAGGTCAGTCGTCCCAACCGTCTCTTCACTCACCTGGTCACGTGCATCATCATCTACCTCAACAGGATAAAATGGTAGAAGTAGGAAAAGAGCCAGGCCATTCATAAAAGCAAGGAGTTTTCTTAAATGTACCCCCATCAGGACTACTGTTTTTTTGGATTGGCAGTAAATAGCTCACAGAAAATGTAATCAATTGACAACTGTACAAGAAATGTCAAAAATAATTTGGTACCAGAAAAGTTTCTGCAGGTTAGTTTGGTTCTGATGGTAGAGATGACTGTTCCAATAAGATCCTTAGCTATAGATGTATAATAATAGGCAAATCTGATTGTTTTGTTGACCTCTGGGCCTTTGCATATGCTCTGTGTCTTTCACTGGATCACATTTTCTACTTATTCAAAATGCCATCCCACAATCTTCAAACCCGTTTTAGCTCCTTTCCTGGCTGCATTCTAATCCATGCTGCAGTCCTCCTCCTGTCTTGTAACTGCATGCTTTATTGGTATCACCTGAGTCTCTGAGAGTTGGGATCCATATGTCTCATTCACTGGTGTTTTATCCACCTGACATGTACTAAGTATTTGATGATATTTCCTCTCAGCCTGTCTTATGAATTTAATGAAATATTGTTACAAATTCCAGCAAAATGTTTTTTGGAATTTGATTAAGCTTTCCCAAAACTTATCTGAAACAATAGTCTAAAACACCAATACAAACCTGAAACATCATAATGTAGAGTACCACCTTGGAAACTGTATGAGCTATTCTGCTGTGTCGTATGTGATTTCTGAGTCAGAATCAACTCACTGGCAACAGGTGTAAATATCAGCTGCTTTTGGAAACACTGGTGGCATAGGAACTAAGTGCTACATCTGTTAACCAAAAGGCTGGCGTTTCAAATCCTCCAGGTGCTCCTTGGAAGCTCTGTGGGACAGTTCTACTCTGACCTGCAGGGTCACTGTGAGTTGGCATTGACTTGTTGGCAGTGGATTTGTTTGTTTATTTTGGCTGTCAGGATTATCTTTATTCTTTTCTCCTTAGAAAGTAAATGCATTGATGGACTTACATGCGCCGGCTCATTTTAAAAGAAATTTGAAAGTCCTCATTTTGCCTAAGGAAGCCAGAACAATTTCTATGAACAACTGATACTTAAAATATGTTTCAAGAATAAAGAGGGATTTATTCATTGTGGCACAGCTGGAAAGTCCCTCTGGATACTGTTAGCAACATCAGCAAAGACAAAGAGTTCTGAGAGTTCCTAGCATGCTGCAGGAGCTTTGTGTGCAGCAGGGAGCCAGCATGAGGTGCATATTTGTAGAGAAAGGGCTGAGGCTGGAGAGGCAAATATTCTACTCAAGAGACAAACCAGGAACAAAATTAATATACAGGTCTTAGTGTCTTATTAGCTGTAACAGTTTCTTGAGAGCTATAGCAAATAAAACTTACCTGTTCACTAGTTATAGTAATCTTACAATCTGTTTCTGATTCAGTTTTCTTTCAACTTCAGCGTGAATTGTATGTGAAAAGGACATAATTCACACCAGCTAATAATCTACACATGATTAAATTTCCTTTTAAACCATAAAAAAGAGAGTTGTAAAAAATAAGCGGCAAACCATATTTGTATCTTTAAAAAATACTTAATTTATACACACACACAGTACACAGTTGTTTGTTTGTTTGTTTGTTTTCAGAAAGTCAGTAGAACCAAACATTTTTCCATCATCTACAGAGTGTTTTTCCTGCCTCTTGGGTTTACTAGCTTCATTCTTATTGTTGCAGGGTGCTCATATTCGTGTTCCATATGGCTCCACATCTGGTGACCAGTCCGTGGTGTTTGGAGGGGGAACAAAATTTCCTTTGAAAGACTACATAAATACATTTTTGTAGAATCTGCTACTGCCTGTGTCTTCAGATATTTGGGTTCCAAATTATACACATGAAACTGAAATTAAGTTACTTTTCAGCAATAACTATAACTAGATGAGATATACTACAAAGTTGTGCTTTAAACTTTTGGGCACCAGTTTTCTTCCAGCGTGTTACTTGTGATAATATCCCTTTGATGTTTTGAAATATCTCGGAAATCATAATCAAATATGGTAGCAGAACTAGGAGTGGCTCATTGTACCACACTAGTCATTCAAAATCAATATTAATAGGGGAAAGAAATGCTACTTGAAATAGTGCCTCAATTTTTAATGATTTTAATTTGTGCTGAAATTCAGTCTTTTTTTTCATTTTTTTACCCCTAAACTGTCATTAATTAACACAATAAGTTATTAAGCCAAATAACAGCCTCAAATAAAAAAATAAGTTCAAGATGTACACATACATTTATCATTTAATACTTTAAAAATTGGTCATAAACAGATATTTGCTGTCCTATAGATAAAAATGACAGTTAAGCTTTTTGGCAGCTGTGCATATTTCTATGTTTTGCAGTCATCTAAAATCCTTTCTTCTATCAAAGATCTGGGAACAGTGTTGGAGCACGCATGTATGCAGTCGTTTTCTCCATGCTCAAAAGTGTCTTGATGACAAAACCAGGGGTCTGCGTTTCAGCAGTTTTATTCTTTTCTTATTATTCAGTTTTATTCTCTTCTTAACTCACTGAGCCATTGCTGTTTCTCTCACTGTTTTAGGACATGATTAAAATTTGTACTGTTTTCCTGTGCTAAGGAAAAAGGGGGATAGAGGAAAAGACATAATCCAGAAGAGATGGTTACATGAGAACAGATTTTTGAAGTGTTAACTGACATGAAAAGCTGTTTTTGTAATAATCCTAATGGGAAAACAGTGTGGTTAGGATACTCAGCGATACTGAAACCTGATTCTTTCAAAGTAATGTCAGGTATACTGGGAACAAAGGGACACAGTTCACAGAATCAACCCCAAGTATTGCTAAACCTGTTTTTTTGTTGTTGCTCTTCTGCTGCCTCTTCTTCAGCCTCACATGTTGCTTAATGGTGTTTGAGGATTGGAAACATCCCAGTTGTAGGAGAACTGCTGGTTTTCCCTATTTCTTAGCTCCTTAGCATCTTTCCAGAACGATGTTCTTTTTTTGACTTGTTCTGTAGATGAAAGTTTACAGCTCAAGTTAGTTTCTCATGCAAAAATTTATGCACACATTATTATGTGATCTTGGCAGCTATCCCAGTAATACAACAGCATACTCCTTCTTTCCACCCTACATTTTCTGTGTCCATTCAGCCAGTTCCTGTACCTTTCTGCTTCTTTATCTTGCCTCAGGACAGGAGCTGTCCATTTAGTCTTATATATCTACTTGAACCAAAAGGCACACTCTTTGTGAGTCTTATTTTATGACTTACACAAAGAATAAAAAAATTAAAAAAAGCCAAACCCACTGCCATCAAGTTAATTCTGATTCATAGTGACCCAGTAGACGGAGTAGAACTGCCCTATGGAGTTTCCAAGGAGCACTTGGCAGATTTGAACAGCCTACCTTTTGGTTAGCAGCTGTAGCACTTAACCACCATGCCACCAGGGTTTCATACAGTCTAATTTTTGTCTGAAGAGTTGATTTTGGGAATGGTTTTAGTTGTGGGTTGACAGAGAGCCCAGGGCCCTGTCTTTTGGGGTTCCCTCCAGCCTCAGGTCATTAAGTCTTTTTTTTTTACCAGAATTTGCATTCTGCACCATACTTTTCTTGTAAGTTTTGGCAATATTCTGATTCTCTTTTTTGTCCCACTTGTTTCCTGGAAGTGAAAATTATTCTTAACCTAATTTTTCTGTTCTGGCACCATAGTCTTGATTTGATGTTCTTGTGACCAATATGTAAAAAAGTAAGTAAGCAATGATGCAATTGTATTCTAAATCTTTATCTAAAATATAGACAAATTTACTGGTGGGAATTCATATCATTGATCATCATTGGAGAGGGAGTTAGAGCTGGGGATGTATAACCGTTCCAAAGTGTGCTAGTATTTTCAAGAATAGATAATTTCTAGCAAGACTTTTTGAACTTGTAGGGTTTGGATTGAGTGAGTCAATATGAGCTGACACCAACTCAATAGCAACAGGTTTGGTTTTCAGTTTGGTGTTGAGTGGCATCTTAATTTAACTTTACAGTTTTTGTTAAAAGGCAAGATTTTGGCAAAATGAACACACAAGGATAAGAGCTATCATACAAATAAACACATGGACATCTGTGTTCATTGAAACACTGTTCACAGTAGCAAAATGATAGAAACAAACTAGATGCCCACCAATAGCTGAACAGAAAAACAAACTATCATACATACACACAATGAAGTACTATGCAATGATAAAGAGCAATGATGAATCTGAGAATCATCTCACAACCATACATGGCACTATGCAGAGTGAAATAAGTCAGTACTAAAAGAAAAATATTGTATGAGACCACTGCTGTAAAACTTTATGAACAAGTTTACACACAAAAAGAAACAATCTTTGATGCTTACAAGGGGGGCAAGTTTCATGGGGAAAAACACTAAACAGACAATAATTAATGGTAACTTCGGTGAAGAGTGGGACAGTGTATAGTGTTAGGAAAACTAGCACAACTTGTGCAAGGCAGGATCAAAGATGTTCTATAAACATATTCAGACTCCCTGAAGGACAAGATTACTGGGATGAAAGCTGTGGGGAACATGATCTTAGGGAATATCCAGTTCCATTGGAGTAACATTGTGAGTTGTGATCAGTAAGGTGTTATTATTAACTAATGTATTTTATCTAATGCTGCAAAATTGTGTGTGTGTGTGTGTAATACCGTGGCTTGGGTCATTTAATAGCTCACCTTGAAGACTAAAATGCATCTGACCCAAGCCATGGTATTTTCAGTTGCATCGTACGCATGTGAAACCTGGACTATGAACAAAGAAGACCGAAGAAGAATTGATGCCTTTGAATCGTCGTGGTGGAGAAGAATAGTGAATGTACCCTGGACCTCCAAAAGAACAAACAGATCTGTCCTGGAAGATATACAACCAGAGTGCTCCTTGGAAGCAAAGATGGCAAGACTGTGTCTTACATACTTTGGACATGTTGTCAGGAAAGATCAGTCCCTGGAGAAGGACTTCATGCTCAGTAGAGTGGAGGGTCAGCGAAAAAGAGGAAGACCCTCAATGAGATGGACTGACACAGTGGCCGCAACAGTGGGCTTAAGCATAAAAACAATTGTGGACTTGGCATAAGACCAGGCAGTGTTTAGTTCTGTTGCTCATAGGGTCGCTATGAGTCAGAACAGACTCCATGGCACCTAACAACAACAATAGCTCGGTACATGACCATATTTCCTATATGAATTTTTTTGCATTTCTGATAAATTTTAGAATATATTAACATATAGACATGTAGAAGAATCCTCAGTTATTTCAATGAATGATTTTGAGTGCCTACTTTGTAACTGGTAGTCAGTGTTCCATATGCAGGCACGCAGTAATAAATATTACAATGTCTGTGTCCTCTTGGGACTTCCATTCTAGTTAAGAAAACAAGCAAACATGTATATGAAGCATATCAGGTGATAATTAGCACATCTGATAATGAATTCATAAACTGATCATGTTGTGTATGGTGTCCTATTGATTGTGCTGGGTTTTGATTTGAGGTGGTTAGAAGTGCTACGGTGAAAAATAAAACTGGATCATGAGGGTAACAAGCATTCTGGTGTGGGAGGTATTACATACAGTGTGTGTATTCAGAATTAGATGTTTCTGGAAAAGTGACATCTGAGTGGAGACTTGAATGAGGAAGAGTCGTGAGGCCATCTAAGTAATGACTGTTCAAGGCAAAGACAGCAGGAAGTACAGAAACCTTGAGGCAGACATGTGCTTCAAGTGCTGGAGGCCGTGGCTGCCGTGGGGTGTTAACTGTGGAATAGTAGCAGATGAGCTCAGAGAGGTGTGCCAAGGAAGACGACATGGCAGGTTTTGATGTCTTGTAAGCTCTGGTAGTAGTGGTGTCGATGGTGGTAGTAATCATTATAGTTATCATTTGCTATTTTGGTCTTAATATGTCTTAAAATGATGTTAAACGTTGAAAAAATGATGACATCATTAGTTGGATGAATGGGAAAATTTGAACTCTAAATCAAAATTCCACTAGTACTTCCTTATGCTATGTGATTTGCTTGTATGTCCCATTTTTTTTTTATTGTACTTTAGATGGTTTCCAGAGCAAACTAGGTTTTCATTACACAATTAATACACGTAGTATTTTGTGACATTGATTGCTAACCCCATGGCATATCAACACTCTCCCATTCTTGATCTTGGGCTCCTCATCCCAGCTTTCCTGACCTCTGCTGCCTTCTTGTCTTTGCCCCTGGACTGGTGTGCCCAGTTAGTCTTATTTTGATTTGTGGGACTGTCCAGTCTTGGGCTAAAGGGTGAACCTCAGGAGTGACTATTTCCGAGCTATAAAGGTGTTTGGAGGCCATGGTCTTGGGTTTTTTCTAGTCTCTGTCAGGAACCTGTTTCTGGTTTTTTTTTTGAGTTACAATTTTATTCTTTATTTTTTGCTACACTATCTGGGATCATCTACTGATATCCTTATCAGAGCAGCCAGGTACATCTAGAAGTCCTAGACTCAAGTCTGGTGGAGTCTGTAGTGGTTGTTGTCTGTTACTCCTTTGGACTAATCTTCCCTTGTATCTTTGGTTTTCTTCATTCTGTCTTGCTCCAGACAGGGAAAGAGTGGTGGAGTATCTCAGAAGGATGCTACTCACCAAAGTAGAATGTAGAACATTTTCTTTATAACCTGTTTTATGCCAGTTGAGTTAGATGTTCCCCAAGATCATGGTCCCCACAGCTGTCATGCCAATAATTTGGTCCCTCAAGGAGTTTGGATATATCTATAGCACATCCATGACCTGTCATTGGACAAGCTGTGCTGGCTTCCGCAGTATTGTATACTGCCTTCGTCTTCACCGAAGTTGCCACTTACCTATTGTCTATTTAGTGTTTTTCCTTCTCAACCTCCCCTCACTTGACACATTCAAAGGTTGCTTTTGTGGGTATGTGTAAACCCTTTCATGAGCTTCTATAGGAGTGGTCTCATATGGTATTTGCCCCTTTGTGATCACCTTATTTCACTCAGCAGGATGCCCTCCAGATTCATCTGTGCTGTGAGATGCTTCACAGACTCAGCATTGTTCTTTAACGTTGTATAGTACTCTATTGTGTGTATGTGCCGTAGTCTGTGTATCCATTCATCCATTGATTGGCACCTAGGTTCTTTCCATCCTTTTTGCTATTGTGAGGACTGTTGCAGTGAACATGGGTGTGCATGAATCTGTTCATGGGACAACTCTTATTTCTCTAGGAGATATTCCTAACAGTGGAATTGCTGTATCATATGGTATTTCTATTTCTAGATTTTTGGGGAAGTGTCATATCATTTTCCAAAATGGCTATACCATTTTGTGTTCCCACCTGCAGTGTGTAAAATTTCTAATATTCCCACAGCCTCTCTCCAATGTTTGTTATTTCCTGGTTTTTTTTTTTTTTGATGCCAGTAATGTTTGTATGAGATGGTATCTTGTTGTGGTTTTGATTTACATTTCTCTGTTGGCTAATGATCACAAGCACTTCCTTGTGTATCTGTTAACCACTTGAATGTCTTCCTTGGTGAAGTATCTCTTCATATCCTTTGCCATTTTTTAATTGAATTATTTTGTTTTCCTGTTGTATAGGTGTTGGATTTTCCTGTAGATTTTAGAGATTAGTCTTTTATCAGATTTGTTACAGCCCCCAATTTTTTCCCAGTCTGTAACCCTGGTGGCATAGTAGTTAAGTGCTGTGGCTGTTAACTAAAAGATTGGCAGTTTGAATCCACCAGGTATTCCTGAGAAACTCTATGAGGGCAGTTCTACTCTGTCCTGTAGGGTTGCTATGTGTCCAAATCAACTCACTGTCAACAAGTTTGAATTTTTATTTATTTATTTTTGGTAGGTTGTCTTTAAACTCTTCTTTTGAAGTCTTCTGATTAGCATAAGTGGTTAATTTTAAAAGATTCTAGTTGTCTAGCTTATCTTCTAGTGTTTGTGTATTGTTAGCATATGAGATCTGACAAGTCCACAAAATTAATTGTTCTATGTGCTACATACCTCATTGCTGAGTATCTCTACTGTCGCCCTCAAAGTACTCCTCTTGGGAAGCTATGCATTGATGCCGGAGCCTAGTTCACACTTCAAAGCAATTGTGGAACTCTTTCTGCAGTGGCCATTGTGCATGATAGCATAGTGACAAGTTTGTGAACTTACTATATAGTTGTCTGTGAGGGACTCTTTAACCAGTAAACAAATAACTGTATTGGAACACCCTCCCTACTCACCCGATCTGACCCTCAGTAACTTTTTTCTTTACCTAAAGATAAAGGAAATATTAAAACAAAGGCATTTGGATGACTTTCAGGATATCAAGGGTAGTATGATGACAGCTCTGCTGGCCATTCCAGAAAAAGAGTTCCAAAATTGCTTTGAAGAGTGGACTAAGCACTGGCATCAGTGCATAGCTTCCCAAGGGGGAGTACTTTGAAGGTGACCATAGTGATATTCAACAGGGCAGAATATAGCATTTGGTCTAGGATGCATTCACGAACTTGTCAGTCTTCATATGTCTTAATTTTTCGATTTACTTTTTGCTTGAACCAGCATAATGTATTTGTGTATAAACTCTTAAGAGTTCTAACAAAAGAGTTGTTTTGTTTTGTTTTGTTTTGTTTTAAAGGGCCTGACTAAAGGCAGATGGATTTGGGAGGTCACCCTCAGTCTAATTGTGATTTCAGCCCCTTCCCCCTTTTTTTTGCCAGCCTCCTTTTTGTAAGCAAAATCAGTTTCCTGAAAATAATTAATGTACAGTGCTATTAGAGACGTTTTTCTTGCTTTCTTCCAAAGAAGGTATTTGGAGTATCATTTTGGCACCTAACATCTGTTCCTTTTTTTTTTTAGAAAAATTCCTTTATTGATGTGGCTTCTCATTTTTTTTTTTTTGCACCTAGCATTTCTTAATGTTTTTTTTCCGTCTATACAATTGCAGCAATAAATCATAAAAAGATAGTGATTTTGAATTCTGTATTTCCGCAGCATCTTTTTAAGCTTATGCTAGAAACAATCATGTCTAAATCTTACTGGGTTGTCTTTAGATAGTAAACTTTGTAAAAAAAAAAAGCAGTGCTTACACTAAGCCCACAGAATAATTTAATATAATCTCATTGCTAGGAAGAATGTAGGTGTACCATATGTGTTTACACACAGTTCATTTACCATTATTACTACAAAAGTGTTTCAGAATTTTAATGACAAGAACAGCCGTACTGATGCATACAGGTTGAATATTTTCCTTGGTCGACTGTCTACCTTCTTTTGTTAACTGTTTAGTTTTCTCTTGTGTATAGAATCTTTTTTGCAAAACTCCATATGCTAATAAGATAGAGGAGGTAAAATGTGTTAGTTCAAAAATCACTGATGTCATAATCACTGTGAATGAGTTAGGAGGTCACTTGTGAAGTAGAATTTGAATGCTTCGGTTGGTTTTCTTTTAAAAGCTGCCATCATTTCAAGAGACAAATGATCCCATCTAGTAAATTGCATAAAAATAGCTACTCTAAACTCTATTTCAGACATAAACAACTTTCCATGTGCCTTAACGCATATTAGTCATTTCTACATGATTCTTTATCTTCCTTTCTAACTTGGTGGGTGCACAGTGGGCATGTGCACCCACAGACACACAGACATACACAGACACACATGCTTACTCTCTCCTTGATACTTTGTTGTGCTGTTCCTGTACAGATAGCTTTTTATTTTCTTTGATTTGGACACTCTCCAACCTGCCCTGAACTATGTTCTTAGTCTGGGAAATGAGATGAGCAAATACTTGCTGACCAAGTAATTGCTTTCATAGTGGTCATGTAACATGGATACACTGAAGGTTGTATACCTAAAAACGCTTCACACATTTTGTGTTGTTTCGACTCTTGCAAGTCCTATTCACTTTTTAAGCTATGATATGCAATTAATTTTACCAGCATTGGGAAGGAAAGGAATGTTTTGTTTTGAGGGAAGGAGAATGTTTTCTAACAGTAAATGCCATTTAAATTGGCATTTAAACTGTTGGCCTAAACAATGCCATTTTGACGTAATTTTTCCTGCTGCAATAGGAGGAACAGAGATGCCATGCCTGAGTCATTTTCAATTTAGCTGAAGGAAATTTGTCTTGGGAGATACCACTCATCTGATAAATACTGAGGCAAATGAGGAAGGAAAGGAAAAATGAAGGTATGATAAAATCCTAGGTAGGAATTAGCTTTGTTAAGTCTAAAATCCAAACTCATCAGTTGGTATTGAGGTTTTTCAGAAGATGGTTTAAACCAGTAGATTTCAAGCTATTGCTCATAAGACCCCTTTACATCCTTGAACATTATTGTCAACCCAGAGAACTTCTGTTTATATAGTTTATATTTATTAATATTCACCATGTTAGAAATTAAAACTGAGAAACTTCAAAAATATTTATTAAAAAATAGCAAATTTGTTATATGTTAACATAAATCATGTATTTTTCATGAAAAATAACTAATTTTCAAAATAAAAACATTCAGTGAGAAGAATAGTATTGTTTTACATTTTGCAAATCTCTTAATAGAAGACAGCTGGAGTTTTCTACCTGCTTCTGCATTCAATCTTTTGTCATATCACATGTCACACAGCTTCTGGAAGACTTCACCGTATGCTCATGAGAGAATGAAAGTGAAAAAGGCAAATGTCTTACTATTATTATGAAAATATTTTTGACCTAAGGCATCCCCTGAAAGGGTTCCCCAGGGATCCTCTGACCACATTTTGAGAACTGTTGGCCTACACAAACCTTTCCAAGCACACTCTTGTGTCAGTCCCCATGCAGTCTCTTAGTGTGTCAGTATGTCTGCCTGTTCTTTACCCTACCTCCACCCACCTGTCCTCCTAATTGCCTGAGTTTGAGAGACCAGAATCTTATTAGCCTCAAATTCAGTTTATTCGGTGTAAAAGTCCATCATGAAAAGGTTCTTTAACTCAGGGTTATGAGCATAATAAAAGAGTTAATTGATAATGAATGGACCCACTTTCTAAAATTAGAACCATAGTTGAAGTCTTCTTAGCCATTGTAATCAGGGCTAGAAGATGACTGCTTAGTTGAAAACCTAGTTCAAAGGAGAGAGTCATAAAGAAGATACAAAGACATACTAAACATGTTTAACTTGCAATGTACATGGTCTATTCATTCACCAGTGTTAATGTCGTGCCAAGTCTTTTCTTTGAGCAAGGATTTGCTGTTTGGCATTCCTCATCTCCTTCCTTGTGTAAACAATTAAAATGTATCATCTACTACTTCAAATTTTGTGTTCTTTGAAATGGTATAAGAACTTAAAGTCACTTGCAAAACAATCTAAGTGCTCTAAAAAGCCAAAAAAAACCCACCAAACACCCTACCTTTAAGTTGATTTCAACTCATAGGGACCACAAAGAATGGAGTAGAAATGCCCTGTAGGGTTTCCAAGGTTATAAATCTTTATGGAAGTAACTGCCACATCTTTCTCCTGCAGAGTAGCTGGTGGATTGGAAATGCTGACATTTCAATTAGCAGACAAGCACTTAACCACTGCACCACAAGGGCTGCTTAAGTGCTCTAAAAACAGTGATTTTGTTACCCTTCTGGAGTGCAGCTTCTTCTTTTTTTTTTAATTGTTGATTAAGTGAAAGTATACAGTCCAATCAATTTGCATACCCACCTCTTTACAACACAACTCTATCTGCTCTTCCCATGCTGTGACAGTATACTCCTCCTTTTCACTCTATACTATACCAGTATCCTCCCAGTGAAAACCTGTCCCCTTCTACCCACCTTTTCCTCTGCCCTCCAGAAAGAAACCAGCTGGACAGCCTTCTCTAAATGTATAAAGCCATAAACTACACAAACCACGTGCTCACTCTGTGTCCCTGAGTCCAGTCCATTCTTGTGTGAAGTGTTGACTTCAGTACTGGTTTCAGGTCTGAGGTGGCAGCAAGTCTAGGGGCCATGTTCCCAGGAACCCTCCAAGTTATTGGACCATCAGTTCTGATCTTTTTGTAGAGTTCTTGATCTGCATACCTCCTTTTCTCAAGTTCTGTCGTGGACTCTACGTTGTATCCCTTCTCAAGGCTGTCTTGGTGGTGGCTGGGCACCATCTGGTTCTTCTGGTCTCATGCTGATGTAGTCTCCCAATCATGTGGGTCCTTTTGTCTCTGGGCTCATTTTTCCTGCTGTCTTGGTGTTCTTTATCATCATCTGTTCTGGGTGAACTGGGACTGGTTGTTGGTCCTCAGATGTCAGCTTGCTGGCTTTTAAGACCTCAGATACTACTCACCAATATGGGGCTGCAGAAGACTTTCTTAGCAAAAAGCTAGTTATGCCAGTTGACCTTGATGACCCCTGAAAACACGTGCCCAGACCCCTGTCCCTGCTAGTCTATCCTTCAAAATGTTGGGTTGAATTTAGAAAACCTTTTAGTTTATGACGTAATCCGTTAATGCTGACCTGCCTTATTCTGAGTGCTGTCACACTCTTCACCTAACTGAATTCCTATCAACTATCTATCTAATGTATGGAAACCCTGGTGGTGTAGTGGGTTAACCACTACATCTGCTTGCCAAAAGGTCAGCAGTGCAAATCCATCAGGCCATCCTTGGAAACTCTATGAGGCAGTTCTACTCTGACTTCTAGGGTCACTATGAGTTGGACCTGACTTGACGACAGTGAGTTTTTTTTTTTTTTTATCTAATGTATGTGCAACCTACTCCTTCCCTCCCCACCCTTGTAGCTGTCAAAGAGTCTTTTATGTGCATGAGACCTTTTTAAGTCTCATGCGATACTTGTCCTTTTGCAGCTTCCTGATTTCACTCAGCATAAAGTCTTCTAGTTGATACCAGGTTATGAAATGCTTCCTAAAATCATCAATATTCTTCATCATTGTATAGTGTCCCATTGTGTATGTATACTATTGTTTTTTCATTCATCTAGTGGTAGGCACCTAGGTTGGTTCCATCATTTTGCTGTTGTGGATTGTGCTGTGATAAACATTTGTGTGCATGTATTTGTTTGTGTAAAAGCCTTTATTTCTGTAGGATACCTTCCAAGCAGTGGGATTGCTGGATCATATGGTATTTCTAGCTTTTTAAGAAAGCATCAGATTGCTTTCCAAAAGGACACTGTACCATCTTGCATTCCCACCAGCAGCGTAGGAGAGTTCCATTCTCTCCACAGCCTCTCCAGCATTTGTTGTTTTATGTTTTCTGGACTATTGCCAACCTCATTGGTGTCAGATGGCATCTCATTGTAGTTTTGATTTGGATTTCTCTAATACCTAATGACTGTGAGCATTTCCTCATGTGTCTTTTGGCTGCCTGAATGTCTTCTTTGGTCAAGTGTCTGTCCATGTCCCTTGCCCATTGTTTAATTGGGTTATTTGTCTTTTTCTTGTTGATATTTTACAGTAACTTGTAGGTTATGGATATTAGATGTCAGACTGATACGTGATTGCCAAATACTTTTACCTATTCTGTAGGCTGTCTTTTAACTGTCTTGATAAAATCTTTGGATGAGCATAGTGTTTGATTTTTAGTAGTTCCCATTTGTTTTCTCTTCTGTTATTTGTGCATTGTTGGTTAGATTTTGTAGTCTGTCCGAGCCATGTATTAGAACTTCCATTGTTGTCTGTATTTTTCCTTCCATAATCTTTATTGTTTTAGGTTTGATATTTAGGCCTTTGGTCCATTCTGAGTTAGTGTTTGTGCAATGTGTGGGATATGAGTCTTGTTTCAGTTTTTTTTTTTTTTTTTTGTAGATGGATATCCAATTTTGCCAACACCATTTGTTAAAAGAGACTGTTTTCACCGCAGTTTATAACCTCTGGGCCTTCAGCAAATACCAACTGTTCATAGGAGGATGTTGATATTTCTAGATTTTCTACTCTGTTGTATTGATCTATGTATTTGTTTTTGTACCAGTACCAGGCTGTTTTGACTACCGTGACAGTGTAATAGGTTCTAAGGTCCAGTAGTGTGAGGCTTCCCACTGTGTTCTTCTTCAGTAGTGTTTTACTTATCCAGAGTTTCTTCCCTTTCCATAAGAAGTTGGTGATTTGTTTCTTTTGCTTATTTTTTTTGTAACTTATGAACATTTATATTCTTTATGTATTAGAAATCTTTTGTATGTACCCAAATCAAACCCACTGCCAACAAGTCAGTGCTGACTCACAGCTACACATATATTCAGATCAACCTTCTTGAGGTCCACATTCATTTGTCCAGCTTGCTACTGGATGTCTCATACCTGTTGTCGTTGAGTCGATTCCAACTCACAGTGACCCTGTGGACAGAGTAGAACTACACCATAGAATTTCCAAGAAGCACCTGGAGGATTTGAACTGCCGACCATTATGTCACCAAAGTTTCCTTAGATATCTCATAGGTACCTTAAACTCAACATGCTCCAAACTGAGGCAATCTTTTATTATGCAAAACTAGCATTTCCTTCTACCTTTCTTAATTCAATAAATAGCACCGTCATTATCCAAGGACCAATTAGAAGTCCAGGAGAGTTAGTTGACTCATCGCCCATCTACTATATCTGATTAGTCTCTTAATGATTATGCTTTCTGATCATCTCCAATGTCTCTCCCAGTACTGTTCTTTTACACATGTTTCATGCCTTGATTCTTCTTCCTCCTGTATTTTTGAAGCAGTTGTAGTTATTGTCTTTTTTTCATTTAATTTTAGCACATTGATACATGTATGATGAGTAGTGATGGTACAGTGTTAACCCCTCAGCTGTGAACAAAAGGGTCAGCTGTTTGAACCTACTAGTTGCTTCTCAAGGAAAAAGATATGCCAGCCTGCCTCCATAAAGATTTGTAGCCTTAGAAACCCTGTGGGATAATTCTACTCTACAGGGTCTCTATGAGTCAGAACTGAGTTGGCAGCAGTGAGTTTGCATTTTTTTTTTTTAATTTTTAGAATATATGTGTACATATAAAAAATCAGGAATAGACAGTCTTTGCTTTGTACAGCTGTGCAGGACAGTAATAATAACTGTGATGACCTCAAATTAAACAAATGGTTCTTTTTCATTACAAAAATCTAATTATTTGTTCATTTTTTTTCTAAGTGGTTTTAATAATCAATGGGAAAAATTACTATTATCTTGTGACCTTTAAAAACTCTTTTACTATTGATTAAAAATATATCAAAACCCAATTCGTTGCTGTTGAGTCAATTCCAACTCATAGAAGCCCTGTAGGACAGAGTGGAACTGCCCCCATAGGGTTTCCACAGCTACAGTCTTCATGGCAGAAGACTGCCACGTCTTTCTCCCACATGTTTCTCCTGCTGCTGGGTTCGAAATGTCAGCCTTTTGGTTAGCAGCCAAGTGCTTAACTACTGCACCACCAAGGCTCCTATAAATATAGGGAAGTTAATGGTAATCTGCCTTATCATAATTTAGAACATTTGATTTCTTGACTGCTACTTCATGCTGATTGTGGATTCAAGTAAAATAAATCCTTGACAATTTCAGTCTTTTCTCTGTTTATCATGTTGCTTATTAGTCCAGTTGTGAGGACTTTTTTTTTTGTTGATGCTGAGTGCAATTCATACTGAATTCTGTTGTCTTTGGTTTTCATCGGTAAGTGCTTCAAGTCCTCTTCACCTTCTGCGAGTAAGGTTATATCATCTGTATATCACAGATAGCTAATGAGTCTTCCTCCTATCCTAATACCTTGTTCTTCTTCACACAATCCAGCTTCTCAAAGTACTTGTTCATCTTACAGATTAAATATGGCAAAAGATTTAAACCCCAGTACATACTTGCCTTGATTTTAAATCATGTGCTCTCTCCTTGTTCTTTTCAAACATATGCCTCTTAATCTATGTCCAGGTTCTAGAACAATTAAGTGTTCTAGAATTCCTGTTCCTCTCATTGTTGTCCATAATTCGTTGTGAGCCACACAATTGAATGGCTTTGTATAGTCAATAAAACACAACTAAACCAATGGTCTTCTCTGCTTTCAGTGAGGATCCACCTGACACCAGCAATGATATCCCTCATTCCACATCTGCTTGTGAATCTGGCTTGAGTTTGTGGCAGTTCTCTGTCAGTGTCTTCCTACAACCCCTTTTGAATGAGCTTCAGCAAAACTTTACTTGTGTGTGATATTAATATTGTTTGATAATTTCCTCATTCTGTTGGATCATCTTAGGCACAAATAATGGAGCTTTTCCAGTTGGTTGGCCAAATCGCTGTCTTCAGAATTTTTTGGCATAGATAGGTAAGCACCTCTACCCTGTGTCTATTTGTTGAAATGTTTCAAATGTTATTCCTTCAGTTCCCGGACCCTTGTTTTTGCCAGTGCAGCTTAGGCTTCTTTCTCCAGTACCGTCAGTACTTAATCATATACTACTTCCTTAAATGGTTGAACATCAACCAGTTGGTTCAAAGTGTTTTATTCTTTATTAAAAAATGTGTCAAGAGTACTCTGAACATTGCTTGCCTTCTTCTTGTTGTATAACATACAATATATGGAGCCAGCATGTTTTCTTGGCCTTGGTGAGCTGTCATGCCCTTTTCTAAGTTTAGATTAGGTTTTAAAATTTTATCCTTTGTACTTCAACGCTTTTATCTCTGTGAGTTTCTTTAGTGTGTAGTGTTTTTCCCCCAGCATCCCTTCCTCTGCAACATCTTCATCCTCTTTACCACTACCACTTTCCACACTCAGGTGAATGTATTCACTTTCAGCATTGTCCCCTTGTTGTGTATGTAGAGTCTCTGGAACAGCGGTTGTGTCAGAAGTTCACAGTCACTTGTTTTTGCTATAACTCTATTTGCATTCAATTTGAATTGCACTTTCACAGTTAGTACTTTTTTATTATTCCTTGCATGTTCATCTCTGTTGGAACATTTCAGGTGTCCTTTTTTATAAAAAGTCATGTGGGTTTATCACTGGCAGACCAGAAGGCTACACTACATGCTTTGCTATCTGTGTGATACCCAGCGACAGATGTACGGTGACCAATCACCAGTAAACTTTACTTGGCTGGCTTGGCTAGTGTGGTTAGTCACTGATCATGACGCACATCTGTTATTGTTGTGATTTGTGGACTGAAGAGCTAAAAAAATTATACTTTACACAGTTACTCACAGTTAATATACTAAGGTAACTGAAATTTGAACTGTGATGTTGGGGGACAGGTGTTAATAATTAGTGTTGGTAAGGCCCAGGAAATATCTTTCATACCTAAGCCTTGTAATGTACTATGATTATGTTTACTTTTTCCCCTTTTTATTTTTCTTGAATTAATAACTATTCTTTCCCTACTTTTAATTTTCTAGGTTTTCTTTGTAACCATTACTAATTTTTTGCACACGTTTTAATACGTCTCCCTCCCTGTTTTTGCTAGTATAATTTTATGTAAGATGAGATCATATAACTATCGGGGTTTCAATTCAGTTTTTTGTGTATGTGTGTTTTATTTAGTTTTAAATACCTTTATTGATACATCCATATCAATATCTGGCCTTTCCTCTTCAGCTAGGTATTACCCCAAAGAGTGCCCTTCTAGTTTCCAGCGTGGAATGGTATCTTGGTCACCGAGTGTTGCTATAACAGAAATTTCACAAGTGGATGGCTTTAACAAAGAGAAGTGCATTCTTTCACAGTCCAGTGGGCTTGAAGTATAAATTCAGGGCACTAACTCTAGGAAGAGCCCTGCTGTGTCTGTTGGCTTTGGAGGAAGGTCCTTGTGATGCATCAGTCTTCCCTTGGTCTGGGAGCAGCTGAGTGCAGGAACCTCAAGTCCAAAGGACTAGCTCTTCTCCCAGTGCTTGTTTCTTGGTGGTACAATGTCCCTGTGTCTTTTTGCTTGCTTCTCTTACATTTCAAAAGAGAATGGCTTAAGACACTATTTCATCTTGTAGATCTCATCAGTATAACTGCTGCTAATCAGCCTACTGCATTGTCCTTATAGAATTGACAACACACAGGGAGATCTCATCAGATGAGAAGGTGGTAGACAGTCACACAATTCTGGGAATTATGGCTTAACCATGGCTTAAACCATGACAGACAGAAAAGGTTTAGATACATACTCCAGGAACCAAGTGGGAGAAAGAGTGGGTGGTGTTAACATCCAGGTTTTGGTTTACTCTTGAGTCAATAATTCACCAATTTTTGCCATTTGATCACTAGGACCAAGCCCTTTGTTTTTCTTTTTCTACAGAATAAACTATCTGTTACCAAGATATGGCAGGGGTAGTTACTGAGAAATGTGGAGAGGACTTAGGGATCCATCTAGTTCTCAAACTGTTTTATCCCAGTTGCTATTAATTTATTCCAGTTTCCTCTCAGTTTCTAAGGAAGCTTTTACTTTGTTTCCTGAACTTTTTGGGGTTTCAGTAATGTAAATAGTTTGTTGATCGTCTATTTCCATGAGCTAGAATGTGATTTTCTTGTTTCTTCTACATTCTTTAACACCTGTCTGTGCACTTGCAAGCTTCCAAAAATATGGTGCTGTCGTCTTCTCTTCAATTTTCTTTATATGTCCATTTGTTAAGAAAAAAATCCTGAAAATCCTTAAAAAATAATTTCAGTGATTGTCTTAGGCATCTAGTGCTGCTATAACAGAGATATCCCAAGTGGATGGCTGTACTAAAAGGAATTTAGTCCATCACAGTGCAGCAGTCTACAAGTCCAAATTCAGGGCATCAGCTCCAAGGGAAGGCTTTCTTTGTTGGCTCTACAGGAAGGTCTTTGTTCTCCCTCTTCCCCAAGATGAGGACCTTCTGAGGCATAGGGACCTTGGATCTGTTCTAAAGGATACTCCTGGCACTGCTTCTTAGTGCTACGAGGTCCCCATCCTCTGCTTGCTTTCCTTTTCTTTATATCCCAAAAGATTGTCTCAAGGCACAATACAGTCTTATACTTGGAGTCCTGCCCTACCAACACAACTGCTGCCCACTTCCCCCATCAACATCAGAGAGACAGGGCCCAACCAAACCAATTAACATATTTTTTTTGAAGGCGGGGCATGCAATCCATGACAGTGATATTTTATGAGGGATCACATTTAGATATACATGTTCTATTTACTATCTTCATCTTGAATTTCTCTGATCTTTCTGTAATTAATAATCCTACTTACCAAATACATGCTAAAGGGAATATGTGACCTACTTTCTCTTTTTATAACTCATGTTTCTGTTATTTATGAATGATAATGTCACTTCTATTTTCCAGCCCATATGTAAACTTTACTAAATTTTTTAACTTTCAATTTTAAGAATGAGTTTGTGTGTTTCTTGTGAATTAGAATTGTGGAGCGAGTGAATGAGTGTATGTGTGTGTCAGATTGAATCTATTAGAAACTACACAAGTTAAAAAAGAGATTAAATTTATGCTTTTTAAGACAGTGTTTGCTTTTATCTACATTTATCCCTCAACAGTGAATGTATACTTAAGATTGTACCTGAGCAGATTTTGCGCAAACCAGAGGCCCTCTGCTTTGTGGGGGAGAACTTCTTTCAGTCACTAGCAGAACACTTATCCTATCTCCTGACTTTTCAAACAGGAAGTCTTAATCTTTTTTCTAGAAACAGAGCATTGCTTTTACATTAGGTAGAGGAGAAACTCTGTTAATAGTCAAAAGACAGCGTTTACATTTTTCTTTTAAATCTGACGACATCAGGATCCCACAGTAATTTTTTTCCGTTAGTAATCCGCTTCAACAGTTTCAAGTTTTCAGAGAGTCACATTCAAATAATTCAGGTTTCAAACTCCCACTTGGATATACTTCCTACATCTGACAGTGAGCTTTGTTGTTGTTGTTGCTGAGGATGAGGTAGGAGGTAGAGAGGTGGCAAGCAGAGCAGAAGAAGTTATTTGACAGGGGTGGAGACAAGTCTTCATCATACCAGTGACTCTGGGCTTGACTCAGGTTCTTGCATCCTGGTTTAAAAGGCTCAGGTGTAGAGTGGGCATCCCCCCCTAGGAAGGAAATTATAACATGATTGCAAGCTGTATTTCCGACTTGGGCTAACAGTCTCAGAAATTTTATTACTGACCATATAAAGATGGTCTGGATTCAACTCCTTTGTGCTCTGGAAATGCAATCCAAAGCTCATACTCTGTTGTTTGTGGGTCAGCTCTTTGGCCAACTGTGCAGAGAAGGAAGGGAGACAAGAAGTAAATGGGACATTTAGGTAGCGTGTCAGGGGGCTTTTACACCATAGGCGAAAGAAAATGGCTTAAGTAACAGGGAAAATATATTATTTTTAAAATAAATTGCTTCCCACTTTTCCATCACAGATGCCAACATTTGGAGATAAAATCAGTGCTTGCCTTTGAAGGACTTGTGTGGTTATATCAGCTTTACTATAGAAGAAGCCTGGGCCCTGCAAACGACTTCAAACAGATTTGGCAGTAATGTTTGGCTTCTGAGAAACTAATTAGAAGATGAGACCGTTTACATACTCTTCAGATGACCTAGAGTTTCAAACAGATGTTTCAGGGAAATACCTACCTGGTACTCTTCCGTTAGCCAATTACTTTGTTGCAACTGTCACGTGCTCTTCTGTACAATAATTATGAAGAATTATGTCCCAACTGGCAACTCAAATGTATATCGTTTAGCTCAATTTGAGGGAAACATGTGGTAATTATAGGCCCAGTTTTTCTACTTAGTCCTGAAAAAGGAATCTATCACAATAATATAACAAGTGAGATGACCTTGGAGAAAATGTGTGGGGACAGGCTACATTCTCCAATAGACAACCATAGTATAGTCCTGGAGGATCTTTAAAGAAACACCATGTGTATACGTAGGTCACACTCACTCATGACAACGTAGTACCAAAAAAATTCCAATTAAATATAATTTAAGCAATTAAATATGATTTAAACTAAAATGAAGAAGTAGAGAAAGAGTAAGGAATAAACCAAAATATAAAACATTGAAAAAACTTCTGGCATGTAGATATGATTGCATAAATTCCTGTTTGTGTCATATGATATTTTTATTATGTTTCAACAGTATTTGGTTTTTGTGGGATCTCTTTATATACTTTTTAAATGCTAACTTACATGTCTACAGAAACCCTGTGGTGTACTGGTTAAATGGTATAGCTGCTAATCAAAAGGTTGGCAGTTCTAATCCACCAAGTGCTCGTTGGAAACCATGGGGCCATTCTATTCTGTACTGAAGGGTTGCAATGAGTCAGAATTGACTTGACAGCAGTGGATTTTTTTTTTTTAACTTACAGGTCTATAAAAATAGTTTTAATAGTGAAATTTTTGGTGGACTTATTAGGTTCGAAAAAAAATCTTTGTTAGAACTTTTATCACCCTGCCCTCTTAAAGCAATCAGGTAAACTTTTGAATTAAAACTATGTGAGGCTTGATGCTGTTAAAGTCAGAATGTTATTGTTTTGCTTAGTGACCTTAAGACTTTCAAGTATTGGGTAAAAGTTTCTCTCAGTCATCTGAAATTGCAGAAATTAAGAAAAATCCATATGGATTACTTTTTTACAGAAAAAAATATTGCCATTATGTATCTATAGGTTTTATTCTTGGGACCTGGAAAATAATTCGCTTTTCTTCCCCTCAAACTCCCAAAACACTGTAAGTTGTTGAAGCCAAGCCTTCAGTACAAACAGTTTCAGTTTCCATACTTCCTAATAGGCCAGCCAAAAGCTATCCTAGGCAGATTGGGGAAAAAAAGTTTATTTCTGGAAATATGGAGATGTTCTTGTACTTGTAAATATTTTCTTACCCCAAACTTTTCAAATTAACATCTAAATTAGCATGGGTCGTGTCGGCTTGTGTTTATAAATCAGCTCTGCAGTTCATTTTAGACCAAGATAAAATAGTCTTCTTCTTCCTCTTCTTCTTTTTTTTTCTATTTCCCAATGTCATATTACATTTACAATAAACAACATCTGGATATGTGCAATTGGAGAGGTTTTTGTGCCTTTGAAATATGACATTCAATAAATAGTTCTGCCATTGCTAAACAACAATCAGCATGTTTTGAGTATTTGGGTAAGTTTTTTGTAAAAAAAATTTACTTGTATCACTTATGGCATCTTAATAATGTAGTCAGGTAATGAAAAAGCAGGTTTGGCTTCATGAGAAAAAAAGTTGAAAATTTGGTAATTAATTAGGATAATTATGCCAATGTGGTTAAATCTTAATGAATAGTAATCCTTTTTCCCCCTTAGGTCTGGATTTGAGTGTTTCAAGTACAAGCACTGTGTTACAATAGTGCCCCCTACTGTAAGTCTTTGGTTGGCACTTACAAAATAACAAAAAACAGGAAAAACTAACAGATGTCTGGGGACAAGTATATCTCATTACATTTAGTGTTTTGAAAGCATATTCTGATGAACGGGTTTGGGCTCCTGAATGCAGAGATCTGGAATCATGGTATAATACGTACTTTTGTTTCTCAGTTTGTTTTGTTTTGAATTAATGTCACTATGATCTCTCCCTTTGAGTTAAACAGAGGAAAGTCTTCCCCGACTCACTCATTTGGAGTTTTGTGAATGTGTTTTTGTTTTAATTAGTGTTGGTTTCAAGGAATTTTGCAGGTTTCAAAAAAATACATGCGGTATCTCTGAGGCTGGATAAAGAATGATGCTTTTGTCTATCTTCAGAGTGGCTTTGGTATTTTTAATAATAGAAACAGGTCTTGTGGTTAAGTATATCGATTCAACCCATCATATCCTGGAGTTCATCCAGCTGTAAATCTGTCTGTGAATAGCTTAGTGTTCTTTACATTGAATAAAACTACAAATTCAAGTGAACAAGCCTTTGGTGTGAGTAAGATTTGGACCTCCTCTTCTTTTTGGCTAAAAGTTGAATTTTCTCCCCTTTTGTATGGATATTGTTTTAACAAAATGATTTCGATGACATTTCTTTTGCCATTGCATATTTTCAGATATTAAAAAACAAATCAAAAGCCAGTTATCATATGAATCATTGTTAAAGTCTGCAGTAATCCACTGTGTAAAATCTCCTTGTAAAGGCGTAGAGGCTAGAGGCTTAAACCTGGAGCACGTTAAATTAGTTCCAGTCTTTCTCGAATGGGCTTTGCCTGGCTTGCTTAGGCAGGCAAAACGGAAACAGGCAGTTTATAACAAGAAGTCTGCTTTAAAAACCATGGGGTTCAATGGAGAAAGATTTATATCCCCCACTTATATAAACATTACAAATGTGGACTGCAAGTAGGAGGGAAACCCTTATCGAAATCTCTTGAAGAGCTTTTTCGCTGTGAGTAAAATGGACAGCATGCACTGTTATTTGAAGACACGCCAGTATTTTGACAATAATCTTTTTCACTACTGTGCCTGATTAAAATGTAACATTGTGAAGACTAACCAGACCACCTACCTCTAATTTATTTTCAAGATGAGACTATGTTGGCATCGAAAGTAAAGCCAAAAAACTGTCTTGCCAAAAGAGAAAATTGTCGTTTTGAGATTTAAAAAAAAAAAAAGACAACATAATTAAAGCCTTGGAGTAATTAATGGAATCTAGATGTCAGTGCTTAGCACCTCTTCACTTAAAATCATTTTTATGTGTTAACATTATTCTGAATATCATATTGTCTTTAGGATGGCAGTAGAACAGAGATGAAGCTTGAAATAATTGTTCCAATAAAATGAGAAAGGCCACAGGAAAGATTACCGTTTGAGATTAGAATAGCTATTTATTTGATATTTCACATATGGTGATTTTAGGTCCATAAGCTAAATTTTAGTTTCCTTCTCATTTAGTTTTTATCTCATTTTTAGTATCTTGAAAGTTGCCACGTAAATGTTCTTTTATGTCTCCAAATATGTCTAGCAGGGTGACTCATACAAAATTATCTTCAAGTTTGTTAACAGTAAGTACTTTTTGATGGATTTTATTTACAGTCCAGGTAGCAGTGAATCAGTTTTTCTCAGGATTCCTTCAGGTATTCTAGAAGATAACATGTTCGTTTGTAGCATTCTTAAAACAACAATAACCAGCACAGCATATTGTTGTTGAGTCAGTTTTGACTCATAGCAATCCTATAGACAGAGTAGGATTGCCTCCTAGGGTTTCCAGGGAGTACCTGGTAGATTCAAGCTGCCAACTTTCTGGTTATCAGTCATAGCTCTTGACTACCAAGCTACCAAATCTTAGCTAGGTCCAAATGCTTGCTTTTAATTTTGCAAGATAATTTTAAATACCATCTTCAAATCAGGGCTGACTGTCAGAAGTGACAGAGTGACAGCATTTGAAGGATGGAACCTGAAACTTGGACCTGCAGGGGTTAACATCTCAACCTAGAATCTCAGCCCAGGAGGCTAGCCTCAGCTTTTGAAGGACCTTCCCCCTGGACCTATTTGCCTTGACTACAGTTATATAGAGAGACAGATTTCTGTAAAGGAAGTAGCTTCATTTGACTTTACCAGGTGTGCAGAAGTGAAAACTGTGATTAGTTCCAACCTAAAAAAAAAAATGATGAAGTTGAGACTTTCTGGAAAATAACCTAATAATAGCAATAATTTTAGTGGGTTTCATTTTGTTAAGCTCTTGTTACTTGCCATGTGCTGTTATAAATCATGTACATATATCATTATTTCTAGTTTTTACAATGATTCAGTTTTTCAAATGAGGGGTCTGGGTTCCAGAGGCTTGGATCACATTGTTGGGTCTCATCACTCACTGGTGGTGGCAGAGCTGAGCATTAAAACTAGGCATTCTTCTCTGCCTAATACATACCGATTTTTCTGTTGTCTAGAGCACATAGAGTTTCCACATTACATGTGTAATCTGTAATCTTGTTAGTGCTAAGACTTGTCTAGGTCTGTAGACTTTTTATCAGCAGCAGGATGAATGACCCTGAGCATGAAAATCAACTCTTGTGTTAAACATTAGGAAAAAGGTGAAGGGGCAGTTTCAAGTGTAACTAGACTTAAGGTTGAAGCAACAGGGTTCTTAATTACTTATAACTGCTGGTACTTCCTTAAACCAAAAACCAGAAACAAGAGTGTTGCTGTCAAGTCTGACTCATTACAACACTACAGGATAGAGCAGGACTGCTCCACAGGTTTTCCAAGAAGTGGCTGGTGGATTTGAACTGCTGACCTTTTAGTGTAGCACTTGGCAACCAGGGCTCCAGTATTTCTGTAGTTGGATAAAGTTTAGTTCTTTGATGAATTTGTTCATCTTTACTGTGAAGAGCAAAATACCTATGTTATGTGAATGGATTTTCATAATACTGTATGACTAGCAGTCAGTCTTCAAAAGTAAGCTCAAATGCACCACAGGCAATAACTTGCATAATTATAGGTTCTAAGGAGGTTGTGATAGGTCATTTTCGGCAATAGGGAATTTTTTTTCTTTACACAGTTGGAGTCAACATTGGCCAAGAGAAAGACAATTCCAGAAGTAAACCTAGAATATTGGTAGTGGAAGGAGGAGGAGCAGGAAGAGGATAAACCTTACCTGTTAGTGCATTCCACTTGTGAGGTAGTAGCTTCCTTTGAGAAGCAGGTGTGGGGTTGGGAAGGGGTGAGGCAGAAGACTGTTGCTTTTCATTATAAACCCTTTTGTACTATTTGAATCTCATGAGCCATGTCTCACTTTACTTTGATAAGAATAAAAATATTTAAAACTGACAAAAGTAGGAACAAAAAGTACTCACGGTTCTACATTAAAAGGAAAAAAATCTTTTTGTATGTAGCATTGTACCATTCCTCCCTTAAGTAAATGTCGCAGAGTTTGAGTCGAATGCAGCGTATAACCAGTTGCCCCTGGTTTTGTTTAGTCTCAAAAGTTCCCTTTGTTAGTGAGGTGAAGGTTGACAGAGAAGACATTTTTCATAATCTGCTTGGCTAATTAGACCAGTTTTTTTGATGACTAAATAAACCTGACCAATGACCTATGGACCATTTTGATTAATTTCCAATCCTAAATTACAAAGCTTCATAGATTCTAGTGATGGATATAGTGACAGGATGCCTCAAGGACTTTTCAGGTTATTTTTGTCTTTTTTGGAATGTACTTGTGCTTTGTACATCTGTTTCTTTGTCATAAATAGTCACAGTAACCTTGACCATCTGGATCTTGAAACCAGTACCTGGTTAACTACTTATAAAATTGTGTTCTGTCTCTTTGAAGGTAGCTAGTAATCCCAGCTTATTATGTATCTTTTATATCAACATTTCTCTTAGTTTGCTTCAGGTTTTTGTTTTCCTGCTCATTTCTTACACTGTCATTCCTAGATAGAACTTTTTGTTTATATATAGTATTATTCCTGAAAGACTTATGTGGCTGAACTTACTTAACCTTAAACTTATCTTTAGTTCTCAGGAAATTTTAGTCATTTCCCTGTTTAGGAACCTGACAAGTTAGATGTTATTTATGGTTATAACTTTTTTTTTCCTAAATACCTAGTTTTCAATCAATGTATTTTTGCATTGTTTGACTATATAGTGCTAGATTTAGTAATTTCTTTTTGTGCCCTTATCTCTGAGTAGATAATGAAACTTTCTCAGTGTATCATCCTTAAAAATTCATATGTGGTCTGACAATTTAAGTTCATAAACTTGCCACCATGTGCTTATGTTGGCAGCACTGTACAAACAACTCAGTATCATTTCGTAACCTTGGTATATCAGTGTCTTACAGCTGTGTTCCCGTCGACATGTGGCAGTGTCTTGCTGAGTGATATTCATTATTGTTGTTGTGTGTTCTTGTGTGCTGTTGTGGGAATGTTGGGGTTTGAATCAGAGCAATGAACAAACATGACATTTCTTGTTGAACTTGGCAAGAGTGAAAGTGAAATTAGTGATATGTTAGTCCTAGTTAATGGGGATAGTGCAGTGTACAAATGGGTTAAGTGTTTTTCTGAGGGGAGAAAAAGTGTCACTGATTAAGAGAGTTCAGGATGGCTAGTAACAAGCAGAACTGATGAAAATGTTGCAAAAATTGATCAGATTGTGCTTCAGAATCATCAGCTGATGGTGGGAAGCATAGCAGACCAAGTAAATATTAACAAAAAAACAGGACAATTTTAACTGAAAATCTCGGCATGAGAAAGATATGTGCAAAAATGGTCCCAAAGGAGCTCACTGATGAGCAAAAGCAAAGGAGAGTTGAAATTTACCAAGACCTTTTGGAGAGGCAAGACAATGTTTTAGGCTGTGTTACCACTGGTGATGAAACATAGGTGTAGCTATACTACCCTGAAACAAAGTGTCAAAGTGCGTAATGGAAGTCAGCCATATCTCCATGACCCCAAAATTTCTGTCAGTTCAAATCAAGAGTCACAGTGATGTTGCTAACCTTTTTTTGATATCAGAGGGGTTGTTCATTATGAATTTGTACTGACTGGACAGTTAACCAAGTTTACTATTTGGAAGTGCAGAAAAGGCTGTGTGAAAAAGTTATATGAAAACAACCTGAACTTTTTGCCAACAACTCATGGCTCTTCCATCACAATAGTGCACAAGCTTATACAGCACTGACTGTGAGGGAGTTTTTAGCCAGTAACCAGTAACTGTATTGGAACACCTTACCTACTCACCTGATCTGGCCTTCAGTGACTTTTTCTTTACCTGAAGATAAAGGAAGTATTGCAAAAAGGCATTTTGATGGCATTCAGGACATAAAGGGTAACATGACGACAGCTCTGATGGCCATTCCAGAAAAAGAGTTCCAAAATTGTTTGAAAGGGTAGACTTGGGGCTGGCATCGGTGCATAGCTTCCCAAGGGGAGTACTTTGAAGGTGACTGTAGTGATATTCAGCAGTGAGGTATGCAGCACTTTTTCGAGGATGAGTTCATGAATGTAATTGTCAGACCTTGTAAAACAGCCTTGTGCTTTGTAATATTTTTTTAAAACTACTGTCCTAACTAAAGCTTCATTTTACTATATGGTAATATCTCTTATATGGAGAGCAGTTTTACATTCATTATTGTGTTTAATCATCACCCCAACCCAAACCAAACCCATTGTTGTGAAGTTGATTCCAACTTATAGCAGCCCTATAGGACAGAGTAGAACTGCTCCATAGAGTTTCTGAGGAGCACCTGGCAGATTGGTACTGCCAACCGTATGGTTAATGGGCATAGCACCAGACCACTAAGCCCCCAGCATTTCCTTAATCTTCACAGTAACCCTGATATTTCATAGGTGATGGAGAGGTAAATTGAGTGACATGTACACAGCTGCATCATCAGTAATAGAAGAACTACAGTTCAGTGCTGTGACCTTTACTTCATGTTACTGTGCAGTAGGATGAAGGCTACACAGATCTGTCTGGAAGTAGCATTCTTCAGTCTGTTTTTTGTATGTCTAAAACAATTTAGGTAGATTAGATGGGAATTGAGGAGGCAGCCACCTACCCTCCCTTTCCCCCATATTTATTGCCTCCTTTTGGTTTCATGTGACAGAAATCTAAATCAAATGGTGATGATTTGGATTTGATCCAAATGATGATTCAGGCATGATTTGATCCAGATTTTAAAAAGAGCTCATCAGGAGTCTGTTTTTTCCTTTCTTAGTTTTTCTTTTGTTCTTTGTTGGTTTTATTTTTCCAAATGGTGGCAAAGAACCCTCAGCTTATGTTCTCTCAGTGTGGACCTTGGGTGGAAACCCTGGTGGTTCAGTGATTAAGATCTATGGCTCGTAACTAAAAGGTCAGCAGTTTGAATCCACCATGTGCTCTTTAGAAACCCTCTGAGGTAGTTCTGCTCTGTCCTATAGGGTTGCTATGAGTTGGAATTGACTTGATGGCAATGGATTTCATTTATTTATTCTTATTTAGATCTTGGGCGAGAGAATGTGATTCTTTCCCAGGAGGGCAAGTGAAAGTTTGAAGACTGATGCTCCTTGCCCATAGTGGGCCTGGTTTGTGTCATGTGCCTACTGAATAGTCATTCTGCCTAAAGAGAGGAGTTCATTGCTTGATGAGCACTGGGTCACCTGTCAGTTTCTAGAGTTAAGGGACACAGTCAGCCTCACCATATGAGCCAAAACATAAATGATAGTTCCCCAAAGGAGAAGTGGGTGCTGTTATCCAGAGAATGGACAATGGATGGAGGGCGGGGGAGGGGGGACGACAAGGGACTCACACAACTGGGGACTTTTCAGTGACTAAACAATTCAGGCAGTTGTTTACTTGATTACCGTCTCCCACCTTTAGTGTTAGCATTTTGTGTCTCAGGTTTATTTTACTAGATGAAATTACCCACACACTGCCACTGAGTTGACTTCAACTCGTAGCGACCCTATAGACCTAGTAAAACTACTCCGTAGAGTTTCCAGAGAGTGCCTGGCCGATTCGAACTCCCATTCTTTTGGTTAGCAGTCATAGCGCTTAACCACTATGCTACCAGAATTTCCTAGATGAGACTAAATATCTTAAGTTGGATCTGTTCTCTTCAATATTGTTATTACATAGCACTCCCTACTCTTACCCTTTGGAACTTTTGTTCACTAAGAGTTTTAAGAATGAATGAGTGTATACACAATCCAGTAACAGGATGCTGGACCTGCTCCGTCATGCTCTGCTGAGGAGATGAGCTCCAAGTACTCGTGTTCGGACTGGCTTCATTGTGAAGTTAGGCCTTTCTTAGATTTATTATGACATTGGAAAGCCACTAAACAATGCACTATTTTTGAATCATGAGGACTTTTTCCTCTAGCCTATTTCCAAAGTGTTGTACTGAATTTTTTCTCTTAGCTGAGACCAAGCATTTGAACTGTCAGCCAAGAGGTTCCTTTAAATTTGCAGAAAGCAGTGAGTTATAGTGTAGATAAATATGTACTGGAAGTGTGTCTAGAACTATATCCATGCAGATCACTAAATCATCTGTAATTAATGCTTGTTTTTGTTTTTTCTTCTTGCTGCTGAGTAAGCATGAGATTAAGGGTTTTAGCTGTATTTGGTACAGCTTTTTTTTTTTTTCTCATCCCTAAGTACCATGTAACCATTAAATATCTGATGGTTTCTCGGGTTGTTTTTAATGTTTAACTGAATTTCCACATTGAACTGCTTAGACTCGTATACAACATGCAGACTAAAGATTGTTACTATATGCCTATCTAAGAATCACAGAGTAGCTACCATCAAAAATACAAGGCCCGACAATTAACTGCATAAACTTAATTTTTCAAAGTGCTACATACCTCATTGCTGAGTATCACTACAGTCAACTTTGAAGTACACCCCTTGGGCAGCTATGCACCAATACCAGTGCCTAGTTGGCCCTTCAAAGCAATTTTGGGACTCTTTCTGGAATGGCCATCAGATCTGTTGTCGTATTACCCTTGATGTCCTTAATGTCATCCAAATGTCTTCCTTTCTTCGGGTAAGGAAAAAAGTCATTAGGTGCCAGATTAGGTGAGTAGGTAGGAGTTCCAATACAATTATTTGTTTACTGGCTAAAAACTCCTTCACAAACGACTAACTATGCAATGAAGTTCGGGAACTTGCCACCATGCCACTGTGTGAAATGGCCATTCCAGAAAGAATTCCAGAATTGCTTTGAAGAGCAGACTAAGCACTGGTGTCGGTTCATGGCTTCCCAAGGGGAGTACTTCAAAGGTGACCACAGTGATGTTCAGCAGTGAGGTATGTAGCACTTAGAACAATTAAGTTTGCAGACTTGTTGGACCTCATAAGTTCTAGAAAAGAGTCACATGACACAGTGGAGAACAGGAGAAGTAGAAAAGAATTTTAATTGGGAGTAGCAATTAAGGAAGGACTTGTGAGAAAGATAAATGCTTTGGAAGGGAGGTAAAAACTCCGACTCTAAAATGAGGATAATAATAGATCCATCTCAGACTGAGTTAATATGTGTACAGTGTTGGCAACAGTACCATGTAGTTAAGGACTGAATAAATGTTATATTTCCATGATCATGACTTGAACAAAATTTTAAAAACATGAAGATTGTAGAATAAGTCCTATTAAGTAATTCTTATTTCTGTATCAGATTGGCACTCTCAATTTTTTTGTTACTAGTTTTTGGTTTGTGAATATCTGCCTTGGCTTTACAAAGCTGTTCATGTTGCATTTGGAGGAGGTCAGGATGTTTCTGAAGGAAAATAAGTTTAATTAATTTGGAGCCAGCTGTTAACTTTGTTAATAACTTTGTGTATTATTCTTTTATTTGGAAAATTATTGTTTGTTACAAATGAACCTTGAACATCTGTTAAAGAAACCTTGGCAGTATCACTCCTAGATTGTAATCACAATTAAACTTATTCACACAGCTTGACATTTATAGGTGCATGAATATAATGTGTGTACATATACATTTAAATGCTTTATATTAATCTTAGTAACCACAACAGTGGTTTACAATACTGTATTGGAGTAATCCTAGTTTGTTTCAGGCAGTGAATAGAATTTTGAAAAGTTTGATTGTCTTTGCCTTTGGCAGACTTGAGTGCTTTGAGTTTTGTAGTTGGAGGTAGGCCCCTGCCAGTGAACAACAGTCAGTGTCAGAGATGAAGCAAGAAGTTCAGAGCCCAGAATGGAATGCTGAGATCAATACTGTATAGCAGTCTGAAACTAGGAGCAGGACTAGGTCAACTGGATGATGACTGCTGATCTTGCTAAGCCCATCTCCACTCTACCTTGAAAACAGAAGTTAGTCCCAAATGGCTTGAGAGCAAGCTTCAGGTAGAACCTTTCTGTAGGCTGGCCAAAGGCGAGTCATAGCTTGTAATGATCTTTAACATTTGTGGAACACTTCAGTGGAATACCATGAGAAGCCAGAACATTTCCCATGTTCTTCTCTTATTTCTACACACATGTATCAGAACCATCACAAGGACAAGTAGTCCATGTACATGTACAGAGTTGGAGAAAACCAGAGGACTGCCCCTAGCCTGTATGGCAGTATGTCTGATAAATTACTTTTGTATGTGGCCTTTGCAGCCACAGTCTTGTAACTCCCACCCAGGTGATCGGATATGTCTCTGTGTTAGAGTAATTGTGGCCTACCAAGGGGATTGGTCAGTTTTGCCTTAAACGAAAACAAATTCCAAAGGAGAAAGGAGGATCGTACTACCACCCCCAAGGAAGAACAGCTAGGAGTAGAGATTATATCCTTTGGACCTCAGATCCCTGCACTGAGAAGCTCTGAAAGGGAGCAAGTTATAACCTTAAAGATGGTGAGAAGCAGTGGCAGGAGAGACAAGGCAGCAGAGACTCGGTAGCAGGAGACGGCGTGGTGTGTTTCCTGGCCCATGGAGAGGGAATGCTGAGTGCTTCTGGGTAGAGACTGAGGGCCAGGAAGAGATGTACTGCAAGCACAGTTGGGAATAGGTTGTCACGGTGAAAACTGTATCTTGACAGTTCCTGAGCCTGAATTGTAGCTATTATTTCCTTAATAAACCCCATAATCGTGAGTATGGTCTGTTGAGTTCAGTTAGCTGTAGCAGTGAATAATTAAACCCAGCAGAGAAGTAGAGTGTTATGCAGGACACAGTTGGTGTCAAAATTAGTAAAGATGGCAGGGAGAGGTTTGTCTGGTCTCTGCCTCATGGCAGATAGCCTTTCACTATTGGTCTTGGTTCTCCTTTCTCTGTGTGGTCTTGGAGGCAGTCAGATGCTGCTCCCCCAGTGTTTTTACAGATACCTTATGAGAATAAGAAAAAGGCTGTCCTTTCTCAAGGCACTCCACTGTGTCTGCTGGAAAATAAATGGCATACAAACCTCTGTTGTCTATGACTGAATTGTGCCCCTAAAATATACAGTGCTTACCGATAAAACTATGGGACAGCACTGGAAGGAAAGGTACCAACTGGGAGAGACAGGAAGAGAGATTATAAAGGCCCTATTGAAGATGCTTTCACCACTGTAGTTCTTATCCCACCATGTAACTCCACATCCCCCACTCCCCCAGGAGAGATGCTGTTGGCGTTTTGTAGTGCAAAGTTTTTTGTTGTGCAGGACTGTGTGGTGGGAGATGTTTAATATTTCTGGTCCCCCGTTCCTGCCTCCTGTGTTCCTCAGTCATTGTATCGGAAGGCCATTCAATTGTTCTGTCAAGCACCTGCTTTATGATGATGGGGAATGTGGTAAGATCAGAAAATTCCATGAGCATGTTCCCATTGCTACACTTCGTTTGCTGTGAAATCCTTTGATCTGAGGCAGTGCTGTGTGGAAGATGATGATGATGCGTAAGACAGCCTGTAAGTCCATGGATGATAGCTTTTGTGGGAGCATTATGTACAGGGAAAGGAAGTTTGTATCCAGAGTGTCTATTCTATTAACAAAATGTCACCATGAGTCGGATCCGACTCGACGGCACTTGGCTTTGGCTTCCATGATGGAAGTGGCCCAGTGTAATCTGCATGCTGCTAGATTGTTGACTGATTGCTCTGAGGAATGGTGCCACATCAGGGATTCAGTGTTAGTCTCTGCAGCTAGAAGACTGGGCATTCAGCAATGGCAGTAGCAAAGTCACCTTTGATGAGTCGAGGTCCATGTTGCTGAGCCCACACATAACCTCCATCCCTTCCACCATGGCCACATTGTTCGTGTTTACTTGTTCAGGACTGGTTGAGGAAAGAGGATGACTGGTTTCCGTGGAACTTGTCTTCCTATCCACTTGATTGGTAAAATCTTCCTCTGCTGAGGCCACACTTTAGTGAGCATTCATACAAGACATTAATATCTTTACATCTTTGGCCCATTCAGAGTGGTCTACTTGTATACCTCTTCCCCATACCTCCTTATCGCCAATTTTCCGATCATGTTCTTTTGAATCTTTGACCACCCAGTCAAACCATTGGCTACAGCCCATGAATCAGTAAACAGTCACACATCTGGCCATTTCTCCTTCCAAGCAAAGTGAACAACCAGATGCATTGCTTGCAATTCTGCCCATTGGAAGGATTTCCTTGCACCACTGTCTTTAGGGAAGTACCAGAAGAGGACTGTAGTGCTCCCACTGCCTGCTTTCCAGTGGTGTGTGTGTATAGTATAGAATCATCTATAAACCAGGCATGAGTTTTCTCTTCCTCTTTCAAGTGATCACAAGGAACTCCCCATTAAGCCACAGGTTCAGACTGGGAAAGGGAAAGTAATATGACAGGAGTGCAGATCATGAGTACTGAAACCATAACCTCATGTAACTTACTTGTGCCTGCAGGTCCTGCTTGAGCTCAGTTTCATATATACCGCTTCCGTTTAATGACAGTGCTGCTATATAAGTCTGACTGTTTTGATGGGCAGTTCAGGCTGCATGGTGACTTAGTGGCCCCTAGTTAAGCATTCAGTTTCCTCTAAGGCCCGGTAACAAGCCAAGAGCTGTTTCTGGAAAGGAGAGTAGTTATCTGCAGAGGATGGTGGGGCTTTGCTCCAAAATCTTAAGGGTCTGCACTGTGATTCACCAATAGGGGCTTGTCAGAAACTCCAAAGAGCATCTCTGTCTGCCACTGCCATGTCAAGCACTGTTGAATCAACTGAGTCATAGGCTCTGAGGGGCAGAGCAGCTTGCACAACAGCCAGAAACTGTTGCAGAGCCTTCTCTGGTTCTGGACTCCACTCACAACTAGCAATTTTTTTAGTTACTTGATAAATAGACCAGAGTGGCATATCCAAATGAGGGATACATTGCCTCTGAAATACAAAGAGGCTCACCAGGCTTTGTGCCTCCTTTTGTAGTTGTAGGAAGGGTCAGATACAACAACTTATTCTTCACTTTAGAAGGAATATCTCAAGATATCCCACACTACTGGACCCCTAGAGATTATGGTGAAGTAGAAAGCACTTGAAGTTTTGTCAGATTAATTTTCTACACTCTAGCACACAACTGTCATACCAATAGGTCTAGAGTCATTGATACTTCTTCCTTACTAGGTCAAATTAGCATTGTTATCAGCTTAATGAAACGATGTGATGTCTTAAGGCAGGGAAGAGTGGCCAAGGTTCCTGTGGATTAAATTATGACATAGGGCAGTTGATGTAACTCTGAGGTAAGACAGTTAAGGTATACTGCTGGCTTTGCCAGCTGAAGACAAACTGCTTCTGGTGTTCCTTCAAACTGGGAATCAATCAAAAGGCATTGGCCCAATAAACAGCTGCATACCAGATTAGGACATGTATTAATGTCCTCAACCAATGAAACCACATCTGAAACAGTAGCTACAATTACAGTCACCACCTGGATAAGTTTATGGTAATCTTTTGTCATTCTCCAAGATCTACTTGTTTTACTTCAGGCTAAATAGATGAGTGGAATGAGAATGTGGTGGGAATTACTACCCCTGTGTCTTTCAAGTCCTTGATGGTGGCAGTAATCCCTGCAATCCCTCCAGGAATGCCATATTGCTTTAGGTTTACTATTTTCCTAGGGGAGCAATTCTAATGGTTTGCACTTAGACTTTCCTACCATAATAGCCTTTTCTCCAAATGTAGGGAATCCAACATTGGGTTTCTGCCAGTTGCTGAATATGTCTTTTCCAGTTATTCATCCTGGAACTGGGGAATGTATGACATGATGGGTTTGGGGACCCCCTGGACTCACTGTGAGATGGACCTTTGCTAAGTCTCCATTGATAACCTGACTCCATACACCCGACTCTTTGACTGAGGGACCACAGTGACATTTAGGATCTCCTAGAATTAATGTTAGTGCAGAGCTAGTGTCCAGTAATCCCCTAAGATTTTAATGATTTCCTTTTCCCCCATGAACAGTTATTCTTGTAAAAGGCTACAAAGCCCTTTGGGGAAGGCTGCAGAAAGATTAACAGTGTACATGTTTGGATGTATAGCAGAGTTCTTCCTCAAGGAGATCCAGCCTCCTCTTCATTCAAGAGGTTGTGAGTCTGTAAACTTGCTCATATCTGAGAATTAGTTGAAGGACTGTGCCTTACCATTCTCGTGATTCAAGTTTTATTGCTGTTCACCTCACCTACAATACTTCTACTTGTACAGTTTAAGTAAATGTTTAGTGGATTTTTTCATTCATAGGAGCATCATGGCTAGGTAGCCAATGTGTGCATCACTGAACCAACTAAATATACTATTAAATCTTGGTCTAACCTCTCGAGTTGAAGCATTGAATGAAGAATCTGTGCTTAGTGGGCCAGTATCAATAGACTCAAATTACTCCAACTTTATGTTTCCCATATCATTATTCCACACACTTAACAGCTATTCCAACATATATCCACTAGGTTTTGTTTGCATCTATTAGAAATATCAAGCAGTTTTTTTAGAGTGTAGTATACCTCCTGTGTGTCACATTTTGTACTTGATCGCTTTATCAGTTTGACTCACTGAGACTCAAGTCTAGTTATAGGTCTAGAAACAAGAATGGGTAGTGGGGTGAGTCACGGGGACTTCTGGCAATGCGTTGTGAGGCTTCTACCTTAGATCCTAGGTACTGCCCTTGGTGATATTTCTGACAAAGACTCTTCAGGAACAACTAGATTATTCTCATCATATGGGAGAAGGAAAGATATAATGGTTTTACGGATGAGGGTGATGAAGTAATCTTTTCAGACAGGATTAAGAAGGCTGGTACTGTTGGCTGGAGCTGTGCAATGGAATTAGGGACTCAGTGCCCTGAACTTCTTGACTACCTTTCCATATGTCTGTATCTGAAGTTGCACAATGTTGTTTCTTCCCATTTAGTGCCCTCACTTTAGCTTTGGATGCCATTCATAGTTGGGAATTTGATTGGGATTGTAGTTTAGCTGCTCTTGTGATAATGCTGTGAGTTTCTTTTTGGGGGCAGCATAGGCTCTGCTACTTCAAGAAATTAAGTTTTCTTCTAGGGTATAAGTAGTACCTTTCAGGTCTTTTATGTGGTGCTTGAGCAGTGACTCTGAAAGCCCTGAGCTCGTCTCTTTCTTTCACCACTTTGTCTAGTGAAAGCAGGACCAGCCTCCGTATCCTTCTTAATTTGACAGAAATACTGAGAGATATCAAGTGCACTGTCACCCAGAGCCTTTTTCTCACAAATATTTGATTCAATGGTTGTGATAGTGTACATATTTCTACTGCCACCTCTTCTTTATTGGAATTAGAAGTCATCAGTGTATTAAGTGTGGCCAGACTTGGGAACCAATTCAGAAAACGCATCCTTAGGGTTTTGTTTCTCTAGAACCACTCACGGTACCAAATTTGGTTTCAGTTATCTAGTGCTGCAAAAACAAAAATACCACAAATGGATGACTTTAAAAAGACAAATTTATTTTCTTCGAGTTTAGGAGTTCAGATGTTTGAATTTAGGGGACTGGCTCTAAGGGAAGGCTTTCTCTCTGTCATCTGTGGAGGAGGCCCTTGTCTCTCGCGCTTTTGCATCTGAGAGATCTTTCCATGGCTTATCGCTTCTCTTCCTCTGTTTCTCCACTTGCTTTGATTTCTTTAATCTCTTTTGTATCTTAGAAGAGATTGACTTAAGCCCTACTCTGTACTAATTCTGTCTCATTAATATAACAAAGGCAACCCTTTCCCAAAGGTGACCATAATCATAGGCATAGAGGTTAGGATTGATAGCACAAACTTTTGGGGGACACGGTTCAATCTGTAGCAAGATGTTTTGTCAGAGTTGGTTAGTTTTGCTAGCCCGTTTTATTCTCTCTGAAGCATATTTCTTATATCAGGTAATGTTTATGGAACTGTCCTTGGCTGAGTTAATTGTTCTGTGTATCAGTGCCATGCAGGTATGAAGAAAAGAATAGGTATTCTGTTGTACCCTAAAGGTAGTTCAAGATGCAGGAATGGAAGCTACCTCAGACTTGTTCTCCATGGTGTTATCTTTTCAACTGTGTTACTTACAAACTCAAAAAAAAAAAAAAATGCTATTGAGTTGATTTCAACTCATAGTGACTCTTAATTTTTGCATAGTGGGCTCTACCATCCAAATTTCCAAAATATTAGGATGAATTTCAGGAGTTTCCAAGAATAGGTGTGCTTTTATGCCTCATATTCTAATTCTTTTTCATTTCTTAAGTTACCTTTTTCCCTTCAATTTGTCTTTAATTCCCAAAAAATAAATTCCTCATTCTCTCTCCCAGGCCACTATCTGACTTGCCAGATTTTGTATAGTTGTTACTTGCTGCAGGAAACTTCCCCGATCTTTCACCTCTGGATTGGATGCCCCAATGTATTCTGTGATAACAGCAGGAATGTTTTTTGCTTTGTTGAGACGAACCTTCTGCATTGTAATTGCATATTTATATGTTACTACCCTCCACTAGACTCCATGCTGTGTTAAATGGATTATCCTTGTTGTTAATTCACCAATATACATCTTCTGTCTAGCTCCGTGGAAACCCTGATGGCATAGTGACTAAGTGTACTCCTTGGAAACCTTATCTGTCCTATAGGGTCATTGTGAGTCAGAATCAACTCAATGGCAGTGAGTTTGGTTTTGGATTTAATCTAGCTCCTGCCTTGACACACATTTGTTAAATAAATATGAGGAAAGGAGGAAGAGGAAAGAAGGGAAAGCTGATGAAAAGGAAAGAAGAAATGGGAAAGGACAAAGTGCATTTCATTTTCTTTAAGTCGCAGTATTTGAAACTGTTACTGTCAGACTCGCCCACTGGAAATCTTTTCATAAGCCATAAGAACAGTGGTCCAGAAGGCTTTGTTCCTCTGATGCTTGCTTGCTTAGCATGGTAGTTATTCTGTTCCCCATTTTAGGTCTTTACTCTAAGTTTATGATAGAAAGCAGATGTTGGACCTCGTGGGAGTGAGAGCATTTCTGTGTTGGCTCCCGGGTCTGTGGGCCAAGGTGACATTTTTGTCTCCTCCCCATGCTATCTCTTCAGTTTGCTTCCAAACAGTTTTTAGGGGCTTAAGTAGAATTTAAGGAACAGGTTTCAACTATGCAGTACATTCTACCATTTTACAAAAGTGAATTTCCACTGGATGTTATCTATATTTTAAACCATTATTAGATTTAAAAATCTAGTGTTTTTAGAGTTCACAAAATGTGTTCTACTTGTGCTTTAAGTTATAGGCCTTTGGAAGAAAGTTTGCAAGTAGACATGTTTTTGCTTTTAGTATGCTGTTAAATTTACATCTGAATATTTACTGGTATATTTCTATTGTGGTGCAATCTGTTGTTTATTTATTAAAGAGCCTTGAGAGCTCTTTATCAATTTCAGCAGCCTGCTCTGTTAAAAGAAAGCATGCACATATGAAACTTTAATGGATAGAAATAATTGAAAGTGGAATATAATTTGGAAAGCAGAAAGATGTGATGAATGACATGAGGGGTAAAAGTCACTGTGCTTATAAACTCTCAGGCTGACTTGGTGACAGAGTCTTAATTAATAGTCTAAAAAGACAGGGGCTTGCAGAATCAGAAAGACCAAAAAAGAGCTGATGCCTTTGAATTGTGGTGTTGGTGAAGAATGTTGAATGTACCATGGACTGCTAGGAGAACAAACAGATCTGTTCTGGAAGTAGTACAACCAGAGTGCTCTTTAAGAAGCAAGGATGATGAAACGACGTCTTACTCCTTTGGACATGTCAGGAGAGATCAGTTCCTGGAGAAGGGCATCATGCTTGGTGAAGTACGGAGTCAGAAGAAAACTGAGAGACACCCAGTAAGATGGGCTGGCACAATGGCTGCAACAGTGGGCTCACGCATGGTAACGATTGTGAGCGTGGTTGCACGGCAGGGCAGTGTTTTGTTCTGTTGTGCGTAGGGTTGCTAGGAGTTGTAATCGACTTGACAGTAACTAGCTTCATCTGTATTATGGAATTGTGAAACAGGAATTGGGGGGACTTTGAAATATTCTTATGCCGCACTACTATTTTAAAAGTGAGGAGAGGAAAACAGAGACCCAAAGTGACTTCTCCAAAGCTGCTGAAAGTGGCAGTTGTTTTAACTTGTAGCCAAGTACTCTTTGATGTTTCAAACTGTCATGGCCTATAAACCGTGTGGTCTGATAAAATATTTGGTGGGGTAAAATGAAAGGTTCCAGAATGTTCTAACTTTGTCACTGATTTTTTTTTTTTTTTCACTTTAAATATTTGCCTAGTTGGGAGGTGCAGGAAGCAAAGGCAAGACATTAATAAACTAATAACAAAGCTGATTCAAATTCATATTTCAGATAACCCTAGCAGTTAATTTCAATACACAATAAATGCTAAAAACATGGAAAGATTTCAGAAGTACATAGTTATTATGTAAAGTAATTGAATCACTTGCAGATTAAAACAATTAGTCTCACTCCATGTGCAAATGAAGTTTTATATTTAGTAGGATTTGTTTTCTGGTTTATATTTGAAAAATTTGGAAAATATGATTTTGTCTCAAGTGAATTGCCAAGCCAGCCAAGTGCCTTCAAGTCGACATCCAATTTTGTAATCTCTACAAACCAGAAATTCAAAAATTCAAATGAGCCTCAAGTATATGGCATTGCATGTCTTTGTTTTAAGAAATACCATTTATTCTTGCACTAATAATATTTACTTTCTACTTAAGTGGAAAAATTACTAACTCTGAAAATGTTTTGAAGTCTTTGCTATTTTTTTTAGTACTTTATGTGTTATTGTTCTTCAGTTTAAATTCCTGTGGAAGTCTACAGGGACGCCTGAAATGTGCAGCCAGTATTGGGGCACAAGTTTTGTCTGTAGTCGGCTGAATAGGAAGCCCCAGAGTGAACTGAAATTGGAGCTGAGTCAGACTTGCTATAGTCAGTGTGGTGAAACGGCCTGTTGCCGACATGTCCATCAGTCACGAGTGCTGCACTGCGTAGGCAGTGCATTTGCATAAATGATATGAAACGTTATTATAAACAAAAATAAACCTTGCCAGCTGCACTCAACAAAAGACATTGCTTTTGTCTGAGGACAAGAGGTGGCGGGGGGGGACTCATCGACACTGACTCAGACCCTTTTCCTTGGTGGTGAGTTTATGGTGGAATCCTTCTCCTCCTCACCCTCTGCACTGCCAGGACTCTTGACAAAATGAAAAATATACCAGTTTCTTGTCTCCATTCATTTCTTGCTAGTAGATAATTTTTTTTTTTTTAATTTAACATGACTGAGTGAAAATGTACACTCCCGTATAAATTTACAAACCCACCTATATGCAGCTTCCACTGCTCTCCCTGTCTGGGTAACAGCACACTATTCCTCTCTGCTCCACACATGTCTCATACTCCCAACAGCCTCCTTTCCCCTCCCCTCCACCCACTCTCCTTCCTCCCGCCAGAGGTCAGCAGGATGATATCCTATAGATGTATAGAACCATAAAGTGCATCCAATATATGGTCGCTCTGCATTGCCAAGTCCAATCCATTCCTGTCCAAAGAGTAGACCTTTGCTATAATTTATGGGTAAGGGCAGCATCAGGGCCGGCAGCCATGCTCTCAGGGGAACCCCGAAACCGCTGGACCATCAATTGAGGTCTTTTAGTGGAGATCTCAGGATGCACCCCTTTTTATTCTTGTGTTGCCAGTGAGACTCAACCTAGTGAGCTCCATCGTGGCTATCACTGGTGGTGGCCAGGCACCATCCGGTTCTTCTGGTTCCAAGTCGATGAAGGCACCCACTCTTGTGGGTCTCTCTGTCTTCTAGATTGTCTTTACCGCATGTCATTTTGGTCCTCAGTGAGCATCCGTTCCTGCTGAGTTGGGACCATTTGCTGTGTCCTCGGATGGCAGCTTGGCAGCTTTTAAGACCCCCAGACGCCACTCACCAATGTGGGGTGCAGAGAGCTCTCAGCAAAACACTAGTTGTGCCAATTGGCCTTCATTTCACCTAAGAGCATGGTCCCCTGCCCCCTGCTCTAGTGGGTAATTTAATCAGTTAATTGGAATAGCAATGGAAAATAGTTGATTCATTTAATCAGCACATCTTGAACACTTTAGGAGCACGCTCGGTACTGTAATAGATACTAAGGGTATAAAGGTGACTAGTATTCAGGATTTTTGAAGATACTGTTCTGTGAATCCAGCTTTTACTATCGTTACTGAGGAGTCTGCAGGTGCTGAGATGTCGGCTCCATTATAGCTGATCCATTTTTATTTGGCTGCTTTTCAGATTTGTGTGTGTGTGTGTGTGTGTGTTTTCTAAATTTTATTATGATGTCTAATTCTGGATTTCTTTACATTTGCCCTGCTTGGCATAAATTGTACTTCAGTGTCTGTATGTTTATGTTTTTCATCAGTTCTGGAAAACTCGCACATTGTATCTTCCAGTATTACCATTTTTTCTGCAAGTAACACCTCACATAAATGATGTTTATAGCAACTAGGAAAATAATGTTCAATGGGGTAGCACAGTTGATGAAAATATGTAATATGTGCTTTATTGCAGCAAAAATGCTGTATGTCTTTCCTATACTTTCTTTCTGGAACTCTAGATAAACAAGTTTTATATCTCTACATTCAATATACTTTTCATAGTTTATGTCTACTTTTGTTTCTTTGCTGTAGTCTTGATAATTTTTATTCTCTATTTCACTATTTTTGACTGTATTATTATTTTTACTATTTTTACTTTTTTAAAATTATGATTGAATGAAAATGTACATTCCCATATAAATTTGCATGCTCACCTATATGCAGCTCCCGCTGCTCTCCCTGACTGGTGACTGCACACATTAGTAAGAAGATCAATATTAACTGGACTTCAACACAACTTGAGTACTCCTCCCATCTTAACCCAATATTTTAAGGACAGAGTAGCTGGGGTGGGGGGGCTGGGGACCATGCTGTCAGGCAAAATCGAGGCCAATTGGTACAACTAGCATTTTGTTAGTGAGGACTTTCTGCACCCTACATTGGTGAGTGGCATCTGGGGTCTTAAAAGCTGCTAAGCTGCCATCTGAGGGTACAGCAAATGGTCCCAACTCAGCAGGAACGGATGATCACCGAGGTCCATAATGACATGGGGGAAGGAGAACCCAGAAGACAGAGAGACCCACGTGAGTGGGTGTCTACATCAACTTGTGACCAGAAGAATCAGATGGTGCCCGGCCACCACCAGTGATAGCTGTGATGGAGCTCACAAAGTTGAGTCTCACTGGCAACACAAGAATAAAAAGGGATGCACCCTGAGATCTCCACTAAAAGATTGCAATTGATGGTCCCGGGGTTCAGAGTTGCCCTGGGAGCATGGCCCCTGGCCCTGATGTTGCTCCTGTCCATAAATCATAATGAAGGTCAACTCTTCAGACAGCAATGGATTGGACTTGGCAACACAGAGTGACCACATTTTGTGGGTGCTTTATGGTTCTATGCATCTATAGGATGATGTCCTGCTGACCTTCACTGTATTATCTGAAGTCAGTATTTGAGATTTTTAAGTTCAGCTACAGTGTCTTCCATACTTAAAGAAAAGTTTGTTAAAGATTGTTGTTAATTTTTTTATTTTGATCTTTTATTTCTTTGAATATTCCATATATGCACACACTCTTCACTTAATCTACATAGTTAGGTCCCAAAGACCAGGTTGTTGTGTGAAAATTTGCATTATGAAAAAATAGATAATAATCATGTGAGAGCACAGAGTGGAAGATGACCATGTCCTTACATAAATGCCAGATTACATTGTTACATAAATGCCAAACCATTGAGAATCGTGGCCCAGCCAAGTTAACATATAGCCTTAACGCTCACAGCCAGCATTACTGTTGCCTTACACTGTGTCTGTTACTGCCAGGTGTACGTAGTTAGTGCACAAGGGTCAGATAGCAGCTCTTTTTTTACTATTGTAAATGTGGAATGTTGGATAATGAGATAGTAAGTGAGGAGAAGGTGTAATTAGTTTATATTCCTTAATTAAGAATTTCCGTATTGTCATCATTGGGGTCTGAATCTTTTGTATGGGTTTCTATTGACTCATTTACAACTTGTTTCTTTGTGAAATTTTGTAATTTTTTTGTGCTGGGTTCACCTCTGGTGGAATAATCTTGGATAATTCTACAGGCACAAATTAGGGCTGCTTTCTTTCAGCAAGTATTTCAATTGAGTTCTCACTAGGGATCATCAGGCACTCTACCAATCTGCTACTGTATTAGCCCACTTCAGGGTTTTGGATTAATGTAGGAGTCACAAGTTTAGCTTGCCCACCTTGAAGGAGAACTAAGGCCAAATTTCTGGATTCCGATGTAGAAGCCAGTAGTTTTCCTAAGGCAATTCCAGTGTTCTGTGCAAAGCCTTGTTTCACCTCACAGCTTTTTTTGTTTTTTCTCTTGCTCATGCATATTTTACTTAAATTCTTGTAAGCCAGCAGTGAGTTAAAGTATAAGTTTATTGTCATTTATCCTGGATATGATTGTACTGTAGCAAGAAGGCGTAACATTTCTCATGAAACTGAGTGATTCATTTTGTATATCGTCCCCTACCCCAACAATCTGAGTGTTGTTGAAAATATGAATGACATAATTATTCTTGAAATTTTTTAAATAATCAAATACTTTTATTGGGTGAAACTGTAAGTTACAGAGACTAGTCCCATGTAAAGAAAAGACTGTTTTTCTCTTCTGTCAGTATAATTGATGCAAATCTTTATTTGGTACTCTCTTTATTCTTGGTTAATATATTTTTAAGTTTTTTTTTTTAAACAAAATTAAAACTAATCAAGTATTTTGGTTTACTTGCCAGATTCCTATGTGAATCACAAGTATACCGTTCAGTATGGCCCACAAGATGTTCCAAGGGGCTTTTGAATGCTTAAGCAGATTCATTCACTGGGGCTATAAAATTAACATTCTTATCTAGTTTCCTCAGAAAGCTGTTTGGAAAAGCAGAAAGCAGAAGACATTTAGTCAGCCAAAGGTTCAATTCCCTGTTCTGCCTCATGCTGATTAAATGATCCTGGACAAGCAATGTTGCATTCCAAGAGCTTCAGCAATCACACCTGGAAAAGAAGGCCTATTTGCAAAATTGTTTTAAGCCAAGAAAAGGATCAACAATAAGATATATGAAATCAATGTTCGGCAAATGAAATCTACTATTGTTACTGTGAATCTGTCTCAGGGCCTTTTCCCTTGCTGTTCTCTTTTCCTGAAACAGTTTTCCCCCAGATATCCTTGTGGTTCACCTGTTGTCTCCTTCACTTTATGACTCATTTGTCATCTCCTTTAGCTTGTTACTTAAACGTGACTAGTCCGTGAGAACCAACCTGACAAATTGTAACAATCCTTATCAGTCCCAGCTCCCTGTATCCCCTATCTCTGCTTTGCTTTTCTCCACAGAACTCCCACCATCTGTGTACTTATTTATAGGCATGCCTCAGATGTGTCATGGGTTTGGATCCAGACCACTGCAACTAGCACAAGAAAGACAGTCACACTTTTTTTTTTTTGTTTCCCAGTGCATATACAAGTTATGTTTACACTATACTATAGTCTGTTTGGAGCCCTGGTGGTGCAATGGTTAGAAGCTTGATTGCCAACCAAAAGTTCAGCAGTTTGAATCCATGAACTGCCCCTTGGAAACTCAGTGGGGCTGTTCTACTCTGTGCTGTATGAGTCGGAATTGACTTGACAACAGGTTTGGCTTTTTCATTTTAGTAGTCTATTAAATGTGCACTTGTGTCATCCTGTCCAAAACAATAATATGCTTACTTAGAAAATGCTGTATTGCTAACACCTGAGGAATCAATCTTTTTGCTGTTGGAGGGTCCTGCTTTGATGTGAAGGCTGCTGATTGATCAGAGCGGTAGTTGCTGTAGGTTACAGCAGCTGTGGCAGTTTCTAGAAGTTTGCCTCATCAATTGACTTCCTTTCACAAAAGATTTCCCTGTAGCATGTGATGCTGTTTGATAGTGTTTTACATACAGTAGAACTCCCTTAAAAATTGAAGTCACTTTTCAAACACTGATGCTGTTTTCACCCTAAGTTCGTATACTGTTCTGCATCCTTTGTTGTCATTTCAGGACTGTTTCTAGCATCTTCAGTAGGATTAGATTCCATCTCAAGAAACCACTTTCTTTTCTTGTTCATAAGAAGCAACATCTTATCTGTTTAAGTTTTATCATGACGTTGCAGCAGTTCAGTCACATCCTCAGGCTCCACTTCCAATTCTAGTTCTCTTGCTATTTCTACCACTACGGTAACTTCCTTCCCTGACGTCTTGAACCTCTTAAAGCCCTTGGTAAGGGTTGGAATCAACTTCTTCCAAATTTAATGTTGATGTTTTGTTAACATTGCTATTTTGATCTCTTGCTGTGATTCATGAATGTTCTTAATGACATCTAGAATGGTGAATCCTTTTCAGCATGTTTTCAGTTTACTTTGTCCATAGAATCACTATCTATGGCAGAGGAATCCCTGTCTATAGCCTTGCAAAATGTATTTCTTAAATAATAAGATTTGAAAGTCAGAATTTTCCTTTGATCCATAGTTTGCAGAATTGATGTTGTGTTAGCAGGCATGAAAACAACATTAATCTCTTTATACATCTCCATCAGAGCTCTTGGGTGACAGGTGCACTGTCAGTGGGTGGTAATATTTTGAAAGAAATCTTTTTTTTCTGGGCAGTAAGTATCAACAGTGGGCTTAAAATAGTAAACCATGTTGTAAGCAGATGTGCTGTCATCTAGGCTTTGTTGTCCCATTTATAGAGCACAGGCAGAATAGATTTAGCATAATTCTTAAGGGCGCTAGGATTTTCGAAATGGTAAATGAGCTCTGGCTTCAACTTAAAGTCACCAGCTGCATTATCCCCTCACAAGAGAATCAGCCTGTCCTTGGAAGCTTTGAGCTGAGGCGCTGACTTCTCATTTCTAGCTATGAGAGCCCTGCATTATATCTTCTGCTATCAGCTGTTTCATCTACACTGAAAATCTGTTGTTCAGTGTAGCCACCTTTGTCAGTTAGCTGGATCTTCTGAAGAACTCGCTGCAGCTTCTCGATCAGCACTTGCTCCTTCACCTCGTGTTTTTATGTTATAGAGACGGCTTTCTGCTAGCTTCAGGCTTCTGCAGCCTCCTCACTTCTCTCAGTCATCAAGGAATTAAAGAGAGTTAGGACCTTGCTCTGGATTAGACTTTGGTTTAAGGGAATTTTGTGGGTGGTTTGTTCTTCTTACGTAGACCACTGAAACTTTCTTTGTATCAAACAGGAAAACTGGCTCTCCTCTCAGTCTTGTGTTCATTGGAGTAGCTCTTCTAATTTCCTTCAAGGACATTTCCTTTGCATTCACAACTTTGCTAACTATTTGACACAAGAGGCCTAGTTTGGGCCTGTATTGGCTTTATCGTGCCTTCCTTACTAAAGGTAATCATTTCTAGCTTTTGATTTAAAAGTGAGAGATACGTGACTGTTCTTTTCACTTGAGACTTAGAAGCTGTGGTATGGTTATTAATTGGTTTAATTCTGGTGGTGTCATGTCTCAGGGAACAGGGAAGTCCTAGGAGAGGAAGGGAACCCTGGTGGTTCAGTGATTAGGAATTTGCTGATGGAAAAGTGGCAGATCAGATATACTAGCCACTCACTGGAAACCCTGTGGAGCAGTTCTGCTCTGTCCTGCAGGGTTGCTGTGAATCACACTGAACTCAATGGCAGTGACTCTGGTTTTCAGTTTAAGAGAGGGAGAGAGACAGGGGAATGGCCAGTCAGTGAAGTAGTGCACACATAACTAAGTTTGCCATCTTACATGTGTGTGATTCATGGCACCCCAAAACAATTATAATAGTAATATCAAAGATCACTTATCACAGATTACCATAGCAGATATTTTGTTGTTGTCAGGTGCTGTTGAATTGCTTCTAACTCATAGTGACCCTACCTACGCATAATAGAATGAAATGCAGTGGTCCGTTATTGCAGCCACTGCGTCAGTCCATCTCTTTGAGAGTCTTTCTCCTTTTTACTGACCCTCCGTGTTACTGAGTATGATATCCATCTCCAGGAACTGGTCTGTCTTGACAATATATTCAAAGTATGTGAGATGTAGTCTTGCCATCCTTGCTTCTAAGGAACATTGATTGTGTTTATAACAAGCATCATAATAATGAAAAAATCTGAAGTATTGTGAGATTTACCCAAATGCAACATGGAAACAAAGTGAGCACATGCAGTTGGCAAACTGGCCCTGATGGACTTGTTCTATGCAGGGTTGCTACAAATGTCCAATACATAAAAAAATACACTATCTGTGAAGTTTAACAAAGCAAAGCATGATAAAATGAGGTATGCCTGGACTTTGTCTATTGTTCCAATAACTCTTGAGGTAAGTTTTATTGGTTTAGGATAAGTTTTTACACTAAAATTATAATTATGATCACTATTGTTATTTCCTAACTTTTAGTCTCAGACCTTGACTGCAATTTAGCATGTTTACCAGAATCCAAATTCCTGACTCTGCTTAGTAATTGTTTTCCGTACTAGTTTCCTATTGCTGTTGTAGCAGATCACCACAATCGTAGTGGTTTAATGTAACACAGATTCGTTACCTTAGAGTTCTGAAGATAAGAAGTCAAAATGGGTTACGTAGGACGGTCTTAGTTATCTAGTTGTTGCTATAACAGAAATATAAGTGGGTGACTTTAATGAGCTGAAATTTACAGTTTAGGAAGCTACAAGTCCAAAGTCAGGGCCCAGGCTATAGGGGAAGTCTCTCTCCGTGTCCACTCAGGGCATAAGCTCTTTTCAGCTTCTGTTCCTAGATCCTTAGGATCTATGACTTGTATCTTCCTCTGTCTGTGCTTGCCTCTTTACTTTATTTCCTCTTTCATTTCTCAAAAGAAATTGATTTAAGGCACACCCTACACTAATACTCTCTCATTAACATAACAGAGAAACCGGTTCCCAAATGGGATTACAACTACAAGTATACCAAAAACAAACAAACAAAAAACCCCAAACCTGTTGCCCTTAAATGAATTCTGACTCATAATAACCCTATATGACACAGTAAAATTGCCCCATAGGGTTTCCAAAGAGTCGCTAGTGGATTAAATGACAAACTTTTTTGTTGCCACCAGGGATCCAGCCAATGAGGATTTACACCCAAAAGCCAAACCCACTGCCACTGAGTTGAAACCAACTCATACTGAACCTGTAGGTCAGAGTAGTTTCCAGGGAGTGCCTGGCGAATTTGAACTGCTGACCTTTTGGTTAGATGACATGGCTCTTCACCACGATGCCACTAGGATTTATAACATATATATTTTTGGGAGTACAGTTCAATGTGTAACACAGGATTAAAACCATTCTGTTGGTAGAGCTTTGTGCATTCCTTCTGAAAGTTCTATGGGAGGACTGTTTCCTTGACATTTGCAGATCCTGGAGCCTGCTTGCCTTCCTTGTTTGGCTCGTGGCCCTTTCCTCCACTTTCAAAGGGTATGACTCTAACCTTTACATTGCCCTTTTTTCTTCACCCTTAGAAGGACCCTTGTGACATTGGGCCCATAAGAATAATCTGAGTTAATCTCCTAATCACAAGATTCTTTTGTAATAGAAAACTCATTGTCATTAAGTAGATTTCTACCCATAGCTACCCTATAGGACAAAGTAGAACTGGCCCCGTGGAGTTTCCAAGGTGTACCTGGTGGATTTGAACTGCTAACTTTTTGGTGAGCAGCCGTAACACTTAACTACTACACCACCAGGGTTTCCTCTTTTGCAATGGAAAGTAGCATATTCACAGATTCTGCGGCTAGAACCTGGACATTTTTGGGTACCTTTAGTCTATCACAGTCTAAAAGTCCAACTTGACATCTAGGTGCTCTGTGTGCTTCCTTTTCTATCCTGGGCAATTTACTCTGTATCTGTAGCTTAATTTCTTTGTTAGTAAAATAAAGATATTAATATCCTATGTTGAGGGTTATTAAAATTAAGTGTGAAAATCCATATCATGTCTAACTTACTAACTGTTGAATACCTTATTTAAGAATTATAGATTTGCTTAGGGTATTAGACCCTAGAGCAGTGCTTTCAATAAAAATATAATGTGAGCCGCCGTGCAAGCCACACATCTAATTTTGTATTTCTAATAGTTAAAAGAAAAAGAAACAGATGAAATTAACATTAACAATATATTTTATTTGGCCAAATATATCTGAAATAACCAAAGTATTATCTTTCAACATGAATCAATAAAAAATTATCAGTGATGTATATATTACATGTATATATTACATCTTTCCTAATTCTTCAAAATCTGCCATCTGTTTTACATTCATAATACATTTCAATTTGGATTAGTTACCTTTCAATAGCTAGTTTCAGTTAACCTCACTAGCTGCATGTGAGCTACCATACTGAACAGTACAAATTGAAAAGAACTGCTCTTACTTCCTTGAATAACTACAGCACTTAATGTAATGCTGTTTTTTAAATTTTAAATATTCACAGAGAGTTCTGATTCTTGAAAACTGAAAGTAAGGGAGTTTCTCCCTTTACACAGTACCTCCTTCCCAACTGAAATAATTAAGGAAATTTTGGATAACCATCAAGACTGTGAAGGCCATATAATGGTTTAAAGAGTGACTGGGGCTAGACCTGAAAAGGAAGGCATGCTGCTTTCCACAATGTAGACAGAAAAGACCTCTGAAGAGAGGACAGCTAAGCTGAAACCTGAAGGGTGAGATAGAATCCTCTCATCAACTCAGTCAATTTTTGCTATGGAAATATCTAGAAAAGATCATCCAAGCAGAGAGGATAATTGTAAGTGCGGAAGTCCTGAAGGGGAAACAGCGTAGAGCAGTTGAGGAATTGAATGGTGGCCCTTGGGAGTGGAGCATCCCGAATGAAGTGGGGAAGAATGAAGGTAGAAGAGGGAGATGGTTTGGGGTGGGGGATGGTGTTGCTGATCACATGGGGCCCTGCAGGTCTGTGCAAGGAGTGTAGATTTCATTGCACACCATAGCTCTGTGGAACTAATACTCCATCAAACCTAAACCAATAATTAGACCCCCTTTTTAATCACACTGATTAGTGTTTGTTTTTCAGTGATTGCATGAATGCAGGCAAGGACACTCTATTCCAAAATGTATACAAGTGTATACTTCCAGAGACAACACACGCAGACAACACACACACACACACACACACACACACACACACACACACACACACACACACACACACACACACACGGATCCTTCTACTTCCCTAATTTGTGTTTGTGGCTTCTTTAAGTATCTTTGTCCTGTTTTCCTAGAAAGTGGATTCTGAAGAAAATTTACATAGTAATGCTTTAAAGGGGAGGTGGAAGTGGGTAGAATCCTAAATGGCAAAGAATGAGAGAAAATGGAAAAAAATGAGCCAGCAAGTCATGGATATGAGGGACACTGCTTTGTTACTGAGTAGTGATTCTGTATTGCTGGTCACTCCTGTAAGGAAATAACTCAAATACTGAGAATGCCATTGAGTTGATTCTGACTCATAGTGATGTGATAGAACAGAGTAGAACTGCCCTGGGGCTTCCAAGGAGCACCTGGTGGATCTGCACTGCTGACGTTTTGGATCACAGCCACAGTATTTAACCAATAAAGCAGTACATTATTGAGCTGGCTGTTCCATCACAGGAGACAATTCTGGAAAGGTGTATAGTGCTATTACTACTTGGATTAGTTGACGGATGAGGAATTTGTCTGTCAGGCCTATTCAGTCCTCTGTCTTTCATTGGTCTTAAAGTTCATCACAAGACATGTTAACTACCCTTACTTCCCCTAGTTTTCGCAGGACTGTCTAGAGGCCACGAGGGAGGCCAGAGCCTCCACTGGGCAAACTGAGGCTTGGAGCTGATGTCGCTCGACTGTGGTGTGTCTGTTAGGCCATGCCAAAGTTGTCCGTGGGAAGGCTGAGTTCAGTGGGGGTGGGTGGGGTGGAGTGGGTGGAACACCATGGCGTGAGAATCTCTAGGCACACATATGCAAATACGTCTGGTACAGCCAAGTCTCTTTCTAAGTAGAAGTGTGATTTTGGAGAGGAATGTGATAAAAGAGTAATAAGTGTCGTGGTAAAGCAAGTATAGAATTGATTATAGTTTATAAAAGTGATCATCTCATTTATACTTGAAAGCCAGGTGAGGTATGTGACATTGTGTCTTCCTTTTTACCCAGGACTTGGGGCCTGCAGCCCCTAAATGCCTTGCTGTAGTTAAATGGTAGAATAGGACTAAAGTTACAGCTGTTTGTATTGTCTTTTAAGGAATGAGATCTTTACCTTCTGAATCAACACAAGTGCATTTTAAAAAGGGGAAAAAATTTTCAAATACTCTTCAGTCAATTTCTGTGAAATATTACTGCTCAGCTATAGTGTTGCTGCTGAGTCAGAATTGACCCAACGGCACACAACAACCGCAACAGCCATGGAACTGAAGATGTAACCGTTAGAGTTGCCTCACTTCCTTTTAGGTTCTCTCTCTTCTGCTCTTTTAAAAGGCTGATTCCTCTTAGAAAAATTAAACCATTCATTTCTTAGAGGAAGAATGCTTCATGTGCGCTTGATAAAAAGAAACTGTGAGTTCTGGGTGGTTGGCAGAGACAGGGGAGGGCTAAGTTGGAAAAAGAAAAGTAGAAAGCACTGGGGGCTAATTTGCTGCCTTTGTGATTCGGACTTTGAAACCCCCCCCCCCCCATTTTTGGCACCCAGGCCTTTTCTGAAGTTTGCCCAGACTTTCCATCTGCAGTAGAGAGCACTGTTCCTGCATAGATTCTGGAGAGCCGGCCTCCTGGTTGGCCTGGCCTACCTGTCTGCAAGATTCTTGCTGGTGTGCTCTCAGGAGGGACTCTAGGGCCCTGTCTCAGCCCCTGAGCCTACCGGTTTCTGCGGCCAAGTCACAGATATAGGGAATGGTGCTTTGTCACTGAATAGACGTTCTGCATTGCTTGTCATTATCATAAGGGCCATTGAGGCTTTGGTTAGTGCAGCACCCTTATTCTTACTTCCCATCAAACCAAAAAAAAAAAAAAAACAACCCTGCTGCTGTTCAGTCACTTCTGACTCATAGTGACCCTATAAGATACTGTAGAACTGTCCTGTAGAGCTTCCAAGGAGCAGCTGGTAGATTTAAACTTTGGTTAGCAGCCATAGCTCTTAACCACGACACCCCCAAGGTTTCCACTGCCCATCATGTGATATGAAATGTGTTGAAATAGCACTTAAGATAACTGTTCTGGTTTTCACAGACAGCTTTTAAGCTGAGGGTTTTCCTTTAGTGCCGCCACTGTCTTTTTCTCCCTCTTTCCCTTCTAGTAGTCTGTGTTTTGTTCTGTGTCTCCTGAAAGTCAAATGTAACACAGGCTTGGGAGTGTAGTAGCATGTTCTCCGTTCAGATAGCTAGAAGTTGCATTTTTATCTACCCATATAGTCCAAAAATGTAGCTCCTTTACTAAACTCAGCAAAGTGATATCATTTCTGTTGTCTGATAAGACTTGCAAAATGATTTCTAGGCCCAATTCAAAGCAAGCAAGCAAGGAAAAAAATTTTAAAGAATTTTAAATGATGTACACATGCTATGAAATATTTTGTTCAAAGATGCAGAATTAAAGAGTGCAAGCTAAGAGTAGATACATCAGGTTGGCGCTGATAGGAGTATGAAATGTTTATAGGGGCTTTGAAAAGCCCAGTGTTGACCTGTTTTTATTATTTTTGTTGGCTCCCTTGATGACTGACAAACAGGCCTAACCTGGGGCCAACAGAACCAGCAGGAAATTTAAGTCACGGATAGTTACATTTTAAAAACTCAGGTTTTTAGAGGCTGCTCAATCATTGTAATTGATTGATGATAACGTGGCAATGAGAGCTCTTAAATCATGAAAGGTGGCCAGATAAAGACAAATGGCTGGCAGTTTGGTTGGATGCACAGTTCCCAACTCCCTGTGGTGTGCTGTTCTGCTCTCTAAAGGAAGAGCCAGTGCCTTATTTCATGCAGCTTATGGCCCAGCTGGCCTGTTTACAGAAAATCTCCTCTTAAACTTGGCAGTTCTGTTTGAAAAACAGCATAACATAATTTCCCGAGAGATGGGAAAAAAACTTTACTAAAGAAGTTTGTATTCCCCATAAAACATGTGTGTTTTAAACTGAACAGCAATTGAGAGTTGTTCTTTCCATCTTTCTCTGAAATCAAAGCCTTTCTTTCCCTTTTCCCCTAGCAAAAGGTAAGTGTAGCTGAATTAGATTATTTGATGAGTCCTTTAAACTTCTCATGTTTTCCTCCTGTTGCTTTGGATAAATGCTAATCTGTAATAAGAACTCCAAGTACATGCCTCTATTCTTCCCAGGACACAGGAAATGGGGCCTAGCATAATAGCATTTTAAAAATGTTTTATGGAAGTAAAATATAACATGGAAAGTACACATGTCATGAATGCACAGCTCAGTGAGTTTTTGCTAACTAAACACATCTGTGTAATTAGCATACAGATCAATAAACAGGACATCACCAGGGGGTCCAAGAGCCCTTCATATGCTGCCTGCCAGTTACTACCCCCATAAGAGTTAAACAAACAAGCAAAACAAACAAACAAAAAGCCCATTGCCATCAAGAGGATTCTGACTCATAGCAGCGCTAGAGGACAGAGTAGAACTTTGGATTCCAAGGCTGTAATTCTTCATGAAAGCAGGCTGCCACATCTTTCTCCTGCCCTGAGGGATAGCAAATTCTGAAAACATAGTTGTCCCTAGTTTTTGGTTATATGAATGGAGAATCATATAGCATGTTCTTTTCTTATTTGCTATCTTTCATTCAGTATTTGTGAAATTAATCCATATTGTTGTCTTATGTAATGATAGATCATTTTCATTGCTGTGTAGGTCCCACTATGTGAATGTAATGTGTTTTCTCTAAGGGCATGTTCAACAGGAAAGAAAGTTCATAGACTTTAGTTTCACTTCCACTGAGGACATCACCATTTTTTATTGTTCCACAGACACAGGGTTCTAGCTGGTTTCAAGAGCCCCTTATAGGGATACATTTTAAGAAACACTTTTATGTGTTGGGATTACCTTGTCCATGTTTCTTTACATCTACTTATTTTCTCTATTAAATCTTTTTGGCATATTCTTCTAATTTTCTTGCCTGTTACTAATCCCATTATCTTGTTCTCTACAAAATCTTGCCATTAATTCTTTTCCCCTTTCTCTCAAACCTGAGCTTAGACTCCTACCTTCCGAAAATACTTGTCTCTATCCCATCCTCCCATTTTACTCCAACTTATATTTCTGATCTCCTGTGAACTCTCTCCTGATCTGAACTGGCATCCTTTTATTTGCTCAGGCCCCAGACCTTGGGGTAGTCCTAGACTCCTCTTGTTCTCTTACAGCTTATGTCTAGTCTATCAACAAATTGTACTGATTTTAGTGTCAAAATTTGTCTAAACTTAACCAATTTACCTTACCGCCAGTGCTTCTACCCTAGCCTAAGATACATCCTTTCTCTCAAGGGTTATTGGAATTGCTGCGTACTTGTCTTCCTGCTTCTATCGTTAGCCACCACAGTGTATTCTCTTCAAGACAGCCTGAGTGACACCTTTTCAAACCTAAGCCACCTCTTGCCACTACTCTGCTCACAACTCTCCATAACTTCCATTGTGGAGATAAAAGTTTTATCAGTGAACTATGCAGAAACCCTGGTGGCATAGTGGTTAAGTGCTACATCTGCTAACCAAAAGGTTGGCAGTTGAAGCCTCCCAGATGCTCCTAGGAAACTCCATTGGGCAGTTCTACTCTGTCTATAGGGTCTCTATGAGTTGGAATTGACTTGATGGCAATCGGTTTGGTTTTTTGGGGGGGGGGGTTTATGTAGTCCTCAGTGATCTGCCCCTTTCTCTCTGTCACTTCTCTTTCCACACTCCCCCTTCCTTGTTGCTCAGCTGCACTGGTCTCCTTACTGCTCAGAAACACAGAAAACATTCTTCCAGCTAAGGGCCTTGGCACTTGCTATTTCCTTAGTTTAAAACATCTTTTTTTTTGAGATATGACAGGATGACCTCTTCTGTTTTCTTTCCTTCTTCTTTCCCTCTTTTTCTCTCTTCTACCTTTCCTTCCTCCCATCTCCCTGTTTCCCTTGCGTCCCTTGTCCTTTCTTTTCTATCCTTCCCTTCTGACATGGATTGAATTGTGTCCCCTCCCCCCAAATTGTGTGCAGCAGTTTGGCTGGGCCATGATTCCCACTATTGTGTGATGTTCCTCCTGTAGGCTGCAAATCCTACCTCTGTGATGTTGGTGAGGGAGGATGGGCTTTGGTTGTATTAGTGAGGCAGGACTCAGTCTGTTGTATTGTACTTTGAAGCAATCTCCAGAGATACAAAGGAAAAGAAAGCAAGCTGAGAGCTGGGGACCTCATATCATCAGGAAAGAAGCAGTGCTGGGAGCGGAGTGTGTCCTTTGAGCGCCTTCTTTTTCTCTTCCTCTTTTCCTTCTTTGTCTCAGGTCTTGCAACTAAAATAACATAACCCTCACTCATTGCTCCCTATTCCTGTATTTGTTTTCTAGTGCTGTATGACAGTGTCACAAGTTGAGCAGCCTAAAACAGTGCAAACTTCCCAGCTGACGGTTCTGTAGGTGAGGATTCTGGGCATGGCACGGGTGGTTCTTGGCTCAGGGAGGGTCTCACAAGACAAAAATCAAGTTGTCATCTGGCCTGAGTTCTCGTCTAGAGCTCCCCAAGTCGTCTTCTGAGTCCTTTCAAGTTGCTGCCAGAATCCGTTTCCTAGCGATTGTGGGACTGAAGTCTCTGTTTGCTTGCTAACTTTGAGTCAGCATCTCATCTCAGCTCATGAATGTGTTTGCATTCCATGCCATACGATCCTGTCTATCTTCAAAGCCATCAACAAAGGATATTATGTTGAATCCTTCTCCCACTTCAAATCTCTTTCTCTAGGAAGGGCCTGTCCCTTTGAAGGTCTCATCCAGTTTAGATAAAACTCATCAAAAACAAGCTCTCTTTCCTTAGAGTGCAATATAACATAACCATGAAGATAGCTATTATATTCACAGATCCCTCCCACATTCCCAGTGTTGAGGGTATTACTCTCAGGGGTCTGGGCTTTTGAGTTATCTTAGAATCCTGCCTACTGCAACTCCCTTTTTCCTGTGTTATTTTTCCATATAGTATTTATCACCACCTGACATGAGTGATTTATGTTGTTTATTTGTTTGTTGTCTGTCTCAGTCTTCTTGAGGATAGGAATTTGGTGTCATTTACTGGTACATCCTCCTAGAACATACAACAAATATGGCCATGTAACAGTAACTCTATACATATTTGTGTATAACTTAAAGAATTCAGTGTTTCTTTCAGGCAGGTTCTCCATACTCTCCTTTATTATATATGTGTTCCGCACACTTTTTGCCTTTGTATCCTTCTACCTGAAAAACATGGCCTTCAGTGAAGAGACTATAAACTAGAGAGATCTCCCCTTCTTTTTCTTCCCCTACTCATCAGTGAGGTGATTTTAGCATATTCCTGTCTCCCATGATAATTTCTGTCTGACCACCTACTGAGCAAGTCAGAAGGGGTGCTGTAAACTGAACCTGGGGAGCAGAGGCTAACCATGGGACGAGAGCCATCTCATGAGGCAAGGAGGGTGACTGAAGCATCTCGTTCAAGAAGGCAGACAAAAATGCAAGGACCAAATTCAGTAAATAGCCTTCCTCTGGAGACAGAGACATGGGTGACTCAGTGCTCAAGATGTCAATTAGACAAATTCCTTAACAGTGTGCCTCATTTTCCTCAGCTGTAAAATAAGAATAAAAATAATTCCAACCTCATAGAATGATTGTAAGGATTAAAAGTGTAAAGTCATGTGTGGCAGGTAGTGAGCACGATTGTGTGAGCTATGGTAGTCATGGAAAGGAGGAGTGCCATGCCACTGAGGCAGCTACTGAGAAACCACGCCTGTTCAGACAGTGTCCACACCTGATTTGCCCCTCTCTTTTTGCTTCTTCCCTTTGAAGCCCAGGCCATAGTCCTCATGTACTATCTTTGCAGCAGCTATTTCTAGAGAACATTTCTGTCCTTTTGGATGATGCCACTATCTCATCCCTTTTTGTTAATTTCTCTCTGGAGCTTCCCAGCCTTCCTCACATAGTGGTGTACATTGAAAAGTACTCAGTTTGTACAGGACACTATGAACTGACAGCTGCACAAAAGTGGAGGCCATTGGCCAGGGCACTGGCTGCCCCAGACCACAGCCAGCTGTTTCTAGGGTTTAGAGGAGAAAACATGGCGTGGTGAAATCCTGAATGGGAAAGTAGGCCTGGACATTTGTAGCTGAAGCCATGTATGCCTCACCTGAGGTTTTAACCTGACTAAGGTTTCAGGGCTGGTTATACAAGCTCTAAGGAGCTTCAAGTCAGTAGATAATCCCTATCACTTTGTTAACTCAGTACAGGTCTGGCTCGTATTTGATTTACCTCTTGTTTCATTGGAAACCTTGGTGGTATAGTGGTTAAGTGCTATGGCTGCTAACCAAAAAGTCAGCAGTTCAAACCCTCCAGGCACTCCTTGGAAATTGTATAGGGAGTTGTCTCTGCCCTATATGGTCACTATACGTCAGAATTGACTAGAAGGAAATGGGTTTGTTTTATTATCTCATTAGGTGGGTTTCCTTTGCTCTTTGACCTGGTCAGAATCCTGGTCTCACCCCCTCTCCTAAGCATCTGATTCTCCCTGCCTGAACCCAGGCTTCCTTCTGACTTGAAAGCATGGAAAAGCAAATATCGTATTGTGAACTTGTTCTAATTTCCTTAGGTTTCAGTTTGAATTTGCATATTAGTAGCTGATGGTCTGTTCTGCAGCTAGCCCCTGGCCTTGTTCTGAGTGACGATACTGAGCATTCTCATCGTCTCTTTCCATAGATAGCATGCATTTGATTACTGTGTACTCCATCTAGTGAGGTCTGTGTGTATAATTGCCATTTATGTTGATGAAGAAAGGTTATTTACAATGAAGAAGTTATTGATTTTCCAAAATTCAGTCATGAGATCTCCAGCATCATTTCTGTCACCAAGGCCATAGTTTCCAACTACCAATCTTCCTTTTTTGTTTCCAGCTTTTAAATTCCAATCACCAGTAATTATCAATGTATCTTGACTGGATGTTCAATCAATTTCAGACTGCAGAAGCTGGTAAAAACTTCAATTTCTTCATCTTTGTCCTTTGTGGTTGGTGCATATACTTGAATAATAGTTGTATTAACTAGTATTCCTTGTAGTCATGTGGATGACAGCATCATACTTCAGGATAAATTTTGAAATGTTCATTTTGACGATGAATACAACACCATTCTCTTCAAGTTCTCATTCCAACATAGTAGACCATATGATAATGATAGTCCAATTCAAAATGGTCAATACCAGCCCATTTCGGCTCAGTAAATGCCTAGGATATCACTGTTTATGGGTTACGTTTCATTTTTGGCAATTTCCAGTTTTCCTAGATTCATGCTTTGTACGTTCCATGTTCCAATTACTAGTGGATGCCTGCAGCTTTTTTTTTTTTTTTTTCCTCATTTTGCATCATGCCACATCAGCAAATAAAGGTCCTGGAAGCTTGAGTCCATCCACATCTTTAAGGTCGAGTATAGTTTGAGAAGACAGCTCTTTCCTGGTTGTCTTTTGTGTGCCTTCCAACCTAGGGGGCTTATCTTCTGACACTGTATCAAACAGTGTTCCACTGCTATTCATGAAGCTTTCTCTGGCTAATTCTTTTCAGAAGTAGACTACTGGGTCTTTCTCCTTAGTCTGTCTTAGTCTGAAAGCTCAGCTCTTTGCCACGGGTGACCCTGCCAGTATCTGAATACTAGTGGCGTAGCTTCCAGCATCACAGCAACAAGCAAGCCCCAACAGTGTGACAAATGGACAGGTAGGAGAGTGAGGTATGAATAAATAGTTAAATTCAGGGTGATAAAAGCCATGGTGGAGGGAAATCGAGACTTCACTGGATGACAAAGTAGGCATATTTAGCCACTTAAGAAAGGTCCATGGGTGGTGCACCTCTACTCGTTTTGTCTGTCTACTGGCCTAAAGGGGGGTGGTTTCAACCCCCCAGCATCACCATTGAAGAAAGGCTTAGTGATCTGCTTCCATGAAACTACAGCCAAGAAAATCCTTTGGATTGTTTCTATTCTTTAATACACAGGGTTACCTTGAGTCTGAATCTGCTGAATCTCAATGAATTGCTATTTTTTTCTTAAGGGAAAGTCGGAATAGGTTATATTTATTTGTGAAGCAAGGTGAGGAAGAGGGAAATAAGGAAGCACAAAAGCACAGAGGCAAATAGGGGATGAGTCTGACTTTCTCCGACCCCCAAAGGGAAGGAAAACCAAGATCAACAGCACAAAGCTGACTCCCATGAGGTGGAAGCCAGACAAGCCTTCTCTCTGTACCATCTCTTTCAATTCTGATACCAATCACCCCCCTCCCCTGCCCGGTACTCTCTCTCGGATTTGATAGCTCATCACAACGAGCACTCGGAACTCACAGACCGTACTTAAAATTAAGAGATTTATTGGGGAAGTAACAGTTACAGTTCAGGCTCAGGGACATTGAGGATACAGTTCTTCCATCAGTATAGCCTCTGCACAGCTGTGCTTGCAGGCATGGGTCCTCCTGGCCCCGAGTCTCTGACCAAAGGTGTTCAGCTTTCTCCGTGGGACAGGAAGCCCACCGAGCCATTTTCTGCTGTGAGATCCTTTCTGCTGGTGTCTCTTTGGTGATGGTGAGCTCTGCCTTTCCAGTACTGGCTGTATTTTAAGGCAAAACTGACCAATCCTGTTGTTAAGCCACAGTTACCCTCTCAGACAATCACTTGAGTGGGATTTACAAGACCATGGCTACAAAGGCCAAACAATAAGGTAATTAATCCACTGCAGCCATGGAGGTCAAAGGAATGCCTGCATTGTGTTCGGGACTTTATCTGCAGGGCAGTGAGACTCTTAAATAATTTTTAGTGCATCAAATTTTTGTTTTAGTATGATATAAGTTATTACTACATATCATGGTAGTTGCAATTTGTTGGCAAAGGAAGAAATGGAAGAGAGGAAATGGATATACAAAACCATCAGAACTTGATGGCTGGCCTGATGTGGCAGGAATAAGGAAAGCCCTGGTAGTGTCTGAGGTTCTGACCTGCTCAACTGGAAGAATGATGGTACTCCACATCAGTTCAGGATAAACGGAAGAAGGAGAGGCTTTGGAGCTGAAAATCATGATTTCCATTTTAGACATGTTGTATTAGATTTGCAGATAAGATATATGAGTGAAGACATCCAATAGATGGTTACCTTGTAGATGTGAAGCAACAGAAAGAAATTCGACTGGAGATGCATGAGTTGTATTCATTAGAATTCAAATTAAGATACTAGAACAAAAGAACCCCCAAATACAATGACTCAAACAGAATAGTTTATTTCCACTTTACGTTGCAGTCTAGAAATAGGTGAGTGGTCCAGTCCAGACAGACACTACTCTACTCCTTACCTGGGAATTTGCTTCTCAGAGTGTGGTGCATAGACCAGCAGCATTAGCATTACCTGGGAATTTACTGGAAATGCAGAATCTTCAGAACCCCTCCCTCCCAACTGCATCAGCATCTTCATTTAGCAAGAGTCCCAAGGAGTCCACTTGCACATGATGTTTTGAGATGCCCTGATTTAGGAAATCTGTCTTCCTTCTGTCTTGTGGCTCTGGCCTCTTGTCTAAGAAGGTGGTTGACATTGGCTTAGCACCATTTTTTTTCCTGCATTTTAGTCGTGGGAATGAGAAAAGAAGTAGAAAGTAACCTGTTCACTGTATTAGAAAAAAAAAAGTAAAATGAGTAAATTACAACATTTATTAATTCCTTGGAAAATAGCAGCAAATGTATTAATGCAAACATAAACAATGTGTTTCTTGTTTGAATTACGTGAAGAAAATCCAGCCTCATAGAGTTAAACCAAGAAGCCAAACTACTTGCTATCCACTCAGTTCCAACTGATAGCAGTACTGTAGGACAGAGTAGAACTGCCTCATAGAGTTTCCAAGGAGCACCTGTTGGATTTGAACTGCTGACCTTTTGGTTAGCAGCTGTAGCACTTACTCACTACGCCACCAGGGTTTCCAGACACTCACAGTACATAGTTGGAGATAGGAGGAATATTTTCATACCTTTTTAGGTGTTCGTGGATACTCTTTTTTAATACTATATCTAAACGCTGTAAGTGATAATTTCTTAAACGCAAGCTACAGTATAGAATTTGAAATTGTATCAAGGAACTTTTCATACTCTTGCATTAAAATTCACTGGTCTGCCTTGTATTTTGGATGGATCCTTTGCCTATGCCTGCTTTGTAATGCATTATTCATTTGGAAAATATTGTTTCAAATCTTCCAAATATTAACATACTTCATTACGAAAGGCAAAAAAATAAAAATCATATTTGTTAATGTCACCACTGATCTCATCAGAAAAGTTTTTATGTACAGAAAATCTGGCAGTAGCAGATATAAGTTTTCAAAAATCTGAATTTTTGCTTAAAAGCCAGAATTTTATCATCAACAACCAATGTCAATTGTTTTCCTCAAAGGGACAGGCTTGCTTTGCTCATTTGGGAGAAAATGTTTGCCAAATATCCAAATCTTAATAATAATTTGCAGTTTCTTTGTCTTTTTTTTTTTGAGTAAAAGTTATATTGCATAAGAAAACCAATTAGCTCAGCTCACAACTCCAACCATTGGACAAGTGCTTTTCCTACAAATAACCTTTGTACTTTCAGATACAATAGAAGTACTTAATGTTGTGACATAGAACATTAAAACTTTATCACATATAATATTAAAAGACGTTTATTTAAGGGTTGAGGTTTAATAAGGTATTTTTTATTGCCTTGTTAAGGATATTTTTATGTGAAACTGCCCCTCCCCCCATAACTAAGCATACTCAGGATAATGGTAAAGAGCACAACGGTTACTAGTACAGTTGGGAGCCACTGCATTTATCTGTGTTAAGGTATCAGCAATTTTACCCAGCATTGCTTTTGTTCTATTAGTACAAATGTCAACACAGCAAAAAAGGCAGAGAATGTCTTGGTGTCATTAGCTACTGTGGAGTTTGTTCCACCTTGTAACAACCCTTTGTACAGCGGAACGAAACGCTGCCTGGCCCTCTGCCGTTCCCCTAGTTACTGCTATGCTTGAGCCCGTTGTTGCCGCCGCAGTGGGAATTCATTTCACTGAGGGTCTTTTTTTATCCCCTGACCTTCTACTTTAACCAACCGTGATGTTCTTCAGGAACTGATCCCTCATGGTAACATGTCCAAAACACCTGAGACAAAGTCTCACTGTCCTTGTTTCTAGGTAACATTGTGACCATACTTCTCCCACAACAGGGCTTGTTCATTTTTTGGGTAGTCCACGGATTATGTATTATTGTATTTTTCTTGTAATACTAAGAAGTTTTGAGTATTACTATACAAATACTTTCGATCTCTTGGACCTCCTGAAAGGGTCTTTGGGAACTCAGAGTTTTCCAGATTGCCCTGAAAACCACTATCTTGTGTTATTATTGGGAGTCCTAGTGGGGCAGTGGTTGCAAGCTCCCATCTATAGAAAACATTGGAAGTTCACATCTACCAGTTGCTCCCTGGAAACTGTGGAGCCGTTCAACTCTGTCCTACAGGTCACTATGAGTCAGAATCAACTTGACAGCCTCAGGTTATTACTGTTGTAGTGATTTGCCACAAACTTAGTGGTTTAAAACAGAACAGATCTATAATCTTACATCTCTGAATGCCAGAGACCTGATACAAATCTCATTGGGTTAAACACCACTGTGTTGACGGGGCTGCGTTCCTTTCTGGAGGCTCTATGGGAGAATGCGTTCTTTTTTGCCTTTCCCCTCTTCAAGATGTGCCTGCATTCCTTGGCTTGTGGCCATTTTTCTCATCTTCAAGCCAGAAACATTGCATCTCTCTGTCCCTTCTTCATCACTGCAGCTGTCTCTGAAATAGCTGGGGAAAGTCCTTTGCTTTTAAGGACTCATTAGTATGGGCTCATCTAGATAATATAGAATAACCTCCCCATTTTAAGATCTCTAACATCAATCACATATGTAAAGTCCCTTAAGCCATGTGAAGTAACATGCTCACAAGTACCAAAGACTAGGACCTGAACCTCTTTGGGGATCATTATTCAGCCTGTCAGCACTCTCACTAAGTGAGCCTTAAGTATATGTTGAAGGAATAAAGGAAGGATCTTGCCCCATTGTTCCCTTCTGAGGACTTTGTCCTTCACTAATATTGCACACTGATTGTTTAAAACTCAGTGGAGGTGCCATCACTTCCAGATGTTTCTCTACTGTGTTTCCAAGGTACACGATACCTACCCCCACTAAAGCATCCATTTACTGCATTTACAGTTGTTCCCTCTATACCTACTGCTGTAGTTTTTAAGAGTTTGGCTGCTCACTGAAAGACTCACAGTTCAAATCCACCAGGTACTCCTTGAAAACCCCATGGGGTAGTTCTGCTCTGTCCTGTAGGGTCACTAGGAAGAAGAATCGAATTCAGGGCACTGGGTTTGGTTTTTGTGTGTTAGCTCCTCCCCCCACTCACCTGTCACATCCATGAATCTTGTGTCTTCTCTCTGTTCTTGGTACATAGTGCCTGACAGATAGATAGTGTGCACACAATGAGCACTTGTCGGCAATTGCACTAGTACAGAAATGAATCCCCCTTACACACATCAGCTTGGTGTTTGCCTTTGCCGGGTATGTAAAGAAGCATCTTACCCTAGAGAAACAAAGTGACTTTAATTATGGAATTTAAACTTAGTGGCAAATCTTCTTGCTTGCAGTACTGTTTTAGGCAGAAAGGCCTCAGGCACTCCCCCAGTCTTCCCCTGGCTAGAGGCCAGATGCTTGCACACTCTGCAGCTGGGCTGAGGCTTAGAGGAGTTGCTGAAGTGGGTCCTGCACAGCGATTTAGAGTGGCTTAGAGTTTCCCTGAGTGTCAGCAGACTGTGCACCACACAGAGGCAGGTGTGGAGCCAGCCCGCCTGTGCTGTGGCCGCATGGAGAATCACCCATCTGCTTCTCGTGCCTGCAGAGGCAGCCAGCATGGAAACTGACTCTGACTTTGTAGAGGTGTCTTAATGCAACCCAAGAGTCAGCTTTCCTAAAGACAACATACATTTTAAAGAGGGCCTTTTGTATGGAGTTTCTAGGGAGTCATTCAAAAATAACAGAGTCGGCCACTCTAGACACAATTCTAGTCTTCCACCTCCTACTAGTAGGCCCATTTATATCACAATGAATGGGAAATTTAATCCCAGGTACTTCATAAAGAAGCCCTTTTTTGGCTTCTGTTCTGGTTTTCTATGTGTGTCCTTTTTTAATAGCAATGTTTAATAATGTTTATATTGCCTTTGACCTTTCACTAACTGTGGTAGTTAAGTTCCAAAGTGTGGTTTCAAACTGAGCCTCCTAGGCTGCCTTTCCCTCCTTCAGGGCTCTGGCTGCTGACCCAAGAGTTGGCAATTCAAATGCACCAGCTGCTCTTTGGGAACCCTCGGGGGCAGTTCTGTTCTGTCTTGTAGGGTTAGTGTGAGTCAGCATTGACTAGACGGCGGTGGGTTTCTCCCTCCTTTGAGGAGACATCTCATTCCCTTACCCACCATGGTAATCAGGTCAGCTGGGTGAGAAAGGAGCTCAGGGAGTTGTGGATGGTAGTAGTAATAATTATTATTATTGCTCTTACGTGCCTCTGAATCACTTCCAACTCGTTGCAGCTCTGTGTACAAAGAAACTCTGCACCATGCTTACAATCTTTGCTGTGTCTGAGCCCGTTGTTGCAGCCACTGTGTCAGTCCATCCCAGTGAGGGACTCCGCCTCTTTATCACTGTCCTTCTACTTTACCAAGCATGATGTCCTTCTCCTGATAACATGTCCAAAGTCCTTGAGACAGAGTTTTGCCATCCTCACTTGTAAGGAACATTCTGGCTGTACCTGTTCCAAAACAGATGTGTTGGTTTTTCTGGCAATCCATGGATCCATGGGTATATTTAGTATTCTTGGCCAACACAGTAATTCAAAGACATGCGTTTTTCTTTGGTCTTCCTTTTGTACTGTTCAGCTTTCCTGTGCGTGTGAGACAATTGAAAATACCATAGCTTGGGTCAGGCGTAGAACTCAAAGCGACGTCTTTGCTTTTTAACACCTTTTTAAAGAGATCTTTTTGCAGCAGATCAGCCCATTGCAAGGCCTTTGACTTTTTGACTGCTACGTCTATGGGCACTGTTTGTAGATATGAGTAAAATGAAGTCCTTCACAGCTTCAGTATTTTCTCTGTCTGTCATGTTGTCACGTCCTGGCCCATTTGTAAGGATAGTAGCAGTAATAATAGTCAATGTCCACTGGGCACTGTGCTATGTGACTGTTTTTATCCAACTGACGGATGTTTTATTTTATTTTGTAAGTATTTCATTGGGCTTTAACTGAAGTTTACAATCCAGGTCAGCTGGTTGTACAAAAACTTACACACATATTGCTGTGTAACTCTAGCTGTTTTCCTCACACTGTGACAGCACATGCCTCCTTTCCACTCTATATTTACTGTATATGTGGCTAGCTTCTACTGTTTAACCTTCAGAACAACCTTATGAGGTCTAAATTATTATTATAAGTCCCCAAGTACAAGGTAAAGTATTTCTCCCAAACTGTTGCTGTATGTACTATTGAATCAATTCCAGCTGGTAACGATTCTCTATGAAAGATTGGAAGGGTTTCCGGGGCTCTAAGCTTTTCGAGAACAGATTCCTTTCTCCTGCAGAGCTGATGGGTGGATTCCAACTGCCAGCCTTCCGTTAGCTGGCAAGTGCTCATGCATTGTGCCACCGGGGCTCTTTTCTCCTAAACCAGCCATCAGACAGGAGGGAGTAGCCTTATATTTAAGTCCTACAAAAGCTTCTTCTTTGCAGGGAACTTTCTCAATTACTTTAAACCACAAAGTAGTTCAAACAGTTGTCCTGATAGTATGAAAACAGGTGTCTAGTTTGGAATTGCCTAATATTCAGGCATTTGTGGTACTATTCCTGTTTTATAGATGAAGAAACTGAGGCTTAGAGAAGTTCAATAACTAGCCCAAGGTCACATACTTAGTAAGTAGTAAAGTCAGGATTCAGGCCCAGCCACATGACTTCGACATCTTCATTCGTAATCCTTCTCAGATTCTGTGGCTTGCCGTTTAAAAGGCTTCTATCCAGCAGGTTGCTTTTCTTTTCCTTCCTTCTTGTTAAAGTTTCATCCTAATGGCAGAGATCAGAAAGTGAGTGAACATCTAACCTGGCCATGCTTTCATGGATAGCACTAGGGAGGTCTAGCTCACCCAGCACTGAGTTTCCTCTTCTCCATCCTTGCCATTGGACCACCCTGCCCTCTTCTGGCACTGAGGGGAAGTTTGTTGCTTCCCTTACCTTGGCTGACGCCTCTGGCTCTGAGGAGCTCTTCCTCACACTGATCCCTGGGGCTTTCACAGTCTGACAGAAAAGAGACCAAAGTGCTGCCTGGATTTGTTCATTAATAGCTTGTCTTTCTTCCTTCTTTACTTCCTTTGTGCTTCTTTGCTTCCCTCATTCCCTTCAACAAACAGTTTATTTTACAATAATTTTATATTTACAAAAAGTGAGAAAGATAGTACAGTGACCAAAAAACAAAACCTACTGCTGTCAAGTCAATTCTGACTCATAGTGACCTTGTAGGACAGAGTAGGACTGCCCTATAGGGTTTTTGGAGGGTGCCTGGTGGGTTCAGACTGCCAGCTTTCTGGTTAGCAGTCATAGCTCTTAACCATGGCACCACCAGGGTTCCCACGGTACTGAGACTTGCTGTGGACCCCTAATTTGCATAGTTAAATTTTTACCATTCCATGGTACATGTGCCAGCCCTAAGAAACCAACATTGGTACGTTACTGTGAACTATTAACTCTAGACTTCATTTAGTTCTCACTAGTGTTTTCCCCATTCTGCTTCTAGGATCCCACCCAAGATTCCGTCTTACATCCTTTCAACAGTCTCCTTAGTCTCATCTAGTATGTGACAGTTTTCCAGTCTTCCCTTGTTTTTCATAACCTTGACAGTTTTGAGGAAAAGAGGTCAAGTATTTTGTAGCATGTCTCTCAAATGGAGGTTGTGTGATGTTTTTCTTAGAGTGAGGTGATGGATTTATGGGTGGAATACCACCAAAGTGAAGTGCATTCCTAAACCACGTCACATTGGGGCCAGGTGACATTAATATCACTTATCCCTGGTGATGTTAACCTTTTTTTTTCTTATGAATGAGTGAAAATGCACATTCCCGTATGAATTTGCATGCCCACCTGTATGCAGCTTCCACTGCTCTCCCTGCCCGGTGACAGCACATTCTTCCTCTCTGCTCCATACATGACTTATCCTCCCAACAGTCTCCTTTCCCGTCGTCTCCACCCACTCCTCTTCTTCCAGCCAGAGGTCAGCAGAGTGATATTCTATAGATGCATAGAACCATAAAATTACCACAGGATATGGTCACTCTGTGTCGCCAAGTCCAATCCATTCCTGTCCAAAGAGTGGACCTTTGTTATGATTTATGGACAAGGAGAGCATCAGGGCCAGAGACCATGCTCCCAGGAACCCTGAAGCTGCTGAACCATCAATGCGGCCTTTTAGTGGAGATCTCAGGGTACACCCCTTTTTATTCTTGTATTCCTAGTGAGACTCAACTTTGTGAACTCCATCACATCTATCACTGGTGGTGGCCAGGCACCATCCGGTTCTTCTGGTCCCAAGTTGATGTAGGCACCCAGTCATGTGAGTCTCTCTGTCTTCTGGGTTGTCTTTCCCCTATGTCATTTTGGTCCTCGGTCAGCATCCGCTCCTGCTGAGTTGGGACCGTTTGCTGTGCCCTCGGATGGCAGCTTGGCAGCTTTTAAGACCCCACACGCCACTCACCAATGTGGGGTGCAGAGAGCTCTCTTAGCAAAATGCTAGTTGTGCCAATTGGCCTCAATTTTGCCTAAGGGCATGATCCCCTGCGCCCTGCCCCAGCTACTCTGTCCTTGCAATATTGGGTTAAGATGGAAGGAGTACTCAAGTTAGGTTGAAGTCCACTTAATATTGTTCTTGTTTCTCATGTGTGCTGTCCCCGATTTCACCCAACCAGATTTCTACCATCTAATCTAAACTCTCCCACCCTCACCCTCCCTCTGTCCCCTCCTTTGCGGCTGTCAAAGAGTCTTTTCTTCTATGCATAAGTTTGTTTTTGGTATCTTATTGTAGGGGTCTCATACAATATTTGTCCTTTTGTCGCTGACCACTTTCACTCAACGTAATGTCTTCCAGTTGAAACTAGGTTACCAGGTGTTTCCTGAAATCATCGTTGTTCTTTATTATTGCATAGTGCTCCATTGAATATATATACCATGGTTTACCTATCCATTCCTCTGTTGTTGGGCATCTGGGTTGATTTCATCTTTTTGGTATGGTAGACTGTGCTGCGATAAACATTCTTGTGCATGTATCCATTGGTGTGAATGGCCTTGATTCTGTAGAATATATTCCGAGTAGTGGAATTACTGGGTCAAATGGAATATCTATATCCATTTTTTTAAGGAAGCACCAGATTGCTTTCCAAAGAGGCTGGACCATTTTGCAACCCCACCAACAGTGTAGGAGAGTTCTGCTTTCTCCATAGCCTCTCCAGCATTTTTTGTTTTGTGTTTTTTGGACCATGGCCAACCTTGTTGGGGTGAGATGGTATCTCATTGTAGTTTTGATTTGTGGTGATGTTAACCTTAATCACCTGACCAAAGTAACCCACTCCCTTTTCTTTGCTTACTCTGTTTTTGCAATGAAGTCGCTGAATGCATTTCACATTCAAGGGGCTGGGGAATTAAGCTCCTCTTCCTGGCAGGGAGAATATTTACATAAGGTATAATTCTTTTTGGCTGGCAAGTAAGATATGTCTTTTCTCCTACATTTATTTATTCATTAACTTATTTATGTCAGTATGGATGCATGGATGATCATTGTTTACACTGAGTTATAATCCAGTGCTACTTTATTATTTTGCTACTCAGATTGTTCTACCTTTGACCATTAGGGTTTCCTTCAGTTATCTCCTGTGCTGTCTTGACATTATTTTGGTTTTTGAGTACTCCTTTAATTTATAACACTACAGGATCTAACAAGCCTACCCTGTGTTTTTCCCATATGCCTAGAATCATCATTTCTGTAAGAATTCCTGACTCTTAATTGGAGAATGGTATTAAAAACTAAGGTTTGGCTGATAATTTTGCTTGTTGCTACTGGAATATCACTATGTCTAGATTCTCTTCACGGACAGAGTTAGGAAGTATGCAGAAGCAACAGTCAAAACATCAAGTAACATACTGTATTGGGCAAATCTGTTGAATTTTAAAGGAACTCTTTAAAGTTTTAAAAAGCAAAAATGTCACTTTGAGGACTAAGGTGCATCTGACCCAAGCCATGGTAATTTCAGGTGCCTCATATGCATGGGAAAGCTGGACAATGTAAAGGGAAAACCAAAGAAAAACTGATGCACTTGAATTAGGGTGTTGAATAGGGGTATTGAATATACTATGGACTCTCTAGAAGAATAAGTACATGTTTCTTTGAGGAAGTACAGCCAGAGTACTTTGTCCCTCTTATTTTGGATGTGTTATCAGGAGGGACCACTAACTGGAGGCAAACATCATGCTTGGCCAAGTAGAGGGTCATCAGAAAAGGGAGAGACTCTCAATGAGACAAATGGATATAGCAGGCACAACAGTAGGCTCAAACAGCAGTGAGTGGGAGACTGGCACACCATTTCCTTCTGTTAGAATTTACTGGGAGTCATAACTGATTGGAGGGCACCTAGCCACAACAGGTACCAGCTCATGTTACACGTGTCTGTAATTATTTTTGCATCTAGTTATGTGTATTTATGAGCAATAATGAGATTATGATTTTCTGCTGTCTGCCCCCAATGGTAATGAGTAAAAAGTTAGAAGAAAATGAAATTGGACACCTTGAGAGAAATGAGACTTGAGAGCCCAATCATCTTCCAGTCATCGTGTCATTTTAGAGATGAAGAGATGCAAAGTGGTTACGAGACAAGTTAGAGGAACAGTCAGGATTGGACTCTGACTTTTTGAAATGGAAAGTCTCTATTTCCACCTTAATCTCATGCCATTTTAAGACCGGTCAGTATTCTTGATTTTGTAGTCAACTCCATTATTTACATCCTGGATACATTAAAGAGATTTAGAATGCAATTTTAGTAATTGGTGTGTACAAATATTTCCCAACCAAGAGAAATAGGCTGAGTGTCACTAATAGGGGATTCTTATCTAGCTTTACATCTCAGATCTGTGACTTCAAAAACGAAGCAATAATGGCCATGTGTTGGTTAGTGAATCTATACAAATAGCTATAATAATTATTTCACCCTGTTTTACTTTTTATAATTATCCTTAAAAATTTCTTCTGCTCTCAGGCATAAACCCTAGAGCCCCTACAGAATAGATACTTTATGTATATGCCTGCTTTCTAGAAACAGGATATAAAGAACTGAAGGAAACTGCTTAATGTTTCCAAGGAGCCGGTGACAGAGCGAAACATTAAAACAAAAGCTGTAGCTTCCAAGGCTGTTCTTTTAACAGGTTAACCACATAGCTCCTTTCTTCTAAACTGCTTTTGGCAGCTTGTAAAGCCAAGAAAGAATACTTGAGGGTTTCTCTCAAAAGACTCCTGAGGCTATAGGACAGTCCTAGAATGTCTTCAAATCTTTTGCACAACCCCCCACCCCTCACTACCTTTGAAGAGTGTATGTTTATACTTGGTAAGTCATGTTTTGTCATCATGTAACAGTAAAACTTCTACTCTGTTCCTTTCATTTTTCCTTATCCATTCCAAAGTCTTAGCATTTTATTTTTGTGTGGAACATTGTGAACATCCAGTATTTTTAATGGAAGTAAATGTTAACAGCTGTTTCTCATGTACCAAACAATAGAATTGTGACCATTAGCCCTGAGATGAAGCATTCAGATTTTTCCAGGTGTGGAAATGGCTTGAAGAGAGAAACTTGTTTTAGGTAGTCATCCCAATACTGAGCCATATTCAGGTACTTGCTGTCACCTTCATTTAGGAAGAGAGAGAGAATTTCTGTAGGTCCTTCTGTGTTGCCTTCTTAGCATAGCCTTTCTTATTTAAGATGGTGCATACTTTCTCTCACACACGCTGTGAAGTTCCACCTCCATTTCTTGTTTTATTTTTCCATAACAGTCATAGGAGGTACAGTGGTTAAGAAATCCACTGCTAAGCAAAGCTTGGCAGTTTGAATCCACTGGGGGCTCCTTGGGAACCCTGTGAGGCAGTTTCCTACAGGGTTGACTTGAGTCGGAATCAATTTGATGAGAACAGGTCTGGTTTTCTTAGCATACTATATACTTATTTAGTTTTTTTTGTGTTTTTTTCCCAACTAGACTATAAGCTCCATTAGGACAGGGAATTTTTGTTGTTGTTGTTCACTGTTGTATCTCCAGACCTAGAATAGCACTTGGCATATAAACTTCTGAATAAGCATTTTTGTATCAATAATGTGAAAGAGAGAAGTTGTGATGACTTTGAGTCTTCATTTTAATACAGATCGTTGTGTCTTATAAGGTTATTCCATATTACAGGAGTCCTGTTGGCACAGTCTCTAAACATTTATCCACTAATCGAAAGGTCAGCAATTCAGATCCATTAGCCACTCCTCAGAAACCCTATGGGGTAGTTCTATTCTCTCCTTTAGGATCACTGTCATGAGTTGAATTGTGTCTCCCCACGAAATGTATGTAGCAATTGGGCTAGGCCATGATTCCCAGTATTGTATAATACTCCTATATGCTATAATCCCTGCCTGTATGATGTTAATGAGGGTGGGTGGCAGATGGGTTGGTGGGGTAGGACTCGATGTATAACATTACATTGTGCCTTGAGACAATCTCTTGGGATATAAAGGAAAGGGAAGCAAGCAAACAGCTGGGGACTTCATACCACCCAGAGGGAGTTCTGGGAGTAGAGCATGTCCTTTGGAAAGGAGACACGGTGTCTGCTCCTCAGAAGCCCCCCCAGTGCAGGGAAACACTGATGACAATGACCTTCCTCCAGAGCCAACAGAGAAAGACTTCCCCTGGAGATGATACCCTGAATTTGGACTTGTAGCCTACAGGAATGTGACAGAATAAAATTTATCTTTTTGAAGTCATCCACTTGTACTATTTCTCTTAAAGTCACACTAGATGACTAAGACAGTTGCTATGAGCAGGAATTGACTCAACAGCAACAAGTTTTTTTATTGGTTCATAGCATAGGTGAAATTAAATCACATTATTTAAAATGAGGATTTGTCTAGTATCCAAAAATATACAAATTTATTCTAGAAATATATATAGTTCCTTGTAAGTTATGCACTTACTCTAGTAATGCAGACTATTACCATATGCAAATATTTCGAGTATTTTGCTTAGTATCCCTCAAGAATTTGGTGAAAGAGCTAAAAGCAAAAAAAAAAAAAAAAATTGAAACATAAATTTATAAGGTGAACTACTGTCAGACACACTCAATGAAATCTTTCACTCTAAGTGGTGTTGCCCAATTTGATTCCTTATTCTGGTCTCCACATTTAACTGAAAATGATTTTGTTATTATTTTACATATATATATGTATATGTATATGTATATATATCTCCTTATCTGACTAATATTGCCAATACAGAGAATATTTAAAAGAATATGCTGCAAAATCTGAGGTGATTTCTTTGAAAGAGTGTCAGCATTCATTTCAATATGTAAATACTTATATATATTTTTAAACTAAGTATATTATTTTTTTAAAAAAATTCTGGTGTCTGAAGTGTTCACATTTTTAGTCTAAAATTAATGGATTTTTGTTTACATAATATGTAAGATGATATAAAAAAGGTCTACAACTTAACGAGCCATTTTATAAATTAAGTTTTTGAAAAAAAGAAAAACTTTATTACCAAATATCTTGCAGTATTCTCCTGAAGACAAGAAACAGAGATAAAAGCAGTGAGGACAGTGAGCATCACCGATTTGTTTACAATATATATTTGGAGTAATTTGGTGCATAACTGATATCTTTAAGATTGACCTGTTTTCATGTTATCGTCTGTTATTGCAGAACATTGGGGAGTCAGCAATATCCGCGGTGTTAACTCAGCTGCTGCCTATGATTAAGCCTTCTAACCAGAGGACCAGTGATGACTACAGCCCTGAGGAGCTGTTGATCCTCCTGATATACATTTATTCTGTCACTGGGGAATTATCAATGGACAAAGACCTGGGTGAGGCTGAAGAGAAAGTGAAGAAAGCATTGGCTCAAGTCTTTTGTGAGGAAGCTGAATTGTCACCGTTGCTGCAAAAAATCACAGGTGAGTTTAATAAAGATATAGGACGTAACTATCAGATACAGAAGATAAGTTTCAAAGCAAGCACTGTTTCAGAAAAGGCTGTAAGTGTCTTCATTGAAGTTATTTGGAATTTTATGAGGCCTGTGGAGTACTCTATAGGCTTTAGGAGTAGAGACTTTCATTGTATTGTTTTTTTATTTTCCAATCATAGTAGTGAAATAATTTCCAAATTGCTTGTTAGAATTCATTCTCTGTGAGAGCAAAGCCTTTTTTAAAATAGCAAAATACTCAAAGGGCATACTGTTTTTAAAGAAAAACAAAATGTAGTATATCCTATTCAAAGTGTTTCTGTTTATAGATCTTTGAAATTGTTGTTTTCCAGCTTAAAAAAACAAAATACAAACTTTGTTTAAGCTGTTACATAATGTTATAGGATTAAAAATTGTAGTTTACAGGCATGGTTCCTTATTTTGACTTCTATATTTGATTCTGAATTTGAATTAATTGGTAGTATTAAATAGTACCGAAACATCCTAGTGCAATAGGCTGTACCAATTTGGGAGAAATATTTAAATATCATATATCTCCCTGTATTCATTTCTAGTAAGAACTGTAATATGATTCATGGAGCATGTATCAAATTCACTACTGTTAATTATATTTTGTGTAAAGTTACCTTCCATTAGTATAGATGAGTATGTTTGTGAGAAATTAATAAATCTTATATGTAAACTTAGATACTTCAAAAACATACCAAGTCTCTACCTGTTCCTAAGTATGTGATGTAGGGGTGGGGTTATATGTATGTGTACATATATGTATTTAGAAAGGCTCAGCTGAGGCTGATTATTGACTTTTCATCCTGTCTCCTCTTGTGTCTCCTGAGAGGAATGTCATGATTGCTCAAAAGTGTGCTGTATAGCTATAAACCTAAGCATTCCAGGCATGTGTGCTTTGTTTTGTACCCACTGCTGACCTTTTCTGTGTTTGGTTATGGAAAATGAAACATTGATGAGATGGAAACTGAAGGAAGTTTCCACAGAGATGAAATTTGTCTTTGCTTAGTACAGAATCTGTTCACCAAAGTAAAATCTACGTAAGGAAAACATGTGAAATTTGTTCCCATTTCATTAAAAACAGCACTATATGTGATCACAAGTGCTTGTTTGCATAAAAAAGAATATTGATTTATAGAGGTTTAATATGGTTTACAATATACTTAGAACAATGCCTCGATTCAGAGTAAATTTGAAGTCTGGGAGAATTTAATTGAAAGTTATTCTTAAAATGTATAATTCCAAAAAGACACAACAAGGATGGTGTGTTTTAGTGGAGCTGAAGTGGAGCTTTTGGTAGTATCCACATGTTGCAATGTTATCTTTGGAACTGGAGCCATGCTGTAGACCATTCATTTGATACTCACTCAAGGTGCTCACTGATCCAGGACATGAGTTTGCTCAGGATATTGCATTTTCTTGCTTTTAAATGTGATGTCACATTTAAAAACACTTTTGTACATTCACACTTATGACAGGAAAATTTGTAAGTTTAGGGGTTGACAGTTCCAAAAGAAATTTATGGAAAACTTGGAATATTTTTAAATTTTAGAGATTTTTTTTTCTATGATACTAGCATATGTTGCTGCTTAGTTTAACTGTGAATGTACAGCTTAATCAGGGTGGTAGGTGACCCTGCCACTGAAACCACTGCAACACGTACACACACACATACACACACAGATCAGGCTCTGTGGACACCAGAAGAGCTTTCTTTGTGAACATCGGCTTGGTGGCTTGTATAGGCATACACCTTAGTAAGTCTGCTGAAAAGCCAAACGGCTGCTGAGGAGAATGTTTAATCTACATGTCAGGATAAAAAGCGATAAAATCATGTCGGGGTAGTGGTGACGCAGTCTTGTAGAAGTGGGTGGGATATCCTGGGATGTACTAAAGAATTGACTTCCAAATCTGCTTAATCTGTCCTGGAACTGGGTTAACCTGGCTTTTATTGTGAACTTGCCTACAATGTTTATGCTTATATTGTTCTGATATATAGACTCTTGGGTGGGTGGTGGAATTTATCTTATGCCTGAACATGTTTTTGTGGGTTTTTAAACTTTGGGTAAAAAGGAATTATGGAAAACAAATTGACTTGTGTAGGACTTCGGCTTTTTGACACAGTGCTGTAGTTTTATCATCTTAACATTTGGTAGAATCAAGAAGTCAGTCTTTTTCTGTACTGAAAAGTTAAGCATGGTTGATGGCAATCCACTGTTTATTTTTTAATGTGCTGTCTTTTTTAATAGACTGTTATGGAAGTTAAATCTTTCCAGAGTGTTAGGCAAAGCTCTCTTTTCTGCTCACACAAAATTAAATGAACAAGGGCTAGCTCTCTGAAAACGGGGATGGGGAACTGTAAAAAGAAAATTAGTATGGCCTAAATATGCCAGATAGTGATACGCTTTCTCAGTCTTGCTAAGTTCAAAGTGAGTATCAGTTTCCATATACATTAGTGCATATATGGCGGTCACAAGAGAAAACACAGGAAAACCATCTGAACTTTCAGAGGATGAAATCAAATGCTAATTTAGATCTATGAAAACATGGAATATCATTATACAGGCAGACGTAGCTGAGAAACCATAGGACTTGCAGGCAGAAATCTTTGATGCAAGAAGTCCTGGCTCTGCCATTTCCTAGCCGTGTGTTGGTGTGTTTGTGTGTGTGTGTGCATGTGCATGTGTAAGTATTCATGGGAACATCATTCAGCATCTTTGAACCTTGATAATAAACTTAAGTGCCCTATTGACCTCTTGTGATTTTACTGAAAATAAAATGACTTAATGCAGAGAACTGTTTAATTTTTGAGCCATACAGTACTATAGGTAGGTAAATTTACTTTTATTGCTATTGTTATTTTGGAAGTGTCTCGATACCAGACAGGGTAGCTCTTTTTCACATCACGGTGTGCACAGACAATGAGAGTGCTTTGAATAGTACACTAAAGTATGTGGTCTGTGCAGCCAGCCCTGGGGGCTCTGTCTGCTCTGGCCACTCCAGGCCCTACTCAGCTGACCTTTAGGTTGAGGTGAAGCAGCAGCTTGGACACGTGTAACTTATTAGGGACAAATGAGGGCTCTAAGCTTTGCTGGTCAGACAGCCCTGAAATTGGAAAACAAAGAAAAAGGAAACTTGCATATTGCTTTCTGACATTCACAACTGTTTTAGAAACAATTCTTTTTTGGTGAATGGTTATGCATGACCATTCAATGATTTCTTTTCCCTGAACTTTTTCTAGTGTTTTTAAAAGAAAAGGTCAATAAGAATAGAGCTAATTGTGTAAAGCTTAGAAATGAATGACAAAGTATCTAAAAATTCCATGGTTTGAAACAGGCATAGTAATGGCACAGAAACAATGTAATTTGCATTTATTGAGCTCTTTAATTTCCTGTTGATAATTTGAAATTATCGATATCTCCTGGTAGTACAACAGTGAAGTGCTTGGCACTAACCAAAAAGTTGGCAGTCTGAACCGGCCGGTGGCCCCACTGGAGAGAGACATGGTGATCTGATCCTGAAAGGAGTATAGCTAGAATGATCATTAGAAGCAAGGATGGGGAGGCTGCATCTCACATGTGTTGGACATGTTGTTAGGAGGTGTCAGTCCCTGGAGAAGGACATCATGCTTGGTAAAGCAGAGGATCCGCAAAAAAGCAAAAGGACCTCAAAGAGATGGGTTGACAGACGTGTGGCAACAGTGGGCTCCGGCATCACAACAGATGTGAGCGTGGCACAGGACTGGGCAGTGGCTCCTTCTGCTATATGTCGGGTCCCTGTGAGTCCACACTGGCTCAGTGGCACCTAACAGCGATAATAACAGGATTACTCTGGTGTTCAAAGCACTTTCATAGACATCTTTTTTTATTTGAAAGGAATACAAACTTACATGTATAAGAATTATATCTCCAAAGACCTGAGCTCAAATGAAATTGGTAAATTCTCTCTGTGATAGTTTATTCACAAATACACCACCGGTTTTTCAAACATGGCTTGAGGCAGAGGATATAAAATGGTATCTAAATTTGAAAATATTAGAGTTGCAGTTTTCATTATGTTTGCATTTTTTTTTCATGGCAGTTTCCTCCCTGATAAATCTTTTGTCTTTAGGCCAAACTCAGGTATACTTTTGGGAGGTTCCATGGTTGGAATTTTGTGGTAGGTTTTAGGACTCAGATGGAAGAGTTCTCAGAAATTACCCATTTGCTTTGCACATGACGAAATTAAGGCCCTAAAATATTAACTGGTTTGCCTCAGATCACCAACCCGTAGCCAGCTGATTGCAGGGGTGGGGCTCGAAGCTGGGTCTCCGGGTTCCCAGTCTACAATTCTTACTAAACCAGTGATTCTCAACCTTTGGTTCATAGAATTTTGGGAAAGCATAAGATTTCCGTAAAATGGCTGCTGATGACTCTATGTATGCTTCATGCTTTGTCCTTCATGCTGTTGCCATCAAGTCAATACCAACTCATAGTGATTCCATTTGCCAGGGTAGAACTGCCCCATAGGGTTTTCCAAGCTGTAATTCTTTATGGAGGCAGACTCCCACATTTTTCTCCTGTAGAGTGGCTGGTGGGTTTGGACCACTGAATTTTCAGTTAGCAGCCAAATGCTTTAACAGTGTTGCAACCAAGCTTCTTTTGCTTTGTCTGTAGGCTAAATAAATATTACTCTTTGAATTATAAGGATTTTTCAAATATTTGTAGATGCTATTGTGATTTATAAAATATAAATTTGTTGAAGATGTTGCGAAAGTTAAATAAATCTTTTTATTTTGCATTTTTCGGTTAACAGATATGAAAAACATAATTATATCATTTCCTCATACTAAAGAAACATTTAAAATTGTGGACTATAATAGAAGGCTCAAACTTACATGCTTACAGGGCCCAGTAAGTAATATTATAAGGAAAGTAGGTTGGATTTTGAAAAAAATAGCAATGATGATTCGCAAGGGATATTTGGCCTCCATGAAAAGGCAACAGGGAGTGGTGGAGATTGTGTTAAAGTGGAAATCCTTAAATTGTTGCCTTGAGGCATGAGTCTAATAGAGCTGCCAATCTCAAGAAACCAGGAATCTTAATTTCTTTTTCAACTTGAAACTGGCCATGTTTCAGAAGTTAGTTTATTTTATAACATACTGTATGAGTCAAAGAGATCTTATTGGAGGGTAAAATTCAGCCTGTAGGCTTCCAGTTTGCAATCTCTGCAATCTCAATACCTGGCCAGGTATTGATTCTAGAAGAAAGCTTTTGGATCTTTAGCTTTAGAAACCACTAGAAATCTGACTAATGTCCAGATATACTAAAAGCTGCATGGCAGTTTCATTAGAAACCTAAGGAAGGACCTTGGAATTTTTTTTTTTACTTTATTTTATAGAAAGGAAAAAAAAAATCACATTCTTTTCCAGTTTAATCTAGCATTCATTTACCAGTAACACAGCATAGATTTTCCTTCTGAATAGATTATGTTAAAACATCATCTTAGTGGAAGTAGACTTTTCACTGAAGTCTGTGTATTGGATGGATGATGTAGAGAGGCAACAGTGGGTTTAATGTAAGGAAGAAAACTCAGGAAAATCATGCTAGCCAGAAGGCCGAACTTACACCAGAGAGAAGAACTTCCCAGCACTGGGAAATGACATGAGGACCCATGCCTTGGTAGGAATTGACGTTTTAGAGACAGGAGCCCTGGTGGCCTAGTGGTTAAAAGCTATGGCTATTAACCAAAGGTCAGCAATGCAAATGCTCTAGCTGCTTCTTGGAAACCTTATGGGGCAGTTCAGTTTTGTGCTGTAAGGTCATTAGGAGTTGGAATCGACTCAAGGGCAATAGGCTTTGGTTCAAGACGTTTTGAGACTTTAAAACATGACAATACATAGGGTAAGTTTTGTGGAAGGGGTGATACATAAATAAGTTCTCAACTTCTGGAAAGAGGGTGCTTTGATTTTCCTAACTAGCTGTGCTTTGGTCGCTCTGTAATTCTCAAAACTCTGGAATAAAATAGTGACATAGGAATTCCTATTACTGTAACTGGAATAATCAGAAAAGATACACATTGATTTGTGTAAAATGTATAAATTTCTTCATGGTGGATCATGATTTTTTTTAGTTGTCTTCAGTTTTCAAAAGATTTGATCATAAATGATTTTTGTTGTGAATTTTCCTTCTCTCTTCTCTCTTAGCTGTCCATTGCCCTGCTTAAGATAAACCACATAGGCAAAACCTGGGTCCAATTTGTAATGCACTGTCCTTAAGAGCACCGGTAAAAAGTCGAGTGAGATCTCTCCTGGGGTTCTCTTCCATTTCCAAATCTAGCAGGGAAGAGACTCCTCCTCATCAAATGTGGATGAGAAGGAGTCGAGAATTTCTTTCTCATTGGGTTGTAGGAGGCAGCGTGTATTCCTTTCAGTTCTTTTTCTAGTGGCAAACACGTACATCTTCTTTTGCCTGGTAAAACAGAGCCAGATTGTACAGCCCATCTAAAAAAAATCTATTTTCAGTGACTTGTTAGTGATAGCTTTTCTCTGTTGAAAGTCCAGGTGAACACAGACCACTTAAACATTATCGTTGCTGTCTGTGGCCACCCTTCATTACAGAAGCTTTCATCTCTGTTAGCACAAGGCTAAGAAGTTTTGTTTATTACGTTAGTGGAGGTATGGCTTTCAAACAGAATGGTTTTCGCACTTGGCTAAGGACTTTTTTCTCATCCCTGTGGAAAGTTAATCTTGTTAGTAAAACAGGAAGGACTTGCTAAGAAAATTGTAAAAGTTGAGGAGCTAATAAGAAATTTGCCTCTTATGTTTCCTTTACCATTTCCTCTGCCTTTCTCCTCATCTCCTGTAATTCGTCAAATCTCAGAATACACACATCTGTTCTTAAAGGCATTATTCCTGTCAAAAAACCCAGTTTTTAAAATTTCAAAAATCTTTCTCTTGAGGAATGATTTCTTAAACTTTGCGTGTCCCTCCTGGCATGGCTATGAGGAGATTGTTGCTGTCTAACGAAAAGAGTAATTGTAAAAGTCTGTCACCAGCCTTCATGTTGCTCACACTTAATGGAAACCTTGGTTCATTACAGTAGGTGACAGTGTACAAAACTGTGACTGTACCAAATCCACCCACTCAGCTAAATGACGACTTCGGGATATGGAGGGGAAGGAGAATTTTCTTTTCAGGAAAGATCGTGCCTCATGTCTTGGTTCTAAGCTGTCATGGACTCTCGTCGGTTAGCGTGGCATGTCAGTGTTAGAGGTTTCCAGTAAGGACTACACCTTCATCTCTAGTGTTCACATTCCTTGTTTCCCGTCTGCCAAAACCAAACCAAACCAAGCACCAGCTTTAAAGAATGTTGTTTTCCATTATGGTTTGCAATATTGTTAGATATAATAGGGCACATTTTCCCTCTTCGTTTCCAAGGTTTCTGTTAGAAACCCTGATGAAAAACATGTGTGTGCCCTAAATTACTCCCATGAGAAATGCTGAACTGTTACATTCAGTTTTACTGTCCAACATATTAAAATAGTTATCCACAGCACATATTGCTAGACAGCTATATCAAGTTTAAAATGTTTAGTTCATGTTTAAAATATATCACAGCTGTAGAGAAAGACTTTTAGAGCTGCTTATTAAGGTAACCATAGGGTTGCTCTGAGTCAGAATTAACTTGATACAATGGGTAATTAAGGTAACTGCAAGGGAAAGGTGTGAAGATGTGGTAGTCCGCTTCTATAAAGACTTACAGCCTTTGAAACCCTGTGCAGTAGGTCTGCCCTGTCCTGTAGGGTTGTTATGAGTCAGAATCAATTGCAAGGCAGTGGATTTGGTTGGGCTTTGGTTTATTAAAGTAACTAACTAGTTAAATAATTTGATCCCATATTGAGGAATCAACACAAATTATTTTCTCCTGTACTTAATTTTCCATGCCACATGATAAAAATGACCATTCTTAACCAATATACTAGATGATCTTCTTGCACTGGTATTTATATGTTCACTAATGCATGAGACATATAGACACACTGTCTGTTTCACAAGATTTTGTATTTGCTCATAATCATTGTGTGTGTAACAGAGATTATCAACAATTCTTATTAATTGTACATTAGATTAGTATACATTTCTTACTCATGAAAGAGTAGAAATGGAACATGTAGAAAGCAAGAGTATTTTTCTTGAACATATACTCATAAGTATAATCAAATAAGAGATATGGTGTGGCTGTAAAGAGCACAGGACAAGGAGGCTTGAGTTTTACTCTTAAATATGTTCCCAAGGTGTATAACCTGAAAGAAAGTCACTTAGCTTCCTGCAGACTCTTTCTTTTCACTATAAAATGAGGGTCTTGTACTAAGCAAGGAAACATTGGTGGCATAGTGGTTAAGTGCTATGGCTGCTAACCAAAAGGTCAGCAGTTTGAATCCACCAGGTACTCCTTGGAAACTCTTGGGGCAGTTCTACTCTGTCCTATAGGATTGCTGGGAGTTGGAATCAACTTGTTGGCAGTGGGTGGGTACTAGGTAAGTATAAAGTGTCTTCCTTCTCTATCATTCCATATTCTAACTTCTTATTTTTATCTAAGCCAGTAATATTCCTCCTCTATATCCAATCAGCTGCTTCTCAATACTATTCTTTCTCAGGCATCGTAACATCATGTCAGGAAGAAAGCAATGGAGTTGATCGTTTTGATTTCATACCCTATAGCTGTTGGCCACTCTCTGCTCTATGTCTTCTGAGATGCTGTTCACACCATTCCAAAACTGCTTCCTTATCCCAAGTACTCATTGACCCTAGGGCCTTTTCACTGAGTGCCCTGACTCTATACTTACCCTTCCATTCATCAAGGATCATAAAGATGATTCGGGACCTGGCAGTGTTTTGTTTTGTTATCCATATGGTCACCATGAATTGGAGCAGACTCATGGCAAATGACAGCAACACTGATGCCAGGCTAACCTTGATCTTGAGTTTACATTTTAATGCCTTTGTTTTAAATGTATTTCTTGATTATTACAGTCATAATTCTCATTGTAGAAAAACTGGAGAAGTAAAGAGCAATGCAGATGCCACATATAGATTTCGTTTCATTGATTACTGATACGAGAGATATTTGTTATTTATATTTCATCTTTTGTGAATCATCTGTTTACCTTTGCCTATTTCTCTATAGAATTAGGCATTTTAGGATTAATGATTTAAAATCAGAGCTCTTGTATTGCTAAGATTATTAACATGGGTTATATATTCCAGATTTTTGTGTGATAGAGAAGTTTTTCATTATTGTATGTAAAACAACTTTTCCCGTTTTTATACATCTGCTTATCACAGCTGTTGAGATAGACTTTTAGAGCTGCTTATTAAGGAAACACATCCTTGTTGGATTTAATTAAAACAAAATAAAAAAGTTAAGTATTGATGCAGTATCCTTCAAAGTTAATTCCTTACCCATTCAAACTGGAGGGAAAAAGAACTTACTGATCTCAGCCTTTGTTTTCTCTCTTGGTAACCCTATAAATAGAACTGATTTTGCAACAGGAATTTGATTTTCTGCTTTTAGCTGTTTTTTCTCTAGCTTATCTGCCACTATATTTGCCTTTCTGCTGATGCCCTCTTTTGGAACTGATCATGAGTTTAGCAAGTCCTTCATCTACATGTCTTAGATTTTTTTTTATTATAACTGAATGAAAATGTACATTCCCATATACATTTGCATACCCACCTACATGCAGCTCCCACTACTCTCCCTGCCTGGTGACTACACACTCTTCATCTCTGCTCCATACATATCTTATCCTCCCAACAATCTCCTATCGTCTCCTCTCCACCCTGTTGTCAGCAGGATGACATCCTATAGATGCATAGAACCATAAAGTGCACACATGATATGGTCCCTCTGTGTCGCCAAGTCCAATCCATTCCTGTCCGAGAGTTGACCTCCGTTAAGATTTACGGACAGGGGTAGCATCAGGGCCAGGGGTTATGCTCTCAGGGGAACCCCAAAGCCACTGGACCATCAATTGTGTCTTTTAACGGAGATCTCGGGTGCACCCCTTTTTATTCTTGTGTTGCTGGTAAGACTCAACTTTGTGAGCTCCATCATGGCTATCACTGGTGGTGGCCAGGCACCATCCAGTTCTTCCTGTCACAAGTCGATGTAGTCACCCACTCACGTGGGTGTCTCTGTCTTCTGGGTTCTCTTTCCCCCGTGTCTTTTTGGTCCTTGGTGATCATCCATCCCTGCTGAGTTGGGCTCATTTATTGTACCCTCAGATGGCAGCTGGGCAGCTTTTAAGAACCTAGACGCCACTCACCAATGTGGGGTGCAGAGGGCTCTCTTAGCAAAATGCTAGTTGTGTCAATTGGCCCCAATTTCCCATGAGAGCATGGTCCCCGGCCCCCCGCCCCAGCTATTCTGTCCTTGTAATATTGGATTAAGATGGGAGAAGTGATCATATTATATTGAAGTCCAGTTAATATGGATCTTTTTTCAAATGTGTGCTGCCCCAGATTTCACCCAACCAACTTTCTATCAATTATCTATCTAAACCCTCCACCCTCGCCCTCCATCCCTTCCCACCCTTGCAGTCATCAAAGAGTCTTTTCTTCTGTGCATGAGTCTGTTTTTAAGTTCTTATCGTAGGGGTCTCATACAATATTTGTCCTTTTGTCACTGACTACTTTCACTCAACATAATGTCCTCCAGTTGAAACCAAGTTATAAGGTGTCTCCTAAAATCATCATTGTTCTTTATCATTGCATAATGTTCTGTTGAGTATATATACCATAGTTTACCTATTCATTTGTCTTTTATTGGGCATCTGGGTTGATTCCATCTTTTTACTGTTGTGGATTGTGCTGCAATAAACAATCGTGTGCATGTATCAGTTGGTATAATGGCCTGGAATCTGTAGGATATATTCCAAGCAATGGAATTACTGGCTCAAATGGTATATCTAGATCCAACTTTTTAAGGAAGCGCCAGATCGCTTTCCAAAGAGACTGCACCATTTTGCAATCCCACTAACAGTGTAGGAGAGTTCCAATCTCTCCAAGGCCTCTCCAGCATTTGTTGTTTTGTGTTTTTTGGATCATGGCCAACCTTGTTGGGGTGAGATGGTATCTCATTGTAGTTTTGATTTGAATCTCTTTAATAGCTAATGATCGTGAGCATGTCCACATGTGATTTTTGGCTGCCTGGATCTCCTCTTTACAGAAGTATCTGTCCATCTCCTTTGCCCATCACTTAATTGGATGATTTACCTTTTTCTTATTGATATTTTGTAGTACCTTATAGATTATCAGATCAGGCATTGGTCTGACGTAGAGTTGCCAAATATTTTTTCCAATTCTGTAGGTGGCCTTTTACTTCTATTAGTAAAGTCTTTGGATGAGCAAAAATGTTTGATTCTTAGTAGCTCCCATTTATCTATTTTCTCTCACCTGTCATGCACTTACCTCTGTGGAATGGGAAAGTCACCCGTCTTCTCTCCCAGCCATTCCTGGCTGTGTCATTGTAGCATAGCAGCTCATGAGGGTGGGGTGGCAGTGGGGAGAGCTGTTTTATGGAGGCTTTAATCCATCCAGAATATAAAACTGACTGAGCTGCTTTAGTCATGTTTACAAAGCAGATGGAGTACTGTTTGGCCAAGTTGAGTCACGAGGCCATAATGGGTGCAGGGAGGAGAGTGGGGGCAGTAGCTAGTGGTGGGTGTAGATGACAGAGATTTGAAGAAGTGGGCTCAGATTGACCTTGGCATCAGTATCACAGAGTATATAGGAAGTAGAAGGATTCTTCAAAAGGAGGTGAGATGTTGTTGTTAGTTGCCGTAGAGTCAATTCCAACTGATGGTGACCCCATGTGTGCAAAGTAGCTCTGCTCCATAGAGTTTTCAAGGTGATGACCCTTTGGAAGCAGATCACCAGGCTTGTTCCTAGAGGCCACTGAGTGAGTTCAAAACAGCAACCTCTGGCTAGTAGGTGAATGCTTAATCTTTTTTACCACCTAGGAACTCCTAAAGGAAGATATTGGCAAACAAAAGCTGGGTGTGTCCAATATCAGAGCATTAGCTGATAAATCACCTTTATATCATTATGTTAAGGAAAATTATGGCTATCTTTTTTTCCTATTTTGTGTTGAATATTTTACCTGTAAGTAGTTGAAGTTGTCAATAACTCTTGAAATAGTCGCTTCAAGGTTAGGTATTTGTACACCTAAAAATAATTGTACACTTTTTTTCCAGTGTCTTGGAAAACAGTTTCTGGGAAACTTTCAAATAAAGTGACTCTTAGAACTAAAGTTGCTTTCAGTGTTGATTGGCCCTCAACTGGTCGCAGTAATTGTACCTGTCATGGCTGGCTGTGTCCTTATATATAATTCTTTGAATGTGAGCTTTAGAAGGGCAGGAATTGTCATTGGGCAAATTTTAAAGTACCATACATGTTTATACGTTCCTTAAAAATACTTACAATTTTGTGTGTGTGTGTGTGTCTGTGTGTGTGTGTTTACAGAAGTCAAACTTGTTCATTGTAGAATGCTTCAGAGATCTTTTCCTCTTAGTCAGCAAGAATAAAATAATAGTAGAAAAAGAAATTACATATAAACCCATACCCCAGAGGAAACTGTTGCCAGTTTTTTGATGTAGTTCATGCAGAACCTGTTGCTGAGGAGAAAGTCACATCTTGCATTTGCTTCCCAAGTGATGCATCAGGTGTGGTTTTGTTCTTGTGTTTTGCAGTTTATCTATTAAAACCCAAATCCAAATTCACTGCTGTAAAGTCAATTTCAACTCATAATGACCCAAGAGAAGAGGGTGGAAGTGCCCTATAGGGTAGGGAAACAGATGCCCTATCTTTCTCCCTTGGAGGAGCTGAGGGTTTGAACCACTGTCTTTTTGGTTAGCAGCCAGATACTGAACCACTGTGCCACCAGGGCTCCTTATTAAAGTTGTAGTTACTAGAAAAGGTGCAGGTATACTGTCAACATAAAGCAATTAAAGCTAACACTGGAAGGAAGTGGTTGAAAATATTAGTGCTGAGTTTGTGCCTCGAAGAGAAGACATTATCCTCAAAAAGTAGTTATCCATATTCAGAGTATAGAAGAAGATCCTCTGAGCCCCAAAGGAGGATCGTTGTGACCTTGGGGGCAGGAAAAACATTCAGATACAGCCAGTTCTGCTAAAATTCCAGCAGAAGAACCAATTTTTTTTTTTAATTGTGATTGAAAGTGTACAATCCAGTTCAAATTTGCATGCCCGCCTATCTGCAACTTCTTCTGCTCTCCTTGCCCAATGATAGCACACTCCTCCTTTCTGTGCTATACATGTCATATCCTTTTAACAGTCTCTGTCCCCTCCTCCCCCCACTCTCCACTCCCCTCTAGTAAGAGGCCAGTAGGACGACATCCTATAGATGCATAGAACCATAAAGTGCACACACGATACGGTCAATCTGTCCCTCAGTCCAATCCATTCCTGGCCAAAGAGTTGACCTCAGTACTGATTTATGATCAGGGGCAGCATCATGTCTGGGGGCCATGCTCCCAGGGGAATCCCCAGGCCTTTAGACTATCAGTTGCGGTCTTTTAGTGGAGTTCTCAGGGTGTACCCCATTTTCTTCTTGTATTGCCACTGGGACTCAACATTGTGAGCCCCATCACAGCTGTCATTGGTGGTGGCCAGGCACCATCTGGTTCAGATGAACCATTTTTATAAGACCTATGGGCACATAGTTTTAACTTATGCTGTGAGGATGGATGGTACACTTTTGAATAACCAGAAGGAGAACTACATGTGCAGCCACAGATATTGATTTACATTTGAAAATCTAGTTTTAAATGCACCCCAGAATGTAATTCCCATAGAAGCCTGACTTTTTTTTCCCCCTTTGTTTTGTTTTTAGCGGCTGATCTGAATTGGCCCCAAATGGAATGGTAATTTTCACTGAAGTGTTTATAGAATGAAGCCCCATTCTCATTTTTATTTTTCACTTTTTTAAAACACAAGACATATGCCTGTGCCTCCTTGTCCGGCTCCTGAGCGGCTGCCTGCCTGACAGCCAGCCAGCTGGAACAGGAAACTGATACGGTGCGGCGCTGGGTAACAATTTACATTTTTCATCAGGCAGACTGTTAGCATTTTAATTTTAGAAGCTGTGGTTTCTTCCAAACTAGATTCTAAAATGATTGGACTCTTAATTTACCTTTTCTTTTTTGTTGTTGTCCTTAAGAGAAACCATTAAATCTGCTTTGCTCTTTTCATACAGTGATGGAGGATTTGGAGTTTCTTTTCCTCACAGAATACCACCTTGCAAGGAACTCAAAGTTTGGCCAAGAAAGGTTTCTTCATAGTTTAAATGTGACTGGATACTTCCTAACTGGGAATGCAGGCCCCTTCTTTTAAAGTATAAACCCAGAGCACCAAGTAAACAATAACACTGTAGTTAAAGTTCACAGCCATCTCTTCCATGCTCAAAAAGTGAAACTTACCTTTTCATCCACTGAAAAGTTGAGAATGCTTTTAATTTTATTCCAGAAACATATCTGAGGTACCAGTTTATTCTGTTGTGTATCCTCATTATTATTTTTAAGTGTTAATCTCTTTCTTATCATTCCCTGTTTCCCTTCCTCCCCTTTTAATCTCATACCGCTGGGGGAAAACTCAGAAAACACCCACATACTGTACCTTATGGCAGGTCACCTTGGGAGTCTGAACACTGCATACTTGACTATTTCAAGTTATTCTCTGTGGGAATGCAAACGTCCAGACAAAATGACATCATCTGAGCCAAATACAAGCCTTTTATTTTAGAAATAGACACTTAATGGCTTCTGACTTGAGGGTGATTATAGCATTTCAAAGCAGCAACCCTGCCAGATATTAGAGTGGAAATATGGAAACTGTGATGTGTCAGAGCGGCTACACAAGAGCTAAGAACAAAAGCTGCTAGAATATTTGTTGGAATTATTTTGGGTGGTTTATGTGTAAATAAAAATCAAAATTCCAAATCCCTAACTACTTCTTTATTGCTATTATGTAAGCAGTTCTCTCCTGAGCTGATTTATGCCTAAGCTATTTTAAATTCAGATTTATCATGTGAAAATCTGAATAAAGATTCCAGGAATATCCATATATTGGCTTTTCTAGTGGCTTACTTTTTGGAGGACATACTGCTTGTTTTGCAATTTGGCAATGAAAAATAATCAGTATTTTGCCTTAAATAACATAATGGTAAAAATGGATATAATCAATCTGAAAAAAATCTGGGTCATTGCTCTCTAGGGTAGGGTGGGGCTAGAAACAGTGACTAAACAGTGGGATCCACCCATGGTGTCCTTTCTGTCCAGATCAGAGTGACACACCCTTCTGCGCTAGACTTTTCAGAGCAGTAGAATACTATCTTTCCATAATCACCTTCTCCTTCTGCAGGCCACTTTATTCTTTCAGTCTCTCCTCCGGTCTTAGACCTTTCAGTTCCTTGAGCAAATTATGCTCCCTCCAGACCTGAGGTCGTTGCACAGCTGTTCCCTCCGTCTCACTCCCACCCAAGTGCAGTTATCCCCTTCAGAACTGAATTCAGAATTACATCTCCATCCTGAGGTTAGCTTCCTTGAGCCCCAGATTAGCTGAGCACCCGTACCTCATATGTGTTCCAAAGTGAACATAGTTTATGAAAGATCTGTACGATAACTTGCTTAGTGTCTGCCTTCCTTCCCTCACCATAAAATCCAGGAGTTTTGCTCACCATTGTATTCCAGACACCTGTGGTGCTTGGGGCCATGTTGTTAGCTGCCCTCAAATGAAACTGACTCATGAAACTATTTCCAGGACTGTGTTATCCTCACAATCTCCAGCCTGTTCCAGTCCATTTTGGTGACTCTTATACCAATCCATCTTACCAAGGTTTCCCACAGTCTCGTTGGCCCTCTACTTTGCAAACATGATGTCCTTCTCTAGTGATTGATCCCCTCTTGATGGTGTGTCCAAAGCAAGTGAGTCAGACAGTGTTCTGTATGACCATAAAGCTTCCATTGCCTAATTTTTGGAAGTAGATTGCAGGACTTTCTTCCTAGTTCATTTTACTCTAGAAGCTTCACTGAAACCTGTCTATCATGGGTGACTTTGCTGGTGTTTGAACTTCTGGTAACATAGATTTCAGCATCATAGCAACATGCCAGCCTCCACAGTATGATAAACTGATGGACAGTGGTGTTCGGGACACACAGAAGGCTCTTGAAACCAACCAACCAACCAACCAACCAACCAACCAACCAACCAACCAACCAACCAACCAACCAACCAACCAACCAACCAACCAACCAACCAACCAACCAACCAACCCACCAACCCACCAACCCACCAACCCACCAACCCACCAACCCACCCACCCACCAACCCACCCACCCACCAACCCACCCACCCACCCACCCTCCCACCCATTGCCATTTAGTCAATTCTGACTCTTAGTAACCCTGTAGCACAGAGTGAAACTGCTCTGTAGGGTTTCCAAAGCTAATCATCTTTACAGAAACAGACTGCCACATATCTCTCCTGTGGTGCAGCTGGTGGGTTTGAATCATCAGTCATTTAGTTAGTAGCCAAGTACTTAACCACCACACTGCTGGAGCTCTTAGTAAGTATTAATTGAAAGAATGAAGGAATAGAAAGGAAGCTGTTACTTAGCTCCAGTGTTCCCTCTGATATTCTGCAACAAATTCACTTCAACTTTACCAGAATTCAGCTTTGGAGAAGCATTGATGAAAGAAGAGAAAGAAGCATCAAAGGAGACTGGAGCAATGAATGGAAGAGTTTTGAAATTCCATTGTTTGAAAACAATGAAGTAAATATTTTATGCAGTAAAGTCAAATGATACCAGTGATCAACAGGACTGTTCATGTTTAATATATATATTTTTTATATTACTGGATTTTAGCTGTTTCTTTTCCCATTTTTATTTATTTTTCCATCTTTAATTGCTTTGCGTTTCTTCTCCTTTGTGTCTCTTCTTGTTTTCTTGGCCAGCTGGAATACCCACCTGGGATGCAGAATGTTTTTTAGTTTACCTTTTAAACCTCTAAGGTCCCTCAGTAGTGCAAAGAGTTTGTACCTAAATAACTGGAAGGTTGATAGTTTGAGTCCACCCTGTGATGCTGTGGGAAAAAAGATGTGAAGTTCTACTTCAGTAAGATTAAAAAGCCAGACCAAACCCATTGTCATCCAGTCTAGTCCAACTCACAGCAACCCTGTAGGACAGAGTAGAATTGCCCGACACAGTTTCCAAGGAGCACCTGGTGGAGTCAAGCTCATTCTTTGGTTTATCAAGCTGGCAGCACGTAACCACCACACCACCAGAGTTTCCAACCCTATAGAATGCACTTCCACTCTGATACATGTGAGGTCACCCTGAGCTGGAACTGACCCAGTGGAACGGGTTTGTTTTGTTGTTTAGTTTTTTAATCCTCGGTACTTTGAAAATTCTTCTCCAACCTGATCATGATGGGGATAAGGCTCTTCCAAGGAAGGTCCCCATGGGGAGCCGTAGAGCTTCCTCCCAAGATGACCACTGTTGGGAATTCCCGTCAGACATGGCTCATCCATATAGCTCATACGCTGTAGTTAGGTGGGAAAATCATTCGTCCCACAATGTGAGCAAGTTATTTGAATTATTAGCGTGTTTGGGTGTTATTTGATAATACCAATTATTTGAAGAAAGGTATGTTCCTGGAGCTCTAGTGGTACAGTGGTTAAGGGCTCAGGCTGCTAACCAAAACTTCAGCAATTCAAATCCACCAGACACTCCTTGGAAATCCTATGAGTTGGAATCGCTTCAGTAGCACACAACAACAACAAAATATACCATCACGTTAAAACCAATGTATGTAATGTAACACAGTCTAGCTTTGTTAATCTGCTGTAATTACCTCTTTTTTCCTCTTCTCTTTCTTCCTTCAGTCAATTGTTATTGAGGAACTCGATGTGTCTGAACTGGTACCAAGTATGAGGCATGCAACAGCAACTAGGGTAGGCAAGGTGTGTGTTTTCATAGGGCTCACTTTGAAGACTGTCTCTCTTAGATACTCCTGACACCCCTTGACTTTGGCTTAATCTTTCTAGTGTTTTGCTTTGAAACCCTCCTCCCATTCCTTTCCTTTCACCCTTGACGGAAGAAGTGCCTGTCAGTAGTATCCAGCTGCAGTCTCTCTGCAAACTGCTGCTAACAAATCTTTCTTAATCAGCTTCAGTAGTCCTTTCTGGCTGCTCCCCCAAAATCCCTCCTGATCTCGATGGAGCTGTCTCTCCAGAAGGGTTTCCTAAAACAGCCCTGCTTTGTACCATATTTGCCCTCCCCTCAATAACTAAGCTGTAAACTGTGTCAATCAGTCATGAAAATTTGCATTCCTAAATGTCACCATCGTATTAGGTAGGAGGAAACCCTGGTGGTGTAGTTTAAGTGCTACAACTGCTAACCGTAAGGTCAGCAGTTCAAATCTGCCGGGTGCTCCTTGACGACTCTATGGGGCGGTTCTACTCTGTCTATAGTGTCGCTATGAGTTGGAATCGACTTAACATCATGGGTTTAGTTTGTTTGGTATTACATAGGTAGTCTTTCATTTGTAAGGAAAAGACATGGAGTAAGAGAATGTTTATACAAACTGTTAACACATTCAGCTGCTAACTGAAATACTGATTGTTCAAGTTCACTCAGAGTTGCCTGAGAAGGGAGGCCTTGGCAATCTACTTCCAAAAAATTGGCTGCTGGATACCCTGTGGAACAAAATTCTACTTTGACACACCTGGGGTCGCCATGAGTTCAGAGTCAACATTAGAGCCACTGTTTTAAAATACGTTTAACATGAAGTGGTAGGAGGGTGGTTACTCCTACCTCCCTGTGCCTGTCTGTCTGCTGCTGTGTAGCCTGAGGCCCCATCATTAGACACCAAGTGCCCATTGCTAGAAACCTGAGTGTTGCTCCTGGCATCTGAGTTTAGCTTCTTGAGAGAAAGGGAGTTACTTAACTCGTCTGTTTACCCACTTCTTGCTATTTCTCACACACGCAGGTAATATATGATAAACATTTGTTGCCTTTGATAAATGGCTGTATTCAAAAACACCGATGAAGAAGAATGAGGCCTAGAAAGGCTTTAAAACACCAAATGAAGCCCACTGCCATTGAGGCAGTTTCAACTTACAATGACCCTGTAGGACAGAGTAGAATTTTTGCAGAAGCAGCCTGCCACATCTTTCTCCCGTGGAGCGGCTGGTGGGTTTGAACTGTGAGCCTTTGGTTAGCAGCCAAGTGCATCCCCACTGCACCACTGGGGCTCCGCAGAGAAAGGCCTTCAGTCCAGGTAAGGGGCATGTTTAAGAGCCATTCTGTTTTCTCTCCTCAGGGTATAAGTAATTTTATTCTACAATATTTCCCAACTGTATGCATGTTTATGCCATGTCATCACTAGATACATTCCCGCTCCCTATTGTTACCTGTAAAACTTCTATCTGTTCTTCAAGATGCACCTCAAATGTCACTGCCTTCCGTATTCCTTCCCTAACTGCCCTAACCCCAAAGAACCCTTTGGCTTCCTCACTGATTTGTGACCATCCTAGGGCACTTGTGTTTATATTTCTCAAATGGTGGGAGTCTTGTACATGTGTATTCCTCGTATCTGGATGATCTTCGGCTTCTTAGTTGCTCTTTATCTCCATTTCCTCATCTCTAAAATAGTACTCGTCTCACAGGGTTGCTGTATGAAACATGTGGTATAACTACCGGTGTTGTTTGTACCCTTTTCTACTAGGTTGAGCTCCTCGAAGAAAGCCATTCACCTTTGTGTTCTTAGCTCCTATTTCTAAATCATGGTGCAGAGTGAATGAAGGAACAGATGTTGGGTCTTGACATTCCCATAATGTTCTTTACTTTTTTCTGCTTAAACTTAGTTGAGAGTAACTGGGAGCTAGATTGATACTCTTTTAGGTCTAGAGCAGGCTATGAGATTTGGTGATGGGGAAGGTATTTGATAGTGATTTATATTTGCTATAAAATCTTGCTTTATAAAATTCTGCTGGCTGTATCACAGAACTGTTTTTCTTTGATTCACATTCTTGGCAGTGAAGCCAGATAGTTTGTTCTTCCCCCAAACCACTTTGCTCATTTAGGATTTGACTTTCGTATTTTTCTTTTTTACAGACATGCAGGGCCTGACAATTAAGTCCAGAAACTATGCACCAATGCGCTTTTTCTAGGGTGAGTTTGTGAACTTAATTTTCAGACCTCATACAACAATAGCTCTGATGGACATTCCAGAAAAAGAGTTCCAAAATTGCTTGAAGGGTGGACTAGGCACTGGTGTTGGTGTACAGTTTCCCATGGGAAGTACTTCAAAGGTGACTGTAGTGATACTCAGCAATAAGGTATACAGCACTTCTTCTAGGATGAGTTGTCAGACCTCATATTTGGAACCAAAATCTTGTAACCTCAAAAGAGAAGACTATTTAACACATACATCATTGACGTGAACTTATTTACTTCCAGGAAAACCTTACAGGTTTAGCTGTAATCTCCTGACCGTCAGTTTCCCCTGGTCCAAACAAGTGAGGCTTAGTTGGCAGACTACAGTACATTTGCCTAAATGAGAAGATGAACACTGACAGGGTTGATACTGCTCTTTCTCAGTTAGCATGGCTATGTTTTTCTAGCACATCAACCAGCACTAATAGGAACTGATGTTTATTGTATACTAAAAATGTCCAAGCGTAGCACCAAAACCATCTTGTGGGATGATCTAGCTCACTGGGCCTCTAGTCAAGCAATAAAGTAATATGTGTCTGCTCTAATGGGACAAAGCCAGGAATGTTGTCTTTCTGTCGGCACATCCCTGGCTGGGCACACACAGCCTTTGGCCTCCTACTCTCAGGTATGGAAATACTTAGATGTATTAACAAAGGTGCCTATGGAGCTCCATTTGAATTCTTTTCTAGATAGACTGGTTTTCAAGCACTCTTCTGCAGATCAATTTTACCAGAATCACCTGAGATAGCTGTTAAAAATACAACTTTGCAGGTCCTACTGACACCTACTGAGTTGAGAAGCCAGGCGTGAAGGTCTGAATAAATTGGAGCAGTGCATGTGTCTGGAGCCCCTTGATCAGGTGTGGGAGTGACTGCCCCTTCACACATGACATCATTTGAGCTGTTAAGAATCTTACCCACTTTCCTGGAGCTTCTTCTTCCATAGTGTGACAGTTGTCCACTTGCAAAGAGTCAGTAGTGGGTGCTTAGTGCTGTCGTAGGCATCAGTGAGTATTGTATCTTAAAGGCACTCAACTGATGATTTGCCTGTCCTATCTTTGGTCTTCTCATGTCAACAGCAAAGTGGCCTCCCAGGCACTGGCTCAGTGGCTCCTTTATGCTTTCCTTTATCTGTGTTCCATCCTTCCATTTCCTTGGCCCAACCTAGAGCATTTTTATCTAGTCTGAGAGTGAGAGAGCTCCGCAAGTATGCAGCCTAGTCTTTTTTACTTTAACTTGCTTGCATTGGACATGTCATCAGGAAAGACAAATAGCTAGAAAAGGATATCATGTTTGATAAACTGGAAAACCAAACCCAGTGCTGCTGAGTTGATTCTGACTCATAGTGACCCTATAGGACAGAACGGAACTGCCCCATAGAGTTTCCAGGGAGCACCTGGCGGATTTAAACTGCCTACCTACTGATTAGCAGACGTAGCACGTACTCACTATGTAACGAGAGTTTCCGATAAACTGGAAAAATCAATGAAAATGAGGAATACCTTCTGTTATGGATCAAATTGTGTTGCCCCCAAAGATCTGTCAACTTGTCTGGGCTGTGAGTCTCAGTACTGTATGATTTTTCACTATTTTGTCTGCTGTGATTTTCCTTGTGTGCTTTAAGTCTTACCTGTATCATGTGAATAAGATGGGATTAGAGGCAGATATGTTAATTAGGAAAGTCTCAATATATAAGGTTGGATTGTGTCTTAAGCCAATCTTTTTGAGATATAAAAGAGAGGAACTGGCAGAGAGACAGGGGGACATTATACCACCCAGAAAGCGATGCTGGCAGCAGAGCGTGCCCTTTAGGTCTGCAGTTCCTGTGATGAGAGGCTCCTAATCCAGGGGAAGATTGATGATAAGGAGTGACATCCAATGCGAACACAGTGAGGAAGCTTTCCCCTTGAGCTGATGCCTTGAATTTGGACTTCTAGCCTTCTAGACTGTGAGAGAACACATTTCTGTTTAATAAGGCTGTTCATGTGGTTATTTCTGTTATAGCAGCACTAGATGACCAAGACACCCTCAAGGAGACCGATTGACAGACTAGTTGCAGCAGTGTACTCAAACATACCAGTGTTCATGGAGATGGCACAGAACGGGTCTGTGTTAAGTTCTATTACATGTGAAGTTGCCCTGAGTTGTAGCTGACTCCATGGCAGCTAACAACTACACAGCTGTTTAAACTTAGTGGTCAAGTATCTGCAACTTGTGTTTTTTATGTCTGCAGAAGATGACTTATGTTTATCTATCAGGATGGGATAGAGTAGAGACAGGAAGACAGAAGCATACATTGTAATGTATGTTTTTTAAAATAGCTGCCCCAGTGACGCTGATTACTGCAAAATCTGGGAGCCATTGGAAGGAGCCCCTGAAACTAGACTTAGGTGCTCTCCTGCCTTAGTAGGACAAGATTTCTAGGAGTCAGCTGGAGTTTAAAAATAGTAACAATAAATAATTCAGCCAGTGCTCTCAAGCTGATTCTGACTCATAGCAGCTCTATACGACAGAGTAGAACTGCCTCCACGGGGTTTCCAAGGAGCAGCTGGTGGAGTCAAACTGCTGACTTTTGGATTAGCAGCCAAGCTCTTAAGCACTGCATCACCAGGGCACCTTTGCTCACATAGATTCTGGATTTGTGTCTCCTTGAGTTGGATCCCACCTCGTGGGTTCCTGCCATCCATTCCCACATCCTGCACGTTGCTCTGAGCATCCAGCAATGCATACGTGATTTGGAATTTCCCTAAAGATCTTAGTCTTTCAGGGTGATGGGTGGTGGGGCCTGATACAGCATCCTCCTCCTCTGTCATGTCCACTGACCTTTTTGGAGGCTGGTCTTCCTTCCTCCTGCCCACCCTCAGCTGTTTCCTATCATGTGTCCTTTCTAGGGCCCTCAAGACTGAGCTTATTTTCATAATATGTTGGGTAAGTCATAGTTACATGATCCATTTATGTATTTTGTAATCACTTCAAACGTTACTTATTCCTCAGTGTTATAATAATTAACACAGTCAAAAATTTTTTAACTTTTTTTATGATTGAATGAAAATGTGCATTCTCATATAAATCTTCATGTTCACCTATATGCAGCTCACACTACTTTCCCTGCCCGTAACAGCACACTCTTTCTGTCTGCTCCATACATATCCTGTCCTCCCAACAGTCTCCTATCCCTTCCTATCTACCCACTACCCTTCCAACACACTCAGATTTTTATCCTAGTCTCCTTTCTGCAATTGTACTGCCCAGATTATAGTTTTGCAGTGCCCTCAGCATTAATAATATTGTTTATTTTCACTGTATCTTTGCTCTATGAATGTTTCAAGATAAATAATCTCTGGAGGAGGAGGTGGGAGGAGTTGTAAAGTAGCAATGGTAGTAGCTAAAGTCACATGGTTGTTTGTTATTAAGTGGCAGGCACTATTCTAAGGCCTTTAGAGGTGGTACTGGGTTTTAATCCTGATGACAGCCATGATTCAGGTAGAATGATTATCGTTTTTCACACACAGGAAAGTGGAGGCACAGACAGACACATTACTTGCTTTAAAGTTGCCTTGCTGGGCAGTGCTGAGCTCCAGCAGAGCCTGTGCTCTTGACCATGATGTTGCAGGTTTCTCTGGGATGTTCTTTCTGGAGCTTATTAGAAAAAACATGTAACTGAGATTTCATTTCCTGCTGTTACTTTGCCAGTGTTTTGATGACAGACCTGGTGCTTATAGAAATGTAAACAATAGAGGTAGGAGGATTGAAAAGGAAAAAAGGAAAAAACAAAACTGATAACTGGAAACATCTGCCAGCCTTTTCTTAATTGAGAATGTAAATTGTAATGAAAATTTTGGCTGGAGAAAAGTGGATGAGCAGAGTAACCCTCAAAAGTAGTTTAATAGGAGCAGGAAAGGAACTTTGGGTACACATTATTGTTAAATTGTAGATAGTCTTACAGTTCAGAGGTAGGTCGTAACTTGTGTGGATAAATGCCAGGTTACTATGGTAATATTAAAAATAAGGGCAGCCACCATTTACTGTTGCTGTTAGGTGTGGTCAAGTCAGCTCCGACACATGGATAACTGTGTGTACAACAGAAGAGAGCGTTGCAGGGCTCTGCAGCATCCTGACGTTGCCTGCATGTGCAAGTCCATCACTGCAGCTATTATGCCAGACCACATCATTGATGACCTCACGTACCCAAGATGGCCCTCTGCTTCTTCAAACGTGATGTCCTTTTCTAGCTATCAATTGCCTCTGATGATGTGCCCAAGGCTAGGAAATTATATTTGTAAGGTTTTTATTGGTTAATTTTTGAAAGTAGATTGCCAGGCCTTTCTTCCTAGTCTGTCTTAATCTAGATGTTCTACTGAAAGCTGTCTACCATGGGTGACCTTGCTGCTCTTCGACATACCAATGGCATAGCTTCCAGCATCCTAGCAACACATGAACTGCCACAGTAACACAAAAAGATGGGTGACTTTTACCAATCATTAAGTACCTACAAAATACCTTATGTGCTTTACCTCACTTAATCTAAACAACAATCCTGTGAGATAGGTGTTATTATCCAGTTGTAGACATAAGGAGCTTGGGTCTTAGAGAGGTTAACTGACTTAATATCACACAGCTGTGAAGTGAAGGAGCCAAAAATCTAGGCCCATCTGGAGCCAAAGCAGAGGTCCTCATCCCTGCACCATGTGGCTACTAATTCTAGAATGAGCGGCTCTAGTATTTCCTTCTCACCTATTTATTCTGTTTATTTCTCATTGTTTATTGTGACACAGCTGTTCCTGTTAGTGGCTAAAGTTCTTGGCAGGACTGGGTCTGTGCTGGGACTCTTCCTTCCCTTTCACAGTGAGTGAGCTGGAGCTTGTCAACATGTCAGGGTTCAGAGGTCAGAATCCAAGATATTTCCCCCTTTGTAGAGTTTCTTAATTTGGCCCCAAAGTCAGTCAATCTTGGCAAGTTATTCCTCAGGTGATTCTATCAGGTCAGAATCTGGTTTAAATGGATAATGTCATGTGATGATGGTGGGTGAAATATTAAAAGCAACAGCTCCTTTTGGAAATGACAAGAAAAATGAATGTGATCTTGGTAACTGCTTATATTCGTGGTCTTTAATGTTTGCTTAAAAAAAATCAAATTGATAATGCTTCTCTAATCATTGTACCCACCATGCCCAATTAGTTGTGTTTATGTAATATAAAACTATGCAGACAGAGTTGGCTGCAATATTGCTTTCTTCCAAAAAGGGAATCAAGATCACATGCCTTACTGCTTCTTTTTGTACCTTCTCTTTTCTGAGAAATGGCATTCTGATTGTGACAAGGCCAGTTACATAAGCATGGCGCTGAGTTAGATCTGCCAGTAATTCAGAGAGCCACGTCTTTTGTGGACTTGAAAAAGACCTGCAGGAATTGTCTGTGACAATGTTCTCTGAAGTCAGTCAATTAGCTGCTTTCTTTCACAGCTCACAAAAGCAAACTGGATTGCAGTCTCTGCACTAGCAGGCCTTAGTTCCTTGTTTTGGTTGAACTGTATCTTAGTCATTTATTGCTGTTTTAACAGAAATACCACAAGTGGATGGATGGCTTTAAGAAGAGAAATTTTATTTTGTCACATTCCACTAGGCTAAAAGTCCAAATTCAGGGTATCAGTTCCAAGGGAAGATTTTCTCTGCTGGCTCTGGAGGAAGGCCCTTGTTGTCAGTCTTCCCCTAGACTGGAAGCTTCTGAGACGCAGGAACCCTGGTCCTTTCCAAAGGGTGCACTCAGTTCCCAACACTGCTTCTTGGTGGCATGAGGCCCCCAAATCTCTCTACTAGCTTATTTATATCACAAGACACTGCCTCAAGGCACAAAGCAATTACACATGGTGTTCTACCCCACCAACACAGCTGCTGCCCATCCTCCCTCATTAACACTGTGGGGGCAGGGTTTATAGCACACACAACTCTGAGAATCATGGCCAAGCCAAATTTCTACACACATTTTTGGGATAACATAATTCAATCTGTGACATTCCACCTATTGTTCCCTAAAAAAAAAGAACATTCTTGCAATATGCAGAACATATTTCCTCCGTCATGGCAAAACTCTTAAATCCAAAATCCAGAAATTCCTTTTCAGCTGTGAAATCTAGAATACAAATTATCTTTTGAGACTAGGGCAGCTCAATTTCTTGTGCTCCTGGTCTCTTCAGCTTCTGATTTTTATGGCCTCCTGGCTCAGGCTCAGACCTCAGGCCCATGTCTACCCTTCAGGGGCAAGTGTTCCAAAACTCTGTAGCTCCACTGATTTAAGTACCCGAAGGCACCCCACTCTGCCGGGAAGCCTCCTGCACACAGGCACTGAGCTATCTTGCTCCATGGGTCAGCAAGCTTAGCTCCACCAATTCAAGTGTCCAGAGGCACCCTGCTCTGCTAGGAAACCTTCACACAGGCATTCAGCACTCTCACTCTGGGTTGTCTTCAGTGCTGTCTTGTGCTGGAGTGGTCCTCTGCTGCTTATTTCTTACCTCCTGCACCTTCTTTGGTGTTGACAGTTCTCCTTGGTTCCTTCTGAGTTTTCTATCCATTCACAATTTCAAAACTGCTTCCACATTTTAATTGTCTGTTAGAGCAGCACTTCACTCCCAGTATCAGATCCTTAGTTATCTAGTGCTGCTTTAACAGAAATACCAAAAGTGGATGGTTTTAACAAAAGGAATTTTATCTTGTCACAATCCAGTAGGCTAAAAGTCCAAATTCAGGATGTGAGCTCCAGGGGAAGTCTTTCTCTGCTGGCTCTAGAAGAAGGTCCTTGTCATCAGTCTTCCCCTGGACTGGAAGCTTCTGAGGTGTAGGGACCCTGGTCCTTTCCAAGGGATGCACTCATTTCCTGGCACTGCTTCTTTGTGATGTGAGGTCCCCAAATCTCTTTGCTAGGTTTTTTTCTTTATATCACAAAACATGGCCTCAAAGCACAAAACAGTCTTACACATTGAGTCCTGCCCCACCAACACAGCTGCTGCCCATAATCCTTCATTAACACCATGGGGTTAGGGTTTATAGCATACACAACACTGAGAATCATGGCCCAGCCACAGTTCTACACACATTTTTGGGGAACATAGTTTGACCCATGACAACCTACTCATTGCTTGTGAAAATTTTCCATTTAAAGTCAAGCTTGAAGGTAGAGAGATGTCACAAAATATCTGAATTTGTTTACTTGTTTCTGTTGGAAAAATAAAGAATGGCAGGCATTAGTTGGAGTGAGTCATGGCTACCTCTTTAGAAGGTGTCTGTGTACCCCAGCTTGCCTCAGCCCAGCCCAGTGTCCAGTCCTGGTTTCATTCTCTTGTATTACTTGCTGGGCTTCCAGGTGCAATGGCATTTGTGGCCCCAGCTTCACCATCACTGCCAGATTCTCTTGGGTGTGGAGAATGAAAGATGATAACAAGAAGCAGTTCTGAGCCATTTGGAAATGGTTCACTAATCATTGTATCCCTTTTTGGTTAACAGGAGCTGGAGATCCATGCATTCATAACTGTCTGTAGACACCCACAAAAGTGTAGGGGACAGTCTGTGGCACAAAGTAGGCACTTTTGCAGATACTGTTGAATAAATGAACCTATAAGGAGAACACTCCTAGTGCTCGGAAGATAGGGATTATTTGTTTGGCTGGAAGAAGAAACATCCTGGGGCAGTTTGGCACTATTAATGACAATTGAAATACGTGCAGAGTTTGGATGACAGCTAATAGTCTTTAAATTTTCATGAAATAGAGAACTTTTTGGCTTGGCATGTTATGATGTGGTGCCTTGGACACTTTACACTAAAATGTTTTGGGGGCATTAAATTTTATAGGCCTTAAAAAATTTACTTTCTTTACATTCAAGCAAAAAGTCTTCTTAGATACTCTTGAGTCTGACATTTTCTCTAGCCTAATACTACCTACTTCTCCTAGTGTGGGCTATGGCGTGGGGCTGTATTTCCTGTCTCTGTCACTTCTGTGTCTCTGTGCCCTAGAGGCCTTTGCTGGTAACCAGACAGCCTTGTTTTGTTAATAATGCCTGGACCCTCCCTTGCAAAGTCAAATGCAAGTGATTAATGCTTCTGTTACAGTGGTTGAAAACCCTGGTGGGGTAGCGGTTAAGTGCAGTGGCTGCTAACCAGGATGGTGGCAGTTTGAATATGTCAGGTGCTCCTTGGAAGCTCTACGAGGAAGTTCTACTCTGTCCTGTAGGGTTGTTATGAGTCAGAATTCACTAGACAGCAATGGATTTGGTTTGGTTTTGGTTGCAGTGGTTAACAACAAGGGCTCCACAGATTGCCTGGGCGTGAGTCCTAGTTCTGGTGTTAGTTGCATGACCCTCGTAGGTTTTATGAAACACTTCTGTGCCTCATTTTCTCATCTGCAAAATAGATTTCCTATTAGTGTCTGCATCATAGCATTGTTACTTTTTGATTTAAAGTTTCAAGACTTTCTCAAGACAGTTGTTTCAGAGGTTCATTCAGCCTCAGTAGCTCCAGAAAGACTGGATTAATGAGAATTCGAAATTCTCTTGCATTTTTCTTCCATAGAATCTTTGGTCAGAATGATCAGTAAAGGTGTCTGGGTACCATCCAGTTCTTCTGGTATCATGGCAGGGGATTCACTTGTTCGTGGAGCCAATTAGACAAAAATTCCGTTTCCTCTTTTGAGTTTTTACTTCTTCCTCTGCTGCTGTAGGCGATTAATGACCAGCTTTTGCACCCTGGAAACCCTGGTGGTGTGGCGGTTACGTGCTACGTCTGGTAACCAAATGGTCAGCAGTTTGAATCTGCCAGGCGCTTCTTGGAAACTCCACGGAGCAGAAGCGACTCAATGGCAGTGGGTTTAGTGTTTTTGAGTTGTACTTTGGAAGGCTGCTTGCAAGCTTCTAAGAACTAGGAGGTAGGACAGAAACATACAAACTGTAGGAGGGCTGCTGACTGGGATGTCCCATGGAACCATGGTGCTAAACCTCTAAACCAAGAGCAGCTGCTTTGGTTTAGAAGATGTATTTTCTCCCCTGAATATATGATTAGGTTTAATTTGATAAAGCAGCTTTTCAGCTACACGTACACACATACAAGGGGCCCATTGCTTTCCTGGTTATGAAAGGCAGAGGAGGCCTATTTCAGGGAAGGCAATTATCTTTCCATAGTAATCACTATTGTATAAAAATTAAACACTGTCTTTCCCCTGGTGACAGAAGGAAAACAAGGCTGCAGTTTCGGATCTCTGCATAAGCTCTTTGCAGTGAGAGGCCAGCTTTGGAGTGGGTGTGATTTCACTTCTGATCAGTCCTCAGGTTCTGGGTTTCATCGCTATTAGTGGAATACCTCAATCTACCTGCTTTCCCCATGGAATCACAGGATTCTTTAGGTGTTTGTAAAATTCTGAAATGAAAGCATACTTCTGGGGTAAGACATGCAGGCCCCACACGATGGCAGCCCCAGGTGGGTAACAGTGTAGGTTAACCTTCAGGAGACTTCTCACTCCCCTTAAGTCATCAAATCACAGGATTTTGAAATGGGCTTTCTCAGCACCTCTCCCCAAGTCCACCCGGTTGCTTTGGGCAGAAACTTCATTTCAGGGGTCAGGGATGTAAAGTAAATGTTCATGGTGGACCTTCTTCCAGTTATTTAAAGATTTATTTCCAGTGTACACCAAGAAACAGCCAACTCTATCAGAGTTAAAGCTGGTTCCCAAGGTGGCTTTTGAACCCCATGTGACATGGATACCACTGAAGCAAAAGCCTTCCATTAAAGTAATGGTAATAGTGCAGTAAGGTGTTCTCTAGACTTAGACGCTAACGTGGCTCTGCCAGCTAGCCTCTACCTCTCAGCTTTTACCTCTAAGGTGGGAATCGGAGGAACACCAGCTTCATAGCGTGGTGAGAAGAGTGAATGTCTGGCCTGCCCAGAATAAGAGTGCAGTAAATACTACGCCACTGTTACTATTGTTACCGTAGTGATGCTTTACTCTAGAGTGAATTTAAACAATGAGACCTTGTGTCGCCAGAGCAATTTCTCAAGGCTTTTTTCCTTGCCATCAAGTCGGTTTCATCTCCTGGCAACCACCTGTGTGCAGGATAGGGTTTTCAAGGCTCTGACCTTTAGAAGTACAATACCAGGCCTGTCTTCTGAGGTGCTTCTGGTGGGTTTGAATCACCAGCCTTCTGGCTAGTAGTTGAATGCTTAACCATTTGTACCACCCTGGTAGAAATATTTGAACTCTCTTTGTGATCATATCTCATTTTATATTTTGTTGACCAGTACAACTTGTTCATCTAATGAGTACGTACTCATAGAGAAATGCAGTTACCAGTCTGGCTAATGGCATTTGCTGTTAATTCCCAGTGGATCCTGAGCTGCTCCAGCCAGTCGTTTGGTCAGTCCTCACCTGTTTTCTGAGGGCCTACTATGTGCCAGGCAGGTGTGCGCTCTAGGGCAGAGTGATAAACAAGAAAACACCTCCCCCTCAAGGACCTTGTATTTTAGTGGCAGTATTTTGCCCCTTCTTATGCCCCTTCTCACACTGCACAATGCCTGGCATACAGTAGGTGCTCAATAAACATGGGTTGGTTTGGTCAGTTGAGGGGAACGTAACTGAAATGAAAGTCTACTGTGTTTCTGGAAATTTTTCTTTCAGAAAAAATCTCAGATTTTTCATGAAAGGGCAACCTTTGTTTTATTTTTTTAACATTCTATATCCAAACCTAAAACCAATCAACTTCTGTTGAGTCAATTCCAACTTATAATGACCCTATAGGATAGGCTAGAACTGCTCCATAGAGTTTCCAAGGAGCACCTGGTGGATTTGAACTACTAACTTTGTTGTTAGACCTGTAGCACTTAACCACTATGCCACCAAAGTTTCCACATAGTCTTTACCAAAAAAAAAAAAATCCAAATCTGTTGTCATTGAGGTGATTTTCACTCACAGTGATCCCGTGTTGTAGAGAGGAGAACTGCTTCACAGAGTTTTCTTGACTGTGATCTTTATGGAGGCAGATCACCAGGCCTTTCTTTGGCAGAGCAGTGAGGTGAGTGTGAGGCACCAGTCTTTAGGTTTGTAGACAAACACAAGCTGACCATGCCACCCTGGGGGCCTTTCTGTCAGTCTAGTTGGGGGAAAGATAGATCTGTTCTTGGCTTGATGTTTCAAGAAGTCCTTTGCTGTGACCTCACTGATATAAAATTACCTGTGTTGCTTGTGTACACTAAGAAAAGTATAAAAGGAGGTTTAATAAAACCTCAACTTCAGTATCTGGTGCCAGCCCCATATGGCTAGCGGGTTGTATCCCATGGCCAATGCAGGGCAGGTGTTTTGCATGTGCCACAGGTGAAGACTTCCATTCCCTCCCCACTGGGAGCAGATATAGAAGTAGAGTTGGTCAGGTGCCATAAAGTGCCCATAAATAAGCAGAACAAAGAAAGTTACTAAGTACCCAGAAGAGGAGGAGAGAGAAACTGAGAAATGGAAAACAAAAAAAAGAGTTCCCAGCCTCTAATGTCAGAGAATATTCTGGGCTAAGTTTTCTGATAAGGTGACCCAAATGGGAGGCACAGGGGTCTCAGCAGACTGTACTTCCAATAATCTGTTTTAGAGAGGACCGCATATGTAGTTTAACAGAACCCACTGGCTCAATTTTTCTTTCTTTCTTTCTTTCTTTCTTTCTTTTTTTTTTTAATCATGAGTGAATGCAAATGTATATTCCCGTATGTATTTGCATGCCCACCTATATGCAGCTCCTGCCACTCTCCCTGCCTGGTGACCACACACTCTTCCTCTCTGCTCCATACATGTCTTATCCTCCCAACAATCTCGAATCCTCTCCTCTCCACCTACTCCCCTGCCTCCAGTAAGAAGTCAGCAGGATGACCTCCTATAGAGGCATAGAACCATAAAGTGCACACATGATATGGTCACTCTGTGTCGCCAAGTCCAATCCATTCCTGTCCAAAGAGTTGACTTCCATTATGATTTATGGGCAGGTGCACCATCAGGGCTGTGGCCATGCTCCTAGGGGAAATCTCAGGCCCCAGGACCATCAATTGCAGTCTTTTAGTGGCTATCTCAGGGTGCACCCCTTTTTATTCTTGTGTTGCCAGTGAGACTCAGCTTTGTGAGCTCCATCACGGCTATCACTGTTGGTGGCTGGGCACTATCCAGTTCTTCTGGTCACGAGTCAGTGTAGTCACCGACTCACACTGGTCTCTCTGTTTTCTGGGTTCTCTTTACCTGGTGTCGTTTTGGTCCCTGGTGATTGTCATGGATTGAATTGTGACACTCCAAAAATAGATGTAACCATGTGGCCATGATTCCCTGTGCTTTATGACTGTCCTCCACTTTGTGATTTTGCTGTACTGTGTGTTAAAGGATTAGGGTGAGACTGTAAATCCCTTCAGAAGATCACCTCCTTGCTCCACTGTAATGGCAGTTTCCCTGGAGTGTGGCTTGCACCACCCTTAATCTGTTCATCTTGCAAGAGATAAAAGGAAAGAGAAGCAGGCAGAGAATTAGGAACCTCACACCATCAAGAAAACAGAACCAAGAGAAGAGCACGTTCTTCAGACCTGAAGTTCCAGCACCAAGATGCTCCCTGGACAAAGACTGATGCGATACTGGGCTTTCCGCCAGAGCCCAAAGGGGGAAAAGCCTTCCCCTGGAGCAGAAATCCTAAATTTGGACTTGTAGCCTACCGGACTGTGTAAGAATAAAACTTCCGTTGTTAAAGCCATCCACTTTTGTGATATTTCTGTTAGGGCAGCACTAGCTGACTAAAACAGTGATCATCTGTTCCTGCTGAGTTGGGACAATTTGCTGTATCTTCAGATGGCAGCTTGGCAGCTTTCAAGACCCCAGATGCCCCTCACCAATGTGGGGTGCAGAAGGCTCTCTTAGCAAAACGCTAGTTGTGCCAGTTGGGACTGGCCCAATTTTATGTTATTATGTATGGTATATGTTTTAGTCATCTACTGCTGCTGTAACAGAAATATCACAAAGTGAATGGCTTTAACAAGGAAAGTTTATTCATACACAGTCCAGTAGGCTACAAGTACAAATTCAGGATGTCCACTCCAGAGGCAGGTTTTCCCCTTTGTCTACTCTGGAGGAAAGTCTCGTATTGCATCAGTCTTTGTCCAGGTAACAACTTGGCCTAGGAACGTCAGGTCTGAAGGACACACTCTTCTCCTGGTACAGCTTTCTTGATGGTGTGAGGTTCCCAACTCGTCAGCTCTGGAGGAAATCCTTGTGTTGCATCAGTCTTTGTCCAGGGAGCATCTTGGGGCAGGAACCTCAGGTCTAAAAAATGCGCTCTTCTCCCAGTGCTGCTTTCTTGATGGTGTGAGGTTCCCAGCTCTCCGCTTGCTTCTGTTTCCTTTTATCTCTTGTAGAATGAAAGGATTAAGGGTGGGACAAGCCATACTGCATGGAAACTCCCTTTACAGTGGAGCAAGGAGGTAATCCTATGAAGGGATTTATAGTTCCACCCTAATTCTTTAACATACAGCACAGGAAAATAACAAAATGGAGGATAATCACAAAATATGGGGAATCATGGTGCAGCCACATGGCTACACACATTTTTGGGGTGACACAATTCAATCCGCGACAGTGCTATATGACCAGAGTGTCTAAATATGTATATTCCATTCTGTTTCGTCTTTCCTTACCAAATCTCCAAATATGCTGCACAGATGACTCCAGGAGTGCAGAGAACAGAACTGTGGGGGAAGATGTGGTTGTCACAGTTAAGATATTTTGCATAAAGATTAGCCCAAGGTGTTCAGCTAGAGTGGATTTTTTTTAAACAAGCTTTATTTTTTAGAATAGTTTTTAGATTCATAGTAAAACTGCAATGATAGTACAGAGTTCACATATACACTATACTCAGTTTCTACTATTGTTAATATACTATTATGGTTCATGTGTTATCAGTAATGATCAATTATTGATAACATCAGTATTAACTAAACTTACTTCATTTAATAAAATTAATTATTCGTACTCCTTTAGTTTTTATCTATTTCTGTTCCAGAATCCTATCTACAATACATTTCGTCATCATTTTTCCTTAGGCTTGTCTCATTTTTTGGTGACCTTGACAGTCTTCGAGAGTACTAGTTGGTGATTTTGTAGAATGCCACTCTTTGGGAATTTGTCTGATTTTTTTTCTCCTAATTAGCCTTAGGTTATGGACTGTAGGGAGGAAGACCACTGAAGTAATATGTCTCTCTTATTACTTCATATCAAGAGTACATATGGTTAATATAACTTCGTACTGTCAATGTTCACCTGTATTGCCTGGCTGGGGTAGTGCTTGCCGGGTTTATTCACAATAGAGGTAAACTTTTATCACACTTTCCATATCCTCCTCTTTTAGAGGGAAGAATGAAGTTCTCTGTTCTGCCAACTTAAGCAATTAGTTGTGTTCCACCCTCTTCTGGGCAGACCGTCTAGCTGAATTATTTGGAAATCTTCTACACTGAAGATTTATCTGTTTCCCTCATTTATTTTATTCCATTATTTATTTATATCAATATGGACTGATGGTTATTTATTTTATAATTTGGGTAACACTCTAATATTGCTTTATTAACTGCTTAAGTTGGTTTGGTTTTTGCTTTTGGGAGCTCTTTCCTTTGGCTTCTGAGGCTCTTTAATGTGCCCCTCTGTGGGCATATCATGTGGACATCTAAGCATGACATCCTTCTCCAGGCACTGATCCCTCCTGATGTGGGATGGTAATCTTTCTCTCCTTGCTTCTAAGGCATATTCTGGTTATACTTCTTCCAAAATAGATTTGCTTTTTCTTTTGGCTATCCTTGACATAGTCAATATTGTTTGTCAGCACAACAGTTCAAATGAATCAAGTCTTTTTTCCGTCTTCCTTATTCATCATCCAACTTCACATGCACGTGAGGTGACTGAAAAGACCAGGTTTGGGTCAAGTGCATCTTAGTCTTCAAAGTGACGTCTTTGCTTTTTAACACCTTAAAGAGGTTTTTCTGCAGCAGATTTTCCCAGTGCAGTGCGCCATTTGATACCTCAATGACTGCTTCCATGGGCACTGATTGTGGATCCAAGTAAAACGAAATCTTTGACAGCTTCAGTTTTTTCCTTTTATTACAATTTTGCTTATTGGTCCAACTGAGATTTTATTTTCTTCATGGTGAGGTATAATCCATACTGAAGGCTGTGGTCTTTGATTTTCGTCAGTGAGTGCATCAGGTCATCTGCATAGCACCATCTCGTCCCTAGGCTCAGTCTGGTGGAGGCCGTGATAGTTGTGGTCCGGTAGTCTCCTGGACTAATCTTGCCCGTGTATCTTTAGTTGTCTTTGTTCTCCCTTGCTCGCAGAGAGGTGTATCTTAGATGGCTGCTCACAAGCTTTTAAGACCTCAGACACTACTCACCAAAGTAGAATGTAGAACATTTTCTTTATAAACCGTATTAAGCCAGTTGAGCCAGATGTCTCCCAAGATCATGATCCCAGCTCTCAGCCCAGAGATAGTCCCTGGAGAGTTTAGATTTGTTTTATGAATTCTCTATGACTTTCCCTTGGTTGAGTTGTGCTGAATTCTCCAGTACTGGATACTGTCTTAGGCTTCATCAAAGATAAACTGTCTTGGAGTCGTTTTTGAAACACCTGACAGTGTTGCTTCTGTTTGTTTTTCTAAGAGTTCTCAGGTTTAGTTTGCACATTTAGGTCCTAAATTCAAAATTCAGAATTCCATTTTGTATTTGTTTTTGTGTATGGTATGAGGTATAGATTTTGTTCTATTTTTCTGCAAGTGGAAATCCAATTTTTCAGCACCTTTTCTTGAGGAGACTCCTCTTTCCCCATTAAATCAAATTAGCACCCTTGTCAAAAATCAGTTGACTGTAGATGTGTAGTCTGGACTGTCAGCTCTATTCCATTGGTTTGTGTGTCTGTCGTTTTACTAGTACTAGGCTGTTTTTGATTACTGTAGCTGTGTACCCACTGCCGCAGAGACAGGTCTGACTCGTAGCGACCCTACATGTCAGAGTGGAACTGCCCTGTGTAGTATCCAAGGAGCACCAGGTGGATCTGAACTGCTGACCTTTCGGTTAGCAGATGTAGCACTTAAGCAGCTACGCCACCAGGGTTTCTGTAGCTATATAATAAAATCAGAAAGTATGAGTTCTCCTACTTTGTTCTTTCAACATTGCTTTGGCTGTTCGGGGCCTCTTGTCATTCTGTGAAATTGAGAGTTGGTTTTTCTATTTCCGTAAGGAATGCTGTTGGTGCTTCTCACTTTTTACAGTGAGAGACCGGGTTCCCAACAACATCAACGTATTTACTCATTTGCTTGGTCCTACAGTATACAAACGAAAACAAAAAGTAGTTTCAAGGTTTCTAACTCATACCACTGTGAAAAACAAGTCTACTAAGAATGTTGAAGATTTGCGTATAGTTCTGTTTTCCTAGACTAAGGGCATGTAATCAAAGCACTGTGGTCTAAAGTAACTTATGTTAGCTCTTCCCCATCCTGCTGCACCCCCAATGTGGCTCTGTTTTTTATTTGGAATAGAGTTGGGGTAATTTATTTCTGTTTATAGCCAACTTTAGGGTTCTTCTCTGTGCGTATTGATTTAATTACATGTGTATTTAATGTACACAACATTAACATTCTTCCAGTGTCAAAACTATACAGAAAGATCTACTCAAAAGTATCACTGACTCCTCTATCTCTTCCAGCATGTTTTTCTCCCACCTCATCCCTTTGTAGGCAACTAGTTTCATTGGTTTCTAGCTTACTATTCCTGTGTTGCCTTTTCAAAAATATGCTGAGAAATGTACAGTTTATTTGTTCTTCTTTCTTACACAGAAGGTATCAGACTATATATGTTTGTTTTGAGTTGTTTTTTTTTCACATGATGTATTCCGTAAATTATTTCTTATCAGTTCATAGAGTACTTTCTTATTCTTCCTTTTTTTATTTTACACTTACCTAGTACCCTATTGAAGGAGCCATGGTGGTGCAATGGTTAGCACTCAGCTACAAACTGAAATCTTGGCAGTTTGAACCCACCAGCAGCTCTGCAGGAGAAAGATGTGACAGTTTGTTTCCATAAAGATTATAGTCTGGGTAACTTTATTGGGCAGTTCTGTTCTATCTTGTAGGGTAGCTATGAGTTGGAAATGATTTGATGGTAACTGATTTGGTGTTTTTTGCTTGTTTGTTTGTTTCAGTACATCATTCTGTAAATGTAACGTAGGCTATCCAACTATAGCCTATGTTTGTGAACTTATGTAGTTTCCAATATTTATAATTATTAATGATGATGCAGTGAATAACCTGAGTGTGTGTGTGTGTGTGTGTGTGTGTTTTCTTATTGTTGGAGGTATGTAGTCAGAGTGAATTCCTAGTTTATTCACTGTAGTCATAGTCTTGTTGGGTCAGAAGGTAAATACATGTGGTTTTGTTAGATCTGACAAAATCCTCCCCTGCAGAGCTTGTGCACTCACTGCCTTCCTATCAGTTATGTGTGGGAGGGCCTGTTTTCTCTCAGCCTCACCAACAGATTATACTGTCAGACTTTTGAAGTTTTGCCAATCTGATGGAAGAAGTGGTATTTCAATATATTTTTAATATATATTTCTCTTTTAAGTAGAATCGAAAATCTTTCCATACTTTAATGTCATTTTATTTCTTTTTAGTGAACTCTGTATTCATGCCTTCTACCTGTTTTTCTGCACTATTTTTTACCTCTTTCATTAACTTTTAAAAGTTCTTTAAAATTAGGTCCACTAACTTTATCAATGATGTATTTGCAGATATTTTCTTCTAATTTCTCATTTACCTTTACTTATGATTGTTGTTGTGTGAATTTTTTAATCATCATATCAAAGCTATTTGTTCAATCTGAATATTTTCATTGTCAAAATTTTGTTTTTTTAACTTTTTTTACTGTACTTTAGATGAAGGTTTATGTGATGCCTGACAATTAAGTCCATGAACTTAATTGTTCTAAATGCTGTGTACGTCGTTGCTAGATATCACTATGAGAACCCTCAAAGTGCTCCCCTTGGGAAGCCATGCACCAATGGCTGTGCCTCACCTACCCTTCAAAGCACTGTTGGAAGTCTTTCTGGAATGGCCATTACACATTGTGGCACTGTGGCAAGCTGACGAATCTAATTGTATAATTGTCTGTGAGGGAGTTTTTAGCCAGTGAACAAGTAACTGTATCAGAAGACCCTCCCTACTCACCTGATTTGGCCCCCAATGACTTTTTTCTTTACGTGAAGATAAAGTAAATATTGAAAGGAAGACATTCTGATGATTTTCAGGATATCAAAGGTAATGTGATGACAACTCTGATGGCCATTCCAGAAAAAAAAGAGTTCCAAAGTTGCTTTGAAGGGTGGACTAGGTACTTGCATTGGTGCACAGCTTCCCACGGGGAGTACTTTCAAAGTGACTGTAGTGATATTGAGCATTGAGGTATATAACACTTTTTCTAGGATGAGTTCACTAACTTAATTGGCAGACCTCGTATTTAATGTTTTTTCATCCCATCCCTTCCCTCCTTGGTAATCATCAAAGATTGTTTCTTTTTATGTGTGAACCTGTTTATGAGTTTTTATAGTAGAGGTCTTGGACAATATTTGTCCTTTTCTGACTGACTTATTTTGATCAGCATAATGCCCCCCAGTTTCCTCCTTGTTGTGAGATGACATCCAGTTTTGTCTGCACCATTTATTAAGAAAAAATATTTTCTCCCCATTTGATGGACTTTGGGCTCTTGTCAAAAATAAGGTGACCATAGATGGATTTAAATCTGGGTTCTCAGTTCTGTTCCATTGGTCAACGTGTATATGTCATTGTATGAGTACCAAGCATCTTTGTTTCTAAGCTATGTCACTTGTAAATAGTGTATTGATGGATCCTGGTTTTTTTTCAACCCATTCTGTCACTCTCCATGTCTTTCTTGGTGTATTTATGCCATTATATGGAGTGAAATTACTGGTTGGTGTAAGTTTGGTATTGTCTTTTTGTAATCCTTTTTTTTTTTTTTTTTTGATGGTGCTGATTTTTTTCTTTGTTCTACCACCCTACACTGAGTTACTTTTGTTTGTGGTTTTCTTTTTCATTTCTTCTGTTTTTATAGATTTGTTTTTATTGAGATTTTATGTTTTCCTTCTTAATTTTGATAAGTAGATTTGTTAACTTTCTCTGTGGTTACCTTGAAATTTATCCTTTAACTTCCTAGGTTTGGACCAATCTATCATTTGTAGCTCCTTGCCTTCCACTCCTTTAGAAAGTTCTTTACTTGTACCATTTACTCTTTCTTTTGTCTTTTTTTGGTGTTGTTGCCATTTACAGATTAACTTCTCTGGTTCCCTGTTGTAATTCTTTTGGTTTTGGATAAGCCTTAAGAGTTGATTTCCTAAGTGGGTATCTGGCTCATATAATCTTGCATCCTAGATTCAGGCTGTGGTCTCCTGTTGTTTGTTCTCAGGTGGAAAGACTCCTTTTAATAATTCTTGTAAGTTTTGTGTCTACATATTACTTTAATTTCAGTTTATCTGGAAATGTCCTAATTTCACCATCATATTTGAGTATGAGTTTTACAGGATATATTGTCCTTGCCAAGCCAAGTGCCGTCAAGTCAGATTAGTTGTCAGTTTTTTTCTTTCAAAGTCTATATATAAAATCCCATTGCCTTCTTTCCTACATAGTTTCTGCCAAATAATCAGTGTTCAGTCATTGTTACTGCTCTTTGTGTGACTGTTTTTCTCAAGCAGCTCTTAGACTTTTTTCCTTTGTCTTTGGTTTTAATGAATGTGATTATGATATGCCTAGGTGATTCTCTTTTAGTGTCTATCCTAGATGGGATTCATTGAGCTTCTCATACGGTTTGCTTTTCATCTTTCATCGTATTGGGAAACTTTTCTTTCAGCAGTTCTGCAATGATCCTCTCTGAGTTTTGTTTTCTCCTCTTGTTCTGGGACTCCAGTCACTCACTGATTTTTGCTTTTGATTGTGTCCGACATAATTCTCAGGGTTTCTTCCGTTTTCTTCATTCTTTTTTTCTAATTTTTCCTCAAATATGGTTGTGTCTAAGTGTTGACCTTCAATTTTGCTTATCCTGTCTTCCATCATTTCACACCTGTTTCTCAGCTCTTCTATGACACTGTCCATTTCTGAAATCCTGTTATCTTTTAGATTTCTAATTGTTATTTTTGCATAGTTTCTAGTTGTGAATTTATTTTAGCATTTTATTCGTGTATTATTTTCATGAGTTCTTCCATGAATTTGTCTAATTTTTCCTCATTTTTGCTCTGACTTTTGGAGAGCTCTGAATATTACTTATTTGAATTCTTTGTCCAGTACTTATTCTACTGGAAATTCATTCTACTGGAAAGTCATGTGGTGTTTTATTTTGGACACTTACTGGGACCATCCTGTCCTGTTTTCTTGTTTTGTTTTTAAACATGTTTTGATATTGTCTGCTTTCTTTGAGCCATTCAGTAGTTAATTTCTTTGTTGATTGTGGCTGTGTTTGTTTTATCCTGCTTTTTTGTTTTATTTGGCAATGTCAGAACAGACATGCTTTGCAGTCTTTGTTGTTTGCTCATCTGCGGTCACAATATTTGTTACCTCCTTGTCCAGTGGGCAGGGCCATTCAGTTATGGTGCAGCAAGACAAGTCTAGCTGAAGTGGAGAGGCTGGAATGTGTTGTTTTGGGCATGTTCTAGGACTCATGGGGTGGGCCAGGACTCAGCATTGGGCAGATTCCCTGTGTCTGTGCTACTTGAGAAGGTTATATACAGTACAGGTAGACAGGAAGGCATGGGAGGGCTGTGATGTATGGAGCTGAGATGCGTATGGGAAAGAGAACACGGGGGAGAGAGAAACAGGAGCCAAAAACAAGGAAACAGAAGTGTGCTAAGAGTGTTGTGATTTGTGACCTGCTAGGAGCTCATAAAGGTACTTTTGTGTACCCCCCATCTGCTGGTCTGCAGTGTAGGTAAGACAAATCCAAGCAGCATAAATACTGTATTTCCTGACTGGCTGAGCTACTGCGCTACCTAGGAGGCATGAGGAGCAGAGCAGTGGAGAGAAGATGGGGAATGGGAACATGTATTGCTGGTTACCAGGTGCTTTGTCTTCTTTTGAGATTTCTGTGAATCTGCTTTCCCTGTGCTCACTTGTCTGTTGATCTCTGACAGGAGTCCAGGATGGTGAATCCTTGCTGGTAGCTAATAGGGGACTTCCTCTCGTATCTCTTCTCAGTGTCTGTTTTCTTTTAGAGAAAGAGATCTTTATGTCTTCATTTGACTCGTCAGGTTGCAAGGTTGATGTTTGTCTCTAATTTTATTTTGTTTTTCCAGTCTTTGCTGTGGAGGGATGGCATGGTGTTTCTTTCTATGGTGCCACATTGGCTAACTTTTTCTGATTTTGAATTTTGAGTCATAGTTAGAAAGCCTTTTCTCCCTTCACATTATGGAGGAATTATAAAGGACTTCATTAATTTTCAAAATTGTTTATATATTATTTTATTTTTTAAATACCTGAGCAATTTGGAATTCATACTTCAGGGTAGCAGGAGGAAATAGATTAATATTTGCCAGTTTTTCCAAATGACTATCCAGTTGTCCCAATGCCATTTATCAAAGAGATCTGTTGTCTCATGTACTAATTTTCACCTATGGCTGAGTCCCTTTCTATTTTGTTTTGTTGATCTGTCTTTTTGTTCATATTCCACTTCAGTTATGGAGACTTTCTAGTGTATATTACTGTCTAGTCTGGCTAGTCTCTCTCTCATAAGTGCTTTTTTCCCCCTTCATTTTTTTCTCTAGATTTTTCGTGTGATCATCTTTTCATATAAACTTTAATACTTAATAAAGTGTAATCATTTATTTCCAGAGAAAAGAACGCTTATTGGTGTGGGGGATTTCATAAAATTTATAAATTAAGAGAACAAGCATCTTGAGATACCCTAACCAACAACAAGGAATGTCAAATCTACATTTGGGTTTCTTAGGTGTGCTTTATGGTTTCCTTCATATTATGTTTTAAACTTTTTAAGTTTATTCCTAAGTTTTTTAAGTTTTTCATTATTACTGTAATTGGAGTTTTCCCTACCATTCTGTCTGCTACCTTCAATTGATGTTTTTAAATTTTCTGTTTAAAAGCAATGTTAAATACTTTTTTTTCAATTTCAATAACTATCTCAGCATAGCCAGACTGTGTGTTATACACCAAAGATATTTCTCCCATGAATAACTTCCTCTGTGTCAGTAGATAAGTTTAAAATTTTACACATGCACTTGCACTAAATTCCACAGGAACCCCTCACTATCCAGAATTTATAAGGTCAACTAGTGTCAAAAGGAAAGTGCCATTCTCTATAAGTCACTCTTTGGATTAGTGCAGCAGAAATGTTGTCACAGGAGTCAAAGGAAAGAACAAACCTAGAAAGATACACCAGGTTCATTTATCAGTTCATCAGCATGAACTGTTTATACACGGCTTTGTCTACCTCACAGGCGTGACTAGTGCTGCCACATGAAGCCCTTTGTATCATGCATGAGAGGAAAAATATGTTAAGTATTTTGCCATACAGAAAGTATTGTTAAGTTTTTCCCTGCCCATAGGTGCCACAGGACTTCAGTTTATACTCTGACATTTTTTTTCTGTGTTCACTGAAGCATTTGAAGTTGTCCAGGAAGAAAACTTGCCTTTTCTGTACTTAATCTTACAGTTGTGAGTTTATGTGGTTCATTCAGAAACCCATTTTGAGGGTGGTGATAATTATTTATACCAAAGTTATGAATGTTTGCGAAGTCATGATATTTTAATGAAATCTTACAACTGTTGTATAAAAATCACTGTCAACATTGGTATAGCTTACATGTGGTACATAGAAAATATAGTTTCTCAGAACACAGAATTGTTTTTGGTAAAACCAGAAAGTCATCTTCTGTAATCTTTGAGACTCACTGGCTCAGGGCTGAGGTCATGTGTTGTTCTGCAGGGAACCTGTGTGTTCAGTCACTGCCATCCATTCATCCTTCATCCAACTCTTATACTCACAGCATGCTTTGTCAGAACACCTTTTAATAATAAGCTTTTGTACTGTAATCCTAATGAGTTCTCAATGCCTGATTTAATCAAGCTAATTAAATTTTGCTGTCTATCATGGATAGAAATGAGTTATTGTAGCTAATTAGCTAACCAGATTAACAAACCATTTCTCTTTGTCTCCCCTGTGGACACACAAATGCAGGCACACCGATTTTTTTATAAAATTTATTCAGCCTTTCAGAGTTGTCAAGGTACTTCCAGCTCTTAGTAATCTCGCAGTCATTACCACAGATACCCATATTTCTAAAATGTAGTGAACAATGATAACAATAATTAAAAAACCCAAACTTGTTGCCATTGAGTCCATTAGAACTCATAGCAACCCTATAGAACAAAGTAGAATTGCTCCATAGGGTTTCTGTTTTAGTTATCTAGTGCTGCTCTAACAGAAATACTACAAGTGGATGCCTTTAACAAGAAAAGTTTATTTTTACACAGTCCAGTAGGCTACAAGTCCAAATTCAAGATGTCCACTCCAGGGAAAGTGTTTCCCCCTTGTGGTCTCTGGAGGAAAGTCCTTATATTGCATCAGTCTTTGTTCAGGAAGCATCTTAGCATAGGAACCTCAGGTCTGAAGGACGCACTCTGTTCCCAGTGCTGCTTTCTTGATGGTGTGAAGTTCCCAACTCTCTGCTTGCTTCCCTTTCATTTTATCCCTTGTAGGATAAAAGGTGATACAAGCCATACTCTGGGGAAACTCCCTTTACACTGGAGTAGGGAGGTGACTTTAGGAAGGAATTTATAGTCCCACCCCAATCCTGTTAAACATACAGCATAGGAAAATCACAGAATGGATTTATAAACTATTGGGAATCATGGCCCAGCCAAATAGCTACACACATTTTGGGTGTGGGGGGTTGTAGTTCAATCCATGGCAGTTTCCAAAGAGTGGCTGGTGGGTTTGAACTGCTGACTTATTGGTTGCTAGCCCAGCTCTTAACTGCTGCGAATAGCTAGAGTTTATTGTACGCTTCAGTGCCAAGCACTATTCTACATGATTTACCAATGCATATTTATGTATATTTCTTTGCAGAAGCCCCATTAGGTGGCTGCTAATTATTCTACACCAAACAGATGAGGAAATTGAGGCAAGTTAAATAACCTGCCCAAGATCACTCAGGTAGTAAGTGTTAGAAATTGAATTTCTGAATTCTTACCCAGCATGGAAGTAATCACTTAACAGAAGTGAAGGCTCAGTCCAGCTTCCCAGCGTGACAGGGGATAGGGTACTGTTTCTGTTGCTTTCCCTGCCAGTTTCCTGATAGACACATTCTGGTTTCCTTTTGTGTGCTTCTTCATTTATCTAGGTGTTTCCCATATATCCAAGTTAATTTATATATATATATATATATATATACACATACATATATATGTATATGTTTCTCAGGTTCACACAGGAAAAGAAAAAAAATGATGTTCAATTCATTGTCTGTCAGTTTTTTTTTTATTATGTGTTAAGTGCAAGTTTATGATTCCGATGAGTTTCTCATACAAAAACTTTCATACATTGTTATATGACCCTAACTACTCTCCCCACACTGTGACAACATACTTCTCCTCTCCCTGCTGTATTTCCCGTGTCCATCCAACCAGCTCCTATCCCCCTCTTCCTTCTCATCTCGCCCCCTCATAGTAGCTGCCCAGTTAGTCTCCTGTATCTCCTTAAGCCACGAAGGACAGTCTTTACCAATGTCATTTTGTATTTCATAGACCAGCTCAATCTTTGCCTGAGAAGTTGGCTTCCGGAGCAGTTTCAGTTCTGGGCTAACAAAGAGTCTGGGGGCTGTGTCCACAGGAGGCTTTCCAGTCTGTCAGACCATCAAGTCTGAACACCCATTATTTCCTTTTATTGCCTTATTAATCTGGCTAGAATGTCCAGCATGATGTTGAATAAAAGTGGTGACAAGGGCATTCTTGTTTGGTTCCCGTTCTCGGAGAGGAATGCTTTTAGACTCTCTCTCTATTGGACAATGTTGGCTGTTGGCTTTGTATAAAAAAACCCACTGCTGTCGAGTCTGGTCCAGCTCACAGCAACTCTAGAGGTCAGAGTAGAACTGCCCCATAGAGTTTCCAAGGAGCACGTGATGAATTTGAACTGCCAGCCTTTTTGATAGCAGATGTAGCACTTAACCCACTAATGCCCTTTATTATGTTGAGAAATATTTCTTCTATTCCTATTTTGCTGAGAGTTTTTATGGTCCTTGTCTTTTAATTATGTTTTTGATTGCGTTGATGGTTTTTCTAATGCTGAACCATCCCTGCTCACCTGATATGAATTCTATTTGGTCATGGTGAATTAGTTTTTTGATATGCTGCTGAATTCTATTGGCTAAAATTTTGTTGAAGGTTTTTGCATCTAAGTTCATGAAAGATACTGCTCTCTAATTTACTTTTTTGTGTGTCTTTACCTAGTTTTGGTATTAGAGTTAAGCTGGCTTCTTAGAGTGAGTTTGGAAATACATAGAATGAGTTGAGAGTATCTTTTTCTATGCTCTACAATACCTTTTTTGTTAGGTGCCATTAAGTCTATTCTGATTCATAGCGACCCTATGAAAACAGAACACATCTGGTCCTGCACCATGCCCACAATCATTTTTATGCTTTAGTGCGTTGTTGCAGCCACTGTGTTAATCTATCTTCTTGAGGTTCTTCTTCCTTTTTTGCTGACCCTTTACTTTACCAAGCATGCCATCCTTCTCCAGGGATTGATCCCTCCTGACAACATGTCCAAAGTATGTTAAGACACAGTCTTGCCATCCTTGCTTTCAAGAAGTATTCTAGTTGTACTTTTTCCAAGACAGATCTGTTCATTCTTCTGGCAGTCCATGGTGTATTCAGTATTCTCCTCCAGCACCACAGTTGAACAGCACCAACTTTGTCTTTCTTACTCACTGTCCAGCTTTCACATGCATGTGGTGCTATTGAAAATACCATGACTTGAGTCAGGCATACCTTCATCTTTAAGGTGATGTCTTTATTTTTCAGCACTTTAAAGAGGTCTTTTGCAGCATATTTTCCCAATGCCATGTGTCTTTTGATTTCTTCACTGCTGCTTTCATGGACGTTGGTTGAGGAGCCAAGTAAATGAAATTCTTGACACTCTCAATCTTTTCACCATTTATCATGATGTTGCTGACTGGTCCAGTTGTGAGGATTTTTGTTTTCCTGATGTTGCAGTGTAATCCATACTGAAGGCTGTAGTCTTCGATCTTCATCAGTAAATGCTTCAAGTCCTCTTCACTTTCAGCAAGCAAGGTTGTGTCATCTGTGTAACACAGGTTGTTAATGACTCTTCCTCCAATCCTGATACCTGACTCATCTTGATATAGTCCAGTTTCCTGGATAATTTGCTCAGCACATAGATTGAAAAGGTATGGTGAAAGGATATAACCCTGACGTGCACTTTTCCTTACTTTAAACCAAGCAGTGTCCCCTTGTTCTATTTTCATGACTGCCTCTTGATCCACATACAGATTCCTCATGAACAGAATTAAATGTTCTGGAATTCCCATTCTCTCTAATGTTATCTATAATTTGTCGTGACCCATACAATCAAATGCCTTTGCATAGTCAATAAAACACAGGTAAACAAGGTTCTAGTATTCTCTGCTTTCAACTCAGATTCATCTGACATCAGCAGTAATATTCCTGGTTTCACATCTTCTTCTGTATCTTGGCTTGAATGTCTGGCAGTTCCTGTGAATACACTACTGAAGTCTCTTTTGAATGATATTTAGCATAATTTTACTTGCATGTGATAGTATTGCTGCAGCCAAAGCCAGGTGCTGTCTATTGCGTGATAATTTCTACATTCAGTTGTATTACCTTTCTTGGTAATAGGCATAAATATGGATCTCTTCCAGTCAGTTGGCCAGGTAGCTGTGTTTGAAATTTCTTGACATAGGCCAGTGAGCACTTCGAGCGCAGTATCCATTTGTTGAAACATCTCAGTAGCTATTCCAGCAATTCCTGGAGCCTTGATTTTCCACCAATGCCTTCGTTGCAGTTTCAACTCCTTCCATCAGTACCATTGGTTCCTGATCATATGCTACCTCTTGAAATGGTTCAACATTGACCAATTCTTTTTGCTGTAATGATTCTGTGTATTCCTTCTATCTTTTCTTTCATGCTTCCTGAGTCATTTAATACTTTCCATGTAGATTTCTTGCAACTATTGCAACTAGAGACTTGAATTTTTTATTCAATTCTTTCAGCTGGTATGATTTATTTAACAAATATTTATTGAAATACTTACTGAATTCCAGGCACTTTTCTAGGTGCACTGGGTATATCATTGAACAAAACAGATAATGATCCCATAGACCTTTCCGTTTAAATTGAGGAGACAGGCAATAAATGTACAAAGTAATAAATGATAGGGTATGTTAGAAGATGATTGGGGCTGTGGAAAAAGTAATAGTACAGAAGGGTAAAGGAGTCGAATGTCCATGTGGATGTGTGTGCACTTATACACGTATATGTTTGTGGCTAAGTATTATGTAGAGATGTCGGAGTCGGACTCATGGAGAAGGTGAGATTAGAACAATTTTAAACAAGTGAGGGAGTTAACCAAATGGGAAAAGGACTTTCCAGGGAGAGGGAACAGTTACGGCTAGGACTCCAAGGCAGGAATGAGCCAGGAACATTCAAGGAACAGAATGCACAGGGGGCCCGGGGACAGATAGTAGTAGATCGTGGAGGGCTTGTGGGCTAGTGTAAGGGTTTGGGTTTTCACTCTGAATGAAATGCAGAATGCTTGTAGGGTTGTAAGCAGAGGAATGACATAATCTTTTTTTTTTTTTTTTTTTTTTTTAAGAGGGATCACAGCATCTATTTTGTTGAGAAAAGACTGAAGGGAAGAGTAAGGGTACGAGTGTGGATACCTGCTAGAAGACTCTCAGAACAATCTAGGTGAGAGGTGATGGTGTTCCTGGCCCAGGATGGTAGTGGTAAAGGAGGTTTAATGAGATCATATTCTGTGTATGGTTTGAAAGTAATGCCTAGAGGATTCCCTAGTGGATTAGATGGTAGCATGTGAGGGAGAAAAAGGTATCCAAGTTGACTCTACGGTTGTGACTTAAGCAACTGGAAAGATTGGTATTAAAATAAGCTCTGAATTAACTCAATGAAAATGGTTTTTGTTGTTGTTGTTGTTGTTGTTGGGGGGGACAAGGAAGGCTGTATGTGACAGGGCTTTTTTGTGAATAAGAGAAGTTCATCTTTGGACATGTTGCATTTGTAATGTCTTTTGGACATCCAAGACAAAAATTGAGGAGCTGTTATAATGCCAATATTACTTAAAGCTATGAGACTGAGTGTGATTACCAAAACACTGATGAAAATAGAGAAGAAATAGGAGCAAGGACTAACATTAAATTAAGGGCAGAAGAAAGGAACCAGCAGTGGAAACTGAGAAGAAGCAACAAGTGAAGTAGGAGGAAACCCAAGAGAATATGGTATCTTTAAAGCCAAGTAACCATTGCTTGTCTGTCAGTTGGTCAGATTGTGGTGATTTGTGTGTTGCTGAGATGACAGAAGCTGCACCACCAGTATTTTCAATACCAGCGGGGTCAGCCGTGGTGAATAGCTTTCAGCAGAGCTTCCAGGCTAATACAATAAAAAGAAAAGCCTGGCTGTCTACTTCCAAAAACTATCCGGTGAAAACTCTATGAATCATTACAGAATATGGTCTGATACAGGGCTGGAAGATGACCCCTCTAGGTTAGAAGACATCTAAAATATACAATGGCTACAACAGTAGATTTGACATACTGTCAGTCATAAAGATAGCATAAGTTTGGGCAACATTTCATTCTGTTGTCCATGAAGTCTCAATAGGTTGGAGCCGATGCAACAATTGATAGCAACCAATCCAAGTTACGGCATATCAAGAAGGCTACTAACAGGAAATGTAACAGGAAGGCTAAATTTTGACCACCGTATTTTTCAACATAGAGTTTTTTGATGACAGAGGCAATAACAATTTGCAACAACCATTCAAACAGTGAAGGGACAGAAGCTTGGCTGGAGTAAGTTTCAGAGATGATGGGAGAAAGGGAAATCGAAATAGCAACTACAGAAGACTCTTTGGAAGACTTGGGCTATGAAAGACAGCCAAGAAGTAGGATGCTAGCTGCAGGGGAAAAGGAAGTCAGATATATATATTTTTTAAGATGAAAGAAATAGAAGCATATTTGTTTACTGATGGAAATGATCCAGTGAAGAGTGAAAAAAAAAAAATGATGTTACTTGGGGAAAAAGGCAGAATTGCTGGAACTACGTACTTGAATAAATATGAGGAAATGGGATGTAAGGCACACCAAAAGGGTTAACTTTAGTTTAGGGTGAATTTAGGGTTATACAGTAACAATCTCATTTACAAAGAAGGAAATTGAGGCTCAGAAAGATCATGTGGCGTATCTAAGATTCATTCCTACTAAGACTGAAGTTGTATCTATACCTATGTCTTTCTCTTTGTCATTTTTTTGCCTCTCTTGTCGGTCAAGACATGTAAATAATTTTAAGATAGTTGTAACATTACTGGGTTTTTTTAGTCACATAATTTAAAATCCAAAATTTTAAAAAGTACGTATGATGAGAAGGTGTCCTCGCACTCTCGCTCCTCTCTCACCCTGCTCTCATTCCTGGGAACAAATGACGCTACGGTTTCTTGTGGTTTCTTACAGGGGTAGTCTACGTATTTCTGTACAAATACATGTATTTTTCTCTCTCATTTTCCTTTTTTATGTAAGTGGTAGCATTGACTGTGCCTTGCCTTTTTCACTTAATATGTATGTTGAAGACTTTCCATATTATTATGTAAGGAGCTTTCTCTTTCATGTCTATGGTTAGAGTATTCTTTTGATGCCAGCCAAAAGCCAAAGCCAAGTGTATTCTTTTGATGAGTGCTCCATAATTTACCTAACTCTTCTCAGTTGTTTCTAATCTAATGCTATTACATACTAAGTAACCTTGTAGATACTGTATTTTGTGCATATGTAATTGTTTCTAAAGGATATATATGCTTAGAAGTGGAACTCCTGGATCAAAGGGTATATGCATTGGTGATTTTGACAGATATTGTCAAATGTTCTCAGTGGAGGTTATAGTCATTTTTTTCACACCCTTACATTCCATTATCCATCCACAGCCATAGTGAGCCATTAATGTAAATCCAGGCATGTCATTTCTTCAAAAACTATTTACCAAACACCTACTATATGACAGTCACTGTTTTAAGCATTGGTCTAGAAACTCTGCTCAGAACCTTTCAGTAGCTTCCCCACATCAATCAGCAAAGAAGCTAAAATCTATACAATTTCCTACAAGGTCCTTCATGATCTGCCTCCTTTTCTTCCCAACCTTCCAACAATCTCGCCTGCTTCTATAGCCCTACCTTACTTTAGCCACACTGATTCCATTGTTCTTATCAAACACCGAGTATGCCTCCGGTGCGGGGACTTGACCCTTCTATCCTGTCCTCTTCAAATACCACTTGACTCCCTCTTGCTTCTGCCAGACTAGCCTATCTGGCCAGCCTGTATAACATGGCAATGATCCCTTCCCCCAGTGGGCCCTTCATCTCCTTAGTCCACTTAATTTTTTCCTTATCATCATCTGATGTACTGTATTTTTATTTTTATTATCCCTATCCTCTGGAAACTATTAATCTGTTTTCCATCTCTCTAAGTTTGTTATTTTGAGAATGCTATATAGATGAAATCATACAATCTGTGACCTTAAGAGACTGGATGTTTTTGCTCAAATGCCCTTCGTATCTATTTGAGTTGTTGCCTATATCAGTAGTTGTTCTTCCTTACTGCTGAAGAGTATTCCATGGGGAACCCCTATGCTGTGCAAACAGTTAATGTGCTTGGCTGTTAACTAAAAGGTTTGAGATTTGAGTCTCTCCACAGGTGCCTCAGGAGTAAAGTCTGGTGATCTACTTTAAAAAATCAGCCATTGAAAACTGTGGATCATGAATTTGCTGTGACACACATGGGGTTGCCATGAGTCAAAACTTGGTAGTATTCTGTGATTCATACATCTGTGCCACAGTTTAACCGCTTACCTGTTGAAGAACATTTTGACTGTTCAGTTCTGGGCCATTACAAATAAAGTCGTTATGAACACTCATGTACAGGTTTTTGTGCAAGTGTAAACTTTTCATTTCTTTAGGATAAATGCAGTAGAGTGTAATTGCCGGATTGTATGGTCAGTGTATGTTTAGTTTTTGAGGAAACTGTCAAACTATTTTCCAAGTGGCCCTTTCTGTTATGAATGTAATGTTATTTCCTTTGTAAAATATTGGAAAAGACAAAGGAACTTTTTAATTATGTGTTGTATTATTGTTATTATTGTTTTATTAGATAACTTATAATACAAAGTCAACACATAACAGGCTAGAACTTTGTCATTCCATTTCTGAATATGCACTTCTAGCACAAGACCTGGCATATTGTTGAATGAAATGAAAATATTTATAGTATTTTACAACATTAAATAAAACACTAATTCTCCAGAGATATCTACATAAATTTGATTGCTAAATGAATTTAATTATCACTTACTCTTCTATACAGTTGCAGTTTAGTTCAGTATTGTAAATATTTTTGCTTCATTGTGTAGCTGTCCTTTACATAGTACATCATGTGATCATTTCTAATTAGCTTTAATTTCAGGGAGTTTATTTTGCATGTGTGCCATTCTTTTGTACTATTTGTTAATTTTATTTGTGGTTACATTGAAATTTCTCCCTGTCTTCCTAAATTGGAAACCCTGGTGGCATAGTGGGCTAAGTGCTACGTGTGCTAAGCAAAAAGTTGGCAGTTCAAATCTACCAGGCACTCATTGGAAACTCCATGGGGCAGTGCTACTCTGTCCCATGGAGTTACTATGAGTGAAATCAATTCAACAGTACCCAAAAACAACAGCAAAAGAGTGCCTTAATAGTGAAGATGTAATATTAATAAAATGAATTATAAATACCAGACTCTATAACCGTATAATTCAGAGGGCCTCTCCTCTCAGAAATCCTCAGATCTGTCTGTGTTATGTCATAGACCACCAAAACAGTATTTATAAAAGTTGTAGCCACCAGACTCTGAAGGGGTCTTAGCATGTAAACATATTGCTGTTGAGTTAATTCAAACTCATAGCAATGCTATAGGACAGAGTAAAACTGCCCCATAGGATTTCTAAGGAGCACCTGGTAGATATGAACAGCTGACCTTTTTATTAGCAGCTGTAGCGCTTAACCACTACACCACCAGGATTTCCAAACGGACTTTAGGTGTTCTAAATTTGAACTGTTGGAGACTGAACTAAAGTGCCACTGTATAGAACAGCAAGTCATTGTTAAATTCATTTAGCAATCAAATTTATGTAGTTATTTCTGGAGAATTAACATTTTATTTAATATTTTATAAGATATGTTCCAGAGTCTGGATTACTGGAAGACCCATCAGAGACAATATATACTTGAGAGATTTTTGTTTTTTTTTTTTAGTTTTTCTATTTTCTGAATCTCTTATTAATATTCACATCAAGATCTATATATATCCCTAGGGCAACACTTGTCAGATAACTTAGCTATTATCCATTTTTCCCTACATCTTGAGAATCAGTTCTTTACCTTTAGTGGACTACAGGTCTCTTCCATTTCAGAAAAACTTACAGAATCCTTCTTACGTGATATAAATATCTGTATTGCTTTGGATTTACCAACTCTTGCCTCTCTCCTTTCAAAAGTCATCAGAAACACTAGGTTTCCTTTCTTGAGCCTATGAGTTTAAACTTTGCACATCTCAAGGTTTCCTCTCTCATACGTGAATGGCTCAATTAGCATAATGTAGTGTAAGATGGTATAGCACCCATTTATATAATCTCTGTCCCAAATTAAACACTATCGCACAGCAGTTGTAAGAGTGTGGCCTTGGGGTCACGTGATGAAGCTGTGATGGAATGTGCAGCCGTGAGTATTCAGAAGTGAAGATCTGTGGTTAGGCAGACCTGAGTTTGTATCTGATTCTTGGACTTGGGCTAGCTTCTTACTATGAACTTCAACTGTCTTATCTGTAAAATGAGAATAATAATAGCAGCTTATCCCACTGGATTGATGTGAAGCTCAAAAGAGATAATACATCTAAAGTTCTGAATACAGTGTTTGGCACATGTCAGTCAGTTTTCTATGAATGTAAGTTTTAGCTCTAAGCTTCATGAAGGCAGGGATGTGGTCTGTTTTATTTATGGTGTATATGAAGCCCCCCAAACCATGCCCATGATAGTTTTTCCACAAATATTTGTTAAAGCAGGTGAATACGTTGTTATTTAGGATCTCACTCTAAAATACCATTTTCATGGTCAGTGTTCTTTCCCTATTGTAAGTCCCATACTGTAGACATTTTTTTTCTAGTGCTTTTCTTTCCCACATTCTTTTTTTTTTTTTAATGTACTTATTTAGCAAGTAAAAAGGGTCACAGAATGACGAGTGAAGGAGACTTGGTCTTGACTCTCAAGGAGCTTCTGTCTTGTGAGAAGCACAGGTCAACAGGTTGCTTGCTTCCTAAAAAGGTGTCTCCACCTGAGTAACTTTCCTTACTCTAAATTCTGATCTCTTCTGGCGTCTTCAATGAGTTTAACATATGGGTTTTCTAAACATCAGTGCCATGTACAGTTTGAGTCCAACAGAAAATCCAGCTGTTTGTGGGGAGATGTTTGCTTTCAGAGTCTTAGTTTTTGCTTTGTCGCCAAAATAGTTTTCACTTGTTGTCTTCTTTCTGGCTGGCTGTAGTAGAATTGCAGATACAAAGGAACAGATGTCTGGGAAGAGGATTTTGCAAAGTCCCTTGAGCTTGGTGAAATCCTACTTGCCACCCAGAAGTTACAGTTTCTGACAAACCTTCAAAGCTCCTCCAACTTGTTTTCCATTACAAAACTATACAGTGCTTGGAAGTCATAGTATATTTCATTATTACCAAAGCAAAGTCCTGGCTATTGTAATTCTCTATAGAAGAAGCAAATATATATATGTATTGGCACAAATATCTTTAAAATTAATTTTCTTTTAATGGTTGAGAGTGTTTTGAAATATAGCAGGGGAAATATATTTCTACAACTCTACTTCTTCAGAAATGATGGCAAGCAAAGATATTCTGTATAATTTGTCCTTTTTATTCTGGGAGGGATATTTGTTATCATAAACAGCTAATATACTTAAGGATCTTTACCTTTTAATAAGACCTTGGGAAAATGAGAACACTGGATGATTCCTATATTTCTGTTTCAGAGTGATTCTTGACAGTGTCTTCTGAGGCACAAAAGTTTTAATTTTGATGAAGTCCAAGTATGCTGAAATTTTTAAACAAAAAATTGTTATGAGATCTTTGTCAGTCTCAGAAGGTAACTAAAATTAAAATGCAGGGCTTTTTGCAGTTACATTTTCAGCCAAACAAATGTAGAGGAGACAATTCACAGTTACAATAAAAGCACAAAAAAAGTGAGACTGTCCTGCTTAATTTTGCAGTTATAAAGAGACAAATATCTATTAAAAGGGCAAATCAAAAATTTCATAGTCAGGAAATAGGAAATTCATTTTTCATAAGCCACCTATTACAAAAAGAATTCTTTTCCTATACAAACCAGAGCAAATATACTTAACAAGCCATCAAAATAATTCTGAGCAATAGAGGTTAGGGCCATCTTCAGATGGCCAGTCTGCCTGTAAAACTGCCACATTTTTAAATTAGGTTTGGATCTATACCTGGAGTAAATGCTAACATTATATGTTAATTTTAGTTACCTTCTGAGACTGAAAAAGATCTCATAACAATTTTTTGGTTAAAAAAATTCAGCATACTTGGACTTCATCAAAATTAAAACTTCTGTGCCTCAGAAGACACTGTCAAGAATCACTCTGAAATAGAAATATAGGAATCATCCAGTGTTCTCATTTCCCCAAGGTCTTATTAAAAGGTAAAGATCCTTAAGTACGTTAATTGTTTATGATAACAAATATCCCTCCCAGAATAAAAAGGACAAATTATACAGAAATGAACTAGACATTATTGACCTCCCACACTAAGATAATTGCCTGGAATTCTGCTATAGGCGTGGTAGATTTAACCATACATTGCATTTATAGGCCATTGGGAGGTACATTGTGGTTTCCAAAAACTAATTAAAGCAATATTGTGGGTACCCCCTGAAGCTGGAGCTATCACATACTTAGGCTATCTTATCTACTGTAAGGTACACATTTATTCCAAATTTTAATATCTCTCAGATGGATCTTGCAGTTGATGGTGTTGGATTTGACGAAATATGGCAATTTTGTGTTGTGTATGTTTGCTTTTAAAGCCTTTCTGGAGTAGTTAGCTGTACCAGATTAACTCTTCTATTCCCTAAAGGGCTATTTATATTAAAATATCATTGACAGTACATCCCCAGTGGTATGTTTATTTTGAGGCTTTGAAACTCACTTGTTGACATATCTTATAATTGAATTAAAGAAAATAGTTCTCAGAGGTTAAACGAAGGCTTCCCACATCCCCGGCCGGTCTGTCTGTATTAGGAGTATTAAGAATGATTGCCCTCCTCCGTTTCTGTGTTGGCCAGAGGGGAAAGAGCCCTTCAGTGTGTCTTACTTTCACTTTTGTAACTTGAGGCTATTTGAAGAGGTAAGTGAAAAATAATTAGACTTTGAAAAATCCTGTTTCTACAAATGATATTTTGCTTTGGAACCTTGAGTACAAAGTCATTAATGTTTATATTATGGAGAACATTTTTTTAAATTGCTGTAAGAACATATTCTAATATGTTATAAAACCCTGTAATACATCACAGTTAAAGTTTTGTACAAGTGTCTAAGTCTTTTGGAATCAGAAGGCCTTGGATTCCTAAGTAGAGGTTGCAAGGATATTGACAACCAATAGTTTTTGAAAGGTTTGTTTTACCCCTATACAGTGGCTGAACCTGATAATTATAAATGGTGATGCTTCCTAAAAGTTTAAATATGAGATGAGAACTCAGAGTATACTTAGGCTAAGGTGTAGTTGTCAAGGGCAGTGGAGAGGGGAGGACGGTATTTTCACCATTAGAGCACTTCATTCTCTGTGATGGTATGCTTTTACTAAAGCAAAGCTACATTGTCATTACCTTTAAACAGAGATGTTAATTCTAACCATCTGTCTATATGTGTTATGCAAAAAAGATACCTAACTATTCCCACAGTGAGGAAATGAGTTTCTTCATGTATATATTAAAATGTAGACTTAAGTATTTGCGTCTTAACTGTACGTTTTCTACACAGCACAGATTATGTCTCTGTATATGCCATATAGACATCAAACATCACACAGCATCTTGTCTCAGTGGTGATTTCTAATGAACAGAGGGGCTTTCTCATGCTCTTGCTTAAGAATTTGAAATTGGATCATAAATTCATGTTTATAAAGCATAGTGCAAGGGGAGGGAGAACATTCACTGAAGTCTAGTAACGGTTGTGCCAGAAATTATATAAAGAATGGTAATTATTGGGTGCTTTGAATAACTTTTATCCAGTGGTTTCAATAATTACCGTTCATAGAGCCCTGTTGGCACAGTGGCAAAGAACCATGACTGCTAACCAGAAGATTGGTGGTTCAAGTCTACCAGCCTGCTCTTTGGAAATCTTGTGGAGTGGTTCTGCTCTGTTCTATAGGGTTACTAAGAATCAGAATCAACTTGGTGGCAATGAGTGTGGGTTTTTGTTTGGTTGATTGGTCTTGGTTTTGAGATAATTTATTTTTCAGTTTGGATTACTGTCAATTGTTATTTTTTTTTCCTTTTGAGCTTGATGGACTTCATGCACTGGACAGTCTTTCTACTTTGTTTCCAGTACTGCTCAGACCGTGCCCTTCTGAAAGGCGAGTAGCTTTTAAAGAGTGTGGACAACCACAAAAAATCAAAGAAATTCTGAGTGTTGACTTTCCAGAGCTGTCTCTGCTAGGGCATTATAGCCAGTGATGGTACATGCAATCTAATTGAAGAGTTTTACATGAAATCCTATTGCAAACCTAAGATAACTCTGGGTTCTTGTTTGGTTGACAGTGCATTCTGTGTGCAGTCTTAATCTAGTGGGCTCTAGGAAAATAACAGTTTATAGCCATTTGGCAGTTTGCTTTTTTTCACTAAGCAATACAGCCTTGTGAATAAGACCATAGACACTAGAGTCAGATCACATGCGTTCAAATTCTGATTCCACCATTTGCTAGCTGTGTAGCCTTGGACAAGTTACTTAACTGCTCTGTACACCAGGATTCCTATCTATAATGTGGTGCTAGCTGTAGCATCTATCCTGTAGCTTTATCATCCTAAGTAAGATGCTTAATATGAACTGCTTCCAGCATTAATGGCAAAAATGCCTAAGGAAATGCATCTTGATTTGCTACAGAAGGTAGGACTTCCAATTTGGACCCTACTGCTACAAAACCAAACCAAACTATTGCCATCAAGTCGATTCCAACTCATAGTGATGCTACAGGACAGAGTAGAACTGCTCCATAGGGTTTCCAAGAAGTGCCTGGAGAATTCAAACTGCTGACCTTTTGGTTAGCAGACATAGCATTTAACCACTGTGTCACTAGGGTTTCCTATTACAGACAAGCGCAAAAATACAGAGTAAAAATTGAAAACTTGAAGTATTTTATCACTTTTTAAACTACCAATTGTCTGTTTCTTAAACACTTAGAAATTGAACTTGGCCACTAATTGTCCATTGATAATTAGTTATGGCTGCTCACTTTCCATTTCTAGAATGGAAGTATGTTTCTAACTATAAAAACTAGTAATTTGAATTATTTGCTAGGAAAATAGGGTAAGTTAAGGATTAAGGCGATTTATTGTGGTAGAAAGAATGCAAACTTGAGTGGTACAAAGACCTAGCTTTAAAATTTGTTTTCACACCTACTGCCTTATGATTCCTAGTGAGTACTTAACTTCTCGGAGCCTCAGTTTCTTTTTAATAACATGATTCTAATAAGGCAACTGGTCTCTTACGGAGTGACACAAATGATATTGCCCCACTCACCTTGAGAGAAAGAAAAAAGTCTTCTAATTTAATCAATAACTAGTTCTTGTTGACAATGTGACCCAAAAAAACTCACTGCCATCAAGTTGATTCTGACTCATAGCAGTGCTATAGGACAGAGTAGAACTGCTCCATAGTTTCCAAAGAGCTCCTGGCAGATTTGAATGGCTAACCTTTTTGTTAGCAGCTCTAGTACTTACCCACTACACCACAAGAGTTTCCTTGACAATGTGAAGTATACAGAAAAATCAACAAAGTGTTTGGTGATGATCCTGATTTTATAATGTTCCAAGCATGCATAGTTTGACAATAATCAAGGTATGCATGGCCAAACTTGGCAAATACAAGTTATTATGTGGAATTTTGGCATGAAAAGCAAGACTTAAGAGTTCATCATCAAAAAATTTGATCATGTTTTAGATACAAAATCCAGTAAACTAATAACAACAGCCAGTTATATCACTGTTTGCAAATTACATACTTATTGTTGGTCTTATTCTTGCTATGGGATGGCTGGACTACATGACTTTCCAGAAATAAATGTCAGTGATTCGTGGAAAGACAGAAGTTGCTTTAAAGCAATAGAGAAGATTAAGCATTTGTCAAACCAGGATATACTGAAGTTTCACATGATTTATTCATAAAGCGTGTCCTGATTTGATGTGAGAAATAGAAGAGTAAAAATTAGATCTTAAAACCGGAATATGGCCTATTAAATATAGTCAAGCACTCAGAGGAATTCTATTAAAAATCCCAAAAGTCCTTATCTACCTGGACTTACAGAAGAGAAAACATATTGGTCTTGGGAGAAACACAACCAGAATGCTCCCAGAAGCAAGAGGACGGTGAGACTTCAACTCACTTGCTCTGGACATGTATCGTCAGAAAAGACCAAGCACCAGAAAACAAGGGGGGCCCTTAATGAGCTGTCCTGACACATAGCTAAAACAGTGGACTCAAACATACCTATGACCATGAAGATGGCACAGGATGGTCAATAGGAGTTCTTCATGAGGCACAGCCAACTCAATGACAGTTACCAACAACAGTGTTTAAGTATCTGCGTGTGGAAAACTCCTATTTTTAGGTTATTTTTACTGTGATCCTGTGGGATGTTAGAGTTAAATCTGATCTCTCTTTAACTGATTACTTACTTACGTAGCCCCCAGTGTTGATTTCCTCAGAGCAAAGGATAGTTTTTTATAGGAGGAAAATACAGTACAAGCTCTGTCATGATGGCATTGTATTCTAGGGTGATCTGTATCTTATGTCTTAACTGTATTTCTATACTTTTTGTTGGCACACCTTGAGCAATCTAAAATGATTTCTGCTGCATTTAAATTACTATAACTATAGCACTTTTTGTATCTATATTGTACTCTGCTGCTGAGTGTGCAAATAATTTGTTCTCAAAAAAGAGAAAAGAAAAGAAAAAGGCAAATGAGGAAAAGAAGGCCACAGGATAAACCCAAGTGTGCTGCCAGAAGCCTGCCCTGGGCTCTCATAGACAGCTATAGCACAATTTAAAGGTTCATCATATTTGATTGACAATTATATATAAATGCTCCAGGCTGGCAGGTCTTTTTTTTCCTCACAGCTTTTAAAATTACTTCCCTTGCCACTGATTGGTCAGTCCCCCTCATTTTCCTCTTAATATTTCACTAGCACCTCTACTCCTGACAGTTACAAGGACACAACGCCAGCCAGATATCAGCTCTCGCTCAGCCTGACTGTGGCTGGGGAGCGTGCCTGACAGAGAGCTGGGGAGCAGAAGCTTTTCATAAATAATGGTGTATTCTTGTCAGTGGTTTTGGCCCTGGCAGGATGGTAACATGTTTCCATAGCAGATGGGTCAGCTCTGGCCTGCCATTCTCTGTCTTTTGAACTTCCTGTTGAAGGGTATGGTTTTCATCAACCTTGATGCTGTAGAGAACACCTACTTTATAAGATTGGCTCTTTTTTTTAGCCCAAAGAAAGTAACTGAATGTTTTTGTATATAAAAGGTTTCTTTGGAAAAGACTAAAAGGGGGTGGAGTGACGAGACCAGATGTCCGAATGAAAAGTTGTAACTGTGATAGCTTTTTTTTGTAATTCATGAAAATTAAGACTGCAGAGAGCACCCCTTTCTAGGATTGGATTTCATTAAATGCCTAAGAAATTATACCTTTAGCTGTAAAACTGCTTTCTTCTATTTTTTTAATAAACAGTTCTTGCACATGTATGTCATTTTGCCCATTCATGTCAACAAATCATCTGGCAGGAGGAAAAAAAAATCTTCTACGTTCTCAGCATCTTGATCTCATTTTCAGAAGGACCATCCAAGTGCAGTGTTCGTGGGGGGTGAGCAGGGTGGAATGTTCGGTATGCTATCCTCATTCCAGTGGTGTTTAGTGCTGGGGATAGACACGGCTCAGGTAAATTATAGGGACCTGATCAGCCTTTTTAGACCCATAAAATTAGCTTTATCTAAGCAATAAAAAGTGAATACATTTCAAAGCTTTGTGCATTTTTAGAGGAAAAAACAGCACATTTATCTCTGTCATAAGTGACCAGTAGAAACACTAGTCTTGTACTTTAAAAAATTCTAATATGTAAAATAAAGAAACTTGGTGGCACAGTGCTTCAAGCATAGAACTGCTAACTGGAAGGCCAGAGGTTCAAACCCAGTAGCTGTTCCGCATGAGAAAAATGTGGCAGTCAGCTTCCGTGAAGATTACATCCACCCGACCAAACCCACTGCTGTCAATACCTACTCTCAGCAACCCTCTAGGACAGGGCAGAACTGCCCCATAGGGTTTCCAAAGCTGTAAATTTATTTAAAATTTTATTTTGTTTTTTTAATATCATACTTCAGATAATGGTTTACAAAACAAATTAGCTTCTCATTAAACAGTACACATAGTTTTGTGTCACTGGTTACCAACCCCACTGTATGTGAACATTCTTCCTTCTCTACCTTGCGTTCCCTATTCCCAGCTTTCCTGACCCCTCCTGCCTTCTGGTCCTTGTTTCTGGGTGATTGTGCCCATATAGCCTCATTTTGTTTGATAGGCCTGTCTAACCTTTGGCTGAAAGGCGAACCTCAAGAATGACTTCATTACTGAGTTAAAACAGTATCTGGGGGCCCTACTCTTGGGGTTTCTCCAGTCTTTGTTAGGGCAGTAAGTCTGGTCTTTTTTTTGTGAATTAAAATTTTGTTCTACATTTTTCTATAGCTGTGACTGCAAGCCTTGGTTGTGGTCGTTGTCAGAGTGGTCAGTGGTAGTCACTGGACATCGTGCAGTTGTACTAGACTCAGTCTGGTGGAGACTGGTAGTTATGGTCCGTTAGTCTCTTGAACTAATCCCTCCCCATGTCCTTAGTTTTCTTCATTCTCCCTTGCTTCTGATGGGCTGAGACCACTAGAATATCTTAGATAGCCATTCACAAGCTTTTGAAAAGATAGTACTTACCAAAGTAGAAGATGGAATATTTTCTTTATAAACTACGCTGGCCCTCAGCCCAGCGGTTCAGTCCCTCGGGGAGTTTGTATGTGTCCGTGGGGCTTCCCTGACCTGACCTTGTACAAGCTTTGCTGGCTTCCCCGTCGTTCTGTACTGTCTCCCCATTCACCCAAGTTGCCGTTTATCCGTTGTCTGTTTAGTGCTTTTCCAACCCTGCCTGTCCCTTCTCTTGTAACCATCAAAGATTGTTTCTTTTTGTGTCGTACTTTCCATAAGTTTTTATACTTTATAGTTTTTATACAATTTTCGTGATTGACTTATTTCACTCAGCATCATATGCTCCATAGTCAGCCGTGTTGTGAAGTGCTTCACAGATTCACTATTGTTCTTTGTTGTGCCATCATCTATTGTGTGTATTACCATAATTTCTTTATTCATTTAGCTGTTGATGGGCATCTAGGTTGTTTCCATCTTTTTACTGTTGTGAGCAATGCTGAATGAACATGAGTGTGCATACGTCTATTCCTGTGACAGCTCTTCTTTCTCTAGGATATGTTCCTAAGAGTGGGATAGCTGGATCGTGTGGTATTTCTGTTTCTAGCTTTCTAAAGAAGATCTATGTTGTTTTCCAAAATGATTGTACCATTTTGTGTTCCCACCAGCATTGCTTAAGAGCTCCAGTCTTCCTGCAACCTCGCCAACATTTGTTAGTTTCTGTTTTTCTTTCTTTCTTTCTTTTTTTTTTTTTAATAAGTGCCAGTAATGCTGAGTTGAGATAGTGTCTCACTGTGGTTTTGATTTGCATTTCTCTAATGGCTGTTGGGAAACCCTGGTGGCATAGTGGTTGAGAGGTATGGCTGCTAACCGAATGGTTAGGTAGTTTCAAATCCACCAGATGCTCCTTGGAAACTCCATGTGGCAGTTCTACTCTGTCTTGTAGGGTAGCTGTGAATTGGAATCGATTTGATGGAGACAGACAATGGCTAGTGATTGTGAACATTTCCTCATGTGCCTGTTAGCTGCTTGAATGTCTTCTTTGGTAAGTGTCTGCTCATTTCCTTTGCCCATTTTTTAATTGGATTATATGCCTTTTTTTTGTAAAGGTATTAGATTTTTCTGTAGATTTTAGAGATTAGACCAAGGCTATATATCTTTACAGAAGTAAATTGCCACATCTTCCTCCTGGGGAGCAGCTGGTGGATTTGAATCCTTGTCCCTTTGGTTAGTAGCTGAATGCTTAACCACTGTGCAACCAGTGCTCCTCTGTGAAGATTAGTCATGAGTCAGAATCAGGTTTAATTTGTAAAAATGCAAACATTAAAAGCATAAAGTAGGTCATAGGTAATTATACATCCTTCTACATTTACAAATATATTTTCATATTATTATGTGACAACGGAAATCAGTGGCAAACTCTTAAAAGGCAATAGAGATAAACAATTTACAAATGTTTAAGAAACAACTTTGTTCAAAAATTTGATAATGAATACTGGTGATGGTTGCACAATATGATTAAAGTAATTGACATTACTGAATTGTACAGGTAAAAAAATGTTGAATTGGCAAATGTGCTTTATATATATATCTATATATTACAACAATAATAAAAGAATGCTGAAAAAACACTTTGCATGCAATGTATAATACAACCAGAAAGAAATGGAGTCCCTCAGAAACCTAAAGACTAAAGAAATATGAGGGACAATATAATCCAATTAATTAAAATGTGATTCTGGTGTAAGTTTTGAAACAAACAGCTATTCCTCTACATGGGGGCTCTGAGGACCACCAGGATATCCAACTTAATCTGCTTTACCTGATTAATTTTCCTAAAAGGGCCCCATGGTAAAGATATTGACTATGAAACCATTAAGGAAGGCTCTTGTTTTAGAGGCAAAGGTAGTCCCTCCAACATCAGTCTTGGTTCTATTTGTGTCTGAGTTTTTAGCAGAAGAGATGAGAAACCTAAGCCCTGAACAGGCACTTATCAAGGATGCCCTGTATTGTAGGCGCCATGCTACGGTGCTAGAATGGAGAACGGAGGTGGACAGTAGTTTCAGTAGGAGGAGAAGAGAAAGAAAAAGAAGTGGCTGTGTTGGACTTTAGGAATCATTTGATAACAAGAATCAGATACCCATCCAAAATAGACCACGTGAAAGGGAGATTGATTATAAAGAAAAATGTGAAACATCGGGGAAATACAACCAAGCTTAAGAGGAGCTGGACCATCAAGCATTGTCATTCAGAGAGCCTTGCTCTAAGACATGTGCTTGTCTTGCTTCTCTGTACACACCTGCCCGTTCTCTTCCTTTCAGATCAGCATTCTCTGCTTTGCCTTTAGTTTCTGCTTCTCCACAAGCTCAGTCCACGTGGGGTTTTGGAGTATCATGCAGAACTCTCTGGCTCTATTCTATACAATCTTACCTCATTTTTCCACAGCTAACTAACCCAATTTCAAGTTCCCAAGAAAAGGAACCCAACTAACTCACCTAACCTATGGATGAGCTTGCCTTGGATTCTCCAAGTATAAAAAATTACTGTGTATTGAGTACTTCCTCTATACTAAGTCCAAGGCTAAACATTTTACCTAAAGTTTGTTGTTATTGTTGTTAGTTGCCCTCAAGTTGTCACCAACTTCTGGCAACCCCACAAACAACAGAAAGAAACATTGCCTGCACCATCTTCATGGATCTTGGTATGCACGAATCCATTGTTGCAACCATTGTGTGTCTTCAGTGCCTTCCAACCTAGGGAGTTTAACTGTATCAGACAATATTTTTGTGTGCTCCATAAGATTTTCAGAAGTGGATTTAGAAGTGGATTGCTAGATCTTCCTAGTCTGTCTTAGTCTGGAAACTGCATTGAAACCTCTCCACCACTGATGATCCTGCTAATATTTGAGATACTGGTGGTGTAGCTTCCAGCATAGCAACACATACATAAGCCAGCACAGTTTAGCAAACTGACAGATGGATGATGATTGGATGTGCTTTCAGTTAGTTCTCAAGCACTCTATCTGCAACATTTCACTTAGCCCTGTAAAAATAATACCAACCTCATAGGGTTATTGAGAGGATAAAAATGAAATAATATGTTACAGTAAAACACGTATCACAGAACCTGGTCTCTAAGAAGGACTTTCTTAACTACCTGAAGTGGTATGAATGAAGGAAGCCTTGATGGATGAAAGGGAAAAGCTCCAAAGACCTGAGTGCTTATCGTGGTTTTTGCCAACGACTGAGTGTTCAACTTTCATGGGTTTCTACTTGCCTGATTATATGGTATCATTGTTAACTTTTTTAGGTATGATAATGCAGTTATGGTTGTGTTTTTATAGTCTTTATCTTTAAAAATATAACCTGAAGTGTTTGTGGATAAAAATCATGTGATATCTGAAATTTAATTCAAAATAATTCAAGAGGGGGTGAATAGACATGAAAAAAATTAGCTATGAGTTGTAACTGTTGAAGCTATGTCAGGAATTTTATTTTAATACTGTTCTTTCTATTTTTGTTTATGTTTGACATTTCCTAAAACAGAAAGTAAAAATCAATAGATTGGAATAAGATCACACAAGTCTTTCCAACTATAGTATAAGTCTCAACCAGTATTTATTCTGAATGTTCAGTTTATATAACTGGTCTTTGAATTTTATGCAACCAGGATTTGTTTTTTAATTATAAAAGTAATGCAACATAATTAGAATAAAGTTATTATTGACTCCCACTGTCCTTTTACCAGGTTACCACTGCTCCTGCAGTAATGAGAATATTTTTCCATGTGTTTTTCTATGGTGTTACAACCATTTATAGAGATGTGCCCATAAGCCTGTTGCCATCTAGTCAATTCCAACCCGTAGCAATCCTGTAGGATACAGTAGAATTGCCCCACCCTGTAGGTTACAGTAGAATTGCCCCACCCTGTAGGATACAGTAGAATTGCCCCATAGGGTTTCTAAGGAGTGGCTGGTGGATTTCCACTGCTGACCTTTTGGTGAACAGCTGGACATTTAACCACTGAGCCACCAGGCTCCAGATAAAGATTTCTTAAAATCACTACTATTTGATAGTGAGTGTTCATTATTTTAATTCACTCCTTGAATCATAAGTCAGCAATTTCTTTTTCATTAACTCTGTTTATGACCTATTACTTAAAAGATTCTTAAGTAATTAAAAAAATTATCTGCAGCTTTTCTTTTTTCATCATTTTAGATACTAATTAAGATTCTTTGAGAATTAATTAACTTTTGCCTTTCACAATTAGTTTAATTTCAAGTTAATAAACCCCAGTGAGCATTCTTCTTAGTTTAATTAAATTTTTGTTTTTAATGCTTTTGCTTTGTACAAATCATGTGATCTTTTTATTTTTACCTCATTTTAAGTAACACATATTGGGCAATACATAAAATGTCAAAAATGCTAATTTAATTCACTTCCAAAGTAAACAGCTGATAAAAGCAACTCAAGAATGTAAACAATTTTTAGACATTTTAATGGCTTTATTTTTGTTTTTATTGTGCATAGTTGTGTTTTTGCAGAAATCAGTAGCTATAAATGATTGAGTTATTTATTTTAATTAATATCTACTGAGAAGCTTGTTTCTTTAGAAATAAGTCAAATGTCAACATTAAAACACTTGACCAAAAAAATGTTCTTACTAATTAAGTTGTCAAAGTGAAAATACACCAGGATTTTATTTTAAGTATAAAACAGTGAATTATGCAGCTGTAAAAAATAGATTGATTAACACAGAAAGATGTATATGGTATATTGTTAAAGTAGAAAGGAAGGTTATAAAACAAGAATGTAGTATGTTTTTTAAAATATGTGTTGGAGAGAAAAGAGTCTGTAACAATATACACAACTATCCAGCCATTTAATAGTTGCTAACTCTGGATGATGTGATTAAAGGTGATTTTTACTGTCTAGAGCATTTGTTTCTATGTTGTATGACTTTTCATAGTATCACGTTGCATTGCTTTTATTGTCAGAGGTAAAAAACTAAACATGCTTTTTTCATTTTGGATGACAGTGAATTACAGGCAAATCAATGAACAAACATAGCACTGTTTTTCCTTTTCACGTAGGACTCTATCCTTAAAAAAAAGCTAATTAGAAGATAAACTTGTATGCCTTGTGACTGACTACCGTGCTCTGTAATCATAGAATTTGGAAATTTTACAAGTTTTGTTTTTAATACTGTTGCTTTCATTGATAAATTTTCTTTGTCTTGCCTGTGGTAAGCTGACAGATACAATGAGCTGTAGTAAGATATGAGAACACAGTAACTCACTGTGAAGTAGAAATTCAGTCTCCTGGATATCCTTTCCTTTAAAGGCACTGACTTAATGTTAATGAGGATGTGTGTGTTTTGCTTATTTCAAGGTGTGAGATTAGCAGATGACTGCTGGGCAAATCAGTAAAGCTTTTGTGCACTGTGCAAGCAAGAATAAACCAGCTATTTTAACCCAAGCCCAGACATTCCCTTCCCTGGATTCCCTAGCGGATCCTTCAGCTGAGTCTGAGCCTTAAAAATAAAGCCACTTTCTATGCTTCTCTGTGCATTCTGAGAATCCTGCCAAAGCCTTCTGTGAGATATCTGTGAATTTACCCTGGGAGAACACCACGCTGTGTCCCTGGCTTCCTGTTCTAAATGACCCACTCCAATGACACACTGTAATACTACTCAAGGTAAAGAGAATGAACTGCCAGAACCTATTTATCACTTTGCTGGCCTTGGACCATGCATATCCGTCTAAAGTGAAACAAGGGTCATAGGAAGAGCTTGCCTTTTCTCCTTCCTTACCAACACTGGAATCTTGTGTAAAGATTAAATTGTCTAGTGTTTCGGTGCATTGGTTTTCCCACCCAACAAAGTGGCACTCTTTAAGGATACATAAGAGAATGAGCTTGAGCTAATGGATGCTTGTAATTTCACAAATAAATAGTCAATGTTCTAAGCTAGGGGAAATTGAGTAAATAGAAATGGTTACCTGTAAAATGGAATATTATGCTACCATTAAAAATAAGGCTGAAGAATACTTAATAAAGTGGCAAAATAGCCAGAATACTCCATTGCATGGATGACTGTGACATGTTTAACCAAACTAATTTATAGAATATGATTCTAGTTTTGTTCTATGAATTAAAAATATGTGCATAGGAAAAATAGAAAGATAATAATCCAACATTGTCTTTGTAGTTATTGTTAAGTGGGAATAATATGCTTGATTTGTACTTTCTTTCTTTTTCCCATCAGTGTTTGCTAAATTTAATACTTAATCGAAAAATGAACAGCTTTTAAAATAAGCTGTTTAGCACTGATGCTTATCTAAAAGAAAAACTTCAATTAATTTGAAACAAAAGGGGCAACTTTTAGAGTATCTTATTTCTACTAGTTAAGTATGTATTTTAAAAGAAGGCCCTTTACGTTTGCACTAATTGGCCATCTCTTTTTCTAGATTATGGATTACATCAGTAAAAACATGCTACATTAATACTTGCATTTTAACAAGCCATAAGGGCAGTGACCATCAGCAAGATGAGTCTGGCTGTGGTTTCGGAAGAAGTCAGGGCCCGCTGAGTACTTTGAAGACTTTTAGGTCCTGGTATGGTAGATTTCTTCTTTTATGTGGCTGCTCCTGGCCTCTTGCATCAAAAACTGTATCAGCCTTTATCCTTCTCCTAGTCATAGGAGCAAACTGTTTATCCCCCTGGATTCTTGTATGTATTGATGAGGACAACTGACTTTTGAGACCTGACATCAGTGGGTTTTCTGTAAGATCTGTTCAATACAGAGCCTACTTCCAGAAAAACTGTGTGTATGAATGTATTGCCACATTGACAAAAAACAAAGTCTGAAGCCCTGTGTGAGTACATGTTTGAGGTGAGTACAGGAGATAGAAGATCAAGACACACAGGATGAGGAGCTCAAGAAGCAGCATGAGCTTCCAAGGACAACAAGAGACAGTGGAAAGGACCCTGTGACATGGGTGGAGGAGGTGCCACTTTACCTGGGGTTGGCCTGGGGTGAAGTTTTACTTATCAGTACTAAACTAAATTGCTAGCTAACCAACTAAATACACTTACTTCTCTCTAAACCTCTTCACTTCCCTCTCATCCTTCCCTAGACAGATGCTAAGTGTCTACTTTTTACCCAGCTCTGCGCTAGGTTCTGAGGATGTACCAAAAACAGACAAAAAGGAAAACAAGTTGACCTCAACTCATTGTGACCCCATGTATGTCAGAATAGAACTGTGCTCCATAGAGTTCTTAATGGCTGATTTTTTGGAAAGTTGATCCCGAGGCATTTCTTCCACAGTGCATTTTCCACAGAGCGTGTCAGCATCCTCTGGGGATACAACAGCCACTATAACAGCATCCATGGCCGCTGTCTCACATGGAGCATGTCTTCTAATGGGAGCGAATTAATCAAATCGCCAGTCACGTGAAGTTGTGGCTAAGACAAAGGCTGTGAAGGAGAGGCACACTTACTATAAGGGAGTTTGGGTCAAGGAATCAGGCAAGACGTCTCCATGGAGCTGACACTCCAGCTGAGGTCTGAAGGGTAAGTTGAAGTGAACTAGGCAGGGGAAGAGGAAGCTTTTGCAAAGTGAGGGAACGGGGTGTGCTATGGCTGCTGTTTGGGCAGGGATTCCCAGAGCACTGGGGAGAACCTTCAGTTTTTATCCTTCTGACTGCTGAACTACCCCCACAGATCTGTGAGGAAAGAGGACACACATCAACTGTTCTGATTTTGATTGCCAAATGGCAAGTGTCACCTAGCAGTTATTTCATCACCTTGGTAACTGTAAAATAAGCACCAAAGGCCAGGCTTTTGTTTTTAGACTGTCTTTATAAGCTGATTCTGAGACGGTTTTTAATTTTGCCTCCTGCTGCAGCATTGATTTTAGCTACAAGCCCCAAAGTGAGAGTCTTGCCCACAAGTTGTTTTCTTTATAATTTTTTGATAAAGGTAAAGAGTTTTGTCAAGCACTATTTTTAATGCTTGAATTTAGAGAACTTCAAAGACAATTAGCCCTGGTCCAAACAGTCATCTGTGATTATTTTCATAGCGAAATGGTAATATTAAATCTCTTGATGTTAAGGGAATGATTTTAATTCAAAGCATAGTTCCAAAATATTCTGTCTAGTCTTGCCACAAGTTCGTGTTCCTTAAAGTTTCATTCTTATAAGATCTGTACAGTGGATACAGTAGTGAGAAAATGGATGAAAAACACATGATGTTCTTACTGCAGTGCTCAGCTGATCATTTCTCTTTTAAAACCTCAGTCAGTAATCTTATTCATTTCTCCAGTACATATGATTGTGCTCTACATGTGTTAAAATTGTTAAAAAATGACAGACAACACAGTATGAAAGTGGAATGGCTAAAAAAAGCATTACATGTATTTTAAGTTGAAAAGAAACCAAACTCATATTTTGATAAGATATGGTAATAGAAACCAAATGGAATAAAATCCAAGTATTGCAAAATTATGTTTAAGATAAACTTTTTGGAAGAGTATGGTAATGTTATTAAATAATGTTGACCTAAAAGATACTGTGACATACTGAAGTGTGATATTAATATAGAAACAGAATAACAGGTACTGTTAGATCCAACTATGCATAGTTCAAGAAAAAATAGTAGATTCTTTTAGAAGAACCAGAATATTATTGATGGTTTGCTGGGATAGTGTCTCAGCAGGATTGCAGAGATTTTGTATGCTTCCTTGTAATCTGACATCTGCCTTACTGTTTTTACTTTAAGTGTTGTTACAGTAAAAGTATTCATTTTCTTTCCACATATCCCTTTCATATTTAGACCAAAGTTGGTCTCTGTTATTGTTTTCCCCAGGTGACTTTCTTTGTCTATATCCTTGAAGTATTTTATATATGGCGTAAATATTATTAATTCATAAGAGCCATATTGAATTGGTTATGTTAAGTAGTATAAGTAGTGGTTATATGCCAGAAATTTATATAATAATTATTCTTAGATGATCCTCTGCTCAAATTTTCCCTGCTTCTCTCAAGATAGAAACACTGGTGGTATAGTGGTTAAGTGCTACATCTACTAACCAAGGCTGACAGTTCAAATCCACCAGGCATGCCTTGGAAGCTCTATGGAGCAGCTCTACTCTGTCCTTTACGGTTGCTATGAGTCAGAATTGACTTGATGGCAGTGAATTTGGTTATTTTACACTCGAGGTATTCTGCTACCCTGGCTTGAGTTCTCTTCATGCTCTTTGTATTTTTCTTATCACTTCTTTTTTTTTTTTTTTGCCTTCTCTAACTATAAAATCAGAACCTATGGCTGTTAAGTTGACACTCACTCATAGTGACTTCATGTGTATCAGGGTAGAACTGCTCAACAGGGTTTTCAGATGCTGATTTTTCAAAAATAGTGAACTGGGGCTTTCTTCTGAGGCATCTCTGGGTGGACACAAACCTTCTGCCTTTCAGTTGGAAGCTGAGTATGTTAACCATCTGCGTTACTCAGGTATTTCTCTGTAACCACACACACACAAAAATGAACAGACTATTTTTTACCCCCTACTCAAGAAAACAAAATAAACTATCTTCATGCATAAACTTCTAGAAGCATTTATTCTAGTGGAAAGCAATAGGTAGTCCAAAAAATTACATTAATTATAAATAATAATTTATTGAGCACTTACTATATGCCACACGCTAAGCTAAGTGTTTTACGTGGACTCTTTCATTGAACCTTAGGAAATCAGCACCTTAGTTAACACCTGTTTTGCATTGAGGAAATTGAAACTGTAGAAAGTTAAACTTGCTCAAGGTTTCATAAATAAATACATAAATGGTATAGCTAGAATTCAGGCTTGATGGGGCAAATGTTAAGACTGTGATTATTTTTTTTTTCACACACACTTCAGTGCATTACGGTAGTTTTTGGATTGAGTGTATTCAAAAACAGCCTTACTGTTGCGTGTCTGCTTTCAAAGATCTTCAGTCATCAGGGACTCATACTGGGGTTGAACTCAGAATTTTCTGAAATGATATAGAAAGTACATAATGTTGCTTGTAGTTTTGAAACTGAGTCATGAATAGGCTCTAGTATGTCTTCAGGATGTCTACCCAAGTAAAAAGTCCCTTACTTCTCTTTTCCAGAAGATAATTTGTGTTACCAGGATATCATAGGAAATGTAGCTAAATAGCAGCTTTCCTATTGCATTCCAAGTGTTTGATCATCAAAAATGAATGTGTTGGCATTTTTCACAACAGCTAAAATGTAGAAACAGCCCAGGTACCCATCAGCAGATGAATGGATAAACAAAGCATAGTACATACATACAATGGAATATTATTCAGTCATAAAGACAAATGAAGTTCTAATACATGCCAGCCACATGGAAGAATCTTGAAAACATGCTTGGTGAATTTGTGTGTGGGGGGGGGGGACCTACTCATATGAAATACCTAGAATAAGCAAATCCATCAAGACAAAAGTAGATGAATGGTGACCTAGGGCTAATGGGAAAGAAAAAACAGAAAGCTAAGGAAAAAAAATGAAGAATGAACAGCTAGTTTAATCCGAGGAAATATCCCATTGAGAGACAGAGTGAGCAGAGAGTTTGCTAAAGGCTTGGTGGTTGGGACTCTGATCTCATCCAGAGTGGCAGAGAGGAGAAGGACACTGACAATTCTGACAAGGCCTTGATCCTGTACAGGCCAAGCATAGGGTCAAAAGAGATAGAAGCAGAAGTAGAAGACAATTTTAGTTTATACTGTTAAATGCTCAAATTCTATTAAAAATACTATAAACAAGCAAGGATTTTAAAATTTTTATTATGCTCTTAGGATGTTGAAATATAAGTATTCTAAAACTCCGATTAATCCAAACTTCTTCCAGAAATATAGACTCATTGAAAAAAATATGGGTAGTTGCCTGTTTGAAGCCATGTAACAAAATCACCAAAAACTAAAAAAAAGATGTGTTGCTAGCCATTGGTCAAAAGGATGAAGGCAAACTTGATGGGAATGTGAGACCACTGCTTGCTTGAAATTTAGCCACAAATGTAGAAGATTCAGGATCATCAGCACATGCGTTGTGTTTTTAGTGGAAATATAAATCTGGTGAGCCCCAAGTCTGCCGAAGCTGTCCTCCTCCAAGAGCTGGTCACGTTTATCTGAGGTGGGCCCAGTTGTTGTCATCTGCTGCTATCAAACTGACTCTGAATGGCGACCTCATGTGTGCAGAGCAGAAGCGCTCCATGGGGTTTATCAAGCTGTGCGGTTTTGCCCTTTTAGGTCTCCAGGCCTGTCTTCCAAGGTGCCTCCCAAATGGGCTCAAATCTCCAGCCTTTCGGCTAGTAGTCAAGCACTTCACTGTTGGCACCACCCAAGGTCCTAGATGGTTAATTCACTCAAATAAGGCTACTTTTGGTGATTAAGAAAGTAGTTTGGGAGGATGAGATGATGGATATGTTGCAGGCACCGTTATCAAGTAGTGGTGCCCGGCAGCGTGGTGGTTCAGAGCTCAGCTGCTCACCAGGAGGTGGGCCATTCGAATCTGCCGACGGCTTCTTGGAAGCTCTGCAGGTGGCTCTGCTCTGTCCTGTGGGGTCGCTGCAAGTTGGAGTGGATTTGGCAGCGTTTTTCTTTTTCTTTTTCTCCTTGGGCTTACAACTGACAGGGGACTGTCTAACTCACACATCAGTTCTTCAGTTTTCTCAGTTGGTGAGAGACAAGCAGTGCTGCCTGAGGCTCACATAAACCTTGATTCCAACTTCCCATTTCTTGGTTTCAGCAAGTAATTGCAGTTCTGTGACCTTTGCTTTCCATGTCTGTTAAAGGGGATTATGTGCTCCTGGGGTCATTAAACAAGTTTATGAAAGTGCAGTCAGGCCCCTCTTCCTTCTTCTTCTCTTTATAAAATGACAATTATTGTTTTAAGAGCATTGTATTGGTCTCTTGACCAATACATATTTCCTCTAAGGAAATATGCCATTCTTGCTAATTTTGGAGAATTGTCACATGAATTGCATACAGAATAAATGCTTTGGATTGTTTTATTAGGACTACCAGTGTAAAGATTACACAGTCTTTTACCTTTAAAGTTGAAGATCATAAGATTAGTATTCATCAAGTAATTATTAAGAAGTTTAACAGAAAGATTATTCTGAATACTGTTTCCCAGCGTGAAGAAGATAAAATGCTAAGTGATAAATAAACCCTCATCATGTTTTATTGAGTATATGTTAAACTCCTACTATGTGCAGGACTTTTTAAAAATATTTTAAGTATGAAAATATCTTTTTATTGTTAAAGCTTTCATTTTGTCAGCTCAGTATGAAAAGACATTGGAAGAACACTAGATGAAATTTTTTTTCCCTTAATATGGAAGAGTCAACTCACATTTGAAAGTGTTCTAATATTTCTGTGCATCTATTAAATAACTTAGATTGGATGCAATAATGCTTTTGGGGAGGGGAGTCAAGAGACCAAATCCCTGAAAAGTACTAAGAAAGTGAGGGGTTTTTTTGTACAAGTTTCATCACACACGTGATACTGTATCTCCTCACACTGAAGTGAAATTACTTTTTTTTTTTTCTGGTGTCATGTTGAATTGTGGTTTCATGGTGGGATGAAAAGCATAAAATTTGAGTAAATTTTTTCAAAAGCACAAGCAAGCAGACTCTTAATTTTGGTTATCAGACTACCATTTTCCCCATTTCCGATTTCCCCCAAATGGCAAGAAATAGTATTTTTTGCTGTTAGGTGTGTATCTCATGCTACACAAGCAAAAATTTTGTGTAATTCTTTGTGTAGGTGTTCTGATAATATCTTGTCGATTTTTAGCAGAGATACTGAGGAAAAGTTCCAAATCAGTGTTTGGAAAGCAAACATAAGTCTTCTATAAGACAGCTACTACTACTCCCACTAATATTAATAGTGTTATATACTGCATTATATAATTGTAATCATCATAATAATTTTTGAATCAACTAATAGCAGCCTGTTACTTCTCTGAACCACATCTGGATGTAATACTGTCAGGCCAGCTGGTTTTGTCACCTCTATCCAAAAGTGGGTTTGGGAAATGTAGCTTATTAGTCTTCTCTTTTCACCTTGTCTGTTACTATCATGTTTCTTTTTAACGTACTGAAGGAAGCCTGCATTAAGGCAATCATATTTGTCTAGTGGAAAGAAAAGGGTATGTTGCCTTTGTGAGGATTTCTTGTGTGACACGACTATCTAGGGAAAAAGTCCTGAAAAACTGCCATGGGATCTCCTGGACTGAAACACTTCACACATACAGTGTTATTTTCTAAGTGAATAAGTAACACAACTGCAGTAAGCAGAACTTGGCCATAAAGGAACCCACAATACACAGGCACCCATGATATAGAGAAACCCGTGATATAGAGGCCCCCATGATATAGAGGAACCCACGATATAAAGGCATCCACGATACAGAGGAACCCATGATATACAACTATGGAGCCTTATCCACATTAAGAACCTGTCATATTCTAACAGCCTTTCTGATTTGTATTCTCCTTCCCCTCCTCTGCCTTTGACATGCCTTCTATTCTGACATGTAGGAGAGGTGGGTTTGAATCACCAACCTTCTGGATAGCAGCCGGTCACTCAACCACTGCACCACCAGGGTTCATTATGAGACAGATACCTGCACTGTCTGTGAGCTTTGTCTCTTCAGTTGGTTTGTTTTGCCAGAGACAAGAAATAGTGTCTTGGATTAGGGTCTCTAACCTTCAATGGGGAAAAAAAATACATCTTTTTTTTCACTAACCTTTAGCTGAAATTAGCATTTATTTTCATTATGAATGTAAATGACAAACTACAGGAGTACTAACAATATTTGTGACTTTGGTAGCAGTAGCGGTCAAGGTATTTTCCTTCCCATTACAGTTGTTGCAGATATTTTAAGAGATTATTTATGTTCACCACTAACAGCAGTGTCGCCACCACATATGGAAAACTAATGAGAGACTTCTAGTTCCCTTCCCTTCCAAGCTTGAGTGCATGTACCCGCTCCCTACTTTAATGAGCAAACTCCCTGTCCCTGGCATTTTTGTCTTTATCAACTCTACTTAGTCTTCCTCCATTGTCCTCATTTTTTAATCTTCTTTCTCCACCCTTTGGTCTTCCCACCCCGTGCCCCTTCTCTTCTTCCCCTGCCGTCACTGTGCTCCGTAACATACAAGAATCTAAAACTGAAGAAGATGGGAAAAAGGATCAAGAAACGTAAAATTACTGGTGGCTAAAAATCATTCTTCATTAGAGAAGATGACCAATTAGAAAGATCCTATCTGTAGGAGAGAGCCATGACAGTTCACAGTATTTATTGAAATTGTATTTCATGTCAAAGACAAAGCCACTGCTGTTAAGTAGATTCCAACTCATAGTGACCCTATAGGCAGAGTAGAACTGTCACATAAAGTTTCCCAAGCAGTGCCTGGAGGATATGAACTGTCAACCTTTTGGTCAGCAGAGGTAGCACTTGACCACTACACCACCAATTTTTCCATATTTCATGTATGATTCTGCAGTCTGATTGACTCATATAGAGAGAGAAAAGCTTGATATAAATCCCGTTGTTGTAGAAAAAACAGTGAAAATTTTCCTATGAAATCTACTTTCCTCAAGTTCAGGAGATGTTCTTTTCTTTGTAAGAGGCAAAACATATACATTTCACGTTTATGTTCCAGAAGACGTTGACATGGCCCAGTGCTAAACTGTGACCAAGATTGAACAGTCAGGATTTGCTGTAAAAATGAATATCCCATGGGTCCTCACCTGAGGTCATTAAATTGATTTAGTCTAAGTCCACTGGCTGCATTTTAATGCAGCTTAGCTGTAAAAGTACAAGGCCCCATTGTGTAATACAGGCAGTGCGTTGTTATTTTTCTAGGCCTGTCAATGTAAAAAATGTGTCTATTTGCCTTCCCCTATGACCTGAAAAAAAATTTAGCTACATTACAGAGGAGCAGGACACCCTAGAACTGTTGGTTTTGGAAGGCACCTTGAGGAATAACATAAAAAATCTGGCAAAATAATTTGGTACAGATGCCAGGGACACACATGTTCCTTTGGGACACTTTATTACCCTTCCTTTTCAGTGAAGTACTGAGGCAAGTAGTGAACCATAATGAGAGGCTAGTGGTTCTTCTGATGGTGGTCTGCTGTGCCCAGAGAGGTCATTTTCACTGCAGTCAGGCAGGAGAGAGACAAGCAAGTGGGCACAGGGTCCAGTGCCCTCAGAGCCCTAGGAAGCCACACTAAAAGCACCGTGCCCAAGATTTGCCCAGAATACACTAGATGGTATTTGGTTTGCCAGGACATCTAATGTAATGTTTGTTGTGGGTTGCTACGGGACCCATACATTCGTTATAAGCCTCTTGCGAGTCCTGCATTTTTTTTTTTGGTTGTTTTCTGTCTCCCTTTTTATTGAGGGATGGGAGGTGGAGGACTTGCGGAATTGGTAACAATTTCTTCACATCTGTCGTCCTGTGGGTTCCACCAAGGCGGTTCTGTGTTATTCTAGTGGATACTGGAATGAATACTTTTATAAGAAATCACACACAGCTTTATGTGTGGCTTTATATTGGGTCTATTTTTAGGCCTCTTTCCAGACTCAAGGAGCCCCGGTAGTGCGCTAGTTAAAAGTGCTTGGCTGCTAACGAAAAGGTCAGCACTTTGAAACTACCAGCCACTCTACGGTAGAAAGACGTGACAGTCTGCTTCTGAAAACAGTCTGGGAAATCCTATGGAGAAGCTCTGCTCTGTCCTGTAGGGTCACTGTAAGTTGGAATTGACTCAACAGCAGTGAGTTTGGTTGGGTTTTTCCAGACGTCTGGTATTTCCAAGCATTCTTTCTTAAAACTAGCTGTTCAGCTGTGGACAATTAAGTGCTGTAAGTGGACACGAGGGAGACATGGTCTCTACTATGTCACTCTTTTGCCTGCCACACTGCCGTGATGTATGAGTCTAAGGTGATCTTCTGAGAGCATTCCCACTGCCACAGGCTCTGGAGTTTCACAGGCCTGAGTTAGAATCTGAATATTGACACATCCTAGCTGTGTGACCTCTGGCAAGTTACTTAACCTCTTAGAAACTCAGTTTCCTAAGATGTAAAATGGAGTATAATAACAGAGCTTCAAGGAGCTTCTTTGAAGATTCAATTAGATAATGAATGCAAATTGCCTAGCAGATCATAAGCACCCCATAAATGTTAGACATCACAATTAACTGTTATTACCACTATGACTGAATATCCTGGCCCATCTCACACTCTGCACTCTTAAAAAAAGTAAATCTCCAAATGATTGTCACTGCTACTTCCCTCCTCTTAATCTATTAGCTTTTTTAAAGTTGGCTTTCTGTCTTAAAAAAGAAAATTTAAAAAAATTAAAAAGAAAATTTAAAAAATTCATCTTTGATGAGTAAGCTATTCATTTAATTCTTCACGCTTCTCTCTAGATTGTTATTAAATACTCAAAAAGATTTTAATTTCTTTATATAAAAGAGCTTTGGTTAAAATGTTCTCTCCTTCTTTGCTGTTATGTGTCTGACTATGCAGTTTTCAATTCAAGTTCAGCAAATATTTATCAGGCACCTTGGAGACCTGGTGGTATAGCTGCTAACCGAAAGGTCAGTAGTTTGAATGCAACAGTCTTTCCTTGGAAGCCCAGGGGGCAGTTCTACTCTGTCCTATAGGGTTGCTATGAGTCAGAGTCAGCTTGATTTCTGTGGGTTTCAGTGTGATAAGTGTGTAGCCAGGAGGTAAGGATACAGAGCTGATTTATTCAAGATTCTTACTCTGGAGATCCTTAAGTCTTATTGGGGAAGAAGACATGTAAGAAGTCAACTAAGAGACTGAGTGATGATTGTCATGAGATATTGAGCGAAAAAAGAAAGAATAAAAGAAAAAAACCCAAACCCATTGCTGTAGAGTCACTTCTGACTCATACTATTCTACAGTTGAAGGGCTTATGAGAAAAAGACACAGGCAGAATAAAGAAAGGATGCTCCTGACTCAGATCCTGGTAAGCTGAGGAATTCTTACCCAGGATGTAGAGTAGCTGCTTGGTGAGGGATAGGAATGTGTCAGGTAGACAATAGACCACCTCCTTTCTAGGTAGAAAAAATGGCAGGTGCAAACATATTGAAGTGAAAACTGGAATGGCATGTCTAGAGATGTTGAAGGAGAAGGATAAGACAGAAGTACTTTTCCTATGTGTGGCACATCGGGATTTGAGATGAAAGCACGAGGAACAACCAGATAGCAGAGACCTTTCTATGTCTTACTGGTGAAGTTAGAATTGGTCCTATAACCATACAGGGTTTTCAGCAGTGGATTCCCTATTTTATTTTCGTTAGAGTTCCACTTACTCACAGTAAAAGTATACAAATCTTAAGTCTACAGCCTAGTGAATTGTTTGTGTGTATACACTCACATAACCAAATAGTCTACATCAAAATGTAGACTATTTCCAGCACTCCAGCAGCTAGCTCTTTTATGTCTAACCAACACTCAGACTTGTGTCACCATGCATTAGTTCTGCCTGCTTTGAGCATCATGTAACTGGAATCATACAGTCTATACAAAGCTGACAATCAAGTTCACAAACTTGCCACCATGCACTTATGTTGGCAGCACTGTATAAGCAACTTGGTAAGGTTTCACAACCTTGGTATATCAGTATCTCACAGCTGTGTTCGTGTCGATGTGTGGTGGTGTCTTGATGAGTGGTGTTTATTATTGTTGTTGCATGCTTTGTGTGCCCTTGTGAGAATTTCAGAGCTTAAACTACAGTAATGGGCAAACATTAAATTTTTGGTTAAACCTGTTAAGAATGGAAGTGAAATCAGGGACATGTTAGTTCAAGTTTATAGGAACAATGCTCTGAAGAAAACGACAGTGTACAAATGGAGGGAACATTTTTCTGAGGGAAGAGAATGTGTCAGTGATGGATAGGTCAGGGCAGGCAGTAACAAACAGGACTGATGATGAAAACATTGTAAAAAGTTCTTCAAATTGCGTGTCAAAATCATTGGCTGTCTATGAGAAGCATAGCAGTAAACATCAATAGAGAAACAGAAAAATCTTAACTGAAAATCTTGGCATGAAAATGGTGTGTGCAAAAATGGTCCTGAGGGAGCTCATTGTGGCACAAAAGCAAAGGACAGTGCAAGTTTGGAGAGGCAAGATGGTTTGGTCCATGTTAACACTGGTGATGAAACACAGGTGTACCAATACGGCCCTGAAACACAGGGTCAGTGTGCACAGTGAAAGTCCACCAATTCTCCGTCACCAAAGAAAATTCCGTCAGTCCAAATCAAGAGTAAAAACGATGTTGCTAACTGTTTTTGACATTAGATGGATTGTTCATTATGAATTTGTACTAACTGGACAAACAGTTAACAAAGTTTACTATTTGGAAGTGCTGAAAAGGCTCTGTGAAACAGGCTCAAACAACTCAAACTTTTCACCAACAATTCATGGCTCTTGCATCACGACAATGTACCAGCTCACACGGCACCGTCTGTGTGGAAGTTTTTAGCCAGTAAACAAATAACTGTATTGGAACATCTCCCTATTCACCTGGTTTAGCCTCCAATGACTTTTTTCTTTACCTGAAGATAAAAGAAACGTTGAAAGGAGGACATTTTGATGACATTCAGGACATCAAGAGTAATACGACTACAGATCAGATGGCGAGTCCAGAAAGAGTTCCAAAGTTGCTTTGAAGGGTGGACTAGGTGCTAGTGTCAGTGTATAGCTTCCCGAAGGGAGTACTTTGAAGGTCAGCAATGAGGTACATAGCACTTTTTCTGGGATGAGTTTGTGAACTTGTCAGACCTCCTATATTCTTTGTGTCTAGCTTCTTTCATTCAACATTTTGTCTCTGAGATCCGTCCAAAATATTGAACTTAGTAGTCATCTTTCCCCTTTTATACTATGTAGTGTTCCATTGGGCTTGCTTTTGGCCACTGTTGTCTGTTTTTGTTTTCAGTCATCCACCTAAATTTATCCAAAAGAGGACCAGCAATCAAAGCAGGTCAACCTAATAAAGTTATATTTTCTCACTCAAGTCAACTGTGTTGCAGGTGGCCTTCCAAGAGACCATTAGGTACCAGGGTTCCTTCACCTGGGGGTTCTACCATCATGGTGCCTTTAACAACCACACTATTGGCAGAAAGAGTAGGTACAGAAGACTGTGCTAGATGTTCTGTTGCTGGTCTTGGAAGGGTTTTGCATCACTCCTGAATATGTTCATTGTCCAGAGCACAGTCAGATGCCTCTCAAACCTATCTGGAAGGACAGCAAATGCGTATCATCTTTCTACCAGAAAGAAATATATAAGGGGTGAGCATCTAGCCAGTCTGTGTCAGGTGATATAAAATGTGCTGAAATTTTTGCCCATTTTACATTTATTAACTTCTGTATTCAGTATGTGTTTATTACACTATGCTAGACACTAGGATACAATAGAGAACAAGCCAGAAGTGGTACCTACCCTCTTGGAGCTTACAGATTAGCCAGAAGATGATCAGAAATAAAATAATCATACCATAAATGTTACAAGTTATAATAAGGGCCGTGAAGGAAAACAGCATGATGTTCTTTCAGTGTCACTGGAGACTTGACCTACTCAAGAGATGTTCAGAAACTTTCTCTCTTAGGAAGACATTGAAGCTGCCCTGTGGCAGGTGACAGTGGGGAGGTAGGAGAAGGGAGAACAGAATTCTTTGCCCATTACAAGAGTTCAAGGAACTGAAGGCAAACCTTGTGGCTGAAGCCCAAAGAGAATGGAGCAGGGGCTGAGGCAGGAGCCAGATGGCCCTGGGCCTGTGGGCCATGAGAGTGAGCATCTGGAGAGATGAAGCAGGGAAAGGTGTTGAAGGGTTTTCAGCCTGGGAGCGACGTGGTCGTAGCTGTGTTTTATAAAAGGTCCTTGGCTTCAGTATGGAGAATGGATTGGAGGGAGGCCAGAGACGGTGCCAGCCATCGGGTGTGTTATCTGCGCGGCTGTGTCCTGATTTGTGTTCTTCGTCATAGCCTCCCACAGCTGTATGTAAAACTCTTAGACTCCAATGGAATGACTCCAGTTTTTAACTCTAGACGTGGAGATGGTATCTGCATTATTGAAGCAGAATAATCTAATCCAATTCTGAGCTTTTGTCAACTTGAAATATTCCTCATGGCCTCTGCAGTCTGACTTGAATGAAGTTGGGTAGTTAGCCAGACCACTGCTGGCTAGACTTCCTGCCACTTAATCTGGATGTTCTAGAAAGCAGTGCAGTGACCCATACGCCATTCTGAAAATGTCTGATCATCGCCTCATGTGTTGAGCATCGTTGGAACTTACTGATGGCATTATCCCATAAGATCTCTCATCTTCAAAGGCATTTTCAAGGATTTATCTTATTATTTCAAGAGGGAACATAAAAATAATATTAAAGATAGTGGGTTTTCTTGGTAAAATGTATACAGCAAAACATGTAACAGTTTCTTTGAGTACATTTCAGTGATGTTGAGTACAGTCTTCGAGTTACACAACCATTCTCACTGAAAGATAAGAGTTTTAAAGAAAAACCTTTGTTATATAATTATTTTTATCTATCAGAGTATGTGCAGACTCGTGTTCTTATAGCTAGTATGTTCTGTTACTTTTTTATTTTTCTTTTTTATAGCCTTAATCCAGTAGTCCCTTAGAGGAGTAAATAAATATTTGACTGAATGAGTACATGATAACTGAAGAAATTTTTTTTAAATATTGAAAAACCAAAAGAAAAAATATAAAGAATACACAGTACAAACTAACATAAAAAATGACTCTCTAACATAAAAAATAATCTCTCCACTGTCAGTGTTTTGCCTGTATATTTTACGTAACTTTGACACAATATATTTAGCATAATTATGGCATTTTGCATCTTGCTGTTTTTAAATCAACGTGTCTGTGGTCCATCTGAAATGTTTTATGTAATTTTATGATGTGAGGTAGTCAAGCAAGTATCACTATCAGAGATTTTATGAAGAGACAAACTCACGCTCAGGTTTAAAACAAACAAACAAAAAGCCATTGAATTGACTCTGGCTAAGGGTGACTCCTGTGTGTTAATGTAGAACTTTCTCCATAGATTTGTCAGTGGCCAATCTTTTACGGTAGATTGCCAGCCTGTCTTTCTGAGATGCCTTTGGGTAGACTTGAACCACCAACCTTTAGGTTAGTGGCTGGATGTGTTAATCATTTGCACCAGTCAGATTCTCCACACTCAGATGACTTGATACAAGGAGGAGGGATGGGCAAGATCATGTGATTTCAACTAACACATTCCCTCCTGACTGCCTTCCTGCTCATTTGTATATGTGATTTTGTCATTTGAGACAAAAAATGAGAAGAGGATGGCTAATGGCAGTGAAGCATAGTAGTTAAGAGTACTAGGAAGCCATATTACCTGAATTTGAATCCCAGCTCTTCTGTGTGAACTAGCACAAGTTACTTCACCTTTGTGGACTAACCATGCAAAGCTCTTGTAAGGATTAAAAAAGGCAAACAACAAAGAAAGACAAACCCATTGCCATCAAGTGGATTCTAACACATAGCAACCCTATAGGACAAAGTAGAACTGCTCCGTAGAGTTTCCAAGGAGCGCCTGGTGGACTTGAACTATTGCCCTTTTGGTTAGCAGCCATAGCACTTAACCACTATACCACCACGGTTTGTACAAAACCTAAATCCACAAGAAAATTTTAGTTATTCTATATTTCACAATTATGAGAAGATGTAACATGTCATTCTCCCGAAAGGGTGTGTGTGCACATGTGTGCAAATGTGTGTATCTGCACTGGGTGTGTATGTGTGCTTGTGTACAGATGATGACATATCATGGAGAGCAGGTAGTTAAGGGGCCAAGAGGACAAGTAACATGTAACACTTTTAACTTGGAAGATGTCATGGATTGCATTTGGCTAGGGCTTGATTTCTAGTGTGTGATGATCCTGTATGCTGTAAACTCGGCCTCTGTGATGTTAATGTGTTAATGAGGGATGATGGGTGGCTGTTGTGTTGGTGGGGTAGGACTCAGGGTGTAAGATTGTATCATGCCTTGAAGCAATTTCTTGGGCTATAAAGGAAAGGGAAGCAAGCAGAGTTCTGGGGACCTCTTCCTATCAAGAAAGAAGCAGTACCAGGAGCTGAGTGCTTCCTTTGGAAAGGACCCAGGGTTCCTGTGCCTCAGAAGCTCTGAGTCCAGGGCAAGGTTGCCAACAAGGACTTTCCTCCAGAGCCAAAAGAGAAAGCCTTCCTCTGAAGCTGACATCTTGAATTTGGACTTGTAACCTACTGGATTTAACAGAATAAAATTTTTAAAGCCATCCATTTGAGGTATTTCTGTGATGGTAACACTATATAACTAAGACAGAAGATAATTGTGATTTTATGCTTTTTAGAGTAGTAAGGGAGAAGTATAATGATACATGTATATTGGTGGACCTTGCTTTGTAGAAAACACTACAACGTAAGCAAGTTCCATGGGAGCAGGAACTTTGCCTTTTTTTGGTTCATCTTCTATCCTCAAGTACTAGAACGTTCTTGGAATATAATAATTATTCAATACATAGTGTCACAAAAAGGTGGCAAGAGATTCAAAACTTGGAGAACAATTTTAGAATAGGCATTATTGTAACAATATATAGCATTACCGAAATGGGAGTGCCTGGTACCATTAAACTAAAACTTCCTAGTTCCTGTTAAAATATCATTTTCCAAAGTTTATTCTATCTTTAGGAATGCTGGTGGTGCAGTGGTTAAAGCATTTAGGTACTAACTGAAAGGTCAGTGGTTTGAAACTGCCAGCAGTTCATGGGAGAAAGGTGTGCCAGGCTGCTTCCATAAAGATTTATAGCTCTGGAAACCCCATGGCGTTGCAATGAGTCAGAATCAACCTGATAGCAGTGGGTTTTTTGTTTGGTTTGGTTTTATTCTTACTTTATGATTTTCTACATATCATAAGAGAAGTGTGTGCTCTTTTTTAAAAAGTATATATAATTTAGAATCATCTGTGCCACTGCTGACTAAGTTATTATAGTACTCAAGGTTTGTTTGGAAAAGATTTTTTCAGTATGGCATTTTCAACTTCATGGTAGAATAGGAATAAAAACTAACTGAAAATCTGGAGACCTGGATTCTGATACCATTTCCACCTCTTAGTAGCTATTTGACCTAGGGAATGTTAATTGGCCTCTCTGAACCTTTGTTTCCTCATCTTTAAAATGGAATAGTTAGCTAAATGATCTCTGGGAGGCTTCCAGGCTCTGTAGAGCTGTGATTTTTGTTACTCTATGCTGAGTTATTCTTTACCTTTGCAGACAGTTCCATTATAACTGTGAAATAATTAGCCTATAAAGAACACCTCAAGGCATATTAAAACTTCCTTTTGTTGGTAGGAATTTAAGTGAAGCTAGATAGCCATAGGATTTTTTATGATCCCAAAATATTTAAGTATAGGGTAGATTCATTCATTCATTCCAGAAGCAGCATAAGTGTTTTTGAACACATATGAGTGTGCATTGTTAGCTTGGCATACAAAGAAGAATATTTTATTTGGCAGATTAAATATGTTCAGCTCTGTAAGGTGCAATCCAATTTTTATGGTGAAATTTGGGGGGGGGGCATAAATTTTTTAATGTATTTCATTATACAAAGAATGAGAAAAGATGTTACTTTATCCTATGTATGATCTGTCATTTCTTGTTGTTAGGTGCTGTAGAAGCTATTCCAACTCATAGTGACCCTGTGTGCAAAACAAAGCACTGCCTGGCTCTACATTATCCTTACAATCCTTGTTATGCTTGAACTCACTGTTGGAGCCACCTTCTCAATCCATCCTGCTTAGAATCTTCCTCTTTTTCACTGACCTCCTATTTTAGAAGGATAATGTTCTCCAGGAATTGACCCCTCCTGATAACACACCCCAAATATGTGAGATAAAGTCTCACCATAATTTTTTCTAAGGAGCATTTTGACTGTACTTCTTCCAAGGCAAATTTATTTGTTATCTTGGCAGTCCATGGTATATTCAGTACTTTTCCCCAACATGGAACTCAAAGGTAGCAGTTGTTCTTCAGTGCTTCTTATTCTTCCTTATTTTTCTGTCCAGCTTTCACACGCATACGAGGCTATTGGAAACACCATGGCTTGGGTCAGGCTCACCTTAGTCTTCAAGGTGACGTCTTTACTTTTCAACACTTTAAAGAAGTCTTTTGCAGCACATTTGCCTGATGTAATGCATCTTTTGATTTCTTAACTGCTGCTTTCATGAGTATTGCTTGTGAATACAAGTAAAATGAAATCCTTGACAACTTCAGTTTTTTATCTATTTGTTATGATTTTGCGTATTGGTCCAGTTGTGAGGGTTTTTGTTTTCTTTATGTTGGGTTATAATCCATAATGAAGGCTGTGGTCTTTGATCTTTGTCTATAAGTGCTTCAAGTCCTCTTCATTTTCAGTAACAAGGGTGTGTCATAGCATCAGGCAGGTTGTTAGTCTTTCTCCAATCGCCATGCCATGTGCTTTTTGTTATAGTCCAGTTTCTCAGATTATTTGCTCATCATACAGATTGGATAAGTATGGTGAAAGAATATAACCCTGACACACACTTTTCTAGACTTTAAATTACTCGATATCCCCTTGTTCTGTTCAAAAGACTGCCTCTTGGTCTATGTACAGATTCTTTATGAGCACAATTAAGTGTTCTAGAATTTCCATTCTTCACCATATTACACATAATTTGTTCTGATCCACACAATCAAATGCCTTTGCATGGTCAACAAGATGCAAGTAACTATTTTTGTGGTATTCTTTGTTTTCAGCCAGGCTTCATCTGACATCAGCAATGGTGTACCTGGTTCCACATGCATTTCTCAGTCTGGCTTGTTTCTGGCAGTATACTGTTGCAGCTGCTTTTGAATGATCTTCAGCAGAATTTTCCTTGCATGTAGTATTAATAGTATTGTTTGTTAACTTCCACATTTGGTTGGATCACCCTTCTTGGGAATGGCATAAATTAGGTCTCTTCTAGTGATTTGGGCAGGCACCTGTCTTCTGAATTTCTTGGCATAGAAGAATGAGCACCTACAGTGCTGCATCCATATGCTGAAACATTTCAATGGATATTCCTTCAATTCCTGGAGCCCGGATTTTTGCCAGTGCCTTTAGTGAAGTTTAGATTTCTTCCTTCAGTACCATCAGTTCCTGATCATATGTTACCTCCTGAAATGGTTGTATGTCTACCAATTTGTTCTGATACAGTGACGCTGTGTATTCCTTCCATCCTCTTTTGGTGTTCAGTCATTTAATAATTTCCCTGTAGAATCCTTCAGTATTGCAAGTGAAGACTTTGATTTTTGTTTTAGTTCTTTCAATTTGAGAATTGATAAATGTGTTCTTCCCTTTTGGTTTTCTATTTCCAGCTCTTTGCACATGTCATTATAATACTTTGTCTTCTTGAGCCTTCCTTTGAAATCTTTAGTTCAGCTGTGTTGTCTCATCATTTCTTACTTTTGCTTTAACTACTTGTTATGGATAGAGTTGTGCCCCCTCAAAAATGTGTGTAGCGTGTGACTGGGCCATGATTCCTAGTATTGTATGATTGCCTTCCATTTTGTGATTTTTCTATATTGTAAATCCTAATCTCTGCCTATGGTTAATAGACTGGATTATGTTAAAGAGGATTCAGATGAGACTGTAACATCCTTCTTAAGATTACCTCCCTCTTCTAATCCGGAGGGAGTTTCCCTGGATTGGTGCTTACTACCACACAACAGCACAGCCTGAAATTGATCAAACATGCACTCAAGATGTGTTGATAATTACTGGTGATTCGAATGTGAAAGTTGGAAACAAAAGAAGGGTAAGTAGTTGGAAAGTATGGCCTTGCTGATTTAGAAACACACCTAATACCGCATGATAGAATTTTGCAAGATCAACAACATTTTCATTGGAAATAACATTTTCAACAACATAAACAGTGACTATACACATGGACTTCACTGGATAGAAGTCACAGGAATCACGTTAACGATATACGTGGAAAGAGATGATAGACAAGTTCAGTACCATCAGTAGGAATAAGACCAATGGCCAACTGCAGAACTGTCATCAATTGCTCATATGCAAATTCAGGTTAAAGCTGAAGAAAATGAAAACAAGTCCACAAGAGCCAAAGTATGACCTTGAATATGTCTGACTTGAATTTAGACCATCTCAAGAATAGATCTGATGCATTCAATGCTAATGACAGAAGACTAGGTGCTTTATGGGATGATGTCAAGGATATCATACATAAAGAAAGCAAGAAATATTAAAAAGACAGGAAAAAAAATAAAGACCAAAATGCTGTTCACAATGGACTGACACTTGCTCTTGAACATAGAGTAGCCAAAACAAATGGAAGAAATGAAAGTAAAAAGCTGAATAGATTTCAAAGTGCTGCTTAAGAAGACAATGTCAAGTATTATAATGTGCAAAGACCTGGAGTTAGAAAACAAAAAGGGAAGAGTAGCTTCAGCATTTCTCAAGCTGAAAACAATGAAGATAAACTTCATGCCTTCAGTTGCAGTAGTAAAAGACTTTATGGGCAAAAATTGAACAACACAGAAAGCAGTAAAAGAAGATAGAAATAACACACAGTGACTATACAAAAAGATTTCATTAGTGTTCAACCTTTTCAAGAGGTAGCATATGATCAGGAACCCGTAGTACTGAAGGAAGAAGTCCAAGCTGCGCTATAGGCATTGGTGAAAAACAAGGCTCCAGGGATTGACAGACTACCAACTGAGATGTTTAAACAAACACATGTGGAAGCACTCATTCTTCTACACTAAGAAATTTGGAAGACAACTGCCTGACCGCTGACTGAAGGAGGTCCATATTTGTACCCTTCCAAAGAAAGGTAATCCAGTGGAATGTGGAAATTATTGAACAATATCATTAATATCACATGCAAGTAAAATGTTGCTGATAACAATTTGAGAATGTCACAGCAGTACATTGACAGGGAATGGCCAGAAATTCAAGTGGGATATGGAACCAGGGATATCATTGCTGATGTCAGATGGAATTCGACTGAAAGAGGAGAATATCAGAAAAATGTTAATTTGTGTTTTATTGACTATGAAATGGCATTTGGCTGTGTGGATCATAACATTTCAAAGAATGGGAATTCCAGAACACTTAATTGTGCTCATTAGGAACCTGTACATAGACCAAAAGGCAATTTTTAGTACAGAACAAGGGGATACTACACAGTTTAAAGTAAGGAAAGATATATGTCAGAGTTGTATCTTTCACTGTGGTTATTTGGCCTGTGTGCTGAGCAAGTAATCCAAGAAGCTGGACTGCACAAAGAACAGGGTATCAGGGTTGGAGGAAGACTGATTAACAGTGTGTGGTAAGTAGACGACATAACTTTACATGTAAAACCTGGACAGTGAATAAGGAAGACTGAGGAAGAACTAATCCCTTTGAATTGTGGTGCTGGAAAAGAGTACTTATTATACCATGGACTGCCAGAAGAAGGAAAAAATCTGTCTTGGAAGAGGTACAGCAAGAATGCTCCTTAGAGGGGATGATGGCAAGAATTTATCTCATGTACTTTGGACATGTTTTCAGGGGAGACCAGTCCCTGTAGAAGGACATGATGCTTGGTCAAGGGTCAGTGAAAAAGAGGAAGACCCTCAGTAAGATGGATTGTTGTAGCCACCAATGACCTCAAGCATAGCAATGATTGTGAAGATGGGACAGGACCGGGCAGTGTTTTACTTTATTGTGCATGGGCTCGCTTTGAGTCAGACTGGCTCAATGGCATGCAAAAACAGCAACAATGTTTCTTAGATGCTTCTTGATTTTTATATATTTGATTGACCATCCAGATAGCTAAGCAGCTTAAGTTGGTATTGCTTCTTGTCTTGTCCAACTTACGAAATTAGAAAATGCATTGTTTCCTCCTACTGCCTCTTTTCTTAATAAATTGCGTATCATTTTGAGGGCTTAACTAAAACTGAGAGAGAATTAGACTTACGCTTGATATGAGTTGGAACCAATTCAATGACACCTAACAACAACTATAAACTATATAGAATCCAAAAGTTTCACTATATTATTGTGATGTGTAAATTCTGCCTTAAAATTACAATTTCCAGACAGTCTAGTCCATATTTGATTTTTTAATATTGTATTCAGGAAGGTAGAGTACATGATGTGTTGAACCGAGCTGCACAGTTTTTGTTGTTTTTAATTTTTTTCTGTAATTGTAGTGAAAACATATAACAACGCATTTGCTAGTTTAACAGTTTTTACATGTACAATTCAGTGATGTTGATTGTGTTTATCATATTGTGCAACCATTACTAGTATCCTGTCCCAAATGATTCCACTACCATTATGTGGATATATGTGTTGGCTGGGTCTTCCAAGAAGCAGATGCTGAGATGGAATTAGAGCTCTGACAGGAGAAGAATGGTAACATCTGTGAAAGATAAAAGGGAGTGGGAGCAGAATTGAGCAGGGAAAGCTTTCAGGTGTGATGCTGATCTGATGATTATGAAGGGAAAGAAGGAGAAAGTAGGATTGTACAGAGAGAGCCTGAGACTACAATGCAGGTCTGACAAAGACTTGGCCAACACAATGGGGAATTCAAGAGCATAGATCACCTATTAGAGAAGACTCCACTAGGCAGAAATGGCCAGGCCCTTGTGCTCTCTCACTGTGTTCAGTCATTTGCTGGTACCGCCTGGTAGGAATCTGGCTTTGGTTCAGAGGCAGAGGAGGATGCTGATGGATTCACAGCTGGAGGCTGTCCACTAATTGCACTCCGTGTAACTGAAAGGCATGCTCTTTCTTGAAGGGAGACCCAAGTTGCCAACTCCATGGTGGCCACAAGGTCTAAGACTCACCCTCGCATGTTGTATTTACAAAATGCAGGAAGCATGTAATCAGCCCATCAGGGTCAAACAATGAGAGATTTCACATTTTGACAGAGTATTTTGTGAAATTTACTGTTTTTGAATCTTTTATTTTGAAAGAATATTTTAAAAAGGGATTCTGTTTTTTGCTTTTAGTTTAATACGGAAGTGTACAGATGTGTCTACTCTGTTTATCACTTGAAAAAGTCTAACAAAGATGTTTCATGCCATATCCAAATAGATATAAACATATTGATAGCTTTGTATATTCAAAAATGAACCATATTAAAACGAAGAACACTGTAATATTGTTTGGCAGATTTCTTCGTTCAACAAGACACAAGCTTTAGCACACTTCTAATGCTTTCCCCACTCTCATCTTCATGTTTTCTTACCATTACCTAGCAATTCTCCTCCAGATAATTATTATTCTTTCACACTGTTTCTTCATTTTAATTAATGTTTGTTCATAAATGCATGAAATTTCACAGCAGCATGGTCACCAGTTACTTAAAGTTAAGCATCATCAGTTTATTTTCCCAACACCATTTGTCATGTGCGGACTCTCTCTACTTCATTTATATGCTAGTTGACAACCACCTAAGATCTCCAGCCTAGTCAGATGCTGTAATTTTGCTGCCATCTGTTTACTGCCTCTGTTTGGCTCAAAGCCATCACTTTTACTTTCCTCTTCATCGATGTGTACGTCGTCTGATTCCCACATTGCCTTTCCTGGTTCCATCTGATCTGCCCTTGTGTTCAGTGTTTCAAAACAGCTCTACTGTGATGCTTCCTAGCCTCCTCCATGCTCGTCCTTGCTCTCCTTGGTAGGATACAACTCAATTAATGTGTAATAAGTTGGGTTTTTGTTAGCTAGATCCATTGCCATTGTCTTGAATGATAAAGAAGTATTTATTTTTAGAAGTAGGGCCTATGGCCTCATTATTGTTTTAACTTATTAAGTCCAGATACTTTCTGGTTTCTGTGTCCCAAAACTAAAAATTTTTCCTAATACATCAAAGTTGGAAGGTTCAGCCCAACTTTGCTCCAACATAAACTAGAGATAGCATTTGGATGACAATCACATCATCTCAAGAAGACAGTCCAAGTAAGGTGGTCAGCTCAGAGTGATTCTGGGTCCCAAACAGGTTGCTAAGTTTAGAAATCTAACATTTGGTTAAGCATAACTGGAAGAAATTAGAATAGGGTGGTAATATTCAACCGAGAAAATAATCGTCTTTGGAAAAAGTAAAGAATCTAGTTCCATAAGTGAAATTTTTTCCCGTGAGAACATTTTGTCTTATGCAAGAAATTTTCCGTATGTAGTAAAACCTGCAAAAGGCAAAAACTGTATAAGGTGAAAACCTGTCAAAGAAGGAAAACTCAAATATTTTCCACTAAATAATGATAGAAAAGTGATGACTGCACCCTGTTGAAGGTAGAGAACACACAAGACTGGAAAAAAACAAGGCAATCCCATAGAACTCTGACTCTCAGAAGTTTCACTGTATTTGTTTATTGTGATGTGTAAATCTTGCCTTGAAGTTACAGTTTCCAGTACATATTTCCTTTTTATTTTTTAATATTGGATTCAGAAAAGTAAAGGACATGGTGTGTTGAACCAGTCTAGGAGGTTTTTGTGATTTTGTTTTTAACTGTCTTTTTTTGTAATTGGAGTAAAACTATATAACAGAATATTTACCAGTTCAATAATTTTTTAACGTAAAATTCCATAACATCACGTCCATTGTGTTGTGCAAGCATTACTGTGATCCTTTTCCAGCTTATTCCCCCCCCTGATAATAGAATTCAGTGCTTCCTAGGCAATGACTCTCTCCGTCCCCCTCCTTTCTGTCCTTGGTGACCACTAATGACCTTTGGTCTCTATACATTTGTATATTACAGATATTTCAAGTAAGTGTGATCATAGAATATTCGCCCTTTTGTGGCTGACTTATTTCACTCAGCACAATACTTTCAAAGTTTATTCATGTTGTGGCATGTTTCAGAAATTCATTTCTCTTTATGACTCAGTAATATTCCATCATGTACCTGTATATACCACATTTTGCTTATCCATTCGTCTGTTCATGGGCGCTTAGATTTATTCCACCTTTTGGCTATTATGAGTAGTGCTACAGTGAATGCTGGTGTATTGCCTTTTTCCTTGTATATTAACACATAAGAAGATGAATAACAAACTTAAATAAACATGTTTGTGTCATCTGTCAGCTGCATCTTATCCAGTGGTATACCCATTGTTTGGATGCTATACTATCCCTTTCTGGATGTGAAGGTCATTATGATAATTCTTCAGTGTTTTCTTAAGCTATGACATATTTTGAAAAGTTTGATTGAAGCGAACATATTTGGAGAGACATTTCACTCCCAAATGATAAACATAGTTTGGATGTGTGATCAGCTTTATGTGTTTTATTATGGATGAGACTTACCTCTTAAAAGAGGAATATGTGGTAGGCAGCCTCCAAGATAGCCTCCAGTGATTCTCACTCTCTGCTATTCACACCCTTATATAGTCTCCCCCCAGACTGAAAAGGACAGACCTATACAGCAGATCTGAGAAAGTATGACTTCCAAGACTAGGTCATAACAGATATTATGGCTTCAACCTTGATCTTGGTTGGCTCACTCCCTCTTGAGGAATTTAGCCGCCATGTCATGAGGATAGTCAACCAGTCTTATGGGGAGTCTGTGTGGTGAGTCAGCACCAACTTGTAAGCAGTTCCCTCCGAGCCAGAACACCTCAGCTAAGCTACCCTTGAATTCCTGGCACCAGGAACTATGAGATAATAAATGCTTGTTGTTGTTTTAAGCCCGTAAGGTTTGAGATGATTTATTACTCAGCAATGATAACACACAGTATCCTAATCCTGACATATGAATTGAGGCATGAAAGCATATCCCATGTTTTAAGTCTGTGTTTCAGACCTGGACATTGTTAAGAGTTTCATTATTAATAGCTTTGTGTTCCTTTTCTGATAACCAATTAAATACTGAACAAAAAAAAATCAGTCATCCATTCTTTTAGAGTTTCTTACTGCCCTTAACAATTCTTCCTTTTACTTCTAGAAGAATGTGAAATCAGCAAAATAGTATGAATTTCATAGATGTGGTTGCAACTTCTTTGTTGCTTAAAAGCAGTAGTTTTGCTTTTCTTGGGTAGAAGAAAGTACTGAATCTTATTATTTTATGCAACTTTTAATATTGCCTAGTCTAGTGACTTTCCAACACTTTTGTAAGTAGAATCCTTTTTATTACACATAAATTTTAAATGGAGTCCTAATGTCCAAAGCTTAAGTAATACTTGTAATGAATTAAGGCATTTTGATGTACACAAAAATTTGAAATGGGTGATTATGGACAGTAATTATAATCTTACATCATCCGTGACACCCAATTATTTCTCCGCCTTGTGTTAGCTGTTGATTTATATGTTAAACTACACTGTGATAACAAATCCCGAAATCAGTGTAGGTTAATGCAGCAGAGCTAATATTTCTCACTCGTATCACAATCTGATATGGGTCAGACAATTCTCTTCCCATTCATAACTTAGGGACCCGGGTGCCTCCATCTCGTTGCATGGTTTGAAGCTGCCTCATGGAGTGGGAGTGGGTAGGAGGCAAAAGGAGAAAGGAGGGATGAAGAAGGGCACACACACTTAACCACATCAGCCTGAAAACTACATGAATAGTGTTGACTCACACGTGAGGTCACCATGAGTCAGATTACATTGACAGCAACTGGCTTGGAGTCCCTGGGTGACACAAACAGTTGACACACTGAACTACTAACCCAGAGGTTGCCAGGGGGTCCAGACAACCCAGAGGCCCCTTGAGAGGCCTGACAATCCACTTCTGAAAAATCAGCCACTGGAAACCTCATGGCGCACAGTTTTACCCTGACACACATGGAATCACAATGACTAGTTGACTCAACAGTAAATGATTTGGTTTATGTTTGTCAAAATTAGCTGCATGGACAATCTAATTGCAGGGGAGTCAGGGAAATATGAGGGGGCGTACGGATGTGAGAGAGCAGTAACAATCTCTGCCGAAATGAAAAATATTGCGAAAATGCACATAGGTAAGCAGGCAGTTATTTTTGTTTATTTATTTTAAGGCTTACCTTGAGTATCAAAATACTTTTCAACTAAACAGTCCTAAATCTGTTAATCTGCAGAGGGTGTACTGGTGCTTTTATGCTTTCCAGTTGATACGTAACACATACAATTGTGCATTTGGGGTTTTAATTTGTGGTTTGTGTATTTAATTCCTATTAAAACGGGAATTTTTAACTAACATAAAGCAAATAGCTATGAAGTCCATGGAAACAGTGCTTTTTCTACTGCTCTGTCCCCATGAAATCTCAAACACATTTATGTATCCAGCAGCATCCTAAATCAAGTCATGAATATTGGTAAAATTCCGTGTTACTTCCAGGGTTGACTTATATAGATAGGAAAGCCTGAGAGTGCTGACTGCCCGTTGCAGTATATCTTATTCTGGATCCTAAAGGGATTTCAAACTCAGATGCTTGCAGGAGACAAACAGATCATGGGAATGTGAAAAGCAGACCTGAGTCATGCCACAAAGACTGGGCATCTGTGCTCAGCTCTAGCTGAAGGTGGCCATGCCAGAAGAAGGGCCAAGGGCCCACAAAATCTATTATTATTATTTTAAGAGAAGCCTTACTCTACCTACATATAAACAAATGTCTGTAATATCAGATTGTTAAAAGATTTCACATGCTTCCAAATTTGGCACGGGAAATTGATGGCAATTCCAGCACGATGGCCTGTAGCGGAAGTGCAAAGATGGTAGTGCTGCAACAGTGCCAACCAAGACCGGCGTTGTACACCACAGCAGTCTTCAGTTCCCACTGGGTCCAGAAGGCATGGGAGGCGCCATCCAGCTCTGCTAAGTGTGTCTGCATCTGAATTAGACCCCGGAGGCCCGGGTCCTAGTTCTAAAATACATTTCAGATGTGTTTTATTTACCTTTTGGGCATAGCCTTTATTTGTCCCTCAGCTTATTTTAACAGTGTAGAGCCTTTTGTGCTCCATGTCGCTATACTGAAAAGAGGACAAACATAAAAATAGGGATGCCCTGAGGGCAGTAGACAACAGAAATGAAGGCTTGGACAAAACTGGGGTGAGAGCCCGGCAAGAATGAAACTCAAGTGCTTTGGCACTGTCAGTAGGAGTAATTGTATTACCACTGACATAGCAAAGCACCGATTCTGGAGTCACTGGTTGCGCATTTCTTAAGAGCTACATCAACCCCACCCAAAGTCACATACATAAAGCAACCTCTTCCATTTTCAAAGGTGGAGAGAACATGGCACATTCTCTTTGTTCCTCTCATTCTGACCTTGTACTTAGTCTTGCAAAACTGAATTGTTAGACTTCACAAAATCTCCTGGACCCCAGTTGGGTGCACAGGTTATTCCCTTAGCTATTCACTGGACATTCTGTCTCCTGATTTAAATCCTGTTTTGCAGTGCACAGGTGTTATAAATGGGTAGGTGTAATATGATGCTGATACATACTGCATAGAAGTATAGTTAGAGCCACTTAAAAGAAACTCTTTATGTCTACCAGGTTACGTGTAGTCATTGTAAATCCCTGTTAAGTGAAAAACATACCAGATAAACCCACCAGGTCCACCAACCATTGCTGCCGTCATCATCAGTGAGACCGTCTCGGGCATCCATGAAACTCTTAGTGGCAACACAAGATGTGGCAGCAGTGAGGGTTCTAGAAACAACCTCTGCCCCTGGAAAAGCTACAGATGGTTGCAAAAGCTCTTTTAATTAGCCTACTATTGACCCAGTAATAGCTTCTTCTAAGCAATTTGTTTATATTCCAGTCTAACCAGCTGGCATGGATATGCTGCTTAAGGACCACATAATAAAAGTCGTCATGGAAATACGCACCGTGTATGTCTAGTAGCAGATTTATAGACTGAGAAGTTCCGGTAGTTTTCTTTCTTTTTTTCTTTCACCAGATAAGGAAAATGAATAAATACACAAAATCTGAGAAACTGTTGTAAGTTCAACAAGGACCGTATCTCATTCATGATTTTGTAATCAACAAGTTTAAAATCCTTTAACTTCTGTTTTCAGAATTAGTTATCATTTTCACCTCTTGTTAAAAGTCCTTTACAAAATTCATCAATAAGGTATGAGCCATTTTTTTTTTTTTGTACAATATTTTTTTAGCAATGCTGAAAGTTCTATAATGAATTGCTACTAAGAGGCAATGAGCAAGTATATGTTTTAGAAGAACTCAATGTGGCTGTGCTTTGCCAAAAAAATAGGAAGCCCAAAGAACAGAGATATTTGTCTTTGCACAATTTGGGACACCTTAAAGAAATTGTCAGCCAAAGAAGTCAGAACAAAGCAAAGAATCTATGTTAAAAACAGTTACATGCTTTCCATCTCATACCCTAGCAAGCTTCTGTAATGAAACCTTATAACATCTCAAATTATTTTATTTTCAATGCATTGTAGGAAATTCAATCTTGGCTTCAATGAACCCCATCTTACGGAATTGTGCTGTGGTTAGAGCAAAAAGTATTAAATTTCCAATGTGAGTTGTTTGTAAATAAAGATCCTTCTTCAGATGATTCACTTAACTCCATTCACTCAAATTTGCAGTAATCTTAGACAATTGGATTTAGTCAAAGACAACTCCCTCTTTCAGATTCCTTCTAAGTCTCGCCCTCTGGTAGTTACATGAACTCTCTTACAGATCTGTTGCTTCATTTGATGACATTAATTCGGCAAATAGTGACAGTGCTATTAACAGAAAGTCAGGGGAGGGGGTAAATCCAGCTCAAGAAGGAGCATATGTAGTTCAGACCACACTCGTCCAGTGTGTCTTGGTGGTGTGTGTAGCACCCTGCTGGATGTTCAGGGAGGTGGTTTGTTAGCAGGGTGAGGTGACTACCCTGGAGCAGCCACTTCTGCAAATAAGCACACGCAAGTCACCTAGTTAGAAGTTCAAGGCAGTATGAGTTTATGCATCAAATAAGTGACAACAAAGTAAATCTGGATGCGTTTCAGAGCAGAAAAACGGAGGAAAGCAGCATGAAGACATGGGAAGAGCAGTGGCTCTAGGGTCAGAAAGTCTTGGAAGGGCATCTTGTAGTCCCCATTTCATAACAGCAGCATGGTCTTGAGTTACTTAATGCCACTGAGCTCCAATTTCCTTATCTGCAAAACAAGGATCAAATGCCTTTTTTACAAGGTTGTTACGATGATGAGATAAAAAGCCCGAAGTCTGTGCTGTGCAGGAGGCGCTCAGTAAGTGGTAGCTGTTGTTACTATGACTGCAGTCCCTTGGTGATGCAAATGGTTACTGCACTCACTTAATAACCAAGAGGTTGGAGATTTGAATCTACCCAGAGGCACCTTTGACAAAGGCACCATTGAAAATGCTACACCGCACAGTTCTACTCTGACACACATGGAACTGCCATGAGTCAACTTATTGACAACTGTTTTTGTTTGTTTGTATTGTTTGTGTTACTGTGGCTGTTGTGATCCAGCAGAGGCCAGAGTAGGGCAGCCAGTCTTCATGGGTACAATATCCTTGAACTTGAGGACAATGAAGAATTTAGTTAGGGCCTGGCTTTCAAAAGAGAAGACTATCCCACTAGAAATCTGTTTTAAAATGTGCTGAAGGGCTTTGAAGTATGTTGGTGTCTGATCACAGAGGACCTGGAATGATGAGAAGAGCAGTTCAGACTGTATTCTAGGGGCAGCTGGGAACCATTGGAATATTTTGATCAAGAAAGTGATGTAATGAAATTGATATTCTAAGACTCTTGTTCTGATAGACATACAACTCAGATGTGAAATGAGAGAGTCAAGAGGGAAGGTTGAGAAAGAAAGGGTAGATGATCGTTTTATTGAATATATATGGTGGATGTTTTAGACAACGGGTTGAGAGCTAATCTCTGATTCCACAAAGGAAAACTCTACCTACCTACCTTCGCACCTACCTGCCTGTCTGCCTGCCTGCCTGCCTACGTATCTACCTGTTTTCCTCTTGGTTGAAATAGAAAGTGGTAATGTAAAAGAACTCTTCAGAATTCTGAAGACGCTAATCTAGAACAACCAAACTGTCATCTTGAGAAAGAATTGTGGTGCTGACAGAGGAGGTCTCAGAATGCAAATTCTGTTTGGAAGAATATTTTTTTCTCTTCACAAGCATGTGTATTATTTTCTGTCCTTTCCCTACACCCTTCTGCACTTAGGGTAAAACTCATAATGGATAAAGTTCAGATGATTCAGACTTAAGGCCTGATTGCTGCCTAAAACTACCCATTCAAATTCATTTTTGCTAAAACCAGACCTTCTTACAATGGGAGCCATTTAAAATAAGCTCTTCTGTGAACATTTGAACATCTGTAAGAAAATATACAGGAGCCCAGTTTTCAATCTGAAAAGTTGTATCCAAGATAATCCAGTTGCCTTGACAGTTGAGGATGGGCCAGGGAAAGGTGATTTCATTTTGGCAGATCCCTTATTCCATAGAACTGTCTTTTGCCTCATGAAAGGATCTGCTGCCTCCACAGTGGGTATGTGAGAGCAACCAAAGCTACATCTACAGAGCCCTGGGACCTGATTCTAGTGACTTCCAATAAGAGCTCAGTAAATCTAAAAGCAGGAATTTTTCTAGACTTGTATCTCTTCAGCATGCCATTCTTATTAAGGAACATTCTGGGAATCATGTGGCTCTCAAAGAGTTAGTTTTTGTTTCCAGTTAATTTTCAAAAAATGTTAAGCTTCAAGTCTAACATTGGCCAAGCCCTTTAAAAAGATCCATAGCACCACCATTTAATTTTTACTGAGTACAGTGTTAATAAAAATATCCAAATTCTGGCTTACATGGAAATGACATGTTCCAAGAAAATATCTAAGACCTGTATTCCCAGCATGTGAGTGAACTGTGGCATCATGTTCACTACTGGATTGCTGTCATGTTTATTGTATACTGCTTTACCTTGCTTGGCTGGGATGAATTCTGTGACCTGTAACTGATACATGTGGTTTTAACTTGAGTAGATTTTTTTTTTTTTTCTGTGAAAAGACAGCTTTAGATGGAAGAGATTTGAGGATTAGAGACTACAGAAAGCTTTGATGTCCATGTACCTGTGCTTACCGGATGTGTCTCAGATTGGTTGGCCTTTTCACTGGTTACTTAAAGTGTTTTCTGAAACTTGGCAAACAGTTGCTGATTAGCAACAAACTTTTCTACAGTGGACTGTTAGGCTGGATTTTATTAAACTACACACAAATGCTGGCTTGAGGATAAACTGCCAATCTCAGCCTCAAATCTGACTCGAAGCTCAAAATCAAGCTTCTACTTAATATTATTGCTAGAACCCGTTTTTAACTACCTGGCATGAATTCATCTAAATTCAGTGTTTTTGTGGCAAAATGTATGCATATCTTCAGCTCAAGACATAAGATTTTCTGTCTTTATAATTTTGTATTATGAAAAAATGTGTACTTGTTTAAGAACTCCATACATATAATATGTTAATCAGAGAAAACGAAAGTCTCCTGTAATCCAGCTTCTCAGAAAACTTCTCTCTTGCTCTTTTAGAGAGTGCTTTTCCCTGTTTTTTTCTCTGTAAGATTGCTGACATACAAGCACGTGTATTCATTAAAACAACTTCACTGTACTACTATCCTTCTACAACTTACTTTTCTCTTATGTATCTCTTCTTGCTGTTGTAAACAGTTAACATGCTCAGCTACTAACCAAAAGGTTGAAGGTTCGAATCCATTCAGAGCTGCCTCAGAAGAAAGACCTGGTAATCTACTTCCAAACAACTAGCCACTGAAAACCCCACAGAGCACAGTTCTACTCTGACAGGTGGAGGTGCCCTGCATCGAACTAACTCAACAGCAACTAGCTATCATATCAATTCCTATTGTATCTTTTTGACAGATCAATTTTATTCCTTTGTAGAGTTGCCTATAGTTTATTTGGGCAGTCCTCTATTGATGGACATTTACATATTATACTAATATCCCCCTTTTAATTTACATGCAGTAAAATTCACTCTTTTGGTATAAAATTTATGAGTTTTGATGAATGAGTACAGTAATGAAACCACCACCATAATCAAGTTACCAAACTGCTCCATCACTATGTAAACTAAAACTATCCATCTGTAGTCAGCCCCTTCCTATAACCCACACCCTGACAAACACTGAGCTGTTTGTTATCTATCCCTACAATTTTATCCTTTCCTGAATTTCTTAAAAAGTGCAAACATACTGTATCTAACGTTTTGAATACAGCTTCTTTCACTTAACATAGCGCATTTAAGAGTCTTTCATCCATGTTATTACATGTATCAGTATTTCATTTCTTTTTATTGCTTAGTAGCCTTCCAGGATGTGGAGGTACCAGTTTTCTTACTATTAACCAGCAGAAGGACATTTTGGTTGTTTCTATCTTTGAAATTATAAAGCCACTGTAAGTACTCATATATAGGTTCTTGTGTGAACGTAAGCCTTATTTTACTTGGGTAAATACCCAGAGGTGGAATTGCTGGGTCATATTGTTAAGTGCTGTTTGGTTTTAATTTGCATTTCCCTAGTGATGAATAATGCTGAACATCTTTTCATGCACATATTAATCGTTCATATATCTTCTTAGGGGAAGTCTCTGTTAACATCTTTGTTCATTTTTTAATTGGGTTGGTTCTTATTGAGTTTCTCATTATTTGAGTATATGTTCTAGGTACCAGTTCTTTTTCAGATGTTGCTTTGCAAATATTTTCTTCCAACCTGTGCTCTTTGTCTTCTTTCAACTGTATCTTTTATAAAATGTTAAATTTTGACAACATCCAATTTATACTTTTTAATGGATAGTTATTTTGGAATCATATCTAAGTACTCTTTGATTAGGGCCTCAAAGATTGTCTTTGTTTTCATCTATAAGTGTGATAATTGTTGCTCTTACATTAGGGTTTATGATTCATCTAGAGTTCAGTGTCATGTAAGTTGCAAGTTATGGGTTGAGGTTTATTCTTTTTGCTTATGGATACTTGTTTTAGCACCATTCATTGAAAAGGTTACCCTTTCTTTATTGAGCTGCCTCTCCACATTTATCAAAATTAGTGGGTTATACTCATGTATGTGTGGATATATTTCTAGACTCTTTGTTTCAGAGGTATAGATTGTAAGGGCCAACCAGATTGCTTCTAAAGTGTCCCCAAGAAATGAAGCTACCAAATCCCATTTAGACCACATTCTTATTTATAGCTTAGTAAAGTCTAAGTGAAAACATTCTGTAGTGAATTTAAACTCAGGTCATAAAAACTTCCATTGTATAAACTAGAGGTCTCCAGTGTAGGGGGCACATACAAGATGATCTCAGAGGGGATGGAGAAAAATATGAGCACTTCAGGGTTGCTGTCTGGGACCCTGACTACTTGTTTACTAAAAAGGCCGTGTCTCATTCCCATTTTCTGTCTTTCGGAGCACTTTAATAGGATGTGGTGCCAACCAGAATGGGTCAGGAGGGAAGAGTAAAGTTAATGAAAAGCAATGTGTGCGCCCTTAGGTTTAACTTTTTTTTTGGTAATATTTCTCCAAATATAAAGATTGGTTGGTATTGACCATTTCCAGATTCTCCTTAATAGAGAAAGTGTGACATTACAGAATGGTTCGCTACCATATATATATGCTTGCCACACCTGAAGGGAAATTTTACAGCTCAAAAACATTTGATATTTAACTCAGAGTAATAGAATTTTTTTAATACTAAATGCATACTTGTCATCTTCTATTAGAACAGAGTATTAGAATCTACCTTTTTCTTTTCAACCTACAGGATCCCAAAGCAAGGGGCGAATTTTATGTAACACACTTTTTGGTTTAGAAATGGTTCCGAAGATCCAGCCAGTTACCTGCCTTTCATCTCCAATTTGCTAATTTACTATACACTGTCACTACCTAATCTTCACAAGTCCTGAGGACATTTTATCAACTAAATGAATCAACTCTGTAGCAGAAGTCAGAAAAAGTTATTTCTGCAACTTGGAAAGAGCTAAGCACTCCCCTCCCTTCCCTTACCCCTTAGTAGTTAACCTATAAAATCCTTGAACAGGGACATCCTAGAACCTTGAGATGATCTTCCTTCCATCCACCCCTTCCTCTCCTCCTTCCTTCTATATCCTGTAAGTACATTTATCTGTGTTTTGAATAAATCAGAAGAATGTGACACAGTTCCTTCCTGATAGTGTAGGTGGACAGAATGTACACATCCACAAAATGGATAAATAATACGATGGTATAATTCAGAGTTCTCTACAAAATCTAGTTTTATCAAGCTCAACTGAGACTTCTTTTTTGACCAATGAAATAAAATAGTAGTGATCTTTTATCCAACATGCAGAGGGAGAGAGAAAAAGAGAAGTTAGTGGATAAAATTGTAAGCATCTTCTCTCATACATTCTCCTCAAAATTTTTACACTTGGTACCCTAACTAAAAAACTAACCACTGCCGTCAAGTCAGTTCTGATTCACAGGGACCCTATAGGACAGAGTAGAACTGCCCCATAGGGTTTCTAAGGAGCACCCGATGGATTTGAATTGCCAGCCTTTTGGCTAGTGTCTGTAGCACTTAACTGTCACACTACCAGGGTTTCCACGAATCTATCCTTAAAAACCCATTGCTGTCCAGCCGACTTTGATTCAAACACCCTGCAGCGACTGTATCGGACAGAGTAGAACTGCCCCCACTGAGTTTCCAAGGAGCAACTGGTAGATTTGAACTGCTAACTTTTTTTATAGCAGCTAAGCTCTTAACCACTAGGCAACCAGGGCTCATAGTTTATTCTAGAAGGGGAAGAAATTTATAATCTGAATTAGAACAAAAATGTAGTCTTTATATTTGAGTAACTGCTGTAGCAACAAACATAAACAATACATGGAATTATAGGTGTTGGGAGCTGAGCAGAAGTTCTCTAATTGTCTTATCCAGGCCCGTCAGGAAACTGACCTTGGACAGGTTAACTCATTTTCCTGAGGTCACTGTCTCAGACACTTCAGGTTACTGCCACAGACAGTCAAAAGTATGTATGGGCCCCAGTGATGCAGAGGCTTCTTGAAAGAGGCAGATAAAACATGGCCTGGCAAGACAGGAAGAATTGGGTAGGATGAGGTGATGTGTTTACAGAGCTTTCAAGGTTAGTCACCCAGGCAAACAAATCCATGATTCTAGACAGGGATCTCAGTTAGAGACTAGTCTTTTCAAGACTGGTGAAGTCAATTAGGAGCTCAAGGGGCTCTGTTACACACGTATATATTAATTCTGTCAGGTCGTTAGGGCGACAGTTAATACATGGCTGCTTTTTGTGTGTGTGTGATCCCATTACTGCTTTAAAACAGTCAATCACACCCATCTCATTTGGCCAGAGAAGTTATTTTATAACTTCACACTTTTACTAGTGGGGAAAATCTGGAAAGAGTTTAGTAACCGTTTCCAACACTGGAGTTTGTTATTTTCTATTCCTTGGTTTTGTTTTGTTTTATTCTCTCCTCTCCCTTTCTTTTTCTTTAATTGCTGACATTTGAAAGTTTGAGTTTCATTAAGCTTCTTTCTCTTGCCCTGGGCACACCCTTTTCTGGTGCCCTCTAGAACCAGTTGCCACCACCCCGATTGCCTGGCAGTTCTGCAGTGTCTCAGACGTTTTGAAGACTCTAACTACTAAAGCTATTTATGCAAATGAACCCACTGCTGTCAAGTTGATTCGGACTCCTAGTGACCAATAGGATAGGATAGAACTGCCCCATAGGCTTCCAAGGTTATGAATCTTCATAAAGAAGACTCCTACATCTTTCTTCCACAGAGAAGCCGGTAGGTTTGCATCACAGTCTTTGAGTTAGCAGTGTAGTGCTTAATCACTGCACCACCACAGCTCCTGTCTTAAAAATTGTTGTTATTAGGTGCTATTGAGTCAGTTCCGACTCATAATGACCCTAAAAGTCAGAACAGAATTGGCCCATAGAGTTTCCAAGGAGCAGCTGGTTGATTTGAACTGCCCGCACTTGGGTTAGCAGCCAAGCTCGTAACTGCTGTACCACCAGGGCTCTGTCCTAACAATCAGAGGCTAGAAAACAGCAACAGGATGGTAAACCAGTGTGGGTTTGTAGAAGTCACACTTGTCACTTCATTCTGGTGCCCACAAGTGGTAAGGAATTAATTCAGCCTTGGAGATGCCTTAGTGCCCTTATTTCATGTTCTCTGCTTCACTGCAAACCTGGTCTGTGGCTCAGATGCTGTAGAAAGACAGCATTAGGAACTCAAACGTAGCAATTTTGTTGATGTCAAGTCATCTGTTTATCTAACAAGTATCTACTGAATGTCTACTATGTGATAGGCATTGTGTTAAATGCTAGAAACATGTCTCCTTTGATACACAGTGATGGACCAGATGGACTCTCAAAGATGAATAAGACAAGTTCCTTGTTCAAGGAACTTGAATTGTGGTAGATTCTCCTATATAAATTGGTAGCCTTTTCTTTTTTGAATTTAAGTCTTTAGTCTTTATGGGATCTGTGGGTGGCACAAGCTCTAGGCTACTAGCTAAAAGGCCAGCAGTTTGAATTCACCCAGAGGCACCTCAGAAGAAAGTCCTGGTAATCCACTTCTGAAAGATCACTGCCATAAAAAATCCTATGAAATAGAATTCTACTCTGACATGGGATCCCACAAGTTGAAATCAAGACGACATCTGGTTTGGTTTTCTTTTAGTATTTACAGTGGAGATACTTTGCCCTGGGATAACCAGTGGTGTCTAAATAGCACAGTTTGGAGGTGAAAATTTGGGCTCTGAAGATGATGGTTAATGGGAAAGAGCTGTCTTCTTCCCATAAGCCAAAAAGCCAAGTGCCATCGAGTCGGATCCAATAAGAATGACCTCTAAATTGTACCTACTCGGTGTTCTCCATTAGTAAACCCAAGACCAAAAACACTTCTGACAAGTCAACTCGTAGTGACCCTACAAGGTAGAGCTTCTAGCACTGTACTGTATGAAAGCAGACTGCCATGTCTTTCTCCCAGGGAGCGCCTGGTAGGCTTGCACCACTGACCTTCTAGTTCACAGCCAAACACGTAACCACTGCATCACCAGGGCTCCTTTGTCCATTAGTAACACAGAGAATACTCGGTTTTCTTTGATGTGTTTGCTTTGGAAGTGTCTGTGCTTTTGGCATCAGTTAAATAGCAACTGTTTTTATGGATTACCAGAAATGTTTGCTTTTGTGTTGATTTTCTAATTTTGTTATAAAATGAACATCTTCATCTGTGCCTCATTCATGACAACTTGGAAACTGAGATATTTTTAAGTGTAAAATGTGATTTGAGAAATTGAAAAAACTTAGTGTGGGATTTGTATGAGCAAGTATAGATTTCTGCTTAAGAGGTGGCCTAGCCCTTCTGGGTGGCTCTTCCTCTGTTCCATACCCTCCCTTCTCCTTTTCATTCCTTCCCTTGTATTCCTAAGTATAATAATAGATGCTTGTAGCAGAGCAGCTGAGCAGGGCTGCAGAAATGGTCCCAGGTGGAACTGATCACACATGCCCCATCCAGCCGTGAGGAGATAAGGTGCACTGAGACCCGTGGGCCAAATGCGCCAGCCAGTCACAGAGCCCAAGCCGATGTTCTGTGGAAAAGCAATTTAGAAGCTGCACTAACATCGTCAGGTTACCAAGGACTGCTTTCTCCACACTCGCTGGAACCTTGAATAGTCTGGGACAACGTGTGATTACTGAGGTGGTGACAGGAAAGAGACAAAGGGACAGTGGAAAACCGTTTTTGCAGTAACATCGTTCCATGGTTCAACATAAAGCCTTATTTGGAATGGGTGAAGGCAAGGAAATGGTTGTTGGCATTAAAAATAGTCTTTTAATAAAAATACTGTCAGTGATAGCTGAAAAAGTCATAGAATATTTTTATTTTTTAAAATCTTGGCAGAAAGCAACTGGTGCATTTGCCATTGTATAACCAGTGTTTAAAGCAGGTAAAACCTAAAGTCTGTAAAGAACTGATAATCTGTTAACTTCCCATTTATTCATTCATCAAATATTGTTTGGTTGCCTCTGTTTTGCTTTCCATCAACATTTGCCATCCTTGGCTTCACTATCTTCTTCCAAATCAGTTGTGCTTTTTTCTTAAAAAAAAAAAAAAAAGATACTAAAGTCTATGTGTTAACTTGTTACCTAAAGCATGCTGGATGAGCAGCTTTTGGATTTCACTGTTGGGTAGCGTGTTTGGGCATTTGGTAGTTTGTTTGAGTTGATCACCTCCTTAGAGTTCTTTCCTGCTGCAAAAATTTAACCTAGGATCATTCATGTTGGGGAGGTAAGCAAATCTACAAGTCTTTGGGTTTCCTTGAGATGGCTAGAACTTGCCAGTTAGAACCAGTAAACAGTTGCTGTTGAGTCAGCTGGGAATCATGGTGGCCCTTTGTCAGAGAGAAGCTGTGCTCTGTAGTTTTGTGTCTGATTTTTCAGAAGTATATCACCAGGTCTTTCTTCGGATGAGCCTCTAGGTGGACTCCCACCTCCTCAGCTGCTTAGCAGCTGAGCCTGTCAACAGTTGCAGTTTTAGAACCACAGCCACAAGTACTTAATGAAAATAGGCGTCTTTGAAAACAGCAGGTTTTCATTGGTTGGTTGTTTCCAGATGCCCAAGCAAAGCTACTGCTGACTCTGCAGTTTACATTCCAAGCCAGCCTCAGATTTTTTTGAGTTAGAGAGTCTCTTAAGAACGCTCACTTGTCTTCAGCATGAATTTCTCCATGGTCCCCAATCCCTTACCCAGAGAGGTGTCCTAAAATGTCACAATGGCAAGAGGACACCAACGGCCATTCGTGGCACTGCTGTCTCTCAATATCTCTAGATTTGCCTCTGAAAGCACTCCAGATTGGCAGTAGGAGTTGCAATTATTAAGATTTCACCTCATTCCAAAAGAGATCCAAAGTGGTTTTGGTGCAGTGATAATGTCAAAGGAAAAAAATGTAAGAGTAGAAGATAAACTTAAGCTAAAGTTAAGATAAAATCACTGCATAGAATTTTAAAACATAAGAGAAATGTCATATGCTCCTGTATAATTATTGACACAGAGCTTCCTAGCAGCCAAATAAAAGAGGGAGCTAAGATTAGTTAGACTCTGAGACCATAGATGGGACTAACTGATAACCACATTTCTGCCTGCATAAACTTCACCTTCTAGGAGTAGGAGCTAAGTCTCCCACATGCTTATCATCTCCTGAAGCTATACCACTACTTGAGGTTCACGTGTGTCCCCACTTCCTTTTCCGAAAGCATGCCTTGGGAAGCTGGTGCCCTGATTTTTCCCAAGAGCACTGCTGAAGTCAAGGATTTATTGGAGTTACAGCTGCAGATGTCAACTCCGTATCTCAGCTTTGGCTATCTCAGCAATAATCATCTTTTAGGGGAACAAATTTAAATCAAGAGGCAAGAATGAGAAGTAGGGAAATAAACCAGAAGTTCAGGATTCAAGGTGGTTTCACAGGGAAGGATTTCTCCTCCCTAGAGTCTAATTCTATATTCAGACCCATGTGCGCATGAGTTTAACTATTTATTGAACTCTCTAAGTACAGAGGTCTCAAGAGGATAGAACCACCTATGTGCGTCACAAATTAAATCAAATGCATATGATGGACTAAAAAGTTTTACTGTGGCTTTCTTTAGCCCTTTGAATCATTTTCAAACAGCAGTAGGCCAGCAGGAATACTGCTTAATTTATAGATTTAACTTGTCCTAATCATTCGTGGAAACGACTGGTGGCCTAGTCGTTAAGTGCTACAGCTATTAACCCAAAGATCAGCAGTTCAAATCCACCGGGCACTCCTGGAAACTTCATGGAGCATTTCTACTCTGCCCAGGAAGGTTGCTATGGGTCAGAATGGACTTAACAGCAGTGGGGTTTGGGGTGGGGCTTTATTCATTCATCTGTTCAACGAATAATTCTTGAAATTTGACTATGCCAGACATTTGGGATAAAGCAGTGAATAAAAATGTTGAAGTCTCCTGTACTCATACAGTTTATAATTATTATTTTTGTTGTGAGTGTTAAGAAATATTTGCCTTTGCTTGCATGTTTTCTATCTGAACTCTCAGTCTCTTAAGCATTATCTGATTTTTATTTTGATCTTTAAATTACCCTGTGAGGTAGTTTGGCAGACATTAATCCCTTTTCTTACAAATCAGGAAAATGTTTAAACTTGTCAAGGTCACACAGAACAGGGATACAAAACCAGGTATCCTGACTCCCAGGCCTAACTTTCCTCTATTGTACATTCTTTGACCCAATTGTACATTTTCACTTTATTTGCTGATCTCCAGTTTTCTAGCTGTGAATTGGACTTGACTCAATAACAGTGGGTTGGGTTGGGTTTTTTGATTATTTGACAGTATAAATGCAGATATGCAGATTTCTCTGAAAACCAAGCAAATAGTGAGGAGTAATCAGAACACAGTTTTCTAAGTCTTGCTCCTCAGTATAATGACAGCCTGTACCGGTCTTACAAGTCCTGGTCCTGTGGACTCATTTTCAAGGCAGAGAAGAACAGAAAGAAGCTGTGTTGTTACTTTTTGTCACTTTCAATTAAAAAATTCCATCCACTGGTAAGAGAAAATAGCACTTTTCAATATTTGTTCATTTTTACATGTATCTCTCAGTAGTTAACTTGTGCTTGACATTCATTTGCAATCCAGCTTCCTCCCTTAACCTACCAGAGATAGTATTTTTCATATTTCCAAAGTTTAAAGAGTCTTTGTGGTGCAGTGGTGAAAGTACTCAGCTGCTAACTAAAAGTTGAGCATTTCAAACCCACCAGCTGCTCTGTGGGAGAAAGATTTAACAGTCTATTCCTATGAAGACTTTAGCTTAGGAAGTTCTGTGGGGAAGTTCTCTTCTGTCCTGTGGGGTCATCGAGGAATCACCTCAGTGGTACACAGCAACAACAAAGCTTAAAGAACAAGAAACTATAGCAGTGGAAGGATTTCCCACAACAGCACAAATCACTGGACAACATCTCCAGTGGTATTAACCATCACGCTGTGTGACACGTGGACCTGTGACCCCTCCTCATTTTTCACACAGGATTGCTGGCATTCAATCAGTGGGGTAGAATTGTCCCAGTAATGTTTTCCATCTGCTGACTTGGCACAAGTCGTCATAGCATGTCACCTGGATTCTGTCTTATGGTCTCCAGGGCAAGGCTGGAGGCACTGCAGAAGAACAACTACCACATTCATCTGTCAGCACTGTTTACTTTATTGCAACAAAACAACATTTTGCTGAAGTGTATTTAAATAAGCATATGGGGGTAGAGAGGGAAGATTCATAAAAGTCTAGGCAAAAAAAAACCTGAAACGCTTTTCCCTGCCATCTCTCTCTCTCTCTCTCCTTTCCTCCACATCTTCAAATCCTGACAAAATACAAATGCTTCCTTTTCTAGGGAGTTTTTTCCCAACACCCTCACCCTCTGTGTGCTCCTGGAGAACGTATTTGGTACTGCATCTATCTCCATTATTTATATTTCCTTCTCACCCTTTAGACTGTAAATTCCTCAAAGAAGACTACACATTATATCTTTTAAGTTCTTTGTTATACCATACAATATGTTTTAGCTCAGAGACCACCCTGCAGAAAGGAACCACTGCTGTTGAGTCAATTCAAACTCATCATGACCCTATAGTGAGAGTAGAACTGTTCCATGGAGTTTCCCAGGAGCATCTGGTGGATTTGAACTGCCAACCTTACGGTTAACAGCCATAGCACTTAGCCACTACACCACCAGGATTTCCAGATAATAACATGCAAATTTAGAAAAAGTATTTCCTGTTAGTTTTAAGCTACAAATTTCATCATCCAAGAGATGAGTATGTTTAGTCATAGCAGAAACTATTTCTAAAAGGACATATGACTTTTGTTTTTTTTAATGTATCACTTTGATGCTGGTTGAATGGTTTACAGAAAGATAATGACATGTCCACAGGAACACTTCTGGAGGGAAGAATAGCTTGGACAAGACTTTGACTTGAGCAAAAGCCAAACCATCTACACTACCATTAAGAGGATCCGTGCCAAATTCTCATCAAAAGGCATTGACAGGTATTCGCACTGGCTCTTTCCCAGGCGGTTTCCCAGGCTCCATCTTCTTCAGGGCACGGTTAGTATGGCTGCCATGTTCATCACTTCAAGTGACCGCTCCTAACTGCAAACGAGGCTGGAAAACATGCACTTCTGCAGGCTACTCAGGAAGAAGAACATATATAGATGAACAGCTGTCCAGTCTCTGAGGTACACCTGAAGTCATTTCTTGGGAAACCTTGTTCCCGGCATAGAGGGGTGGGCATGGACAGGAAGATATAAAACACTAGCGTTATTTGAATAGTAATTCTCAGGATTTAGTGAAGGACTGACTGGAAACTCTGATGGCATAGTGGTTAGGTGCTGTGGCTGCTAACTAAAGGGCTGGCAGTTTACGTCCACCAGGCCTTCCTTGAAAACTGTGAGTCAGTTCTACTGTCCCGTAGGGTCACTGTGAGTTAGAGTCGACTTGACGGCAGTGGTTTTTTTGTGGGTATTGACTGACTAAATGGGTAAAGGGAAGAGGAAAAGCAAGTTTACTAGTCTTTCCCTGTAAGTATTGTTTTCCAGCCTTCTAAAAATTATAAGAACAACTGAAGAAGACTCTGAATTGTCTGTCCCAAAAGTGTTCTGAAACATTCACCCACAGTACGTTTATAAATTGACTTTTCACATACACTCTGGAACACGTGAATTTTTCAAGGGATTATTAATGTAAACTAACATTAGCAAGGGTGGTACTGTTACAGATTCATTAAAGGTCCTAACGGTGGGGGGCGTGGGGGTCATGAAATGACATGCTAATTTAGTGTGTGGGCACCGGAAAAACTATTACCTATTCAAAAATTGTTGTAAAAGAAGACTCAACTAAGGCACGCCGGTTGCTAATGGCTTTAGCGTGGGAGGAAAGACGGCAGTGCAGTTCCCAGAAGATGGGGTCAGGAAGGTCAGTAGCCCAGCGTTGACCTTTGTTGGAATCTTTCATATTGACTCTCCAGACTCTTGTAATTTTGTGAGCCAAATAACAGAGGTGGGGATGGAGTCTCTGTGCCTGAACTTTAAACCTCCTGAGTAGCTTGTCCTTTATGATAATAATTACTGTTGCTTGGGATCCAAAGCAGAGTAGGTACCAAAGACCTACTGTATTAATCTATATTAAACCAGTGAGGGACTAGAAAGCAGACCTACTGGTAAGATGGGGGCAGGCAGCTGAGTATCACAGCAGTAGAACTTTGTTTATAGTTTGTTTGGAAGTACTGAACTGGAGGTGAGTTTTTTAAATAAGACATGTCTGATATACCAGCTATTTCAGCAACATTTAAACAATTACATATTTATAAAATGACAAAGTTCTCCAATCCCTTTAAATTCAAGTGGAATTTTAACTTCTTATTTCCTCTTCCAATGATGAAGTAAATGTCCTTTTATAATCAGGTCCATGGTGTTTTTAAAAAATAAGTTCTATCTGCTTATGGTAGAAAAGTATGTAGTATGTAGATAAATTTTTTTAATCAACTTTAATCCCATCAAGTAAGGGTAATACTGTAATTACATCATTACATTTCTTTCAGTTCATGTGCATATGTTTACACACACACACACACACACACACACATGCACTCCAGAAATAAAGTTTCAAATACACGTGTTCCTCACTTATCAATTATCTTGTTATCTGACATTTTGCATTTATGCCAATGGTAAAAATCTTCTACCTTAACTTTTTTGCATATTAACATCTAGCAGTTATGAATACCAAGGTATGAGGCCAAAGTAGCTCTGGCTGTGATGGTTAAAGTTATGAGTCAACTTGGTTGGGCCATGATTCTCAGTGGTGTGGCAGTTGTGCAGTAATGTAATTTGGCAATTATATGATGATGTAGCTTGGCAGTGATGTAAGTAATGTAATTTGGTGATTATCTAGTGATGTGGTCATCCTCTGTGATCTTTGAAACTTAACTGTACTGATAAATAAGGAGTGGGTGTATAAGTTAACATTTATATCATGAATACTTCCTAAATTATCAAAAACGAAAAAATACCCACTGCCACTGAGTTGATTCCGACTCCTCGCAACCCTGTAGGAATGAATGGAATTTACCTAGAGAATTTCCTAGGCTGTAAATCATTACAGAAGCAGATCACCGCATCTTCTTCTCTGAGTGGCTGGTGGATACAAGCTACTGACCTTACAGTTCACAACCAACTACTTAACAACTAAGTTTTTAGTTTCTAAAAATTTATATTTAATAGCTGTACACAGACTGTAATGTAACTCTTTTCAAGACCAGTGGACGTATGGTACCCACCTACAGTTTTTGCCTCTCAGGTCCAGAGGGACATATATGTGATTTTGTGATCTTATGTGGTCATTCTCCAGTGCTATATAATGCCAATTTTCACATAACAACTTGGTCTTTGGAACCTAGCTATATCAAAAAGGAGTGGATGTATTATATTCTATTATTTATCTAATCATTTTCCTATTTGGGGGCATTTTAGTTGTTTCTAGACTGTCAACAAGCTTTTGTGTGCAGGTCTGTCCTTCTCTTTGATTACTTTCTTAGGAAAAAGTTGTAGAAGTGAAATCACTAAGCCAAAAGTTATAATCCTTTTTAAGGCTCTTGAATATGACCATACTGTGCAACAGGAAATTTGCTACAGTTTGTTTCCATCATCTAAGTATGACAGAGCTTATCTGAGCAAAGCCATTGTCAGTATTGAGTGTTCTTTGCCATTAAGGGAAATTGCAACTTTTAACTGGGCTGTTTCCTCTATAGCTTTGTAAGTGGCTCTGCTTAATGACTGGTCAGATCTAGTACATACTGTCCTTGGTCTAAAGACTAGTAAGCACATACACAAACAGTCTAGGATGTTTCTTGCACAAACATGTGCATTACATAGTTCTTAATGAGCAAGGTCAGGCTGGCATGACTTTTGTGATATTTGTACATCCCAAGCATGCTTTGGGAGGATTGTGTTTGGTCTCCAGGGTTGACAAGCTGGGTTTTTTTCCCCATAAGTGTCTGTTTAGCAATAAAGGAAACTCCAAGCGTGAAAAGTGCACATCATGGGCCCAGTGGAGTTACCTTGCTGACAGGGAATTGATTGACTGAATATAAATCACTGTGACTTGAGTGATTCTGTCCACTCAGGGTGAATTGAAGAGAAATCATCAGAAGGAAATTGGCCTGTGAAGTGTGAGAGCATCGGATTATTGCCGTCAGGAGCAATGCTTGTCAGGAGCATTGCATTTTTGCCCTTTTCTGGATCCCATGTGATTTGGAGCAGTATTGGAGAGCTATCCCTCCTTCCCCTGGGTAGGCATGGCCTGCTTATTTCCTTTATGTTTTAGTAATCTATAAACATTAGATTTATAATAGTTTATTTCAGCTCATAATGGGCATGGTTTATTCTGTAGCAATATCAGAATCTGCAGACTTGAACAAAAAATTCTTCAGTGCCACAGAAATCGGTTGATTGCTCCACTGATATCATTGTCTAGCTCCAGTGTAGCCCTTGGGGTTGGAGCAATGAATACAAGATTCAGACCTCTGCCATCACGGAGCCTACATTCTGGTGTGGGGAGACAATGCATAAATATGTGGTGTCTCATAGAGCGTTAGTAGCTTTGGAGAAAGAAAAAGAAAGGGCAAGGTGGAGGAAAGAAATGAGGTCAGGCAAGGTACGCTATTTCATACAAGGTGGTCAAGAAAGGTTTCCTCCAAAAGGGAGCATTTGAACAAAGACCTGATGAGAGCAAGGCAGCGAGCCTTTTGGATGTTTGGAGAAATAGCCAAGCAGGGAGAGGGAAGAGCCGGTGCAGAGGTGACTTGCATAGCCTGTTTCAGGGACAGCCAGAAGATTGGAATGAACATGCAGGGGTGAGGAGGAAGGTGTTAGAGTTCAGGGAAGGCAAGGCTTTGTCACCCTTAGGAGGGACTTCGGCTTTGGCTCTGAGTAAGAATGTTGATCATGGGGGGTCTGGGGTCAAGAAATGAAGAAAGGACACGATTCAACTTTGATTTCCACAGGCAGTAAAGACGGTTTATCCACAGAAACAGGAGGAATGAGAGCTCATTGGCTCTCTTGGAAAATGGGTGGCAGGAGCTCTTAGAAGGCTTCCTTGATGGCTCCTCCTTCTTGGTGAAGTAGGAAGCAAGACTGTTAGCTGGGCTCCAGGTCGGGAGAGGAGGTCTTGGAGGGTCGAGGGGAGGGGAGGGGAGGGCTAGGAGTAACAGTCTGGGAGGGTGGACGAGTGGATGGAAGAGATAGATGCAGGTGGTTTGTGTGATGACATAGGCATGCAGACATGATTGTTAATAAGTTGAGGCAAAGGATCAGTGTGGCCAAATTTATTTTTGAAATTCTAGCTTTTCCTCAGCCAGCTGTCTCCCTGGCTCTCAACATGCAGCCCTTGGCTAGTTTTCTTAGCCAGTCTTGGTATGTGGCAACTCTAACAGTTTGGTTATAAGAACTGAAATCCTAGACTGGTAGGGCTGGAAAGGCCTCAGAACTCCTCTGTCTGCAGCCCTGTCATCTTCCTGCTATGGGACGGGAACTCACCCTGAGACAAGGGGCTGCCCCTGACTCCGGAGCTGTGGGGCCCATCTCAGGTCCTTGTCTCCTCCTCCCCAAACCACTGCACCGTATACTACAACACATTGCCCTTTATTTTCCCAGAAGTGATCTAAAAATGACTTGATCTTACTAATGTTGGTTGTATATGTAAGCTTATATTCTGATGGAGTCTAAATGATGTAACTTTACAAAATAAGACAGATACTGGGTCAAATACTTTTAAAAATCTTTTAAATTTAATTTGAAAAACTCATACAACTTCAGGTGAAATAGTTCATCTTGCATGTTAAATCTAGATATAAAATGTCATCATCATTGTCAGAAACTTCGGTGAGTTACCTCTCTATGTTATATAACATGTTTTTAGTTAAGGCCATTCTGCTCATCTCCTCTCCTTGTTTTTTACGTGAGATTGAAATGTTTTCCAGGTTTATTTCCAGCGAGTCAAGTGTGGCCCATGTGGTACTATTTCGTAACCATTCCAGTCTTGGACAATTGCCTTCCTTGCTTTTAGGAAGCAGAAAATAGTCTATTGTATTATAATTAGTCCGTGTTGCCTACCCAAACAGGATTATTGTGGAAACAAATTTTGTTTATTCTCTTTTGGGGGGAAGGGAGTGGGGATGCAATCAGGAGACTGGATAAGAATTTGGCAATATGTGAATGTCCTAAAATGCTGTCCTGGGAAAGAGGCCTGGTTTTACTGACTCTCTAACAAGACTTAGAAAACAAAACAGCAACAACAAACACACATGCAAACCCAATTTAAAATTCAGTGTTCAGAAAGTGAGAAGTATAGATTTTCTTTCACCTGCCTTTGACTGAAAATCTCTTCTCTCTAACAATGTTCATGTGTTTGGTCCAGTACGAAGACAATTTAGAATGCTCATTCATGGCTTTCACTTGGTGGTTAGTAACTGGAGGCGAAAGAGCAATTTGGTAAAATTTATTTTTGAAATTATACTCCAGTTTTCCTTCAGCCAGCTGCCCGAGGGAAAGAGCTCAGCAGTTTCAGCTGGGTGGATGCCTTATACCATAGGCATTTGAGTTTTGAAAATCTGCATAAAGATTTTGAAGACTTTTAACAGAATACATACTATACCAATCAGTATACTGTCTTCCAATCTACTTTTTAAAAAAAAAAACAAACTATTTTTGACCACTGAAAACTGAAAATGTTAGTGCAGGTCAGACACAATTTTGTTTTTTTCCTGCTCCTGCATAGTCCAGGGGTAGTAACTAAAACACTAACTTTGTGAGATCGTATTTATTTCCATGGCAACTGACTGTAATGTTCCAAACATGGGATTATTGACTGATTCAGAATAAAGGTTAAGGAAGATCACTATTTTGGACAGGACAATATAAGAGCAATGCAAAGGCAAATATTACTCAAGTTGCTTCCAGCAGTGTGTCCGTCTCAAAAAACATCCTCCTTGTTCTGACAGCTTTATTTGTTTCGTTGTCTCAGCATTTTTGTTGTTGTTGTCTAGTGGTTTTAATTTTATTCATTTATTTTCTTCCCTCCTCCTAATGTAGATGTGCAAAAATAAGAAGAAAAAATGGCCTTATTTTTTTTAGCGTTAGAAGCCCCTTAAGAAGCATTTTCACCTTCATGTAATTCTTCTTGCAAGAATAAGATTTATTTTGGAACTTAAGTCAGATACATCTGTACTTTGTGCTAGACAAACATCTGTCTTCCTATAAGAGCTGCTGGCCTTCCTGATGTTAGATAAACCCATGTTGCTCTTTGAAAGCCTCAGAAAGAGAAGAATGTGCCGTTTGGCAAGGGCAACAGAAAGCCCTTCATTCATTAAACCACAGCGCCTCTTTGTGGCAGAAATAAGTCACTACAAAATGAGGAAGAAAGGCTTCAAACTACTGACGAATTTATTCCCCATTTCCTCCCAAACTTAAAAATTTATTTAAGGTAGATTATATTTTGAGAACTATATTGTAGTATAGATACAAAGCTTCTGGGAGCACATAGGCTGTGTTGTCATGTTGGAAGTCAAGACAGTGTCAGGAGGCCACTCAACTTGTTGCATTTCTAATGGTGATGGAAAACACTGTGCTAATCAGTTTGTGAAGTCTCAGCTGAACTGACTGATGACTGCCAGCCTGCATCTGAGAGAGACTGCCACCCAGGGAGACCTACTTGGACTCTCTGGCCATTTCCTCCAAAGGTTGATTTAGTCGTATTTTTTTTTTTCTCTCTTTTCCGTGTTCCTTTCTAGGCCATGAGTTCCTTCCGGGTAGAACTGTTTCCATACACATCTCTGTGTTCCCAATGCACAACACAGTGCCTGGCACATAGTAGGTCCTAAATAAACACTGAACAAATAATAGGAGTATCAGCGCCAGCCGTGGTTGATCAGAGGCATAAAATCCATAATCTTGACCTTTGTCCTAACCGTCCAAGTATATGGTGAGTCTTTATTACTGTATTTTTCTGTACTTACTCTTTTTAAATTGCTTTAAATATAGTGAGCTTTGCTTAATGAGAAACTGAGGTAGCAAATCACTGGCCCTGTAATAAAGCTCAGTATTTTAACATAGCTTCTCTTCTGCCCCTGATGTGCTGGCTTTTGGTTTGTTTTGCTAAATCATTAGCTTGTAATGTCTACTTTTTATTCAAAACATCTGCCACCCAATAGTACACCAGTAATACTTTCTAGTGTATGCTATAAACTCAGACCAAAAATAGTCTAATGTCTCCTAATAGGAGGGAATGTTGAATTATGCTAGTTTTCACAGAATAAGAATTCTGACCATTTTTGGATTGTCCCTGTAACCTCTGCATTGAAACGTACAATGTGGGACACTTTTTTCTTTTTAAGGTATATTTAACTATGGTTTGACAGTTGAGCTATGTACCACCAAATGCATACATTTATTCACCAAACATTTACCAGTTCCTGCTGTGTGCTTGGCATCATGCTCATTTACAGAAATAGGTAAGACAGTCCTTCCTGGTTCTTACAGGGAGCCAAGAGAACCCTAGTGCAGTGTGGTCTATGCTGTCATTCAGATATGTGCGTACTGAGGGCTGGGTAGTGCATCTCAGATGCTGGATAAATGCTGGGTGAGTTGAATTTGATTGCCTTTTCAAGGTAACACCTTTGTGTATTGTAAAGCAGAACTGAGAATAGTGTGTTGGATTACAGGGGAGAATAGCTAGGTAAATCATGTTACCACAGTGAAAAAGTTTAACTTGGGCAAGGGAAGAAAGGACTGCTTGAGATTAGGTTTGGCTGGTAAACATCAGACTCTGGCCATAATCCCTTGCTTACCTCGCCACAATGCACATCACTGACTTCAGCTTTCCAACAACTCTGAAACTGTCTTTTCCAGGCCTTTACACAAATTGGTCCTTCTTGTGAGAGCAATCACTGCCACTCCAGACGAGTGCCTCCCTCACCTCTACCCGTGTTTACCTTTGAGGCTTCCTCCACAAGTGGGTGTGTGTCTGTTTTTCTTCCAGGCCTAGCATTTGTTTGGAACCTCACGGCTTAATAAAGATATGTTGACCAAATTAATTAATTCCCAATGACATTTCTGTGTGTGATTTCAGCATACTACTTTTTAGTTGACCATTCTTATTTTATGTTGGAGGGAGAGACAGCCCTTCTGCTATAGATGAGGGAAGATATAAAAGCCCTCACTGAATAAAAGCAGTAATATACTTTCCTTCAGGGGTAAGTGTTGGAAGTTTCTTGGAGTATAGAAGAACATATACCATGTTTTTACACAAATAACGTGCAATGTCTAAGTTTGTATTCCTCCTGGTACATTCCCCCTCAAGATATGTTTGTAGGCATGCTATAATCATTTTTTTGTGTGTGGCAAAAATTGCCCGTAGTATCATGAAAACACTTCATTTGGCAAACAAATGCAGCAGGTGCATGTTATTTGTGTAAAGACATGATACATTATCCTTTAATTATTGTGTATTTTCTGTATGTTGTTGTTGATGTTGGGTGCCATCGAGTTCATTTCAGTGACCCCTCGGTGACAGAATAGAACTGCACCCCACAGGGCATTCCCAGCTGGAAATCTTTATGAGAGCAGACTGCCAGAGCTTTTTCTCCTGTAGCTGCTGAATAGATTTGAATTGCTAACCTTTTGATTAGCAGCCAAGAGCTTAACCATTGTACCACCAGCTCCAAAACCAAACCCACTGCTGCTAAGTTGATTCCAACTCATAGTGACCCTATAGGACGCAGTAGAACGGCTCCCTAAAGTTTATAGTGGGAGCACCTGGAGGATTCGAACTGTCTACCTTTTGGTTAGCAGATGTAGCACATAACCACTAAGCCACCAGGGTTTCCTTTGTACCACCAGGGCTCCTTATTTTCTGTTTAGCTGTTGATGTTGTTGTTGTTGGTGGTGTGTGTGTGTGTGTGTGTGTGTTTATTTAAATAACAAGGAAAACATACTGCCTAGGATCTGCTCTTGCGCTTGTTTCTTTATCTGTAAATGAGGGGGTGGGCCTGTGATCTTAGAGGACCTTCCAGCAAAAGTTCTAGGAAGCCATCCCATAAATACTATAAAACCGTCTTATTATTGCCAAAAATTCACATAATGTTAACTAAGATTTTGTAGACTGTGCATGAGTAGTTCAGAAGAAAGAGGGAAGAGACTCTTCGCCACAGCTGCTTCAACTAAACCTAGCACACAAGAATTCAATGATTATTTGTTCAATAACTGAGCGGATGAGGGGGCTAAAAACAAAACAAAACAAAAAACCCTGTACAAAATAAACAAAACCCAATAGACAAAGGGAAATATATTTATGTTGGTGAGATTTTCTAGAAGGCAAAGAAGTGGAAATGTCTAGTGAAGATGAGTTAGTTAAGCAGTTCGTTATTGATTTACATGGGAATGTGCTGTGTTTCCAGTGAAAAGTTCTTAGAACAAGAAAACTGGGTCATCAAACAAGCATAGCTGTGTCTGGAGGACAGTACTTAATCCCTGCCGTGAACTGACAATTTGATGAAGTGTCTTTCTGAGATGCGGGAACAGGGAATCCAAGGAAGGTGCTGCAAGGTGTTGAGAAAGAAGGGCCCTTCCTGAAGAGGTTTTCTCCCCTTGCCCTGTTTCTTGGGGCTTCTGAGAGTTTGCCAGCGGAGAGCTGCAGATGTGTTTGTTGTCACCGCGGCCACCGTTTGGAATTGGCACAGGAGCTCCGCAGCTTCTTTTCTGAGTAGCGGTCTGAGTGTGGTGGGGCTCCATCTAGCTAGGGCCCCTTCCTGTCATAAATAAGATGACTTTCATTTCACTTGCAGAGTGTGCTATTCCTCTGAGGAATGAATTTCCTCTGTGCCTTTGAGCACACAAACATGGTTTTCATTAGCTTTCTCTCTTAAAAAAAAGAAGGAAAGAAAGAAAAAGAGAGAGGGAGCTAGAAGGAGGAGAGAGAATCTGGGCAAAATTAATAAGTAGTCAGTTAACTCCGCAAATGCAGTTGTGGTTGTTGCCAACTGACTGGATCATGTTTGCAAGTAGTGTTGGAAAGACACCAGTTCGTCTCTTCTGAAATGCTAAGAAAAATGAAGTGGTATGAGTCTTACCCTGCGTAACAACGAGGGAGGTGGGAGGAGAAGGAGAAAGAAAAGAATATTCTCTGTCTAATCATGTTTTAAGGAGAGTTGTCTAAAAGTACGTGGGTGGGGGGGCACCCAAGGCAGACAAACAGCCCCAGGTGCTTGTGTAAATACTCAGACATCGTGGAGGTCTAGCTGTCTAGCTAGGCTCACAGTGCAAGGGGTGTGTGTGTGTGATACTTTATACTAGTTAGATAGCCCAGCCTTTCCCAAATTCAGACTTGACCCCACTGAGATTTGTAAGTCATGCAGTTCCTATGAGCAAATGTGCAGTTGATCAATTTTATGGTTTGGAATCTCTGGTGAAGGGGTCATTAGACCGTGGCTGGGGTTTTCTCCTACTTGATAGTGCATACTTGAACCTGAAAGCTATTTAGGCTCCACTGACCCTTTAACTTCTGTCAGAATCTTTTTTTGTGTGCTATTGTTTTTGGAAATTGGGGGTTGGAGGGTGAGATGATGTTGTCTTCTCGAATCCTTCTAGAATAATTAAGGTTTTTTTTTAAGTCTAAAAACAGTATTTCCAAGTTATTTATTCTCGATGGAAAAATCAACTCCTTTTTCTTCTGGGAGTCTTTTTCTTTCCCCCCAAATCAATGTCTCTGTGGGCCCCCAACTCATGGTATATTATGTGCATACGTAAGCCTCCAGAGAAGAAGAAATCATAATACTCAGAAAGCATCCAGAAATTGAATCCTGAGCCACAGATCATTGTCACTGACAATTCACATCAGACTAAACTTGTAACCAAGAAAAAGGAGCCTGAAGCATCTCGCAGGGAGTTGCCTTCCAGCCCAGTGCTGACCTCCTGGATAGGTGTTCCTGTTACAGTCTAGAAGGACAGCTGGTTCCCATTTGGAAGAAGGATGGAGTTGTTCAGGAGTCAGTCACTCTCATAGGTAAAGGCTGCTTTGCTGAAATGCCTGCAACCCACTGTGAGGAAGCTTAAAAGCAAGCTTCCATTTCACTTCACTGTAGGACAGGAAATTGTTTCTGGCTTGTTTTTGTTGTGAACAGAGAGAGCACTACATATTAAAAATTCCCTGTACTTGTTTAATATTCGCTCTGTAGTGCACTAGTCCCTCATCAAGTCCTTCTCCTTCAGTAAATCATGTCAACTCCATCACTGTTTTGATTGGAAGCATGAATTGTAGCACTGAAAGTCTCCCGGGATGGTAAAACTCTGCAGCTGTGGAAGGCTCGGGCTGTTTACTGGTATTATTAAAGGAACCTGAGTGACTTTCTTTGAGGGGAAGGGCCAAGATGGAGTGAAGTTCATAAGGATGAAGATTTTATGAGTGCAGCTCCCGTAACAATACCCTCATAGAAGTAGATTCAGAATAGTAACGCTTGTTCTAGGGATCCACAAGCATAGTATTCCTGCTGTCTCTTTGCCTTTTGGTGGGGAAAAAAGTCCAGGAGTAAAGTATGAAACCAGACCTAATAATGCTTTCAAACAGTGCTTTAAATGAATAATTTTTACAAAGTACTCTATAGAAACAGATTTCACTGTGTTTCCCTGAAGGCGTCTTGATGTATTTGGCATTCTTTTTTTCACTATGGTGTTAATTCTTCTGGGAACAAAAGAGGCATGGAAACTTAAAATTTCCTTTGTTCTGATAACATGACTGACTACATTACCTTATCATACTGTCTCTGAGATCTGAAGGAAGAAGAATGCTCTCAGAGCATAAAGGTGGAATTTGGGTGCTGGATCCCAAGAAAAGGGAAAGGAACCAAGGGAGACTGAAAACTTTTGGAGGAACGGGGGCCATAAATGAAAACCAAAGACATTTGTTCCTTCCTCTTTCCATCATATATTCCTTTAACAAAAGTTTATTGAGTGTCTACTCTGAGCCCAGAACTGAGCTGGGAGGTCTAGTTTAAAGGCAACTTGCCCACAAGGACATGGCTTCTTGCCAAGAATGTTCTGTCCCTGTTGCTGTAGTGTTAAGAAGCAGCTGTACTCTCCAATTCAACCTTGACATTGAGCAGAACTTGGTGTATCCACATCTGAAGGCACAAGTCTATTCACTTGACAGTTGTTCTTTTAATTGCCAGCGTCTTTACTGTTACGTAAAAGCCCTCACTCATTTTGAAGGCAGTCTTCTCCTAATTGGATATAAATCTCAGCTGTATCTAGAGGCAGCAACACAAGAACCTAAGAAGCCATTTACAGATGATACATTGAAGTCATTTAAAGAAATTAACTGTCAATTTGGAGTAATTCTGAAGTCACTGGTCGTGGATAAACATCAAGAAGATCTTGCGGAGCTGTGGAATGGTAGTAAATGTGTTTTCGTTGTGGAAAGAACAGGGTAATAATTAAGCAACAAACTTCAGAAGTATCAACTAAGCAAAGCAAATACAAAGCTGTTTTGGGACTTGGTGATCATGTGGGAGTCTAGACAATGTGGGAGATATGAAGGAGGATAAGATGGTCTCTGGCCTAATCTAGGGGAGGAAATGAAACATAAGCCCTTGACTTAGAAGATGCTGTACCCTCGCTGTCAGGGCGGCCCAGGAAAGTACCATGAGCTCTGAGTTCCTATAGGCCAGAGGGCCAGTGAAATGCAGGGGTCCTTTGAAGGTTCCAGGAAACAGGACTGACGATAGTACAGAGCCACCCTGTGTCCCTACCTGGGACGTGTATGCTGCTCCTGGCCTTCCCCAGAGCTGGATAAGGTTCAGAGAAATGCAGTTAAAATGATGATGGCGGGTGGGACCAAAGTGACAGAGAGGACAAATGCACTGGTAGGCAAAACTGAAAAGGTCAGGACTCTCGATCTGTAGAAATGGAGGCAGGGCTAGTTATGTCTGTCGAAGAAGGATGGATGTAAGGACAACACGAAATCTCAGTATTATTAGAACCAAAGAGAAAGCCATAATCAGTTGTAGAAAACTGAGCAAACTGTTTCACTTCTTTGGGCCCCAGTTTTTTCTTGTGTAATCAGATTCCATAGTGTATTCAGTGACATAACGGTCCTTCAAGTTGCTTGCTGGGGGGTGGGGGTGGGAAAAGTATTCCTTAACATACTGTATCTTACTCCAGTAGGTTCACCATCCACATTGATATTAAAAGCCCTCAGAAAGTCATTCTTACAGAAAACCTACTTAACTTGAACTCTCTGGACCTCAGTCAGTATTTCCCAAATTCCTTTGACCGTGGAATCCTTTATTCATTTAACACTTACAAGCACTTTGGAACATGCTTTGGGAAGCCCTGGACTCTGAGATCTTGCAGGTTCTTGGAAGTTAATCCAAGACAAAGAAACTACTGTCTGACCATGTAAAACTTGTTACTTGTAAAGATGATACAGAAAGAAAATAATCAAGGTTTGCAAAGAGTATGTAGCCATTTATGGATGATGACAGATTTATCAAAGGTAATTGGGAGATTGAAGCTGACAATGGAAGGGAAAGCCATTACAACCCACACAGTGCTTTGTGGAGCTACTAGTCCAGGAGTCCCTACATGGTACAGATGGTTAACACATTCAGCTGCCAGTGGAAGTTTGGCAGTTCAAGTCCACCTAGTGGTTCCTCAGAAGAGAGCCTTGGCAGTGCACTTGGAAAAGCAGCCACAGTCACTTATATGGGCCACCGTGAGTCAAAACTGACTCAATGGTCAAAAAAAATTGGAGCATAGGCTTTCACATCAGGGTTTCATTTCTTCTATCAGGACCTGGTATGTGTCATTAAAAAAAGGAAGTGCATAGATGGAGTGTATTTAAGTCTTGGCTGAATCAAGCAGATAGTCCCGCATAATAGTCAAATATGGACAACTAGAAAACTCTCTTGGACTTTAAAGCCTGTCATTTTCCATTATTTAAAATTTGGAGGCAATTCCATGAAGACCATATCAGCTACATTCTATCACTGTTTCAGAAAGCCTGGCCAAGCATTCAACAGTTTTGCGACTTATGGCTATTCGGTTCTAGAAGATGTTTGCTGTTGTGAAGAGTGTTTGACACTTGCATCTCTTCATCCTGTGACCCGCTGGCTAAATGTTACTCTTTTCTCTTACTTCCCCAGCTCACTGAATATGTTTATATAGTTACAGTGTCTTTCCGAAATTGTGGTGCTTTCCTGTTATTTATTGGACTTTAGGGAGAGTGAATATAGTTGATTGAAAAATTAAGGCTTAGAATAGCTTTCTTGCCCTCCAATACAATGTAGCCTCTGTTACCCTTGCTTCCTCATGCCCGTTGTGCTGGATAGTAGCATTGCCCACTCCCCTCCACTGTGCTCTGTGCTCAGGTTAGGGATGGGAGGTCATGCCGCATGGACTGCACCAGTGGGCTCCCTGGCCCTGTGGCTTCTGGTTGGAGTGGCCTAATGAGTGTGCACCTGTCAGGCCACTCTCTCCATAAAGTCTCATGTTTCCTAGTGTTCTGGAAACTGCTTCCTCCTCTTCAGACCTAGTCACAGTCTCCTGATTGTTAGTAGCCCTGGAGCACTGCACCTCCAATTGTTAGTTTTCTTAAACCCTATCCACATCTTTGTAAATTAACTTGTTTATTCACCTCTTCTCAAGTTAACCAAAAGCCAAACCCACTGCCATCAAGCTGATTCTGAATCATAGTGACCTTGTGCAATAGGGTAGAACTGTCCCATGTGGTTTCCAGGGAGTGGCTGGTAGCTTGAAACTGCCAACTTTTGGATTGGCAGCCATAGCTCTTAACCACTGCCCCACTGAGGACCCCTGTATCCTCTTCCCTGCAAAGTCTGACTGGCACACCCACCCTGCCATGACCTTCTCTGCCCTTTTTGCTATCTAGTCAATGTTGTCTTTCAGTGGAGCCTAGCCCAAGTTCACCTTTTTCAGGTTTTCTACAGGAGTCCTTCCGTAAAGTCTCTTAGCATTTAAAAGCTGCCCAACTCATCAGTGAGTTTTGTAAAACACTGTTGTTGTTCTGACTCATGGCAACCTCAAATGTGCAGAGTAGAACTATTTCGTAGGGTTTAAAGGCTGTTACCTCTCAGAAGCTAATCACCATTTCTTACTCTTGAGGCATCTATGGGGGGACTTGAATCATCAGCCTTTTCATTAAAACCACTTGTGCCATCCAGGGACTCCTTCCTGCCCCACTCACTAGCACTTAACACAGCTCTCTTGTGTAACGTCTTAATTACACGAAACCTGATGCCCTTCATGCTGACGCTTCATCTGGTGCGTGAAGGTGGCTAATGAGAGCCAGCTAGCCAGCCAAGTGCCGTCGAATGAGAAGAGGTGGCAAATTGGCAACCTGACTGGCTTTGGGTGGCCGATTATCAAACTCAAGGAGCAATTTTAGGCACTATTAAGCAAACTGTGAAGTTGGGAGGTTGAGTACTCATTATCTCCATTTTACAGCTATGGAAACAGACAGAGAGAAGTTAGGTAGCTTGTCCAAAGACAGATGCACTAAGTACCAGAGCTAGAATCTGAACCTAGGCAGAATATAGCTACGGAATCGATGACCTTAACACTACACTAAACTATTCCTCAGAAACCCTGGTGGTTAGCATGGCTGCTAACCAAATGGACTACAGCTTGAATCTACCAGGTACTCCTTGGAAACTTTTGGGGAAGTTCTACTCTGGCCTATATATAGCGTTACTTTGAGTCAGAATTGGCTCAACGGCAATGAGTTTCTTTTGTTTTACAGTATTTCTCACAGTGTTCTTAAATTTTTGAATTGCCAGTTATTGAGGAATTCAGATTTCATTTTAAAACCTGCATTTCTAGAATATTTGGGGGGAAAATTGCAGGATCTGGCTGTTGGGGCCCATATGCCATGGCAACAGCTGGCCAGAAGTAGATAGGAGTTGTGTCCAGGCGGGGAGTTTGCTCTCTAGCTAGTGCAGATCTCTGTCTCGTCCATTCCAGCATTCATACTCCCTCCTGACTTCTGAAAGCCTGAGAGTGATGTTTATGTGTGGGCATTTGGAAACAACTCATAAGCCCTCAGTTATTTCCCACATGAACTCCTGTAACCTCAGCTAAGTTTAGGTTTTTACAGGACAGACTCCCTGTTTTAAACTTCTTTCAACGCTTAGCAGAGAATATGTTATACTTGATAAAAATGTGTGTGATTGAACAAAACTTCCTTAAGCAAGATAACTTACATAACTCAACAAAGATGTAGGAGATGTCTTTGGTTTGGGATTGGGTTTAATTACTTAAATTAATTATCTTCTAAAGCCACATAAGTAAGATCTATGAGTATTTCTAAAACTTAGCAACAGTTGGTGTTTTCCCTACCACTCTCAACTGTAGCAGATTCTCTCTTGCATCTCTAGGCCCAAGTGGAGTGACATCTGTGGGAAAGAAAACAACCACTACTTGAAAGAAGGTTGTAGAAGGATAGAGAACCAAGTTTGAGTGGAGCAAGAAGGTGAAGGGAAAGTTTAGAGAAGAAGTTAAGAATATGGGGAATTTTTTTTTTTTTTTTTTTTTTTTTTTGCTTATAGATGTGAGTTCTGGGAGCATAGGATTTGGAAGTTGGATATAAGATGGAAGTGGAGTAGGAATGTGCAGAGCCATTCTTGAGGACAGGAGCCAAGTGACCCAGAAGACTTGGGCTTCTCTTGGTGATAGAAGTCAAAGGGGTTGCAGGATATGTTGGGATTGATCCTGGTAGTCCACAAGAGCAGTGAAGGAGAGAAGGAGAGACAGAACTGGGGGGATGGAAGCTCTTGCCAGAGCACATGGAGCTCTCAGCCCCCTCTTCATTCCTCTGTTCCCTGAAATGTGGGTTGGATGCGTGGTGTGCAGTAATGCTGATTCAAAGGCAAGTGCTAGTCTTGTTAATTGGGAAGTATGCAGTAGAATGCCATGTTGGTGAATGACACCTTTTTATATTTGTTTATGTGTACAAAATTTAGAAGATTAGCCCTGGTAGCCTGGGGCCAAAAGGTTGGCAGCTGAAATCTGCCAGGCACTGCTTGTAAACTCTGTGGAACAGTTCTACTCTGTCCTCTAGGATTGCTATGAGTTGGAATTGACTCGATGGCATTGGTTTGGTTTGGGTTTGGCAGTGGATGTTACTACAAAGCACAAGTATGAAGCTCCCATCTGTCGTGTTAAGAATACATAAATCTTATTTTTTTTAGTGTGATATTCCTTGGGACTCTTAAATTGCAAGCATTATTACTCCATTTTTAATAGTTTGACCCTTATTTATGGGATCAAAGAACTTTAGGAAATAGATGCACATTTAAAAAGGGAATGAATCATTTTTCCTAAAATAGGGGACTGGCATATTTTAAGCATGCTTGTGATTAAGAACAGAGAGAGCATTTGCGCTTGCAGTTGTCTCCTTCTGTTTACTGTACAAGAAGAAGGAGACTTCACAAACTCTCCCCAGAAGTGGGAAAAGCTGCAAATGGTCTAGAGTACAGAGCTAGATATGAAGTGGAACTCTTGGTCCTTTCTTACTGCATTTTCATGCAAATTATACATATCTTCTCTGTTTGCTTACCAACTGCTCTCTCCCTACAGCCCCAGATATTTTCTTAAGCAAGCTGTGCTAATTTTATTTTTACAGGAGTGACATGTGAAAAATTAAAATTGGTATAGCTGCACTTCTGCAAATACTCCTCGTGGGGAAGGAGCAGCTGGAAAACAACTGGAGAAGGCACACATTATTTGCATAAAAATATGCTAATGGGGTCAGATGCATGGCCTCCACAAAGCAAGCCAGGGACTTTCCTGTCAACGGAGGTCGGCAGGGTGGGTCATCATTCTTGACGCCTCCTAGAACTCCATGGAAAAGTACAAAATTGATATATCTCTCCAAGGTCTCTTACCTTGGCCTTATGGGCTTGAAGAGTATGGTTGTTACCAAAGTTCATAGTAGAAATGCCCATTCTCCAAAACAGTTGAGTTTTCAGAAAGAAAAGGGAAGGGGGGGAATACCGCCCCCCCATCAGTAAGCTACTTCCCTGACTCTCCATCCTCCCCGCTTTCTGCGCTGCACCACCTGTCCACAGGACGTCATGCACTGAGACACTTTCTAGGATGCCTCTGGCGTACATGGAAAAGCTGAGCCCTGCCCACAGCCTTGGCGCTCTTTGCCTCAGCTGCCCAGGGATGCACAGCATGTGGTCTGTGCTTTCCTGTTCCAGGTCTGCCACTTACTAGTCTATTGTGTGACCTTGGAGGAGTTATTTCATCTCTCTCTGCCTTCATTTTTGTCATCTGCCAAAGGAGAATCAGGATGGTACTCATCCCAAAGGGTTGTTGTAAGGATTAAATGAGCTAAACAGTGTCTGGTACATAGTAAGTGTTATCTAAGTATTTGTTATAGAATTTATTGTAATGACAGTAACAGTGACTGTTGGAGAACCACCGGGTCACTTTTATATAAGATAGAGCCGGTTTTTACCTTTATGTTTCCTGGTAAACAGGCACTGGTCGTTGACATTGGTTCCACCTGGCCTCTGTGCAGCATGTGCTTACCTCTCAGTTCCCCACTCTCCGGTCTTCTGGTTCTCAGGTAGGTGAGACACTCGCTGGACCAGACAACTCTAGACGAGAACTGTTCTGAATCAGACCCTAAGGTCTCCATCGCTGACCGCATATCGTGCGTATGTTGTTATTCAGTTTCCTTTTGTGGCCAAGGAGTGGACACCTAAGTACTGCTTCTGTTTATAGAAAGCTCTGACCAGCGTATTTGTTGATTAAAAAGGAGACCTCACAAGGCATTCATTTTAAAGAGCATAGTAATACTTAAGAACCAAGGTTATTTCAGGCATTTATTGCAAACTGTTGATTTCCTAAATTAAGGTGGACATACATTTGTTTACTTCCTTCTGATGAGAACTCCCCAGGAGTTTGGAAGCTTCCCCCGCATCTCAGCCTGCCCTTTCCAAGGAACAGACACAAGCATCTGACCAGTGCTAACGTTAAAATTGTGACTTCACTTTGAAAAAGTTCCTCTTCCAATGTTGAGGCTGCCTTTGTCTACCAAAACCATGTCTAAACAATCGTATTTCAAATCTTATCACAGATGCCTCACTACTCTGGGAGATAGTTTTTGACCCCTAACCCATTAAATTGAGTACTTCCTGCCCTGTGCTTTTTCTGTACTGGGACATATGTTTGGTGTTGTACTGGTCACACTACTTTAACACTTAATGACGGTTTAACAGTGCCTAGTCTGTGCCAGTCATAGCTCTAAATTCTAGAGATCTAACTACAGTAAGACTGTAGAGCAGCACCATCCAGTGAAACTTTCTGTGATGATGGAAGTTTTCTGTGTCTGCACTGACAGTGGCCACTATCCACATGTGGCTGTTGAACTCTGGAAGTCTAAGTCTAGCAAGTGCAACTGCAAAACTAGATTGTGATTTTATTCATTTAAATTTATGTTTAAGTAGCTATTTGGAGCTAAAGGCTATCTGCTGAGCAGCACAGCTTTAGAGTGTGTATAAGGCTCATAAGGACAGAGATCCTTCTCCTTATTGCTGTGTCTCTAGCACCAAGAACAGGACCTAACCAAAAAACCAAACCAAACTCATTGACATCAAGTCAAATCCAACTCAGAGCAACTGTGTAGATCATAGTAGAAACTCCCTGTGAAGTTTCAGAGTTGTGTATCTTTACAGAAGCCGACTGCTGCTGCTTTCTCCCGTGGAGCAGCTGGTGGTTTTGAATCACCAAGTTTTGGGCTAACAGCTGAGCATTTTAACTGCTGACATATGGTATGAATGAATGAAAGGGAGACAAAACATTTGCCCTTCTAGAACCAGGATAAAGTAGGGACCTATATCTGTCTGTAGATCTTTAAGTCCTAGAAGATTGTCCTTTCATTGCCTGCACCCTTAGGTTCTAGAGCAAATTAAGGTGTGTAGGAGGCACTCAGGAAATGTTAGTTGAATCAGATACTGAATAAATGTAAAGTGACAGTGATGGTAGTAGTATTCGTAGTTGTGGTGCTACATAGATCATGAGGTGGTTATTTGAGTAGAATGGGAGATACTGCATGGTTTAAAGTCAAGAAAGGTGTATATTAGGTTCATGTCTTTTTACTGTAGTTATTCCGTTTCCATGCTGAGCAAATTATCTGAGAACTAGACTATATGAAGAAGAACAGGACATCGGGATTAGAGAAAGACTCATTAACAACCTGCAATATGAAGATAACATAACCTGGCTTACTGAAAGTGGAGAGAACTTGAAGCACTTACTGAGGAATGGCCCCTTTTGATGCCCTCTCCAGTCTGCTGCTCATCCTTGGTTGGACATCATCTTGCTCTTCCATCTTCCGTACTTCCCATCTAGATAGCCATAATTCAAGCTGTCGGATTATTCTGTCATCTCATTAACTTAATATCATAGAGTGGGGAGAGCATTAGAGTTAAACTTCTTGAATTTAAATCTTAGCTTTAGGGCCTACTCCTTATATGAACTTGGGTGAATTATATAAACACCTGGACCTTCAGTTTCCTCATTTGTAAAATGGGATAACAGTGCAGTTTTCATGTAGATACACTGTGTGGATTAAGCAAAATGTTCTCTTTAAAGTGCATAAAAAACCCAATGCCCAGTGCTTGGTAATTGTTAGCTCCTTTTGCTACTTGAATAGACATACCTTGAATGGAAATTCCTTAAAGCATAAATACATGTGGACTGAAAGTCAGTTTGTGGTGTTCAAGTTTTATGTATGCTTCACTCTTTTGTGTTATCCTACATACCAGTTTCACTAATTAAAAGATTAAATTAGTGCACTAGTAACTTTATCATCTAGAAAAACACAGCTAAATACCTAATACAGGTATTACTAGAAAGCTAATTATTATAACAAAACCTTGTCCTTCACAAAAGCATTGGGCTGATCTTTTTCAATGTAGTAGATATTCCTCTTACGAGTAAATGCAGGTCAAATTTCCATCTTTTTTCTCCATTGCAAATCTAGCCATCCAACTGATTAAGCAAAATAAATTTTAAAAAAAGAAGAAAAAATAATGGAAAAACAGTTGAGTAAAAGCCAGGAAAGTAAGAGTGCGTTTACTATGAATTCTTCAGGGTGGCTTAGGGCTAATTCCCATTCCCCTATATCCTCTCTTGATTATTCTGGTTGAAAGGGCAACAGTTTACTCAAGTACACTGTGACCCTAAACCACCCTGCTGTGAACTGGAGCCTTAACGTGGAAGCCACACTGTACTACACAATCAATTGGAGTTAGCTTTGATTACTGTATTGCAAAGCTGTATTTGAGGAGTACCAAAAATGTTAGTGTTCTTTGAGAGGAAAGCAACTGATATTGTTGTGCTTACGGCAACATCCAGTGTGTTGTTCTTGATTAATTAGTGCAATGCTAGAAGAATTCTAGATCCTTCTAGATCACTGCAAGAATGATTTGTTCTTAGCCTCAGCTCTTGCATCAACTGGCTGCATGACCTAGGACAAGGTCTTAAGGTTTTGGTTTCCTTGTCTATCAACTGAGAAGGTGATGAGTATGGTTGTTTACTATATAATCTCTCATATTTCATAAGACTGTGATACTATGCTACAGCTATTAAACACATAAATGTTTGCATTTATGAACCCAAACCAAACCCATTGCTGTCGAGTCAGTTCTGACTCACAGCAACCCTCCAGGACAGAGTAGAACTGCCTGACAGGGTTTCTGAGGAGTGGCTGATGGGTTCAAACTGTGGGCCTTCAGGTTAGCAGCCGTAGCTCTTAACCACTGTGCCACCAGGGCTCCTTTGCATTTATAGTACTTGCTAAATATAAAGGGAGATTAATATAAATCATAGGAAGGCCCACTTCTACAATAATTTTAAGTTATAATAAAGACTAACTGTGTAGGTTAGTAAAAATCTTTAGCCTTAGCAAGGAAATGCAGCTTAAGACTTCGAGTCAGTTCATACACACAGAAAATAAAGAATAAAATCTATTCATTTTGTAACAGAGAATTATTTGTCACATTTCCCTATTCCGTTATTCTGAGACCCTTAATGGCGTTGCAGAGTGTATTCATAAAATAAATACATAGTAAATTCTCACTATGGGCCAGATTTCTTCTATAACATACGGGCTTGACATGAGTTAGAATCAACTCAACGGCAATGACTTTCTGGATGAAGCAGGATGCCAAGCACAGAGAAGTTCAAGATAACTAGAGCATAGCCCCATCATCAAAGGGTTCAAGGATCAGAGCAGGAGTCAGAACAAAATTCACTGGAGGTGTAGTACCTTCTAGCAGTGCTTGGAAGTCAGTAACTATCTCCTAAAGAAGTGGATTCCTGTCTGTCCAGAGAGGACTCAGAGAAGGCAACAAGGAATTTGTCCTTGACACCTCTTTAGAGTCTCCAGGGTGACCTGACTTTGAATAATGCCAGTCACGATGCAGAAGATGGTGCTCTCTTTAAATCAGCTCAGGAAATTCACTGCTAATCCAAGAAAGATGATACGGTGGCAGATGGAAAGTTGAAAGCAGAAAGTAAAAAAGACAAGAATATGAACTGGAAACTTCCAGTTTTAGGTGGCAATGAAATAAATCAAAAAGACTTTTGTATTTCTGATGCTAAGCATAATAAACTTGTTTTCCTGAATGCGTGAGTGCCTTAGATGGCAAAAACTACTGCTATAACATGACCTCAATTCTCCCCCTTATTCGCTAACAGTCAGTTCTTCATAAAATTTCTACTGAAGTCTTTGGTAGAGTCGCTCTTAGATTGCATGTGTGAGTGCCAGGTACAACAGATGAGGGAATCTGACATAACACCTGGGATGCGGTGGCAAAGGAAGAACATATAAACCAGCTAATCCCAGCCAGAAGTTTATGCCAACGCGAGACTTACTTGGGCAGTTTCTGACATTTCAGTGTGCCAAGCTTTAAAAAATTAATCCCCTTGTACTCTCTGTTGGTTTGCATTCCCTGCAAAATGTCAGTTTTCTTCTTGAGAGAGACAATGACACATGGTTTCCCGCAGCCCTAGCATCTCCTGGGACTTCTTTTGTTGCTATTTTTGTTAAGTGTCATTGAGTTGGTTCCAACTCACAGAGACTATATCTCTGCACAACAGAATGAAATAATGCCTGTGTTCCCATGCCCACAATCATTTTTGTGCTTAAGCCCATTGTTGGAGCCACTGTGTCAATCCACTTGTTGAGGATCTCCCTCTTTTTTGCTGACTCTCTACCAAGAACGATGTCCTTCCCCAAGGATTGATCCCTCCTGAAAGCATGCCCAAAGTAAGCATATATGGGGCTTCTTAAGAGTGAATCAAGATCAGTAACTCATGGTCTCAATGGCAAAACATTAAAAGTAGTTGGGTTTGACACAATGATGTGAGAGCAGTTGGTGCGAACTCAAAGACTTTTCCAGTGGATTCAGCTATGTTCAAAGACTTATTAAGAGATAGAGATCAGGGAAGACTTTCTGTAAGAAGTAACATCTAAGCCAAGCTTGACGGATAAGTAGGAGTTAATCAGATGAAGAGGAGACAGAAAAGTGTTTTTGGCAATAGGAATAGCATATACAAAGGTCTGAAAACAGGAAAGTTCAGAACCAGCTGTAGCTTGAGTGTGAAGCAGAAAGTAGTGAGAGGTAAAGCTGAGTGGGTAAGCAAGGGGCAGATCAGGAAGGGGTTCATTAAGCATCTTCCCTGCCTTGTGAACAGAACCAGAACATCAGTGTTACAGCACATAGCATAGATCGGCAGCGGATATATGGCTCTCCCATATTGTAGCATAGGGTTCCCTCCACCCCCAGGATCCTGAGTAAAAAATGCTTTGTGACTGTCAGACACACATCCATTCAGGAAACCATCTGTTGAATGTAAAATGTAAATTTTATGTGTATTTCTTTGTATAAGTTTTTCATCAAGGTAGAAACAAAGCAACAAACCCATTGGCATCATGTTGATTCCAAATCACTGAGATCCTATAGGACAGGGTAGACCTGTCCCATACAGTTTCCAAGGAATGCCTGGCAGAATCAAACTGCCCCCCCGCCCCTTTGGCTAGCAGGTGTGTAGAATTTAACCACTCTGCTGCCAGAGTTTCAGCTCATATAAATGTGTTCCACAGTTCCTTCCCCTACAACTATTTTAGTAATGCTCTGCCTCTGGGCAAGATGTAGAGAACTGTCTTGCAATCTGATGATAATTACTGAGTAGACTACAAGTGACTTAATTCCTGTTCTATTAATTTTGAAATTGTGGTAGTTCTTACTAGTATTGGACTGAATTTTCCTTTGTTCTAATTGTAAAATAAGGGATTCAAAGCAACTGAATCATGTAAACAAGGTTTCAGGACACAGGCAACTAAAATGCTAATTATAAGTTGTTGCTAGTTGCCCTCAAGTTGGCTGTGTCTCATGGTGACCACATGTCTAACAGTGTAATATGTTGTCCAGTCCTACACCATCTCCATGATTTTGGGTGCATTGCAGCCCATTGTTACAGCTGTGTCAGTTACAGCTGTGTCAGTTCATCTTATTAAAGGTTTCTTTCATTTTCCTTGGCTTTCCCCTTTACCAAACAAGTTGTTTGATAAATGATGATCCCAGTCCTTGCTAGTAACTGGTCTTTTCTAATGGCATGTCCAAAGTGAGTCAAGGTCTAAAGAACCTTCCTGTTGCCTTTCTTCTAAGACTAACTTATTTGTTCTTTTGGCCACCCATGGTGTATTCAGTATTCTTCACCAACACCAGAAATGTGCTGTTGGCAATTTGTATGTAGTCCTTGTCAATACGTTAAGTAACAAGGATTTTATTTGCCAACATTCAGTCCAATGTAGAAAGGTCATCATATACTTTTGAAGGTAATAATTATTCAATTTCTTTAAAAATGAATTCCACATATTAGCCCTTTATTGCTAATTCAGGCTACCCTCAAGTTAAATTTCAGAAGAAAATTGTAGAAAGTGTGTGTTTGTTTAGATTTACAGAAAAGGATATGGCGGGTTTTTCCCCCATAAGGTTTTTTTCCTTCACGACACCTTTCACTCCAGTCCTGTGCCTCAGGGCCTGTTGGAATGATCACAGTGGTCAGAAGGTGTCTTAGCCTAAACAGTATTTAATAGCATCCCATGTCATTACTATTATTATTACAGAAAAACATTTGAAATAATACTTTCAAACATCACTGGTTTTTTGCTTATCACAGTCAGAATTCAGTGCTCGGTACATTTGCGAGTCCTTCACACGTGTTAGCAATGACTGAGTACCTCCTGTTTGTGGCACCCTGCCACAGTACAGTTCCTGCCTATGGAGAAGGTAGCCCTACACCCACAATTCTTTCTTCTAGCTCAGGACGAAGGGGCTGGTACTGGGCCAGTTGACAAAGGTGTCGGAAAAACCAGCTCTACCTATCTTTTGAAATTAATAGTCCCTTCATTTCAGGAATATGGGAAGGTACATTTGAAATGAGCAGGGAGGATTTAATCTCCCATCATTGAGAGGCAGGGAATGTGTGTTTATGCAAGATAATTACAACTTTCTCATCACGTAAATTGCTGGAAGGGATGCTACTAGATAAATTAATTCTTTCTTAACACTAACCATGCTTCCTTTTTCCTATTATTTTAGCAATATTGCAATACTTTGTGTCTCCTGAAAGGTCAGGGGCCGTTAAGTCCACACTGCAGTTCCATAGTGCCTAGCACATAGCAGGTCCATACTATGTACATATTTGATGAGTAACTGCTGAAATCTTACCCCTTCTTCAGTGTTAAGTGTTCTTTGGTGATCCTAGTCCTTGCTGATGACTGTGGCTTTCTTCATGCACTAGACCCAAATTCACCACTAACTAGCTAATGTGACCTAGGTGAAGTCAAATCTCTGTGCGTCTTCATGTACTCATCTAAGAAAGGATGGAGTTAGACTTTATCAACTCAGAAGTCCCATGGATGGATACCGTTATCCTACCAGATATTTGAAAGAATGAGGTCCTCTAATAACAAAAAATATAAGAAAAATAATGTTATTACTACTCTTGACTGTCAGGCCAACCAAGACATTGTTTTAACTTTTAATTTTGTCTCACCTGAAAGGAGATTTTACCACCATCCTAAAGCCCAGTCTTCCAGGGAAGCAGCATAGAAAACCCGTAGGCAGAGTCTCACTCCTGCTGAAGTTGCAGCTTTGGCCCCCATACCTCATCTGACTGTTTATACTGGTGAGAAGGATTACACTGTACTGGAGCCCTGGGTCTCTTCACTCAAGGCCTTTTTCAGAAGGAGTTAAAGGGACCTCCTCTCTCCAGGCCCAAACCCTAAGTATGGCCTTTTGATGCCTTATCATTCTTAAGGTCCAAGGGAAATGAGAAAAAGCAATCTCAGAGAGCCTTCCTCTGAAGGCTAGATCAGCACTTCCTACTCTGTTCACTCCAGACTTGGTTCTACTCCAGAGTGGGCTCCATGCAAGGAGGAAACTTATCTTTCTGCACCTGCTCCCAAGAAGGGTAGGAGAACACACCACAAAAGACTTTTGCCTGTTTTATTCCTGCCAGAACATTCCAGTTGCCCCTACAATCAAGGCCCACCTGTTTTCCCAAGGCCTCTTTTATTCCTTGATCCAACTCCAGGGGACACCTTTACTGGGGAAAGAATGGGAGGAGGGAAGCCTGGAGTACCCTCCAAAAGCTGCGTATGGTACCAACAATAACAAGTGGCTGTACACAGACAAGGGTCCAGGGGGAGAGCTCTGAAAGGGGCTCAGGAGATGCAGTCCTAAATATGTCCATCATGGAGCAGGCATGTAGAGGTACCCTTGGTTTGGGGAAGGATGATCATGGCCCATAGCCAAACCTAGTCAATAGCTGGCCTGCAGTCATATATGTCCCTGAGTCAAGATATAAGTTAAACATCCAAAATGTGCCTGGTGACACTGCTCTTCTGTGTTCTTCAGATGCACACATGCAACCTAGAGGCCTGATTATGCTTCCAGTGAGTCACTTTTCCAGTAGAGGCATTCAGTGCAACCTCATCTTCTTCTCTTGGCCTGAGCCTTTGTGTTGGCTCCTGACCTTGCTCCGTCCCCACACAAGGCAGTTTCCTTGATTGGGAGAAGTAACAGATGTAGACAGCCTAATTTGTTCTTGGCAACATCTGCAACCTGGATTGCTATGAGGGTCAGGAGAATCATAAATAATTCACATGGTTCTGGTTTTCTGGGATAAGATGGACCAAATTAGTTAGGATTTCATCTTGTTCTCCCTCTTTTCACTCCAAGCCCAGAGCACCCCAATAGCTGCATATCCCCTAAGCTAACAGCTTCCCTTTTATGCCTTACAAGGGCAAGGAAGAGGGGCTCTGTCCAAATGGAACACATTGAGATGGTATGTGAAGATGCTGTGATGCAGAAACTGGGAGAGCTTGAAAGCTGAAACATAAAACAGCATTTTTAAAAGGAGAAAGAACTCCAATGTGTTTCCAATATGCGCCGCAGAGGAAGGAGGGCTGGAGGCTCCAGTGAACCCAGGGGGGTCAGCTCCAGCTGGAGGGTTTTTATCATGACTCTGTTATCGTCTGTGCATTGGATCTTCTAGATCTTTTTGGTCCAACTCTAGGAGACAGCGGGTCCTAATGGCTAGAAAGGCTTAGAATTGTCAACGCGATCCTGTGGCTCCTCTGTCTCTTTCAGCATTTAAAAATCAAAATAATGAGCCAGATCCCTGTCTGACTCAGGGATTGTAAACGTGTGAGGAAACTCTTCCACAATATGAAATGACCTGTTATTTAAGTATTTGGGGCTGTACAGTCTTGAAACTAGAGATTGTGGAAGGAAATGACTCAAATCAGCTCTAAGATTTCACAGCTGTCAGGTTGGCCCCCCACTCTTGGTGACCCCATGCACATAGGAATGAAACACTACCACAGTCCTGCACCATCCCCATGATCAGTTACAGATTGGCTCATCGTGACCCACGGTGTTTTCCCTGGCTGGTTTTATCAGAAGTGTATCACTTGGTCTTTCTTCCTAGTCTGTCTTCATCTGGAACCGCTGCTGAAACCTGTTTAGCATCATAGCAACATAAAGTGCATGGACCAGAAATCTCACCCTGGTCTCCAACATGGAAGGTGAGAATTCTACTGCTGAATCTCCTCTGCCTCCTAGATGTTAGAGTGGTGACTAAAGGAGACCTGAATGCCAGTCTGCCCAGATCTGGCATCAGAGGAGAACCCAGCCCGGTCACTTCACTGTTATCAGCAGGGCCAGTCTTCCTGTCTGCCACCAGGGAGGCTCACTGGTTAGTTACAGACTCAGCCTTACTGGGTTGTAAAGCAGGGAGGGAATGGGGCAGCCTCAGCCTGCGTGCAGGGGAGACAGTAACAGCAGTGTACTCCACCTGGAATGCCACCAATGGTTCATTTATACCCTCTCACCCTGTTGCCAGAGATGTCAAAACCCTTCCCACCCCTCCTTTGCCTTCTGGCACTCTCACTTTGTTCATTTCCTTGGAGATGAGGTCAAACAACAAATTAGGTCCTCCGAGCAGGCTGTACTTAGCAGTTTTCAACATAGATTTGTTAGGAGAGGTTTGAAAGGAGGTTGAAGGATTTTAGATTATTTGTGAACTTTATTCTTCATTCTGTTTTACCAGAACTAGGCATGATTCTAAGTGCTGGTCAACAGAAATGACTTGATTCTTACTTTTAAGACTAGAAGACGCAAGGAAACACATTAGTTCTTCTATGGTATCAATTTTTTTCCTTCCTTGCAGTAGATGTTATTTAGAGGTAAATTAACTTCTTCAATGATGGATGCTCATGGTATCATTAACACAGTAGAGATTTGTAATTTTTTTTTTAAATGATGATGGTCTTGGTAAGCATACTTCTTATATGATGCAGAAGCGCATACTTTCCTTCATTCCTGGTTTTGAGTTCTTTTTTTAATTTTTCATTGTAAACAATGAAGACAGAAACTAAGTCAGTATAAATTGTCCGAAGGGATCTCATAGCCACAAGGGACTTTATTAGGCAACAGTGTGGTAGAGAACAGAGTGAAGGAAGGGGAAGAGGGCTGGAATCAGAGCCCAGGCCACACCACCACCTGAGGTTTCAGGGAGCAGGTGGCTGTTTGATGCCTCAGTTTACCCTGTGCTGAATGGGCCAGATGATCTGTAAGGCTCCTCACTGAACACTCAGTGGGTTTTCACAGATGGGAGGAACTGATGCCAGAACTTGTCCAAGGTCAATACTAGCAGAGCCAGGAGAAGAATCCAGTTCTCTAGTTCCAAGTCCCTCTTTTTACATAATTTCAAGGCAAGCAGAGGGAGTGTAATATATTGGCTAAAAGTTAAAACTTTGCAGAAAACACAGAGAGGCAATGTGGGGTTAAAAAGGAGAATTCTTAAGGTTTGGTCACAGTCCACCAACATTTGTCCAGACTGCCTGGGCTCCCTGAGATGTAGCCCACTGTGATCCACAGCCCTTGGGGTATCTTCTCAGCACTCTCACACTGCTCAGCCCACCAACCTGGAGATGCCCCAGGAGAGAGCTCCATCCTGACTTCTGGGGAATTGCTGCCTTGTACTGGAGCAGCCTCCAGTGCTGCCCTACTCCAAACCTAATTGTGTCAAAGGTTGGCTCAGATTCAGGACTGGACGGTTAGGTGGAGGGCCAGGAAAGACACATTTATGCCCTTACTCCCTCACCATAGCACCACCAGCGAACAGGCAATTTGGGTCACCAGTCATCTTAGTGACATGCACAATTATCTTTCATGCTTCCTCCTGCTTCCAACTCTTTTTCTCAGGGTATGCCAAGTACAAAGCAGCATATGAATAATTTTAGTTGGTTAAAAAAATAAATAAATGCCTGTCCCATTGTTGAGTGCGACTGAGTCGATTTTGGCTTACAGAGATCCTCCATGACAGAGTAGAACTGCCCCATAGGGTTTTCTAGGCTGTAATCTTTACAGGAAGACCTGGTGGTGTCGTGGTTAAGGGTTTGTCTGCTGTTTTAGTCAGCTAGGGCTGCTGTAACAGAAATACCACAGAGTGGATGGCTTTAACAGAGGAAGTTTTATTCTTACACAGTCCAGTAGGCTACAAGTCCAAATTCGGGACCTCTGCTCTAGGGGAAGGCTTTCCCCTTTGTCGGCTCTGGAGCAAAGTACAATATTGCGTTAGTCTTTGTCCAAGGAAAATCTTGGCACAAGAACCTCAGGTCTGAAGGACACGCTGTTCTCCCTGTGCTGCTTACTTGATGGTGTAAGATTCCCAATTCTCTGCCTGCTTCTCTTTCCTTTTGTCTCTTGCAGGATGGAAGGATTAAAGGTGGGGCAAGCCATACTGCAGGGAAACTCCCTTTACATTGCAGCAGGAAGGTAATCTTATATAAGGATTTACATTCCCACCTTAATCCTTTAACATACAGCATGGGAAAACCACAAAACAGAGGACAGTCACAAGATACTGGGAACCGTGGCCTGGCCACATGGCTACACATATTTTTGGGGGGACACAATTCAATCCATGACAGCTGCTAAGCAAAGGATCAGCAGTTCAAATCTACAACCACCCCTTGGCAACCCTGTGAGGGCAGCTCTACTCTGTCCTTATAGGACTGAAATTAATTGAAATTGGCTTGACTGCATGCAGTAGGTTTGGTTTTGAGGGTGGGGAGGGTTAATCTTTGCAGGAGAGGATTGCAGGTCTTTCTTGGCAGAGCTGCTGGGTGGGTTCATAGCACCAGCCTTTCGGTTAACAACTGGGCCCTTAACCATTGCACCACCAGAGCTCCTTAGGAAGGAAAACGATTTCAGCCTGTCTTAAACCCAAACAGAAACCAAACCCAGTGCTGCTGAGTTGATTCCAACTCATACAGCCTTATAGGTCAGAGCAGAACTGCCTCATAGGGTTTCCAAGGAGCGCCTGGGGCACTTGAACTGCTGACCTTTGGGTTAGCAGCTGTGGCACTTAACCACTATGCCACCAGGAATTCCCAATCTTACAGCCGTTTTATCACTGTAGTTTGGAGACTTGGAGTGGAAATCCAGTCACATTGCCAGTTTTTTCTTGGGTTGCCTGGGGTGGCATTTTGTTTTCATCCAGCAATCCGTGGGTGCTGGCTCCTGGGCACCATCTCTGTTTCATCAGTGTTCTTAAAACCATTATTTTGAGGAGAAGTGCAGCATATATAAAAAATTACGTGGAACCAGTGAACACACTGGAGACCGAAACATAAAGCTGCTTTTAGGTGTGCGCCCAATGGAGCCACCAAGGTGTTCTGATGACTTGAATGCAGCACGGAAATAGAATGTCCAATGAGAGGAAAGAAACATACTTTAGGAAAAGCTTCCACATACTTTTGAGAGTAGCTTGATAATTTATTCGCTGTGCAGACTGTGCATTTGTTAAATTTATACCCTACCCCATTCCAAAAGGATTTGAGAGCACTTAGGGACAAATATTGGCAGCTTGAGCAATCTAGAATCAAAATTTCAATAGCAGAATGAATTCCTGGCTGCCCAGGCCTCCATCTTCCACAACTATGGCTCTACCCGAGGCTCTGGAACAAATCCTACTCTCATCCAGAGAGAACTAAAGGTATGTTCTTCACCCAGTAGTTGGGCAGAGCAGTGTCAAGGTGCCTTGAAGCTGTTTCCACCCAGCCATGGAGCACGGAAGTCCAGCTGCTATGAAGTTGATTCTGATTTATGACAACCCCATGTGTTTCAAGAGCAGAACTATGCTACATAGGGTTTTCAGTGGCTTATTTTTCTGATCACTAGACCTTTCTTCTGAGCTGCCTTTGGGTGAATTCAAACTTCCAACCTTTGGATTACTAGCAAGATCATTAATTGTACCACCCAGGAACCTCACAAGTCTAATAACTAGACTTTTAATTCATCTTTGATGATCAACTCCTCTCCTGAAACTCATACCTAACTTTGATACCTGGGGGCCAGTCTTGTTCCCTGCGATCAGGCCCATCCTCTAGAATCCATTTAGTTACTTCTCCAGACTTGGAAACTGTTTTAGTCAGCTAGGGCTGCTCTAACAGAAATACCACAGAGTGGATGGCTTTAACAAAGAAAGATTTATTCTTACACAGTCCGGTAGGTTGCAAGTCCATATTCAGGGTGTCCGCTCCAGGGAAAGACTTTCCCCTTGAGGGCTCTGGAGGAAAGTCCGGTATTGCATCAGTCATTGTCCAGGGAGCGTCCTCACACAAGAACCTCTGGTCTGAAGGACGTGCTCTGCTCCCGGTGCTGCTTGCTTGATGGTAGCGAGGTTCTCAAATTGTCCTTGGTTGTTTTTCCTTTTATTCCTTGCAAGCTAAAAGCATTAAGGGTGGGGCAAGCCATACTCCAGGGAAACTTCCCCATAGCAGGAATTCACAGCCCCACCCTAATCCTTTAACCTACAGGTTAGCAAAACCACACAATGGAGGACATTTCCAAGATACTGGGAACCATATCCCAGCCACATGGCTGCACACATTTTTGGGGGGACACAATTCAAACCATGACATCCCACCCTTTGACAACCCAAAAATCACATCACAAAACATTTAACACATTCATCTCACCATGGCAAAATTATGTCCATCCATATAACAGAAGTCTTAAATCAGTTCCAAGTCCAAAATACAAAAACTCTTCTACATCTGTGAAACTTAGAAGACATTAACAGGCAACAGGCAAGTCAACAGAACACATTACATTAGCCCTCAAAGCTTTGGAAATACTCTTACATTTTCTGAGACATTCTACACAACAGCAATGCTCTCCAGACTCTAGGTATCGGCCACACTCTCTGGTTTCTGAGTGGAGACCTCCAGCCCCGTGCTACAACTTTGCCTTCAAGGCCCACTTGGACAGAAACTCTGTCCCATCGGCTTTAGGAGCACCCTAAGCCCAACTGAGTGGCAATTCCACCCTTACGAACACAGCACGCCATGGTTCCACCCTTTCAAACCCCTGAAGTCATGGCCATACCTCTTGAGACTGAGGCAGCTCAGCTTCTCACGCTATCTGCCTCTTCAGCTTCAGCTTCCTATGGCCGCATGGCCTGGGCCTCAGGCCCACATCTGCCCTGCCGGGCAAGTGTTCCAAAGCTCTGTAGCTCCACTGGTTTAAGTGCCCGGAGGCACCCCACTCTTGCTGGAAAGCGTCCTGCCCAAAGGCACTCAACTCTCTCACTCCGTGGGTCAGCAAGGCCAGCTCACCGATTCAAGTGCCCAGAGGCACCCCGTTCCGCGAGGAAAACTCTGCACAGGCACTGACCTCTCTCGCTCCACGGGTCGGCTCCAGCGCTGCCTCTGGTTCTGCTGCTGCCGCTGCCGCTGCTGCCGGTCCTCTGTTGTTTCTCCCCATCTGCGCCTTCTTCGTTCCTTCTGAATCTTCTATCCATTCGCAGTTTCAAAGTGGCTTCCACATTTTAGGTATTTGCTAGAGCAGCACCCCACTCCCACGGTACCAATTCTGTTTTAGTCAGCTAGGGCTGCTCTAACAGAAATACCACAGAGTGGATGGCTTTAACAAAGAAAGATTTATTCTTACACAGTCCGGTAGGTTGCAAGTCCATATTCAGGGTGTCCGCTCCAGGGAAAGACTTTCCCCTTGAGGGCTCTGGAGGAAAGTCCGGTATTGCATCAGTCATTGTCCAGGGAGCGTCCTCACACAAGAACCTCTGGTCTGAAGGACGTGCTCTGCTCCCGGTGCTGCTTGCTTGATGGTAGCGAGGTTCTCAAATTGTCCTTGGTTGTTTTTCCTTTTATTCCTTGCAAGCTAAAAGCATTAAGGGTGGGGCAAGCCATACTCCAGGGAAACTTCCCCATAGCAGGAATTCACAGCCCCACCCTAATCCTTTAACCTACAGGTTAGCAAAACCACACAATGGAGGACATTTCCAAGATACTGGGAACCATATCCCAGCCACATGGCTGCACACATTTTTGGGGGGACACAATTCAAACCATGACAGAAACCTTCCATCGGCTCCCCAAGCAGGGTTCTCCCCTTGATCCTGTTCCCTCCTCCCAGTGTGGATGGTCAAGAACAAGGTCTTGAAAGTCAGCACATCTGGGAGTGAACCCCAAGAGCTTGTGACCTTGACCAACTTACTTGGCTTCACTTTGTTTGTCTTTAAATGGAAGAGATCATAGCACCAATCTCAGAGGTCTGGATGACGATGAAATGAGCCAAGTGCTTCGCCTGGGCACGGCACGTCAGTGTGCAATGCCTGGTTGCTGTTGTTATGAAACTTACCTCTTACTAAGCATTCAGACATCAGAAACCTATCAGCCTGAATCTCCCCTATTACCTATCAGCAAGCTTTCCTGCAAGCCAGATCTACTTAGCCCCTGTCCCTGCCTCTTCATCCTTTCCTGTTTCCAAGTCTGCCACCAACCCCTGATCAGCATAGTCTCCTGACTTTTCCCACCAGGACCCTACCTTCCTTGCACTGTTCACCTGAAGCCAGGTCTGCTCCGTGTTCAGGTGAGTGTGCCCAGGCATTTAACACCACCATTTCTACCCTTGTTCTGATGGAAGGGAAAGAGAAACTGATGCTTGAGATGTAAAACAATGGGCATTTTCTGAAGATCACCATATTTCTCCTAGCAGGAAAAGCAGCCCTTTTGGTATTTTATGACTTTTACTTTTCTACTTTTTTTTTTTTTGCATTCGTTCCAAAATAGGGAGTACAAGGATGAATAAGACAGTCACAGCACCTTCCCTTAGTTTGTTTCAAGTTTAATAATAGCATACTAGAGAGGGTGAGAGGTTACATATTTGTTATTTCAAGACTCAAAATTGCTTTGTAATTTAAATAACTGTTCCACTTGAGGAAGTTACCTGACCCATCTGTGCCTCATTCCTTCATCTGAAAAATGGGAATTGTGGATTGAATTGTGTCCCCTTCCCACAAATGTGTGTCAACTTGGTTAGTCCATGATTTCTAGTATTATGTGATTGTCTACCGTTTTGTCATCTGTTGTCATTTCCCTATGTGTTATAAATCTGACATCTATAACGTTAATGAGGCAGGGTTAGAGGCAGTTGTGTTATTGAGGCAGGACTCAATCTACAAGACTAGGTTATCTCTTAAATCAATCTCTTGAGATATAAAAGAGGGAAGAGAGCAGAAAGACATGGGGCCCTGATACCACCAACAGAGGAGCACCAAGAGCAGAGTATGTCCTTTGGACCTGAGCTTCTTGTGCTGAGAAGCTCCTACACCAGAGGGTTTATGATAAGGACCTTCTCTTAGAGGTGACACAGGGAGAAAGTCTTCCTCTGGATCTGGTACGCTGAAGTTAGACTTCTCGTCTCCTACACTGTGAGAGAATACCATCCAGTTGTGGTGTTTCCGTTATAGTAGCACTAAATGACTAAGACAGGAGTCATAACAGTCTAGCTGTGACCTGACAAAAAGCCTCAGCTCTCCCACTCGGCTGTGTTCCTCAAGGCAGTACACAAGCTGCACAACTGTAGAAAGAATCCTGGATTTGATAATTCATGTTAAATAGTTATAACAGGGCTGGCACTTTAGAAGTACACAAGAGTAAGTTGTTTATTACTTGCAGTTGTAAAGCAAGACTGATGACATCCGGAGATTGATATCACTCTGAGCCTGGCGTATTTTTGCAGCAGCTTTGTCTCCCTAGAAACATGCTTGTAGTCAACCTCAAACATAAGAAGACACCGTATTATCACCAGTTCATCTTTCAGGAGCCACTGAATCATGTAAGATGTCTCTTTCATTTTTGACCCCTGCCTCAGCACTTTTCCTAAGAGGATAATAAATGAGCATGGTAAATTTCCCTGCTGCAATTAACTACTGTCTCTGAGATGCACTGGATATTCTGAGAGCATTCAGAGAAATGATAGATTACCATGAGGCTATTTATACATGCAGCATTAATGAGGAAAAGTTGAAGGAGGCATGAAGGATAAGAGGGAGGGAGGGAAGGGAGGAGACGGTGCCAGAATGGAAAGAGTGGAGGCAGAGGAGGAAAACAAGGGAGGTGGGCAGCCAGACAGGGCACAGGCAAGCAGAGGGGGTGGGAAGTGGGCATCAGGAGAGTACAGAGAAAGAAAAGTCATTAGTCAGCCAATAGAAGGGCAAGATTTTGAGAAAACAGGATGCATCAGGCAGTTAGGAACAAAGTAGAATAAAAGAATCTAAAGAAATAAAAATAACCCAAACATGTTGCTATCAAGACCACTCTGGATCATGGCAACCCTGTATATTACAGAGTAGCAGTGGTCCATAGGGTGTCCTTGGCTGCAGTCTTTCTAGAAGCACATCACTAGGCCTTTCTTCTGTGGTTCAACTGCATGACAACCTTTGGGTTAGTAGTCAAGCATAAGCCATTCATGCCACTCAGGGATCTACAGCATAAAAGAAGAGAAAGAAGACTCAGAGTGAATATAATTCAGAGCCAAAAGAGAAAACATGCATTATTAGCTTATGTTGATGTTATGTAAACAAAGACCTTATGTGATAGAAATTAATGAGCTCCTTTGAAGTTACTACTGTAAGTGCTTCATGGCATTTTTAGACTTTCCTTGCATTGTATTTGAAACAGACCCATAAGGCAAAACTACAGAGACCTTATTCTAAGTTTTATTTGTATTATTTTTATAGATAGTAGGTAGTCATGTATGCAGTGTAGAAAACAAAAAAAGAAATTCAAGTAAATGAAAAGATGGAGAAGCACCATTTTGGAAATGAATCTGAGCAGCAGATAAGAGAGAGAGAGAGAGTGTGTTTTAGTCAGCTAGGGCTGCTCTAACAGGAATACCACAGAGTGGATGGCTTTAACAAAGGACAGTTTATTCAAAGTACACAGTCTGGTAGGCTACATGTCCAAATTCAAGATGTTGGCTCCAGGGGAAGGCTTTCCACCTTGTCGGCTCTGGAGGAAAGTCCAGTATTTGTCCAGGGAGCGTCCTGGCGCAGGAACCTCAGGTCTGAAAGACACGCTCTTCTCCCAGTGCTGCTTGCTTGATGGTGTGAGGTTCCCAGTTCTCTGTCTGTCTCTCTTTCCTTTTATCTCTTGCAGGATGAAAGGGATTAAGGGTGTGACAGGCCACACTCCAGGAAACTCCCTTTACAGTGGAGCAGGGAGGTGATCCTATGCAGGGATTTACAGCCCCACCCCAATCCTTTAACATACAGCACGGGAAAATCACAAAAGGGAGGACAATCACAAAATATGGGGAATCATGGCCCAGGCAAATGCTACACATATTTTGGGGGGACACAATTCAATCCATGACAGAGAGGTAGGTAGATAGGTAGATAGACATTAGTTCTATGAGGTATTTAAAAATTATTCTGCTGTACGGAAAGCTCTGATGAACATGACACGTTGCCAGTCCCTTATTTTGATATTTTGACTTCCCCTCCTCAGATGACATAGTTCACCTTTTTGTGAATTCCATACAGAGGGAAACTGTATGGAGATATGTACTCTGGAGATTCCAAGAAAAAAGAAAAGGAAAAGGAGAACAATACGGTTGTGTACCACATGACGTCCATTCAGGCAATGCCCCACTGCAGGTATCTCTGTGGTCTGTTAACTTCAGAAATCCCAAGAATGAGATGAAGCAGACATAAGTGAAATAGCCAGGTGGAGGCTGCCACCTTTGCACCTTGGGCCAGCTTGTGTACCTACCCTGGGCTTGCCCTGCACACCTAGACCTCTTCCTCAGCTGACTGGGTCTGCAGGGCTGCCCAGGCCTTCAGAGGGCCTAATGCCTTCCTGAGTGCCCAAGGGCCTTTCTCAGCTAAAGGCCTAGTCCCTAGGCTCCACCAGCTCAGCAAGTGTCTTCAAAGTGCCCTTGCTTTCCTGGGATGCAGCTGCTGAGCCCGGCTGGGACAGCAACAAACAGAGCTCCAAGTCCTCTGTGTCCCTTGGTGAGGAGCACTTCTGCCATCTCACAGTTGCCACTATAAAATAATATGATGTTCACACAATGTCCAAATCACCTGACATCCTGTTTCTCAGAATGTATCTTGGACATTAAGCAGAGCATGACTGTGTCTAGAAAAGCAGTGCCCTGAGGAGGAAGGGGATTGGTGAAGAAAGAGATGTCCATCTGATGTCCCGTAGAGTTTCTAAGCAGGGCCTGGTGGGTACGAACTGTTGACCTTTTGGTTAGCACTTAATGACTATACCACCTGGGTTCCCAGTCCCTTGACTAGATCCTGAAATTCTTGAGAGGAAGAATGGGGTCTTATTTATCTTTCATTCCCTGTAGGGTACAGCCCACAATAAATGCTGAGAAAATAGTTATTCATTACACACCCAGAGTGGTGCTTGAACTTGAGCCATCATTATTAGCCATAAAAGTTGCAGAATTAGATTCTTATTCTTGAGCTTTCCTCTAATAATATTAAGTGAAAGGTATAAAAAGTTGTGAACACCTTACCTGTAACCACCAACTTAAAAAAAAAAACAAAAAACTTTTTACTCCCCCTTTCCCCCTAAATCGCCCAGGGAAAGGAGAGATAGGGAGAAAGGCAGAAAGGTGTCTCCTCCAGGGGGCAAAGGCAGTTACCTATGGATGGAAAAGTTTTGGAGTTCAACCTCTGGCCCCAGATACATTCACATCCCTGAGAGGTGACTGGAACAAGATCGGCTTGCCTGTGCTAGCTTCCCTAACGTCAGGCAGGGACAACACCAAAAACAGACCATTTAGGGGAATGGTGCACTACTTTGGAAACCCTGGTGGTGCACTGGTTAAGTGCTAGCCAAAGGGTTGGCAGTTCAAATCCACCAGGGGCTCCTTGCAAACTCTATGGGGTCAGTTCTACTCTGTCCTATAGGGTTGCTATCAGTCAGAATGGGTTTGGTTTGGGTCTACTACTCTCCCCCTCAGTGTTTTGTGGTCAATTATTTCATGTCCATCTCTTCAGCATTGTTTCTAGCCTATCACCTCCCCGCCCACCCTCACTACACCTCTGTCTGGTGTTTGTGTGATCTGATTAGGAATTCCTGAGAGTGCTTAGGCTTTGTTCCAGAGTAGATGAACAGAGCTAGAATCATAGGCAATGTTTTGTTGCTTGTTTGGAGAAATTTTTTTAACCCAAATCAGCTCTAACCTGCTAACTTTGACCCAGAATTCCAGACAGATACTGGAGTCTTCTAAAATCATTAATATTTGATGCTTGTCTTTTCTGAACTATTTTTTGATGAAAAAAAATTGCATCTGACATTGCTCAGTCTTCTAAAGGAAGTTTTCAAGCACCTTTGGGGTATATGATTTCACCATGGTTTCATAAAATACAGCAGTGTGGTACTAGATGCCACTACAAAATACCCTCAGATTTATCAACACCAAAATCCCCGAAGTCACAAACATAATGTTAACATTTCATTTTAAATGCATTTGAGATCGCAGTGACTTCAAAGGCTTCTATTTTCTCATTTAGAGTGAAACATGAGGCTAATTAATAAAACATGGCACTGAATACCATGCCAAGTGAAATAAATATTTATTGGAAATAACTGAAATGACTCCTGTGCAGTAGAAAGGTTCTAAAACTGTACTGTGAAGAATGCTATGTTCATACATTTTTACTGACACATAATGAGTATAGTGTCTAGCTGTTCAGAACTAGTTAACAGTAGCACAAGGATTGCCCCAAATGCCAGGAAACAATCATTTAGTCCAACAATATTGTTGTTGTTGTATGCACTCCAGCCAGTTCCAACTCATAGTGACTCTCTTTACAAAGAACAAAATGCTGCCTGGCTTATGCCATCCTCACAACCGTTGCCGTGTTTGAGCCCATTGTTGCAGCCACTGTGCCACCCCATCTCATGGAGTGTCCTCCTCTTTTTTGCTGATCCTATGCCAAGCATGACAGCTTCCAGGAACTGGTCCCTCCCGATAACAGGTTCAAGTACATGAGCTAAAGGCTTTCCATCCTCGCTTCTAAGGACCATTCTGGCTCGGTTTCTCCCGAAGCAGATTTGTTCCTTCTTCTGGCAGGCCATGGCATGCTCTTCCCAACACTGTAACTCAAAGGCATCGGTTCTTCCTAATTTATGGTCCAGCTTTCCCATGTACATGAAGTGATTGAAAATACCACGGCTTGGGCAAGGCAACCCTTGCTCCTCAGGGGGATGTCTTTGCTTTTTAGCACTTGAAAGAAATCTTTTACAGCAGATTTGCCCAGCGCCATATGTCATGTGATTTCTTGACTGCGGCATCCAAGTGTTGATTGCAGATCCAAGTAAAATGAGGCCCTTAACAACTTCAATCTTTTCTCTGTTCATCATGATATTACTTATTGGTCCAGTTGTGAGGATTTTTGTTTTCCTTATGGTGAGGTATAATCCATACTAAAGGCTGTAGTCTTTGATCTTTATCGGTAAGTACTTCAAGTCTTCCTTGATTTCAGCAAGCAAGATTGTGTCCTAATATCACTGATTGTTAGTCTTCTTCCAGTCTTGATGCCAAGTTCTTCTCATACAGTCCAGCAATCCTGTCAAACCTGAAACCAAACCCAGTGCCATCAAGTCAATTCCGACCCATGGCAACTCTGTAGGACAGAGTAGAACTGTCCCATAGAGTTTCCAAAGAGCACCTGGCCAATTCGAACTGCCGACCTTTAGGTTAGCAGCCATAGCACTTAACCACTGTCCCACCAGGGTTTCCAGAAATCCTCTAGGACAGAGAAAACTTTCCCACAGAGTGTCCTAGGCTGTAATCTTTATGGAAGCAGATTTTCACATCTTTCTTCTACAGAGCAACTGGTGCCTTCTCATCACTGACCTTTTGGTTAGTGGCTGAGTGCTTAATCACTGTGCTGCCATGGCACCTTCAAACAATTTTAAACAAGTATTTTATGATCAGTATCCCTAAACCCCAAGAGAAGTTTTATAACTTAAATTGTCTACAGGTTAGATGTATGGCTCCCAATTAAATGAGTGTGTTGTGTTTTTAAATGCCCATGTCCTGTTCAAAATTCCCCACAGGTTTTTAAAGAGCTATAAAATGTGTTACTGGAGACAGAACTCAGCTTTATAAGTTGCAGAAGGTTTTGATAGTTCATTCACACTTTAATTTACAAAAGGTGCAGCAAGTGAGCACAATTATTTTTCCCATCTTTTTATATTATCAGAGAGGGCATACAAGCCAGCTGCATTTTATTAAAGTTCTTTTGGAAAGTCAGAGACAACTTATAGGAAGAGAGGACTCAAAGTTAAGTACCTAAATCCAAGGTTAAAGATTGTTCCACTCTCTTTATATCAAGATGATGATCAAGACAATTTTAGGCCTTCGCTGAGCTAAGGGTTTGTTATTCGTGATCAAACAGTAAAAAGAAGGACTTAGACTTGTTTAAGATTCAGTTTACAAGCAATTTCCATTCAGTCCATCATTCAGTGATCACTGTTAGGTCATATATGTCTCCAAAAGACCATAGTTTCAGAGCAACTTAAACTTTTGTAAGCTTTTTAATAAATCTAGTCCCACCAGAAGGCATCTAATTCCACTGTTAATCACCTTGTAACTCCTTTGTTTCATTGATCAAGAATTAAAAGCAGGCTTATTATGCTCCTAAGTGTTTGCAAAGCATCCTTGACAGTGGTGGGTGTGTGGCACTTTGCTGAGGCCGTCATCTTAAAGAGCAACACAGAGAGGTACTCTGAAAGACAAACCCACTCTCAGATTCTTCACCTTGTGATATCAGTGGTTTTAATATTATACATGTTCTTTTGTGTCAGCATGAATGTATCTAACAGAGCCTCTGCCTCTCTCAAAGTTAGTGTTTTACAAAAAATACCTCTGGAGTAATCTAAGTACCTAGGGTTAGAGTCACTACCTGTTTCACTGGCTTTCTGTCTGAAGGCAGGGCTGACACATGCTTTTTGGAATTGCCCACCATTCCCATTCTCCTCCTTCATGTACACAAGGCACTCCAGTTGTGCTACAGAGTAGTAGTAAATTGACAACCCTATTGTTATCAGTTCACATAGGAATGCAGTAAAAATGCCTTCGTTAGAGTAGAGAATAATGACCAAAATAATGCCCAGTGGGAATCCTTGAGACTGGACTTTCTAAAAGTACCGCTGTTGTTGTTAGGTGCAATTTTGAGTCAATTTTGACTCATAGTGTCCAAACGTGAGTAAAACATCTGCCTGGTAAGATTTTCTTGGCCGTAATCTTTACAGGAGCAGATCGGCAGACCTTTCTCACCTGGAGCCACTGAGCGAGTTCAAACCGCCAGCCTTTTGGTTAGCATGTGAACACCTAACCACTGTGTCATCAGGGCTCCCCCCCAACCCTGTTTGCTCAGTCAAAAAGCTGTGGGGAGTCACTGCGAGGCTTTCTCTCAGAAGACAGATGTCTGACAAATGTTCTAAACTTTCTGGAATAGAAGAGATCAGTTGGAACATCAGGCTTGCTTACTGAGGGCCTGCTTGCTGTCAGGCTGGGGTGCTAGCTTTGCCCCCTAAGCAAATATGAATGCTTCTTATTCCATGCTCCAGGTAATGAAACCAAGTTGGGAGAAAAAAAAAAAAAAAAAGGTTTATATCTCAAGTTCCTCTTGATTTTTTCCAGCAGAGGTCACCATTTTCATTATCTAGATGGATTTCTAAGTCTTAATCACAGGACCTGGTTAGGGTCTGTAAATTAGAACCAAAAAATTATTAAAAGGGACATGGAAACTGAGCTGTGAGTTCCTGGAACTGAAAATAGACCCTCTCTACAAGCCACTTTATTCTGTTCTTAAAGAAAAACTATCAGTTTTGACTAGAAAATGTAGGTTGTTCAAGCAGTTCAGTTTATATCTTGGTGTTTGAGATTAGTTATCAGTAAGCTAAAGTAAACACATTTTCTTTGAATGTTTGCACATGTGTGTACACACACACAACTATGGTTTTGAAATTAAGAACATTTAACATTAAAGACACAAATATTCTTTACTGCCAATCCCTGCTGTACTCTGATTCCAGGAATATTCACCCTTAATACCTATAAGGTATTAAAAATGATAAACACATATATTGAACACTGAACTTTGGTTTTATAGAATCTATGTGAAACCCTGGTGGTATAGTGGTTATGTGCTACATCTGCCAACCAAAAGGTCAGCGGTTCAAATCCATCAAGCCCTCCTTGGAAACTGTGGGGCAGTTCTACTCTGACCTATACGGTCACTGTGAGTGGAAATTGATTCAGTAGCCCCATCCTACACTGCCACTGAGTCAATTCTGACTGATAGCAACCCTCTAGTTCAGAGCAGAACTGCCCCTCAGAGTTTCCAATGAGCAGCCAGTGTATTTGAACTGCAGAGTATTTGGTTAGCAGACACAGCACTTCACCAGTACGCCACAAGGATTTCCTGACTCAGTGGCAATCAGCTTATTTGGTGCTTTTAGGAGTTCTTGGGTGGTACAGACAGTTCAGTGCTTTACTGGTAGGCAAAAGGTTGGTGGTTCAAACCTGCCCAGAGGAACCTCAGAAGAAAACTTGGCAATCTGCTTTCAGTAGGTCACAGCCTTGAAAACCTTGCAGAGCAGTTCTACTCTGTGAGACACTTGGGTCATCATGTGTCAGAACTGACTCAAGGGCAGCCAGCAACCACAACTATGGTGCCTTTAAATGGCTAAACAGAGTTGTGTACACTGTTCACTTCCTTACTTGTGAGCTTTTGAAGACTGTTGTCTATTGTCTGTCAAGCATCCAAGTCTTATGATAAAAGCACTGAAACAATACCTTGGGTATGTTGAAACTTAACCTTGTCAAGGATCAAGTAGTTCACAGTGGAACTCAATAAAAATGCATTTCTAAGAGAGAGCAAGGAATAAAGACTAAATAATGTCCAGTGGAAATCCTTGAGAACGCACTTTCCAAAAATATTGGTTGCCCCACAAGGATCACCATTTTAACTGTTTCTTTCACTACCCTAAAATAAATTTGGATGAAATATAGATAAAATCCGTTGCCATCACACTGATTCTGACTCATAGTGACACTATAGGGCAGAGTAAAACTGCCCTGTAGGGTTTCAAAGGAGCAGCTGGTCGATTCAAACTGCTGATCTTTTTGGTTAGCAGCCTGACTCTTAACAACTACACCACCAGGGCTCCGAAGTATAGATAGACCCAAACCAAACCAATTGCTGATCAGCCAATTCTGACTCATAGCAACCCTATCAGACAGTGTAGAACTACTCCACAGTTTCCAAGGTGCACCTGGTAGATTTGAACTGCCAACCCTCTGGTTAGCATCTGTGGCACTTAACAACTATGCCACCAGGGTTAATAGGTACAAAAATCCTCACAACTTGATTAATAAGAAGCACCTTGATAAATGCAGAAAATATTGAAGTTGTCGAAGAATTTCATTTTATCTGAATCCACAATCAAAGCCCATGGAGTCAGTAGTTAAGAACTCAACATATTGCAAGGGGCAGACATGATGCAAAAGACCTCTTTCAAGTGTTAAAAAGCAAAGATTTCACTTTGAGGGCTATGGTTCATGCCTCTGACCCAAGCCATGGTATTTTAGGGTACCTCTTAGGCATGCAAAAGCTTCTTTCTTCCAGTGAACAAGCCAGACTGACACCATGGCTGCAACAATGAGCTCAAGCATAGCAATGGTTATAAGGACGGCACGGGACCAGGCAGTGTCTCATTCTGTGACATGTAAGGTCTTTTTGGAGTCAGAACCAATTTGATGGTACCTAACAACAGCAACAACAACTCGGATGGAGTAAAGCTGCTACTTCTTCAGTCAATTTCTCTACAGGCAGCCTTAGCTGGCTGCTGAATAATTTTGAACAGTAGAGAGCAGTAGAGGAATATCTGAACTCAATACTGGCCCCAAACCAAGGTTTTTTTTAAGGCCTTTAAATGGAAAGGCTTTTTTTATTTTTTAAAATGAAGACATGGTCTCTCAAAATGATGTCCAGTTTTGGCTAACAGTGAAAGACACATTTGAACTGTGCTGGAATGTATCCATTTCAGAGCATAGGCAAATACCATGCAAATAATAAGCTATCACACAGGAATGGTAGTATTTATACTGATAAGCTATTTACTATAAGTTGAAGAAAGCTATTTACTTTGAAGGATTGGAAAAAGTCAATAGCAAATTCTGCATGAGCCTTAAAACTTCATCAGTACCTATAAGCTAGAGAAGCCCTTGAAATAATGCCATGGGGAAGAAGAACAACAAAAACAACCCCACCGCTGTGAAGTCTACTCCGACTCATAGCGGCCCTGATAGGACAAAGTAGAAGTGCCCCACGGAGTTTCCAAGGAGCACCTGGCCGACTCAAACTGCCCACTTGGTTAGCAGACAAGGTTTGTAACCACTGTTCTACCAGGATTTGAGAGGGTCATCAAAATCATTTCAGTGGTCACCAGTCTCTAGCAAACATTCAAGACATTTGTATCGATTGACTGATGTATCTGTCACTCATGATGTAGTCATTGTAACACTGATGTTTCTCCTTGGTTTTGGTAGCTCTTTTGGAGTGACAGTGGCAGTGAAAGTAAGCATAACACACGCTTACAGTGCTATATGCTGTGGGAAACACATCAGTGGGCACTGTCTCCATTTCAAGCTCCACCTTGTGTCCAGCACCATTCATTCTTGGTTCCTTATCCTTGTCATCTTATAAAGAGTACCACAATATACCCATGTCAGAAATATAACAGCCATCTTTTTTTTATTGTAATTAAGTGAAAGTGTACAATTCAAATCAATTTTGCATGCCCACCTATCTGCAGCTCCTTATGCTCTCTGTGTCCAGTGACAGCACACTCCTCCTGTTCGTTCTGTGTTTCTAGTATCTTTTTAACAAGCCCCTGTCCTCTCCTCTCCACTGTCTTCTCTCCCATCTAGAAAGAGACAAGTAGGACAGCCTCCTATAAATGCATAGAGCCAGAAAGTACACACACCATGTGGTCACGCAGTGTCCCTGAGTCCAGTCCATTCTTGTCCGAAGAGTTGACCTCAGCAGAGTCTTCTGGTCCGGGGCAGCAGCGGGTCTAGAGGCCATGCTCCCAGGGGATCCTCCGTGCCATTGGACCATCAGCTGTGGTATTTAGTAGAATTACTGGGCTGTGCCCCGCTTTTTCTAGTAACAGCCATCCTTGATGACTCCGTCTTCCTTACCTCCCACAAATCTTCTTGACTCCGGTCCCAGAATCCATTCCCCTCTTTGCAGCTGCACTGCCCCACTGTCACCTGCCCCCATCATCTCACACCTGCACTACTCTAAGGGCCTCCAGCTGGTCTTTCTGCCAACAGCAGTGTGATCTTTTTGTTGGCATACAGAAATCAGATCCTAGCATTCCACTGTGTGAAACCCCTCAACTGCTCCCCATTAAATTTGGAGGAGAACCCAAACCCATCACTGAGGCTGACCAAGCCCTGGCCATCTCTCTAGTCTCCTGAAACCACTTCCAGTACTTTCTGACTGAGGACTTCCCTGCGTGATGTTGCCTCTTTCTGAAGGCTGTGCCATTTGGGGAAGTTGTTTCAGTGTCTGGGCCTTGGCTTTCTCTTTTGTAAAGCAGGGAGCTTGGTTTTTCCCAGGCGTGACCCTCCTGTTTCCTTTGAAAAGACAGCAGTCCTCATCAATTCATCTTTGAATAACCCTCTACCAAGCCCCTGATCCTGAAATAATATGAGAGGTTAGTCATAGACCCCTTGAAAAATATTTTCCAAGTCTAGTACCAGGATATAAAATGCTTTGAAACTGAGATGTATGTGTTAACCAGCAAATGTTTTTAATTAATAGATGTTTATGCCATGTGAGAAGGCTTAAAGCCTAAAATTACAGCATGGCAGTCAACTTAATCTTTATTAGAAAGTAGACTCACTGCTTGCTCACTAGGTTCTATCTGTATATACCAGTGACATGTGGGTTTGTATCTAAACAGGCATTCTAACCGTCCTCTATTAAAAGTGCATTTTGAAAGTTTGTAGTGTTCTCATCAGTGAGATGTTGTTGCCAAGTTTCCAATTTTCAGATTGTCAGGCACCCAAGCCAGAATTCTGGAGCAAATTTCCTTTCTTCCATTGCCTGTAGCAGACAGTAAACAATGAGATGCTCCTAAGCCAGTATACCATAGAAAAGGAGGGTAAATTCTTGAAATATGTTTATTTATAACCTGAACCAGCCCCACGCCAATTTGATCCAGTTCTGTAAACCTTGTTGGGCATCTGCTAGATGCCAGACAGCATATCAAGTATGAAGTGTAATAAGTAAATCCTGGGCGCAGCTCTCAAAGGGTTCAAGGTCTACTGGGCAGACCAAAATGCCAAAACTCATGTCAGCACTCTGGTGGAAAAATATAGCAAGATGTTATATGCTCTGAGGTAACAGAGTACTTCTCAACATGCGAGGATCAGGGAAACAATGATAGTTGAATTGTATTGATCTGTCAAAGAAGAAAACATTGTCCCAGGAAAAGGAGCAATGAATGCCGAAAAGTAGGAAGTGCATCAGCAGTGTCCTTTGAAGGAACAGTCTTGGGTTTGAGAGAGTCTTTGGCTGTAGATAAAGCTGCAGAGAGAGGCAAGGGCCTCATATGGCCCAATGCTCTCCATAAAATTTGAACCGTATACTGACATACTAAAATTAAAACCAAACCTGGTGCCGTCAAGATGATTCCTACTCATAGCAACCCTGTATGTCAGAGTAGAACTGCCCTATAGAGTGTCCAAGGAGCACCTGGCGGATTTGAGCTGCCAACCTTTTGATTAGCAGCTGTAGTATTTAACCTCTTCACCACCAGGGTTTCCATACTAATAATAAGAACAGTATTTTTTAAAAAGAAAAACTGACTGCTGTCAAGTTGATTACAACTCATACACCCCATGTATCACAGAATAGAGCTACTTCATACGGTTTCTTGGCTATAATCTTAATGAAAGCAGATTGCCAGACCTTTTTTCTGCTGTACCACTGGGTGGGTTCCAACTGCCAAACTTTAGGTTAGTTGTTGTACATAAACTGTTTTGACCACCTAAGGATCTACTCACAGCAGTACTCCCTATCATTTACTGAAAAGTCAATGATTGGAACTTTATTTGAAATATCTCATGTGATTTCCATACAGCTAAGACTCCAATTCACGTGGGCCATCTCTTGAGCCCTGTTGTGAATTACTGTGCTATTCTACTTCCAAGAAAAAATGAGCCATTGAAATGGTAGTGATTGTGAAAGAAGTTACTGAACACCTCTGAACCTCATTGCAATATCTATAAAGTGGGAATTACCTGAATACCTACCTCATTGGGTTGTGAGAACTAAACAAGTTAAGAAATGCAAAATTCTCAGTACTGTGCTTGACACATGATACGTATCTGCTGTTACTATTATAATTAATTTGAAAGATCTTAAGAAATAAAACAGTGTTATATTTGCATTTTAAAAGATGGCCAAGAGTACAGGGTAACAAGAACTAAAGACAAGGTTGCTATAGTGCTAAAACCAACAAATACAGTTCACTCTGTTGTCTGCATAAATGGTGCCACCTTGGAAGTGTAGCATTCAGCAGTCCTGAGCAGAATGGGATCAGAAGTAATCCAGAGAAGCTGCAGCTGAAATATGAAGAGCAAGGCATCAAGGTTGGAAGAAGACTCATTAACAACAGCCTGCAATGTGCAAATGGTACAACCTGGCTTGTTGAAAGCTAAGAGAAATTGAAGCACTTGTTGATGAAGATCAAAGACTACAGTCTTCTGTATGGATTACACCTCAACATAAATCAAAAATCCTTACAACTGGGTTAGTAAACAACATCACTAAAAATGGAAAAAATATTGAAGTTATCAAGGATTTCATTTTACTTAGATCTATTATCAATACCAATGGAAGCAGCAGTAAAGAAATTAAATGATATATGAGGTCTGACAATTACATCAGTGAACTTAATTGTTCTAAGTGCTGCATACCTCGTTGCTAAATATTACTATGGTTACCTTCAAAGTACTTACCCTTAGGAAGCTATGCACTGACACCAGTGCCTGGTCCACCATTCAAAGCAATTTTGGAACTCTTTCTGCAGTGTGCATTGTACACAGTGGCATGGTGGCAAGTTCACAGACTTAATTGTGTAGTTGTCTGTGAGGGAGCTTTTAGGCAGTAAACAAGGAACTATATTGGAAAATACTCCCTACTCACCTGATCTGGCCCCGATGTCTTTTTTCTTTACCTGAAGATAAGGGAAATATTGGAACGAAAACATTTGGATGGCATTCAGGACATCAAGGGTAATACAAAGACAGCTCTGATGGCCATTCTAGAAAAAGAGTCCCAAAATTGCTTTGAAGAGTGAGCTAAGTGGCATCAGTGCATACCTTCCCAAAGGGAGTACTTCAAAGGTGACCATAGTGATAATCATAAATGAGGCATGTAGCGCTTTTTCTAGAATGAGTTTGTGAAGTTAATTAGCAGACTTCGTATTGCACTGGGCGAATCTGCTGTAAAAGACCACTTTCAGGTGTTAAAAAGCAAAGATGTTACTTTGAGGACTAAGTTAAACCTGTCCCAAGCTAGTATTTTCAGTCGTCTCGTATGCTTGTGAAAGCTAGACACTGAACAAGCAAGAACAAAGAAGAATCAATGCAGTTGAATTATGGTATTGGCAAAGAATATTGAATCTACCATGGACCGCTGGATGAATGAATAAATCTGTCTTATGAGAAGTACAACCAGAATACTCCTTAGAAGCTAGATGGTGAAGCTGTCTCACTTTGAACATGCTATCAGGAGGGACCAACCCCTGATGAAGGACATAGTGCTTGGTAGAGATTCAGTGAAAAAGCAGAAGACTCTCAATGAGGTAGACGTATACAGTGGCTTCAACAATAGGCTGAAGCATAGCAACAATTGTGAGGATGGAACAGGACTGGGCAGCGTTTCCTTCGTTGTACACAGACTGACTGGATTGCACCGAACAACACAGTCTTTATGGAAGCTGACTGCCGCATCTTTCTCCCATGGAGCTACTGTTGGATTCAAACTGCCAGCCTCTCAGTTAGCTGCGGAGCATCTCACCACTGAGCCGTGACAGCTCCCCACCGTCATCATAGCTGCCAGTTAAGCTGTTGCTGTCTGCCAGGCACAATGCTACGAACTTTGCGTACATCACTGTGTTGTATTTAATCCTAACAAGCACCCTGAAAGATAAATTACTTTCATGTTATACATAAGAAAATTGAACTTGGATAGACATAACTCTGGTCTTATTCCCAGACATTGCTGTGAACGTTTATTAGAAGTATACGTTAGTATCAGTGTAGGGACAAATGCTCGCGAGAGCAGTGGCCAGGCTTCTGGTAGGATGCTGTCTTGGCCCATGAATGTACTCCATTGCTCCTGGGGTGACAGTCAGTGTGTCCTCAGCCTTGACCCTCTGCAACTTCTTGAACACACTCCCATGTTGGGTCTGTCGGCCTTGCACTCCTAATTCTGTTTCTTCCTCAGCTGTGATAAACATTTGCTTTACCCTGCTGCCCTCCCAACAATCCTCTTTTCATTTCCTCATTCATCTTCTCCCCGAGTGATTATGGAATACTCTCTCTGTGGCAAACGCTGTTCTAAGGCTTGGGGATACAGAAGTGAACAAAAAAGATTTTGTGTGGATTCTGTTCTATGGAACTTGATTCTATTGGACGCAAAACAAAAGATAAACAAGTAAAGAAATCACCCCGACTCCTACTTTGCAATCAAACCTTTTGATTTCATACACTAGGACTCTTACAAACCACACAGCACAAGCCCTCCGCGAGCTTTTCCTCATCTGCCACAGGCAGTCCGTTGTCTGCCTGAGACTGTCAGACTCTGAGTCCGGGGCAGCCTTGGGGTCAGTGGCCCTTACCCATAAACCTGAATAGTGAGCAAGTGTCTGTAAACCAAAAGCCAGACCCACCGCCTTTCAGTAAATTCTGGTTCATGGTGACCCTATAGCACGGAGTGGAACTGCTCCATAGAGTTTCCAAGGAGCATTTGGCAGGTTTGAACTGCAGTCCTTTTGTTTAGCAGCCATAGTGCTTAACCACTGTGCCCCCAGGGTTTCCAGTAAGGCTGTGTCCACCCTGCTGACTGCTCTGTGTCAGTATTTATCTTAACTGTCTGCTCAACTTCCCAGTAACTACAGCCCAATAGGAACTAGCCAGTCACACTACGTTTATTACCAAAGGGTCTGCCTCAGAGCTGTCTGTTATTAACTGAATGGTATAATGTAGAAGGAAACCTGATGTCCTCTTGTCTAGTTCTTGCTTGCTGGATGCCTCTGTCTTCTTCTTGCTTATAATCTGGACGCTTGAGCCCATTAGGTCCAAAGGCACCTACTGTTTTGGGTTGTAAATTGTAACCATCCTCTGATATTGTCACCTTCCCCACCAAGTTCTCACCTCCCCTAATTTGAAAAGGGGAAGAGATCTGATGCCTACTCTCTATGTAGGGTGGACTATCGTAGACCCTCTAACACTCCTAGAAATAAATCCTAAGCCCTGAGCAAATGTTCAGGCTCGCAACAGTACTACAGTACTGCATAATTTCTCCCATACGGTTGTAAGTTACCCCTTCAGACCCTTGATGGTAGTACATATATTATACAGAAATAATTGAATCTCTTCTAAAAATTGTCAATATTTAGCACTCTCTATGATTGTCTTCCCTTCCAGTAGCAGCACAGTAGGAGCAATGGTTCCAAGTAAAATTTGCTACCTCAAGGAAAATACAGTGCTTTAGATAAGAATAATAATAAAAGCAAATGGCTGGCTAACCCTGTTAGCAGTGCTCCCTGTGTGCTGGGCTCCATGCTGACAGTTTTACAGGTATACTCTTTTAATCCTCCAACAACCTTACAAGGTAGGAGCTTTTATACCCATTTCTCAGATGAGGAAACCAAAGTACAAAGAAGTTAAATAAAATGTCCAAAGTCACCCCACCCCCTGAGTGGTAGAACCAGAAGTCAAATCCATGTTACCAGTCTCCAGAGTCAGTGCTTGAATCTCAGCTGTCTAATGCCCCTCAGTATGACAGAACAGTAAAGCTATGATGACGTGTCTAGCTAATGAACGGAGCTTCAGTTCCTCTCCTCCAGTGCAAAGCATCCAAACCTATGCCCAAGTGGAATATCACGCCTCATAGGTTTTCCGACCACTGGGAAGTTAACTGCCACAACACTAGTGATCTGTTGACATTCCAACATTACTGGGCCTACCGACTCTTCATCCTGGGGTGATGGAGGTAGTTAACATGTTCATCTGCTAACTGAAAGGTTGTAGGTTGAAATCTACCCAGAGGCACTTCAGAAGAAAGGCCTGGCGGTCTACTTCTGAAAAATCATCCACTGAAACCCATGTGGAGCATAATTCTGCTCTGGCACACATGGAGTCACTGGGAGTTAGAATCAGTTGGTTTTACCCACACTTCTATAGAGTTCACTAAGCTTTGTACTTGTGGTCTGTTGTGCAGCTCAACTCCCCTTTACCCGTCCACCAGACTTATTGTTGTTTATGAGGAAATGAAACCCTTGGAAATGCATATCTCCAGAGATGATAATTCTGATGAAACAAGAAAGCTAGGGGGATGAGAGTCACAATCTCCTGTGGGTTGGAAAGGACAGATAATTTTCTTCTTGACTCTTGAAATGGGGCATGCTTTCCCTAACAAATTCTGTTTATTATGAAGAATCTTTCAATAAGGATGTCCTATTTTTGACAGCTCGCAGTAATGATATTTGTGAAGGTATAGCGGACATATTTATCATGTTTCTTGGATAGTCTGGATATATAACCATGAAAAGTTACGCAACTCCACAACACATAGAAATTATTCATTATTATCAAAATCAGAGTTTCGTTCACCAAACGTTCCATGTGTTACATGAAAGTTATAATGTGCATGATCGTCCCATAAAGAGAACAATTCAATGACGTTTAATCAAAAAATTTGAGACAACCAGGTCTGTTGCCAGTCAGTCAAGGCCAGTGCATCAATGAACCACATGTTCCAGTGAAAATATCGCCACCGTTCGTCGCGTTTTACACCAGAATCCATCCCAGTCAGTGCTCACCAAGCACAGGAATTGGGCCTTTCATCAACCACGGTTTGTTGGATTTTGCATCAGGACTTGAAGCTTTACCTTTACAAAATTGTTTTAACCCAAGAACTGAAGTCCAATGACCATAGATTCCACCACACATTTGCTAAGTGGGTACTGGAGCATTTGGAAGTTGACTCTGCTTTTGGACAAAAAATCATATTCAGAGATGAGGCCCATTTTTGGATGAATGATTTTGTTAACAAACAAAGCTGTCACATTTTGAGCAATGAGAATCCAATGGAGATTCAGTGATGTTGACTTCATCCCCCGAAGCTTACCATTTGGTGTAGATTTTGGTCCAGTGGAATCACTGACCTTTATTCTTTCCAAGATGAATAAGGAGAGACTATGGCTGTCAATGAGGAAAGGTATCGGGGTATAACTGACTATTTGGGGTCCTATTTGGAAGATGCTGTGGTGGACATGTACTCGTCATGCTTCTCCACACATAACACCATTAAACATACTTCAAAATAATAAAATGGTTAAAACTCTACCATTCACACAACTTGTTTCATTCAAGCTCAAAGGGAGGACACCCTTATTGGAAGATCTTTTAATACAATATTAGCTTTTGTATCAATAGTTGAAATTTTTTCCAGTGCTTTCTTTGTAAAACCTTCTGTTATCAATCCAAATTTGTACCAGAATAGAATCCTGGAAACAACAGATTGTTCTCTTTCATATTTTGAGCTTTCTCATTTTTAAGGAAATCTCGGTGGTGTAATAGTTAAGAGCCACAGCTGCTGACCGAAAGATTAGCAGTTTGAATCCATCAGTCACTCCTTGGAAACTCTGTGGGGCAGTTCTACTCTATCCTGTAGTGTCACTATGAGTTGGAATCAACTTGAGGGCAGTGGGCTTGGGGTTTTTGATCCTTCTTAAACATTTTGTATTAAAAAGAAAAAAGGTAGTTCTATTAAAGACAACTCCATTTTAGAAAAACAATAACTCATGGTTGTATTTATTTTTCCATAATCATACTCACAGCTGATATTGGTTAATACAAACTAGGTTTTGCTCTATTAACACCGTCCCCATATATCAGGGGCTTCATACAACTCGAGTTCTCACCTCCCCGTTTCTGCATCTGTAGCCCAGGTCTTCAGAGGACTCTGCTTATCATAGGCACTCAGGCGGCGACCGAAGTGGCCAAGCTCCGTTGTGCCATACACCACCACCGTCACTGAGGCAAGGGCAGGTGAAAGGGAAAATTATGACTAGGGTATTGACATTTTGCCTGGAAATGACATCCATTCTACTTATTTTCCACAGACCAGAACAAATCTCCTAGCTCGGCCAATTTCAAAAGGAATATAAAGATAGGGTGTACAAACCTACCATGTGCTGGAAGGACAAGAGACAGAATATTAGAGAAGAGCCCATATGGCTTCTGTAACTATTGCATGCTATCACGAACTAGGATTTACTAAACCGTTTTCCTTCTGTTGGATATTTGGTCCAATAGCAATGAGTTTAAATATGATTTTAGAATGTATGTTTGAATGTGTTTTATGGCACCGTCTCCAGGTAACATTTGGCTACCTCTGCAAAACATCCTTTGTACATACACAGATACACAGACACGTACACACATACACAGAAATGGACACAGGCACACACAAACAATCTGCTGTTAATCCCACACTGGCAGCTTTCTCGTAACAATTTGCCAACTCTGTCTTGCAGTAATGGAAATATAAATCAGAGATCTCATCATGCCTACCGTCTTATGGCTGGTGTCTCAGCCACCTCTGTGCAGTCTTCCTCCTTTGAAGTACGGAATTTATAATGGCTTCTATGCCAGCCAGCTGCAACTATTTAAATGTTGAACATGCGTGTGCGCATGCACACACACTCGCACACACACACACACACACACACACACACACTCACGCCTGATCACCTGTTTGCCCTGTGGCCACAAATGGAAATCAAACACTAACAAAGTCCAGCTCTACACTACAGAAGGATGGGCCTGCATGTTGTGATTGGCTCCTGTTTAAGCTTGGGTTGTTGTCCTAAGTACCTTGTCTCCTCCCTGCAGTACTCTGACTTTGTGCCTTCTAAGAAGAATGGCTTCTCTTCCTCACATTTAAAATGTCAAGCCACAGCCCTTTTTGTACAACCTGTATTCTTAGTCCTGGCACAGTGCCTGGCATACAATAGTCCATGTACAGATGAGAACAGAGATGACTTTGGAAATGAAACGAGGATGCATTGAAAGTCCCTAGGTGACTCCAACAGTTAACATGCTCAGCTGCTCAACCAAAAGTGCCTCAGAAAAAAGGCCTGGTGATCTACTTCTGAAAAATCAACCACTTGTCACCTTGATACACGTGGGGTCACCTTGAATTAGAGTCGGCTTTACAGCTGTTGGTTTACCTTGAAGGTTATGCTGCTCCTGGGAATGTGATAGTGTGCCCAACTATAAAATATCCTCTCTTAATCAAGGTCAAAGGAACAGTGTGGCTTTTGAATGCAATTGTTGTGTACTGCCAACTTCCCTGCTTGTAATGTAAAATTTTAGTGGGACACTGGAGCCACCTGGCCTGTGGTTGAATAATTACATTGAATCAAAAACTTAATGACTAAGAGGTCACTGGCTGAACTTAGAACTGGCCAGCTTGACAAGGAAGAGGAAGGGACAGAATTGTGCCAAGCAGGCCATGAGGCATCGGCCCCGGAGCCCGGGAGATCCACAGCCTTAGGCACAGCTCAGAAAAGTGCTGGTAACACCAGGCCCAGCTAGCAGACAAGGAGACAGGGAACGATTCTAGGAGGAATCGGCTATAGTTTGATGAACAAGTGTGTCCTTCAGTATGCAGTGGCTGAAATTAGAAAATTTAATCTCTGCCCCAAGGATGGAAAGGCACAACCAGGAGAAACTAAAAGTCATTGTAGTACATTCAGACTATCAGCATTCTAACACTGGGACTGCCATTTATTAATTGTATTCATCTGTTAACTTACTTTCTTATGCTTCAGTTTCCTAGTCTGTAAAATGGGATTAATTATAAAATACATGTCATGAGAATTTTGTGAAAATTAAACAAACTAACATTAGAAAAAGTACTTCCATGTAATGAGTACCTTAAATAATAGTTCTAAGAGGGGCTTTTGGATGCTGGATACTAAGTGGGAATTAGGACAAAGTCCCAAACTAGAGGGAACTTGGGATTCTATATCAAAGACTATAGACTCCAGAGTAGAAAATTAGTTGGAAGGAAGAGTGAAACCATGATGGAAAGATCTGGAATGTACCTTTTTGAGGTTGCTTATAGATGCAGGAGATGGGAAGTACCAGAAAAAGAGCTGCTTTGACCAGAGTTGGGGACAGTTGAGATTTCTAGGGAGATCATTACAGGCTTCAAAACAGAAAATGTAAGCGTAGTTTAGAAGGCAATTTGTGGAAAGAAGAAAGATAATTAAGAAATAAGAAGACTGGTCATGAGAGCAGTTGAGGAGATGACTACTGACAATGGCTGGGAAAGGATTCAGATCATCAAGTTGACCAGTGCTCACACTGGTTCCACTTGGCACATGTGTAGGAGAAAGTCATAAGCTCACACATTTCATATTCCAAACAAAGAAGATTATCAAACTTGTGTCTTTCAATGTTTCCATAAAGCAAAACCAAGAGCTAATATTAAAGAATTCAACAGTGTGTAAGTAGATTTGGGAGTGGATGAGTGCTAAGTCTGCTAACCAAAAACTCAGCAGTTCAGATCCACCAGGTGCTCCTCGGGAACTTTATGGGGCAGTTCTACTCTGACCTATAGGGTCACTGTGAGTCAGAATCTACTTGATGGCAGTGGGTTTGGTTTTGAGTTTGAGTAACTAAATGGTTAAGCATTTGGCTGGTAATTGAAAAGAAGATGGTTCAGATCCACCAGAGATGGGTACCTCAGAAGAAAGACCTGGTGTTCTACTTTTGAGAAATCGGCCACTGAAAACCCTACTCTGAAATACATGGGGTCATCATGAATCGGGAGCCACTCAGTTGTAACTTTTTGGTAAACTTGAGTTACATGCAAGTATGTCAGAACTGCACTATAAGATACTGATAGCATATAATTGATAGTGTTTTTTTAATAGAGTTGCACCATTTTAAATTCTTGCCCCTAAAATTCTCTAGAGTCCTTATGAATCACAATTGTTGTGCTTGAGCCCATTGCTGCTGCCACTGTGTCAATCCATCTCATTGAGTCTTCCTATTGTTCCCCGACCCTCTGCTTTACCAAGCATAATGTCCTTCTCCAGAGATTGATCCCTCTTGACAATGTATCCAAAGAATGCAGTACCTAGTCTCACCATCCTTGCTTCTGAGGAGTACTCTGGTTGTACTTCTTCCAAGACAGATCTGTTTATTCCTTTGGCAGCCCATGGAATATTCAATATTCTTCTCCAACACCACAGTTCAAAAACATCTGTTCTGTCCAGCTGACAAAAGCATCATTTGCCATCAAGTCTGACTCAGGACTGCCCTACATATGTAAGAGCAGACTGTGCTCCATAGGGTCTCAACAGATGAGTTTTCAGAAGCAGCTCACCAGGCCTTTCTCCACAGACAGGCCCCTCTGGATAGATGCAAACTTTTAAGCTTTCAGTTAGCAGCCAGGGCATTAGCTGTTTGTACCACCTAGCAGTCACTACTAATTACACTGAGACCTGTGAGATCTGGAATTCAATGGGATTGCCTTGTTTTTTGAAGTCTCATAAGTTCTCTGCCGTTGAACAAAAAAGGTCAACAGTTCTGATCTGTTCGATGTTCCCTGGAAACTTTGTGGGGCAGATCTACTCAGTCGTATAGTATTGCTATGAGTCGGACTTGGCTCCATGGCAATGGATTTGGTTTTTTGTTTTCTCTGGCAGGTTTCTGCCTTACACAGTTTATTTGTTTTTGCAGGTTTTACTGTATTTAATGCTGAGTTAGATCTGATCTGATCATATATGCATACATCTTTACCCTTCAGCAACAATAAGCAGAAAATTCCTGACCTAGTTTTTGAATCTTTGCAAGATACGTAGATAAAAATAATTTCTCTGTACTGTTTAATACAGAAGTCTGGGAACATAACAGCTTGGAGGCTTTCCATTTCTAAAACTGGAACCCAAAACATTGCTGAGTGGCTTATTTTAGGGAGTGATATGTTAGTTCTAATCAGCCTATCCTTGGGGTTTTCAACAGAAATAATACAGTAAAAATCTTTGTGTTACTACTTCTCAGTTAATCACAAGAAAATAATGCAGTTTGAGAAGAACAATGTAGAACTAATTCCTCACTCCCTTTAATAAATACCAGTCTAATTTTGTAACATCAATGACTGATTCATCTCAAAGACCTTTTTGCCAACAAAATGAACAGCAGCTACACGTGTAGATCTCACCAGATAGAATGTATGGGAATCAAATCAACTACGTCAGTGAGAGATGACGGACAAGCTCAGGGCATCAGTCAGAGCAGGCCAGAGGCCGACTAAAGAACAGACCGTCAGTTGTTCCTATGTCAGTGCAAGTTGGAGCTTAAGAATTAAAGCCAATCCACAAGAGTCAAAATACAAACTTGAATATACCCCATCTGACTTTAGAGACAGTCTCAAGAAAGGATTTCACACTCTGAACATGAGTGACCCAAGACCACACAAATTGTATGATGACATCAAAGACATCATGCATGAAGAAAGAAAATGTCATTAGAAAGAAAGGAAAGAACAAAATGGATATTAGAAGATATTCTGAAACTTGCTGTTGAATGGAGAACAGCTAAAGTGAATGTAAGAAATGAAGTACAAGAACTAAACAGAAAATTTCAAAATGCTGCTAGAGAAGAAAGAGTTAAATATTACATTATTTCATTAAACTGTGCTTATGCTTGGACTTAGAAAACCGGAAGTGATGAACACATTCAGTGTTTCTCAGGTTGAAAGAACTGAAAAAAAAATCAAGCCTTCAGTTTCAATATGGAAGGATTCTGTGGGCAAAATATTGAACAATGCAGGAAGCATTAAAAAAACAGAAGGAATACAGAGACACTGTACCAAAAAGAACTGGTTGAAATTCAGCCATTTCGGGGGGTATCACATGATCGAGAACCTACGGTGCTTGTCTCGGTCGTCTGGTACTGCTCTAACAGAAACACCACAACGTGGATGGCTTCAGCAAAGAGAATTTATTCTTACAGAGTCCAGTAGGCTACAGGTATTCAGGGTGTCCACTCCAAGGGAAGGCTTTCCCTCTTTGTTAGCACTGGAGGAAGGTCCTTGTGTTGCCTCAGTCTTTGGTCAGGGAGCATGTTGGTGCAAGAACTCAGATCTGAAGGATACACTCTACTCCCAGTGCTGCTTTATTGATGCTATGAGATTCCCAATTCTCTTCTTTCTTCCCTTTTATCTCTTGTAGGATAAGAGGTGGTACAAACCATACTCCAGGTAAACTCTCTTTACCCTGGAGCAGGGAGGTGATCTTAGGAAGAGTTGTAACTTCCCACCCTAATCCTGTTTAATAGTACTGAGGAAAGGGGTCCAAGCTGCACTGAAGGTATTGGCAAAAAAAACAAGGCTCCAGGAGTTGATGAAATAGCTATTGAGATGTTTCAGCAAACACATACAGCACTAGAAGTGCTCACTCATCTATGCCAAGAAATTTGCCAAGCTACCTACCTGGTCAATTGACTGGAAGAGATCTGTATTTGTATCCATTCCAAAGAAAAGTGATCAATGGGATATGAAAATTATCAAACAATATCATTAATGTCAATGCCAATAAAATTTTGCTGAGTATCATTCAGAAGTGGTTGCAGTAGTGCATCCACAGTGAACTGCCAGAAATTCAAGTCCGTTTAAGAAGAGGACGTAGAACAAGATACATCATTCCTGATGTCAGATGGAGCCTGGCTAAAAGCTGAGAAAGATGTTTACCTGTGTTTTATTGACTACGTAAAGGCTTTCGACTGTGTGAACTGTAACAAATTATGGATAACATTGTAAACAATGGGAATTATAGAACACAATTAAGTGTTCTGTAATTCCCATTCTTCACAATGTTTAGGCCAAGAGGTGGTAGTTCAAACAGAACAGGGGACACTGTGTGACTTAAAGTCAAGAAAGATGTGCATCAGGGTTGTATCTTTTTACCATACTTATTCATTCTGTATGCTGAGCAAATAATCGGAGAAGCTGGGCTATATGAAGAAGAATGTGGCATCATGATTGGAGGACGACTCATTAACAACCTGCAGTATGAGAATGACACAATCTGGCTTGCTGAAAGTGAAGAGGACTTGAAGCTCTTTCTGAAGAAGATCAAAGATCACAGCATTTTTTATGGATTATTCCTCAACATAAAGAAAATAAAACTCTCATAACCAGGCCAGTAAGCAACATCATGATAAATGGAGACTGAAGCTGGCAAAGATTTCATTTTACGTGAATCCACAGTCAACACCCATGGAAGCAACAGTCAAAAAATCGAACAGCTTGTTGCATTGGGCAAATCTGCTGCAAAAGACCTCTTGCAGACATTAAAAAGCAAAGATGTCATTTTGAGAAATAAGGTGAGTCTGAACCAAGTCATGATATTTTCAATCCCCTCATATACATGCAAAAGCTGAACAATGAATAAAGAAGAACGAAGAAGAATTCATGCCTTTGAATTATGGTGTTGGCAAAGAATACTGAGTATGCAATGGACTACCAGAAAAAGGGACACATATGTATTGGAAAAAATATGCTCAGAATGATCCTTAGAGCAAGGATGGCAAGACTTCATCACAAGTACTTTGGACATGTTATCAGGAGGGACCAGTCCCTGAAGAAGTTAAACTAGAGAGTGAGTGAAAGAGAGGAAGAGCCTCAACAAGATGGGCTCAAGCATAACAACAATTGTAAGGATGGCACAGGACTGAGCAGTGTTTCATTCTTTTGCACTTAGGGTCACTATGAGTTAGAAACCAACTCGATGGCACATAACAACACCAATTTTTCTTAGACATCTCTCGATTTCCACATAAGAGTTTTCCAATGAGAGTGTCCTATTTTTGACAGCTCATGGTGGCAATGTTTGTGAAGCGATAGTGGACATATTTATCATGTGATTTTTTTTTTTTTATTCATCTTGACAAATAGCCATGCAAAGTTACATGACTCCACAACACATAGAAATTAATAAAGTTTATTATCAAAATGAGTGTTCCATTCACTAAGCACTCCATGTGTTATATGAAATTTACAATGCATGTAATCATCCCATTGAGAGAAGGATTTGACAGTTAATCAAAAAATTTGAGCAGTTGGGCCTGTTGCCAATCAGATAATGCCTGTGTATCAGAGAATGACATTCCAGTGAAAACATCACCACCATTGCTCTGAGTGTACCCGAGAATCTATCCCAATTAATTTCTCCAAGCTCAAGAAGTGGACCTTTCATAGACCATGGTTTGGTGGATTTTGCATCTGGACTTGAAACTTTGCCCTTACAAAATTGTTTTAGCTCAAGAAGTGAAGTCCCATGACCATAGATTGCACTGAACATTTGCTGACCGGGCTCTGGGGCAATTGAAAGTTGACTCTGCTTTTGGCCAAAAAAAAAGTCACCTTTAGTGATGAGACCCATTGGGGTATGAATGGTTTTGTTAACAAAAAAAAAAAAAACTGCGTCATTTGGAGCAATAAGAATACAATGGAGATTTGAGAACATCCACTCCATCCCCCAAAAGTTACCATTTTGTGTGGATTTGGGTCCAGCGGAATCATTGGCTCTTATTTTTTCCAGGATGAATGATGAGAGGCTATGACCGTCAATGACAAAATGTATCGGGCTATGATAACTGATTATTTAGGGCCCCGTTTGGAAGGTGCTATGGTGGCCATTTACCTGAAGTTCTTTTCCACACATAATGCCATTGAACGTATTTGAAAACAGTAAAATGATCAAAACTGTATCATTTACACAACTTGTTTTATTCAAATTCGAAGATAGGATAGCTTTATTGGAAGACCCTGTATTTAACTGGCCATCAGATAACTAAGCAACCTGAAACCTTACATTTAACTTAAGTTGTTATTGCTTCTTTTCTTGTCCAGCTTGTAAAATCAGAAAGTATTTCCTCCTTCATTTTCTTATCGGTAGCGTATCTTGCTGGAGATACAATTAAGGCTGAGAAAGACTTGACTACTACTCCCTAGTTTTACAGAAAAGATAAATGTCTCAGAGAAGCTATTTCCTCTATACTCTGAGGAAACCAAATAACTAACAAGGCTAGAAGATAGAGATTTGCATTCATTTGATGGAGAGACTTGAATATAATTGAATGTGTTACAGTACTTTGGATATTTATTTCTGAGGCAGTGTAGTTTTAGATAAGGAACATAGGGAGGGGATCACAACAACAAAATATCAAGTCAAGAGCACAGGCACTTTCTGGAAGGTAGATTGCCTTTTAGAACTTGGCTCCAAGACATAGGGAAGAAAAAGACAGTTCAAGGACATTACAGGAAATTCTTAATACTAAAGAGTTGAGTATCTAGAAATAGTTTTAAAGCAGGGCAAGTGAACCCAGATAATTCCCCCTGCACCTCTGAACTCCTGTTGCATCATAAGAAAACAACAGCAAAACTAATGACAATGGAGAAAAGTATTTTCCTTTTGCAGTTGGAAAGCAGAAAAACCCAAATGATTCCAATAGTCGTCTCACCCACAATTTCTTTTCATAATTAGTAACAGGGCATTTTTGATACTAAGTTACAAACTTAGAAAAATACATTTGTTCTCTTTAATTGAGGGTAATTAAAATGCTTTAGTGATAATGGAGCACTTCTACAGACTTAAACTTGGTCAAACTTGAGTTGGATAAGTAATGTCTGGCTTTGAATAAAGCCAGTGTCTGTGTGTATTGTGCTGTGGGAGGACAAAGAGAATGAAATCAATGCGTTTATATACGGACGAGTCACTTTTGTGAGGAGTTGAGCTCTTAGCCTTTTGCGCTGGTCTGTCTTTTGGGGATCTCATCCAACCTCAGAACTGCAGCTATTTTCATCGACAGAAATAATTAATTTGGAAAAGATTCGTAATAGCTGTTACAGTAAAATACAGGACAGGCTGTTCTGTGTAAAAGGATTAAACTTCATCTCAGAGACAGATTCCATCATCTGATATTGCCAGCCTGGGGGTGGAGCGGAGTTTGGACCACTGATTAAAGGAAGGGGAGGGAGACAAGGAGATATCGACTTTTAGACTAACCTAGTTCTCTGTGAGTCAGAAACAACTCAATAGCAACATGCTTTTTTTTTTAGTGTCTCCCACAATCATGCTTCTTCTCTTAAAGTGTTTTCACTAGAATTTTAATACAGTTACCATATTAACAGATCATGTTTTTTAAAAAAAAAAAACAGTGGACAGACAGTTACTTTTTGAGAGTGGCCAAGGAGAATTCCCTCTGCTTCCCAACTCCCCAGCCCGGATAGCCAAGCCAGCCAAGTGCCGTTGAGTCGGATCTGACTCATATATGTCACTTTCAGGAAGCAATAATGCAATCTGTGGATGGAAGTTATAAAGAAGACTATTTGAACTCAATAAAAGGAAGCATTTTATGTTAAAGTTATCTGGCAACAAAATTGATGGCCTCAGTAATTTGTAAGGTGCCAGGAACAAGGAATATTCCAGTTGACTGGCTGTTAGAATCTCTGGAAAAGAAATTTCCTTTGCGTAGGAGATTCTGGTTGGACCCTTCTGAGGCCTTTTAGAACTGTATCTCCACTGCCAAATCTGCATTGGCAGCTCTTATTTTTTCCTGAAATCATTTTGTTAGATGCCATTCGTATCAACTGCCAACTCATGGCGACTCCATAGGTGTCAGAGTAAACTGGTTCCCACAGGATTTTCAGTGGCTGATTTTTCAGAAGTAGGTCACCAGGCCGTTCTTTTGAACTGCCTCTGGATGGATTCAAACCACCAACCTCTTGGCTTGCGGCAGCACGTAAACCATGTGCATCACTATGGGATTCCCCTGGAATCTAAGCTATAGAATTGGCTAAGATCTCACAACTCAAAGTAGTGAGGAGACTAGCATTGTCACCTTTGAGCTCCAGATCCACTCCTCTAAATGCTGCCCTGTTCTCAAGGTAGAGAACTCATTTCCCATTTTAAAACCAGCTTCTCCTTAGTTTCTACTAGTGTAACTACTGTCCTCCCTATTTGGTGATGCAGAGACTCAGCGCTGTCCCTGCCCTCCCTGTACTTCCCACAGCTGGTCACTGGAGGTGTTGCCACTTCTTCCTCTACAATGTCATTCCCCATCTCTCTTTTCACTCCTGCCAACACCGCTGCCTGGCTCGCCTCCAGCATGTCAGTACTGCCTTATGAAAGTCACTGATTCCAACTTTACTCTTTTCAAGCCATTCGGCTAATTACCACTGTCATCATTGTTGGGTGCTGTCAAGTTTATTCCAACTGATGGCGTCTTCAAATAACAGAGTAAAACTGTTATAAGATTTTCTAGTCTGTAGTCTTTACTGGACTAGAAAGACCTAGATTGCTAGGTCTTTCTCTCGCAGCACCACTGGGTGCTGCCAACCTTTTGGTTAGCAACCACTTGCTTAAACTTTGCACCACCAGGCTCCTGCAGACTACTACTAGCCACTGTCCCAAACCAAACTTGGTGCCACTGAGTCAATTCTGACTCATGACAACCCTATAAGACAGAGTAGAACTGCTCCGTAGGGCTTCCAAGGAGCTGATGGCAAATTGGAACTGCTGACTTTTTGGTTAGTAGCCAAACTCGTTTTAACCACTACCATCTACACAAGATCTCAAGGTTGACAAAAACCCGAGCATTCCTCTTATTCTGTCTTCTATCTCATGCTTGGGAAACCTTGGTGGTGCGGTAGGTAAGAGCCATAGCTGCTAACCAAAAGGTTGGCAGTTCAGATCCACTAGGTGCTCCTTGGAAACCTCTGGGGAAGTTCCACTCTATCCTATAGGGTCACTATGAGTCAGGATTGGCTCAATAACAGTGAGGTTTTTTGTCTTATCCATGAACCCTTGCTAAAATGTTTTTATTTCATGAGCATACACTGACTCAGAAGTTGTTAGTGGCTTCTCTTCCCTACAGGAGGTTAAGTTCTCTGTCCATAGTACTCATACCTCTCCTTCTGTTCCTTGCCAAGCCTGGTCCCCATCTTGCCTTTTCACTGGTCTTTCACCAACTTGTACCAGTTAGGGTGGTTTTCTTACTTTTCCTTTAACATTTTTAGACATTTCTGCCTCTTAAGTTAAAGTAACAGCAAATCAAAATAGCTTTAAAAAAGAAAAAAACAGCAACAATAACAACAACAACCAAAAAAAACTAGCTCATGTTAAATGCAAAGTGCAAAAATAGAGCCGCTTTCCTCGGTATTTGTTTCCAGGAGCCTGTCTCTTTCTGGGCTCTGCCTTCCCCTGTGTTGGCTGCACTCCCGGGTCAACCCCTGTAATGAGTAGCACCGCAGCCACCAGGAACGCCAGTATCCCGTCATCTGAGCTAAGCAGCCCACAGAAGGCAGAATTTCTTTTTATCACTGTTCCCAGCAAAAATCTTAGGATCGTACCTCACTAGCCTAACTGGAATCATGTGCCCATTCTGAACCATCATAGTAGCCAGAAGAGAGAGTACTTTGGTTGATAAAGTCCAGGTTACCCAACCTGAATCACCAGGGCTGAAGGTAAAGCAGGTGGCTATCCAAAGAAGAGATGAAGGCTGCTGCCATAGTCTCTGTACAGAATGTTCTGCCAGCCTCCTCAGTGTCTCCAAAGCCCAGCTCAAGTCCTGTTGTAACTCCTGAACTCCTACTGCACTTACTCTCTGGACCATTCCCAGGCTGTAGGTCCTCAAAAACAGAGACCACATCTTGTGCATCTTTATGTCTTTACATTTCTTATAGTAATTAGCACAGTCTTTGATGCAAAATAAATTTTTGTTGTTATGAGTGACTTTTACGTATTTGTAGGGGGTTGTCAGAAAAATGATACACTAGACAATAGATAGATGGTAACTTTGGTAAAGGGTAACACAGCACACAATACTGGGAAAGTCAGCACAGCTTGACCAAGGCAAAGTTGTAGCAGATCTGTAGATGCATCCAAACCCTCTAAAGGACTGAGTTACTAGGCTGAGGGCTGGGGACCATGGTCCAGGAGGACATCTGGCTCAACTGGCATAACAGTCTATAAAGAAATATTCTACATCCTATTTTAGTAAGTAGTATCTAGGGTTTTAAAAGCGTCTTGAGTGGAAGTCTATGATATGTCCACTAGTTCACCACGTATGGAACAAGGGAGAATAAAGAAAACCAAAGACACAAGGGAAAGATTAGTCCAGAAGACTAATGGGCCACAACTACTGCAGGCTGCACCAGGCTGAGTCTAGCACAGCTAGATCGTACCCAGCTACCTCCACTGACCACTCTGACAGGGCCCTGGATATAGCTGGAGAAAGATTCAGAGCAAAATTCAAACTCACCCACCCCCCAAAAAGTACCAGACGTACTGGTCTGACAGAAACAGGAGATACTCTGAGAGCATAGCCTACAAACGTGCTTTTAACACAGTACTGAAGTCACTCCTGAGGTTCACTTTTCAGCCCCCAAATCAACAGACCTATTTAAAACAAACAAATAAACAGTAACATATAGATCAACCACATATGTGAGACAAAAATAGGCACACCAGCCCAGGGTATAGGACAGGAAAGCTGGACGAATTGAAATAGGGAACTCAAGGTCAAGAAGAGGATAGTGTTAATATGTTGTAGGGCTGGTAACCAGTGTCACAAAACAAAACTTTTACCTAAAGCACGATTTAAAAGAAAATAAAAAAAAAAACCTTTCTGAATCAATAAGCACAAGTCTGCGTCATTAAAAAAAAATAAAAGAAAGAAAAAGAAATGGGGGCAGGCAATGAGGTGCATGGAAAAAGCAGATTGCATCTCCGTGGAAGAATATCAGCAAGTGGGCCAGTGGTTGTGTGACTGATGCAGGTATTTGGCCACCTTGGTAGCCAGTGTTCAGGCCTCGGTGAAGGGGATTTTACATTCGTATATGTTGGGCAATATGATGATGAAGTTACAATGAACACTGAGGATAGGTGATCTAGTCATTGTAATCTCAATTTCAGCAGGAAAGGACAAATAAAAAAAGACAAAAAGGTACACTGGAGAAATAATGAAGACAGAAGGGGAAGAGGAGTATTCTAAAGATACCGTATAAGGAAAAGTCAACACTATAGTCAACAAGACCTGCTTGCTTTCAATAAAAATAAGGCTCTCACACTTTTCATATACAGCCTGAGTCTCCTGTTCTGAGTGTGTGATATGTGTGTGTGCATGTATTTCAATTTGGAAACACGCCTATCCCCCTACCTCTCTTATTATACTGTGAATGTTCTCTGATCCAGTGACCCTTTTCTCAGTGACTAGTTCCATATGTTTATTGTCTTCTATTTGTAAAACAACTTTAAGCAAATTCTCTTAGCTAAGGTCATGGCATCTTGGTTTTGCATTTCTTTTAAATAAGAGGAATGTGTATGGTATGGTTTAAACATTTTTTTAAAGACCAAAGAATCTGCCTGTGATATATGAAGCAAGATCATGTGTTGTGTAAAACTGATCTAAAGAAGATGTTCAGGATGCTTTGTGATTAACTTTTGGACCAATGAAAAGGAAAATGTTGCTTGAAGAGTCTGTAACAAAGGGGAGCCCATGGGCCATTGTGACAGAGATGAATGAGATTTAGAAATCATATAGTTGAGTTCACAAACTTTAATACAGGGGCTGCTAATTAGGTTCACAAGCTCATCCTACAAAAAGTGCTACATACCTCATTGCTGAATATCACTATGGTCACCTTTGACATACTCCCCTTGGGAAACTATTCACCAATGCTAGTGCCTAGTCCACCCTTTAAAGCAATTTTGGAACTCCTTTTCTGGAATAGCCATCAGGGCTGTCATCCTATTACCCTTGGTGTCCTAAATGTCATCAAAATGGCTTCCTTACAATATTTCCTGTATCTTCTGGTAAAGAAAAAAGTCACTGGGGGCCAGATCAGGTGAGTAGATAAGGTGTTCCAATGCAGTTATTTGCTTACTGGCTAAAAACTCCCTAACAGACGACTATATGATTAAGTTTGCAAACCACCACCATGTCACGATGTGCTATGGTCATTCCAGAAAGAATTCCAAAATTGCTTTGAAGGGTGAACTTGGCACTGGCATTGGTGCATAGCTTCCCAAGAGGAGTACTTCGAAGGTGACCAGAGTGACATTCAACAATGAGGTATATAGCATTTAGAACAATTAAGTACATAGACTTAATTGTCAGACCTCGTATGCTGAGGAATTACCTGGGGTTCTTGTTAAACAGGTGGATTCCGAGGCCTTACTTCCAGGGATTCCGATTTAGTAGATTAAGGGTAGAGCCCAGGAATCTGTGTTTTAGTAAGCACCCAGGTACTTGTGATGAGATTGATCCATGTACCACACTTTGAAACGTACTGACCCTGGGCAACCTTTTGTTATTAGCACAAGGAATCTGCTGCCACTAGTTGGAGAATGACCAGCAGAGCATCATCACAGCCATTATAGGCTAAGGCTAGCACCGAGATCTCCTAATGCCCAGTCCAGACCTTTGCCCCTCTGCCTCTCTCAAGAAGCATAGTAACATAATGGTTAAGAATGGGACGTGAAGAGTCTGTCTTGGTTCAAATGCCAGCTTGGCCACCACCAAACCATAAGACGTTATGCAAGGTTTTACTGTACGTTTCTAAACCCATTACCTACTCTATAAAGTGAGGATAATGTTACCTACTTCCAAGAGTTATCGAGAGGATTATTTATATTGTTATATGCAGAACACTTTGAATAATGTTCTGTCACCAGGTGACATTTTTATGTGCTTGAGTTGTCATTTTTGACCTTTCATTAGGGTTCCATCCGCAGCCCCAACAGCTGACTTTTGTCAGTTCCCATCTGACCCAATGTGTCTGTGTCTACAGACAGATGGCCTTGTCACAGCTACCACAGGGGCAGGGACAAAGAGTAAAGCTCCTGATGGGCAGCTCTAACTTGAGGACCATTGAGTCCCATTTCTGTCACCTGCTCCTGGTACCCCAGGAGGGAATGTGTGGCTACCGTTGAGAAGAGGTGTCTCTGAAGCTCTCGCTCCCAAGAGACTCCTAGCCATCCCATGCCAATGGCCCTCATACCTTTTGGCAAACTCCTCTGGTAAATACAGTTCCAGCAGGAGAATAATTGACCACGAGCAACAACAGTTAAGTTGATGATATTACTTAACCATTAACCTAGACTTAATTATGTATTAGACATTAAGCTAGACAGGAGATACCTTTTCTCAGCTCTAGCTACATGTTCTCTCCTATGGATTCAGGAGTAGAGACTGACATGGAACTCAACTATCCTCAAATTAGAGCCACCCACATGGGAGATTTCTTCCCTGTGCCTGTGATAGCTGTGAGGAAAGCTTTCTGTCTGTAGACACAGAGACGTTGGATCAGATGGAAAGCAGACAAAATCCAATTGTTGGGGGTGAGAGTGAACCCTAGTAAAAATTCAGTAATGAGAACTTCTCCATACATTTAAAAAAAAAAAAAAAATCACTGTGGTGTAGAATGTTAGTGCTAAAAGGGACCTCAGACATAGTCCAGCAACCTTCCTGCCTCAATTAATAACTGAGAAAAGATCCTGGTTAGAGACATAGCTGGGATAAAAACCTAGTTAATTCCATCCTGACCAGAAATAAACAAACACACAGAACCCGCCGTCTAGCCTTAACCATCTGCCTCACAGCCCGGTCAGACGGTAATGTGCGAGCGCGAGTTCATAACCTCATCATAACGGCCGGCATCAAATGTCTGTGCAGGGGTGTCTTTGATGATTGGACTGAGAGGGTCATTGTTTCTTCTGTCTACCTTGGGAAGTAACAAGGGACCTGATTAGTCTAAAGGGCCAATTTAATGCAATCAGAAAAAGGAATCTTTTTTTCCCTTTGTGTCTGACTTTATTTCTCAAGTACAAAGAACTTGTGTTCAAGGAGATGGCATTTTGGATTACAACAATCACGTTTACTGTTCAGCTACACAAGAAGGCCGTCTGTCAGGTTTAATGGTACTGTCTTAAAAACAGCAACAACCAGCCAGTTAATAAAAAACAGTCCTGGCTGAGTCCTGCGTGAGGTGGTTAACTTAGGTTTACATTAACAAATGAAAATACAGAGCTCCTTGGACAGCTGAAAGCACATGCCTTGACAGGGTTTGGGTTTTCATCAAAAATCCAGGGCACCTGGCCCACCCAGCACTTAGATCTGCTTGGTACAGTCGAAGGAGGACTCAGTCAAAGGAGTCAAGGCCTGGGGAGAGTGCTTTTGCAGAGCTCCGCGGGAGTAGCCTCCCTTCTCTTTTTCTTGGGCTGGGAGACCTGGTGTGAGGCCACCGTTATGGGGCTGCAGAGGAGAGAGGAACAAAGCCTGGTAGACTTGGCCAGTGACTGATAGCCATTGGGACTGTTTGGTATGTGGGCCTCTGCCTTTGTGAGGAGGTCAGCCAGGATTAGTGAGAGCCCATAAACTGCCACATCAGGGAGAACCGTTGCTGTTCTCAGCAAATGATAGCTGGAAGCAGCTGCCAACACTTTTTACCCCCCAACTCAGACTCCGTACTGCTCCCAGCCCACTGATTCTTTAACCGTTCTGCTCAGAATGGCAGATGGTGACAGCTCTCCAGATGTTGCAGCTTTCGTGTTCATCCGATGTTTAGATAGTGCACCAGGGTTATTTATGTGACTAGAATAGCACAGCCGGCACAGGTGGCTTCCTCACTGATCGTCTGTCACAGCAGCCCCTGTCCATCCCTGTGGAGGTGCTGAGGCCACGCTGCGGCCTCACATTTCCAACCCTCTGGCCCATTCCTGTGGAAAAGCAACATTCACCGTGGAAGCCCAGCATGGTTTCTGCAGTTGTGGAGTATCTCTGATCTGCTTGCTCTCTTTCTCTTATGTGGCTCTAGTCTCGTAAGTCTTATGAACCCCTAAAGCATCAAAGACCTCTGTTGTGAAAAAGCATTTTGTTCCAACCCACAGTCCAGGTTTGCTACGATTTCCACTCCTCTGTGCTCTTCACCTTTTCTTTCTGCCCACTGGGTTCCTCTGGCTGCTTCCTTGGGGCAGCTCCCTGCAGTAGGGTAGGGGCTTGAGGGCTCAGAACTACAGGGCCTTTGTGGTGGGTGTCTGTCATTTTGTCTGCCTGGCACCCAGTTCTTAGGAAATTCTGCATGGAGAACTGTTCTTCTTCCTTCCCCACTGGATTCTAGTGGCATCTATCTATCACAGGACCTCACCTTTCTGGCTACAGAACTTGCCTAATTGAAGTACTTCTTTAGGACTTCACTAATAGATATGAAAGGACGAATGTTTCTTCTCAGCCACGGAGATGGGAAGATGGATTCCTGAGAGGTGACTGCAGCCGTGTTTTCATGCTGAATGGAAAATGTGAGTTTGCAGGGGAAGTAAATTGATCCTCAGAGAAAAGCAGAGACAGGAGACTGAAAGTGCCTGATGTGTTCCAGGTTCTGATTTCACTGTCCCCAGGACCCAGCTGTTACCTGCCCTTCCTTCACCTTGGTTATATAGACCAATAAATTATCCTCTTTGTTTTAAAGTCATTAAAGTTAGATTTGTGTCACTTTCAGTCAAGAGTCCTGTCTAATGTAGGCACCTTGACCTGGTCCCTCCTCTGAAGCCATCCACTCAGTCTCCATTTGTCCCTCAGCAGCGTCTCCACCTCTAAGGAGGAGGAAGCTTCTCTTCCAAGAGTGAGAGGTGGCTGTGGTATGCTGTCAGGAAGGCGGCCACTAGTGTAGGGGTAGGAGTTCTCTGAGTTCTTAAAGGAGGCCTGGGACTTCTTCCAGACCTAGAGCTCTGGCTATGGAGAAGTTTACCAAAGCCTCCTCATGTGACAATTCAGAGATCTATCAGCTAGGATGAAGATTAGAATGCACTGTAATCCTTCGCTTTACCTGCAAATCTGAAGTCCCCACCATGGGCCCATGGACCACAGACAGCCATAGGTATCTCAAATGATTATGGAGCATCAAGTTACTACAATAGATTGTCTTCTGTCCCTGGGAAGTGGTCTTGCAGCCAACCAGCTTCATGCCTTTGAGTTCTAGCATTCAACCTCAGGCGCACAGGGATATTTGTCTTAGTCTCAAATCATTGCGATTGATCACTGCTTTTGTCCCCAAGTGCTATCGGGAAAGAGTGTATATATTTTTCTATTTCTGTATGTATTATTTTTTGGTACCAAATTGCTGAGGTAGGATCTGCTACCAAGATCTCATTATGAATGTCTTCCAAGGTTATGACAAGACTTATTTTCTGTGATATTTAGACTAAAGCTAAGAGTTGGGCTAAAGCATCCAATCACCTGTTTGGATTCCCGGTTCCATCACTTACCAATAGTGTCCCCTTAAGGAAATCACTTACCACTCTGTGCCACAGTTACCACAAGTGACAATGGAGATAATAAAAGCACCTATTTTATAGTACCAGTGTAAGGGATAAATTTTATAAAACGCAGGGCTTACACATACATATTATATCACATTGTTGTAAGTTGCTGTCAAGTCAGCTCTGACTCACATACAACAGAACAAAATGTTGCCTGGTTCTGCTCCGTTTTCATGGTCATTGGGCTGCACAAGCCTACTGTGTATCTTGAAAGAGTACCTTCCAATCTTGAGGGCTCATCTTCAAGCCCTGTATCAAACAGTATTCTCTTGTGATCCATAGGGTTTTAACCGGCTAGTTTTCTAAAGTAGACCACCCAGCCTTTTTCCTAGAGTGCCTTGGCATGGGTGCTTCGCTGAAACCTGATAGAATTTGAAATACTGTTGGCATAACTTTCCCCAGTACAGCAACCTTTCAGCCACCACAGTGTGTCAAACTGACAGACAGGTGGTGGATCACATTAGGAAGCATTTAATAAATAGCAACAATAATAATAACAATAGTTGCTGTGGTTATTTTATGTGGAGGTTAGGGGGTCTGGTGCCTTATATTTAAGTGCATATATTATATTTTGCTTCTGTAAAAAAAGACTTGACACAATTGGCAGAAATAAGACCAAGAGTATGGGGAGAGAGCCTCTGGCATGGCCTCTTGCTTGTAGCAGAGAAACCAAACCAAACCGCAGCCATTGAGTTGATTCCAACTCATGGTGACTCTAAAGGACAGAGTAGAACTGTCCCATGGAGTTTCCAAGGAAGACCTGGCAGATTCGAACTGCCAACCATTTGGTTAGTGGATGTAGCACTTAACCACTAGGCCACTAGGGTCTCCTCTGAGAAGAGAGCAATGCTGAAAACTCACTGCCTGGAGACCTCCAGTGGAAGTCACATACAGAAGGAAAGTCCTTGCACTCTGACTGCCAACTGTGGAAAGCCTTGGCCGTGTCTGCTGTTGTTTCCTTCTAAACAAAACTGCCTTTGTGGGAGAAAGGGGATGGAAGGGGAACCTGAAGGTGGAGGCAAGTAGCCAACAGATGGAGGGAGGAGAGTTTTGAGGATAGGGTACAGCGTGGGAGAAGACTTGACGTCATGAGTAGGAGTGGTGCATGAAGAAGGGGGTCGAGGATCTTATATGGATCAAAAGAGCAGGAAAGAAAAGCAGCAGATGAAAAGGAGTGTCAGGCCATGCAGATAGGAGCCAGCTCCTTGGGGAGGGTGGGATCCCCCTCTACAGCTCTTTCAGGGCCCTGAAGAACCCCTCGTCTTCCCACTTCTTAATCAGATAGGTGCATCTTCAAACCCACCAGCCCCTTGAGTGAATGTTTGCTCTTACAGGACATGATTAAATCCTGGGCTTAATTTATGCATTTCTTTGATATTGATGCAGCTGTGTAAGCCATGGTTATTTTATTTACTTTTCTTCAGACACTTCCTTTATGAATTTTGCTAGACTCCTTGTTTCTTTTTCTTGTTGCTTTTCCTAGCGTTTGATCTGTTTGCCCATATGTGTTAGGGTGAAGTACGTGAAATTGATGCCTCTCAGTCATTTTTGACTTGCCAAAACAGCAGTTTCATATGGTTCGACCTAAAATTTTCAAGTTTAGATTCTCACTCTTAAGTTGCCAGGGGAGAGAGACCACAGCCCCTGCCCTGAGTATCTGCCAATGATGGTAGGTGGCTGATGGTGACAGAACACTGTCTAACTGTCAAGAATGGAGGAAGGACATATGGGTGGTCACAAGTGGATAGCAGTACTCTGTGCCAGGCACTGCCTGAGCCCTCTTCACAGTTATAGCACGTGCAATCCTCCTATCAACCCCTGGCATAGTGTTTGAAGTCCCTATCTGTGATCAGGAAACAGAGACACAGAGAAGTAAGGTGGCTTGCCCAGGATTGCACAGCTAGCAGATGGCAGAACCAGGACTCAAACTCAGAGCATCTTGCTCAGGTGTCTGTGGTCTTAACCACTACACTACAAAGTGATGTTTGACTGAACAGTTGAGCAGTCAGTAGTGCTCATCTGTCAGTCGTGGGAGGCTACTGGCATTATGATTGAAGAAGTATTCAAGCGTTTTTGTTTTGTTGGTTATTTTTGTGTTGTCTTGGATAAAGTAGTTTTAGGGATGCATTCTAAAATATTCATTAGTAATTACATATTTGAGGTGTCCCTGGAATGCAAATGGCTAAGCGTGTGTCTTAGTCACCTGGTACTGCTCTAACCACAAGTGGAAGGTTTCATGAAGAGAAGCTTTAGTGACACAGTCCCATAAGCCGCAAATCCATTAACAAGTTATAAGTCCACTCCATATAAGAAATCATCACATTCTGGTAGACTGAGTCCAAATCCAGTGAAAGTATCTCATCACAGGAACCTCGGGTCCAAAGGACGTGCTCTGCTCTCGGTGCCTCTCTTGGTGGTATGCAGTTCCCAACTTCGAGTCGCTTCTCTCCCTTATATCCCACAAGCTTGTAGCTCGAGACCTGCCTCACTAACACAGCTGTTGTCCGCCCTCCATCATCAATCTCACAGAGGCAGGACTGACAACACATGGGAGGAAGGGCACCATATCGGGACTCATAGCCACATCAAATCAACACATACATTTTTGGGGGGACACAGTTCAATCCATGACAGCATGCACCTACTAATCAAAAGGTCAGCAGTTTGAACGCACCAGTAGTTCTTCAGGAGGAAAGACCTAATGGTCTTCTCCCATAAAGATTACAGCCAAAGAAACCCTATGGAGCAGTTCTGCTATGTCGTATAGGGCCACTAGGAGTCAGAGGCCACTTTATGGCACATAGCGACAATAATCATACACTTACCACAGCCACCTCCACCAGCGCTTCCACTTCCACTGCCACTGTCTCCACCTCCACCTCCATCACCCCCTGTGACACCATCACCACCTCCACCTCCATCCCCGCCTTCCTCACCACCATCGCCACCACTGCCGCTGTCACCACCATCACCACCACCACCTCCACCTGCCACCTCCACCACCATCCCTGCCTCCACCACCACCACCAGCACCACTTCTACCACTTCCACCTCCACCTCTGCCACTACTACCACCTTTGGCCAACACCGCCACGGCTGCTACCTCTCCATCTACCCTTCCGTCTCCCTCTGCTAGCACCACCTCTGTCTCCCTTCTCCTCCTATCACTTCCTCACATACTTGCGTAGCTCTAAGACACGTTAGAATGCATTTTTATATACAGGCTGTCTTTCATTCCTCACGATTTTGTTCCCAGGGTTAGAAAATGGTGTTCTGGCAGGGTAGAGGACGTTCCCAAGTCGTATGTGTGAGTCCCATCTATGACAAGCAGATGGTCATTATTCAGTGAGAGAGTCTCCCCAGAATTCACTTGATATTATTAAAAAGATGGGTTTGGTGGAACAGTGGTGATTTAAGCACCAGACAAGCCTTGCCTTGACTCCCTGCTCCATTGTGTATGGCTGTGTAACCTCGGTGAGATGACATAATCTCCTTGATCTGTGTTTCTTTATTATTATTGTTGTTTTCCACTTTGCCATCTGGGAGGATTGGTGTCTGACGCTGTCCCTGAAGTTCTTTACATAGTAGACATTGTGGAGGTTTCTTTCCTGCCTTTTTCTTCTGCCTTAGGGTGTCTGTTCAGTGTTATGGCAAGTCACAGTTGTTGGCATATCTGACACCCTGTCTCTGGGGTGTGAAACAAACCAAACACACATTCTGTGTACTTCCCTGGCTGTTAAATGACTGCTTTTAGAGTTTTTCGTTTGCCAGGTGGGGATAATAATAGTAGTAGCTCCCTCATGGGCTCCTTGAAAGAACTGAAGAAGGCACTGCTTGATTCCCGGGGGCCTGCACTTTGAAAGAGCTCGGAGAGAGCTGCGGTGTTGTCATCCTCCTCTGCGCTGCTACTTTCCAACAGGCCTTGATATTCAACCAAACCAAGAGTAAGTCTCCCATCTGATGGAGATTTTAGGGATATGGACACTGTTCTGCTTCTCCGTGGCTACTACTATAAATGTACTTGTGCTAGATTTCCAGTTGCTAGTTGTCATTTTATCACAGATTCCCTACTATTTGGTGACTTTCTCAGGGAATCTTTAGGTCACATGAAGATTTCTGTTTCCATCTGAAAAAGCAGGGGAGAATTGAATGCTTTAGGGAATGAAAAGATTATCATTTTTTTAGTGGATCTGTTTCCCACATGTGTCCCTTTATCACTAACAGGTTGTAAAGCTGTAAAGCTGCCTGTTGTGCCCTAAATCGCGAGTTACATATCAGAAAAGAAAAATGCCTTCAGCAAACTGCACAGTGGCTACAATGCTATTGAGCTCACATAGGTTACTAGATATTAAAAATAATTTAGGCTAAAAATTACAGTAATAAGGGAGATATGTTAAAGTCTGCATTTACTGCTTATAGGAGAAGATAAGTTTTATTCCCCAGAAAAATTAAACTGTCCTCATTTAACTTGTTTACTTTGTTTGTGTCACAGGAGTTGTCAGCTTTTCAAAGGTGTCAAGTGTTGAACTCTCCGCAGGATACCAAAAGCTAGAGAATAGAACAGCTACCTTTAGATCGCACCCTAGGGAGATCCCATAACTGTGAGGCATTACTACCTGTACCACCACCCAGCCCAGCCATCTCTGGGGAACAGAGGTCGGGACTGTTGGCCACTGTTTAGACAGCAGAGAGAAAGCAGAAATGTGACTTTCCTCCTATCTTCTGGGCCCCAGTTCAGGCTTCTCTTTACCAACCTCTCGTGAATGCATCTCTATATACTAGCTGTAGGTGCAGATACCACCCTACGACCTATCATTCTACCACATCTTCAGGAGTTTGTTCTTAAAATACTGGTCACCTGAGAGCAGAGTACCTTATCCTCTGAACAGTATTGGGATGCATTTAATACTCCAGCTCCCTTTTTAGATCTTCATCATTGCATCATCAGTCAGGATATTCTAAGTTTTGTTGTTGTTGTTGTTGTTTTTTATCATGACTGAGTGAAAATATACATTCCAATATAAATTTGCTTGCCCACCTATAAGCAGCTTCCACTGCTCTCCGTGCCCGGTGACTGCACACTATTCCTCTCTGCTCCCTACATGTCTCATCCTCCCAACAGTCTCCTTTCCACTCCTCTCCACCCACTCCCCTTCCTCCAGCCAGAGGTCAGCAGAATGATATCCTATAGATGCACAGAGCCATAAAGTGCACCCAATATATAGCCTCTGTGTTGCGAAATCCAATCCCTTGCTGTCCGAACAGTGGACCTTCATTATGATCGATAGACAAGAGCAGCATCAGGGCCAGGGGCCATGCTCCCAGGGGAACCCTGAAGCCACCGGACCATCAATTATGGTCTTTTAGTGGAGATCTCAGGGTGCACCTCTTTTTATTCTTGTGTTGCCAGTGAGAGTCCTCTCTGTGAGCTCCATCGTGGCTATCATTGGTGGTGGCCAGGCACTGTCCGGTTCTTCCGGTCCCAAGTCGATGTAGGCCCCCAGTCATGTGAGTCTCTCTGTCTTCTGGGTTGTCATTTTGGTCCTCGGTGAGCATCAGCTCCTGCTGAGTTGAGACCATTTGCTGTGCCCTCAGATGGCAGCTTGGCAGCTTTTAAGACCCCAGATGCCACTCAGCAATGTAGGGTGCAGAGAGCCCTCTTAGCAAAATGCTAGTTGTGCCAATTGGTCTCGATTTCACCTAAGAGCATGGTCCCCTGCTCCCTGCCCCAGCTACTCTGTCCTTGCATTATTGGGTTAAGATGGAAGGAGTACTCAAGTTATGTTGCGGTTTACTTAACATTGTTCTTGTTTCTAATGCGTGCTGTCACCGATTTCACCAAACCAAATTTCTACTAACTATCTAATCTAAACCATCCCCACCTGACGCTCCCTCTCCTCTTTGCAGCAGTCAAAGAGTCGTTTCTTCTATACATACACCTGTTTTGGGGTTCTTATCATGGGGGCTCATATAATATTTGTCCTTTTGTCTCTGATTACTTTCACTCAACATAATGTCTTCCATTTGAAACCAGGTTATAAGATGTTTCCTGGAATCATCATTGTTCTTTATCATTGCATAGTGTTCCATTGAGCATATATATCATAGTTTACCAATCCATTCCTCTGTTGTTGGGCATCTGAGTTGATTCCATCTTTTTGCTATCGTGGACTGTGCTGCGATAAACGTTCTTGTGCATGTATCCATTGGTGTGAATGGCCTTGATTCTGTAGGATATATTCCAAGCAGTGGAATTACTGGGTCTAATGGTATATCTATATCCATTTTTTTAAGGAAGCACCAGATTGCTTTCCAAAGAGGCTGGACCATTTTGCAACCTCATCAGCAGTGTAAGAGAGTTCTGCTTTCTCCACAGCTTCTCCAGCATTTGTTGTTTTGTGTTTTTTGGAACATGGCCAACCTTGTTGGGGTGAGATGGTATCTCATTGTAGTTTTAATTTGAAGTTCTTTAATAACTAAAGATCGTGAACATGTTTGCATGTGTTTTTTGGCTGCCTGGATCCCCTCTTTATAGAAGTGTCTGTCCTTCTCCTTTGCCCATTTAATTTCTTCTTATTGATATTTTGTAGTACCCTATAGATTATGGAGATCAGGCTTCAGTGTGACAGAGTTGCCAAATATTTTTTCCCATTCCATAGGTGGCATTTTAATTCCATTAATAAAGTCTTTGGATGAGCAAAAGTGTTTGATTCTTAATAGTTCCCATTTATCTACTTTCTCTTCTGATGATTATGGTTTGTTAGACAGATTTTGAAGTCTGTCTACGTTGTGTATTAAAACTTCCATTGTTGTTCCTACTTTTTCTTCAATGAGCTCTATCATTTTAGCTTTGATATTTAGGTCTTTTATCCAGTTAAAGTTGGTTTTTGTATAAGGTATAAGATATGGATCTTGTTTCAGTTTATTGCAGATGGATATCCAATTTTGCCAGCACCATTGTTGAAGAGATTGTTTTGACCCCAGTTTAATGTCTTAGAGCCTTTGTCAAATATCAGCTGTTCATAGGCAGATGGTGTCGTCTCTGGGGTCTCGATTCTGTTCCATTGATTGATCTATCTGTTCTTGTACCAGTACCACACTGTTTTGACCACTGTGGCAGAGTAATAAGTTCTGAAGTCAGGTAATGAGAGGCCTCCCAGTGTGTTCTTCTTCTTTAGTAGTACTTCACTTATCCAGAGTTTCTTCCTTTTCCAGACAAAATTGGTGATTTGTTTCTCCATCTCGTTAAAAAATGACGCTGGAACTTGTATTGGGATTGCATTATATAAGTAGATTGCTTTGGGTAAAATAGACATTTTCACAATGTTAAGTCTTCCTATCCATGAGCAGGGTAGGTTTCTCCATTTATCTAAGTCTCTCTTAGTTTCTTGTAGTGAGGGCTTGTAGTTCTCTTTGTAAAGGTCTGTTATTTTTCTGGCTAGATTAATTCCTAGGTACTTTATCTTCTTGGGAGCTATAGTAAATGGTATTGATTTGATGATTTCTTCATTAACAGTCTTGTCATTGGTATAAAGGAATCCTAATGATTTACTTATGTTTATCTTACATCCTGAGACTTTGCTGAACTCCTCTATCAGTTTGAGGAGTTTCCTTATAGATTCTTTGGGATTCTCAGCATATCAAATCATATCATCAGCAAACAGGGAGATTTTGACTTCTTCTTTGCCAATGCATATACCCTTTATTTCTTGGTCTTGTCTAATTGTTCTGGCTAGAACTTCTAGTACTGTGTTGAATAGGAGAGGTGAGAGTGGGCATCCTTGTCTAGTTCCTGTTCTCAAGGGAAACTCCTTTAGTCTCTCTCCATTCAGGATGACGTAGACAGTTGGTTTTGTGTAAATGGCCCTTATTGCATTGAGGAATTTGCCGTCTATGCCTATTTTGCTAAGAGTTTTTAGCATGAATGGGTGTTGGACTTTATCAAATACCTTTTCTGCATCACTGCACAAAATCAGGTGATTCTTGTCTTTTGTGCTATTTATGTGGCTAATCACATTCATTGTTTTTCTGATGTTGAACCAGCCTTGCATCCCTGGTATGAATCTCACTTGGTCATGATGGATTATTTTTTTGATATGTTGTTGTATTCTATTGGCAAGAATTTTGTTGAAGATTTGTGCATCTAGATTCATGAGTGATATCGGTCTGTATTTCTCATTTGTGGTTGGTCTTTCCCTGGCTTTGTTATCCGGGTTATGCTGGCTTCATAGAATGAGTTTGGGAGTATTCCATCCCTTTCTATACTGTGAAATAATCTCAGTAGTATTAGAGATAACTTTTCTGTAAAAGCTTGGTAGAATTCTGCGGTGAAGCCATCTGGGCCCGAGCTTTTTTTTGGTTGGCAGTTTTTTAATGGCCTTTTCAATCTCTTACTTTGTGATAGGTTTATTAAGTTGTTCTGTTTCACACTGTGATAATTTGGGTAGGTGGTATGAATCAAGGAATTTGTCCATTTCCTGTAGGTTTTCAAATTTGTTAGAGTACAGTCTTTCATAGTATTCTGTTATGATATTTTTGATTTCAGTTCGATCTGTTGTGACCACTCCCCTCTCATTTCTAATTTGGGTTATTTGTTTCCTTTCCTGCTTTTCTTTAGTAAGTTTAGCCAGTGGTTTGTCAATTTTGTTGATCTTTTCAAAAACCCAGCTTTTGGTCTTTTCAATTCTTTCAATTGTTTTTCTATTCTCTAATTCATTTAGTTCTGCTCTAATCTTTATGATCCGGTTTCTTCTGGTGACTGTGGGGTTCCTCTGTTGTTCTCTCTGTACTTGTTCAAGCTGTAGGGTTAGTTCCTTGATTTGGTTTCTTTCTTTCTTCCAGATATGTGCATTGATGGAGATAAACAGACCTCTGTGCACTGCTTTGGCTGTATCCCATAGGTTCTGGTAGGAAGTGTTTTCATTCTCATTGGAATCCATGAATTTCTTTATTTCATCCTTGATTTCTTCTGTAACCCATGTTTTTTTGAACAAGATGTGGTTCAGTTTCCAAGAGTTCCACTTTCTATCTATGTTTTTTCTGCTGTTGATTTCAACTTTTATGACTTTATGATCTGAGAAGATGCTTTCATTAAATCAATGGTATGGATTTTGTTGAAAACTGCATTGTGTCCTAACACATGGTCAATTCTGGAGAATGTTCCATGTGCACTGTGGAAGAAGGTGTAGTTGTCCACTGATGGGCAGAAAGTTCTGTATATATATATATCTATGAGGTTTAGTTGGTTAATTGTGGCAATGAGATATTCTGTATCTTTACTGAGCTTTTTTGTAGATGATTTGTCCAGTATTGAGAGTGGAATGTTGATGTCTCCCTCTATTATTGTAGAGTGATCTAACTCTTTTTTGAGTGTATTCAGTGTTTCCTCAATGTATTTAGGTGCTCTGATATTAGGTGCATAGATATTTAATATAGTTAAGTCTTCATTGTGTACTGAGCCTTTCAGCAGTAAATACTGTCCATCTTTGTCCGTGATGGTGGATTTTACATTAAAATTTTGTCTGAGATTAGAATTGCCACACTTGCTCTTCTTTGTTCATTGTTAGCTTGACATGTATTCTTCCATCCTTTAATTTTCAGTTTGTTCCTATCTTTAAGTCTCAAGTGAGTTTCTTATAGATGACATATGGATGGGTTATGTCTTTTGATCCAAGATGTCACTCGGTGTCTCTTTACTGGAGCATTCAGTCCATTCACATTCCATGTAATTATTGATAGGTGTGTGTTCACTGCTGCCATTGTGATATGTTTATTTCTGTATTGATGTTTTCTCTGTTGTTCTTATTAGTCTGTTCTGGGACATTCTTTTTTGTGAGTTGATTTTTCACCTTTTTCAGAGCTGGTTTTGTAGTTGTTGAAACTCCTGTGTTACATTTCTTGATATGGTATGTTGCATCTTTGCTGTGCTTTACGGCTGCCCCTAAAATCCCCCTTAATAAACTATATATAAACCCAATTTTAATTACTACCAGTCGTGTCAACTTACTCTCCATCTGGAAGGACTATAATGACTGTAGTACATCCCTCTTTTTAATATGATGCACCATAGTTTTCATGATAATCACTGGCTTGATGCACCATAGTTTTCATGATAATCACTGGCTTGTTTCTTTCAGTGATTGAGTTTGGAGCCTTCTCTAACTGAGTAGAATTCTGGATGATGTGTCATTCTAAAATATAAAGTTAGTGGTTTCGTTCTTCTAAGCCAGAGCCAAGAACTTCTTTCAGTATTTCTTGTAGTTTTGGTTTGGTTTTTACAAGGTCTCTGAGTCTCTGTTTATCTGGGAATGTCTTAATTTCATTTTCATATTTGAAAGATAGTTTTGCAGGATATAGAATTCTTGGTTGGAAGTTCTTCTCCTTCAGGGCTTTGAATGTGTCATACCACTGTCTCTGTGCCAGCATGGTTTCTGCTGAGAAATCTGACGAATGCCTACAGGGTTTCCCTCTGAATGTTAGCTTTGTTTTGAGTCTTGCTGCCTTTAAGAGTTGCTGCTTATGTTTCATTTTGTTAAGCTTGATTATAATATGTCTTGGAGTCTCTCTTTTGAGATCTATGCTGGGTGGCATTTGATATGCATCTGGGATATCTATATTCTCTTTCTTCATGATTTCTGGGAAGTTTTCTGTCAACAGCTCAGCAATGATACTCTCTGTGTTCTCAAGTGTCTCATCCTGTTCAGGGACTCCAGTTAATCAAAGGTTGTCCCTCTTAATAGAGTCCCACATGCCTCTTAATGCTTCTTCATTTTTCTTGTTTCTTTTTTCTGATCTGTCCTCATAGACGCTGGCGTTGGCAGCTCTGTCTTCCAAGTCAGAAACTCTTTTTTCCATTTGTTGCATTCCATTTTCTTGGCTTTCAATGGAAGTTTCTATGTCTTTGATTTTGTCCTTGAACTGTTGGATTTCAGAGTACTGGTGTTCCATCAGATCAAATAGCGTGCTTAACTTTTCCTTTTGTTCTAGAAGGGTTCTGTATATAATCACTTTCTGATGCTTTCATAAAAGTTTCTTCATCTGGAAAACAGCTTGGTTGCTTTGTTTGGGAGCCTTCTGAAGCCATGGGTGATTTCTTGTATGCCACAAGTGTCTGTTGATGTTTGGGTCCCATGTGAGTAAGTAGAGGCTGGAAGAGATACTGTGAGGATGGACTGCAGATGTTTCTCTAGGCTGTCTTAAAATGTAAAAAGGGATCTGACCACTTCCCAAGTCAGTCAGGTTTTCAGGTATAGAGGTTCTTCTTCCCACCTGGCGAAGTAAGCACCTCTATATCCAACCCCAGATAATACAAACTAGTTCAAAATACAGCAATGCAACTACCCTGTTGGCTTCTGCTGGCAGGGCCCAGCCTTAGGCGACACTGTGTAAACTACTGCTTTTCTCGTAGGAAAAACGCTCTCCTGTGGGCAGGCTCTGGCTCCCAAGCTAAGAAATAGGTCCAGCTTTGGCCCCTGTATCTAAGATGGCACCCTCCACATGGTCGGAGGATAGAGGGGCTAAAGGTGCCGAGACGTAGTGAGTCCTCAGCCTCAGTTGCCATGTCCCCACCGTAAGTGACACTGTGTAAACTACTGCTTTTCTGTCAGAGAAGCGCTGTCCTGTTTGCAGGTGCTGGCTTCCAGGCTAAGAATTAGATCTCCCTAAAATCTCTGTATCCACCATGGCATCCCACACATAGGCCCTGCGGTTCCGTACAAACCACGCTGTGGCAGAGATAAAAAAGAGAGTCCCAAATTGGTTAGGTGTACAGAGTCCTAAACCTGGGTCTCAAAATATGGCAATTTCGCCTGCCTATCCCACCAGCAGTGTCTCTGAGACTAGCCACTAGGCAAGACCCAGCTCCACCCACCAGGCAAGACAGAGGAAAAAAAAGTCACAATGATGCATCACCTTCAGTCAATGAGAGCCAGGACTAGCCAGGAGCGTGAGTCAGTGAAAGAGAGGTAGTTTTGTTCAGTGGTATGAAGTCCAAATTAACAGCACTGTGTCATGTCGTGGGGCTCACTAGGTGACCAGAAGGCTCTGTTTGAATATCAGTTCAGGTCTTGGTTTCCAGAGGGATATAAGGAGACGTGTGCTTAGTCTGCCATCTTGACTCCACCCCCAAGGATATTCTAAGTTTTGCTACAATAACAATGTTATTCCAAAAGCTCCAGGGCCTAATTCAACCAAGATTTTACATCTTGCTCATGTTACACATCTAGTGTGGCTCAGTGGGGTCTCTATTCCACACGTTTCTTGAAGGACCCAGGCTAATAGAAGCCATCTGGAATAAGAGGCCTCCACAGCCACTGTGGTGGAGAGAAAGAAGAGCTCAAGGGTCTTGTATAAGCTTTTTGAATGCCTGAGCTGAGAAGTTGTGCCATCATTTCTTCTTACAGCCTGTTGGCCAGAACTAGTCACGTGTCCCATCCATTGCAAGGAGCATTATAAAATGAGGAGGATCACATGAGTGTTTTGAAAATAGTATCTTTGCCACAGCATATTCCCAAAAAACTCAGTATACCTGAGTAGATGATAGCTTTTTCATTATAATTTAGTGTTCTTAAGGACCCTGGGGAGCTCTGGTGGCACCGTGAATAAGAGCTCAGCTACTAACCAAAACGTCAGCAGTTCCAACCCACCAGCCACTCCTTGAAAATTCTAGGGGACAGTTCTACTCTGTCTTATAGGGGCACTGTGAGTTGGAACTGACTAGATGGCATTGGATTGGTTGGGAGGTAAAGGCCTTGGTTGTCTGGATAGGAGTTCTCAGCTTTCAAAAACTTTCCAGTCTAGACCACTTTGTGTACACTTTAATCATAGGACTCAGTATATTGCATTATATTTAGTTCTCATTGTCTCTCTTTTCCCTCCCTCTGCTACTCCTCTTGTCTCCTAACTAAATTATTAAACCCAGAGGACAGAAAATAAGTATATATGTGTGCTTACATGTATGTGTTTCTAAACACTGCAAGTACTTTGCAAAGTGCCTAATTCTTTGGTGATTCAGCAAGAAATGAAAGAGAGAAAGACAAGAGAGTCAGAGGGTGGGTTAATCATAAACTGAACTCATCAGTAGTGGGTTGGTTTTTACCAGTGTTGTGGACATAAATCACAAAATAAACATGTCAGTGTGTAAAAAATGTATCTTTATTACATTGTCTGTAACTTTAATTTGTATGTTACACTCCCATTTCCTTGGTGAAAGCTTACTGTCTGGCAATTCCAAGCCTCCTGCCAGGTCTATGTCTAAGTGTTGGAGCTAGTTTTGTGAGGGGTAACAATCTCTTCCACAGGTACTATCTGTCCTTGAAGGTGTCTCCTGTGAAATCCTTTGTCCTGTGAATCCTCTGTTGTTATGTGTGGCCTCTGATTCCTGTTTGAAAAGCATCTTTGGGTCCATTAGGTTACAAGAAGCTTTCTGCTACCCTAAGCAAGGGGGCTACAAGAAGTTCCAAGTGTCTGTTCTAAGCCTTCATTGAGGCACACTAGGGCATGGGCAGTGCTGGAAAAGTCTAGGCCTGGTCCGACCCATGGTGGAGCCATTTCTGCTCTGTATCTTCTGCTTCCTGGGCTCAATGCAAGAGGTGAGGTATAAATTCCCTTTTTTGTATAAACCTACAGATGTTTCTAGGAGTTTTTACTCTCTCCTCCCAAGGCACTGCTGCAGAGATGAGTGAGACGAGCTCCTTTTACTTAGAGACCCACAACAGTTGTGGAGTTTCTAGATGCTGCAAACAGTTAAACTCTCTGCTATTAAACAAAGGGTTGCCAGTTTGACCCCACTCATGACTCAGGAAAAAAAAAAAAACAGTGATCTACTTCCAAAAGATCACAGCCACTGGAAGTCTTATGAAGTGCACTTGTACACTTCAGTGTACATAGGTCACCATGAATTAGAGTCAATTTGACAACAACCAACAACAATAACAAGGCACCGAACAGGACAGTGGACAGTGGACAGGACAAGTTGAAGGTAGCCCTAGGTTAAAGTTAGAGACCAAGAAACATAGAGGTTACACTGAAAGTCTCCCTAGTGTGGCAAGAGAATATTAATCGATTTTTTTCCTTCCAGCACACACAAAATTGCATGTCCTTTGATCCATCGCCTTTCAAGGAAGATAAGTGTTCAGATTTTAAAACTGGCACTTGAGAATAGTCAGAGCATAAAAAGAAGCAAATTTGACTCACTGCCTCTGAGACTGGGGGGAGGGCACAACACAGTGCTGCCAAATCAATTCCAATTCCATGTCATAGGGACCCTATAGGACAAAGTAAAACTGCCCCATAGGGTTCCAGGCAGCACCTGATAGATTTGAGCTGTCAACCTTTTGGTTTGCGGCTGACGTCTTAGCTACTGTGCCACCAGGGTTTCCACACTAAAGAAAGGTCTCTGCTTTGGAGGTAGGGTGAGTAGCATGTGATGGGGGAATGGAAGTAGAGAAGAGCTGATGAGGAAGAAATAAATAAATGTAATAAACTGTCTGCTGTTGACTGAATTCCAGCTCCTGACAACCCAATGTGTTAGAGAGCAGAACTTCACTCCTTGGGCTTTTCCAGGCTTTGACTTTTCAGTAGCAGGGCCCAGCTCTATTTCCTGAGGCCCCTCTAGGTGGATTCGAACTGCCAACCTTTAGGCTAGTAGTTACCCACTCAACAATTTGTACCACCCAGGGACTCTTTGTTGTTGGTGGTAGTGGTGCATAGTTTAAGATGACCCACAAAGGTGTTTGTTGGCCCTGAGTTTGCCACTTGGGCTGTATCAGCCTCTATGAATCGGAGTCTACTTGATGGCAACTGGCTTGGTTTTGTTTGTGGTTTGGTTGTACTCACAGTAGACACTGCCAGCTTCACTCTACACACTGGAGTACCAGGCTCTGCCTCCCCAACATAAGGCTCTCTGACTAGAAGCTACACTTTCCTCTGCTCTCTAGATTCTGTACCAAGATTGCATGACATCTTGCCCATTGTGACATTTTGGAAGTACAAAACAGCAGTAACAACAAAAAACAAACATGTTGTAGCTCAGTTGATGCCAGTTCATGGAGAATTGTGACAACCCTATATGTTATAGAGTAGCACTATGCTCCATAGGATTTTTTTTGGTTTTTTATTGCTATAATCTCTATGGAAGCAGGTTGCCAGGACTTCCTCCCACCGTGCCATTGGGTGGATTCAAACTGCAAACCTTCAGGTTAGTAGTCAAGGGAAAACCAGTTACACCACTCAGAGACCTTTTGGCAACATTGTTGTTGATACTATGTGCCATGAAGTCAGTTCTAACTCATAGCAACCATATAGGACAGAGTAGAACTGACCCCTTAAGATTTCCAAGGAGCAGCTGTGGGATTTGCATTGCTGATGTCTTGGTTAGAAGCCAAATTCTTCACCATTGCACCACCAGGGTAAACCTGGCTTACTGAGGTCCTAAGTGAGAAGATGAAACACTTGTAATTTCATTATTTTCTTGGCACACTTAGATCTGGCTCTTATGGCTCCCCTGTGTATCCCTGCATCTCCCAAGAAGTGAGGAAGTTCAGTGGAGAGACTGAGTTGGTCATAACGGCCTGCAGTTCTAATAATGGAGCCAGTGGACCAGGGGACATTTGTTTTCTCTGTGCCCCTCAGTAATCTTGTAGGAAAAACTGCCCTGCTCCCTCAGGGAAGATAGCCTGCAGAGAAAAGAATCCCCCAACACCTGTTGGTTAAGTCTCAAATGAAGTCAGGGGCCTCAGACATCAAAAGGGAAAGTGGCTGGTTTCAGAAACAGCTGAAGCTATAAATGGTTGCTGGAGATGAATGCAGTGCACCTGCATGGGGTGACCCCAGGCTCCTCGGTGCTGATTCCTCAACTAGATTTTCAAAATGTACACGTTGGAGAAGATGCCATTATTAAAATATAAACGTATCAATAAAGAAATGTATGTGTATGTATGTGGTAAACTCATGTTCTACTGGTATATTGCTATTAATGTTATTGAGTTGAGGGGCCCCATGTGACAGAATAGAACTGCCACACAGGGGTTTCTAGGCTGTGATCTTTGTCCCTGGGAGCAGTGGAGTGGCTAGGTTGGTTCAAACCACCAACCTTTCGGTTAGCAGCCAAGTGCTTAGTCACAGCACCACCAGGGCTGCTGGGGAGTGTTAGCATTATAGAACAAGTTATGATGAGATTATGGAGCACCAAAAGAGCACAAGTGACTTTGCCTAAGTTCCTATACTGTGTAGTGGCTTGGAAGCATCTATCAAAGTCAGATCTTCGGCTTCCGATCTGTTTCCTCCTCCAGAAGCCTTTGTGCTCAGAATTTTAACCCGGTTTGATGAGTCAGGTCTTTTTAAGCCATTTCTTAAGATGTTTATTTTTAATAAATTGCTATTAAAAGTGCCTGTGTCTAGAGAACAAAACAGAAGTCGTGAAGCGGGAGAAAGAGAATATACATTATAGCCCTGGAAATGGACACACAGAAAGGAAAATCCACTCATTTTTTAAAATCTAGCTTATCCACCCCTATGAAGAGTACAGACTGGTAGGAAAAGAATGGATCCAGCATTTTCTGCTACTAGATGCTAATGCTGGTGGCTATCTCCTTTGGGGTTATAACGATATACATCTAAGTAGGAGTTGGGATTATCATATTTCCATGTGTGTTTACAAGTGAGGAGATTCAGCATGTCACCACTGTTGTTGTTAGGTGCTGCCCGGTAGATTTTCTACTCATAGTGACCCTTGGGGACAGAGTAAAACTTCCCCACTGGTTTTCTTAGCTTCCTTTACGGGAGCAGACTACCAAGTTTTTCTCCCTGGAGCCACTGGGTAGGTTCAAATTGCCAGTCTTTTGGTTAGCGGTGGAGTGCTTAACCATTGGGCAACCAGGTCTTCTTTAACATGTCACCACTAGTAGGAGAGATGTTCACTTTTGTGCAGATTGCTTTAAGGTCATGCTCTCCCTTACAAAGAGCGGAACTGAGAAGTTCCACAGCGTTTAAGTCCAGGTCCGCCAGCTCAGAATCCTTTGTTTCTTCTACAGCATTGCACGTATATCACAATTCCCCAGTCTTTTAGGGACCGTGGGCCTCAGTGAGAAAGAGCGTGTGGAGGGCCATGACTCTGCTGACTAAGGCCTGCACCCTCACAGGATAAAAGAGGAAAGAGAGAGCACGTTCATGGAGCACTTTGCTATTTTCCAGGCCCTTGACACCCTTTGTCTCAGGTCAGCTCTCTGTTTTATTTACATTACTGAACATGGCACTGTTTCAGCTCAGGGTCCCAGCCTCTGCTGACAGCCCTCGTGGTACTGGCTGGTGTCAGACTTTTCGATCTGTGTCATTCTCAGTCACCTTATTGTGTGTAAGGTGGCACACATGTGCATGTTTTTTCACAGTTTGTATTATTTCCTCTTTTTCCTACTGACTTTCATATTTCTTCGCCTGTCTTTCATCTTCATACAGTCCTTCTCTTGTGCTTGTCATTTCACCTTCTTTGTGGTATCTTTCCATTTTTCTAAAATTTTAAAGCTTTGGAAGTTTTTTCCACAGTTACATTTTAATGCATCTATTTCCCCCTCCCCACCCCCCGTGTGTTTTGTGATACTGGGATCACACTTAAAAAAGAAAAAATTCTCAAACGCTTCTTCTTGAGTAAGTCGTTCCCCCACTGAATCTCAGGGCCATCCTGGTCGTGCATCAGGTTTTCATACGTTCAGAGGCTTTTCATGGGCTCTCTGTTTTATTCAGTTGATCTGTTTGTCTTTTCTTGAGCTGATGCAGTATTGTTATACCCACTGTCGTCGAGTCAGTTCTGACTCATAGTGACCCTATAGACAGAGTAGAACTGCCCCATGGCGTTTATAAGATGTGCCTGGCAGATTGGAACTGCTGACCTTCTGGTTAGCAGCCACAGCACTTAACTACTACGCCACCAGGGTTTCCCCCGTATTGCTCTGGTTACTATGTATTTATAATGAGCCTTGTTCTTCTTCCAATTTGTGTTGTTTCTTCTTGACCTTCTGCTCTTCCATAGACATTTTAGAATCAATTCACTAATTTCACATACACACACTCTCTTCACCTTCGTGTCTTGATTAAAAGTATGCCAGATTAATAATTTGTAGAGAATTGATATTTTTACAGTAGTAATTCCTGCTGGGACTGGAGTTTGACCTCACACATTATCGCACATTATATAAAGGCCAGAGCCTGCTCTGAGTCTTGAAACGATGCCTGGCTCCTACCCATCAGTGGGCCGCTGAATGCTATCCTTGACTAAACCTTGAGTTCATTACAGCAGATAGTTTTCTCTATGGTGAGCCAAGGGGGATAATGATTATTGTAGTGCGATTTGCCAAGATTTTTTTTCTAGCTGAGTGATCAAATATATGTAATTAGGCAGAAGACAGCATGTAAGAACCGTACAAGGGCCAAGCTGGATCCCAAGGTGGGCCAAATGAGAGCATTACATGCACCAGAGCACAGTGAGCAGTCTGCGTGGGCTGGAAACTCTGTCAGCAAGACAAGGGATTCAAAAATAGAGTAATGGGAAAACAAGAACAGTGTCTTCAAGCCTGCTGAGTTTGACATGGCCCCAGCCGATTTCATTCCCAAGATTATTACCCTCTTTTCTCTGCTGTGTATTTTCTGATTCCTCCCAGCTTGCCTTCCGTAAATTCACAAGACTCAAAAGCAGACCGGTCCCCAAGCGGCAGTGCAAATCCTCCATTCTGAATGCTTATGGTTTTGTTAAATGAGTTTGTTTTTTTAAAGAATGAGAGCCTATTTCTTTTAACTCTGAATATTTTCAAGAAAATAAAATAAATAGCTGTATTATGTTAAACTAAAAAGCATAAGTAATATTTTTGAGCAGGGGATAAAAATTCTAGTGACTGCTCATGACCCCAGCCATAGACATTGTCATGATAAGTCCTTTGTGCCTCCAATTACAGAAAAACTCTTGAGAATTTTTTCTCTTTGTTCAACAAGGAGTAAGGAATTTGATGTTGAAACATTAAACATGTCTTTAGGAGAAATAAGACAAACTTGGAATACTCTAATCTTTGGTAATTTTGGAATACAGCATTCACTGTCCTTCTAAAAGCACTCACTGGAATGTATATTCCAAATGGAAAACTTTTAATATTCTGCAGTGAGATTCAGAGGATGTGTTTGAAGCTTTCTGAGATAAGCCTATAAGGCCCATGATTATTGGACAATCACTGCTTTGGAAGATGCATCTTACACTAAGAAGGAAAACAGATGGACTGTGGTTTCTAAACCTGCCGGATCACCAGAGTCAACTATTGAGCTAAAAATGTGGATGCCCAGATGCCCCTCCCAGGGATTCTGCAGTAGCCATCTCTGGAAAGCACTGTTCTATGCTTTTGAGGCAAGAATCTTACTGTCTCAACTTTTTACAAGTAACCTATTTCATTTTTGTAATACAATTAATTATTACAAATACATACGTTTTTATTTTCTACTAAAACTGTAAGAGCTAGAAGATGAGTTAAAAGGATGCATCATAGGATGTTAAAATCTCGTTAATTTGAGAGTACAAGAAGAATTAAGGAAAAACGTATGTTTGATGTGTAAGCCCTGAATTCACTGTCTCTTCTTGAGCAAAGAGAAAGGCATGTAACAGTTCTCGTGAGTCTTTCTATAACTGAAAACTTAAAGAATGAAAAAGAGTTCAATTTAAAGTCTGTGAAATGTCCCATTTGAAATGTTTTATTTTGTATTGCTTGAAGATTATGCCCAGGAATATCTGGGAACAGAAACCTATGAGAAGGTTGTGTGCTAGTGGGAGCTGCAGTTTTCTGCTAATAAGGAATTCTGTCCTTTTGGTCTAGATGATCAGTGGTGGTGGTTTTAGGATTTGTTTTGAGGGGGGGGTTGCCCTCGACTTTAGCAAGTTTGACTCATTTTCTCATGAAGTAACACTAAGAACTGATGAGAAAAGAAATATTTTTGAAAAGGTTGGTGTTAGATCTTCGTGTTATGTCTATGCCAGGGATGAGGCATGATTTTGCCAAAGTTCTAAATGTATGTGTTGAAAGGGAAAGGAATTGGAAAAAGAAAATTTAAGTGGGGATTGAGTCTATAGAAACTGGGACACAAGCAGATTTCCTGGGATAAACTTTCTTTAAAGAAAGGTAAGTTAAATACATAATTAAATGCGATTCAGACACTTGTAATGTATGAATGAATTCTCATTGAGCAAAATTGAAGCATTACAGATAAAAACAAATATTCCTTGTTGTTACCTCTTTTCTAATTCCACTCCTATTTCCATAAGTAACCCCTGTCATCAGCTTAAATACAGTCTTCTGTATTCTTTTCTAAGTAGTTATATACAAATGTACATGCAGAGGTTTGCTTAGAATTGTATAAGTTTTTTTCTTTTTTTTTGAGTATATATGACATCATACTAGGTATATTATTCTGCAACTTGATTTTTCTACTTAATATATCTTAGAGTCCTTCTCAGGAACCCTGGTGGTGTACTAGTTAAGTTTTAAGTCTGCTAATCAAAAGGGTGGCAGTCCCTTCTAGGTCACCACATAGATCTACTCTGTTCTGTTTTTAATGATTGCATAATATCCCATTTATGAATTTAACCATTACTTACTAATACACATTTTAATTGTTTCTGATTATTCTTAATTACAAACCATATGTAATGAATACCCTTCTACATGTTTCTTTGTATGCAAGTAAGGCTATAACTAGGGTAAATTTCTAAAAGTATGATGACTGGCTCAAAGGAACTGCATATTTATCATTTTAGTTGCTACCAATATGTTTCACTCTAAAATGACTGTACTAATGTATGTATCCACCAAATTTGTACACCGTCATCAAATTTTCATGCTATCAAGCTTTAAAATGTCTGTCATCCTGATGAGGGAAAAGCATTGTATTGAATTTTGATTTAATGAGTTTCAATTTTTAATACCTTTTAAGAATTGCCATGTTTATGAATTCACATACCACACATGTGTGAACACAGATAGAGAAAGACTGAGGGACAGGGAGGGGGGAAACCTTTGTCTGTCCATATGTTCATGTTCAGATTCATGACAGATACACCCTATTGTATCTCTTAGTTATTACTGTTTCTAGAGTCCAATTTGAAGAGGAAATAGGTAGCTATTGTGGCATCCAGAAGCTGGATGCTGGGGGAAAAGAGAAAACTATGTATATTCCAGAATCCAAGAGTCTCATTTGGATCCTTGAATATATCCTTCTTAGAGTTGCAGTGAGTGGAATGGACTCAGTGGCAGTGGGTTTGGTCTTACCAGTGTAAACCAGTGCCTCAGAATTTCCATTAGGAAGACCAACCTCTTACACGATAGCACTTGATAGTCTGCATGGTCTTTTTCGGCTCTAATTTACTATGATTCTCCTAGGAGATTAGGTAGCTCATAGCAATACATGGTATCTTGAGGACATGAGATTCCGGGGGGAAGAGATGACCAAGAAAGATCTGCAGCTACAGTGGACACATCAAGGCTTGATCACTTTTGGGCAGCTCAAAGCCACTGGGTAACTACAGGAAGAGCCATCAGCTGGAGACTGCCTTACCCTGCCCACCAGCAGACCTCTGCTCCCCATGTCTGTTTATAGCTCTGCTCAGAGGGATATGTCTGATCAAGCATTAGGAGACAATGCCCAGCTGATTAACTGAAATATACTAAAAACTAGATTAGAAAGTTGAAATAGCTCCACAGTGATACCAGCTTAGACAGACAAAGAGCAGCCCAGCCCATTGTGTCCTTGAGAGCAAAACATGATGATAAATATGCCATTAGAACAACATTATTATTGTTAGTTCAGTGAGTTGCCTCTGACTCCTGACAATCCCATGAACAACCAAACAAAACGTGCCCTGTCTCGTGCCATCTTCACACTCCTTGGTATGCTTAAGTTCATTGTCACAGCCACTGTGTATGTTGGGAACCTTCTAACCCAAGGAGCCCTGGTGGCATAGTGGTGAAAAGCGACTGCTACTAACCAAAAGGTTGGTATTTTGAAATCCGCCAGCTGCTCCTTGGAAACCTGAAGGAGCAGTTCTACTCAGTCCAATAGGGTCACTGTGAGAGAGAATCAGCTCGGCAGCAACAGGCATTCCGATGTAAGGGACTGATCTTCCAGCCCCACATAGAACAATATTCTCTTGTGATCACAGGATTTTTGTTGTCTGATTTTTGGAAGTGGATAGCTGACCCTGCTGATATCTTAAATCCAAGTGACAGAACTTCCGGCATCCCAGCCACATACAGATCACTGCTAGCAGGTAGGTGGTGGGTTTGAGCAACAATTCCGATGTTCTTAATGGTGAAACAAAATCAGGGCCCCTGTTTCTTTATATGTTAAAAGACAATCTTTCTGACAGTGTTCTCTGGCATAGACTCTGAAAGTCAGAATAACATAGTTGATCTGTTCTATGCGTGTCATCTCTTTTTTCAGTGCTTAAACCTATTTGTCAAGTATGAGAAGAAGCCTATGCTTCCAAGACATGGTTGTTAGAAGGTAGCATCGTTTTCAGTGTCCTGTCTCCCAACCACTAACCTCCTGGTGTGGCACTCTGTAACACTGTTGCAACATGGAAATTTTTAAAAAATGAAATAAACAGTGATATGTCATTTCTATGAATAATGAAATAACGAATTCTCAGTTTTAGTCTAAACTGACGTAAAATAAGTATGGAGGTCTTATGCTATAATTACATTAATCCAGACTAAAAGAGACAAAATATATTTAAAATTACAGGTGTTCTCTGTTCTTCAGTAAAAATCCATCAAGAATATTTTTAGTGCTTATTATCTTTGTCAGTTTCCAACACTCTCATTTATCTGCTGAGTAATTATTTACATCACTGACATTTTGACATTCTGGGTTTTTTAGGTTTTCATTTCATTATATTATTTGGTAAATAAAGTGTTCTCAGTACGCTACAAATAAAAGTTAGCATGTGTCTGAATTCACCCCTTCCATATGGTTCTATTTTAGGCACATGGAAGGACTGGGAGAATAAGGAAGCTGAGATGGGTCATGCAGGGTCTCTCTTCTTGTCAGTCTTATTATGCTAGATTTTCTTTTACATAATAGATAAGCCTGCTGCCTGTCTTCAACAGGGATTCAAAAAAAATCTGACTTACTAATAGATTTTCTCTGGTATGAGATATTTAGAAGTTAGCACATTCAGTGAAGCGTACTCTTGATCACAGTGCAAGCTGGGGACTGCAACTTGCTTTCTTGTGTCAGGCATACCATCTTGAATCACTGGGCTACTTCTACACCTTTGTTTTGTTTTAATTATTTCTTATCATTTTAGAATATTTTTCTTTAGTAGCTGCAGTGTACTGTCAGATTCACATAATGCCAAATTCTCATCTATTTAATTCTCTCTCTCTCTCTCTCTCTCTCTCTCTCTCTCTTTTTTTTGTTGCATTTTTCCTTCCATGGAAGAAGATGCATGGGATAACAATATCTTTGGTTATCTATGGTCTTTGCTATACAGAAAAATCGACTTGATGAAGAATATTTTCACATCCAACAGACTCAGTATAAGCACTTTACCAAATAAGACATTCAGGCAGCTAACAGATACCTGACAAAAGGCTCACCATCATTAGCCATTAGAGAAATGCAAATTGAAACTGCAATAAGATACCATTTCACCCCAATGAGGATGGCATTAATCTAAAAAACACAAAATAATAAATGTTTGAGAGGCTGTGGAGAGACTGGAACACTTATGTATTGCTGGTGGGAGTGTAAAATGGTAACAACCACTTTAGAAATTGGTTTGGTGCTCTCTTAAAAAGCTAGAAATAGAAATGCTATATGATCCAGCAATCCTGCTCTTTGGAATATATCCTAGAGAAATAAGAGCTGACACACAAATATATACATGTGTACCAGTAATGCTCGTTGAAGCACTGTTCACAGTAGTAAAAAGATGGAGTCAGCCTAGGTGTCCATCAACAGAAGAATGGATTAAAAAACAATGTTATGTTCACACAATGGAATATTATGCAATGATAAAGAAAAGTGATGAATCTGGGAAACATCTCATAAAATGGAAGAATCTGGAAGGCATTATGCTAAGTGAAATTTGTCAATTAATATTAATATTGTACGAGACCAGTATTATAAGGACTCAAGAACTGTTTCAAACACAGAAGGAAACATTCTTTGATGGTTCCGGAGTGGGGTGGGAAAGAGAGGGATATTCACTAATTAAATAATTGACAAGAATTACTTCAGGTGAAGGGAGAGACACCACACAGTAGAAGAGAATAAGCACAAATTAACTAAACCCAAAGCTTAGAAATATTCTAAATAAAACCAAATGCTTCAAGGGACAGAGTAGCATGGTCAGGGGTCTGGAGACCAGAGTTTCAGGGGACATCTAGGTAAATTGGCATAACAAAGTTTAGTAAAATTTCTACATCCTACTTTGGTGAGTGGTATTTGGGGTCTTGAAAGCTACCAAACAGCCATCTGGGAAGCATCAATTGGTTTTAACTCACCATGAGCAGAGGAGAAAGACAGCATCAAAGATACAAGGGAAGTGTAAGCTCAAGAGACAGAAGAACCACATATACCAGAGATTACATCAACATGAGAGCAGAAGTACTAGATGGAACTCAGCCACCACCAAAGACTGCCCTTAAAGGGAACTCAACAAAGAGTTCCTTATGGAGCGGGAGAAATGTGGGGTACAGAGCCCAAACTCTAGTAGAAACACCAGACTAGAGGATCCCCCGAAGATACAGTTCTCGAACTCTCTGTTAACCCAGAGCTGAAACCATTCCAAAAGCCAGTTCTTCAGACAAAGGTTGAACTGGTCTATAAGATGTGAAATAATACTGGTAAGGAGTGTGCTTCTTGATGCAGGAGACTAACTGGGATGAGAAGACAGGTGGCCAGGAGCTGATTAAACGGTACAGGAAATATGAAGTGGAGGGGAGGAGTGTGCCCTCACAGTGTAGTGAGAGCAGCTAGGGTCACAGGGCAAAGTGTGGATAAGTTTTTGTCTGAGAACTAACTGGAAATACAAACTTTCACCTAAAACACAGTGAAAAAAAATTAAAATTTAGAGAACTCAGAATAGTTCAAATATTTTCAAAGCCAAGCTGCTTGCCCACTTGTTCTGAGCAATACTTGGTAGAGTGAAAAGCTTTCTCCTTGTGCCTCTGTGCCTGTCGCTTCTACGCTTCTCACCCTCAGGTGGGACTCAGTAGGCGTGCCACCCAAGGATAGCAAGCTGCCCTTCAGAGACTGCTTTTCTGTGTGTTAACTCATTTACTCTTCCGGCAACTCTATGAAAGAGGTGCTGCTGTCACAGCTATTTAACAGATGAAATCCAAACAAGTTAGATACCTTGCCCAGGCCCATACAGAAAGTACTTGGTAAAACTGGAACTCTTACATGTCTCCCTGACTCCTGAGATCAGGCTCATAATGGTCATATGTTTCCTCTCTTGAGTCAACACCTCCAGCCAAGATGGTCACGACCCTCCAGACCAGCTCCCAGCTCCTCTCAGATAACATCAGCACTGGAATCGGAACTCATGCCCAGGAAGATTCTCAAAATGCCACTCACTTTCCAACTTCTCCATCTGGGCCCACAGCCCACCTTCCTCTCCTTTCTTTGGTGAGATAGCTCAGCAGCCAGTCTCTTTCCAAGTCTTCTGCAGCTCCTGCTTTTCCCTTTTTCTACCAACTCTGTAGCATCTGCTAGAGTCAAGATTTCAACCTTTGACTTCTACTTCCTGTGCATTCTAATCCTTCTGCACATACAAAAAACAAAGTCACCCTATAACAGAGTGGAGCTGACCCATAGTTTCCAAGGAATGCCTGATGGGTTTGAAATGCTGGCCTTTTGGTTGGCAGCTGTAGCGCTTCCCCACTGTGTCACCATGGTATGCTTCCATGCATAGACACTAGAAAAGTGTTGGATCATACATACTCTCACCCCAGCTATAGAACCAGCAGTAGCTTCACTTCAACTAATACAGAAAATTCACAGGGCCACCCAGCAGACACCAGTCAGGGAGAACCTTGTGCCCATACCCATACTTTTGGAAATTTTCTCAGCCCTTATCAGGGCAGGCCTGGTGTTTAAGCTAGGCAATCTGTTTCAGATGAAGCATTTGCAGCATGCTTTCTGTGTGCCAGATAAGTGATCCAAGAGTGAATGTCTGACTTCCAGAAGCACTTGGTCTAAAGATAGGGACAGGTTCAACACAGGAGGAAGATGCATCAATACAGTGTTTCTGGGAGCTTTGAGGCTAAGCCCCTGGGCAAGCAGCCCTAGAAAGGGAGCATTTAGCTTTCCAGACTGCTACTCAAAGACAGGCATTAAAATAAACTACAGCAAATGCCAGAAAAACAAGCCACCTTATCTGCCGTTCATGCCCTGCTTTTATTCAGAGCACTTAACACACTTTAGCATTTAACTCTACGTTTATTGGTTTATTGTCTATCCCCTCAACTAGGATGTAAGAGCCAAGAAATAGGAACTTTGTCTTGTTCAAGGTTGCATCCCCTAGAAACTGTACCTGGTACATAGTAGGTACTCCACAAACCAATATTGAATTAGTTTGGTCAGCTGAAAGTGGCCTTTTGGAACCGAACTGAGAAGAGGTATGAGGCTGCATTCCCTGCAGGAAAGAGCTGTAGGATTTAGCAGTGTCTTGCGGTGTAGTGGTGAAATGCTACAGCTGCTAACCAAAAGATTGCAGTTCAAATCAACTCAGCAGCAGTAGGTTTGAGTTTAGTGTACTTGGAGAAAGTCTCAGCATCCAGTGCTGTTAAACTGGTCGCCTAGCAACCTTAAACCTGGAGGCACTTCCACACAAAAGAGCCATTTCTTTCTTTCTCTTACTCTTTTTCTTTGTTCCTGATTTTCTTTGCTTTTGTTGTTGTGCTTTAAGTAAAAGTTTACAAAGCAAACTCGTTTTTCACTAAACAATTAAGACACAAATTGTCCTGTGACAGTGAAGAACCTCACCATGTGTCAAGATTTCCCCCTTCAACCTTTTGTTTCTTAACTTCCTCATGGGAGGGATTTCCTTCTGAAGTTCACACCTGCATCTCTGCTGCTCAGAACAAGCCTGAGTCATTCCACAGTCAGTGTCTGGGCTGTAAGAGACCTCCGACCTGGGGATGCTCACTGGCCTCTCAGCTTCGTACAAGTCTTGCTGACCTTGCTGCTTTTATTCCTTCTTCCTCAGGTGACCAGGCAGCATTTACAGAGTGGCTGTTGTGTGTCAGATGCTACACATGATCTGGTTAATTCAGCAAAGACTCACAGACAAGCTAGGGAGGCCAGTGAGCAACATTGCCCTTCAGTAGTCCTGATTTAGGTTACCACCTAATCCCGGAGAATGTGTGCTCACTGCTTGGATTTGAATTCCTAAGCCATCTGAGCCAGCGGCTGCCCTTAACAAGAGAGTGGAGCTGCCTATCTTGGCTTTCGCTAGGTACTTTAATGTTACCAGCCAGTGGCAGCATGCCACCGTAGTTCTGTGTGCCAGGGCAGGGCATACGGCACAATCTTACCAAACGTGCAGATCTGAGTAGGATGAGAATTACATCAATGGCACTTCTTTATTTAGCCATTGTTTCTTGTTTACTCTCCCAGCTTTCCCTTCTCTGCTGTTTTTGTTGTTGCTGGGTTTTTTTTCCCTCTTTCATGCCTCTGAGTTCACCCAAGCCCTCCCCCATCCTCACCTCAGCCACATAGCTCTTATCACACCTGTATCAACATTCCCAGTTTGTCTGCAGCCTCCTCTGGGGTAGGGGCTGTGCTGGTCTTGTTCTCTCTGAGAATCCTCCCACAGTGCTTGACACATGTACACAAGCCACACATGTTTGGTGAATGACCACATATCTTTCTCATCCGGTGTTCCTACATTTGGCCGTTTGAATAATCTAGTTTCACATGCTTTTTGTAGGTAGCATGACTTAATCACAAAATCCAGACAAAGCTGGGTTTGAAACCACCTCTGTCACTTACGACGTATACAACTTTAGCTAAATCTCTTTCACTTTCTAAACCTCAATTTTCCATATCTGTTAAATGGAGTTAATACCTAAATTGGAATTGACTCAACAGCAACAGTTTGGGTTTGGGGTTTTTTGTTGTTATTTTGGTAAGAAAATTGAGTGTGATATGTAAATGTTTAAAATATAGTAGTGATCAGTGAATATTTGTTTTTATATCTGTTCTTTTTGGCTATGTAGATTCCTAATTCATTTTCTTCTTTATAATCCAGAATTTGAAGGGTTACTATTTGTATCAGTTCAGATGGGCTGAGGTCCCTGGGTACACTAACCGAAAGCTACTAACCTAAAGATCTGTGGTTTGAACCTACCCCGCAGTGCCATGGAAGAAATGCCTGGTGATCTCCTCCCATGAGGATTACAAACAAAGAAACCCCATAGAGCTCTTCTACTCTGTACTACACGGGGTCCCCACAAGTCAGAATTGACTCCACAACAAGCAAGTTTAGTTTTGGTTTTGATTGTTTAGGATGGGCTAGTAACAAACAACCGAAAATCTCAGTGGCTTTACATAGTGGCGGCTGCTTTCTCCTCTGCGTGGTACGCATCTCAGGTCTGTAGGGTTCTGCCTGACAGACAGAGGTCTCACCTGTGGGCTCTTCTTTGGGCAGTAAAATATGAGTGGCAGTGACAAGTGCCACTTCTGAGTTGAAACCTTTAAAAGCCTGCCTGCAGTTACCGCATCCCCTTCCCCCTGCCTCAGTGATCACCGAAGCGTGTACTCAGGTGAGACCTCTGGCTGTCAGGCAGGGCCCTACAGACCTGAGATGCAAAGAGAAGTCAGCCATCACTCTATGAAGCCACCAAGATTTTCAGTTGTTTGTTACTAGCCCATTCTAAGGAATCAAAACCAAAACTAAACCAACTTGTTGTGGACTCAGTTCTGACTCATGGGGACCCTGTGTAGTACAGGCTAGAAGAGCTCCATAGGTTTCCTTATTTGTAATCCTCACGGAGGAGACCACCAGCTGTGTCTTCTGTGGCACTGCTGGGCGGGTTCAGACCACAGACCTTTAGATTCGTAGCTAAGCACATAACCATCTGTGTGCCCAGGAACCTCAGCCCGTCCTAATTGGGGGGTGGGAGGGTACAATCCTCCCCCTGTGGATCACCAGTGACCACCCCGTCACTGTTGAAGATGAGTTGACCTTGAAGTATATTGATTTAAGTTACTTTGACCTGGACCAAGAGTAAGGACTATTAAGCCAATGAGTAAAATCAACAAGATAATAGCGGTGAATATTTAGTCTTCAAGAAAGAACAAATTATTTTAAGGATACAGGATATTATTCAACTACCAACCACTTTAGTTAAAATCCAGTCTTAAATATTCATCACAGCAGGCAGGATCTCTGCTTATTAGCATGTTATTGATTAACCCTTTTATCAGTATGCTTTTGCAAGTAATAAAAGTACCTTTCCATATAACCTATAACTTAGGTTTATCTGAATGTAGGCTGCCTTTTCTCCTACTTATTAGCTTAAATTTGAACTTTTATTCTACTTATGCTGTAGTTTTTGTGATAATCAAGTGTTTGCTGATTATCTGGAGTGACGAAGCTTAACATTTGAGAGCATAAACTCTGGGTGTCGACTATTGGCATTCAAATTCTGGTTCTGCCATTAATTAATCATGTGCCCTTCAGCAAATTACTCAGCTTCTCTGTACCTTTTTTTTCTCTCATTTGTAGAATAGGTATGATGAGAACACATGCTTCACAGAGTAACTAGGAGGATTAAATGAATTAATATATATATAATAACTTAGACTAGTGTTCAGCTCGTAGTAAGTACTTAATAAATATTAACTGTTATCCTCTTTAGATACCCTAGGGAATGCAGAGAGCATGTGTTGGGAGCAGGGATTTGATGTTTTGTTTTCTGTTACATCCATGCTTAGAAAAGCGCCACATGGCAGACACTCAGTAAAACTTGTCAGCTGAATGCATCATGGAGCTCTGCCTGGTGGAATTTAAAAACCACCTCAATCCTTGATTCCTTCCTTGAAGCACTAGATCTTCCTTCACTTACAGCGAACTTGATCAGCCTTGAATTTTCAGGATCCAGAATGGATCCTCAAAATAAGTCCTCTTTACTTCTAGCTTGCTTTCCAAGAACTGCTGGCAGCAATGCCAATCACAGATGTCACTGACTCCCCCTCTCTTCACACTCTCAGCTGGTGACTCTGGCATTCCAATATTGAACATCTGACTGCAGAGGCTGGTGACACAGAAGCCATGCTTTAGTGGAATTTGGATGTTGTCATGTTATTTCATGTGGTTCTCTGCCCTACTTAGTTTTGTTGTGTTCTTATCATCAGGAAGAAATTGGGAAGTATGTGAGATTCAAAGCTAGTGCACTTTCTGTCCTCAACTGGCAGCTGCTTCCAAATGGCCACTTCGCTTCCCACGCATTCCAATAAGCCCCTCACCAGCACCAGAAGATAGCCAGGCTTGTGGTTCTACCTCCCTTCCCAATCTTCTTCATCCATGCGTGTGTGTGTGTGTGTGTGTGTGTGTGTGTGTGTGTGTGTGTGTGTGTGTGTGTGTGCATACATGTGTACATACACACATGTGTGTATGTTCCTTTTCCAACTTCTGCCATGGACTTGGGCCTCTGAGCCTTCTCAGTGTCAGCTGGGCAGATACATGAAAATGGTCCTAATCCCCAAACTAAGTATCTTTTTCTCCTCCTGAGTGTAGAGCAAAATTAGTCCTGTTTGGATTCCTTAGACCTGTCATCTTTCAAAGTGAGGGATGAGTCTCTTTGCAGTATCTCTGGTAATTTTAGGTGGTTGAAGAAATGACTTTATGAGATATGCAAGTGTACCTTTAAATAGCATCAAGTCCCAGAGTGAGAGAATCAGTATTTTTCCTTTTTCTCTCAAGCACTATCAGCCAACTAGACAGTCTCGGCTTGGAATTAGGCTGTCATCAACCTTCTTGTTCATCTACCTTCTTGACAGAGAGCAGACCCTGGGCCCAGAGGTTTGGTAGCCAAAAATATCCAGCTAGGTTTCATTATTTGTTATTATTATTCATGTTTAGGGTTCTCTTCACTTTATACTTTGTTTCTATTTCAGGTATTGATATCCAATAAACGGGAATTGATTTAAAAAATACCAAATAAAGAAACAGATGGTACAGGTATAAGATGGAACTCTCAAAGTTGCTATGTGACAGAATTAAGGACACACTGTTTTACAATAGTGGGCAAAACTTGGCTAAGTCACTATACTGGGTACCAGACTGCTCACTTGAGTGTATCCCATTACCCTTCTTCCTGGTAAAGGAGTTGGTGTCATAAACACAAGTTGTGGACATTCAGTGGCCAGCAGAAAAGGCCAACCCTTCAAGCAACTCTGGAAGAGTGTTGGAAGCTGTGGGGAAGCCAGTGATCTGTTTATTCATGCATCCACCATGGTGAGCAAAACAAAAAAGGTCTTTGCCTCTTACTGCTTACAAGCAACATTAAGCAAGGATATAGTCAATTCTCCTAGCCAATCTATTCTTGCAGCAAAGTGGTTCTGGTCAAAATCTATCACTAGCCTTTCGTAGTAGAGCAAAAGTGTCCTGGATGATTAGACCGTGCCTACCTCTCTGACTTCCTCTGCATCACTTTCTCCCTTGCTCACTCCACTTCAGCCTCTTGGCCTCTGCGCTCTCCTAAAAAACATTCTTGTCATTCCCACCTCAGGGTCTTTGCACTTGCTACTGCCTGGCATCAGCATCATCAGTGCTTGCCTACTAACTTCATAAAGATTTCTGATAAAATGGCACCTCTCCAAAAGGATTTTTTTATACTGTATCCAAAATATATTCCATTTTTTTCTGAGCTCTTATTCCTAACAATACATTATGATTTATTTGTTCATTTCTGTCTTCTGTTTCGCCTCCACTGAAACAGGCTCCATGAGAACAGACATGGTGGTTTGTTTAACAGTGTAAACCCTGTGCTGGGCAAGCAGTTATTACTAACTGTAGAGTCAGCTTGGCTTATGCCAACCCCACATACAACAGAACGACTATTGCCTGGTCCTGAGCCATCTTCATGATGGTTGGTATACTTGAGTCTCTTGTTGAGGCCACTGTGCATTTTGAGTGTCTTTCAGCCTAGAGGGCTCATCTTTTAGCACTCTATTGATCAATATTCTATTGTGATCCATAGGGTTTCACTGCCTAATTTTCAGAAGGAGGTTACCAGGACTTTCATCATAGTCCGTCTTAATCTGGTATCTTGGCTGGAACCTAGTCTGCTTGGATGATGATGCTATTGTTTGAAATACTGGCAGCATAGCTTCCAGCCTCATAGCAACACACAAGCTACCACGGTACAGCAAACTGACAGACAGGTGATTGGCTAGTAGTGGTTGTTAAAAACACCAAGACTTGGGTCAGGCCCGCCTTCATCCTCAAAGTGACATTTTGCTTTTTATACCATTTTAAAGAGGTCTTTCACTGTGGATTTGACTGATGGAATGAGTTATTTAATTTCTTGACTGTTGCTTCCATGGGCTTTGATTTTGGATCCAAGTAAAAGGGGCTCTTTGACAACCTCAGTATTTTCTCTGTTTATCATGATATTGCTTATTGGTTACATCTAAGGATTTCTGTTGGATGCTGAAGTGTAACCATACTGACTGTTGTGGTCTTTGATGTTTGTCTATAAGTGCTTCTAATCCTCTTCACTTCCAGCGAGGGAGACTGTTGTCTGCAAGTCTCAGATTGTTAATGAGACTTCTTCCAAGCCTGATGCCCTATTCTTCTTCATATAGTTCAGCTTCTCAGATTATTTCCTCAGCATACCAACTGACATCTTTCTTGACTTTAAACCATGCAGTATCCCCTTGTTCTGTTTAAATGACTACCTCTTAATGTATATACAGGTTACTCATGAACACAGTTAAGTGTTCTAGAATTCCCATTCTGCTCATCATTATCTATAACTTGTTTTTGATCCACAGAGTCAGATGTCTTCATATAGTTAATAAAATACAGGTAAACCTCTTTCTGCTATTCTGTGCTTTCAGCCAAGATCCATCTGTCGTTAGCAATAGCACACCTGGTTCCATGTCCTCTTCTGAATCTGGCTTGACTTTCTGGCAGTTCACAATGTGATGACTTAATTCAGATCACTGAATTATACACATAAAAATGACTGAAATAGCAAGTCTTCTGTTACATATATTTCACCGCAGCACAAAATTTAAAAAAATAGAAAGTATCCTACAGGGGAATGTAGGAAAGCTGTCACTGTTGCTTTCCTCTACACCACAGCTTTCAACACAGTGTCTGGCACACCATTTAGTGAATAGTTGTTGTGTGGATGGAGTGGTCCCAAAAAGGCCTCTTTGAGGAGGTGACAGTGAAGCTAAGACCTAATGTCTGCTAACAAAGCAGTACAAGTGGAGGGAACTACATATACAAAGACTCTGAGCTTGAGGTGTGCTAACAAATAAGAGAAGACAAGAGTGACTGGGAACCCTGTGGGCTGGTCACATGGGTCATATAAAAAGGTGACTGCCTTAGTGAGACTAGTCAGGAGCAAAGGAGAAATGAATAAAAACAAAGATGCGGCCAGGTAGTAGTGATGAAGGGCATGAAGGAGACCAGGAAGCAGAACCGTAAAGCAAAGGCAGTACTGGCACTGGTGGGCCCTTGAGACTGTGAGGCTGTTTCACTTTGAAAACTTCAACTCAAACCCACAGCTGTCAAGTCAGTTCTGACTCATGGCAGCTCTTCAGAGCACAGTGGAACCATCCCACAGAGCTTCCAGGGGGCACCTGGCGGATTCAAACTGCCAGCCTTTTGGTTAGCAACTGTAATACTCAGCCATCATACTACCACAGTTTCTTTCCATTTGAAAGAAGTTGGTTATTCATTAAACAAGTCTCCCTCAAGCCACTTTCTATTTATGTGAGTTAACCACTTAGCCTCTACGATCTCTGAAAACTCGCAGGATTATCATCAGCACAGTCCCGGCACCTGAGAGGTGCTTCATTAATATTGTCACTGCTGCCAGTTGCTGTGGAGTTGACTCCAACTCCTTGCAGTCCATGTACAACAGAACAAAACGTTGTCCAGTCCAGTGCGGTCTTCATGATTGTTGCTGTGCTTGAGTGCATTGCCTCAGATCCTTTGTTGACAGTAGCTGACTCTAAAGTTCCCACTGTGCGGTGCATAGTACAGGTACTGGGTGGTATACAGAGGAAGAGAGGACATGGACCCTGTCTCTGAGTAACCTATATCTCAAGAAAAGACACATGCCCCTGATATTGCATGAGAAAAATATCATGAACACATCTGCACGTGCACACCACTCTACTGCAGTGTCTCCCCAAAGGTGCACTGCACCGCTCTGCAGGAGAATCTCAAGTGCATACAGATAAACTTTTTTTTCATAATTACATTGTTTTTAATGCATGTTACAATAAGTAAATACTAACATATCATATGAACTTCCATAGAACCAATAAATGTGAGTTGATTTTATATCCCAGGAGAAGACTAACGGTACAGACATCACACGGAAGTGGCCAAAATGAAGGTGAGACCTGAATAGCTCAAGTTCAGGAAATACGAAATTAGTGTACATTGTTATCGCTATTGTTAGGTGCTGTGGAGTCAGTTCCAACTTACAGCAACCCTGTATACAGCAGAACAAACACTGCCGATTCGCGCCCGTCTTCACACTCTAGCATGTTTTGAGCTCGTTGTTGCAGCCGCTGTGCCGTTCCATCTCACTGAGAGTCGTCCTCTTTTTTGGCTGGCCCTCTACCTGACAGAGCATGTTGTCCTTCTCCAGGGAGTGATCCCTTCTAGGAACATGCTCAAAATATATGAGACAAAGTCTCACCGTCTTTGCTTCTAAGGAGCATTCTGGATGTACTTCTTCCAAGTCAGACTTATTTGTTCTCTTGTCAGTCTGAGGTACATTCGATATATTGTTTTATACGCCTGTCTAGTCTTTAGCTGAAAGCTAGACTTCAGGAGTGGCTTCACTGCTGAGTTAAGAGGACTCAGCAAATCAGACAAAGTTCACAAAGCCCAGGGGAGAAGAAGAAGTATCTTAGCAAATCAGTTATTCTAGGATACTTACTGGCTTAGAAAGGGTGTATAAATTAAGACTGTGGCTGACTCTGAAAAACAGAGGAATGTGCCCGGCCCTGCATTTTAAAAGCTGAGCTGCTGCTTTCTTGTCAGGCTTTCTTCTCACTAGAAATACAGACTCTGCTTTTAACTTTATCCAGAGACCCAGAAATCCTAAAGACTTCACTGAAGGGTGGAAAGTGAAATTGAGGCATCAGGGTAAAATTAAGTGGTGGAGCTTTGGCAGCTAGCAATGTCTACATCTGAGGGAAGCAGGAATGTGCATCCCCAAAAACAAACCCTTTGCCAGTGAGGCAATTCTAACTCGTAGCTACGCTATAGCACAGAGTAGAACTGCCTTACAGGGTTTATAAGGAGTAGCTAGTGGATTCGAACTGCCAGTGTTTTGGTTAACAACTGTAGCTCTTAATCAGTACACCACCAGCGTTTTATAATCAAACTCGTTACCACCAGTTTGACTTCAACTCAACCTCATAGGGTTTCCAAGTAGCAACTGGTGGATTCAAGTTGCTGACCTTGGGGTTAGCAGCTGTGCTCTTAACCGCTGTGCCACCAAGGCTCCCGGTATAGCTAGGTCTAAGCAGCAACACTATCCATCGGCTAGCCTTCCTCCCTCACCAGCCAAAATAAACAGGACTTTGGGGAGACATGATAAAAAAAAAAAAAAAGAGGATGAAATTGATACATGTTGCTTTTCAGAACTGAAATATCATTATTATTTTGCTTATTATGTTAACTAATTATATGCTTATTAATATAGCAAAGAATACAGAAATCCATAAAGTAGAAAGTAGAAGTTCTTCATGATTCCAGAGGTAACCACCTGAAACAGGTAACTGGACTGAATTCGTTCATTTAACAACTATTTACTGAGCACCAGCTGTGTTCCAGGCACCATCTTTGGAGCTTCAAAACTATGTCAGTAATGAAAACAAAGACTTGGATCCTCACTGAGCGTACCTTCTAGAACTGCCCTGTCTAATTCTGTAGCCACTGCCCACATGGGGCTACTTAGATTAATTAAAACAAATAAAATTTAAAATTGAGATTTCCCAGTCATACTAGCTACATCTCCCTTGCTCAGCACTGTATACAGCAAATGGATACCATGCCAAGCAATACAGATAGAGATAATTTCCATCACTGCAGAACATTCTACTGAATAGCACTATTCTAGACAAATAATGACGGCTAACAGTCAGCAATGTACTTTTATGGACTTATATGTGCACACATACCCCAAAGCTACTGCTGTTGCATCTATAAAAGATAATATCTATATAACATATAACATATGTAGCATATATAAAGTTCCTGGATGGTGCAAACAGTTAGGCACTCATCTACTAGCCAAAAGCTTGGTGGTTCCAGTTCACCCAGAGCTGCCCCAGGTTGGTCTGCTGATATGCTTCTGAGAGACCAGAAGCTTGAAAACCTTATAAAGCAGTCCTACCCTGCACACATGGAGTCGCCATGAGTCAGAATCGATAGTAACTGACAGTAACAATACATTTACAACCTGCTCTTGCCATTTAATGTACCACAAGCATCTTCTTTTATCAGTTTGTCCCCATATTGATGGATGTTCAGTTACAATTTTCCATTATTGTAAACAACATCACTATGAACATCCTTGGAATTTATAAACCGGTTAAAACCAGTTGTCATCAAGTCAGTTCTGACTCATGCAGTCTCTGAGTAGAACTGTGTGACCTAGAGTTTTCAGTGGCTGAGTTTTCAGACATAGATCAGCAAGCCTTCTTCCAAGGAGCCTTTGGGTGGACCCAAACCTCCAACTTCTCAGTTCACAGTCCAGTGTGTTAGCTGGTTGACATGTGCGCGATCCTTTCCTCACATAATCCTGTAAATTAGGAGACAATACATGTAACAGCTGGAGGACACAGTAAGAACTTGGTGCAGTCAGAACATGACGAGATCTGGCCTCGTGGAGGTCTCTGGAGGTAGTCAGCCTGGGGAGTTGCTCCTTCCTGCAGTTTCTTGTCTGGATAGATCAGGCCCTGAGGCATTTCTCAACCATGAAACCCAACAGCACAGCCAGCCTCTGGGAATGGGGAGCCCTGTAGCCCTAGCCAGCAATTCTCCTTGGAGTTTTTTCCTCATTGCTTGTTTGAGCCCAGGCACGTGTTCCATTTATTGACCGTCACAGGCACTTGGCCCCTCATGAGGCGCTAAACCTGCTGTGGGCCTGAGGCCTGTCTCATTTTATAAGTTCACAATGAAACCTTTGTGGCCATTCCAGGAGGGAAATGATGGCGGTTAATTAAATCTGGTCCCAGGATATCTGCTGTGTTTTTTTGCACTGAGAGGGAGGCAGGCAAGCACTTGGTGCAGAAATGAAGCCAGCTGTGTGAGGGCGTGCGAAGAGGGAATTCAGGGGTTACCTGCCTGGCTTGTCTGGGCTGATAGGACTTCCTTTCCCTAAAAGAAAGCCTAAACATTTTGGAGTTTTTATTTCTAGCCAGATTCTCAAACCTCCAGCTCTTGCAGGAAAACAAGAAGCTAAGACCTTGCTCAGCTGTTGGACGTACATTCTGCCTTCATCATAGGGACTCACAGGTGCTTGAGTCTGTCCCCAAACTCTTCACCGTTGGGCAGCGAGTTCCAGCCCTGAGCCTGCGTCCCTCCCACCGAGACACATCTTCCATGGTATTGGTGGACTCAGAGTAGCCATGGAAACAGTTGTGAGCCTAAACAAGGCCCTGCCCAAGAGCAAGTGGGAGCCAAGAAACCCAAAGTCTCTGTGAGAAATTTTGTCCACAGAGTGTAAGGCGCCTCACTGACATGAGCACGATTCACCCTAGCCGTCTCTAGCAGAGGGCTCGGGCGATGGATCTAGTGGATCTAAGGCTGGGTGGGTTGGTGGTTGGCACAGGTAAGGGGCTTCTGGAAGCCTGCAGACAGACACCATCTCCACCTCAGCCTTTCTGGGCCAGAGCAGCGGGGAGAGGAGTTGCCATCTTCCCTGCTTCTAGATCCTGACTCCAGTTTAAACATGCTTTGAGCAGTGCTTTGGCAGATGGAAGTGCCTCTCTAAACATACCTGATTTCTCTATACCTGTTTCTGAGATCTGTCCTTGAGACTATTCGCTGCTTCAAAAAGACGCGAAGATTTTCATTGTAGCCAAAAGGCAGAAAGAACCAAGGTGCTCCTCAGTAGATGAATGGGTAAACAAAATGTGGTGCAACTCAGCTATAAGGAAAAGCCTAAGAGGTGCTAGAGCATGGCTGAACTTTGAAAGCCTTGTGCTGAGAGGAGTAAGTCGGTCACAAAATACTGTAATATCCCACTTATATGGAATACCCAGAATAAGCAAGTCAATGGAGATCAAGTGTCCTTGAGTGGCACAAATGGTTAAGTTGGTGGTTGGAACTCACCTGGAGGCACTCAGAAGACAGGCCTGGCCATCAGCTGCTGAAAGGCCACAGCCTTGGAAACCCTACAGAGCACTTCTGCTCTGCACTCAGGGGTCACCGTGTGTTGGAAATGACTTGATGGCAACTAACAACAACAGCAACAGAGAGATCAAAGTTTACTTATTGGCAATCACCAGAGGCCCGTGAGAGGGAGGAGGAAAGGAAGACACAGCGTTTAGGGGACACTAAGCTTCTGTTAAGGGTGGTGGAAAAGCTCGGGAATGGTGAGTGGTAATGGTTGAACAACATGATGGATATAATTAATGTTACTGAAATCTGCATGTGAAGATTGTTGACATGGCAAAAGTGTTTAAGTTTTGTTGCATACGTGTTTGTGTGTGTGTGTATATATATCTATATATATATACATATATGGAAGCAGAGAGGGTGAGGAAAGGGTAAGATTTTTACCCTCAGGTCCATTGGCAGCTCTGCCTGGACTTGGTCCCATCTCTGAGTCAGGCATGGCTAACCCACACACTAATCCACACTGCCTCCAAAAGAAAATACAGGAGTGATAGATAAGGCCCTCATTTAGTGGGAGCTTAAATTTCAGGCATAGCCGTGCTGGCTCCCTTCAGTGGAGATTTACACCAACAGGTGCAGGGAAACCTGTGCTGGAAGCAGCCAGAGATCTGTGTGTGTGTTGGGGGCTGGGGTGGGCTCTCACTTGATCTGTCTGCTACTAGGAGAAAAATAAACTCCCTTTGCTCTTTTATTCTTTTGAGAAACAAAAGGAAAGAAAGAAACTCCGGGCCAATAAGCTTCTCTTTTATTCCTTCTTTTTTCTCAGATAGATCAGAAAATGGTCCCTTATTACTTAATTGCCACACCTCTCACAAAATACAAATAAAAAGATATGGCTGTCCCTCTGTAGCTGCACAATCTCAGGATAACGAGCTTAGTAAGCCTGGGCTCAAGAAACGTAATGCAGAAGGAAAGACTGTTAAGTTTTAAAGAACTCTTATAAATGACAGTGAGAACAAGAGGAGGGGTGGGGCAGGTTGTAATTTGAAAGTCTTCTGGTAAAGCTGTGATTTGGACTTTGATTTCATCCTTTTCTACAAAGGGACAATTAGCTGTATCCGAGGTTTGTGTAATTAACAGAAAGGCCACTCCGAAAGTGGTTTGTTCATTGTAACTGTGCATGAGAAAGTATTTCCCTGTGTGCATTGCAGCTAGAAATTGCACCATGTTATTCCCACACTGTTTTATTGGTTTTTCTAAAACAAAGCGCACTCTTACCTCCTTTAAATATATATAGATCTCCTTCCGTGTTCAATGGGCCTTTTGAAACCAGCATCAAGTCTGGACTTGAGCTCAGATTCCAAAAGGAGCAGAAATAGCGCCACTCCCCGTCGCCCTTCCCAGCTTTAACCTGCACCTCAGACTCCCAGTAGTCTTCTTAGGGGAGCTCTGGGGCCGGGTGCTGCACTGCATCAGAACACACACACACACACACACACACAGAGAGAGAGACACACACAGAGAGAGACACACACACAGACACACACAGAGAGAGACACACAGACACACAGACACACAGACACAGACACACACACACACACCCCTGGCACCAGAGGGCAGAGAGGGACCGAAGTGGAGTGTAGCAAGGTACAGAACAGGCTGTAAGAGTGAGTGCATCAGAGCAGCTTGGTGGCGGGCAGGGAGGCAGTCGGTCTCTAGCAGATCTCGGAAGGACAGTCCGTGGCTGGAGCATCTGGCTCCCACCTTCTCCTCTCTGAGATGCTCTGGCTCTCTTGATCTGAACTGTATGCCGGGGCAACACCCTTCCCTGTGAAAATCAAGTGATGACAGTCTTTCCCCAATTCACAGAAAAATAAAGGGAGCTAATCACATTTTCTCTACCCTAAGCTTTTATGCATTCTGTGTTTTTTTTGAGGCTACTTCAGCTTGTGTGTTGTTAGCTGTTGTTGAGCCCGGCCCCAACTCTTGGGGACCCTGTGCAGAATGAAACAAAATACTGCCTGGCGCAGGAATGATTTGGGATTGCACTATTGTGATCTACAGGGTTTTCATTGTCTAATTTTCAGATGGAGATCATCAGACCTTTCTTCCTAGTTCATCTAGGCAGCAACCTGCTCAGCAGTGTAGAACACACAAGCCTCTATTGAAGGAAGGGTGGTGGCTGGGCATGAGTTGCACTGGCTGGAATCGAACCACGTGGGTCTCCCACGTGGAAGGTAAAAATTCTAGTACTGAGCCACCAAAAGGAGGAAACAAGAAGCAAGCAAATATTAATATAAAAACTGCCGGCTATGCTTCACGTGGGTGCATGTTGTCACTTCTGTATACAGGTGATACAGCCGTGTTTTCTCCTAGTTTAGGAGATAATATTAACTGTAGTCATTTGCCATAGCACTCCCCGAAGTACAGCAGGTCTCCCAGGTGCTCTGCCACCTGACAGCTTTTCAAAGCAACCAGATCCAGGTAATCGCTCACATCTGCTCTAAGAGTCTTACAAATTATTTGGAGCTACTCAGAGCTACCAGAAATGTCAACATACTTTGAAAGAGAACTGCATATAGTATAAAAGGTAAATTAGTTCAACAGAGTAAAATAAAACAACCGACCTTTTCGGAAGCACACATCATGAGATCTGCTAGGTTAGAGAACTTGCATGTGATTGCTGTCAGGGTCATTCACGTAGCCCTTCTTGGGAAGAGGACAGGCTGTGCTCACGAGCTCTGCAGCAAGTGGCTCTATGAGGCGTTACCCCTACTTAGGCAGCTTTCGTTGCTGCGATAGGAGCTGCAAGTTGGAATGACATGAGTGAGAGCTGATTTCTCATGGTGACCCTCTTATAGCAGGAGACCAATAAACGTAACCGACCAAACCTCCAACACCTAGAGGCAATGGTGGGTCAGTGGTAGAATTCTCACCGTACATACGGAAGACCATGGTTCAGTTCCTGGCAAGTGTGACTCCCGCCAGCCGCCACCCCATCCTCAGTGGAGCCTTGTGTGTTGCTGTATCACTGAACCATCTTCCGTGGAGCTTCCAGAATAAGATGGACTAGGAAGGCGGGCCTGGTAATCATTCCTTTGTGCAGGGGGTCACTGTGAGTTTGGAGGCCAGCTTGACAATAGATAACAACAAAAAACTTTTAGAAGAAATAGCTGCCAGCATTATATTTCCAATACTCAAATACTGAGCTTTATGATCTCTTTGTCCAAGGTGTATTTAGATTGATTTAATAGGACAACACAATAACCAGTGTATGACGTTTTATCATTTAATATGATATAGTATCACACAACTGCGCAAAGTCCTTATGTTCTTCTTGACACCTCCTTTATTTAGCTACATGAAATTACAAGATAAAGAATGTTTTCTTACTGTTTTCACACTCAGAAAAACAATGTTGGAGAGATTTTTGTTTAGAGACATCTTTGAGGAAATTTTTGGTGACACTTGGGGTTATTTAATTGTTTACAAGAGTAGATCACCAGGTCTCTTCTTCTGTAGAGCTGCTTGTGAATTCAAACTGCCAACTTTTGCTTAGCAGCCGAGCACTTTAACCGCTGTGCCACCAGGACTCCTTACTGCCTGCGTACCTGATGGAATTCCTGCTTTCTGCGCTTTACTGGCCACTTGAGCTTGTACCCTGTCATGGAATCCTACCTTTAGAAATACAAGTGAGGCATATTCCTGCTAGGTTTCCTCCCTGCAGGAGTCCCTACCATATGATTTTTCACAAAAAGTCTCAGAACTTGGGCTAAAATTCTGGGCAGCCACGTGCCAGCACATCACCTTTTCTCCTGAATGTAACAAGTCTTTCCATGTCCACCACACAGCCCAAGCCTGCCTCATGATAGTAGCTTACAGCTGTCGCTTGTTCTTTTCATCAGCTGTTTTTAAAAGTTGAACCTGCTGGAGGCTTAGAAAGTAGTAGGACTGATTTTTCGTTTGTTTGTTATGATAGCTGATACGTATAAAAGGTTACATGATGTATATGTTATAAAGCATAATTGCATAACAAATGTTCATGACTCCACCACCAACCCATGTAGACTCTTAGTGATATGTTGCAGCTCTGTACGTTCTTCCCTACCCGTGCCTTTGCTCACCTCCTGCCTAGAGACAACCACTGTGCTGAAGCTTGTGTTGTGTTGATCATCTCTACATATATATGTAGATTTAAACCATGTATAGTTGGGTTTTGCTTATTAAACAGAATTTATGCAAGCAGTTAAGGTTGTTCTTCTAAAGTAACCTTTTTGGGAGTTTATCCACTTTCACAAGTAGGCTGCAATTGCTCACAGCCATCTGGGAGCTCTTTGTTTGAAATTCCCTGCAGAAATAGATGATCAGCTGCTCGGGAAAGTCAGTGCTGTTGCATTACGGCTCCCTTGGTCCATCTTAACTCCTTCTTCTATAACCTCTCTGTCTTCCCCATTCCTTTATTTCAGACCCAGCTGGTGGGCGCCTTCTATGTACCAGGCACAGTGCTAGGGATCAGCAGTGAATCGAGTGGCCTCACCAAAATTTATTGCCACTTCTCCTTTCTTCCCTTTCATCATTTGAGTAGCAACTGTAGGCCAGATGCCAGGATGTGGAATGAGATTCAGTGAACAGAGGGCTCGTGAAATCCACATGGGTTGGGAGCTAGGGGGCACACTTATCAAGGTGACTTCAGGAAGTGGTCAGCCATGGTGGGTGCCTACCTGTCTTGGGCCTGTTGTGGCCTCACCTAGAGATTTCTGACTCTGAGTTTCTTTGTTAGGCTAGTCTTACTAACACACTCATCTAAAAATATTTGTATTATTACCTCCACCCTTACTGAGGAGCCCCTGCAATGTGGTGTAGGTCAAGGACTCTACAATGAAAGACAAAATTCACACATTAAGACTTGAAATCTAACAACCCAGATTATTATGATTGTGTGTGTGTATATGTGTGTATGGAGCCCTGATGGTGTCATGGCTAAGGTTCAGCTGCTCTGTGGAAACTTTCTGGGGCAATTCTACTGTATCCTATTGGGTTGCTGTGAATCAGAATCAACTTGACAGCAATTGGTTTATGTAAATGTATACGTGTGTGTATACTCATATATATATGAAGAACTTAAAAGTCACACAAAGTCTTTAAACATTAGCTTCATTAGAATGATGGCATAAATACAACAGGCTGGGTAGTATAAATGTAGAACTCCAGAAAATGAGCATGCCCTTATATAAATATACACACTCACAAATATATATATATGTATGTACATATGCACTTATTTTCTGAAGTGCTGTATTTTATATATGTGTACATATACTTATGAGGTCAGACAGTTAAGCTTGCGAACTTATCCTAGAAAAAGCGCTATGTACCTCACTGCTGAGTATCACTACAGTCACCTTCAGAGTACCCCCATTGGGAAGCTGCACACTGATGCCAGCACCTAGTCCACTCTTCAGAACTATTTTGGAACTCTTTTTCTGGAACCTTCATTAGAGCTGTCGTCAGATGAGGTCTGACAATTAAGTCTGTGAACTCGTCCTAGAAAAAATGCTATGAGGGGTGGGTGCTGGCATCCGTGGGTAGCTTCCCAATGAGAGTACTTTAAAGGTGACTGTAGCGATATTCAGCAACGAGGTATGTAGCACTTTTTCTAGGATGAGTTCGTGAACTTAACTATCAGACCTTGTACATGCAGGTGAAGAATATTGATTATACCACAGGCTGCCCTTGGCTTGGCTGGCCAGAAGAACAAACAAATCTGTCTTTGGAGAAGAGCAACCTGAATGCTCCTTAGACACAAGGATGGTAAGACTCTATCTCGCTTACGTTGGACATGTTGTCAAAATGGACCAGTCCTTGAAGAAGGACGACATCATTAGTAGAGTAGATGGTCAGCAAAAAAGAGGAAGGCTGTCAACAAGATATATTGACACAGTGGCTACAACAGTGGGCTCCAGCAGAACAGCCACTATGAAGGTGGCACTGGACTTGGCAGAGTTTCGTTTTGTTGTCCATAGGGTCGTTGTGAGTTGGAACCAACTCGATAGCACCCAACAACAACAAACATATGTGTGTGTTCTGAACTAGCCAACGTGTAACCTGTTCACTAGACTAACATCCTGCTCTCACTCCTTCTATAAAATATCACAACTAATGCCAGAAGTTAACTCTGACCCCTCCTAACTCTGCAGCCATGGCTATGTACCCATCTGCACGGCTCCGTGGAGTTGTGTGCTATTGAAGAGTCTAGTTGTCCCCAGACCTACTTATGCCTTTTGAACTGGTTATTAAGTTACATCATTTAATTAAATATTTTGCCTACTTGTGAAAATATAAATTCAACAAGAAAACTGTCCTGGTGAAAACCAAATTGAATGCCTTCCAAAGACTTGTAAAAATGAGGCACTTAAATAAAATACTTTTGAAATAGGTGTAAACAAAGTAACTGTGAAAGAGTGAAAAGAAACATTCTAATCTAGAATTCTGTAGTCAGATTGTGCTAAACGTGTCTTTAAGTTCTTATTCTGCTTTAAATAGACTAAAATTGGAAATGCTGAATGGTACATAATGGCTTAAGAAAAAAAGACAGAATTCCAATCAGCAGACACTACGCAAAGAAAAGGCCTTGGCCTTTCATCAGATGACTCATGAATGAAGGCACTTATGTGTTTTCATTTAAGACAAAATGTTTTTTTTTGTGTGTGTGTATGTGTAGTTTTTCACACTCTATCTTTAAATGATTTTTCAATTCAATAATGACCTGTTGGTCCCAATCATATTTGAAAAAAGGCTTCTGTTATAGACTTATTTAGGCACTTACCAAGACTGGCCTATTCAAGTGTGGTCTTACATGGCTAGCTTCACAAAAAGATTTCAGTTGTAAGTCCACTTGCTAAGGTTTGTTTGGTTTTTCATTTCATGTTGTTTTGTCTCATTTGCTGAATATTTATTGAGAGCCACAGGGAAGATTCCTCTTTAAAAACAATTGATTGGAAAGAAAAAAAGGCATTGTCAGGCTGCTGGATGGATGAGGAGGTCATGACCTCTCACCTCCCTGCACTTTCTGGTGTGTCACATCCCCAAGATGACCTTTTCACTGTCCCCAGGAGCCTGTGGGGGTGGGTCCCCCGCTGCGTGGGATTTGCTGAGACGCAGAAGAGCAGCGATGCAAACTCAAAAGTGGAACTGATGTTCTCAGTTTCTTGGCTAGTAGAAGAATCAGGAGACCAGTCTTGGATGACTTTGGTCCAGATGAGAAAATGGTATTTGGCCAGGCTCAAATTGTGTGTATATATGTGCATACATACGTGTGTGTATAAAACTCAAAAACACCAAACCCGTCACCATTGAGTCGGTCTGACTTGCACCTATGAGACAGAGTAGAACTGCCCCATAGACTTTGCAAAGAGCACCTGGTGGGTTCCAACTGCCCCCCTTTTGGTTAGCAGCTATGGCACCTAACCACTGTACCACCAGGGTTTCCTTACTGTATGTACAGAGAGAATGAGAAGTAAAACTCATGGGACGCAAAATTAACCATATTAAATGTGCAGTTTAGTGGCATTTAAGACACCAGAAATCTACAGCCACCACCTCCATCTAGTTCCAGAACATTTTTATCACCCTGAAAGAAACCGCTTCATCAGTCTCTGCCTCTTTCTCCTTCCTCTCGACCCCTGGCAACCACTAACCTGCTTTTTGCCTCTTTGGATTTCTATGCACTTACCTGTTTTAAGTATCTTATGTAAATGGAATCACAGTATGTCACTTTTTTTGTCTAGCTTCTTTCACTTAGCATAATGTCATTGCTGCATGTACCAGTACTTTATTTCTTCATATGGCTGGATAATATGCCACTGTACGGATCAAATAATATTCCCAGACAGATATGAAGAACCTTTAGAACTCTAAGGAGAATAATACCAGTAAATAACAAGGTATCTCCTATCCTGTTCTAGCTGTGTCCTCTTCCTTCCTCTACCTCACCCAGCCACACAAGTAACATCCTTTCTTTTTGACCTGAGTAAAACGTGTGCATACAGATGTGTACACATGCACGTTGAAAACCTTAGGGAATGGCTCCCTCAGGGGCTGGACACAGTGGCCTCCTGATATGAGAATCTTCATTTTGCTGCTTGCATGAAGAAAAAAGCCACACTTGTGGCAGATTCTTGTGAAATGCTGTACCAGACACCAGAAAGATCCAAGCCTGTTCCCCAAGAGAACCCAGCGGGAGAGAATGAGTTAGGCAGGCTGGAGTCAGCAGTATGGTGTCATTTCAGCCGTCCCAGGAGGCCTGTGAAGCTATTCAGCCTGCTTCTCATTTGAATTTTGTTGTTTCTGGAAGTGTGGGTCCCTGAGGAGTGCTGAGCCATGGAAACCACTGTTCTCGCCCTGCTAAAGTAAAGCGTCTTCTGTAAGTGGAGAAGGGTGAGAGGGGAATGGAGGGTGGGCAGACATGGGCACAAAAGCCCTGTTTTCTTGCTCCAAGAATTAAGTAGACCCTTCCCCAAGAGATCTTCAAGACCTCCTGACAAACAAATAGCAGGATTATGAGTCAAAATTATGAGTCACCTCTCCCATTTCGGAAGAACACTGGGGTATCCTGGGGGGCTGGGGGTCTCTCTTATCGAGCAGTAGGCAATCAAAGTGCCCAGACCATGCTTGGCTACAGGCTAGGATCAGCTTCTGGTTTATTATCTAGTTAACTAAGTAGATTAAGTGAGAAGTGACTGGAATTATACAGTTCTATTTCCCTTACAAAACACTGTTATCTCATAAACTGGCTTAATGGAATGGGCTGTCGGGGGCTTATTAGGAGTAACTGAATACAGTGTGTCGCAGAGCAGAGACTCACGGGAGGCTGGGCAGCCAGGTCTGGTATACCTCACAACTTGTACGACTGGAAAAGACAAGCCTGGGGGCATGTGCCAGCCACACTGTTGACTTATGTCCCCATGCACAAGCCAGGTCTTCCCAAGAAAAAAGACATTTGCCTTTCACTCCATTTTAAAAGCATTTCTTCCTTTTTCAGGTTGAATCAGGTATTTTACACGTCTTTTGTATGTGTAGTCTTAACACATGTGAAAGATAACAGAATATTGTGATTAGCAGGACCAACTTTAGTTGACAAACCCAGTGCCATTGAGTGAATTCTGACTAGTAGCAACCCTATAGGACAGAGTAGAACTGCTCCATGGAGTTCCCAAGGAGTACCTGATGGATTCGAATGCCAAGCTTTTTGGTTAGCAGACATAGCATTTAACTACTATGCCACCAGGGTTTCCAATATTGGTTAAACTAAAAAAAAAAAAAAATCACTATTGAGTCAGATGCATAGTGACCTTATAGGATAGAATAGAACTGTCCCATAGAGTTTCCAAGGAGCTCCTGGTGGATTTCAACAGCTAACCTTCTGGTTAGCAGATGTAGCTCTTAACCACTGTATCAGCAGGACTTCCTTGGACTGCAAAGATTCAAATCTTGGCTCTACCACTTACTAGTTGAATGGCCTTGTGTTATTTCTCTATGGTTAAATTTCCATGTCTGCAAATGGAATAATGACAGTACCTACCTTATCAATTTGCTGAGGAGATTAAATGAGCTAATGTGTATAAACATCTTAGGATAGTGCCTGGCACAGTTGTTATTATTCACAGAAGAGAATCCAGCCCTTTTAGTAGCTTTTATGCCTCATTCCGTCCTGTCTACCAATCACAAGAATTTGCAAGAACTGCATTCACAAATGAGATACTGAATAGTGGGAGATTGTGTCTGAAGAAGCTCAGGTCTCTGGTCAGAGAGATGATGTGATCTTACTGTGCAAATCATTTTCCCTTCCGACCCACACTTGTTACCTCTGAAAGATGGAGATTAAAAATCTCTCTCTCTCGGAAAGATTAGTCCAGAGGATAATGGACCACATGGACAATGACCTCCAGCAGACAATCCAGCACAACTAGACGGTGCCCAACTATCATCGCTGACCACCCTGACAGGGATTACAACAGAGGGTCCCAGACGGAGCTGGAGAAAAGCACAGAACAAAATTCTAACTCACAAAAAAAGACCAAACTTGTTGGCCTGACAGTCAATGGAGAAACCCTGAGAGTATGCCCACGGACACCCTTTCCGCACAGTAAGGAAGTCACTGCTGAAGTTCACCCTTCAGCCAAAGAGAGACAGGCCCGTAAAACAAAATGAGACTAAAGGGGCACAACAGCCCAGGGGCAAGGACGAGAAGGCAGCAGGGGACAGGAAACCTGGTAATAAGGAGCCCAAGGTCGAGAAGGGAGAGTGCTGACCAGCGGTGCAGCTGTTAAACGACGTCATGAAACAATGTGTACTAACCAATGAGAAGCCAGTTCTGTAAATCTTTATCTAAAGTACGGTTTTTAAAACATCTCTCCCTTGAATCGTTGTTCAGTCATGGATTATAAAACATGACTTTCTACATGAATTTTCCCAAGATTGAAGTCTGATACTCTCAGAAGTCATAGATGTTTCTCCCCCAGCAATGACAACTGTTTTCATTCTTAAAATATTTCCCAGTTATTTTATCCAGTGTTTTTAATAATTCTATCAAACAGACTGTTATCTGCGTCATACAGATAAGGACACCGGGACACAAAACATATTATGTTCTCTATTAGTATGTTGTTGCAAATGACAGAAACAGTAACTTCAAAGAACAAGTTGTAATTTTACAAATACATTTACTCTCCTCCCCCCTTCTCCCCTCTCCCTCCCTTCTCATCTCCTCCCTTTCCCCTCCTGCCCTCCCTTCTCTCTTATTCTCTATTCTCATTGACCTCGTTGTTACTGAGATTTCTAAATTCCAGAAAAAACATCCATCTCTAGAACAAGTCAAGTCCCTGATATTTTGGGAGAATGGTTACCTTATAGAACAGGGATCAATAAGCTTTGTCTATAAAGGATAAGATAGTTAATACTTTAGGCTTTGAGGGCAGGGCGCTCTCTGTGGCACTGTTTTAGTCAGCTAGGGCTGCTCTAACAGAAATACCACAGAGTGGATGGCCTTAACAAAGAAACGTTTATTCTTACACAGTCTGGTAGGCTCCAAGTCCATATTCAGGGTGTCCGCTACAGGGGAAGGCTTTCCCCCTTGTCGGCTCATGAGAAAAGTCCGGTATTGCATCAGTCTTTGTTCAGGGAACATCTTGGCGCAGGAAACTCAGGTCTGAAGGACGAGCTGTTCTCCCAGTGCTGCTTGCTTGATGGTTTGAGATTCCCAGTTCTCTGCCTGTTTCTCTGTCCTTTGATCTCTCATAGGAAGAAAGGATTAAGGGTGGGGCAAGCAATACTCCAGGAAAACTCCCTTTACGGTGAAGCAAGGAGGTAATCCTATGAAGGGATTTATAGTCCCACCCTAATCCTTTAACATACAGCATAGGAAAACCACAAAACGGAGGGCAGTCACCAGATACTGGGAATCATGGCCAAGCCACATGGCTACACATATTTGGGGAGGACACAATTCAATCCATGACAGGCACCATGCAACTTTGTCACTACAACATGAAAGCAGTCACAGGCAGTATGCAAATGATCATGGCTGTACACCAATAAAGCTTTATTTATGGATGCTAAATTTTGATTTTCTCACAATTATAATGTACCACAAAGTATTACTCTTTTCATTGGTTTTGAACCACTTAAAAATGTACAAAGTATTCTCAGCTTGCAGACGGTGGGTCAGCTTTTACCGTTGGGCTGTAGTTTTCCAGTGCCTCCTCTGTAAGAAGACAGTTACAATACCTGCTGTCCTCTAGACAGGCCCGGGTGCTGCAGAAGCTGAGCTGGAGCTGTTGGAGGTCCCCTAAAGGAGGTGTCACCAGTGCTGCAAGAGAAATAAAAGTTAAGCCAGAAAGAGAGAAGGGGGCAGTGAAGCAGAGGGAACAGCAAGGCCAAAGGCAAAAGCATGAGCAAGCATGTGCCCACTGAGAATGTGAAGGAATTGCTTTAGGAGAAGCTCAGAGGGGGAGTGATGGTGAAGAGGCTGCATGCGTGTGAAAAAATCCAAACTCGTTGCTGTCAGTTCTTAATCATTTTGTCTGCATGGGTTACAGAGTAGAGCTGCAGTCCATAGGGTTTTCATGGCTGTGACTTCTCAGAAGCAAATCACTAGGCCTTTCTTCTGAGGCACCTCAGTGTGGATTTGAACTGCCCACCTTTCAGTTAGTAGCTGAATGCTTAGCCATTTGTACCACCCAGGAAACCTGCACTAGTGTGAAGAGAGTTATAAAGGTTTTGCTGAATAGCATTTGTTTTTACTACAGTCTATGGGCAACCTTTGAAAGCTTTAAACAGCAACTTATTAGTTAGTATTATTGTATTACCACCATCCTCAACACATATTAAGAAAACAAAAACCAAACTCCTTGTTGAGTCAGTTCCAACTCATAGCAACCCTATAGGACACAGTAGAACTGCCCTAGAGAGTTTCCAAGGAGCGTCTGGTGGATTTGAACTGCTGACCTTTTCCTTAGCAGATGTAACTCTTCACACTGTGCCACCAGGGTTTCCGAGCACGTATTAGGTCATTAAAGGTTTCTTGTTTTCTTTTTTTTTCAATGAATGAATAAACGCATGTTCATCTGTGACTCTGCTTTCTTTCTCCTTTGATCATTTTCACTTTGTTAATAGAGAGACTAGGAGCCATGTCTTCTGGGAACCCTCCAGTCTGTCAAACCATCAAATCAGGTCTTTTAAATAGCATTTAAGTTCTTTATACCCATTTTTCTTCTGCTGTGTCAGGGACTCTTATATTCCCTGTCAAGGCAGTTATTGGTGGGATCTGAGCACCATCTAGTTCTTCTGGTCTCATGCTGATGTAGTCCCCAGATCAACCTAAAGGTCAGCAGTTTGAATCCACCAGGCACTCCCTGGAAACTTTATGGGGCAGTTCTGTGCTGTCCTGTAGAGTTACTATGGGTCAGAATTGACTCGAAGGCAGTGGATTTATTTTGTTTTGTTTTTTTCTGTCTCTTGCTCTCATATTTTCCTTATGTCTTTGATGTCTTTTGTTCTCCTCTGCTCGAGGTCGGTTGGGACCACCAGTTGATGCTACTTAGATGGCCACTTGCTAAATTTTAAGACACTAGATGCCACTCACTGAAGTGAGATGCAGAACATTTTCTTTAGAAACTTTGTTATGCCTGTTGACCTAGATATCCCCAGAAACCATGGTCCCCAGAGCCCTGCCCCTGCTATTCTCTGTCCTTCAAAGTGTTAGGTTATATTTAGGAAACCTCTTAGCTTTCTTGTGATTGAGTCAGCTCTGCTGAACTCCACTCTACCATGCTCTGTCCCTCACTTCACCTAACTCAATCCCTGTCTACCAGCTAATCAATGAATACCCATCCCCTCCTTCACACCCTCATAGCTATCCAAGTCTGTTTTCTTCTCTACTTAAACTTTTACTGTTGTTGCTGGGTGCCATAGACTCAATTCCAACTCATACATAGTAACGCTGTGCACAGCAGAACAAAACACTGCTCAGTCCTGCGCCATTCCCGCAATCAGTTTTATACTTAAGTCCATTCAGTGTTGCAGCTACTGTGTCAATCCATCTCTTGTTAAAGATCTTCCTCTTTTTCACTTACTTTCTACTTTGCAAAGTGGGGTGTCCTTCTCCAGATATTGATTTCTTCTAACAACATGTGCAAAGAAATGTAGGACACAGTCTCCCCATCCTGGCTTCCAGGGAGCACTTTGGCTGTACTTCTTCAGGAACAGAAGTTGTTCTTTTGTCTCTACTCACATCATTAAAGTTGACTCTCCTTTGAAGAGGCGACTCTTCCCCAGTTGTCTTCTGAGCACCTTCCATTTTCCAGAAGTATATCTGACAGTGTTCTGCTATTATTCATAAGGTTTTCACTGGCAAATTCTTTTCAGAAGTAGACTGCTGGGTTCTTTCTAGTCTGGAAGCTCAGCTGATACCTCGCTGATATCTGAATGCTGGTTGCATGGCTTCCAGCATCATAGCAACATGCAAGCCCCATGGAACCACAAACTGACAGATTAGTGGGATTATAATGGTGGTCACACGTATTTGTCCTTTTGCATCTGACTAGTTTCACTCAGCATAATGCATGCCAGTTTTCCCCATGTTATGAAGTGTTTTCTAGGATCATCATTTTTCTCTGTCATTACCTAATATTCCATTTTGTGAATATACCACGATTTGTTTATCCATTCACCCATTGATGGGCACCTAGGTTGATGCCATCTTTTTGCTGTTGTGGACCGTGCTGCAATAAACATTGGTAGCATGTTATTTCTCTAGGATATATTCCAAGAAGTGGAGTTGCTAGATCTTATGGTATTTCTATTTCAAGACTTTTAAGAAATGTCAAATTGATTTCCAAAGTGGTTGTACTGTTTTACATTCCCACCAACACTGTGTAAGTGTTCCAGTCTCTCTACAGCCTCTCCAACATTTATTATTTTGTATTTTTTAGATTACTGCCAGCCTCATTTGGGTGAGATGGTATCTCATTGTACTTTTGATTTGGGCTTCTCTAATGGCTAATGATTGTGAGCATTTCCTCCTGTATATGTTAGCTACCTGAATGTATTATTTAGGAAGGCCTGTTCATATCCTCTGTCCACATTTTAATTGGGTTATTTTTCTTTTTGTTGTTGAGGTTTTGCAGTATCTAGTAGATTATGGAGATTAGACACTGATCACATTTGTCATAGTCAAATTTTTTTCCTAGTCTGTAGGTTGTCTTTTTACTCTTTTGGGAAAGTGTTTCAATGAGTGTGTTTGATTTTTAGAGTTCCCCCTTATCTATTTTTTTCTTCTGGTATTTATACATTGTTAGTAATGTTTTGTAGTCTGTTTATGCCATGTATTAGGGCTCCCATGATATTTACTATTTTAGATTTTATATTTGTGTCCATTTTAATTAGTTTTTGTGCATGGTGGGAGATATGGGACTTGTTTCATTTTTGTCTATTTCTGTTTTCAATGCAGTTAGAGTGTTGTTGTGTGTGTGTTGTTTTGTTTTGTTTTTAATGTATTCTGGGGTCCTGGTGCTGGGTACATAAATATTTAATACAGTTATGTCCTCCTGGAGTATTGACCCTTTAATCATTATGTGGTGTCCTTCCTTATCAAATGTGGTGGAATTAAGGTCTACTTTATCAGAAATTAATGTTGCTACTCCTGCTGTTTTTTGAATGTTGTTTACTTGGTATATATTTTTTTCCATCCTTTGGGTTTTAGTTTGTGTCTTCAGTGGCACTTGGCTTGGCTGGCTTTAAGTCTAAGATGTATCTCCTGTAGGCAGCATATAGATAGATCATGGTTTTTTATCCAATCTGCTACTCTCCGTCTCTTTTTGGTGCATTTAATCTGTTCACTACATTCAGCATGATTATTGATCAGAGTGAGTTTAGTGCTGTCATTTTGATGTTTTTTTGTTCACTGTAGACAATTCCTTTGTTCCACTTAGTTTTCTGTGCTGGGTTGTTTTTCTTTGTGCTTTCTTTTAATCTTTTTCATTATTAGTGATTTTGTATTTGCTGAGACTGCATGTTTTTATTTTGATGCATAGGACTGATCGTTTTCTTTGTGGTTTACCTCAATATTTACCCCTATTTTTCCAAATTTAAACTGGTCTTTAATTTCTTTATATCACTCTGACTTATAGGGAAGATCTATGACCACCTTTTTTTCAAGTCCTTTTTTGTTATAATGTTTACATAATGGCATCTCCGACTCGACGGCACTTGGCTTAATGGCATCTCTGTTTCCCTATTTTTAGTGTTTTGCCTTTAATTTACTTTTGTAATTACACTATTTGGGTGGATATTCAGTTGCCGTGTTCTGTTTTCTAGTTTGGGATTGTTGTGTGATGTTAATTGATTTTCTAACCAAAGGACTCCTTTTAGTAGTTTTTGTAATTTTCATTTGGTTTTTGCAAATGCTCTGAATTTCTTTTATCTGGAAATGTCCTAATTTCAGCATCATATTTGAGAGATAGTTCTGCTGGATATACAATTTTTGTCTGGTAGTTATTTCTTTCAAGTCCTTTGTGTATGTCATCCCATTGCCTTCTTGCCTGCATAATTTCCACCAAGTAGTTCAAGCTTAGTCTTATTGATTCTCCTTTGTAGGTTATTTTTCATTTATCCACAGCTACTTTTAAAATTGTGTCCTTATCTTTAGTCTTAGCAAGTTTGATTATAATATCCCTTGGTGTCTTTCTTTTGGGATCCACCTTGTATAAGTTCAGTGAATATCCTAAATAGATAATTTTGATGGTTAAGACTGTCAACTTGGCTGGACCATGGTTTGCAATGCTTTGGCAGCTATATAAAGTGGCAGGGGTGGGCCTGTAGTGGCTTCCACCCACCCTCAGCCTTCATCTGTCTGCCTTCTGCCTCCTACTCCCGGTATGCTCATGTTACGCATCAACTCCTGCTCTCTTGTCTGGTCATGTCTGGTTCTTGGAACTTGAACTAGCAGCTCTTGGGATTCATCAACCTTCACAGGCTGCAAGTAAGAGTCTTGTTTCCTGATCTGCCAATCTTGAGTTCACCAGCCCCTGGAGCCACATGAATGAGCAGAAACTTTACAGTCTTGCCTGCCATTCTGGGATTCACTGACTTTCATAGGCTGTGAGCTGGAACTCTAATCTCTGACCTGCTGACCTTGGGTTCACTAGCTTTCACAGCTGTAGGAAGTTTGTACTCTAATCCAGAACTTGGAACACTTCAGCTTCTACAATTGCATGAGCTGTTTCCTTTATATAAATCTTTTTCTGTACATATTTTGTGTGTTACTGGTTTTGCTTCCCTAAAGAACCCAGCCTAAGACAGTAATCTTCTTATCTTTCATGATATCAGGAAAGTTTTCTGTCAACATATCTCTAACAGTTTTCTCTGTCATCCCTCCCCTCCCCCTGTTCTGGTACTCTAATCATTCATAAATTGTTCCTCTTGGTAGAGTCCCACATAATTTTTAGTGTATTTTGCTTTTTTCTTTTAATTCTTGTATCTAATTTTCCTCAAATATGTTGGTGTTACAAGCTTTATCTTCAGTCTTACTAATTTAGGCTTCCATTGCCTCAATTCTACTCCTTTGACTTTCTACTGAGTTGTCTAATTCTGTAATTTTATCAATTTTCTGAATTTCTACTTCCTTTAAGCTTTCTTACAGTCTGTTCAATTTGTCATTATGGTCTGCTGCATTTTGCCTCGTCTCCTTTCTGATCTCTTGAAGAGTTCTAAATATTAATCTTTTGTATTCTACCTCTGATAATTCTAGGATGTTCTCATCATCTGGAAAATGTCTAGATTCTTTGTTTTTAGAGCTTTCTGAAGCTGATGTGATCTGCCTCGTTAAGTCATTTGATATTGACAATTGTCTCCAAGCCATCAGTAGGCTGTTGAATTTATATATTTTATGTTTGCTTACTGTCTTCTAGCTTCTTGTGCTACTTTGTTTTGAAATGTCCAGATAGGCTGGTTGTGTGTGATATTTTGGTCATAAATGCTTTTGAAGCTTTAGTGTCCTATCACCAGGTTGTCAGAGCTATTGTTAGACATGTGAGCCCAGGAGGCCATTTACTTTTCCTATATGGATTCAGCTCAGGTATCCAGTTAGTCAATAACCAAGTGTATGGTACAGACTTTCCCCCACTGTCCTAGATGGGCAGGGCTGATTGGTGTAGGCACAGGTATCTGGCTGCATGTGCTGAGAAAGACAAGGTGCTAACAGCCATCCCTGAGTGTCTATGAGGATGGCATGTCCCCTTACGTCTGATTCTAGGTAAAGGAACTGTTTGTGCCCTCAAGTTCCAGCTCAGAGGAGTGGACAGATTTTTTTCCCCTCTTTCCCCAAATTCATAAAATTGTTCCCACTCTAAATCTAGAAGAATGGCTCAGGGCAGGCTTAAGGAGTCCTACTTTTGGCTCAGATAATGGCCTCAGACTCCAGAGCTAGATGCAATGCACAGAAAGGAGGGGTAAGTGCTGGGATAAGCGAGAGAGGTTTACCCCAAAGGAAAGATTCACAGGGTAGGTTAGACACAAGCCACTTAGCTTTTTATAGTTGAGTGCAGGTTTTCACCGGTTCTGGAGATGCAAGTGGACTCTTCTCTGTGTTTCCCACTGAGGAGGATACCCCCCAAATGCTAGTGGTCTGTTAACCATGCTGGCTGCAGCCTATTTCCAGTGCATTAAGTCCACCTAGTCCTAGGTACTTCTGGATGTACTCTCCCCTCCTCTTCCCTCAGTCTGATTTCTCAACTTTCCCCTTGATATTTAGGGCTTCCTAGAATGTCATATGTAATTGAATCATTTGTTCTTTCAGATTGTTGTTGTTAGAGGGATCACAGGAGGCATCTGACTACTCTACCGTCTTGGCTCGACCACCATCAATCAATTTCTTGATTGCTGCTTACTCAGGCATTGATTATTATCAAGCACACTCCTCCTTTCTGTTCTATACATGTCATAGCCTCTTAACAATCTCCTGTCCTCTGTTCTCTACCCTCTCCACTCCCCTCTAGTAAGAGGCCGGTAGGATGACATCCTGTAGATGCATAGAACAATAAAGTTCATGCACAATATGATCACTCTGTGTCCCCAAGTCCAGTCTATTCTTGTCTGAGGAGTTGACCTCAGTAATGGTTTATGGACAGGGGCAGCATCAGGACTAGGGTCCATGCTCCCAGGGGAGCCCCAAGGCTTTCATTGATTATAATCCAAGTAGAAAGCAATTTTTGACAACTTCAGATTTTTCATTGTTCATCATGATATTGATTTAATGGGCCCAGTTGTGATAATTTTTGTTTTCTTCAGGTTCAGATGTAATCCATGCTTGTGGCTGCAGTCTTTTACCTTCATCAGTAAATATTTCACTTCACCCTCATTTTCAGCAAGTGAAGTTGTGTCATCTACATATTGCAGGTTGTTAATGAGTCTCTCTCCATTGCTGATGCCACATTCTTTTTTCACATAGTTCAGTTTCTCGGAATATGTGCTCAGCATAGAAACTGAAAAAGTAAGGTGAAAGGATACAACCTTGCCACACACTTTTTAAAAATATTTTATTTATTGTAATTGAGTGAAAGTGTACAATCCAGTTTAAATTTGCGTGCCTGCCTATGTGCAGCTCCTATTGCTCTCCTTGCCTAGTTACAGCACACTCCTCCTTTCTGTTCTATACATGTCATAGCCTCTTAACAATCTCCTGTCCTCTGTTCTCTACCCTCTCCACTGCCCTCTAGTAAGAGGCCGGTAGGATGACATCCTGTAGATGCATAAAACAATAAAGTTCATGCACGATATGATCACTCTGTGTCCCCAAGTCCAGTCTATTCTTGTCTGAGGAGTTGACCTCAGTAATGGTTTATGGACAGGGGCAGCATCAGGACTAGGGTCCATGCTCCCAGGGGAGCCCCAAGGCTTTCAGACCATCAGTTGTGGTCTTATAGTGGAGTTCTCAGGATGCACCCCTTTTTATTCTCATGTTGCTACCGAGACTCAACTTTGTGAGCCCCATCACAGCTGTCACTGGTGGTAGCTGGGCACCGTCTGGTTTGTCTGGTCACATGTTGATGTAGTCACCCATTCATGTGGGTCTTTCTGTCTTGTGGGTTCTCTTTCCACCATATCATTTTGATCTTTGGTGATCATCTGTTCCTGCTGAGTTGGGTCCATTTGGTGTGCCTGAGATGGCAGCTTGCTAGCTTTTAAGACCTCAGACACCACTCACCAATATAGGGTGGAGAAGATTGTGTTAGCAATATGCTGGTTATGCCAGTTGACCTTGATGTCCCTGAAAGCGTGGGCCCCAGACCCCCGCCCCTACTTCTCCGTCCTTGCAATATTGGGTTAAGATTGGAAGAGTATTCGTGTTATGTTGAAGTCCAGTTAAATTGACCTTTCTAATGTGGCCACACACTTTTTTTATTGTTATAATTGAAATTTCTAATTTTAATTTATTGACAAATGCTTACAGACTACTAAAATATGAGTTCCATTTGTCTCAGTGTTCCAGAAACTTGTACATTATAGAGCATTTAGTTTGAGGACAACATACAAGTTCGAAATGGTTAATAACAAGTTGCCCTTGGACAATTGGTTTAAACAATGAAAATAATTGACTCAGGAAAATTTTACTCTGTTTGTGAACTTTAGGACTTTTTTTTCCTCCCAGCAGTTTCTTTGGCAGCCATGTTTTTTGACTGGGTTCATTTGATTTCAGTTTACCAGCAATCCTCAAATATTTCTGTGAAACAGCCAGCTCTGCAGTTGATTCAAACTTTTGTAATTTCTCAGCCTTTGTTTAATTAAGTTGTGTGTATAATTTGGAAGTCCTGGTAGCATAGTAGTTAAGTGCATGGCTGCTAACCAAAAGGTCAGCAGTTTGAATCCACCAGATGCTCTTGGGAACACTGTGGGACAGAGATACTTTGTCCTATAGTTGCTGTGAATCAGAATCGACTCACTGGCAGTGGGATTATATATAATTTTCAATAAATTATCCATAATTTAGTAGATAATTTTATCACATTTAGACTAATGAATGAACATCATATTCCTCACTGTCTAAAAATTTGAAATAAACCATATGGAAAATTGGATGCATCTTGCTGTTCTATAGAAAACTAACTAGGCGATATTAGCTGGATTATGTTTTGAAGGAGCTGAAACACTACACATGGTATCAGAGCTATTAGTATTTTCTTTCTCCTTATTTTTATACCTTTAATTTGAGAGAGTAGTGAACAACACACAACTCCTAGACATAATTGGTATAATTTCTCATGTCTTAAAATGACTGAGACAAGTTTAAGGAAGTCAACCACATGAATGAATGAGAAACCATAGATTTCCAGGGTTTCCTTTAATTGACTGTTGATAAGGACACCCAATGATGTATTGCAACTAGAGCTGCAGTGCCCAGGGCAAACATAGTGTGATATCAGTAGGTGCTCTGTACCTATGAATTGGAATTTTTCTTGGTTATAAACCCCCTTTAGGAATCTGCGTGAAGCAATGTCCATGTTCTTCAGAAAACTACATTTTTCTCCTGTCTACAACATTTGGCATGGAATTGCAGGAAGACTTTGTGACTCCCTCAACTCCCTTGATTAAAACCCGCCCCCTAATAGTCTATGGATCCCATGTCTTTAGTGTCCACTGAAGATTAGTATGCTTCTTCTCATTAGACCTGACTACATTTTGATTTTTTGTAATGACAATGAGATGGACATTTCTGGAAACCAAGAGACAAAGACTGGTCAGAGGATTTTGCCTTTTCTTTAAGAGTTATTGCATACACTGTCATACAGTAGTTCAGAATACAAGGTTGGCCACTAACATGCCACCACACTATGTCTGCTGCAACTGAGCACTGTTCGATGTCCCTATATGCTTCAGATACACTCTGTTTTAGTTTAATGTCTGGGTCAACTAATGTTCCCTAAAAACCATTTCTCTGATTGCCCCAACCATCAAGTACCTCTTCACTTCACACCCACTAGGATGTCTGTAATCAAGAAGGCAAATAATAACAAGTACTGGTGAAGATATGGAGAAATTGGAACCATTTTACAATACTGTTTGGAATGTGAAATGATGCAGCTACTTTGGAAAATAGTCTGGCAATTCCTTAAAAAGTTAGGTAGAGTTACCATAGAACTCCTAGGTATATACCCAAGAGAAATTTTTTGATGAATGGTCATAACAGCATTATTCATAGTATGCCCAAAGTGAAAATAACTCAAATGTCCTTCAACTCATGAATGGATATTCAAAAATGCAACACATCCACACAGTGGAATGTTATTCATGAATAAAAAGAAACAAACTACTGATACCAGACTAAACTCACTGCCATCGAGTCAATTCTGACTCATAGGACAGAGCAGAACTGTACCTTAGGGTTTCCAAAACTGTAAATCTTTAAGGAGTAGATTGCCACATCTTTCTCCCGTGAAGTGGCTGGTGGATTAGAACCACTAGCCTTTTGATTAGCAGCCACATGCCCTACCTAATACATCACTAGGACTCCCTGAAGTATTGGTAGATGTTACAGTGTAAATGAACTTCGAGCACATCATGATGAGTGAAAGACGCCAGTCACAGAAGACTACATATTGTGTAATTCCATTTATGGGAATGTTCAGAATAGGCAAATTAGTAGAAAGTAGATCAGTGGTTGCATAGGGTTGGGTGTAGAAGTGTTGGGGACAATAGCAGGTGACTGCTAAAGGACACAGGGTTTCTTATTAGGATGATGAAAATGTTCTAAAATTGCTTGTGGTGATGATTGCACAGCTGTGTGAATATGCTAAAAGCTATTGAATTTTCTACTTGAAATGAGCAAATTGTAAAGTATATGAGTTCTATCTCAATCCCGCTACCAAAAAACTAAAAGGTACACAGGCTTTGAATCTAGACTGTCTAGGTTCAAATCCCTATGGAAGTTCTGGTATCCTGAACAAGGATTTGGGTGCAAGTCACCATGAGTTGGATCTGACTCGACAGCACTTGGCTATTATATTTGAGAAGATTTCCCAGGAAGCACAGTGAGGAAGTTGGGAAATGAGACAGGGAAGGAAGAGAAGGGGTAGGAACCCTGGTGGCACAAACGTTGAAGCAATCAGCTGCTAACTGAAATGCTGGCAGTTAGAACACACCCAGAGATTCCATGTGGAAAAGGGCTCACAAACTGTTCCCATAAGGATTACATCCTAGAAGACCTCGTGGAGCAGTGCTGCTGTGTCAAATGGGGTCACTATCAATTGTAATCAACTCAGCTGCATGCAACAATGACAACTGATAAGAGAATTACTCTTGTGGACAACTGGGGCTAAATCCTTCTGGGACCTCACAGAAAGACTGTACAGATTGCAGAACGCTTCCCTGTGGGGAAGAAAAGATGGCTTGTTCCTGAGCATGCTGACCCCCCACTTCTTCCAGTCCACATGCAAGCCAAGTATGTTCCACCAACCACAGAAAGCCTCCAGACAGGAAGAAAGGGAAAAAGAGAAACAGAAACAAAAGAGATATGCAGGTAGTTGTGGTAGAAAGCAGTTCGAGTACACAGGAACTGTTGACCAAACCTACAGGTGAAGTGACAGGCAAGGCAGTAGCAACATTTGCTTACATCCGTGTTCTTTAATCTCTCTGCACCATCGTTTCCTCATCTTTAACACGGAAAAATAATACCAGTTGTCATCAAGTTGATTCCAACTCATGGCAATCCCACCAGTGTCAGAGTAGAACAGTGTTCACAGGGATTCAGTGGATGATTTTTTTGGAAGTAGGTCACCAGGCTCTTCTTCTGTGGTGCCTCTGGGTGGGCTCAGATCTCCAGCTTGGGGGTTAGTAGTCGAGTGTGTTAAGTTTGCACCACCCAGGGACTCTGGGGAAAATAATTGTCACCATCTTACAAAGATGTTATGAGGGTTAATGAGTTAATGCATCTGAAGTATTGCAGAGAGTCAAGAATGCTCATGGTTAATCTTTCTGTATTTTTATTTGTATTTATAATTCATCCATGACTGTTTTCCTTTTCTGAATGAATTTCTAACAAAATAGGGAATAAATTCATTTATCAGAAGTTTCAAAAAGATTCACTGCCAAGAACTCTCTTCTTGATAGGCTACCTTTGTGTGTTTCCAGCTCTGAATGGCTGCCTTTTAAATATGCCACATACTTTGTTCACACATTGGACACTTATCACAGCATGTTGTGCAATTGGAGCAACTCTAAGTTCTTTCTCATCCTTGCTGTTCTGTTTTATGGAAGCTGTTGGGGGGACCCAGACAAGGGAGGTCCATCAAAGTGCTCCCTTGTATTTTCCTTTGTGTCTCCTCATATTTTCCCAAAGCTGTGTTCTGAGAATAGTGGTCCCTGGGGAGCTTTCTGTCTGTGAAACTTCTGCAGTCTAGGGATAGAAGCCAGTGGCTGTGATCCCAGTACTTCTAAGTTTTATTTCTGTCAAAGCATTTGCACTCAATATGTTTTGTTGCTCGTGAAGAATTAAAACAGCACAGTTGGTGAACAGCTAGGGAAAAAAAGAGTTAAAACGAATCCCAACTGTGTTGCATTGCACTCAAGCTGTCATGATTAAAATTTAATTTAAAGATTTGCTCACCTAAGAAAATTTCTCTGGATTGTTTCAGGCTGTGACTCTTCAATTAAGTTGACATTACACAAATCCCAAGCTGCTGTGGATGAGCTCTTTACTTCACTTCAGGATATTGCTGGAGCTCGGGATCTCATGAAACAGTTCAAGTCTGTATATATTCCTGGAAGTCCTACCCAACAGGCAAGTACATATATTTTAAAGCAGCCTTCTAGTCAGTATTGCAGTTTTAGAATTCAGAGTCTTCAAGAAAGGTGTCAGGTTAATTTTTTCCCCCATTTCTCCCTAACATCATCTTCATGTGATGCAACCATTATCGCTATCTTCTCCCAAATTATTTCACCACTGTTAATGTCAACTCCATTCCCCCCAAGCAAAAACTCCCCTCCTTCCCATCCCTGGTAACTAGTAATAATTTTTGGTAGCACAAACAATTAAACACTCAGCTACTCACCATGAGGTTGGTGATTTGAAGCTACCCAGTGGTAGCTCCAAAGACAGGACTAGTGATCTGCTTTCAAAATGTGCCAGCCTCGAAAACCCAGTAGAGCAGTTCTACTGTTTACACGTGAGGTTGCCATGTATCAGAATCAACTTAATGGCAACTACCAACAATAATAACATGTCATAGAGTATTTGTTCTTTTGTCACTCAGTATAATGTTTTCAAGGTTCACCCATGTTGTGGCGTGTATCAGGACTTCATTTCTCTTTATGGCTGAATAGTATTCCATTGTGTTGATATGCCATATTTCTTCATCCTTTCATCTGTTGATGGACAGTTGGGTTGTGTCTACATTTTGGCTATTGTGAAAAGTGTTATGGTCAACACTGGTGTACGGGTTTCTGTTTGTGTTCCTCCTTTCACTTTGGGGTATATAAGGAAGGGTTTAGCTTCAACTTCTCAAAAATGAGGGATTGGGGTTAGATGAACTCCAGATTCCCATCTAGTTCAAAGTTCTGGATTCCAGTGAAACTGAAAGCCGCTCAATTTATTTGTGCCCCAGGTTTAATGCCATGGGATGGCCACTGGGTTGGAAGTCAGCCACTGCTTTAAAATTATGGCCCTGTCACAGACTTATAAAATTTTAGGCAAGCCCCATCCCATTTTTAGGACCCAGAAACTACTACATCTGCTCAATCAGGGACTGGACTTGGAAGACTCCCAAGTTTCTATAGTTTGTAACAATTTGAACAGTTAGAATGACAGTGGTACATGATAATACTACGGCAAGGAAAATTGCTTGCAATGGGGAGAACATACTTATTTAGAATTCTTTCACTGCTTTCTAAGGAGGGCAGAGAAACCTAGGAAGGATATTTTGACAGTTAAGCAGGAAGGTGGTGTGAGAATCCAAGAGCCAAGGTGCCAAAAAGGGGTAATTGCTCCATTAAAACAAAAACAAAACAGGGGCAGGAGGCAGAGAAAGACACAATGGGAAGCTTAAAATGTGAAGAAAGACAGGAGCCTCCAAGGCGGGGGAGAGCCTCTGCTGGGTAAGGAAGAAGAGAGAGCTAAGGTTCCTCATGGACAAAGATGAGCTTTTAGGAAAGAGCAGCTGTTTCTGAGGGAAAACATGAAGTTTTGCTGTGTTACATGTAAAGGAATCATCTCCTCCACCTCCCCATGGAATCTTCAGCAATAATCAGTGTATTTGCTGAGGTTTTGGGGGGATATGCTACAGTAAACATTAAGATGTGGTGAGAAATTCGACTTCAAAATGCTGGCTTTTTACAGTGGGAATCTAGGTCAGAGCTAAGGTTGCCCACTACAGTTTAGCAAAATTCAGGTTCTTCCTCCCATGTATTTATACCCTAGCTCACTAGCTAACACTTTAATAGCACTTCTACATTTGGTTTTGCTTTTGATGGTCACGGCAAGTAAGCAGCCAGAGATTATTATCCCACGATCCAGGAAGATCTAGTGAGTTGCCACAGACACAGAGGTGACAAGGGGCACATGCCATGGCTTGTGCTGCCAACACAAAACCTCTTCTGTCCATTGTATCATGATTCACGTGGAGGCTCTGGAAATATGGATTTATGGTGCTGATTGTCATCTGAAACCACCCACCAAGATACTAAAGACAGGCACTCAATTTCGAAACATAGGATTCCCACTTTTTATTAAGAAATCTAAGAACACCACACCTAAGAAATAAAGATACAATCACTCAGATAATTAGTCATAGAATGTTTTGTCATTTAGAAAATCAGTAATCTTAATAAATAAATACAGAAGACATGACAGTTTTATATAGTGAAATTTAGACTAAAGAATTGCAAAGTGAAAGAAACACTGAATTAATGAAGTCTTCCATTTTTGTGATCACCATGATGGCTGATTTGACCAAATACACACAAACATGTATTTGCCATGAATTTGGGTGTGAGAAGGACAGTAATAAGCTTTTTAGATTTTATCTCTGTGTTGCCAACACTGTCATTTCAGTAATCCTAAGAACCCTGTCCTATAGCCATGGCCTTTGGAAAATGGCTCTTTTCCTTATAGCCAAGCCCAGTGCCGACGAGTCGGATTTTCCTTATAGTGAGTCAATAATATCAACACATTCACTGAACATCTAAATGTCACTGAGTGGGAAGTGGGGGAAAGGGAGAGGACACTTGTGTATGCTGAGGTGATTGAATAATTAATGATACGAATACATGGTGAAATGCTGTGCAGCCTTTAGAATGAATGTCACCGACCTAGAGGTAGTAACCAAGGGTTATATCTGAATCTGTGTCTCAGGTTGTGCTTTTTTAGGGCACTCAAACTAAAACAGGTCCAGGCTCTATTAAGTTAAAAAAATGTGTATAGTTCATTCTAGAAAAACATTATTTCATTTTTGTAAGACTAATGATAAAAGGTATGTATATATGTATATTTACATATTTGATAAATCTTTAAAAGTTGAAGAAAATTTTGTAGTTACATCATTAGGGGAAGAGAAAGATCAAACTGACACAGAAGAAATCTGATTTCTTGATTTACATTTACATTTAGAGAAAAGAAATTCTAGTGGAATTTTGGGAAATTTTTACTCATTTGAGCTTTTCAATATTTTTTACATTTAAAGAAGCTTTAAATCACATATACAAGCCCTGTGAAGACAGGATTTTTATCTGTCTTGTTCTCTGCTGTATTCTCAGTACCAACAGAGGTATCTTATGCATACCAAACCAAAAACCAAACCTGTTGTCGTTGATTCAAGTCTGACTCATAGCAACCCTATAGACAGAGTAGAACTGCCCCATAGAGTTTCCAAGGAGCTCCTGGCAGATTCGAACTGCTGGCCTTTTGGTTAGCAGCTGTAACACTTAACTACTTAACTACACTACCAGGGTTTCTGTGTCTCCCAAAAAATATGTGTAGCCATGTGGCTGGGCCATGATTCCCACTACCTGGTGACTGTCCTCCATTTTGTGGTTTTCCTAAACTATATGTTAAAGGATTAGGGTGGGACTATAAATCCCTTCATAGGATCACCTCCCTGCTTCAATGTAAAGGGAGTTTCCCTGGAGTGTGGCTTGCCCCACCCTTAATCCTTTCATCCTACAAGAGATAAAAGGACAGAGAAACAGGCAGAAAATTGGGAACCTCCTACCATCAAGAAACCAGCACTGGAAGAAAAGCTCAGACCTGAGGTTCCTGTGCCAAGATGCTCCCTGGACAAAGCGTGATGCAATACCAGATTTTCCTCCAGAGCCAACAAGGGGGAAAGTCTTCCCCTGGAGCAGACACCCTGAATATGGACTTGTAGCCTACCGGACTGTGTAAGAATAAAGCTTCCTTTGTTAAAGCCATCTACTCTGTGTTATTTCAGTTGGAGCAGCTCTAGTTGACTAAAACAGTTTCCATCTTACACATAGTAGATGTCTACTAAATATCCATTGGAGGAATCTTGACTCCTCATCTTTAGTATAGATAGGATTTGTTAGAATATGGAGTACGTGTAGTGTCCACACAAAAGTCAAAGTCTAGCTGTCTGGTTTTGAAAATACACTTTGATTAACTTTTTGGCCACTCCTCCCAAATTGGTCCTCAGCTCCGTAGTTTCAGAAGAAATTGGTTGGGTGTGCCTAACTTAAGCCATGGAATTTTCAGTAGTCTCATATACATATAAAAGCTGGACAAAAAGTGAGAATGACTGAAGCAGAATTAATGGTTTTAATTGTGGTGTTGGTGAAGAATATTAAATATACCAGGGACTGCTAAAAGAGCAAACAAATCTGCCTTGGAAGAAGTGTAGCCAGAATGCTCCTTAGACACAAGAATGGCAGGACTTAGTCTTACATACTTTGGACATGCTATCAGTGGAGACCAGTCCCCAGAAAGGACATTATGCTTGGTAAAATAGACTGTCAGCAAAAAAAGAAAACCCTCGGTGAGATGGAGTAGCACAGTGACTGCTACAGGGGGCTCAAGCATAGCAAGGATTGTGGGCATCAGTGTTTCATTCAGTTCTACATAGGGCCGCTGTGAATCAGGCAGCACCTGGAGATTCAACGGCATCTGACAACATCACCACCAATTATTAGGTGAGTTAGTCTGTACAGTCTCTTAGAACAGAGCCCGACACATGAACAGTGCTGTCTAAGGGTTGGCTTCAACGGTAATAGTAATACTAAAAGGGAGCCCCTGAGTGGTGCGAACAATTAACATGCTTGGCTGCTAAGTGACAGTTCAAATCTACCCATTTTGAAGAAAAGATTCAGGCTGGATTTTTGAAAGATCAGCCATTGGAAACTCCGTAAAGCACAATTCTATTCAGACACGTGAGGAGGCTATGAGTTGTAGTCAACTCAATGACAACTGGTGGTGGTGGAATCGTAAAAGACAAAATAGACCTTCTCTTTATCCTCTTTCACACCATTTCATCTCTTCTTTTGTTAGTAAATGGGCTATGCAGAAAGGATGTTATTTTAAGCTTCCTGTCCTGTTAGTTGCTGTGCATGGTAAGAGGTTTATAGCTGACATCAGTTATTTGAAGTCATTGTGTGTGTGGTAAATTCTGTTGACTGGAAACCTAAACCCTCAGTTTTGCTTGTACAATAAGTCTTCCAGTGGTTTTGTTTCCTATTGAAAATGTTCTAATTTAATGAGAGGCTTAATCCCTCTCCTAAATGCCAGTGTTTGGTGTGCTGCTGTTCCTCGTCTGCAGCATCAGGAAGATATTAGGCAAATGTCTCTGGAAAAGGAACGTGTGAGCTCTTTCAGACAAAATACTGTGTGACTCTTGCATGACTTGCTTTGGCATAAGTCTCAAAGTGCCATGCTGAGCTGGAGAAAACTTTCCAAAGACACACTCTCTTCTATGCTTCTGTCACATTGAACAAGAGCATTTAGAACCAGCAGTACCCATAAAGTCTCGATTCCCCTTGTACCTGGTGAAATATGGCTCTCTGAGAGTCTTTAGGCCCAGCATGTATGACTCCAGGCAAGTTACTTCTCTCTGCCTATTTCTTCACCTGTAAGAAAGAGGTAATAATAGTAGGTTCTTCATAAAGATGCTACAGTGATTATGTCAGTTGGGCTTTTTTTTTCCCCCAGTAAGTCCTAGTCTTGTCTACCAGATGTTCTTTTCTTTGTCCTTAATTCTGTACTTCCTTTGAATTCTATCCATCTAATTACTAGAGTCATTTCCAAAATAATAAGCACAGGATAGGACTGGACAGGGAGCCAAGAAACTTGATTCTGTCCTATAGTCTACTTGTGACTGGCTGTGTGAACTCAAGCAGACTAGTTATCATCTCTAGGCTTTAGTTTCCTCATATGAAAGTTGAGAGGGCTACACTCCAAGTTTAAACAAAAATAAACTGATTCTGGATTGAGGAATAAATGGATGCATGGATAGATGGGTGGATGGATGGGTGAGTGGGTGGGTGGGAGGATGGGAGGATGGGTGGATGGGTGATGAGTGGAGGAGTGGAGGTGTGGGTGGGTGGATGGGTGGGTGGATGGGTGGGTGGGTGGGTGGGTGGATGGGTGGGTGGGTGGATAGATGGATGGGTGGCTGGATGGTGGGTGAGTGGGTGGATGGGTGAGTGGGTGGATGGGTGAGTGGGTGGATGGGTGAGTGGGTGGATGGGTGAGTGGGTGGATGGGTGAGTGGGTGGATGGGTGAGTGGGTGGATGGGTGAGTGGGTGGATAAACAGACAGACAAATGAATGTTTTCCAATCTACAAAAAAAAAGTTCTCAAATTTCCATAAAACCCATGCAAATTCCCTGAGGTACCAAACTGCTGAACTGAGAGCTGTGGAGACCATGGTCTTGGGGAACATGTACCTCAATTAGCATAACATAGTTTATAAAGAAAACGTTCTACATTCTATTTCAGTGAGTGGCTCCTGGGGTCGTAAAAGCCTATGAACAGCCATCTAAGATTCTCCACTGACCTTACCCCTTCGTGACCAAGGAAAACTAAAGATAGAAGGGGAAAGACTAGTTCAGAGGACTCGTGGGCCATGTCTCTCATGGCCTCCACTAGACTGAGCACAGGCTAACTAGATGGTGTCCAGCAGTTACCACTAATGCTCTGACAGGGGTCACAATAGAGGGTGTCAGACAGAGCTGGAGAAAAATATAGAACAAAATTCTAACTCAGAAAGAAAAACCAGTGTTGCTAGCCTGACAGCAACTGGAGAAACTCAGAGAGTACAGCCCCGAGACACCTTTTCAGCCTAGTTATGAAGTCACTCCAGAAATTCACCCTTCAGCCAAAGAATCAGCAGTCCTAGAAAGGAAAATGAGACTAAAGGGGCACACAAGCCCAGGGGTAAGGTCTGGAAGGCAGAAGGGACAGGAAAGCTGATGACTGGGAACCCATGTTCAAGAAGGGAGAGGGTAAATATACCACGGGGTTGTTGACCAATGTCATAGAACAATATGCATACCAGCTGTTTAACAAGAAGCTAGTTTGTTCTGTAAAACTTCATCTAAAGTACAGTTTAGAAAAAATTACTTAAAAAAATTCTCTCTGAAAAGATGAAAGGAAAAAAATTCAGCCACAGTACCGCAAAAAATAAAAACTAATAAGCCATGAAACAGTCAAACAAAGCCATGAACAATTTTGAACAGATGTTTGTCTATGCTGTCTTAGATTAGAACAAAGGAATACTTTCTGTACAAGCCTAATTTTCCTGTGAAGTTACTTGTTTAGAGTCAATGTTGCAGGAAAGAGAGAAGTACCTTCAGAAGCAGGACTGAGACTTAACCCCAACCAGCCAAGCAAAGTCAGCAGCCCCTGCCGATGGGGGTGTGATTGTGCCATCAACTCAGGATTTCTTGAAAACGGCTGTTGTAGGACATCTTTCAAAGCCCAAAGAGACTCATTGTCTTGGAATCAATTCTGACTCATAGTGATCTTTTAGGGCAGAGTAGAAATGTCACATAGATGTTTCTAGAACTGTTAATCTTTATGGGAACAAACCATCATGTGTTTCTCCTGTGGAGCAGCTAGTAGGTTCATAATGCTGACATTTCGTTTAGCAGCTGAGCACTTAACCACTGTGACTGTAGGACTCCTTTAGGCCGTCATTAAGGAACACGCAATTCAAGAGCATGTTGAAGTTACCTCAGTTCTTGAACTTGTCCCTCCCTGACTTAATGTAATGTCAGAAACTGATCATATGCATATCTTTCCTCAAGAGCTAGAGTTCAGGTCAATAAAAAAAAAAATGTACACACATTATTTTTACCAAAAAATTGTAATCAGATAATTGAAATAGATAATTACAGTCAATATTAATGGGCTACATGCTCCAATCAAAGGCAGAGAGTGGCAGGATGGATTAAAAAATAATAAAAATAGAGCTCTAACTACATGCCGCTTGTGAAAGACACATCTTAAACCCAAGGACACAAATATATTGAAAATGAAAAGATAGAAAAAACATTCCATGCACATAATAATCAAAGAAAGCTAACAATCTTAAAATAGACTTTAAGACAAAATCAGTCAGAAGATGAACATTACATAGTGATTAAAGTGTTAATTAATCAAGATATAACAATCACAAATATATGTGCACACAACTTCAGGGCACCTAAATATGAAAAGCAAGCACTGGTAGAATTGGAAAGACAAGTTGTACTACAATTATAGTGGGAGATTTCAATATACCACTTTCAATATTGGACAGAACACCTTGGAAGAAGATCAGCAAGGAAACAGGACCTGAATGACACTATAAAGCAACTAGAGTTAACAGACATGCAAAGCAGCCAAGTATACATTCAGCTCCAGTGCACATGGATCCTTCTCCAGGATGTACCACATTTTAGGTCACAAAGTAAGTCTTGATAAGTTTAAAAGATTGAAATCATACAGAGTATTTTCTCTGACCACACTGGAATGAAGCTAGAAATTACTAGCAGAAGAAAACCTGGAAAATATATAGACTCAACAACACACTATTTTTTTCCATTATGATTGTTTTAGTCAGCTGGGGCCGCTCTAACAGAAATACCACAGAGTGGATGGCTTTAACAAAGAAAGATTTATTCTTACACAGTCCGGTAGGTTGCAAGTCCATATTCAGGGTGTCCGCTCCAGGGATCCCCTTGTTGGCTCTGGAGGAAAGTCCGGTATTGCATCAGTCTTTGTCCAGGAAGCGTCCTCACGCAAGAACCTCTGGTCTGAAGGACGCACTCTGCTCCAAGTGCTGCTTGATGGTAACGAGGTTCTCAAATTGTCCTCTGTTTCTTTTTCCTTTTATTCCTTGCAAGCTAAAATCATTAAGGGTGGGGCAAGCCATACTCCAGGGAAACTCCCCCCACAGCAGGAATTCACAGCCCCACCCTAATCCTTCAACATACAGGTTAGCAAAACCACACAATGGAGGACAGTCCCAAGATACTGGGAACCATATCCCAGCCACCTGGCTGCACACATTTTTGGGGGGACACAATTCCAACCATAACAATGATTAAGTATACAATCCAAGTCATTTTAGCAAAGCCACCTGTCCGTACCTGTATCTGCTCTCCCCCCTCTGTGTCAGTACGCTCCTCCTTTTCACTCTTTGCTGCTACCTCCCAATGAACACCTGTACCCTCCTCTCCACTCTGTCCTCTCCTCTTTAGAAACAAACCAGTAGGATAGCCATCTATTAACATGTAAAACCGTAAAGTACACACACCACATGCACACGCTGTGTCCCCGAGTCCAGTCTGTTATTAGTGTTGCCCTCAGTACTGGCTTCGAGTCTAGGACAGCAGCAAGTCTAGGGGCCATGTTCCCAGGGGACCTACCAGGCTGTCAGACCATCAATTTAATAGAGTTCTTGATCTGCACAATCAATTTTTTCTCATGTTACGTCAGGGGACTCTACACTGTGTCCTATCAAGGCTGTCTTTGGTGGTGACTGCCGGAAGCCAGCCCTGGCATCTTTTCAGGGTCACGCACGGAGGGAGGGAAGGCGTCGGAGAGAAAATGAACAAAGGAGACAGGAAAGAATTCTCTGGTTTAAGGCAGCCCGACCAAGAGAAGGAGCGGCTGTCTTACTTTATTATTATTTGTAGGTGAGGTGATGTAATTTCCACCCTGCCTCCTGACCACACAGCCATTGGCTAATTTGAAACCGAAACCTCCTGATTGGCTAATTTGAAACCGAAATCTCGCAGTCTTGAGGCGATGTGATTTTTACCCTCCCCCACAACCACACGAGCTATTAGCTAACTTGAAACTGAAACCTCCTGGTCTTGTTAATTGTCAAGGCTTTCTAGATAATGGCCCGAGGCCGGTGTGTAATTGACAGTGAAAACAAAACTATGCCTCGAGCTCAATCAGCCCTACTTATACCTCAAGGTTAAAAGGTACAGGAGGAAGGGTGTAAAGGTTATAATCTCTATTTGTTCCTACTTTGCTCTTTATTTTATCTCCTCCTGCGGGGACAGTAAACACCTACCGTCCCCCACCCTATGTCTTTCTTGAGCTGTTCTAAAAAGGATAATTCTTTTCACATGGGTGGGGATGTGCAGTTGGGGGAAGTCAGCAGGGCTGGGCGTTCCCAGGCTCAGTGTTTGTCCTTGTGTAGGAAGGTGAGGGAGTATTTTGGGGGAGAGTTTAATTAGGGTGAAAAATGTACAGCCAGAAATATGTCAGGGGTGAGATGCATCCGCCCACCATCACAAAGGCTTATAGCTCTGCTCACAGAGGTCTTTGTGGGTGATGGGCTTTGGCAGGTGACCAGGTACCATTTGATTCTTCTGGTCTCATGCTGGTGTAATCTCCCATCCACATGGGTCCTTCTGCCTCCTGTACTCCTTTTTCCTCCTGTCTTTGGTGTCCTCAGTTGTATCTGTCCCAGGTGGATTGGGACAAATTGATTTTCCTCAGATGGCAGCTTGTGCAGTTTTAAGACCCCACTTACCATCACCACTCACCGATATGGAGTGCAGAAGATTCTCTTAGCAAAAGGCTAGTTATGCCAGTTGACCATGGTGTCCCCGGAAAACACAGTGCCCAGGCTTCTGTCCCTGCTACTCTATCCTTTGAAATGTTGGGTTGAATTTAGAAAACCTTTTAATTTATGATTTAGCCCATTTATGCTGACCTGTCTTCTACTGAGTGCAGTCACACTCTTCACCTAATCAAACTCTTACCGACTGCCTAATCTATGACCAACCCACTCCCTCCCTCTCCACCTCTGTAGCCACCGTGGAATCTTTCTTCTGTGCATTTAAGTCCTTTTTTAAGTCCTTGCAATAGTGGTCTCATACATTACTTGTCCTTTTGCTGCTGATTGATTTCACTCAGCATGTCTTGCAATTGAAACCTAAAATTGAAATCCTAAAATTACCATTGTTCTTTATCATTGCGTAGTGTACCATAGTTTGTTTATCCATTCATCTGATAATGGACACCTAGGTTGAATCCATCTCTTTAGTGTTCTGGACTGTGCTGCAATAAACATTCATGTGCATGTGTCTGCTTGTGTGACGGTCCTTGTTTCTGTAGGATTATGCTCCAAGCAGTGGGATTGCTGGATCATATGGTATTTCTATTTCTAGCTTTATAAGAAAGCACCAAATTGCTTTCCAAAGAGGCTGTGGCATCTTAAATTCCCACCAGCAGTGTAGGAGAGTTCCAATCTCTCTACAGCCTCTCTAGCATTTGTTGTTTCGTGTTTTTTTGGATTACTGCCAACCTCTCTGGGATAAGAAGGTGTCTCATGGTACTTTTGATTTGGATTTCTCTAATATCTGATTATCGTGAGCAATTTCTTGTATCTTTTGGCTGCCTGGATGTCTTCTTTGGTTAAGTGTCTGTCCATGTCCTTTACCTGTTGTTTAACTGGGTTATTTTTCTTTTTCTTGATATTTTGTAGTACCTTGCAGAATATGGAAATTAGATGTCAATCCAACATATGTAGTTACTGAATATTTTTTCCCTGTCTATGTGCAGTCTTTTACCTTTCTTGATAAAGTCTTTAAATGAGCATGTGTTTGATTTTTAGTAGTTCTCATTTATCTATTTTCTCATCTGTTATGTATGCATTGTTAGTAAGATTCTGTAGTCTGTCGTAAGCTGTGTATTAGAACTTCCATTGTTGTCTCTATTTTTTCTTCCATAATCTTTATCACTTGAGGTTTAATAGTAATGTCTTTGATCCATTTGGATTTAGTTTTTGTGTAGGGTATGAGATATGGGTCTTGTTTCAGTTTTTTTACAGATGGATATCCAATTTTGCCAACACCATTTGTTAAAGAGACTATTTTTACCCCAGGTTACAACCTTTGGGCCTTTGTCGACTATCAACTGTTCATAGGAGGATGGTGATATTTCTGGGGTCTCAACTCTGTTCCACTGGTCCATATGTCTATTTTTGTACTAGTACCAGGCTGTTTTGACTACCATGGCAGTGTAAGAGGTTCTAAGGTAGGGTAGCGTGAGGCTTTCCACTGTGTTCTTCTTCTTCTTCAGTAGTGTCTTACTCATCTGGGTTTCTTCCCTTTCCAAAGCTGATGGTTTGTTTCTCCATCTCCCTGAAAAATGACATTGGAATTTGTTTTAGGATTGCATTGCATATGTAGATCACTTTGGGTAGAGTAGACATTTCCACAATGTTAAGTTAGATTTCTCCAATGTTAAGGTTTCTCCACTTATATAAGTTTTGATTTCTTGCAGTAAATTCTTATAATTTTCTCTGTATAGGTCTCTTACATCTCTGATTAAATTTATTCCTAGGTATTTTATCTTCTTGAGGGCTATTGTAAATGGTATTAATTTGATGATTTCCTCTTTAATGATCTCTTTGTTGGTGTAAAAGAATCCTACTAATTTATTTATGTTTATCTTACATCCTGGTCCTTTGTTAAACTCTTCTATTCTTTCAAGTAGTTTGCATTCTTTAGGATTTTCTGTATATATGATCATATCATCTACAAATGGGGATACTTTTACTACTTCTTCATCAATACAGAAACCCTTTATTTCTTTGTCTTGTCTGATTGTTCTGGCCAGAACCTCGAACACAGTGTTGAATAGAAGTTGTGACAGTGGGCATCCTTGTCTAGTTCCCATTCTCAGGGAGAGTTATTTCAATCTCTCTCCATTCAGAATGATGTTAGCCATTGGTTTTCTATAAATACCTCTTATTGCACTGAGGAATTTCCTTTCTTATTCCGATTTTGATGAGAGTTTTTAACATGAATGGATGTTAGACTTCGTCATATGCCCTTTCTGCATCAATTAATAAAATCAGATGATTCTTATCCTTTGTGATATTTATGTGGTTGATCACATTAATTGTTTTTCTGGTGTTGGACCATGCTACATTCCTGGTATGAGTCCTACTTGGTCATGATAAATTATTTTTTTGATACATTGTTAAATTCTGTTGGCTAGGATTTTGTTGAAGATTTTTGCGTCTAGGTTTATGAGTAATATTGGTCTGTAATTTCCTTTTTTGTGGGATCTTTACCTTGCTTTGATATCAGAGTTATGCTGGCTTCATAGAATGAATTTAGGAATGTCCTGTTTTTTTTTCTATGTTGTAGTTCTGGAATTGACTCCTTTCTAAAAGTTTGGTAGGATTCTCCAGTGAAGCTGTCTGGGCCAGGATATTTTTTGGTTGGTAGTTTCTTTATTACTTTTTCAGTCTCTTCTTTCATGATGGGTTCATTAAGTTGTTCTACTTCTTGTTATGATAATTTTGGTAGGTGATGTGAATCTAGAAATTTGTCCATTTCCTCTAGGCTTTCAAATCTGTTAGTATACAATTTTTTGTAGTATTCTGTTGTGATACTGTTAATTTCAGTCGAGTCTGTTGTGACATTTCCTGTCTCATTTTTTATTTAGGTTATTTGTTTTGTCTCCTATTTTTCTCCTGTGAGTTTATTCAGTGGTTCATTGATTTTGTTGATCTTTTCAAAAAACAGCTTTTGGTTTTGTTAATTGTTTGAATTGTTTCTCTATTCTCTAATTCATTTAGTTCTGCACTAATCTTTACTATTTGTTTTCTTCTAGTGCCCGAGGAGTTCTTTTGCTGTTCTGTTTCTGCTTTCTCAAATTTTGGGGGTAATTCTTTGCTTTGAGCCCTTTATTCATTTTGGATGTGCACACTGATAGAGATAAATTGACCGCGGAGCACTGCTTTTGTTGTATCCCGAGGTTCTGGCAGGATGTATTTTCATTGTCATTTGATTCTATGAATCTCTTTATTGCAGCCTTGATTTCTTCTATAGCCCATGAGTTTTGAGCAGGGTGTTGTTCAGTTTCCATGAGTCTGAATTTCTACCCATGTGTTTCCTGCTATTGATTTCAACTTTTATGGCTTTATGGCCTGAGAAGATGCTATGCAATAATTCAGTGGCTTGGATTTTGTTGAGACTTGCTTTATGGGCTAATATGTGGTCTATTCTGGAGAATGTTCTGTGTGTTCTGAGAAAGAAGATATACTTATCTGCTGTTAGGTAAAAGGTTCAGTATATGTCTCTGAGGCTGAGTTGGTTGATTATCATGCTAAGATCTTTTGGATTTTATGCTTTCACTTAATCCTAATTTAAAAAAAAAAACTTAATATCTTTATTCAGCTTTTTTCTGGATGATCTGTCCCTTGCTGAAAAGTAGAGTGTTAAAGTCTCCTACTATTACTGTGGAGTGACCTATCTCATTTTTTTAATGTCGTCAGATTTGATGTGTTTAGATGCTCTAATATTGCATGCATACATACTAAATATTGTTATATCTTTCTTATATATTGAACCTTTAAGCAATAAATAGTGACCATCCTTATCCATGATAGTGAATTTTACTTTAAAATCTATTTTATCTGAGATTACTATTACCACTCCTGCTCTTCTTTGCATGTTGCTAGCTTGGTATGTATTTTTCCACCCTTTGGTTTTCAATTTGTTCATATCTTTGAGTCTAAGGTGTGCTTCTTATGAACAGTGATGGATCGTGTTTTTGATCCATCCTGTTACACTCTGTTTCTTTCTTGGAGCATTCAATCCACTTATATTCAGTATAATTATTTATAGATAAGTATTTAGTGTTGTTATTTTGGTGCCTTAATTTTTGTGTTGATGATACTTCCTTCGTTCCACTTAATATTCTGTTCTGGGTCATTTTTCTTTATGGGTTTTCTTGTCATCTTTTTCATTGCTGGTTTTGTTACTGTTGAGACTTCTGTATTGTGTTTCTTGTTTTGATATGTAGTATTCTTAGTTTGTTTTGATATGTAGTATTCTTAGTTTGCTTTGCAGCTACTCCTTTATTCCCCACTAATGTTCTAGGTTTAAACCAATATTTAACTTGTTTATGTCTCCTTAATTTCATCTCCATCTGAAAGGGCTGTGAATACTGTAATATATCCCTTTTTATAGTATAATGTTATCATGGTTTGCGTGTTGAGCCCTCTCTTTCCCTAATTTTAATATTTTAGCTTTGATTCAGCTTTATGACTTCCCTAACTAATTAGGCCTCTAGATCCTGTGTCCTGCATTGCAGCCTTGGGTATACATCTGGTGTTATTGATTTTATAATCAAAGAACTTCCTTCAGTATTTTTTTAACTTTGGTTTGATTTTTGCAAAGTTTCTAGGCTTATGTTTGTCTGAGAATGTCCTAATTTCACCATCATGTATAACAGACAGTATTGCAGGACATATAATTCTTGGTCAAAAGTTTTTTCCCTTCAAGGCTTTGTACGTATCATTCCATTGCCTTCTTGCCAACAAAGTTTCAGCTGAAAAGTCAGAAGACCATCTACAAGGCTTCCCTTTGTATATTAGTTTTTGTTTAAGCCTAGCTGCCTCTAAGGGTCTCTCTTTATAGTTAATTTTGTTAATCTTGATTATAATATATATTGGTGTCTTTCTTTTGGGGTCTACCTTTTGTGTATTTTGAGGTGCATCTTGAATAACTACCTTCTATTCTTTCATGATGTCAAGGAAGTTTTCTGTCAGCAACTCTTCAACAGCTGTCTCTGTATATTCTGTTATTCCCCCCCCCCACCCCGGTTCAGGAATTCCAGTTACATGTAAATTGTTCCTCTTGATAGAGTCTCAGATGATTCTTAATGATCTATATTTTTCTTCATTCTTTTACCTGATTTCTCCTCATAAATGCTGGTGTCAGTTGCTTTATCTTGAGTCTCACTAATTTTGCATTCCATTTACTCAATCCTGCTCTTTTGGCTTTCCACTGACTTATCTAACTCTGTAATTTTATTATTGATCTGCTGAATTTCAGGTCATTGGTGTTCTAGCAGTTCATATAGCTTGTTTAATTTTTCATTTTGTTCTGCTGCACTTTGTTTAATTTCCATCCTAAGACCTAGAAGGGCTCCATACATAATTCCTTTGTATCCTACCTTCAGTAATTTCAGGAAGCCTCCTTCATCTAGGATGTTTTTTGATTATTTTTGGAGTTTTCCAGAACCATGGCAGCTACTTCTTTAAATGGTTAGAAGTTGGTTGTTGTCTTTGCACTATCAGAAAGCTATTCAACTTCTCTGGTGTCACACCTGCAGAAGCTATGGCATAGCTTTAAGAAGTAAGTACTGGCACTGCTAGACTTGGCTGCCAGTCACCACTGCATTCTCTGGGTACAGCTGTCCTAAGTACACCCTCTCTGGTGAGAGAGACGCTGTCCAGCCCAGAGGTGCTGCTCAACTTGGCAGCTGGCCCCAGCTGGACCCTCAGGGGTGACAGGCCCCGCCTCCTAGCTGACAAAGATGGTGATCTACTTGTGCCAACTCTCCAGAGTCACATCAGGAGACACTGTGGCATAGCTCAGAGAAGGGAGGAGGGAAGGGCACTGCCACACTGGAGGGCCAGCCACACTGTGTTTTCTAGATGTCATTGTCCTAGAAACTGCTTCTCTGCTAAGAGTGGCAGCCAGTAGCAGCCACACCCTCAGGGGTGGCAGTCCCTGCCTCCTGGCTGACAAAGAGGGCAACCTACTTTTGGAGTCTCTTGGGGGCCACATCAGCACATGCTGTGGTGTGGCTCAGTAAAAGGAGGAGAAAATGGCATCACCACACTTGGCCACCAACCACTACTGTGTTCTCTGGATGTAGTTGTCTTGAAAACAGATTTTCTGCTGAGGAGACACTATTCAGCAAGAGCCAGTACCAACCAGACCTTCAGGGGTGGCAGGCCCCACCTCCTAGCTGATAAAGATGGCAGCCTGCTTATGGAGTCTCTCAAGGACTGTAACAGCAGATGCAGTTTTGTGGCTCAGTGGAGGAAGGGGGACATGGTGATGCCACACTTGGCCACCAGCCACCACTATATTCTCTAGGTGTGATCATGTCAAAAAAACAGCTTTTCTGCTGAGAGAAGCAGTGTCCAGTTAGGCTCTGTTGCTCAGCATGACAGCCAGCCCCAGCCAGGCCCTCAGGCATGAATGACTCTGCCTCTTGGCTGACTAAGATGGCATCCTACCTGTGCTGCCTCTCCTGCAATACACCAGCAGAATCTGTGGCACAGCTCAGAAAAAGGGGGGAGGGCACTGATACCCTCAGCCACCAGCCGCTGCTGGGTTTTCTAGATGTGACTGTCTTAAGTATAGCCTTTCTGCTGTGAGAGATGCTGTCTACTTAGTCACTGCAGCTCAGTATGGCAGCCAGGCTCTTCGGCATAGCAGCCCCAGTCCCAGTCTCTTGGTTAACAAAGGTGGCATCCATACATGTAAACCTCTCAGCCACTGCACCAGTAGAAGCAGGACCCTTTGCACTGCCATCTTGCCTCTGACAAAGGTAGTTTTTCCCTTCATATCATGTAGTATTATCTCACAACCCTCCACCTGATCTTGGGGCTCCCAGAATGTCCACTCTGCTCTGCTCAGTTATTTTTCTAGGTCTTGGTTCTCAGAAGGAATCGTGGAGACAAGTGACTAGTCTGCCATCTTGGCCCCGCATCTCAATGACACACTGTTAAACTGCTAACGGGTCAAGGAAGAAATTACAAATTTCTTAAAGTAAAATGAAAATGAAAGAACAACATACCAAAACTTACAGGACACAGCAAAGGCAATACTCAGAGGAAAACATATACTGATAAGTGTATAACTAAAAAGAGAAGAAAGATCTTAAATTAACAACCTAACATGATAATTCCAGGAACTAGAAAGAAAAGAGCAACCTAAGAATAAGCTTACCATAAGAAAGGAAATAACAAGGATCAGAGCAGAAATAAATAAAAATAAAATTGAAAACAGAAGAACAGTAGAGAGAATCAGTAGAACTAGAAGTAGGTTTTTTGAGAAGATAAATAAAATTGAGAAACCTGTAGTTAGACTGTACCACTAGGGTTGCTATGAGTTGGACCCGACTCTACAGCAGTAGGTTTAGTTAGGCTGAAGGTGCCCTGTGGCTCAGTGTTTAAACCGTTCAACTGCTAACCAAGAGGTTGGTTAGTTGCTATGATGTGATGGGGTAACTATGTTTTACATGTTGCAAGGATGTGATTTTGATGGGACCAAAGGGTAGAATGTCATGGATTGAATTGTGTGCCCCTGAAAATGTGTGTAGCAATTTGGCTGTGCCGTGATTTCCAGTATTGTGTGATTATCCTCTATTTCGTGATTTTACTATGTTGTAAATTCTTATCTCTGCCTGCCATTAATAGGATAAGACTGAATTATATTCAAGAGGATTAGAGTGGGGCTATAACAGTCTTAGGAAGGGAGTTTCCCTGCAGTTTGGTTTGCACCACCTTATATCCTACAAGAGATGAAAGGAAAGCGAAGCAAGCAAAGAGTTGGGAACCTCATATTAAGAAGGTAGTGCAGGAGGAGGATGAATCCATTAGAAGCGAGGGTCCTGTGCTGGGATGCTCTCAGACTAAGGAAATATTGATTCATCACAAAGATCTCTGTCCAGAGTCAACAGAGACAGAAATCCTCCCCCTGAAGCTGACGTCTTAGGTTTGGACTTATAGCCTGCTGGACTGTGAGAGAATAAATTTTTCTTTGTTAAAACCATCCACTTGTGGTGTTTCTGTTACAGCAGCACTAGATGACTGATACATGCTCTTTTCAGAGCTATTTTTATGTGATCAGTTTGACAAGAGCAAGTCGAAAGATTAGGTAAGAATCTTAGGGATCAGTGCTCCCCAAAATGTTATATTAATGTGGGGGAAAAACTCAGAAAAGGAGGATGAGAATGGTTGCACAACTGGAAGAATGTAATTAGTGTTACTATATCATACATGTAGAAACTGTTGAGTTTGTATTTGTTTTGCTGTGTATAGTCTCAACAACAGCAAAATGAATAAAGTTTAGGAAAAAATTAGTAACTGGAGACATACATGTACACAATTTAATTTTTCATGTTTTATTTTTCATGTTTTGTTTAAATGTGGCATTAAAAAATAGCAATTTGCTCTGAAAGAGATACTAACCATTTAAAGAAGGAAAAAGTGAGTTTCTAGTAGACGATCAGTTTTTTTTGAGGGGAGTGAGAAGGGTAGGTTTTGCTTAAGGTGAAGATTTACAGCTCAAATTAATTTCTCATTCAAAAATTTGCACACATATTGTTTTGTAACATTGGTTGCGATCCCACAGTACATTTTCCCTTTCCACCTTGATTCTGTGTCCGTTCATCCAGTTCATGTCCCTTCCTGCCTTCTCATCCTGCATTTCACAGGATGAGAATGTATTTGGTCTGATATATTTGATTGAACTAGGAAAATCATGTGCCTCACATGTATTATTTTTGTTTTATAGGCCTGTCTAATCTTTACGTAAAGAGTGGGCTTTGGAAATGGTTTCAACTCTGGATTAATGGAGCATCTAGGAGCCATAGTTTTGGGAATTCTTTCAGTCTCTATCAGACTAGTAATTCTGATCTTTTTATATGAATTTGAGTTCTGTTCTACAGTTTTCTCCTGCTCTATCTGGGACTTCCTGTTGAGCTCCCTGTCAGGGCAGTTATTGGTGGTAGACAGATCGGTGTTTTGAAGCCTCTAGTGTTTCATGTATAACACCCATGAGGGGGTTTCTTTAGACTCTAACAAACCAGCAATCGGTGTCACGAGACTGTCTTGTAAAGCCACATTATGTCTTTCATGAGCCCTAGCCACTCTTTCCTTTGGAGACTCTTCCTCCATAAAAATAAAAAACAGTCAGAATCATACAGTACATTTGCATTGGTATAAAAGCAAATACTATTATATAGCCAAATCTTTTCTCTGAACTAAAAGTTTGTTTTTTGTTTTGGGTTTTTTTTCCATTTTGAAAGAAATTAAAGCATTTCTGTGGGCTCCTACAGGCATTTTTGGCATTATGCATTGTGCCCGTTGGAAAAGTCAGACCTGCAGTCATAGACCACACATAGCATCAGTCTGCTCAGGGTAGTTAACACAACTCGCCATCTAGGGCACATTAGGTATTTTTCATTCCTGGAGTAGTCCTGTGACCAAGCCTGAAGTAGTCCACAACTCTATCCAGAAGCTTTACCATTTGGCCTCTGAAAACAGGACACTCACATGATATGGGTACAGGAGTCCTATAGCTTGAAAGCTTTATGTTCTACAAGTACCAACTTCTTTATAACACCTTTATAGATGTAGTCTTCAGGGTTCCTACAAGGAGTATGTGCAGTTATGTAAGACACCATTGCACTAAGGGAAGCCCAGGGCTCAGCTTCCAGTCAAGTATTTTTAGTTGTCCTAATTGGAAGAACCCTGATGGTGCAGTGCTTAAAGTGCTCAGCTGCTAACTGAAAGGTCAGTGGTTCTAACCACCAGCCACTCTGCAAAAGAAAGATGTGGCCTTTGGCTTTCTTAAAGATTACAGCCTTGGAACCCCTGTGGAGGCAGTTCTGCTCTGTCCTATGGGTTGGAATCAAGTCAAAGACAACAGGTTTTGATCTGATACAATTTACCAAGCAGGGGTCATTTTTATCATAAGTCATCTTGCCTGACTATACATTTTAACATTCTTCACTTATCAGGTTTCCAGGGAAACAGCTAGAAAGTTAACCAGAGGTCAAATTCTTAGGCAGAAGGCAAGAAGGATTGTTAATCCTTCATGCACAAAATGAACAACCTGTAACTTGCCAGGTGTTAAGGATATAATTATATTAATGTTTCAATCCAAACCTAGGAGTATGTGTATGACAGAAATAATGTTATGTGTTCGCCAAACTCCACTTCCTTCCCCTGCTGGACACATAGTCAAGACCCCATTTTTCAAATTCTCTTGCAGGTAGCCGTGGGTTTGTAGTTGTAGAAAGGAACCATGGGGAGAAGTCATAGACAAGACTTTCAGCCCTGGCCCATAAAACTGTGCTAGCTGTCTTCCATCTACTCTCTCCTTTGTCTGCTAACGAGATGCAGAGGAGTCACTGTAGTGTTCACTGGCCCTAGAGAAGGGAGGAGCCCCTGGAGAGCTGGAACCTGGGTCTCTGAGTAAGTGGGGAGCACAGCCCCCCAGTTGTAACCTACAGTGAATATGGTAGAAAGAAGAAATAAATGACCAACATCCAAAGGAAATAATTAATTTGAGTGGGGGATTTTACTTCTTTCTCATGGTGTCATTATGAATTGGAATCTATTCCATTGCAGTGGGTTTTTCTCCCCTCAACGAGGGCTAATGGGCAAAGAATGATTGATTAGGAAACTAAAATCACTAGGTTATCTCTTAATGTCAAAGCAAATCACACAACTAACTTCTCATTGGCCCTTTTGAGCATGTGAGAAAAACTCTGAGCAGGGCACTAGAGAGTAGACATCTCTGTCTCCCTTATCACAAACTTCCAAATGCTCATTTACTGAGAAGCGGATAGCAAGTGAGCTGAGCACTTCTGGCTGAATTCCATGATTATCAGAGGGCTCTCATCTAAGAAGCCACTGCCAAAGCTGTTTCATTCCAATCAGATTTTAGTGACATGATTTGGGGCACAAAACAATCCAAACTAAGTAGATGAAAGGAGTGAGCCAAGGTTTCCCATCATTAAAACTCTAATTAGAAAAATTAAGAAATGCATTTGCTGGGAAGTCATGAGACAAATGCTGCTTTGTAACTAAAAAAAAACTTGCCCAAATACTGCAGTGCTTTTTCAATGTACAATGCTATTTGGTGGGGCTAGGCTTCTGACTCATAGCAACCCTGTAGGACAAAGTAGAACTTCCTCACAGGGTTTTCAAGAAGTCAACAATGGATTTGAACTGCTGACCTTTTGGTTAGTAGTCTAGCCCTTAACCACTGCACTACTAGGGATCCAGGTGTTAACACTTACCCACTTTAACAATTCCCAAAAACCCATTGCTGTATTTAGAAACTTTTGTTCTATACAATGTAGAAAACCTATCAACGTCTCTTTAAAATGATACACTTTTTGCAAATACCACACCTACATAAATAATGCACCCATACAAATAATGCACAGCGTAGCGCACTTACAAAAATAGCATAGGGATGGGTTGCAAGGCCAAAAATATGCAACACACATGGTATCTGTGTAAATATATGTTACTTACATAAGAATATTTTTGGTTACAAGTGAAAATAGAAAAAGGCAAAAATTGCAAACTGGCTTAATCATAAAAAGGTGGGTTATTGGATCAGATGACTTAGAAATCCAGAGAAAATGAAACTTGAAGTGGTGAGGGCCGTTGCTGGGGTGATACTGGTAGAAGTGAGTGGGCTTTGGAGGTGAGAGGCAATAGCTTCATCCCCAGCACATCTCTGTTGGTGTTGTTAGGTGCTGTTCGGTCAGTTTTTGACTCACAATGATGCCATGTGATCGAATAGAGCTGCCTATAGGGCTTTTTAGGCTGTGATCTTTATGGGAGCCACTCTCCAGGTCTTTCTCCCTTGAAGTCCCTGGTGAGTTCAAACCACTAATCTTTTAGCCAGCAGCCAAGCACTTAACCTTTGCACCACCAAGATTCCTTACACCTCTGCATAGAAAATAATAATTCAAAGCTGTTGTTATGTGGAAAAATGATCAAAGAGAATGCAGCCCAAAACATAAGAAATGAAAATTACAGGGCTATGTCAGACAATTCATGAAACATTATTTTTTCTGGATTATATGGTATGTGTATTATCTGTTACTTTCTATATTTAAAATTGTGTTTTCTTTCTCTCATTCTAAATAATTTAGGGGGCAGGACTTGGGTGCCATTGAGTTGGTTCCAACTCAAAGCAAACCTATGAACAACAGAACCAAACAGTCCCATGCCATCCTCACAGTCACTATTATGTTTGAGCCCATTGCTCAAGACACTGAAGTCTTCCTCTTTTTCACTGATCTTCTACTTTACCAAGCATGGTGTCTGTCTGAGTCATATAATGTTGCGGTAACAGAAATAGCCAGTGATGTAACAAGTGGTTGGCTTTAACGAAAAGGAATTTATTCTCTCATACTCTTGTAGGCTACAAGTCCAAGGAAAACCTTTCTCTCTCTTTCAGCTCAGGAAGGAAGTTCATGTAATACATCAGTCTTCCCTTGGTTTGAGAGCATCTCAATGGAGGAAACTCAGGTCCAAAGGGGAGATATAAATTCAACCCATGATAATGTCCTTCTCCAGGAACGGTCCTTCCTGATAACATACCCAAATTACATTAGATGAAGTTGCACCATCCTTGCCTCTAAGAAGCATTCTGACTGAAGTTCTTCCAAGAACTATCTGTTCATTCTTCTGGCAGTCCATGGTATGTTCAGTATTCTTCTCTAACACCACAGTTCAAAGGCATCAGTTCTTCTGTCTTCCTTATTCACTGTCCAGCTGTCACATGCATATAATGTGATTGAAAATACCAGGGCTTGGGTCAGGCATACCTGAGTCTTCAGGGTGACAGCTTTACTTTTTAACACTTTAAAGACCTCTTTTGCAGCGTATTTTCCCAATGCAATATGTCTTTTGATTTCTTGACTGCTGCTTCCATGGGCATTGATTGTGGAGCCAAGTAAAATGAAATCTTTCACAACCTCAGTCTTTTCTCCATTTGTCATGATGTCCCTTACTGGTCCAGATGTGAGGGTTTTTGTTTTTTGATGTTGAGGTACAACCCATACTGAAGGTTGTGGTCTTTGATGTTCATCAGTGTTTCAAATCCTCTTCCTTTTTTAGCAAGCAAGGTTGTGTCATCTGTATAACATAGGTGGCAGGAATATAACATTGGAGGCAGGAGTCTGCCTCCAATCCTGAGTCCTCATTCTTCTCTGTATAGTCCAGCTTCTCAAATTATTTGCTTGACATACAGATTGAAAAGGTTTGGTAAAAGGATACTACTCTTACACACATCTTTATTCTCAAAAGAATTTACTCAGTCAGAAAAAGAGTATGTGGACTTCAGAGACCATTCCATCACTATTTCTTTCTTTGTTCTTTAATTTAAAATAATGTTCTCTGCATTCTTTTATGATTTACAAGTGTATATATATATTAATTTTGAAAAGTATCAAAAAAGAAGAAAATAAATGCTCCTTACCCTCCCTAAAATATTGAATGATATCAGTAACATCAAAGGAGATCATTCAGAAGGAGCTGCAGCAGTATATTGACAGGAAACTACCAGAAATTCAAGCCAGATTCAGAAGAGGACATGGAATTAGGGCTGTCAATCCTGATGTTACATGGATCTTGGCTAAAAGCAAAGAATACTGGCAAGATGTTTACCTGTGTTTTATTGACTTGCAAAGACATTCACTTGTGTGGAACATAACAAATTATGGATGACATTGCAGAGAATGAGAATTCCAGAACACTCAATAGTGCTCATGCAGAACCTATACTTAGACCAAGAGGCAGCTATTCAAACAGAACAAGGGGATGCTGTGTGGTTTAAAGTCAAGAAAGATGTGCTTCAGAGTTGTATCCTTTCAGCATACTTAGTCTGCATGCTGAGCAAATAATCTGAGAAGCTGGACTGTATGAAGAATGAAGCATCAGAATTAGAGGAAGACTTGTTAAATGTATGCATTATGCAGATGGCACAACCTTGCTTGCTGAAAGTGAAGAGGCCTGGAAATACCTGTTGATGAAAATCAAAGACTACATACAGCCTTAAGTGTGGCGTATAACTCAACACGAAGGAAACAGAAATGCTCACAACTGGACCAATAAGCTGCATCATAATAAAGGAAGAAAATATTGAAATTGCCAAGGATTTCATTTTACTTGTGTTCTTAATCAGTGCACATAGAAGCAACAGTTAAGAAATCAAACGACATATTGCACTGGGCAAATCTTCCCAGTGAATTCTTCAAAGTGTTCAAAAGTACAAATATGAGTTGAGGAGCAAAGTGAGTCTGACGTAAGCCGGGGTACTTCAGTTGCCTCACGCACATGGGATAGCTGGACATTGACTAAGGAAGACCAAAGAAAAATTGATAACTTTGAATTATGGTACTGGCAAAGACTATTGAGTAAGCACAGACTCTCAGAAGAACAAATGAATCTGTCTCGGAAGTAAAGTCAAGAGGCTGTTTAAAAGCGAAGATGATGAGATTTCATTGCAAGTACTTTGGATATGTTGTTAGGGCAGAGCAGTCCCTGGAGAAGGGCATCACACCTGGTAAAGTGGAGGGTCACTGCCAAAGAGGAAGATCCTCAACCAGATGGATTGACGTAGTGGCTGCGACGATGCACTGGGGTGTAATAACAATGGTGAGGTGGCCCAGGACCAGACAGTGTTTGTTCTGTTGTACACAGGGTGATGGTGAGTGGGGACTGACTTGACAGCAGCTAACAACAACCCTGCCCCCCCAAAACTAGAAATACCCTGATTGACATTTGGGTGTACTTTATTCCAATCTCTTTTTAATTCATATGTCACTTACTAATATTTAGCAAGTAAAATGTGGTCCTCCTTGCTGTTTGTAGCAGTGTCTCAAACCAATCCTAAAGAAAAAAAGTGCAACTTCATCTTGATTACTTTGGATATGTCGTTAGGAAAACCCACTTGCTGGAAAACATCATCATGCTTAGTAAAGTAGAGGTCATCGGAAATAAAGGAAGCCCTCTGGGATGGACTGACACGACAGCCACAACAGTGGACTCCAACATACCTGTGATCACCGTGGTGGCGCAGGACCAGGCAGTGTCTCCTGCTATACGTAAGGTCCTTCAGAGTGGGCTTGGACTTGACGGCAACTAGCAGCAACAAGAAAAAGCCTGCAGTGAACAGTTTCCTCTCAGTTCCCCCTTGACTTGACCCCGCTGCATAGTCACTGCTGATGGTGAAGGTAGGTTCTGTGTATCACTCCAGAGTTTATATTTCTGTATGTCAGCAAGTACAAGCAATCATATTCTCCCTGGCACTTTTTACATAAATGCCAGCCCATTCTAAACACGATCCCTCACCATGCTTCTTTCACATGCACAGAGCTTCTCTTGTGGCTTTCCTCTCTTTCTTTTGTATGAATATGACACCCCATTTAGTTATAATTTCCTTTGATAAGGTCCCTTGGGTGGCCCCAGCAGTTCATGCTCAACTGCTTACCTTCAAGAACCCTGGTGAAACAGTGGTTAAAATCTTATCTGCTAACCAAAAGGTTGGCAGTTTGAATCTATGAGACAATCATTGGAAACCCTGTGGAGCAGTTCTGCTCTGTCCTGTAAGGTTGCTATTAGTCGGAATCAGCTCAACAGCAACAATTTTTCTGGTCTACAAGTTGGCATTTTGAACCCATCTAGCAAAGTCATGGAAGAAAAACCTGCTGAGCAGCTTCCCTAAAAACTGCAACCAGGGAAGCCCTATACAGCAGTCTACTCTGTAACACATGGGGTCACCATGAGTTGGCGTTAACTCCATAACAGGTTTGGGGTTGATTTGGGGGGGCGGTGTTTGTTAATTGGTTGTTTTCAGTCTTTCATGATTACAAACAATAAACAATCTTTTGTGGATCTCATTTGCATATCGGAGCATATCTTCAGAACAGAGTCCCAGAAATAGAATTCTTAGGTCAAATGTACTTGCAATTGTAATACATATTTCCAGATTTCTGTCTACATTGATTGTAATAGTTCACAACCCTACAAGCAATGCATAACAGTGCCTGTTTTCCCCACCTCATCAAAAGGATATGTTTCTAACATTTGGATTTTTGCCAGTCTGATAAGTTTTAAAAAATCTGCCTTGGTATAGCTTTAGTTTAAATTTCTTTTATTACAAGCAAGGTTAATCCTTAGCTTTAAATTAAAAAAAAAAAATTCCTGTCTTATCAGTGTTCTCTTTCAGTGCTTTACCTTTCTGGAGCATCTAGCCCTGAGATCTCGGGGCGTGCAGCAGTCTGTTTGACAAAGGAGCACAGAGGGGTGGGACCTTCAACTGAGCAGCCGCTAATTCTGAGTGCATCGTGTCCCTGAGAGATAGATGTACCAGCTACCTTCCAGCTGAACTATCACTGATGATTTCAGTGGCTTCTACCTGGTGTTTTCTAATATATTCTAAGTAAGGAAACTGGGACTGGAATGAAGGGAAAATAAGAAGAAATAACTAAGAAAAACAAATGAAAGGAGAGTTGAGGCCAGTGCACTTGCTATAGGTTGGTCACAGATTCAGCCAGTGCAAAGAGAGAAGCAAAGTTCAAGCCTGGTTATGTGTGAACCATGCTCTGTTAAAACCTGGCTTTTCTGGGACTGTAGTAAATCATAAGGAGCCTTGATGACTCAGTGGTTAAGCACTCAACTGCTAATGAAAAGGTCAGCGGTTCAAACTCACCAGCCTCTTGGAGTGAGGTGGAACATTCTGCTTCTCAGAAGGTTACAGCCTATGGGGCAGTTCTGCTCTGCAGCTGTGAGTGAGAATGGGCTTGACAGCAGTTGGTTCCGTTTTGGAGCTTTATGAAAAATCATAAGAGAATGCATTGATGGAAGCCATTCGTTTATTCTTTGCCCTTTACCCTCCAAACTCCGGCACCTTGTGGGACCAGAGCAGCAGAGGTAGCAAATAGGATTGAGAGGAAGGTGGTCCAGCTGATGGGAAAGGAAGACAGAGTAAGAAGCAGCAAGGTGAGAGAAGCACTGTCAGAAAGTGAAGTGGTGAAAAGGCTGCTGCCTGCAAACCTGACCTCGGTGTATGGGTTATTCAGGTCCCGAAGACAGAACGCATTTAGCACCGTTTATCAAATGTAGGAGTTACTGGAAACTAATATCACCCTAATGCTGGTGAAATTCTTGCAGCGCCACGTGGCCTGCTTTCTCTAAGCCCTGACCTCAGTCAGATTCCTTTTTGGCATCTTGACTTCTTTTTCTAGCCAAGTCATGCTAGGAGCTGATCTCTATGAGGAACTAGGGGTTGCTTTAGGCCAGAACAGGAGCCTGAGTGGCACAAGCAGTTTGCAATCAGCTGCTAATCTGAAGGCCGGCTGTCTGAACCTACCACCCAGCAGCTTCATGGAAGGGAGGTCTGGCGCACTGCTTTGTAAAGATTACAGTTAGGAAAACCCTAACTGTAGTTCTGTGCAGTTTTGTGCTGTAACCCATGCAATCACCACGAGTCAGAATCACCTCACAGGCAACAGGTTTGGTTTGGCTTTTAGACTTGAATGGTGATAAACCCTCTGCCATCACTTCAGTTCCAACTCATAGTGACCCTATGGGACAGAGCAGAACTGCCTCATAGAGTTTCCAAGGAGCACCTGGCAGGTTTGAACTGCTCACCTTTTCATCAGCAGACATAGCACTACATCCCCAGGGATTCCTTGGGTAGTGATAACCGCGTTATAAGGAAATACTGGAGCTCCTAGTGGAGGGGCACTTACTTCTAAGGATGTTTAGGAGAAATTAGAGACTATCCTTGTGTGCATATTAAAAACAATCCCTTGCTTTTCGGTATACTTCATGCATAAAATTGTCACTTTAAATCTACATTGAAAAATTAGCCATGACATGATAACATCTCTGGTAAATGATATTTGCTTTTAGGACGGAGTGTGAAAAAGAAAATAGTGCTGGAGCATTGTGATTAAAAAGAAAAACACTGCTGTTATACTGTCTTTTATCAGAATCCAAGCATACTACTGTCCCTTCAGTTCCCTTTGCGACCCTGTAGGATAGAGCAGTATTGCCCCACTGGGTTGCTGAGGCTGTGATCTTCCCAGAGGCAGACCACCACATCTTTCTCCTGCAGAGTGGCTGGTGGGCTCTAACAGCCGACCTTTTAGTGAGCAGATGCTTAACCACTGTGTCACCAAACCAAAAAAAAAAATTGCTTTCGAGTCAATTTCAACTCATAGCGACCTTATAGGACACAGTAAAACAGCCCCATAGGGTTTCCAAGGAGCAGCTAGTGAATTGGAACTGCCAATTTTTTCATTAGCAGTGAATGATTAGCCACTGCACCCCAGGGTTTCTTCTGCTGTCTGTTACGCACACAGGAAATCACAGGCATTGCTCAGTATTAAAATAAGCTTGTTTTGCTTCCTTTGATGCAGGTAAAGCTATTCTCTCTGTAGATAAACCAACAGCTTGTTTCTTACTTACAACATACTGTTTTGTCTTTCCAGGCCTCCTATAAGCCATTGCTGAAGCAGGTTGTGGAGGAAATATTCAACCCTGAGAGGCCAGATCCCGTTGATATTGAACACATGTCTTCAGGCCTCACTGATCTCCTGAAAACTGGATTTAGCATGTTCATGAAGGTAAAGTAACCATGCCAAGGTAATCCTGAGCCCATGTCTCTCTGCTGGGCGTGAAAATGTTGGCGCTAACACAACCCCGGCAAGTGCTATACCGGTAACATTCAATATTGTGGTGCCTCTAAAATCAGGCCTGATCTTTCCTTAACCCTTGGCATAAGCAGCCCCTGCCTTTCCAGTCTCATAAGCATCTTGTCTGTTTGTTTGTACAGTCTCTCAGCAGTCTCATACCACTTCTTCTAACCTTAAACACTATGATCACTTATGATCAATATGTACAGCATAGGGCAGAGGACACAGCCCTTCAGGATGGCCCTGCTGAAAACTTTGCTCTTCCTGGCCCACACTTGCACTTCACATGCACCCCTATACGAGTCACAGGTCTTAGTGACACCCTTTGCTCTTAATTCTGTAGCTTATTATGCAGGATAATAAGTGACTCTGATCTGTTATATGACTAGCACCCCCAAGACCTATTTCAAAATGAGTTTTATTTGGGCCCAGCTAAGTCCTAGGTGACAAGAACTAGAATTTCTCTGGATAACTTAAGGGGCAGGCCCACATACTGAACAGACCTTGAAGTGAGGATGAAACAAGAAAAAAGTACACTAATATGATCTATTTTTAACCCACTGTCCAGTTTCTAAATTTAAAAATTTTAAATCTAAACAAGATTGCAGGCTGTCCACCCCATCTCTGTCAGAATTTTACTTGTAATAACTTTTAGAAATAACAAAATGCTTTACCAGCTTCAAAGCATCTTTGAAAGCGTGGAATTAATCTACATAGAAGATCTGGCCTTTCAGAGTTCAATAAATGCATGTTCCAGGAAGACTGGTCCCCTCCAAGAGCCAGTGGACAGAAGCCAGACAATCACACTTGCAACCAAGCAGTAAAGCAGCTGGAGCTCATGTGCTAGTCTCCTTTTTCCTGGTCCCAATTATTGTCAGCATGTGGTGCAACGAACGGCTGGTGCATTTCCCCTCTGTTTTCTTTGTTGTTGTTGTTGTTAGTAAAGCAACATGGTCAACTTCTCAAAAGTGCTCAGGGCCTCCTGTGTTTAGTGTAGGTAAGCCCCAGGGTTGTCCAGCAGCTGCTTCCTAAGTACCCCTTCACAAGCTCACCTGGGCCTCAGGGTAGTCATGGTGTGGGACCATCGCCGCTTGAGCACCCTCGTCCTTCATTCCCTAGCTTGGACTTACACCTGAGGAGAGACGAGAGTGACAAGTGTGGACTTCCAGCTCTAATCCATAAGGCGTAAGGTCTGAGGAAGACCCAGTTGCCCACACGTCCTTGACTGCTGCTTTGGCCAAGGGAGCAAGTGGTGGGTCCCAGCTGCCTACACATGGCTCACCACACTGACCAGTCACTGGAAAAGGACTTCATATTAGGTAAAGGAAAAGGCTGGCCAAAATGAGAGCAGCTCTCAGTGGGATGGACTGACACAGTGACCACGACAGTGGGCTGACGCATACTGACAATCATAAAGATGGCGCAGGACCTAGCCGCATTTCGCTGTTATATGTAAGGTCTCCAGGAGAGGAAGCCAGGGTAATGAACCGCCGCAGCAAAGCAGTGTAGGCAGAGGAGGCTCTGACACGGCTGTTTGTGCAAAAAAACTCCACAGAAAGAACTGATTCTCAGTTTTGTGACCAAATATGTTCCGGGAAACGCAGGGTTAATCAACATTCCATTGCTTCTTCGCCGGACTTCACGGTACCTTTGGTTCACTAAGACCTTTGCAACAACTCTCCCAGAGGCCGATGTACTAGAAAGTGGCACTGTGGGAGGGCGACCAGTTGCATCTTCTTCACAGTTTTCAAGCGTGAGACATCACATTTTAATTAAATTACCCTTCTAAACTCTGTGGGGAGATTTTTCCACGTCTCCCTGCCATCAGAAGCGTCCTTCTCCTGAAGGGAGCCTTACGTCAGAACGCTGGGCCCGTCCTGGGCAGCCCCGGGCTGCTGGGCTTCCCTGGCCTCACAGCTCCGGAGTGAGGCTCCTGGAGAAACGAATGCGCCTGCGCTCAGCTTGAGACTCGTCCCAGAGGGAGGTTTTCAAGGACAGTCATGCGTCACTAAGGGCCATGATATGTTACGTGATTTGGACGTCGAGCAGACTATCTAAGGGTTCAACAAATTCTTCTGCTGACTCCACAGTAGCCCTCCCGGACTCACCACTGAGTTGCACATTATGCAGCAAAAAATGTTTGAATACTTGAATCACCCAGAGCTATAGAAAATCTGTCATCATAGTCTGGTCCTGCTTTTTCTTTATTATCTAGAACAAGTTTTGTGCCTTGTCAGCATGCTGAGGGTGTTTCGCTTCTGTGCTTGCTCCTTAGCCCCCGTCACTAGCAGTTTCTCCATATCGGGCACACATAGGTCCCTCTCGCGTTTTCGTTAGCCTTGTAGCTTTCAGTGGGCTGATCCTTTAACAGCTTGGAGAACTTTCTTCTTTGTTTCTGAGGTTCCATCCACCCACTGCGTCTTGTTCTCCAGTCAGGATTTCTGAACTCTGTTATAACCTTATGGGACTGCAGAGACACATGCAGTCAGCTGGATGTTGCCCAAAGGAGCAATTTGTTGGGCATGACCATAATGGGTGTAAGAAGAAGGAATTTGTGTTCCCCCAGCAGCTGCCAGGGTCTGTCCCTCATCCCTCAGCTGCTGGAGCCTCTGCTCTCAGTTGTCTGCAGGCCTCTCATCTGTCTGCAGAGGGCTGGGGGCGTCACCATGGGCCAGCTACATCCTACCACCCAAGGGACAGTCATTTTGTTTGATTTCTAAATGGACTTCACTAGCTGGCTCTTCCCGCCATTCCACAGAGTTCAGCAAGGAAAGTCAGCTCTGGTCATGTGTTCGGGGTCTAAACAAAGCTGGGATAAGCTTAAAGAGGAATCAGCAGTGGGGATTCATTATACATTAAATTGTATCCCCCAAAATATGTGTTAAAATAGTAACCCTTGTACCTGTAAAGGTGACCCTGGCTGTACTAGGGGTTTTTTTGTGTTTGTGTTATGTTAATGACGTTGTACCAGTATAGGGTGAGTCTTAACGCGAATCACTTCTAAGTTATAAAGAGAGGCACAGACACAGATGCATACCGGAGGGAGGTGGACGCCACGGTACGCCAAAGAACCCAAGAAATCGCGGACAGAGCCCAGAGAGCAGGAGAGAAGCTCACAGCAGGACTCCAGACAGCCTAGAGTCTGATCTGGACTTTTAGTCTCCAGAACTGTGAAAGAATGAATTTCTGTTCTTTAAAGCTACCTACTTGTGGTATTTCTGTTAGGAAACTAAGACAAGGTTTGAGGGAAGGAACTTTAAAGCCATCAGGAGAGGGTATCTCACACTCTGCTTTATAGTGCGTGGAGAGAGGAGGATCCAAGGGGCAGATGGAGTCTAAGTGGTCACGGCCAGTTACTGTGTCCCCCTAGTTCTGTTTTCCATTGCCTCTCACTATTTCAAAGCTAGACAGCTGTACAAGCCAAGCCATTTCCATTCATTTCTGTAGTTAAATCCTCACAACGACCCAAGGAAAGAGAGTCTGTCATTAGCTCTGTTTAACTGCGAGGAAACCAAAGCCCAGAAAGGCCCAGCAATAGGTGTGAACTTTCAGAGGACTGGGGTTGGGCCTTACTCTCCTCTGTATTCTCAAGTATGTTTGAAAGAGCACACAGTCGGTGACACCAGGATTTGTCCCCATGTCAGCCTCATTCCAAAGCCCATGTTCTTTACCGTCGCACTGTTGAGCTCCAGGATGCTGCCAGGGATTTCCTTGGGAGTCAAATGTTCAAGTATCATGAACTCTGGCTTTCTTCGTGATTACTCATTGGCACTAACACAGCGTCCCCTTGCAGCATCTATACAGCTTCTCAGTAAAATCCAGGCCTGGGTCCTTGGGAATCTGCTTCCCAGCCTTCCCACTTAAAACCCACTAGTGCTGGGCCAGAAAGAAATAAAAAATGAGCCTGGTGAATAAAGGCGCACATGTAGGATCCTCCCCATGTTCAGAGTACTGTATACGGAGCGCTTCCTCCAGAAAAAATAGGAGAATCCTAGAGCTGGAAATGGAGCTGAGCTGCTACTCTGTCCTACTGTTTCTCTGGGCTCACAGATGGCCTCACAGATGATGCTGGTTCTGGGCCACCCGGAGGCAGTGTCTGCAGACTGTGCAGGCAGTGAGAGTCGGTGGAGAAGTGGTGAGAAATGGGCTGGAAAATAGAAAATATTCCCATGAGGGCAGTGGTGGTTCAGTGGTAGATGTCCTGCCTTCCGTTTAGGTGACTTGGGTTTGATTCTGGCCATGTGTCTTATGCCCAGCCACCAGCCATCTGCCAGTGGAGGCTTGCATGGGACTGTGATGCTGAACAGATTTCTGCAGAGCTTCCAACATAAGACACTAGAAGAAAGGCCTGGTAATCTGCTTCTGAAACTATGCTGATGAAAATTGTATGGGTCACAATTGTCCAGTCCACAACTGATGAAGAGGTGGTGCAGGACCAGGCAATGACGCATTCCATTGTCCTTGGGGTCACCTGGAGTCATGGCCAGCTCAGCAGCAGCTAACAAAAGATATCCCCATGTAATGTACTGTGTGTACCCTCACAAGGAGGTAACAGAACATAGGATTTTCCAGGTCCCATGAGTCTTCTTCAGGGCTCTATGCCTCTTTGACACGCTTCTGTTGCCATACTTGTGCACCGTTTTATAATGATACATATTAGATGTCTTTCTCCAGACTATAAGTCCCTGAGTAATGTAAATGTTTAAGTGTTTAACTACTAACCAAAATACTGGTAATTCAAACCTACCCAGAGGTACATCAGAAGAGAGGCCTGGCCTCTAAGTGATCACTGCCTGGAAAACCCTATGGAGCAATTCTGCTCTGTACACGTGGTTCTCCTCCCTCCCCCCCATGACTCAGAATTGACTGGATGGCAACTAGTTTGATTTGTGTGTGTGTGTCTAATTGCACAACCGTATGTGGTCAAGATATCAATTCAGTGTACTGTAATCATCATTTTTAATGGGAAAAATAGAATAAGCCAGAAGTTATTGCATTTAGGGACATGGAACAAAAGAACCAAGACACACATACATACATGTACAAATTAAATGCATTTCTTGCTCAAAGTCATATACACACACACACACACAAAAAAAAAAAAGTGTGAAAACTATAGCTGTGATAAACAGAGGGCTGAACCTAGGTCTCATTCCTTTCTGCATCCACATCACCTGACCTTGTATAGGCTTTCCATACAGTACTACCCCACAGACCAAGCCCATGGTCATCATGTCAGCCTCTGACTCCTGGTGGCCCTGTATAGTGCAGGGTGGAAATGCTCCACAGAGTTTCCTTGGCTGTAATGTTATTGGATGCAGATCATTAGGTCTTTCTTCCGCTGTGCCACGGGATAAGTTCATACTGCTGACCTTCAGGTTAGTAGTCCGGTGCCCGTTTTCCGTACCACCAGGGACTTACTATATACAATAGCCAAGGCCAAGTGCCGTCGAACTATATACAATAGGACTCACTAAATGGAGCCATGGTGGTATAGTGGCTGAGGGCTGGCTGCTAACTGAAAGGTTAGTGATTTGAGCCCGTCCAGTGGCTCCATGGGAGAAAAATCTTGGTGATCTTTTTCTATAATGATTACAGCTTAGGAACCCCTATGGGGCAGTTCTACCCTATCATATAGCATCATTGTGAGTTGCAATCAACTCTGCAGCACACAGCAACAGCAGGACTCACTAGAGCTTAGGAGGAAGTCACAGTGAACTGTTAGAGCTCTCGGTCACAAAGCAGAACATCTTCAGATCACTGGTGCCTCTTCCCAACTCTACTGCGCTTAAGTGAAAGTTTCATTTCAGCAAGTTCACAGGAGATGAAAAGTACCAGCCAGACCAGTCAACTGTAATGACCCTCAAAGGAGTCCCTGACCTTGCTTTCCAGCAGCTACTGAGCGAGGCAAGCTGGTCATTGTTTCATCATTACATAACAGCTAAGAGCAGGGTCTACCTGTTCCCAGCTCGCCTGCCAGGCACAGATGGAGCGGAACTCAGTGGTTGGGTAGAGATGGAAGCCTGCCTTGGCCCAGGGGCAGGTTAGCTAATAGGAAAGGTATGCTTACCATCTGATAAGGGATGTGAAATTGGTTACTAGAGCTTAGTAAGTAAGCCCATGCTTACCTTGCTTTCTGGGTCATCTGCCCTTTTCAAGGACTGCAAATGTGAAAAGAGGCTTTGATTCTGTAGAAAGGTGCTGTGGGCAAGGGAACGAGACAGATGCCACTCATACCTAGAAGGAGAGTCTTTGATGTGGTGAAAGAAATGTAAAATTGTTCACTACAGGGTAATACTAAGTAAGCGTCACGTGAGTAAACATGTGCTCACTTGTTTATTGAATAATTTGTTCCTAGACCTCGGGCACTTCATTTAATCTCTGTGGGCCTTAACTCCTCATCTGTAAATTGGGGATAATAGTACTTACTTCATCAGGCTACTGTGGGGATAAGTGAGTTCATGCATATGAAGAAGTACTTAGAGTTAATGAAACCAGATCAATGGGTCTGTGCCTAGCATGCAAGAAGCCAACTTCTCAGACAGTGGTTTTGGGAGGAAGAGTTTATTTCACAGGCCAGCAAGAGGAAACTCAGTATTGACCTCAGATTGAGTTCTCCGATCTACTCAAGCGATTACAATTTTATACTTACGCATATTCATTTAGGGGTGGAGGAAGGTGGTGTACAGAATCAGAAAGTTTTAGCTATTCATAGTTTCTATTGGTCATTTATTATGAGACGGGGCAAAGACTTGATGAAAGTGGTCAAGGGACCTTCACAGTAGGCTCGACTACTGCTGGTGACATACATCTGGTGATTTTAGTTCCTTGGCATGAGTCTTTGGGTTCCTTGACATGAGTTCTTTTGTGTTAATAAGTATGCGTAATGGCCCAGGATCATTTCTTGGTCAAGTCATCTTGTCCTGCGCACATCTGATCATTCTGAGCCAGTTAGATCTGAGCTCCTCTGGAGCTCGCTTGAAAACCTGCAAAACGCTTAGAGGAGGTGAGTGACATTGTGGGGGAGGTGCCTATAAGTGGCCTGGTAACTGGTAGAGTACTAATTAATTAGGTGTCCCACCCTCTAAGGTCCCCGAACATTAATGCATATGTGCCTGGCCTAGAGTAAATGCTATGTTGCATTTGCTGTTCTATTTTTAGGAGTTGTGTCCCCTGCCAGACTGTGACTCTTGAGAAAACTGCCACCTTGAGATCTTTAAATCCTTGCACATGGCAGTGCTCAGCATTTGGTGCATACAGTCTAACTGTCAGATGAACAAATGAATACATAAAAAGGAATCGACCCACTTGCCTCCCAACTAAGGAAGTCCGTGGCAAGCATTTCCTCTTTAGCTCTTGATTTGCTCTTGCCAGAGGCCTGGGTGCTGACTGCCCTTCTGTTGAGTTTGTGCAGAGGAAGCCACATTTATAGGCTGTGATGGATTTTCCAGACCTCCTCTTCCTTCTCCACTGTAGCTCAACCTTGTGACCTCCTCGCTTGGGGGTGGGGGTGGGGGGGACACATAGATTATCTCGCCTGAGGCAAGCTGTAGGGAGCCGGTGAAATTCTGTGCATGCACCGAAGAGGGGCCGGCAGGAGTAGACCTGGGCCCCTCAGAACACGGAGGGAAAGCCCAGAACTCCAGCCGCAGGTGCTGCTGGGAGCCTTTCAGAAGCTCAGTCCCTGTGGCGGGGACAGTGCCTGTTTGTTTGGGTGCCTCAAGCAGCACTGGTGCTGCAGAGAAATGGGGCGCAAGAGTGACTCCTGCAAAGCCGTCATATGTGTGTAAATGTGTACAGGCACTGAGTGGAAGTTCAGGAAAAAAACCTTTGCTTCTCTGAGGGTCCCAGTCAAACAGATACTCTTTGCAGTGCCCAGGGAACTCAAATCAATTGCATTTGCACTTCTAAGCCAAGGCGTCATTTACATCCCCATAGCATGGTGAAAACTGTATTCTTCACCATTGCTTTGCTATGTAAATCTGTGCTCTGAAATTACCACCTAGGAAGTAAGTGGTCTCCGACACGTTGACACTGAATTCGGCTGTCCAGAAGACTCTTTTATCTCCCCTACTGCTATTATGGATCACATGTAACAAAAACCCAAAACACCAGCCCTGTTGCCTTTGCACTGATTCCGACTCATGGGGACCCCATTTGTTACAGAATGGAACTGCTCTGTAAGCTTTTCTTGGCTGTAATCTTTACGGAAGCAACCTCCCGGCCTTTCTTCCAGGATCCCCACTAGGTGGATTCAAACCACCAACTTTGAGGTTAGTCCAAAAAAACCCCACTGCCAAGTCAATTCTCACTCGTAGCCACCATGTATGAGTTCCGTAGTAAGAGAAGAACTATCGGATAGGATTTCCAAGGCTGTAAATCTTTACAGAAGCAGGCTGCCACTTGTTTCTCCCATGGCACAGACAGTGGGTTTGAACTGCTGACCTTTCGGTTAACAGCGAAGTGCTTTAACCACTGTGCAACCAAGGCTCCTTAGTAGACAGGTACAAACTACATGTACCACCCAGAGACCTACCAAAAACACTGCCTTTAAATATTGTTGATTTGTGGGCTAGGCAGAACTCAGGAAAGAAATGTTCGCTTGCAACGTGGCCAGCTCACATGGTCAGCAAGTTGATGCAGACTCTCAGTGGTAGCTCAGCCAGGGCTGTGTGCTGGGGGCCTCATTTCCTCATTGTGTGAGTGTCTCCATGTGGTCCAAGTATCCTTCTAGTGTGGTGGCAGTGTTCCAAGGACAGGCATACTGGAAGAGAGAGTCAGGTAGAGGCCATACTGAAGGAAGCCTCAGAAGTCCAGTGGCATCACATCCATTGTAAATGTTTGGTTTAAGCAGCCACAAATGCCCACCCAGATTCAAGGGGAAGAGGCATATACTTCTCCTCTTGAGAGGAGTGTAACAGCATGTGGGCCAGGAAATAGTATTGTGGACATTTTTGGAAAATACCATCTGCATACCTAAATATATGTCTGGCTGTCCAGCCTGGCAAACGCAGAGTGTTCTGTTGAACCCTGTTTTCCCTCTGATCAACAGGACAGAAAATCTGCTCCTGCTCTTGACATCCATGGTGGTGTAAATGGTTACACACTTGCCTGTAGTCCCCCAAATTGGTGGTTGGAACCCACCCAGAGGCTCCTCAGGGGACAGGGCTGGCATTCTGCTTCCGGTCACCACCATGGCTCCAGTGGGCAACTAGCAATAACAGCTTGGCTTGGCTTCAAAATAAGTGTCCAGAAAGCCTTTGATAATGAAAAGCCTGCCCAGTGATTACTGATAATCTTTTTCATTTTTTTTTATTTTTAATTATGCTTTAGGTGAAAGTTCACAGAGCAAAGTGGTTGCACTGTAAAAAATTAATGCACAGATTAGTTTGTGACATTGACTGCCAACCCCACAATGTGTCAGCGCTCTCTCTTCTCCGTCGCCATTTCTGTTCATCCTGTTGTCAGGTCCTATCCCTCCCGTCTCTGCCCTGGGCGGGCATGCCCATTTAGTGTCATACATGTGACTGAACTCCGAAGCACGCCCCTCAGTCACTAGGACTGCTGTTTGTTTTATAGACCTGTCTAGTCTTTGGCTGAAGGTTGAACTTTGGGAGTCTTAAGTTCTGAGTTAAAAGGGTGCTTGAGGGCCATCCTCTCAGAGTTTCTCTAAACTACATCAAGCCAGTAAGTCTGGTCTTTGGTGATTGTTGTTTTAATTTGAATTTTATTCTAAATTCTTCTCCTACTCTGTCTGGGAATATAATCTAAAAAGAAAGAAAAACCTTCCTGGGTGATAAAAACCAGCTGGAGGGCTTTATCCTCCCAGACTTCTTCCCTTTGATCCCCGCAAGGTAAACTAGACCAACTGAGGAGAAGAGCAAGTGTGCCCACTGGATCATTCTTACAATTTGAAGAAAGTGTCTCAAGTTAACTTGATGTACTTCTCATCCAGAGGATAGACTTACGGTTAGCCACATGGCACTGTCAGCTTCTAAGGGTAGTGCCTTGGGGGTGGTCCATCGAACTTGCAAAAAACAACCCCGGTGGAACCTGACATCTTAAAATCACAGTCTTCTCTCCAAAATACTTGTGCGTGGAGCACCTTGAGCTCCTTAGAGGAAAAGCTTGATAGTGATCTAATAAATAAATCAAAACATACCTTACCCCCTCCCACTTCAGTGTTAACTTAATTTAAAACTAGCATGTCTAATAGGCAGCACTTTAAAGTGCATTTCTGGAATTTGTGGTTTGGATTTCAGTCCCCTGAAAATAATGTATTTTATATCTACTCCATGTGTTTGGACCCCAACTTGTTTTGACTAAAGGACATGATTTGTCAAGATGTTTTCTCTGCTGGAATTGCCATGAGGAGGCTGGATTTTATCTAATGAAACATCATGAAGTTTTTTTACTTTCTTTTGTGTGTGCTTCTAAAAAACTTTTTCTGTTGTTATTTGTTTCAAGTGCATGCTATCTCTTATGCCATGCTTAATTGACAAAAATAAAAGATTTATGAAGAAAACTCAAGACCCAAATTTTGCCTCTGGGCCCTTTAATATGTGTTGGTACAAGAGCTCCTTTGTCTTGAGAGCCAAGCCAAGTGCCCTCAAGTCTTAAGAGGCCACATGAAATTCCCACAAACAGAGATGGAACAAATGCTCAGGCAGGTCTTAAACAGTCAGTGACGGTAAGAGGATAGGGGTTGAAACTCTTTCAGCTGCAATTAAGATGCTAAGAAACTGAGCAGTGTTTACCAAGGAAAGAGGAAATCAGGAGGAGGACCCAAAGGGGTCTCAGGGACTCCAGTGCAGCAATGCAGGAGGTCTCAGGAACAACAGAAGTGAGAAATAGAAGGCTGCTAGGAAAGCAGTTCTTTGAGATTAACTCTTCCCTGAGGAGGGGTCCTGGCTGATGCAAACAATTAAGCACTCAACTAGTAACCAAGAGGCTAGTGGTTCAAATCTACCCAGAGATGCCTCAGGAGAAAAGCCTGACAATCTGCTTCTTAAAGATCACAGCCATTAAAACCCTGTGGAGCTGCATCCTACTCTGACCCACATGGGGTCACCAGGAGGTGGAATCGACTTGCTTGCAACTTGGTTTTTTTTCTACTATGTGGAAAATACCAACAACAGTACCCAGCATGTTATAGGTGCTTAGTAGATATTGGTTGACTAAATGACTGTATAGTTATGCCACAGTTTGGCGTTCTCTTTAAAAGCCCAGCTTCTACTGAACCTCGTCTACCTTAGGCCAATGCTCAGTTGCCAGGAAAGGGTCTCTAGTTGGCCCAGCCTGGGCAAGAGGGCCAGCCCTGAACCAGTCAATTGTGGTTGAGGTGCAGTGTCATCACACTGTGACAACGTGGCTGCCCAAAGCCCACCCCTATGGCCATGTGAACGAAGAGACTGTTGGCTCGTGGGTTAGACAGATGGCTGCAGAGGCAGCTATAGCGATGGTGAGGGATTCTGGGGAATGACGGACCAAAAACAATAAGCTTCGGGGGAAACTTAACTTCAGCATTGATTTCTTAGTCAGGATTCTCCAGAGAAACAGAAGCAGTAAGAAATATACACATGTTGATTGAGAGCTGAAGAGAGAGATTTGCTTCAGGGACTTAGCTCACACTACTGTGGCAGGCTAGTGGGGACTTGGCAAACACATAGGTCCAGAGAAGGGCTGGAGACTCCTGAAAGCTGGTGTCCCCGAACCTGTAAGTCTGATGACAAGAACAGTAAAGAGTAATGATGTTCTGGCAAAATGTCTTCTTATAGTCTAGAGGTGGAAAACACGCCAGCACACAAAACTCAAGTTTTGCTCTCATAGCCTTCTACTGACTGACCGAGGCTTGCCCATAGTGCAGAAGGCAGTCAGCTTTAGAGACCAAATGATTTAATTAATTGTAGTTATTCTATCACAACAACTGTTATTGTGTTATTAGATGCCATTGAGTCAATTTCAATTCATAGTGATACCATGTGACAGAGAACTGCCCCGTAGGGTTTTCTGAACTGTCATCTTTAGGGAAGCTGAATGCTTTCCATCAGCACTCACGTGCTTAACCACTATACTATACCGCTCCTTACAACAACTAGACTAGTGCTTTTCTAAACAACTGGGCACCAGAGCCTAGACACCCACTGCCATCGAGTCAGGTCTGACTCATAGTGACCCTAGAGTTGACACAAAATATTCACATTCACACTTTGGTGTATGAGAGCTGGAAATGAACTTGGATGTCTTTTGGTCCAGCTCCTCACTGTTCACATAAGAAAAAGGAGACTCAGGGAGATGAACTCTTTGCCTTGAACTATTATCCTTAATGGTATTTCTGACAAGAGGAAAATTCTCAGCATTTTGAATTTGTTTATTCAGTCAATACGAGCACTAGAATTCCTGTTCCTGACACTATTTATAACCATTGTTTGTATTTTCTTCTTTTTGATTCTGTTCCATCCTATAAAGTAGGGCTTTGATTTTTTTCTAACATTAGCAAAATATGGTTCATGAGTTCTAGTGATGGAACCATTAAACAAAAATTTGATTCTAAGTATCAAGGGATTATTTTGTGTGCTGGCCACTGCTGTGGGTCAAGGAGACACAGAAACAGACAAGAGAGCTTCCACTGCATAGTTGGCTTTGGTTAACCTGCAGTTTACTAGGAAGATGGACAAAAACTGGAAAAGTGTGGGGAGGAGGTCATTCATTCTCAGGGAGCCTGAGAAAGCTTCCCAGAGGAAGTGATTTCCTCCAATGAGTAGACATTAGGAACAAAAGAATGAAATGCCGGGGTGTATTCGGGGAATTGTGTGTATTCCCAGAGGGCTGTAATGAAGGCTGGCGTAGTAGAGAATGGAAGAATAGGGTGACCAAGAGAGAAGTAGAAGCTGGGTCACAAAGGGAGACCCTGGGTGGTATAAATGATTAATGCGTTCAGCTGCTAATCAAAAGGTTGGTGATTTCAGGACACCCAGAGGCACCTTGAAAGAAAGACCTGGTGATCTGTTTCCAAAAGAGTCAGGCATTGAAAACACAATGGAGCACAGATCTATTCTGACAAACACAGGGTTGCCATGAACTGGGATTGACTCAATGACAGCTGTTCTTTTGGAGATCACAAAGGTCTAAAGGCTTGAAATTTGACCAAAAGTAATGAGGTACCATTGATTTTTTTTTTTATAGGGTATGTACTCAGTTTGTACTTTGTGAAGATTACCCTGCAGCAATGAGAGAGAGGAAAACCAAGGGCCAGTCCGGCCTGAGGTTGAGAAGGGCAGTAGGATGCTCTGGGGGTGCTCATGGGACTGGGTGTGCGTGGGGTGTGGAGGCAAATGGGAGAAAGTTGTGGAGGATCTCTCACTTCTCGGGATGTCTGAATGCACACTGTTGACATTCCCTCTGGTTGGAAAGCAGGAATGGAGAGGAAGATAGCCTCCATTTTTAGAGTTGTTGTTTTCAGGGGCCTGTGCGACAGCTTTGAGCCTGGGCCAACAGTAACCATCTGGGGCCACTGGTGTGTGAAGACACTGGAGTATGGTCAGCGTAGGGTCACACAGAGATGGTGTTTGGGAGAAGAGCAGGGGCCACTGACCAGAGCAGTCAGAAACACAAGCATGTAGTAGAACATGTCAAGCAGAAGAGTCCTGCTGAGAGAGGCAAGGGAGAGAGAAACTGAAAGGGCTTTGAAAACGGCACAGGTGGAGGGAATTTTCAAGAAGGGGGAAGGCATCGCTGCTGCAGATGTGGTGGGGAAATCCAGCTGAGCAACCCAGCAGCTTTGGTGGAGTAGAAACCTCTGCAGCCTGCAATGAGCAGCTCCCATGAGAAGGGAGAACTGACCCCAGAAATTATATTTTAGTTAGTACGTACATTGTGTATTATAAGGTAGTAAGTGCTGGGGAAGAAGATAAAGCAGGGGTAGAGTAAGCATTACTTTATCCAGTTCGTAGCAGTGTCTTGCCCATGGTAGTTGTTCAGTAAGTATTTGTTGAATTAAGTACTGAAAAGCACAGTGCTGGACAGGAAGTAGAGTCCCTGGTCAGCACAAAGGGTTAAGTGCTTGACAACTAGCTGAAAAGTTGGCAGTTCAGACCTACCCAGAGGTGCCTCTGAAGACAGGCCTGGTGGTCTGCTCTCAAAAAGTCACAGCACTGGAAACCCCAAGGAGCACAGTTCCACTCTGTTTGTATCAGGTCATCATGAGTCAGAATCTACTCGACGGCAACTAACAACAAGAGACACTAAGGCACTCATTTTGCTGTTATTAATTCCCATTAGGAGAAAGACATTGCCAAGGTTCACCTTCAAAGCCACAATGAGTGTGTCCAGGGTTCAGTGTCCTTGACTGTCAAAGCTACTTTTGGCCTTTCTCCATTTTACAAGGCCCTGCCCATTTTTGGAGAAGAGAATTGTCATGGATTGACTTGTATCCCCTCAAAAATATGTGTAGTAATTTGGCTAAGCCAGGATTCCCTGTATTCTGTGATTGCCCTCCATCTTGTGATTTTCTGATGCTGTAAATCCTAATCTCTGCCTGTGGTTAACAAAGAGTGGATTATGTTAGAGAAGATTAGGGTGGAACTGTAAATCCCTTCATAAGATCACCTCCCTTCCCCACTGTAAAGGGAGTTGTTTCCCTGGAGTGTGGCTTGTACCATGCTTAATCCTTTTCATCCTATGGGAGATAAAAAGAGAGCGAAGCAAGCAGAAAGTTTGGGACCTCACACCATCAAGAAAGCAGAACCAGGAGTAGAGCACATCCTTCAGACCTGGAGTTCCTGTGCCAAGATGCTCCCTGAACAGAGACTGATGCAACACAATGACTTTTCTCTAGAGCTGACAAGGGGCAAGGACGTTCCCTGGAGTGGACGTCCTGCATTTGGACTTGTAACCTGCTGGACTGTGTAAGAATAAACTTTACTTTGGTAAAGCCATCCATCTTGTGGTATTTCTGTTAGAGCAGTACCAGCAGATTAAAACAGGGGTCCTGGCCCTGGCCTATTCTAGAGACAAGTGAGTCACAGGTGAAGGGAAGCTGAGAGGAGGCATCTTGGTAGAGAAAGAATCAGCAGCTAGAGGATTCCCAAACTGTTCCAAGAGCCCCAGGAAGCCAGAGCAGCAGAAGTCCTTCAGGACATCAGAAAGCTCCCTCAGGGTATCACTTCTGCAGAGAGGGTCTCAGCAGCGTTTGCTTCAAAGTCTGAATGAGAAATCGTGGCCAGAAACTGCCTTCCCTGACCACAACTGGTGTCTTCAAATTATAGCCAGGAAAGTACTCCAAAATGGAAGAAAAGCACCGACATTAACTTGCTTTCTTAATCTCTGTGTTGGCTATGGCGGCAGTGATAACTTAAATCTTTCATCTTCAAAGCGTGTTACAACATGAGCGGGGCTCAGCCATGTGTGGCTGATTAGAAGGAATGTGTTATTCTGATGGAAAAGACTATAAGAACTCCACTTTCTACTTCCCAATAGCATTCTGACTTGACGGGTGCTAAATGGAAAGTCTGGTATCAAAACATAAATCTAAACAAAAACCAAAAGAGCAAACACCACCATGCATTAATTGGACCCATTTACTTGTACCCAAACCAACATTCTCTCTACTCCTTAGCCGCAGGGTATTTTTCTTTGTTGTGTTGTTCATTTCTCTTTTTCCCTTTTCATCTTTCAGTACATCCTTCCAAGATTATTGCAACACGCTTCAGAGTTCAGACTGTCTTATGGGAAGCATATGTCCTTGCAAACATACTGTATCATGCTGAAATCCTGTAGCCAATCGTATTTCTGTTCCCGGATTAAGTGAGAACCAGCAATTGTTTGCAGGGCTAGAAGGAAACTCTGGGTTAGTTATTCAGCCAAGAAGAACCACACAGAAAGCAGAGTTTCTAAAAGATCTCTATGAAAAGAAGAGTATCTACAGCTAACCTGTGGCTTTGACTCACTCCTTCATTTATTTTATTCATGCAACACTTATTAAGAGTCTACCAGGGCTAAAGTAATATAGGATACTGTGGTGGGATGGGGGTTAAATGTTCAGTTCCTAACCAAAAGGTCTGTAGTTCGAATCCACCAAGTGCTCCTTGGAAACCCTATGGGGCAGCTCTACTACATCCTATGGGGTCTCTTTGAGTCAGAATCAACTCGACAGCAGCAGGTTGGTTTTTTTTTTTTGTTTGGTTACTACGTCAGTGATGAAAATGTCAAGATAAATAGGTCAGTCCCTACCCTTACAGTCTAGAGAGGGGACAGGGTGGCAGTTCAGTTTGACAAGGCTGAGACAGAAGTATCTGTCAGATTCAGGTCATGGGCAGGAGTAGAGGGCTGGTGAAAGAGAACTTCTCACAGGGGAGGATGCTTCTGAGACAAAGGAGGAGTGAGAGAGACTCTCTAGTGACACCGTGGTTAAGTAAGTGCTCAGCTGCTAACCAAGGTCAGCAGTTACAATCCACCAGCCTCTTTGTGGGATAAAGGTGTGGCAGTCTGTTCCTGAAAAGATTACACAGTTCTTCTCAGTCCTGTAAGGTCACTGTGAATTGGAATCTACCAAATGGAAATGGGTACACAAGTGTGTTTACTTCATGAAATGAATTGAGCTGTATACATAATAGATGTGCTTTTCAGTGCATATGTTATACTTCAATAAAACATTCAAGAAACAGTATAGTGCATAAGCAGGAGGGCTCCAGCAAATAATATGTGCAGTGGATGAAAATAGAGACCTACACCAAAGCCATGTTATAAAAGCCTTGCACACTGACTTCAGGGGCGTGAACTTTATCCTCTGAGCTGTGAGCATCTACAGGGAGAATCTGCACCGTGGTTCAGTGGCAGAATTCTCACCTTGTGTATAAGAAACTAGGGCTCAATTCCCAGCCAGCTCACCTTATTAGAGAGCTGCTGTCCATCTCTTGGTGGATGCTTGCATGTGGCTGTGACTCTGAACAGGTTTTAGCAGAACTTCCAGACTAAGACAAGGCTAGAGAACCAAGTTTGATGATCTACTTCTGAAGATTAGCCAGTGAAAATCTTACAGATCATGCAAGGGTCCAATCTGCAGCCACCTGCAGGATCAAGCAATGTTCTGTTCCATCCCACTGTGCGCAGTAAGGAAGTAATAAGAGTCTTAGGCAAGGATAGTGGGAAGCAAATGTATCTCATTAAACCTGAGGAGGTGGAATCATGGCTTTGATATGGAAGATGAGATAGGCAACAAAGTTTAAAATGATCCCCAGGTATCTGGCTCAGGTGACTGAGAATATGGTGAGTGTTAGAAATTCAAGAGCGGAAGCACATGTAATGGGAAGATCGTGCATCATGTTGGAGATCTGCTGAGTCCGGAGATCCTAAAAACATCTAGATGGTGATATCTGTAGGTACTCAAGAGAACTGTCTGAGCTAAAGGCATAGAGTTGAGAAGAATATAAAAGATGGCTGAAGGGATGGAGGTAGGTGAGATCCTCCCAGCACAGTGTGCTGAGGGAGAAAGCAGGGGCCGAGAACGGAACCCTCCAGGACATTGGCTACATTGGTTTCCTAGGGCTGCTGTAACAAACTGCCACAAACAGGATGGCGTAAAACAACCGAAATTTACTTTGCCACCATTCTGGAGGCTAGAAATTCAAAATTAAGATATCAGCAGATCCCAGGGGAAGGACTCCCTCTTTGCCTTTTTAGATTTTTATAGACCCAGGGGAGCTTGGGCTTGTGGTAGCATAACTCCAATCTTGGCCTCCATCGTCACACAGTCATCTTCCTTCTATCTCTTCTCCTTTTTCAGTTACACCAAACATATTGGATTAAGGCCCACTCTGCTCCAGTGTGACCTCTGGTTAAGTAATTATATCTTACGAAGATGCTGTTTCCTAGTAAGGTCATAGTCACAATTATGGGCAGTTAGATCTTGAACATGTCTTTTGTGGGGACACAACTCAACCCATAACACAAATATTTGAAAAGGAAGATCAAGAAAAGGAATCTATGAAGAAATCAGAAAAGAAACAATTGAAGGAAACCAACTGAAAACCAAGAGAGTGCATTTGACTTGCGCCAACAAGGAAGAGCGTTTTAAGAAAGGTATCATCAGTTCTGATAAATGCCCCAGAACCATCCAGTTAGAGGAAGACATTGATTCCTGCAACACAGTGGCTATGGTGATGTCAGTGAGAGCCATTCCAAGGGGCTAGTGGGACAAAGCAGGGTTGCCAATTGTCTGGGGTGCATGGGCTAGATTAAAGTTGTCAACAAATATAGATTTCTGTCACCACTCACAGGGAAGGAAAGAGAGGACAGGTTGCCAGAGGGGACAAGGAGTCAAGGGCCTTTCCCTAATGATAAAACAAACTCCGTAACTTCTTCCAGTATTCTCCACCACCCACTTTGAAGTTTAGATTTTTCTTTGTTTTCCACACTGAGATTTTTCTCTAGAGGTCAAGGAGTAACTTGTATAACTTGGAACACATAATGTATTGTGATTTTAAATATTTTTAAAATGAAATGTTGAAGCATCGGTACATTCATGCAAGGAAGCAGGAAGAACCCAGTTGACAAAGGAGTCAGGACAGGGCTGTTAGCAAGAAATAAGGACTTCCTCTGGGCCTGCTGTTCCTTGGCCCTGTCTGCGCCCAGCAGGTGGCTTGCACATTAGTGTGAGTGAGTGGATACTCAGGCCTCTGTCCACCCTCTCCTTGCTGGAGTCGAAGCCTGTTCCTCTCACCATCTGGTTTCAGTGGCCATGCAGACAGCCGGAAGCATCTTTGCCTTGGTGCTTCCATACGCTCTCTGTGCTGGCTGGGTCTCCAGCCTGTTCCACCCCACTGTGAATGCTGGCCTCCCCGATTTTCCTCACAGTATTTCTCCTGCCCATTCTTCCCCAGACTGACTCTGCCTTCCACATATGGCTCAAAACACTCTCATCAGGAATCCCTGCATGCCCCCTTCAGTAAGTCACTTAGTGTATGTAGTGGTTATCTTGTTTATCTGAGAAGTGACTGTGAGTCATGTACTAAGACTAGACAGCAAGTTCATAAACCACTAATATATCCAGTCCCTAATAAATCACAATCTAATTGTGTCATTGGTGAAATGCTAAGGAGCCGGGAAGAATTCTCCACAGCACTTAGTTCAGTGTTCCACACAGTGTAGGGCCTCAGTTAAGGCTGGTTTGAAGAGGGTAAGAGCATTAAGACTGGGCCAGACTGTAAGCTCCTTGAGGGTGGCCCTGTCCTCCTTCATCTTTTTATGCTCCTCCTAACCACCCCATCCACACTCTTGCTTACCTAAAGCTTTGATAATTCACTGATCCCACAGCCATTTTGGAAGCACTATTATGTGCCAGAAACTGCTAGATACACTGGGAGTTCAACAGTGAACCAGGCAGAGGAGGTCCCTCCCCTCGTGGAGTTTATGTTCTGGTAGAGGAAATGACCAACAAGGAAACAAATAAACACACACAATCACCACAGGCTGTGAAACTAAGGAGGGCAGTGCAAAAAAGGAGGGGCAGGGGTGCTGGCATATTTTCCAGGAGAACTAAAGAATGATTAAGGAAGATAAAAGTTTCCCCCTCAGCCTTCTCTTGCTATTAAATAGCTCCTATCCCTTTTGCTTTCAATCAAGTCTTTGTTTAAAGGGATATAATAAGGTGGCAGAATCCCTGGGTGGCAAAATAGCTTATAAGCTTGGCTGTGGATCCAACTCGATGACACTTGGCTTGGCTTTGGCTAACCAAAAGTTCAAAGATTCAAGTCAACCCAGAGGCATCTCCCAAGAAAGGCGTGGTGACCTACATTCAAAAAATCAACTGTTGAGAAATAAAGGTGGGCATGCAAACAGATATGTGCACACGAATGTTTGTTGCAGCACTGTCCACATTAGCAAAAAGAGGGAATCAACCTAGGTGCCCATCAACAGATGAATGGATAAACAAACTGTGGTACATATACTCAGTGGAACACTATGCAATGATAAAGAACAATGATTTTAGGAAGCATCTTATAACCTGGTTTCAACTAGAAGACATTATGCTGAGTGAAATGAGTCAGCTGCAAAAGGACAAGTACTGTATGAGACTCCGCTATAAGGACTTCAAAATAGGCTTATACAGAAGAAAAGACTCTTTGATAACCACAAGGGTAAGGGAGAAGAAGAGGGAGAGGGAGAAGGTGGTCACAGAGTAGATAGCAGATAGGAATTTGGTTAAGTGAAAGTAGTGATAGAACGCAGTAGAGAACAAATCAACGTAACCGGACTTCACCATAAACTGAAAGGTATTCTAAACTCAACCCATTATTTCAAAGGATAGAGTAGCAGGGACAGGGATCTGGGGACAATATTTTCAGGGGACATCGAGGTCATCTGGCATAACTAGTTTTCCTAAGAGAGTCTTCTGTACCCCATATTGGTGAGTGGTGCCTGGGGTCTTAAAAACTAGCAAGCTGCCATCTGAGGTACACTAAATGGTCCCAAACCATCTGGAACCGACGATAACTGACAACAAAGACACAACGGAAAAGGAGCCCAGGAGACAGAAGGACCCGTATGAATGGGAGCCTGTACCAACATGAGACCAGAAGAACTAGATGGTGCCCAGTCACCCCCAAAGGCAGCCATGCAATGTGGAGTCCCTGAGGTGTGCAGTTTAAGAACTCTACTAAAAGCCCAGAATTGATAGTCCAACAGCCTAGTGGGCCCCCTGGGAACATGATCCCTAGATGTGCTGCTGGTCCTGATTAGAAATCAGTACTGAAGTCAACTCTTCAGACAAGAATGGACTGGACTTGGGGACACAGTGTGACCATATGGTGTGTGTACTTTATGGTTTTATACATTCATAGGAGGTTGTCCTACTTGTCTCTTTCTAGATGGGAGAGAAGAGGGTGGAGAGGAGGGGACAGGTGCTTGTTAAGAGGATACTAGGAATATAGAGTGAAAAGGAGGAATGTGCTGTCACTGGGTGAGGAGAGCAGATGGAGCTGCAGACAGGCAGGCATGCAAAATTGATTTGTATTGTATACTTTAATCACAATTTAAAAAAAAAGAAAAGAAAAATCAACTATTGAAAACCCTGTGGAGCACAGTTCTACTCTGACACAAATGGGGTTGCCAGTTCTCCACAGCAATTTTTTTTTTAAGGTGACATGTTACGCATTTTTCTGGTCAATAAGTACACACACCACTAATGTATCTGATCCCTAATAAATCATCATTTCTCTAAGGTTTGCTTATCTCACCTGCATTATGAAGGTTGCCATCATAGGGACCCATGGAAGTATAATGAAGATTACCTGATGGAAAAGCTACCTGGGCAGCACCCAGCTGCATAGGGCCACCCCAGTTCCATCTGTCTGATGCTGCCGGTGGTTTGTTTTGCAGGTGAGCCGGCCTCATCCCAGCGACCACCCTATCCTGATCCTCTTCTTGGTAGGCGGGATCACAGTCTCTGAAGCTAAAATGATCAAAGACCTTGTGCTATCCCTGAAGCCAGGAACTCAGGTATGCAGTCATCAGTGATGCCATCCAGAGTCCAGAGGCAAGAGCAGGAAAAAGGATTCCAAGTGCCCCTCTCCTGCCCTGTCCCCCTATCTCCATCCACCTTCCTTCCCTCCTACCCATTTCTCTTCTGCTCGCCCCCTGGTCAGCCATCTTCCTGGCAGCCAGACCTTTCTCAGTACTGCCTGGTAGAGTACTCATTCCTTTTAGTGAAGTCCATGGTGACAGGTTAATTACTGTCTGAGCAAATGTACCCTTCAGAGAAACTGTTATTTGCAAAATAAACAGCTCTCTAAAAGGATGGGAATGGGGAAGCAGTGGAGGGAGGGGAGAGAGTCTCCTCCAGAAGCACTGTTTGATGCTGGGCTTAGTGGGATAAGGTACGGTTATCCCCATTCCAGACTCCTTAAAGCCATACATTCCCTGGTGTCCAGTCAATGCTTAATTACTCTGAAGTTTTCACTGCTTTCCCAGTTCTAGATAGTTGAGGGTGACTCCTAAGGCCACCTCCCAAGAGTGGCAGTTAGAGAACAGGGCCTGAGAGTTTGGGAAGGGGTACTGTCAAGACAATGATGGTCTAGTATCTGTCTCCTCTATAACGTGCTGGGCCAATGGCTCGGTGATTAAAAGCACAGCCCTTTTGGTTTAACATCCCTGAGTTCCAATCCTGCCTGTGTCCCTTACTAGCCAGGTGATCTGGGAGGAAACAAACAAACAAACAAAAATCCTTTAAGCTTTCCAGGCTTGTTTTCTCACTTGGAAATGAAGCAGAAGTGGCAGTGAATGGCAGGTCACATGAGGTTTGAGATATGCTTCTTAGCACAGTGACTGACACATAGCCCTCAGTAAAGGGTGGGGACAATTATTTCATGTATACACTAGATGTGGCCATACATCAGCTTAATGGAACTGATTTGGTGGACGATGCTAAATAGTTTTCAGCAGAGCTTCCAGGCTAAGAAGGGCTAGGAAGAAAGGTCTGGCAGTCTACTTCCAAAACTCTGTTGATGAAAACCCTGTGGATCAGTTGATGAAAACTTTGTGGATCACAAGGATTCAGCCTGCAGCCCATCACTGGTATGGCACAGGACTTGGTAGCGTTTTCTTTGTTGTGCATAGGGTCGCCGTGAGTTGGGGGCTGACTCAGTGGCAGCTTAACAACAGCAGCGTAGCTATCACCATTTCTGAGCTGTCACTGAGATGCTCTGCAGGAGAGGCTGCAGGAGCTGGAAAAAGAGACACCAGGGAAAGAAAAGTCCCTGCCTCTAGCAGCTCCATTCTGGCTTCAGAAGCGTGTCCTCTAACTCAGTAAGACTTTAAATCTTTGCCTGAATGGGTTCCCCCAGTATGACGCGGAGATAGAGACATGAGGGCACGTAGTTTACCTGGGAGGTGATCCCAAGAAGCAGAAGTTGGGGAATAGGAAAAGGAAGACTTTTAGGGCACCTTCCACCTTAACCACCTTTCTGTTACCTCTCTTGGCTCATATGTGGCCGTGTAGTGAAGGCAAAAGGCCAGAAAAGGGTGCATGGTTGAAATGGTGACAGCTCTGGGCAACTGAAGCACAGCCTCCCCGGGCCTCTGAGAAACTGGATACTGTAAGCCCCACAGCTGTCCTGCTGAGAACAAGGAGTCTGGGACATCTTCCCATGGACTCTTATGGGCTCTGGGGGCATTATCTTTCTGGGACCTGGCAGTCACCTAGCTGTGTGCTACCTTTGTATGCAGCTACACTGCTTTTCCGGCTTTGGAGAAAGCAAAGCAGAGACACAAGGCTGCACGCTCAGGTGGGACGCTGGCAGAGAGGACCTGTTCTACACAGGTACACAGGAGTCAGGTGGCAGGGGCTGGCTGCTCCGTTGTCTCCACCTCCACCTGTTCCTGTGCCTGTGTGTCCACCCAGTCAGCCGTAGGAGCACCCGTTCTCCTTCTGGGCCATCTTCCTGTTACTCCAGGCCCTTCTCGCATCTGCTGTTGTAAGCACAGCCTGTACTAAGCAGTGCAACACGGGACTGGTTGCTGATTGGGTCCAATGTGGTAGTTTAGTCTTCTCAGCCAAACGTGAATTCCTTGAAGACAAAGGCTGGGGCTTCTCAGGCCTGAGCAAAGGGTAGGAGCTCAGGAAGCCTTGTGGTTTGACTACAGGAGAACTGGCTAAGTGGGAGCAGTTAGGGTTGGAATGACTAGGCCACCTGGTTCCCAGCCACCTGTAGCCATCTATTCAAAGAATAAGATCTAAAAGCCTAGGAGCTGCAGTAGGTGCTTGAGCAGGAGAGTGGCCACCCGTTGGCTATGACCATTCCTGCCATAACTACCACCTGTCATGTTCATAGCCAGTAAAATTTCTGGTAAATTGGTCACTTCTTCATTGCACACGCTCTCTCAGCAGTGTTAAGGGTCTTAATGGATGAGTGCCTGTTTGAGCAAGACTTTTTGTTACTAGAATGCACACTTCTTGCCGCCCCTAACATGCTGAACCAAATTCTTAGCTCTCCAGAACAGTGATGCATTGTAACTGCCTGACAGACATGTTAATCCCCACTCTAAAAGGAGAAAATGCAGACGTTTTCAAAGCGTTGTGACCTGAGTTTGACAACAGAGACCTGCAATCTGCATTGGCTTTGCTGAGATCTGACCCTGTGCTCAGTCATCTGCGGAAAGAGCTTCTCAAAGAATTGTGGGCTTAAGGAACAGCTCTGACTGCTCCTTTTCCTTTGTGTCAAAACCTCCATTGAAGAGTTAACAGGCCCTAGGAAGTCTCTAAAAGCAGCAGGGAAAAACAGAGAAGTTATCTATCATAGGGCCCCCCCACATCCAAGTTTTTGAAAGAATGAGATGGATTATTGGGATGTTTGCTGAGTGCCACCTGCTGAGCTGAATCTCCTTTTCTTAGACCTCAGCAGACAAGCAGCTGCCCCAGTCTAGGAGCTAGTGCTCTGCCTGGAGCTGAGACGTGGCCAGCTTCCCACTATTAGAAATGCAGCAGAAATTAGGCCTTGTTACTCCTGCTGGATGCTAAACAGAACCGTGCACTGGTTTCATGATCTGTTTGGACTAGGCATCCATTGGGGAACATGCAAACTAAGTGAAAATCAACACTAGTGAACGCTTGCACCAACAGACCATCAGAGACGTGCCAGGCAGCTGGGAGAAGAACGGTGACTTATCTATATGCACCCGTTGTGGTGGAGTCACTTCGGACTCCGGTAACCTCATGTACTGCAGGGCACAGCTACTCTGCAGAGTTCTCCTGGCTGCAATATTAACAGAAGCAGATCACCAGGGCTTTGTTCTATAGTACCACTGCTTGAGTTCCAACCACTGAAGTTGAGGTGATTGTTGCTAGGTGCCATTGAGTCAGTTCTGACTCATAGCAACCCCATGCACAACAGAACACAACACTGCCTGGTTCGGTGCCATCCTCAGAATCTCTGCTGTGCTTGAGCCCATTGTTGCAACCGCTGTGGCAGTCCTTCTCAGTGAGGGGCTTCCTCTTTTCCACAGACACCTTAGTAACCAAAACTAAACAAAAACAAAAACTTTGCATCAAGCCTATTCCAACTAACCAGTGACCTTGTAGAACAGAGTAGAACTGCCCCATAGAGTTTCCAGGGCTGTCATCATTCCAGAAGCCAGCTGCCACATCTGTCTCCCATGGAGCTACTGGTGAGTTCAAACTGCTAATTTTTCAGTTAGCAGCCAGGCACTTGACCACTACACCACTGGGGCTCCTTTCTGGATTAGTTGCTGAGGGCAGACCCTTTGTACCATCTAGGGGCCTGGATTATCTACACAAACATTAATAATATCATATCTCCACGAGCCATCTGTCAGTTTGTTGTACTGTGATAGCTGGTGTGTTGTTGTGATGCTGGAAGCTATGCCACCAGTGTTTCAAATGCCATCAGAGTCACTCATGGTGGGCAGGTTTCAGAGGTGCTTCCAGACTGAGACAGACTAGGAAGAAAGACTTAGTAATATACTTTACTTCCAAAATCAGCCAATGAAAACCTATGGATCAGAAGACAGTATTGTCGAATGTAGTGCCGGAAGACGAGTGCCCTAGATGGGAAATCACTCAAAACACACAATAGCCACAATAGTAGACTCCAATATAATAACCATCATGAAGGTGGCGTGGGACCACACAGTGCTTCCTTCTGTTGTATATAGGATGCCGATGAGTCAGAGCCTACTCAAAGACTGTAACAACAACATCGGATCTAATATTTATATCCTGCTGTTAACATCCAGCCTAGCACTGAACATCTGCGGTGATGAGGCTTTGCCTCCTCCCACTGCAGCGTCCTTGAGTCTCGGAGGACTAAAGCTGCTGTGAACACCTCCCCTAGATGAGGCCCAAACCCGCCTCCCTGCAGCGCTCATTCACTAGTGGTCATTCTGACCCTTGGGCCACAGAGAATCTAAAAGGCGACAAACGAGGCTTATCCCATCTTCCATGTGGCAGTCCTGAAGGCACATAAATAGCTCCATGTCTTCAGTGGTCCAAACTGAATATCCCCAGTTACTAAAATCAAACCCCTCACGACACAGACCTGATTCCCCTAACTCTTGCAGAGGTTTCTCTATCCTACTTGGACTCCCCATCTCGTGTTGTACTGGAATTAAAAGCCATTCCCTTGGTGTGGACAGATCAATCCAGAGGAAACTAGAGCCACCTCCTCCTCCTCCTTCTCTCCTACATCACGGCCTTCAAGACCCTCACCCCTGCCTACCTTTAGGGCTTCTTTTCCTACCATTCGTCCACTTGGCAGCTCCTCCCTACAAAAAAAAAGAAAAAGAAAACTGCCATTGAGTCAATTCCAACTTACAATGGCCCTATAGACAAAATAGAACTGCCCCAGAGTTTCCAGAGAGCACCTGGTGAATTTTATGCTGACCTCCTGGTTAGCAGCTGTAGCACGTAACCACTTGTACGTTTTGAACTATTGTGTTCCCAGTATTTCAATGTCTGGCGCTTAGCTAGTGTTCCTGAATGTTCACTGAATGGCAAGTCTTGAGTACTAGACATTTTAGTTGTTGTTGTTGTTGTGTAAAATAAAGCTACCTCTTCTGGAGACCACACTAACCCTACTGAAGTTACGGACAGCTGAAACTTTGAACATGTCATCTGGGAAGACCAATTCCTAGAAAAAGACATAATGTTTGGTCAAGTGGAGAGTTGGTGAAAATGAGGGAGATCCTCAGTGAGCTAGATTAACTCCATATCCACAACGATGGACTCAGACATTTCACTCCAAGGTCACCATGAGTCAAGGCCACCCTGACAGCAGATAACAACAACAAACCCACTTGGTCTTTTATGCCAATTACTCTTCATCCGTATCTTTCCTATTTATATACTTGAGAGTGGTCTTTGGATGAACGGACAGTAACTTACAGTAATTTCTATTAAATTTGATTAACTGATTATTCAGCAAACATTTGTCGGGCGTCTGCTCTGTGCTGAGCACCATTCTCTCTGCTGAGGACAGAGCAATGGCTGAGCCCAACCAGCTCCTGCTTTCTGGGTGCTTCCATCCTAACAGCGAGAGACAAACAAGGAAACTCCAGTGAGTGCTAAGTGCCAAAGAGGACATAGGTGGGTGCTGCGGTGGGCAGTGACCAGAAGGAGGATGAGGGGCCTACCTTAGGTGGCATGGGCTTCTCATGAAGGAGCACTGGTGGCACAAATGGTTAAGTGCTCTACTGCTAACAGCAGAGTTGGCGGTTCAAACCTACCCAGCGACTCCATGGGAGAAAGATCCAGCGATTCACATCTGTAAAGATTTCAGCCATGAAAAGCCTATAGGACAGTTCTGTTGTGTCACATAGGGTCACTGTGAGTCAGAATCAACTCAGTGCACCTAAGAACAGCAAGAACCTTGTGAGACAGAAGGCGTAAGCTTAAATTTGTTGGTCGTACAGGGGTTAGCTTTTCAAAGGAAACTGGTAGAATCCATTTAAAGCACACCGGGGATGAATTGTCTTCCACAAAAAGCAAAAAGAATAGCAAGGAAAATTGGAATGCAGGAGGCATATTCCTACCACAAGCCTCAGCTCCTTCCCTGCTGGGTCTATGGGAGGGTTAACCTACTCTTAAAAGGGTGTGTTTTCTCTGTTGTCTCTGCTCCCAGCTCTTAGAGGACACCCTGGTGATCGGAAGTGGTCAAGCTAGAAAAGACATTCTTTTCTGACTACATAAAGTAGGGCCAAAGAGGGTAGCTGCCCCCCCGCCCCCGTGCCCTGAACAGCCACAGGCACTGACCAGGAGATGCCCCAGGCTTTGGAGTGCTCGTGCCTGACACAGCCCAGTGTCCTCATTCGCTTACTGCTGAGCTCTGTAGCTGAATGGGAGGCAGAGAGGCCCACAGAAGCCAGTGATTATGGCAAGAAAATGACCGGGAGGGGTTCTCCCAGAAATACAGGGAGAGGTCAGCTCAGGAAAGGAAGGAAGAACCAATGGGCAAGTTGACCTTGCCTGCTGTCCCTGGGCACACGTGTCACACACACATTCATGCAGTTTGGAGTTGAACACACATTCACTGCTCACTGCATTTCTGGAGTTGAACTCTTAGTGAGGATGTAGTTAAAAAAAAAAAAATTCACCCCGCAATGTGCCCATACACACAGTTTTGCACACAGTCTTAGAGTTTCAAGCATGCCTAAATCCTGACATATAAACCTGGCTGCAGGTTTTTCTGGAATTGATGGGAAACCCAGGGAGAAGAGGTAGGTAACACTGGAAAAAAAAGGATTACATGATCTGAAATCTCACGCATGTGGTTCTTTAAAAACTGTTTCCAGTAGATTCCAATTCACAGTGACCCTCGTGTGTCAGAGTACAACTGTGCTCCACGGCGTTTTTTGTGGCTGGTTTTTCCAAAGTAGATCACTACAGCTTTCTTCTGAGGCACCTCTGAGTGGGCTCAAAACTTGACTTTTTAGTAAGCAGCTGAGCATGTTCACCAATGGGCCACCCTAGGTCTCCCCCAACTCTTTAGGATGTCCTCAAGAGTATGGTACACTAACCCCCCAGGCAAGGGAAAGCAAATTAAATGGTCCACAGTAAGTTTTCCAGTGAAGATTGATCATGACTAATGATGTCCATTTATTTAATCCCCTATCCCACTGGGTTAGTGTATAACACAGGCATATGAGCGTGTGTGTGTATGTGTGTACATGTGCAAGTGAAGATGGATAGCACCACATGTAACGTGTTTAGAAAACATTTCATCAAGTGGATGAATGTGCATGTTGGCCACTGTGCCTATTTGGTTATGTTTTACAGGGAATCATCTCCCAACTATAAAAGAAAGAACATAAAAGAGGAAAAGGATGTTTAGCCCCTACTCCTTTCCAGCTGGAGTCCCTGAATGGTGCAAACAGTTAGCACTCTAGGCTGCTAACTGAGAGACTGGAGGTCTAAGCCACACAGAGGTGTCATGAAAGAAAGGCCTGGTGATCTGCTTACAAAAATCAGCCATTGAAAACCCAGTGGAGCACAGGTCTACCCTGACACACGGCATTGCCATGAGTCAGAACCAACTTGAAGCAGCTGGTTTGTTTCTTCCCTTCCAAGTCTCCTTGTTAGAAATCAGAATATGAGTCTAAATCCGAGCCTCTTCTGCTTCCTGCATGTTCAGCAGAAATAGAACTGGAAGGCCCTGGCACCTACAAATTACACAGAGGACCTACAGCAGTGGAAAGCCAAAAGAACTATCACTTTCCACAGGCTGGGCTGCTCGTGCAGGAGTTCTGGGTAGACCCAAGAATTGTGGCTGATGAATCTCTCTTCCTGCTGGAGTGGAGTACCTGTGTGGAGTCCCAAATGCTACTTTAGGGGCTTGGTCCCGTGGCTCTTGGGGAACCTTGGTATCCTCCACTCCCCTTTCACAGTCATCCAGAATATGCTTCTGATTTCATATGTCTCCTATGGAGACATACTTACCCTTGGGGTACAGAAGGTCCAGGAAGGCTTCTTGGAGGTGGTGATGTATAAGCAGATTGTTGAAGAGGTCTTCAAGCAAAGAGTAGGGGAACCTATGTTCCAGATAAACAGCAGCCCCAAAGTTCCAGCTGCAAAGCTGCAAACAGTTTAGGGTGGTTGGAATGGGGAGCCCTGGTGGTTCACTAGTTAAGCTCTCAGCTGCTAACTAAAAGGTCAACAGTTCAAACCTACCAGCTGCTCCAGGGGAGAAAAATGTGACAGTCTGCTTCTGTTAAGATTCACAGCCTTGGAAACCTTATGACTGTCCTATAGGGTCACTCTGAGTCAGAATCAACTTGACAGCAGTGGGTTTGGTTTTAGGAGGATCAGAATGGGGAACTGGTGTTGAAGGGACTCGAGTGGCATGCAAGGGGGAACAGAGTATAGAGTGGTAAGCATCAATCAGATTCTAAAGTTCTGGAAGGTCCTCTTAAGAAAACTAGTAAACCAACTGTCACGGAGTCAGTTTCAACTCATGGTGACGCCATCCACACTGTAAGGTTTTCATTGGCTGATTTGAGGCCTCATTGGAGGGCAGTGGGAAAGCAAAAGAGTTCAAAGGCATGGAGCACCTCAGTCAGATTTACACCTGGGGAAGAAGGCCCTGGCAGCTGTGCCTGCCCTCCCCACAGCCCTATCTCACAGCAATTCCAGTGGCTGCTGAGAGCTGAGTAGGGGAGTGCAGCCGAGGCGGATGATAACGAAGATGGGGAGGAGGAGGAGGAGGAGGAGGACAGTAGCAGCTGCCACTTTAAGCCCCTCTGGGACCTGTCATTAAATTAAGTGTGTCCACGTTTGATCCTTATAATAGTAACAGGCCAAGTGCCAAGTGCCGTCGAATAGGATGGATATTATAATTCCCACTAAGCTGATGAGGAAATTAAGGCTACGAGTGATTAAGCAACTTCTCCACAGCCACCCAGCTGGTGTCCAACTCAGACTGGATACTCCTGAGGTTGTACAATTAACCAGCTAGTTTACCTCGCAAGAATTTCTCATTTCTTTCTTGCCTCCTCCAGAGGCCCGCTAACCTACTGCATCCGTGAGCCTCCTCAGTTTTCCATGTGTTTCTTCTCATCCTTCCACGGAGTGGGCCCCAGATACTCTCCAGTTTGGCCTCTAGCAGCCTCAGGCTGATAAGCCAAGCCAAGTGCCGTCGAGTCGGATCCGTGTGTAATACCTGCTTGTTTATGTGTCAGGAGCCTGATCTTCAAGTCCATGGCCTCAGTCAGCCATGGCTGGCAGAGCAGCACATGACTTGATAGTGATGAATTCTTTTGACTCAGTACTTGCTACTACAGAAGTGTCAGCATCAACTGAGCCAGTTGGCCTTTCTCTCCAGGTTCCTCAAACTTGCCAACAAGACATAAACATCACTGGAGATTCTAAAGGCACTTAAAGCCTGTACTACCAGGGCTCCTTACCTTTTCCCCTAGTGTGTATTAAATACCTGGTTTTTCAGAACTTCACAAGGCCATTGCAAAGCACATCACACTCCCCACCCAGCCTGGGAAGACAAACTTCCAATGCTGCAAAGAGAAATGTGCCCCCGAATACCATACCAGTGGAGTCTAAGGGAAGCAGAAAGGGTTACCACAGCTTCAGGCCAGAGAGGCTCAAAGATCCAGGGTAGATTAGAGCAAAGCAATCCCACTTTGAGCCCTCAATGACACAGAAGTGACGAGAGAAGGACTTGGACACTGAAGCCACCCGTGCTTGGGTTGGGATCCTGGTTCATCCACTTACTGTGTCCTTGGCAAGTTCCATAACTTTTCATGACTTTATTTTCCTCATCCACAAAATGGAAATAATAAATGGGCCTACTTCATAAGGTTGTTATGAGGAGTAAATGGAAATTAAATGGGATAACACTCAGTGCCTGGCCCAACATAAGAACTGATAAATATTAGCCACTTTTATCATCTCCAGAGCCCTAGTGGTTCAGTGGCTGAGAGCTCAGCTGTTAACCAGTAGGTCAGTGGTTCAAATCCACCAGCCTCCTTGCGAACCCTATGCGTCAGTTCTACTCTGCCCTGTAGGGTTGCTATGATTTGGAATTGACTCAATCAGAGTGTTTTTGTTTTTTGGTTTTTTTAATCATTATCATGATTGGAGCTTTGGTGGCACAATCCTTGAGCACTCAACTGCTAACCAAAATGTTGGCAGTTCACACACACCCCAGCAACTTCACAGGAGAAACACTACTGACCAAAGCCCCTGCCATCAAGTCAGTTCTGACTCAGATTGGACCTGGCAGTTGCTTCCCTATCACAGCCTAGAGAAACCCACAGGACAGTTCTACTCTGTCACACGGGATTGCTGTGACTCTAAAATCGATTCAACCGCCTAACAGCAACAACAGCGTCATCAGCCACCGCGGGATCCACCTCCTGTGTTTGATTTCACGTGCTGCTCCCTCCACGAGGCCAAGCTCTCTAAAAAGGGAGACACCTCAGTACTGAGGACTGTAAAGCGACAGTATGATTACATTCGATTCAGCAGCAAGGCAGTGAGTGACCAGGATCAGCCTCTCAGATACACCCAGCACCCGTCTCAGCCATTCTTAGTTCCCCATCCAGAGACAACACACATGGTCCCACACACCATCCTTCCCACCCAGGGCACCTTCCCTGCACTCAGGAAACTAGCACCAGGTGGCTTCAGCCTGCCACCATCTGCCTTTTCTGCATTCTGCCCCATCTCTTCCCCCAAAGAAATTCTTTACATTTTATTTCCCGTTGTCTAATAACCTGGGCTCAGCTTCCATAATTGTCTGTGGTGTGTTTGCCCCCTCTTGTTGGTAGATCTTTGTGCTGTCCACACGACTCCTAAAACCACTTAACATTCCTGAGCTGCTATTTGCAACTGACCGGCTGCATCCAGACCTCGGCTTCTGAGCATCTGCGAAGGAGATAAGACCAACCAGAGCTGGAACTACAGTTACTATATTGTCTTGTCACCGTTCAAGATATGCGTCCCAAACCTAAGTGCCCCTGTTGCTAATTGCAGGTATGATTGAGCTCTGCCTGACCAGTCTTGATAACCAGGCAAAGAAGTACTTTGCTTATATTGCTGCAGTTCCTCAAAACACGTCTTTTTTTTCTTTTCATTTTTCTAAATGATGTCAAGCTATCTTTCAGCTGGTCTGTTGAGCGGTAATTCCCACTTATCCTTCACCATCTACTTGTAATCTTCCTGATTCCCCCTGCAAATTTGTGAATTCTAAATAAACGCCTGTTGGCAAGTAGTGTTAGTGGATTATAAATCTTCTGATTTGAAGTTGCTCGAGGAGAAACTAGACGTGTGTTAGGATAAGTGTCAGGAAAATTTGGTTTTTCTTAAGATTATATAACTGAGGAAGGAACATATAAATAGGATCTGAGGCTTCATTTCTTTCTTGATCTGAAACATTTCTGAAAATGGGGGGGAAGGGAAGGGTAGTGGCCAGGGCAGCACTGGTAGTCTGTGTGCATTGTCAACCACCGGGCTTAACAAAGCACAGCATTGTTCCAGCTCATTCACTGGGAGGGACAGCCAGGCTGGGTGGAACCCTAGTGGGAAAGAGGTAGATTGGGGAGCTGTTACAGGATTTCCTCCCTTCCCAATAGAAGCCCCCCAAAAGAGATAAATTGGCCCAGGGAGTCTAGATTATAACCCCAATCCCTCTGACCTTTGTGATTTCACATTTGTATTGAAATCTAAAGCTTTCCTTTCTGTAAATCGAAATGTTCGTCCTGGCCATTGCAGAAAAGCCTAGACCCATCTAGTGTCATTACATAAGAACCCGCGGGAGAAAAGGGACTGCCCAGAATCCACACATTTACAGGTATGTGGTTGGTGGACATTACCCAACATCCCCTAAAGAAGTTTATAATAAAACTGAAAACCATTTCTAGTGTAGATTAAACAGGTGGCGGAAATAAAATGTAAACCAGAACACACAAGTGTCTCTGATTTTAGTTCTCTACCAGTCATTTTATGGAAAAGAAAAATAAACTGAGGTTGGGAATCATTCTGAGATGTAATCAAAGCAGGGTTTTCATAGACACAGATGTTCTTTTTCCTGCCCAAGTATGTGTTCCACCCAACACCAGTTCTTTCATGGGCCTTCAGCGTGGAGGACTGCCAAGACTTGTTTTATTCTACTAATCCAGCAGTCTTGACTTTAATTTAGGAAGAAAATTACAGCTGCCTGAAATTATAATTAAAGCAGAGAAAATTATTTTCTTTAAAAAAATTAAGAAGTGACCTGTTATGAGACTCATCTATAACCACTCATTCACCAAACAACAGATGACCACGTGTCAGCTTCCAGACCTGCCGCTGGACTCTGGGATGAGAGATGGTGAGTGAGCCACATACACCCCTGACTTGGCAGTGCTCACAGAATGAGCTGCCGGTGCTCGTCCTGACGCCGGGGCCCTCAGTCAGTATCCAAGGTTCAGTTCTCAACCATGTGTTTCCATGCAAAGGAAACTTTCTGGAAGTATACAAACCAAACTGCTAACAAGTGATGACCTCTCAGAAGGAATATAAAATGGGAGAGCTAAGAAAAGGATTTGTGTATGACTTTTGTGAATTATACTATATTTTTACATTAGTTTTTTTATTTAAAATGAATATTCAAAAGCTTCCAATCTGAAATGAGAAAAGGAGATTACTGATTGTAAGCGTTATTTATCCATAAGCAGTTATTGCGCTGTGACAATGCTCTCAATACTATATTGAATGTGGCCAAAAGTAGTTTCTGAGCTGTGGGGTTGGTTGGTGACCACCTTGTTCCATTTGTGTGGTCACTGGCTTGAGAAACTGGGCTAGAGAATCAGGTGGTGGTAAGGTCTGGAGGAAAAGACAATTGGAAGAAGTTTGTAGTAATCAGATTTGGGTTTGAATAAGAAGCAGGAGTCTCCTTAACTAAAAAGAAGGCACAAAAATGGAAACTTGGTATAAATCCTCCAAAACGCCTTGAGCAGATAAGAAAAAGACAGAGACTCAAGAAACAGGGTACTGTCCTCATGGATGAGACTCCTGGAGCCTGGCTAATGTTGGTTTGTTCTGGTACTTACTGCCACCAGAGGGGGAGGAGCTGGGGGAGCCCTAGACCAAACTCTCCAGCCCTTTTAAAGGGCAGTGGTTAGAACTGGGCCTCAAAGTTATTTCTGGATTCAGATACCTGGTCAGCCACTTAGGAGCTATAGATTTCAGTATCTATAACCATGAAATTTAGATAATAATGGTACCTACCTCATGAGGAAGGAGCCACTCTTAACACGGCTGCGAGCACTTAAATTCAATGATTGTGGGTGTTCATTGCTGAGGGCACCAACAAAGAAAGCTGTCTCACAAAATTATGGCAAAGTGTCAACCAGGGAATGTCAGATGGAGAGAAAATATGGAGGCACTCTTTAGGGAGACAAGGAAAAGAGAAGATGGAGATGGAATAACACCGTGGTATTCCTTACTTCTAAGAGAATATGATTGCCTACAGGTTAGGGGTACAGTGTCTGGAGCCTATCTGATGCCTGGGCTCCAATATCATCTCTTTCACTTAGTAGTTCCCTTCTCCTACTCTCAGCTGATTTTGTAAAACATGGATAATGATAGTACCTATTGCATCAGGTGTTATAAAAATTAAAGGAGCTAATACACATAAAGCAGTCAGAATATGGCGTGTGATAAGCTCACAAAGCAGCTGAAACCAGTAAACCAGTGCCCTTGAGGTTAATTCTAACTTTGGGGTGACCCTACATGTGTTTGAAAAGAACTGTGCTCCACAGGATTTTCAATGGCTGATTTTTCAGAAGTAGACCACCAAGCCCTTTGTTCTGAGGAAACTCCAGGTAGACACGAACCTATGCATTTCAGTTAGCACCTGAATATGTTAACCCATCTGCACCCCTCACTTATGAGTCACTACTATTGCTACCATTGGTAATGGAAACCTTGGTGGCTTAGTGGTTAAGTGCTGTGTCTGCTAACCAAAAGGTCAGCAGTTTGAATCTGCCAGGGGCTTCTTGGAAACTCTATGGAGCAGTTCTTCTCTGCCCTAATGGGTCACTGTGAGTCAGGATGAACTTGACAGCAGTGAGTTGTTGTTGGTAATAAAAATAATGATTGCTTGTGCAGGACCATATGTTTATAAGAGAACTTTTTCCATCAGAGTCAGCCACAAAGTAGTTGTACAGATTCCAAGACTGACACTATAATTTACCATTTCAGCCTCATCCAAATGTATCATTTCTCAAGTGATTTTTCTTTGTCCATCAAATTTCAGCCACTGAAAGGTGACCTGAAAGGTTAGGCTGAGCAGGGTGGTGGTGGTTTCACCATTCTCAGGCCTGGGCATGAGTGTTTACCACCTCAGCTCTGGCTGGCTAGAGCCAAAACAAGCACATATAAACTCAAAGCTTCTGCCAAGGACTTCACAGGCTGTCTTTATAAACACAACTGATAGAGGTGTAAATGCTTTGTAGCCATCAACTTCTGCCTTTGTAAACCCTCCTCTCGGCGTCCACTTCCCGGCAAACACAGCCCGCACGGCAAATTGGCCAGGCACCAGCCAAGTGTCATCCCCAGAAGGCCTGGGCATGCAAAAAGGCTGTTTACACCACAGCCTCTCCATTCCACCAAGCTCTCCCCAAGATCACTATTATTTATTTTACCCTGGTTACCAGACACAGAATCTCAGCGACAAATAATCCACAATTACAGATGTTGCCTGCAGTCCTGCCCAAGAAACATCCAGAAACTCCATCACTGTTTTCAAAGAAATTTTAAAAGATGAAACCAAATGATGGTGGTCTGCACAGTATCTGGCAAGGGAGCCTGGGGGTAGCAGAGTGGTGGCTGGATTTTGCCAGAAACAGTTAATAATCCTAGTTCTGGTCTCTTCCCATCAAATTTAGGAGAGCAATCAGGACAAGAAGTACTTTCTGGAAATTTCTCTCTTTAGGCCCTAAAGTGAATGCAAAAAGACAAAAAAAAAAAAAAGTATTCCTGGGTTATTTATCATAACTGGAGCCAAAGCCAAGTGCCAAGCTCTGTAATTCCATCTAGGCCATTCCATGAGAGACCTGTTTAGAGACAGGTCAGAGACCCTGCCGGGCAGCCTCCTTTTCCAGTACTGAATATACTGCTCCTCGAAGTCAGGGTCACAGATACAACTGCTCATTTGAGAGGGATTTGCCCACTAGCTTGTTCTTTTCCCAGAAAACACAATTGCTTTCTCACCCTTGGAGTGCAAGATGAGTGCTAAATCCCCATTTTTGAGTAAATCACAGTGATCGCTATAAATACACGCAGAGCTCCTTAACCCAACTCAGGAGCGGGCCGGCGGGTGGATCTGCCGATGGGCGCCTTGTAAAAGCCAGATGCGGCCCGAAGCCCAGGAGCTCCGGGAAGGGCTCGCCGTCTGGTACAGCGAGCAGGGCCAGGCCGGCTGGAGAGGGTGCCGAAATGTTTTTGATTTGAGGCAGGGAGGAAACTCGAGAGCCAGACATCACGACAGACGTGGATCCGGTTCTGAGACAGACGGGCTGCGCTGGGGCCGCCGCCCCTGCCTGCACGTCTTTATTAGTGAACTGGGACTGGAGGCCCGTGAGCGGCTCGCTAATGACAAGAGCAGATGTGGCCGCGGAGGCGAGCGGGCCTGGGGCTAGTGAGGAGCCACCGGCCCAGGCCGCGAAATGAAGACCCAGGGAAGCAGGAAAGCCTATCTGGGTCGGGGCAGGGCAGGGGAGTGTCTGCAGGAGAAAGCAAAGACAGCTAGCTCCAGGGTGGAGCCTTGCTTAGAGGAGTCGGAGGTGGGAAAGAGGCCATCGCATCAGAGGCCCCGGGGTGGAGTCCTGGAGCCTCCTGTGCTGGACCAGTTACTCAGTTCTTCTGAGTTTTCCATTTTCACACCTGTAGACGGGGACCAAAGATGGATGGTGGGGTTGTTGTGGAGAAAAAGATATTTCAAGTACCCAATAGCATGCCCCGACTCGAGGGCACTTGGCTCTTGGCTTGATAGCATGCCTGGCACAGAACCCAAACAAAACCAAACCCACTACCATCGAGTCAATTCTGACTCATAGAGACCTTAGGGCAGAACAGAACTGCCACATAGTGTTTCGAGGAGTGCATAGTGGATTTGAACTGCCATCCTCTCGGTTAGCAGCAATAGCACCTAACCACCACATAGGTTTCCAAAAAATAAATCTGAGAGGGGGTGGTTAGGGGAACCTTGGATCAAACTCTCCCACTCCCACCTAAGAAGCAGTGGTGAGAAACCAACCACAGTCATCTTTGGCGTTCAAATCCAAGCTTGCCACTCAGGACCTGTGGATCTCAGCATCCACACTAGGAAAATTCAGATAATAATGGTTCCTACCTCCTGAAAGGGTTATGACAGAGGAGGAAACGCATCACTCAGACAGCAGCAGCTAGCATTTAACACCCAGTCGGTGAAGGAGAGTTTGTACCTGGAGAGCACCGACGGAGTTCTTTCACGAAAATATCACAACGTGTCAACTATCCTGTAAGGCCTAGTGTTCCAGACAAGCAGTAATTGTTAATACTCGCATGGCTCTAGTCTGATAATTTAGGAACTGAGACTCAGTTTTCTCGTCTCTAAAATGGAAATGGTAATACCTTCCTTACAAGATTCCTCAAACAATTAAAGGAATGATTTATAATCTGCCACATTGTAAGTGCTCAGTAAAATCTAATTGCTTTCCCTTCTCCATGTCCCCAACACACACATCCGTGCCTTCCTTTTCCCAGGTGACAGAGAGGTGTCTCCCTACCTAGGGGGAGATGGCATCTCTCAGAGAGATGGTTGTAGTTCAGAAATTCAAATAAAAAACAGGGACTGGAGGTAATAGGAACTCTCTGTCCTTTTCTGTACATTTTTTGGTAAACTTAAAACTATTTAGAAAAATAAAATCTAAAAATCAAACCTGTTGCTGTTGAGTCAGTTCTGACTCATGGCAACTCCATGTACTGCTATACACTGGAACTGCTCCACAGGGTTTCCCTGTCTGTTTTATGGAAGCAGATCACCAGACCTTTCTTCTATGGTATTTCTGGATGGGTTTTAGTCAGCAGCCTTTCAGGTAGTAGCCAGGAGTAAACCATTTGTGCTACCCAGTTACCCCTAAAAAATAGAAACTATTAAAACACAAAACCTAAGGATTAAATGAAGTGTACTAATAATTAAACAAAAGTAACAAAACATAAAAGTAATATATGAGAAAGGAAGACAACGTGGTGTGTTCTAGTAGTTGAGCCAACTGAGAAGGTGGCCAGAGCTGGGACTGGGTCGTTTCTGGCCTAGACTCGCTCTTTCTTTCACTGGAATGCCTTGAGCAAATGGCTTAGTGTTCTTTGGATGGACTACAGCTCTGCGACTCCTTCCAGTCTGCAAAGTATGAGAGATTGCGTCCAGGCCAGTGATGGGAGGTAAGGGGCCACTGTTACTGCGTGACATCGGGAGGTCAGGAGGGTCAGGGCACAGCTCAGCCTGCAGGAGAGGTTTGCAGACTTGTGGAGCAGATGGAAAAGAGAAATAAATGGAGCAGTACACTAGTAAGTGAGGAGGGACAGCCTTGCTCAGTGTCTTTGCAAGACAGAACCCACGTGAAAGCTATTTATCTTGTTTAATTCCAGAACATGGGTAAAAGAACACTGTTAAGTATATAAAGATTAGCCTTTCGTTCACTGCACATTATTAATACATTCACACAGAATGAATAGAAATAAGAGTAGACTCAAGTCATTAGGGATACTTGTCACTAACTTTGAGTTAGTTTTTCAATCACATGTTAGCAGCTCCTACCCTCACCCACCCCACCCCCACATCCTTCTCAGCAGTTAGGCTTGAAGTGTAGAAAATTGCTCTCCAGATGAAGATTTGGGACATCACAGAAACCCTGTCAGGAGCTGCTAGGATATTTACCCAATTGACAAAGAGATTCAAAACCCTGGCACCATATGGTACAGGGCGCCAGTAGGCATTTGTTTGGGCCTCTGTCCTGTGGCCACAAGGCCTCATATGTGCAGCAGAATCTTACATAGGAAACAATAGAAAGGAACATTGTTGTTGGGTACCATCAAGTCCATCTGCAACTCACAGTGACCCCAAGTAACAGAGCAGAACTGCCATCGACAGGGTTTTCTTGGCTGTAATCTTTAAGGAAGCAGATTGCCAAGTCTCTCCTTTGGAGCTGTTGGGTGAGTTCCGATGGCCAATCTTTTGGTTCGCAGCTGACCATTTAACCATTGCACCACCACGGCTCCTTATAAAGGAATTTTTTTAAAAAAGCACTGCTGTTGAGTCAATTCCGATTCACAGTGAACCTGTAGCACAGCGTAGAACTGCTCCTTAGTCTCCAAAGAGCACCTGATGGGTCTGTACTGCTGACCTCTGGTTAGCAGACAGAACTTAACCACTACGCCTCTGCGTTTCCTATGTAAAGGAGTAAGAACACAGACATAGTCAGAAGATGTCAGTTGAGGTCCTTTGTGTGAACTTGACATCACTCACAACTCTGAGCCTGTTTTTCTCATCTGCAGAGTGGTAGTAAGACCTTGTACCCCACACCCCCAACTCTCCTTACAGGGTTATCCTGGGGATTAACTGAGAGTAGGTATGTGAAAGCACTACTCAAACAAATGTAAGGTGTGATTATTTGCCCATAAAAATGGTGACTCACTCAGTTTGCATGAAGGGCCTCCCAGCCCCAGAAGCAAGCAAATGAGAGGCCTGACAGGTTTAATGCATAGACTTATAAATGCTCCATGGGAGTGGCTCCTGGAACAGCTCTGAGCTTCCACATGAGAACAGGGTGAACTTTCAGAAAGCAGCTCACCCCAACAAGAGGTTTGCCAAATAAAGCATGTGTGGAGACATTGTGTGTAGATGTTAATACCTTGAAGGTTTTGCTAAGAGATGTCCTAATAGCATAAAACATACAGTCAGACATGTCTTACGTTTTCCTCTGGGACCCCAGAGGAAAATGATATATGCTACTCTTGCAGATAAAGCACAAATTACAATTTACAGCACTTATTTCCAGCTGCGGCGTTTGACAAGTTATTTAACTTGCTGTGTAAGCCTGTCTCATCTGTACAATGGGGATCATATACAGCGTTGTCTGTTGTGTCACTCAGGAGAGAAGTCCTGGAGGCGTAATATCTGACTCAGCATGCCCAGCAAACATACTAAGTAATACTTTGACTGAAGCCCAGAAGGGTAACATTTCAATAAAAACCAAGTCAGGCCATGAGACCAGAAGAACCAGATAGTGCCCAGCTACCACTACTAAACACTGTGATCAAAGATTCTATAAAAGAATTCTTATCAAAAAGGGGAAAATTGAGGCACATAATTTCAAATCCTCATGGAATCCACATTCTCCAGAGCCACTGAAGCTGATGAAGCCCTGAAACTATTGTCCTGAGGTAATTTTTGAACACTACACCAAAAATATCCTCTGAAGTCTTCTTTAAACCAAACAATATTTACCCTAATTGGTGAAGAGTGTCCGTCTTTGAACACTTCACGTTTTTTAAGAACTAGGGAACAAACTGACAAAAGCAACTCACAAGGTTAGATAAGAAGCAGTGAGTTGATGTTAACAGAGGAACAAGTAAGAAAAAGGCGTGAAAATGGTTGTGCAACTTAAAGAATGTGATCCATGTTACTGAATTGTAGATGTAGAAATTAAGTGGCACATGCATGTTCTACTGTATATCTTTTCAACAACAAAGACAAATTATTTAAAGTCAGATGTCTACTCCTTTGAAATGAGGATTTATTGTACATAAAATAAATTAATTACAGTTTAATCCAAAGCACAAGTGGCTTTTTAAAGTGCATCTGTGTAGGGGATTTGGCGGGGTAGCCCCTGTATCTGCTCACTCGCTGTCATATTTGAGCCACCCATCTCCAAGACTCAGTTGGGACTAAGAAGCAACCCAACATCATTGTCATGAGCTGTTTACACAAATCACACCGAAATCAAGTGATACATTTTTTTCTGTACCTGATGTAACAGTAAAAAAAAATTATAATCTCACAATTACACAAAGTCTGAGGCTAAAGAGTTTCAATTTACAACTGCATACCACATGCCCAACAAACCAACCATACCCATCCTGTGGCAGGAGAAAAAACATGCCTTTCTGTACATGCCAGTTTACATACGTCTGTACAGAGAACAAATTGACCCTTATAACTGTTTTGGAAAGGAGGATTTTCCTCATTTTTTAAAGGAAGAAATCTAGGTATCCTTCAGGTTAGAAAGGCATTCTGTAAGGAATAAGTGGTTCAGCCATGCAAATCATACTGATAAAAGCAAATCTTATTTTTAAGGGAAAAGAAAAAAGGGGAGGGGAGAAACACATGAATGCCTAATCTGTTCTCTCATTCCCACTGTAAAACATCAATATATTTCATGACACTACAACCAATCATTTACAAGGTGGTTAAAACAAAAACCAAGGCGACTATGTTTCCCTCCCCCCTCCAAAAGAAAAGACAGTGATACATTTCACATATTCGGGGCACGGCCCTATGGGGCTCACTGAAACCTCATCAGTTCTGTCCTCCTGCTCACAACAATGCCTCCTTTCTGCAGCAGTCCTGCAAGCCCTCTTGACCCCTCTGCTCCAGCTCTTTCTGGAACCAGGAATTACTGCCAGCATTCAATGGTCCTGCATTGGAAGAACCTCAGGCCCTCTTCCTGGGAAGAACAAACCCCTAGAGTGCCCCTGCTTCAAACAGAGGTGACAGTCCTCACTTTGGCAGACAGGGCCTGCTTGAACCTCCTCTTCAGGTCCTGCATGTTGGGGGACTTGGGCCTAGGGATGAGGGAGGTTCTTCGCTTTTCAGGAGTGCTGCTAGGCTGCTGCTTGTGACTCACTTCTTTACATAGCACGTGGAAGGCATTGTACACGTCGTTGTAATTTTCGCTGACAGAAACCTCATAGAACAAGCAGCCCAGCATGCCAGCCAGCTGCAGTCCCAACTGAGGATCTACCTGCTTTATATGCAGAAGGTCAGCTTTGTTGGCCACAACCACCACGGGCAGCCGGGTGCCCAGGTGTAACTGCTGAACATGCTGGTGAAGCTGGCCAATGAGCTCATAGCTCTTATAGTCAGTGATGGAGAAAACGATCACCACAGCGTCGGCCCAGCGGATGCACCTGTTCAACTGCTCACTGCAGCTCAAGCTGTTCTCACGGACCTGAAAGAGAGGTGTGATGGCGTGGTGAGCACAGAGTGCCACAAAGGGCCGTGGTGTGGTTACACGGTGAATTCAAAAGAGCCCGTCACAGTATTGCCAATTACAAGCCATAAACAAGTTATATCCTCACACACTTCAGTCTTCTTGACAATATGTTGATCCAGCTGCAGAGAGGTGGAATAAATAACAGTGTGGCTCACCACACTCAAGTGGAAAATTGACCTGCAGAGAACTCCATGCAGAGAGACTTTGTAGTTGCACAAAATGGGAAATTAACTGGCTAGACAGTAAGTCTGGGGAAGTAAAGATAGGAGCTGGAAGCATTTAAACCTGGATAACTGCCCAGTTCAAGAAGGGGGGAAAAAGGCCCACTAGCACAGCTCTTTTGTCTATCAAGTAACTTTCCGAGACATAAAGGTGATTCCAAGTACTGGAGACTATAACTTGATGTTTGATTTTTAACAATGGATACATTTATTTTTCTGTAACTGATGCAACAGTTTTAGAAACTGTAGTGTCACAGTGACTCAAAGTCTGGGACTAGAGTTTCAGTTCATAACTATGCAAACACATGCCCAATGGACCATACTCCTACCCTGTGTGAGGAGAAACTATGCTTTTCTACAGGCTTTCTGCATATGTCTACACAGAACCTTCAAACAGAACCTACAAACAGAACCTTCACCCCCTCCCCGAAAAGGAGGACTTTCCAAAGACATATATGTAAAACTGACCTTTTTAGCCATAAAATGAAAACCTTGCCAGCTTCCAGTGTATTTGGTTTGGCCTTTCCTAACCGGTTACATCCTCCTTAGGGGAAGATTTAAATCCTTTAGCAAAACCTCCCAAATTAACCATTGACTATGAATGACCAGCAGCCAGATGTAGTCAAAGTGTCAGACAACATGCAGAAGTCTAAATTTGACTTCCCTAAAGTCTGTTCCCTTCTTAGACACAAGATAACTTTGACAACAATTGAACAATTCCACAGCCATGCACATCCCAAACCCACCCCCTGCCTCCCCAAGCATATGTCTTAAAAGAGGTTCTCACCTGAATACCCGGTGTGTCTTGAACCTGAATTGCCAGGGTTTCACCCTCTATTTGGACTTGTCTGGTATAGAGATTACCTATGAAGGCAAAGGAAAAAGAAGATTGTTTCTTCCTTTTTGCTTAATTTTTAAAATATTTTGGTTCTTTTAAGTTATAGAGAAAATACAGACTGCACCAGAGGCACCAAAATATAATTTGTTTCTATTTCATGTATCTCAGATTTTTTAAAAACTGCATTGTTTTTAACCCCATGATAGTGGATTTATGAAAACCACAGTAAAGTTTGCAAATTTTGAATCTTGCTTTGTTTTTAAATGGAACTTCCATGTTTAAAGTATTTCCTTGACGCACATTTTCTTGCTCAACATGTGTGGGATTTCTATTTTAGCTCTTTATCACTCTTTGACCTAAATTTATATTTTAGCCATTAGACACAATGGCTCAGTGGGCAAAGACTGTTTGTAAATGCAGAGCCAACATTGATAAATAGAATAAAAAACTGACATAATGCTAGCCAAATCCACATCAAAGCAGACAATGGCGATGTCTTTTCTGGGGACGGCTTATATAAAATCCACCCACTGTCCTCAGATCAATTCCAACTCATGCAGTCCTGCAGGACACAACAGAGCTCCCCCCATTGGGTTTCTCAGACTGTAATCATGGACTGCGACACCTTTCTCCCTCTGTGCTCAGAGGTGGATTCCTACCACTGACCTTTTGCTTAGCAGCCAAGCACTTTACAAACACTGCATGACAAGGGCTCCCTATGGCTTACATAGCTCATTCCAAATAATCTCCTGTAAGTGTGGCATGTGATCAGAGAAGTGCAACAATTTGCTAACAGAGCATAGGTAGATAGGCCTCTAAGCCTCCCCAGTAGCTACTCCTAACCACAAGGATCTGACATACCCACCCTCACATTTATCCAGAAACTCTCTGCCTAAAAGTCTACCACCTAGCTATTTTTTCTTTGTTAAGAGAAGTTGAGGTTTACAACTGCTGTCCTTTGGCCTTTGCTTTGAAGAGGTCACCTCTGAAATGCAGCAGCCAGCAAAGGGGGGGGGGGCTGGCCATCTTTTTTTTTATGACTTTTGCAGGAGTGTTTTGGAGGGAGAGGCCCTTGAGCGTACAAAGGGTACTTCCAACTGAGGTCCCTACAGTTAAAACACACCAAGGGGAATACTTTCAGGCACTTGATAAAATGATGAATAGGCTGGGAAAGAAACAAGGCCAGAAGTCAGTTAATGGGGAGTGGGAAGGCATGAGGGGTATGCAAAATTGAAAGTTGGCCAGATCCTGATGCTCAGATTGTCACTTGGAAGGAACCTGCCTGGGAGGCACTGAAAAATGGGAACAGCAGTACCATCCAAGCTGGTAACATTTCCTGCCAGTACATTTCCTCACCTGCATTTCTTTCATAGTCTCCGATGAATCGTTTGGTGAGGAACCGCACCACCAGAGCTGTAGGTTAAAGAGAAACCGAAAAGGGCGATGAAATCCAGCACAATAAATGAGACTGGTGTCTACCCCACCCCCAGCCTGGAAAACAGTCTCACAGAGAAAGCCACGGAGGGACACCAAGGGAAATAGCTACTCTGCAGCTAATTGACCCTCCTTGCAGAGACAAGGAGGAGGGGGCTGGAAGGCACCGCGACTTACGGCTGTGTCCAGCTGCAAGGGTCGTTTGGCCCACCCCTTTGTCTGAGCAACACCTAAGCCCTTCGGTAGACAAATGTCTTTCCTAACCCTAGAGACCTCTAGGAGTGGTTTCGTGCACAGACGCACCTCTCTGTGCCAGGCACTGCCAGAGGCTCAGAAACAACAAAGTTCGGAACCCAGTTGTGCCAGCGGTGCGGTGAAAAGTTGCAAGGCCATTCTGGATCCCAGTACCCTCATCCGTAGAAAGCAGAGGTTGCCCTCCCCGAGCGGCAGAGGACTTAGAGGAAACGGTCCAGCTGCAGCTCTCACCCTCCCCTACACGCCTCGTTTACCCGTAACTCGCACTGGGAGTCTCGCCCACGGGGCGAGAACCAGCCCCGTGGAGGCGCAGGTTCTCGCCAGAGCAGGAGGACTCACCGGTCTTGCCCACGCCGCTGGCACCCACCACGGCGATCTTCACGAGGCGGCGGCCCGCGGCCCCCAGGCAGCAGTCAGCGGCGGCAGCGGCGCTGCTCGGGGCGGGGTACTCGGCGATGGTGCACATGTTCTGAATAAGGCGCATCCCCGCTCCGACCAGGGCTGCAGCGTTCCAGACGCAGGTGTGGGGAGGGAAGTGGCTCGCGCTGGGCGGGAGCGACAGGGAGGACTGAGCCGGACACTTGCAGTCAAAAGCAGCACAGAGCGCGCGGCAACACGGTTTACTTCGCCTCACACTCGGGGACGGAGTTCGCAATGGGCTGCGCGCGCTGTTTTCTCCCCAGTCGGCCCCGCCCCCTAGTCCCTCCGCCAATCCCGAGGCTCCCTGCGCGTGGCCCCGCCCCCGGCGCCTATCGGCGCGCGCGGCGTCCTAGGGGCGCCCGGAGCCAGTGCGGGGCCCCGTGAGGCGCGGGGAAAATGGGGCAGTGGCTGGGGGCGCAACGTGCTGGCGAGAGCTCACCGTACAGCCAATGGCGGGCGTCGCTCGGGGGGCCTGCTGTGCAGGCACGGGGCAGAGGCGGTGGCTGCCGGGTTGAGGCGCCTCGGGCTGGGCCGAAGGAAGAGCCCTCTCCCGCGCGCGGGGCCAGCGTTGTTTGGTCTCTGCCGGCTCGTTCGGGCGGACGCTGTGCGACTGATCACTCTGGCCTGCCAAGAGCGATTCTCCGGCATCTCGTGCTCCCGGGCTCCTGTCCCAACCGCCCAGGCCAGGGCTCTCAGTGTACCCCGGGTGGGGGGGAACCTGAGGGTCTCGGGGCTGTCAGCGCCCGGGCGTGCCGCTCCTGTCACCAGATTTGTTCCTGCCTCCTTAGTTTGGAGCTTGTGATTGTATTGTCTTGAGAGCATCCAGGTTAGCATCCCAGACGACAGATTTGGGTACAATTGAATCATTACAAAGTCCCCGCCCCCACTCCCGTGAAGTGTGACTTTGACTTTGGGACAAGGTAATGTCACCTAGTTTGATCTAATAGATTCTCGGGCTCTGGCAAGCTCACGTGAACGCACGTTCGGTGGGTCGCATGTACAGCACACTCAGAGCCGCAGCAAGAAGTATTTATAGAGCACACTCCCTAGCGCCTCTCACACGGTCGCCGCTCCGCCAAGAGCTGCGACGTCAGCGATAGCGGCTCCATTTGGAGGCAGGAACCCTAAAGGACCGCAATTGAGTCACTGGTCATCAGGAAGGCACAATTAGGTATGTGGGAAGATGTTGGGCCTACACTGAAAAATACCAAAATATTAATTCAACAAATATTCTGTCTCAGCGAAGTGAATCTTCAATGGCAGGTTTGATTGCAAAAGGCCCTCTCCAGAAACTCTTTGACCACCTCCTCACTTCCATCCCATCACCCTCTCCTCCTCCCAACTGTGGGCCCCTAAATATTCCAGAGGCTTTGATTCTGTGGGGATATGTCTGCGGCTTTGTATCTGCACCAACATTAGAGGTTAATGTGTAAAATAAGCAAATTTCTTTTTCTACACAAGTCAGGCATCTAGTTTGTCGTTGTCCACCTCCGTTGAATCTGCAGAATATTTGACAGAATTTATGATGCTGACCCAGTGCAGACTCTAAGATGAATCCTCTTCAGGGATTTGCAGGAATTCACAGGAAATTCTTTTTAAAGCAATCTCAAGCTGCCTTGGTAGCAGTTCTTCTAGGATGGCTAACACCTTAGCGATAAATATAATAAAAGCTTGGCTTACAGGGAGGTCAGTAGGACAAAATAAGTTGAGCTATTTGAGTCAGAAGGAAAAAGAGCATTTCCAGTGTGTACCACACCTCTCTGAATGCCGTCAATCAAACTTGAAGTTTGTTGTGTTATAAAATCAAACTTTTGGGTGCCATCAAGTTAGTTCCAACTTATAGCAGCCCTCTGTACAACAGAACAAAACTCTGTCCGGTCCTGCGCCATCCCCACAATCATTGCTATGCTTAAGCCCATTGTGGCAGCCACTAAGTCAAAAGTCAAACTCAGCAAGTCTGTAATTACAGGTAACTGTGTGCTTTTTAACCCAACACTCTCCCCGTCAAATGCCTTCAGTTCTATCATGCTTACATGGTAAAGTAATTATGCACTCTAAAATATTTGTTTAGACTGCTTTATACACACACACATGCAGACACACAGACATATACAAGACAAAAATTAAGGGAAATTTAGCTTTTGGAGCTTGATTTCTGTTACCAGGAGCCTGTAGCAAACCTATGATTTTCCTGTCTGAAACACAAAGGCTGAGTTTGGTATTCCTATTTTAGGTCTAAAATGCTCTGGCTGTGCTTTAAAGAACACAGGAAAGAAAAAAAAAAAATAGATGGAGGAAAGAAAAGAGAGCTATTCAGATTCCAGACATTTAGCAAATGGCCCTAGCCCCAACCCACTGCCCTTCAGACGATGACTCTGAAAGTGACCTCCTTTTGGAAATACTTGGAATTAATTTTTTTAAAAAAGCAGGGGCTGGGAGGGTCAAGGAAGGGGAATTAATATATATTGAGGACTTTTCTTTCTTTAATTCAGGCTGTGGGCTGGGGGTTTTGCACAGATAATCTCATTTTATCCTTTCAACAGTTCAGTGAGGTACGTATTATTATTAATTCCAGCTGTAGTTATTTTTTGATACTTAATATACCATCCCAGAGAAACCCTGGTGGCATAGTGGTTAAGTGCTATGTCTGCTAACCTCAAGGCCAGCAGTTCAAATCCAACAGACACTCCTTGGAAACTGTATGTAGCAGTTCTACTCTGTCCTATACGGTCACTATGAATTGTAATAGACTCAGTGGCACTGGGTTTGGTTTGTTTTGGTTACACCATCTCAGGCTTTAGTCGCATGGTTCTTTGGGTTGACTAGGCTCAGCTGGGTGATTCTCAGTTAGGGCCTCTCAGAAGATTGCAGTCAGATAGCATCTGGGCTGCCTGAAGCCATCTGAAGATAAAGCTGGGCTGGAAGTCCAAGACGGCTTAACACATCTGTATTTATTCTGGAGTGGGTGGAGCCACTGGAGCTAGCTAAGTATCTCTGTCTCCATCTGGCCTCTCCTTTGGCTTCCTCACAGCATGGCAGCTGGCTTCCTGTGGCATGAACATTCTAAGGCAGGAAGTGGAAGCTGCCAGTCTCTTAAAGTCTGTGGATGGAAGTTGACATAGCATCACTTCTGCTGTATCCTGTTGGTTAAGCAATCACAAGGGCCCAGAGCCGGGGGGGGGGGGGGGGCACAGAGAGGGGAAGACACAGATACCACCTTTAGATGAGAATAATGTTAAAGAATTTGTGGCCATCTTTAACTCACCACACTCCCGTTTTACAAAGAAAAAAACTTTCAGGGAGATTAAAAAATTCCTCCAAGTTCACATAGGCTGTAGGGGCCAGAGCCAAAATCTGAAAAAGATCAGTAATATTTAAAATAGCCAAAGTGATCAAAATGAGATGGCATCTTATGATGCAGTGTTACAGAGTGGTTTAAACTGCTCTCTCTTCTTTATTTTTTGTTTTTCATCAAGTTAAAAGAGGCCAGAATGGGAGGGGGTAAAACATGAAGGGCTTGGGAAGGAAAGAAAAAAAATCTTTTGCCAAGTTTTGATTTTGCTTCAGTACCTAGCGTTTCCATCACGTCCTTTGATCTTCAGAGCTGATCTTTGATCTCAGAACTTTCAGAGACAATCCAGTCTGTGGAGTCCTTAGGATACCAGAATATTAATTCAACAAATATTTATACCCAGAGAGCAACAGACATTTTAGGCCCTGTGCTGGGTCCTGGTTCAACTCAGACAAACAATATCGACTTAGCCCTTGCCGTCATCACCCTCACATTTTGTGCAGAAGACAGAGAAGTGAACAAGCAATTTCAGTGCAATACGAGAGGTGCTTCGTTGGGGAAAATGCAGAAGCCATGGAACATAGAAGCCCTAGTGGCACAATGGTTAACTGCTCACATGCTAAGTGAAAGGTCGGCAGTTTGAACTCACCCATTGACTCTTCAGGAGAGAGATCTAGTGATTTGCTCCCATAGAGATTACAGCCTAGAAAACCTAGGGGGCGGTTCTGTGTCATACGGAGTCACTATGAGTCAAAAATCAGGTAGACAACATGTAATAGCAACAACAAAAGAGCACTAAAACCAGATTGTGGAGTTTCCTGACAGAAGTGAAAAATATGTATGCTGTGTACATGTGTGTATGTATATGTGTACATTGCATGGGTACCCACGTGTGTGTGAGTATGAGAGAGTACGTCAAGTGTGAGGAAGGTGGCTGAGGTGGGTTTGTTTGCAGAGGAAACGGCATTTGCCAGTAGACAGTGGACTCTGTATGAGAAAAATGAGTGAATGAATGCCAAGTCATCAAATTGAAGGAATGAAGTCAGGGCACAGAGATTCACTCCCGATGAGTGGACAGACATAAGAGCACTGGCGATTTCTAAGTTATGGTACACATAATGATGCAACAGCAACAACAGCAAAACCATGGCATCGAATTGATTCCGATTCATAGCAACTCCACATGACAGAGCAGAACTGCCCAGAGTTTCCAGTGAATGCCGGGTGGATTTGAACTGCCAACCTTCTGGTTAGCAGCCATAGCTCCTAAGTACTAAACCGCCAAGGTTTCCTAATGATGTAATAACTCCCCCAAATTGCTGTGGTCCTCCTTTCCTCTGTGGAGAGCATGACCCATGGAAGTGAAATGAGCTTCCTTCTGATCCATGCCCTGCAATTTGCTCCCACATTGGCCCCCACTGAGTTGCTATGAGTCGAAATCGACTCAATGGCACTGGGCTGATTTGCCATAGTCTGGCCCTGGAAACATCTACTATATTTTACTTGCTCCATTATTTTAGTAAGAGCATTATAATTTTCCTTGGGAACTCCCCTTCCCCACTCTATGCTGCTCAGGTGGTGATGGGGAGATCCTAACCCCTAGTTCCAGGGGTCAGTGGGCCAGAAAAATCCCTCCATTATAGTTTTGCCAGAGCTAGCAGGAAACAGGTCCTTCATTTGCACTGGAATTAATCAGCAGGTAGACAGTGAGCGTGGCTCCCGGTAGCCATTTTGGCCACCGTATAAGGGAGGCTTCCTAAGAAAGAAGCCAACCCAGAATGAAGTACAGTTGACAGGCAGAGAGACATCTTCTCCAACTCTGCATTCAACCACACCTGAAAATCCAGTTTTACTGCTGGAAATCCCCAGGTATAAGAGCCAATGCATTCACTTTACAGATTGTGATGATTTGAAGTGAATCTTTATTGCTTATTCTGAGCGAGTGCTTACACATCCTGTTGAGTGGGTTGTACTCTTTGCCTGTGTTTTAGTCAGCTAGGGCTGCTCTAACAGAAATACCACAGAGTGGATGGCTTTAACAAAGAAAGATTTATTCTTACACAGTCCGGTAGGTTGCAAGTCCATATTCAGGGTGTCCGCTCCAGGGAAAGACTTTCCCCTTGACGGCTCTGGAGGAAAGTCCGGTATTGCCTCAGTCATTGTCCAGAGAGTGTCCTAACGCAAGAACCTCTGGTCTGAACGACGTGCTCTGCTCCCGGTGCTGCTTGCTTGACGGTAGCGAGGTTCTCAAATTGTCCTTGGTTCTTTTTCCTCTTATTCCTTGCAAGCTAAAAGCATTAAGGGTGGGGCAAGCCATACTCCAGGGAAACGTCCCCCATAGCAGGAATTCACAGCCCCACCCTAATCCTTTAACATACAGGTTAGCAAAACCACACAATGGAGGACAGTCCCAAGATACTGGGAACCATATCCCAGCCACGTGGCTGCACACATTTTTGGGGGGACACAATTCAAACCATGACATCCTGTATCCCACTAAGACTGACTCCTAGCACCAGCAACCCTCCTCATTCAGACCTTTGAAAGTCAGCCACTCTACAGAAATACTACGGAGTGGATGGCTTTAACAAAGGACAATTTATTCTTACACAGTCCGGTAGGCTACAAGTCCAACTTCACGATATCCACTCCAGGGAACGGCTTTCCCCCTTGTCTCTGGAGGAAAGTCCGATATTATGTCAGTCTTTGTCCAGGGAGCCTCTTGGCACAGGAACTTCAGGTCTGAAGGATGCACTCTTCTCTGGGTGCTGCTTTCTTGATGATGTGAGGTTCCCAATTCTCTCCTTGCTTCTTTTTCCTTTTATCTCTTGCAGGATGAAAGAATTAAGTGTGGGGCAAGCCATACTCCAGAGAAACTCCCTTTACAGTGGAGCAGGAAGGTAATCCTGTGAAGGAATTTCCAGTCCCACCCTAATCCTTTAACATACAGCAGAGGAAAATCACAAAATGGAGGATAATCACAAAATTTTGGGAATCATGGCCCAGGCAAATGGCTACACATATTTTGGGGGGGACACAGTTCAATCCATGACACATCCTGTTGGGTGGGTTGTGGTCTTTGCCTGTATCCCTCTAAAACTGACTCCTGGCACCAGCAACACTCCCATTCAGACCTTTGAAAGTCAGCCACTCTTCCTCCACTGGCAATCACAGCTAATAGACTATCATTTCCTTTGTATTTCAAATTGATGGCTACCATAAGAATGCCATCTTGTGACCTGTAGAAACAAACTCACAATTGAGAAGAATATTATGGGACAGCCAACTCCTATGCCTAGTCTAACTCCTTTGAGAAATCTAATCCCTTTTACAACAGCCTGCTAAAAGATTGTCCAACCTAATCTACACTGCTTCCAGGAATGAGACCTCTCTACCCTCCATAAAAGTGCACTTATCCTGAGCTGATAGCTTTTTCCCATGCGGAAAGACAGAGTTGGGTGTATTCACCAGCTTTCCAAACATCTGTTCCATTGCTCACCTGCTTTCACAGTAGTTTGGAAAGGATTGGCTATCTGTGACATGGCATTGGAAAGGAACAACAAATATGAGAGGTGTGTTTCTCTCTTTGTTGTTGATGACTTGTAATAAATGTTTTTAACATCTAACTTTAAAAAATTAAAGAGAACTACATGCTTAGAAGCAGCCTCTGGATTAAAGAGGGGAGGGAATTCATTTTGAGATGTTTGTTTTCTAAGGATCTTCTGATGGAGACAGAGAGATCTGAGGGAGACACAGATATAACTAAACATAATAGAGGGTTTTGATCCAATGACTGCATGGATGTGTTAAATGCCTTGCAGTTCTGTACATTCCACTGTAAACAGCTGTCCCTTCAAAGCACTGTGCCTAGTATACAGTTGGTGCTCAATGTCTTCTCTTGTAATAACTGTCAGCCTTCCTTCTGGTTGAGGTTGGACTGAAAGACAACCAGAATCTCTAAGCTTAAAAGGCAAAGTGGGAAAGAATGCAGATTGGAATTCAATCAAATGAAAAAGATGCACACGTGTGTGCGCGCATGCACGCACACACACACACACACACACACACACAACACACACACACATACTTCTTGCCATTAGAAAGATCGCCTGTTGACCGGAACACTTTAACTTTGAGAAAAGTAAGATGTTTAAGTTCCAAGAAGAGAGGAAGGGCCTCACATGGGTTTTTCCTCCCCTTCGACATGCTTGATTGGTTTCTATGGCAGCTGAAAGGCCTACATTCCCCATCCCTTCCAGGCTCTACAATTATATTCCCTTGCTACTTAATCAGATTTCACCTTTCTCATTCAGGAAGGTTTCTTCCACTCTCTTTCTCTATTTTTGTATAACATATAAACTGAAGGTACAAGGAGAGGTAACAATAACCTTCCTTTTCATTCAAGGCAAAATCTGTGGTTTTTCTTCCCCTTTTAATGATTTTAAGTGTTAAAAGCCCAAGTTCTTTTTTTGAGAGCAGAACACCTATTTGATAAGCAATCCGACAGCAGCTATCTTCAAATAAATTCAAGTTTTAAACCTTACTTGGAATTTACTAGTGAATTTCCACCCTGTTTTTATTGGGAGTAGGAAAAATCTCAGTTCTCATTTTCCCAGAATTTTTTTAGAACATTGTAGCAAGTTTCCTTAGACGAACGAAAGGTCTAAATATTGCAAATAGAGATAATGCCCTTTTGGATCATTTTCTGCCTTTCTCCAGTGGAATGAGTTCTACAAGCATGCCTATCTATTCCCTCTCCCTCTGATCTATCCAGGGAGAAATGTGTGCCTGCCTTGGTCCCAGAAAGCAGTGCTCTCAAGATACTTGACAATACACTGATCAAGAAGTAATGTACAAGCAAGAAAGTTCAGAAAGACTCAGACAATTGAGCCAATTGTTTAAGGGGCCTCATTGATTTCAAATTCCTAAGTAGATTGGACATACCTAATGTTTGTCCTCTAACTACCCTGGGGGTACAGAAAGGTCACTTGTTGTTGTTAGGTACTGTGGGTTGGTTCCAGTTCCAAGCAACCCCATATACAACAGAACAAAACACTGCCCACTCCTGTGCCATCCTGACGATCATTGCTATATTTGAACCCTCTGCTAGAGTCACCCCTCCTTTGTCTTAGCAGATAAGGTATATCCTCTTTCCAAAGCCTCAGCTCCTTAGGATAGGATACTAAGCTAAAATGAAATTATAAATTTCTACATATGCTATGAAGAAAGAACAAGTTTCATTTTTTTCTCCATTTCAAAGTGAGGAATTAAATCCCATTTGGGGCCAAAGTTACTGATTAGCATTGCTTTAACTGCCTCTCAGAATTACAGCAATCATCAAATACTGCCCTAAGTCCCATTTAGTGCCACTATCCTCATGTCATTCAACAGTATCTAAAATATCCCCAGGCCATGGGATGAATTATAAAAGTTGAGGCCCATATGAGCAGAGATGTAGACTGGTAATTTGGTTGCTGAAGATGCAGATGGAGTTGTGATCCTATCTTACACAAGTATAAAATTCATTCACAACCAAAACACATGCTCATTGTTCATGGCAGCCTGTGAACATGTAGGATGCTCACCAACACATTTGCATGGTTTAATAAATTTTCTTTGTGATTAAAAAAGAAAATGGATAACAAATTAGAAAAATCTGGTGTGACGCCTTTTAGGAAATGTGCAAATGACTCATGTCTTCACTTGATTTGGCAAGGGTAATAGTTTCTATATAAAGAACAAACTCAGCCCCAAAATAGAAGTTGCACACAGCAGAATGTAGCTCACAGAGGAATTACACATTCTAAGCATCAGGAGCATGAAGGTTGGTTTGCTGGGGCATCTCTGCTTGGAATGTTGTATGGAGCCCATTATTAATTCATCTGGAATGTAAATCTATCCACTCTAGGACCTTAAGTGTTTCAAGACTGGAAAACTTCATTATCATTTGGAATGGTTTCTTAACAGGTTCTGAAAGTTGAAGCAACAAAATAATTTCAAAGAATGTGTACCCCCAGGCTAACCCCAAAATGTATTTAGCTCAATGCTAAACAAATTATAACAGAGTTAGTGCCATATACCATGTTCAGTATCCAATGAGATAAGATATATGAATACACACTGCACAGCTGCCATCAAGTCAACTATAGTTGATGACATTTCACATGTATTATAACAGGCTTGTGCTCCATAGGGTTCTCAATGGCTGATTTTTTAGAGGTAGATCACAAGGCCTTTCTTCTAATAGGCCTCTGGCTGGATTGGAACCTCCAAACTTTCAGTGAATAGCCAAGCACTTAACTACTTGTGCTACCCAGGAACAGCAAAGGAAAAGTCACATGAAAGTGTCCTGTAAATTATTAAATTTTAATATTTTTATATTATCATTGTGAGGCTGAAGCAAAGGATTATTTTTTCAGCTTTGATCATCCTTTAATGAGCTGTTGAGAAATAGTTTATTTATAACTCAGTTAAATCCTTTCCCAAATTCCTCTTTACCTGGGCCTAGATGTGGGCAGATAGGACAAAAAGAATGCACTGAACCCTTTCTTGTATTCCTTTGCCAAAACTTGTAGTAGAGCCAAGAGCCAAGACATTCGTCTGCTGTCTGTCCTCCAGGCAAGAGATGGAATCATTTCTTTTGGACAAGTTATTGCACTGTGTTATCAACCAGACTCGCTGTGATTTGTGAGTTGGTTTGCAGAAGTTGGCCAGCTCCCTGTGGCTATAGCACATGCCAGGCCCGAGAATACAGCAGAGAATGACATCAGGTTTGTGTGCTGCCCAGTAGCTGGCTTAAGTTGTTTTTCAACAAATTGGCCAACAAATCTCAGCAAGTCAGTAGGATCTCAGCAGCTTCTCTGTCACCATTACCAAAAACCACCAACCCAACCCAGGCAATCCAACCGGCTCTGACTCATAGCAGTTCTGTGTGTGCCACAGTAGGCCTGTGTTTCATGGGCTTCTCAATGGATGATTTTTCAGAAAGTAGATCACCAGGACCTTTTTCTACAGTACCTCTGGGTAGACTTGAACCTCCAACCTTTACGGTTCATTGAATGTGTTAATTGTACCACCTAGTGCTCCAAGCCAGGCCCATGAGGAGGCCTGTTTCAAGGCCTGATCTGCTTCCCTCTGTTTCGTTCCACCTTTCCTCCTCATTCTGCCAACAGGCCCAATGCCATCTTGAACTTGGAGTTCAAGCTTACTGTGTTTGGTATATAATACTATTTATTGGTATATGTCATGGGTTGAATTGTGTCCCCCCAAATGTGTGTGGTTTCGCTAAACTGTGTGTTAAAGAGCCTGCAAATTCCTGCATAGGATTACTTCCCTGCTCTGCTGTAAGGGGAGTTTCCCTGGAGTATGGCTTGCCCCACCCTTAATCCTTTCAGCCTGCAAGAGATAAAAGGAAAGAGAAACAAGGAGAATTGGGAACCTTGCACCATCAAGAAATCTGCACTGGGAGAAGAGCTCGTCCTTCAGACCTGAGGTTCCTGCTCCAAGACGCTCCCTGGACAAAGACTGATGCAATACCGGACTTTCCTCCAGAGTCGACAAGGGGAAAGCCTTTCCCTGGAGCGGACACCCTGAATATGGACTTGCAACCTACCGGACTGTGTAAGAATAAACCTTCCTTTGTTAAAGCCATCCACTCTGTGGTATTTCTGTTAGAGCAGCCCTAGCTGACTAAAACTGTATATAATACTATTTATTTGCTCAATTATTGTTCAAGTCTCTATACTAGAATGTAAGCTCCACAAGGGTAGAAATTTTGTTGTACTCACTGCCATGTCCTCAGAAGGATTAAGTGAACAAAGGAATCTGTGCATTTTGTATACATTAAGAAATAATTCACAGGGAACACAACAGAGTCCCTAATGGAACAGGAAAAAAGTAGGGTGCAGAATTCAAATTCTAGTAAAAATAGCAGATTTATTGGGCTGATTTAGACTAGAGGAACCCCAGAAGACATGCCCCTGGACCCTCTGTTAACCTAGAACTAAAGCCTTTACCAAAATCTACTCTCCAGACAAACATCAGACTGGACAATAAGACGTAAAATGATACTCATGATAAGTATGCTTCTTCGTTCAAGTAGATATACAAGACTAAAGGGGCACCTCCTGTCCAGAGGCACAATGAGAGGGCAGAAAGAGACAGGAGCTATTTAAATGGTCATGGAAAATCTCAGGTAGAAAAGGGGAGTGTACTGTCACATTATAGGGATAGCAATTAGGTGACATAACAGTGTGTGTATAAATTTTTGTGTGAGAAACTAGTAAGGGCCATTCATACAAAGCCAATTGCCCACATCATCCTGAATGGAGAGAGACTGAAAGACTTTCCCCTGAGATCAGGAACTAGACAAAGATGCCCACTGTCACCTCTCCTATTCAACATTGTGCTAGAAGTTCTAGCCAGAGCAATTAGACAAAATGAACAAATAAAGGGCATCTGCATCGGCAAAGAGGAAGTTAAAATCTCCCTGTTCGCAGATGATATGATTGTATATGTAGAGAACCCCAAGGAATCTATAAGTAAGTTACTCAAACTGATAGAAGAGATCAGCAAAGTCTCAGGATACAAGATAAACATAAGTAAATCAGTAGGATTCCTTTATACCAACAACGAGACTGTTAAGGAGGAAATTATCAAATCTATACCATTTGTGATAGCCCCTAAGAAGATAAAGTGCCTAGGAATTAATCTAACCAGAGAAACAACAGACCTTTACAAAGAGAACTACAAGCCCTTACTACAAGAAACTAAGAGAGACTTAGATAAATGGAAAAACCTACCCTGCTCATGGATAGGAAGACTTAACATTGTGAAAATGTCTATTTTACCCAAAGCAATTTATTTATATAATGCAATCCCAATACAAGTTCCAGCATTATTTTTTAATGAGATGGAGAAACAAATCACCAATTTTGTTTGGAAAGGGAAGAAGCCCCGGATAAGTAAGGTACTACTAAAGAAGAAGAACACACTGGGAGGCCTCTCATTACCCGACCTTAGAACATACTACACTGCCACAGTGGTCAAAACAGCCTGGTACTGGTACAAGAACAGACAGACTGATCAATGGAACAGAATTGAGACCCCAGAGATGACATCATCTGCCTATGAACAGTTGATATTCGACAAAGGCCCTAAGACATTAAACTGGGGTAAAAACAGCATCTTCAACAAATGGTGCTGGCAAAATTGGTTATCCATCTGCAATAAACTGAATCAAGATCCATATCTTACACCTTATACAAAAACCAACTCCAACTGGATAAAAGACCTAAATATCAAACCTAAAACGATAAAGCTCATACAAGAAAAGGTAGGAACAACAATGGAAGTTTTAATACACAATGTGGACAGATTCCAAAATCTGTCAAAGAAACCTCAATCAACAGAAGAGAAAGTAGATAAATGGGAACTATTAAGAATCAAACACTTTTGCTCATCCAAAGACTTTATTAATAGAATTAAAAGAACACCCACAGAGTGGGAAAAAATATTTGGCAACTCTATGTCAGATCGACGCCTGATCTCCATAATCTATAAGATACTACAAAATATCAATAAGAAGAAGATAAACCATCCAATTAAGCGATGGGCAAAGGAGATGGACAGATACTTCACTAAGGAGGAGATCCAGGCAGCCAAAAAACACATGTGGACATGTTCACGATCTTTAGTTATTAAAGAAATTCAAATCAAGACAACAATGAGATACGATCTCACCCCAACAAGATTGGCCATGATCCAGAAAACACAAAACAACAAATGCTGGAGAGGCTGTGGAGAAAGTGGAACGCTCCTACACTGTTGGTGGGGTTGCAAAATGGTCCAGCCTCTTTGGAAGGCAATCTGGCGCTTCCTTAAAAAAATGGATATTGATATACCATTTGACCCAGTAATTCCACTACTTGGAATATATCCTACAGATTCAAGGCCTTTCACACCAACGGACACATGCACCAGAATGTTTATCGCGGCACAGTCCACAATAGCAAAAAGGTGGAATCAACCTAGATGCCCAACAATAGAAGAATGGATAGGTGAACTGTGGTACATATACTCAATGGAGCACTACGCAATGATAAAGAATAACGATGATTCCAGGAAACATCTCCTAACCTGGTTTCAACTGGAAGACATTATGTTGAGTGAGAGTAGTCAGCGACAAAAGGACAAATACTGCATGAGACCTGTATGATAAGATCTCAAAAACAGACTTGTGTATAGAAGAAAAGACTTTTTTACAGCTGCAAGGGAGGGGAGGGAGGGAGGGAGGGCAAGGGGGGGAGGGTTTAGTTTAGGTAGTTACTAGAAATCTAGTTGGGAGAAAACGGTGACAGCACACATTAGGAACAAGAACAACATTAAGTGGACTTCAGCATAACTTGAGTACTCCTTCCATCTTAACTCAATACTGCAAGGATAGAGTAGCTGGGGCAGGGGGCAGGGGACCATGCTCTTAGGCGAATTTCAGGCCAATTGGCACAACTAGCATTTTGCTAAGAGAGCTCTCTGCACCCCACATTGGTGAGTGGCTTCTGGGTCTTAAAAGCTGCCAAGCTGCCATCCGAGGACACAGCAAATGATCCCAACTCAGCAGAAACGGATGCTCACTGAGGGCCAAAAGGGCATACGGTAAAGACAACCGAGAAGACAGAGAGACCCACAAGACTGGGTGCCTACATCGACCTGGGACCGGAAGAACTGGATGGTGCCCGGCCACCACCAGTGATAGCCATGACGGAGCTCACAGAGAGGAGCCTCACTGGCAACACAAGAATAAAAAGAGGTGCATCATGAGATCTCCACTAAAAGACCTCAATTGATGGTCCAGCGGTTTTGGGGTTCCTCTGAGAGCATGGCCCCCGGCCCTGATGCTGCCTGTTCCCATAAATTATAACAAAGGTCCACTTTTTGGACAGGTATGGAATGGACTTGGCAATGCAGAGTAACCATATGTTGGAAGCACTTTATGGTTCTATACATCCATAGGATATCACCTTGCTGACCTCTGGCTAGAGGAAGGGGAGTGGACGGAGAGGAGGGGAAAGGAGACTGTTGGGAGGATGAGACATGTATGGAACAGAGAGGAATAGTGTGCAGTCACTGGACAGGGAGAGCAGTGGAAGCTGCATATAGGGGGGCATGTAAATTTACATGTGAATGTACATTTTTACTCAGTTATGTTAAATTAAAAAAAAAAAATTGTGTGAGAAACTAACTTGAGCTGTAAACTTTCATCTAAAGTGCAATTTAAAAAAAAAAAACACAAAACAAGGCAAGGTCCCAGAAGAACTAGGGAATGGCACAAGAGAGAACTTCCAGAGAACAAGTCAGAAGCCCATTTATGGGAACTGGGAGATAAGTCGGGAACAAATTTTGTGAATAAAGTATAATCAAGCTATGAAAAAAAAAAGAAGATTCAGTGGCAAGAGGAGAGAGCCTGAGGAAGCTAGAATTGTGCCAATGGAAGTGGGAGGTGGGAGAGATCCAGGGCTGGAGAGAGCAGAGACAGAGCAGGCACCACTGAGAAAGCAGTGGGCTTTGGTGGTGGAAGGGCTTTTGGGTTGCTCCAGTCCCCAGCTTACTGTCGCCACTCTCTTTCTACCAGCACTAGTATATGGACAAAGATGAAGGATTTGAAGCTTGAGGTGACTGGGAGGGAGACAGCTGCTGCTGGCCAACCAGTGTCATAGGGAAGGAGAATTAAGTTCACTAGCCCAGAATGGGAGTTGGACTGAGGAGACAGGGGAGGTCTGAGGTGAACAGAGCAAGTGAGTGACAGGCACTGAAAATGTTTTGACACAAACCGAAAAGATCAGCTGGAATGACAGACCAGAAATATTCAGTGTGTGGGTTCCAGCAGCCCCATTCTGTGTGGAGAGGTAGAAGCAAAAAAGGGCTGGCATCTCAGACAGCTGAGGGAGGGAGTTTATCTAGGACTCCGGTGAGCAGCAGCTTCTGGAATCTAAGTGGAAAGTAAATGAAGGATGTCCATGAGCTGCCTACCTGAAGGAGAATAATAGTGAATCGTTCCTGAAGCCAGTCTGTGGATGGCGACTATGACTGGGCCTCTCATGCTGAGAGTCCTGTGAATGGATTTACATACTGGGCTGTACACTTCCAAGGGCAAGAACTACATTTTTCTTTAAATCACCTCTGTATTTTCATTGCCTGGCACATATTTTAAAAAAGAAAAAGAAGAAGTTGCTCTCAAGTTGATTCCTACTCATAGATACCCATGTGTGTCAGAATAGAACTGCACTTCACAGGATTGTCAAGGCTGGTTTTTCAGAAGACCTTTCTTGTACGGTGCCTCTGGGTGGACTAGAACCAACAATTTTTCAGTTACAGCAAGTGTGTTAATCATTTGCACCACCCAGAGACTCCTGGCATGTATTTGTCATTGTTGGTGACTCCATGGCCCGTGGGATCAAACTCTTGTGATCCACAGGGTTTTCATGAATTTATGTTTTTGAAAATAGAGTACTAGCCCTTGTTTCCTAGTTTTAGTCTGGAAGCTTTGCTGACCCTGGATCAGCATCATAGTAATATGTAAGTCTCCATGTACAGACAAATTCTAGCACAGTTAGTTGGTCAGCAGTTGAGCCAGAGTCCCCCATGTGGAAGGTGAGAATTCTGCCGCTGAACCAACATCAGGACTTCAATAAATACCTGCCAAATTAAGTGGGCGAGAGCAGCTTACACAGCGACGAGGGAAAGTAAGATCAAGAGCTGGTAGATGCAGCTGTCTACTGCCCACTGTCTCGGGTGAGTCTTCTCCTGGTCCCCTGCAATGGTAACCGACACTGGGTCATAACACATCATGTCCCAGGCACTGTTCTGAGCACTCGGTACTATTAACCCCTCCTACAACAAGGCAAGGCTGATTCTGAGGTGATTCCTATTTGCGGAAGTGGAATCCAGGTCCAGAAAAGTTGGACAGCTTACTCAAAATCACACATCTAGGAAACAAGGTGGGATTTGAAACCAGTCTGGCTCCAGAGCCCACTCCTTATCACCTGCTGCCTAATTCTCATGAGGCTGTCCCACCTAGTTACCTGGGGTAAAGTCCCCTTCATTCTCAGTGTTTATCTCACCTTCTCTTCTTTTCTGTGACCTCCACGTGGAGGAGGTTTGTTCTTGGAATGGAATGTGTGAAATGCGAGGCTGAGTGGGCAGTAGGATAGGAAGAGGGCTGGAGATCCAAGCTAATGTTTGTGTGTGTGTGTGTCACAGACTGAACTGTGTCCCTCCAAAAATGTGTGTAGCCATGTGGCTGGGCCGTGATTCTCAATATTTTATGATTGTCCTCCATTTTGTGATTTTCCTATACTGTATATTAGAGGATTAAGGTGGGACTCTAAATCCCTTCATAAGATCACCTCCGTGTTCCACTGTAAAGGGGGTTTACCCGGAGTACGGCTTGCACCACGCTTTATCCTTTCATGCTAAGAGGGATAGAAAGGAAGGGAAACAAACAGAGAGTTGGGAACCTCACTCTATCAAGAAAGCAGGACTTGTAGTAGAGTGTGTCCTTCAGATCAAAGGTTCCTGCACCAAAATGCTCCCCAACCAAAGACTGATGCAACACAAAGACTTTCCTTCAGAGCCACAAGAGGGAAAGACTTCGCCTGGAGCAAACACCTGAATTTGGACTTATAGCCTACTGGACTGTGTACAAATAAACATTTCTTGTTTTAAAGCCATCCACTTGTGATACTTCTGTTAGAGCAACACTGTTTAAGAGGACTTCCAATTAAGTTTGGGAACTCATCCTAGAAAAAGTATTACATACCTCATTTCTGAAATCACTACAGTCTCCTTGCAAAAGTATGCACTGCCTGCAGCTCCTAATCCATTCTTCAAAGCAATTTTGAAACTCTTTTTTCTGGAATGACCATCACAGCTGTAGTACTGTTAATGTCCTGAATGTTGTCAAAATGTCATCCTTTCAATTTTTCTTTTATCTTTGGGTAAAGAAAAAGTCACTGTGTGCCAGATCAGGTGAGTAGGGAGGGTGTTCCAATACTATTATTTGTTTACTGGCTGAAAGCTCCCTCACAGACAACTATACAATTAAGTTTGCAAACTCGCCACCATGCCACCGTGTACAATGGCCATTCCAGAAAGAGTTCCAAAATTGCCTTGAAGGGTGGACTAGGCACTGGGGTTGGTGCATATCTCCCCAAGGGAAATATTTCGAAGGTGAACATAGTGATATTTAGCATCGAGGTTTGTAGCACTTTAGAACAATTAAGTTGATAGGGAAACAGTCATTTAAAATGATTTCTCCTATATCACACCAGGGATGAGTGTATTTCCCCCTAAAGCTCTGTAGATCATAGCAACAGGACAGAGACTTGGCCATGATATTACCTCCACCAACTTATAGCCAAAGTATAGAAAGTTTAGGACTGGTTAACCAGAAAAGCAATGTCAAAAACCAAGACTATCAGCCTACTCTGGAGGAGGAAGGGTGTGGAAGTCACTTCTTAAATTTAACTAAGTGTTCAGCTCCACCACGCCTCCATTTTGCCCAGACATGCCACAGCCTGAAAAAGAAATCACTCAGAATTGAGTCTGTGGATTGAAGTAGAATTCAATTTAACGCCAACCGTAAACAAGGTACTCTGCAAGGTGCTTAGAAGAGGAAATGTGGCCTTTACATTCTGTGTTGGTGTTTTGCTTTTTCCACCTTCTGTCTTTCTATTACATAATGCCAGCCCTATTCGGAGTAGGAATAACGCTTCACAATAGAGCTGGCCCTCACTGACGAAGATCATATTTGCTGAAAACTAGTGACCGTTGACAAATGCCGCACCTCCACTTGAGCATTTAATCATCAACAGAACCTTCTATCACTTCGTGTGTTCTGCCCATATGATCATTATGTATAGGTAATGGCTCCAGCAGAGGTTTGGAAGAGAGGATGCTATTTCTTTCTTGGGTAGAAAATCTAGTCTACTTCCCTGGGGTCATCGATTGAATTCTGTCCCCCAAAATATGTTATAAATTTGGTTAGGCCGTGATTTCCACGACTGTGTGATTGTCCACCATTTTATCATCTGATAATGATTTTCTATGCATTGTAAATTTTACCTCTGTGATGTTAATTAGGTGGAAAAGGCAGCAGCTGTGTTAATAAGGCAAGATGCAATCAACAACACTGGAGTGTGTCTTGAGCCAATCTCTTTTGCAATATAAAAGAGAAAATCAAGCAGAGAGATTAGCAGGGTGGGTGTTAGGTTTGGCCAGGGACCTCACACCACCGAGAAAGCAGCACCAAGCTCAGAGTATGTCCTTTGGGCTGGGTGTTCCTGTATAGAGAAGGTCCTAGACCAAAGGAAGACTGATGAAAAGGACTTTCTGCCAAGGCTGACAGAAAGAGAAAGCCTTCCCTGGAACTGACATTGTAAATTTGAACTTCTAACCAGCCAGACTGTGAGAAAATAAATTTCTTTTTGCTAAAGCCATCCACTTGTGGTACTTCCATTAGAGCAATACTAGATAAGTGAGACATCTGGAAAACACGCTCACTCTCCGTTGTCAACTGATGCTTGAAAGTTGAAAAGTTGTCTGTTTTCAAACCTTAAAAAAGAAATTATCTCGTAGATACTTTGAAAAGCATATTTAATGATAAAGTAGGAATAGCCACATTTATCTATTTAAATCACTATGTGCTTATGAGGGAATATGAAGGTCATGGAAATGATTTGACATGATTCCTGCCCTCAAGAAATTTACAGTCTAGTTAGAAAGGCAGTATCTACAAAAGGAAGAATGAATAGTATACCATGAACCATAAAAATAAAACTATTTATCTATACTTTAACAGTAAAAAAAAAGTGCAGTATTGTACTTAAGAAGAAAAAAGGAAGATCCATCAGGGCTTGCATGGCCATAGAAGAATTCTTGGATGAGCTGGAAGTTGGACCTAGAAGGATGAGTGAGATGTGGATGAGGAAGTACATTGGAAGGAAGAATGAATGTTCAGCGGGTGGAAGAGCTGCACTGACAAAGAACAATGTTAACATGGAGTGGGAACTAGGATTGAATGAGTAAGATATAACCTATATATGGAAGGACTTGAAAGCTGGAAAGGAGGACATTTAAACATGAGTCTTGGTATTTGTAAATAAGTGAACTTAGTGAGGAAGCCCAAGGTGCAGGCATGTTTAAAGGGCTCCAACATAGCCAGATATCCTTTATGGGGTCCACTGGTGAGAGACATGCACTCCAGAAGATGCTGAAAGCATTGAGTGATCAAAGAAATTAATAGGATAAAAAATTATGACTATAGTGAATGTCAGAAACAAACTCCACCTCAATGACTAGTTTCTCCATGAGAAACAAAGCTACCACCACTGATGCTGGTACTCTGAAGTTCCAGGGGCAGAAGTCTACATGTAGGGTGAAGCAAAAGTAAAGGAGAACTGGGGGTCAGAGGGGTGAATGGTGGAGCCTGGGAGTCTTAGGCTGGGTTCTCTAGAGAAGCAAAAGCAGTAAAACATATAAATATATACATAAAAGGAGATTTAATTAAGGAATGGCTCACAGTCATAGAGGCTATAACGTGCCAAGTCAATGGATCAAGATAGAGGCTTCTCCTAAGTAACGTAGCTGCAGGGGCTTGCAAACCCAAGATTGGCAGGTCAGAGAGCAGGGCTCTTGCTCACTGGCTGCAAAGATCATTGAATACCAAGATCAGCAGACAAGTAAGGTGCTAGCTCATGTCCCAAGAACTGCAAGTCAGATGAGCAGGCAGTTGCAGGATCCCAAGCCAGCAAGAGCCCATGAGCCTTGCCAGAAAGTCTTATATTTGATGCAGGACACATCCCCAAGGGAACTCCCTTTCAACTGATTGACTACTCACAGCAGATCTCATCACAGAGGTGATCACATTATATCAAATCTTATCATGGAAGTGATCATATACTCACAACTGCCAAACTACTGAGAAACATGGCCCAGTCAAGCTGACATATAACCGTCATGATCACACTGGGTGTCCACAAGTTCAAGAAAAGGAGGATGAGGAGAATTAGGAACCCTAAAGAGCTGGCTGCTTGAGCAGAGCTTGTCCAGTAGCTAAACAGTCCAAAATACCTAAATAAAAAGCACACAGACATGGAAACAGGACCAATCAGTGACTGAGGTTGTCCATTCACTATTTACTGAGGGCCTATTGTGTGTCAGAGACATTAGAGCTTCAGTGGTAGAATTATCACCTTCCATTCCAGAGCCCTGGATTCAATTTCTGGTCAACACGTCTCAAGTACAGCCACCACCCATCTGTCAGCGAAGGCTTGCCTATTCCTATGACACAAACAGATCTCAGTAGTTTCCAGAGTAGAACACTCCAGAAGAAAGGCGTGGTGCTCTACTTTCAGAAGTTATGCAAGAAAAACCATATAGATCACAATGCCATTCAAATGGCACAGGACCAAGCAGCATTTAGCTCTGTTGTTCCTAGGGTTGCCGTGTGTCAGGGACCAGCTTGGTGGCAGCCAACATGTGTGTTAAGAGACATCAAGCCAGAATAGATAACTGAATGAAAAGCAGAACCTTGGATTCCAAAGAGTGATGACAAAGTGTGTCCCGGCAGGATTTCATCAATTCACTCTTTTGTTTATTTATCAACAAAATCGGTAGCATGCAGTCGCTGAGTTCTCCAGCTCCAGGAGGCCTCATTCACTTTGTTTCCTATATAGATGGCATTTCTGGAGCACTATATAAAATAAGTATGAATGGCACCTTTGAAACTGTGCATCAGGGTACCCTGGAGTTCATGCTTACTACGTGCCAGGTGCTCAGTCCTGTAGGTGCTGATAACTGTAGGTTCAGGGATGAGTCCAAGAACAAGAATCAGCTGGCCAGGCAAGTTTGGAGGTAGGAAGAGCAGAGAAAGACAAAGGAGCAAGATGTCCGTGCACAGGCCCCAAAGCAAACCCTGAGACACCAGAAACTGGGGCGGCTCCTGTTTGTACTCATTCATTCTGGTTCACCTGTTAACAATAGATGTGAAGCAAGCTGAACAATGCTGTTCTCATAAAGAAAGAGGGAAAAAAAATTAAAGTGAGTTCATCGGCAGATGCTGGATTTATAAAGTAACTTCTATGACGCCCCCACGTGGGTTGCTTTCCTTCTGCGATGAAAGGTCGGCACAAGTACAAACAGGTTCAGCTCTGGAGTCAGAGCAAGCATCTGCAGCGGCTGTGAGTGTGGCTCTCTAGCCTGCGCCGTGGAACAGGTCAGTGACCACATCCTCTGGAAGGCTCCTGGGAGAGAATTTCAAACCCATGAGGACACCTTTTTCTCCACCTCATCAAATACTTTCTTGAGTGAGAAAGGTAAAGTCAGTAAACATTTATGAACTGCTTTCCGTTTATTTCTGCACAGCTTACACTTTTTCTTATTGGTTGTATGACTTACTGAGCATGACCTAATGGTCACAAGTCTGGCAGCTCAAAGATGCTTTGGGGATGTTTATGTGCATGTCAGATGGATTGCTTATATAGTGGTAAAGTGGCAGTCACAACACGTACTTAACTGCTTAAAATTGTGCAATTTCCATACGAACGTGGAATCAGCATCAACTCTGCACACAGCTGTTCCAGTCATACTGAAATCCCTCAATCCTTGGGTCAGCGCTGGAGGTGGTGCTGGCCAAGGTGTTACTGTTGGACACTAAAAAATAATCCCTGATACCTTTAGCTAACAGAGAAGGACCTCTTGTAGCTGAGGAACAGAGAAACTAGCAAGGCTTCCTGGAGTTGTTTCCATTTTATCACAGGTTTCTAGGGAAAACAGGGGAGCCCCTGGTTCTGCAAATGGTTAATCCACTAGCCAAAAGTTTGGGGATTTGATCCCACTGGAGGTACCCTGGAATAAAGGCCTGATCTGCTTCTAAAGGTCACAGCCTTGAAACCCAGTTCTACCAAAACATGAGCGGTTGCCATCAGTTAGAACTCATGCTATAGCAGCTGGTTTAGTTGCTGTTTGTTGTGTTTGTTTTTAAGAGATAGCAGTGATGGGGAAAAAAAATCTTTCTTTTCAAATTAGTTAGGACATTCCCCCCTACTCCCCCCCCCCCCCGAAACTATTGAAACTGCCTTAAGGATCAAAATGGAATTTATGGCCTCATGTAACTGAAAGTCCAAAGGTAGCTAGGGTGAGTTTAGGCTTAGCTGGGTTTATTGGTTCCAACGATGTCAACAGCTCTGAACCTTATTTCCTGCCTGTCTTCATTCTCAGACAGGTTCTAGCCAGATAGTTTTTCCTGCAAGTTCCAGGCTTACACTAGCCATGCAACTAGCAACTTCCAGCTAGAGGAAAAAACTTTTCCAGTAGCTCAACAAAAATACCTGAACTGAATCTCATTGGCCTGTCTTGGATCACTTGTCCACCCCAGAGTCAATCTTCTTAGCCAAGAGGATAGAAGATGTCAGTTTGGCCAGACCTAGGTCACACATCCAGCTCTGAACCAGAGGAAGTGAGTTCAGCTCTTCATGTAAATAAGCAGTCTCTAGTGGAGACCTAATTTACACTCTGGAGCCTCCCAGCTCACACAATCAGAATAGAATGCAAACTACATGGCCAGGGGTATGCTGCCATGGTGCCTTTGGAGAACTTTCTGTCTCTCTTGCTGATAAGAGAGTGCTAAGTGTGTCTCTGTGAAAAACAGAAAAGTGGAATTTAGAGGGCATGTCTGAAAGGTCTTTCATCCCCCAAAGACTGGCCCGGAGACTTTGCACAACAAAGGATTCATGGGGTAGGAGGACTGTCTTTTTGCCCCTCCAGGTCTAGGTTCCAACATTCTGTGAGCTGCACAAACGGTTAAGCACTGGACTAGTAACCCCAAAGTTGCAGTTTGAACCTACCCATAGGTGCTTTGAAATAAAGACCTGTGGATGTACTTCCGACAGGTTGCAGCCGTGAAAACTATGGCGTGCACTTCTATTCTGCACCACGTGAAATCACCATCAATTGGAAGCTGTTTTACATGTAATATTTGCAACCTTCAATGAGGAGCCCACTTTAAGAAAAACCTCAGCACCAGACAAAGAAGCAAGGCAGGTCCTTGGGTGAGGAGGAGCTTGGAGTAGTGGCAGCTTAGGCTGAGAACATGGTGAAGGTGCAATAACTAGAAGATGCTGTGAGGTCAGGTTGAGTGAGGCTGACCTGGAAGTGGGGTATGCTCTGAGGCTGAGAACTCTCTATTGTTCGGCTGGGGAAAGTCAAGAGCTTGGCATTCAGGTGAACGCAGCAGAATGGGGTAAAACTCTACCTGGCTGTGAAGCTTCAAGAGCATAACGGTTGAGGACCAAGCAGACACTATGTTTATAGAGAAGGATTTCAAAGCTGAGAGGAACATCATAGAGCATCAAGGTCATCTTTTGCATCCATTAGGGTTAGCTACAGCTGCACATAACAAAAGTCTTGGAGCATATGGTCCCAAGCAGACACAGTTGTTCCATAAGATTGTCAAAACCTCAGGCTCATTTTCTTGCCCAGCATCCTAATACCTATGACTTCCAACCTAATTATGTTATTTTGGGTGAGTTGCTTAATCTTTGCTAGGCTTAGTTTTCTCATCTAAACAGGAGTAATAACAATTCTACTCTACTTAAGAGTCTAATATGCAGATTAATATGTGAAAAAGTGTTCAGTATCAGTCTTTCTACAATAAACTTCAGCTATTATTCAGAAGAAGAACTGACACCTTTGAATTGTGGTGTTGGCGAAGGATGCTGAATACACCGTGGACTGCCAGAAGAGCAAACAAATCTGTCTCAGAAGAATGCTCCTTAGAAGCAAGGATGGCAAGACTACATCTCACATAATTTGGACATGTTGTCAGGAGGGGTCAGTGCCTGGAGAAGGAAATCATGCTTGGTGAAGAGGATGGTCGATGAAAAGCAGGAAGACCCTCAGCCCGCAACAAGATGGACTGACACAGTGGCTGCAACAATGAGCTCAAGCATAACAATGATTGTGATGGTGGAGTGGGACAGGGCAGTGTTCTGTGCTGTTGCACATAGGGTCACTATGAGTTGGAACAGATTCGATGGCACCAAACAACAACCATTATTAGTTGTAAGGAGCCCTAGTGGTATAGCTAGCAGTTAAGCACTGAACTGTTAGCAGAAAGCTTAGCAGTTCAAACTCACCTGCCTCCACTAAAGAGAAAAATGTGGCAGTCTGCTTCTCTCAAGATCATAGCCTTGGAAACTCTATGGGGCAGTTCTACTCTGTCCATAGGTTTGCAATGAGTCAGAATTGACTTGATAGCAACAGATTAGTTTAAAAAAAAAAACAAAAAACTATTTGCTTTATTCAGGACTGGTACAGTCCAGACATATAACCAGTTGCCCTTGAGTCCTGGCGACTTTCTTTGTGCACAGTACAGCTGCTTCCTTGGGTTTGCAAGGCTGTGGGCTTTCAGGAACAGATTGCAAGGGCTTTCTTCTGAGGTTAGAACTACCTGTCATGCAGTTAGTGATAGAACATGTAACCATTTGTGCCACCCAGTGACTCCTCTGGATATATAGTAGGAATTAAATAATAATCAAATTAATTATTTTCTTTATTATTGTGATTATTATTGCCACAAAGTGCCTATGAGCTGCACTCTGAGCCCAGGACCTTCGTGCATCACTTAGGATGGCGCTGTTTTGTTTTACCCCTTTATGTCTTGAATGCCCGGGGGGACAGTTGTCAGAAAGTAGCTGATGGCAGATGAGCCTGCACAATCCCAGCAGAGCCTGGGCCGCCCCAAACCCAGCCACCTTGGCCAGACCAAAGCTGCTGCCGCCAGGATGATGCCAACCAGCCCAGACGCTGCTAACGGCTTTTGTTCCTCTGCCAAATTCCTGCGCCCTGTCCTTCTCTGAGAAAAGTGAGAAGGCATGACTGAGTCCTTCAGAGGCCGTCACATACAGAGCCCGGAAAGGGGAGTGTGGAGCTGGTGAAGGGAGGTCACTGGAGGGAACACTTCCCAGCATCCTGCATCAGACTGGGAAGCGTTTCCTTTCTTGGAGCCTTAGGGATTCTCTGCATGTGCAGCACTGCCTGGAGCCTGTCTGCAATTCCTTTCTTCTAGAGTCACTGAGGGATTGTGGCAACAGCCTCACGGAAGTCAAAACCAAGCCTGGTGATATGGAAACCATGTGAAAACTTGGCTGAGCCCCACATCAGCCTAATGGGCCTGCCAGACATCCACGAGTCCACTCAGACACAGGCCCTCTGTGAGACTGGAAGCTTGGCTCTCTCATTCCCATTCTGAGACAAAATTAAAGAAACAAAGAAAACGGCTAGCCTCTTCCATCATCTATATGTGCCTCAAAGGAGCCCTAGTGTCATGGTGGCTATTGCACTCAATTGGTAACCAAAAGGCCAGTGGTGCAAACCCTGGAGGCACTGTGCAGGAGAAAAATGTGACAGTCTGCTTCCATAAGGCTTTACAGCCTTGGAAACCCTATGGGGTAGTTCTCCTCTGTCCTACGGGGTTGCTATGAATCAGAATTGACTTAATAGCAATGGGTTTTATGTCCCTAGAGGAAGTCTGGTGGTCCAGTGGTTAAGCACTCAGCAACTAACCAAAAAGTCAGGGATTCCAACCCACAAGCAGGTCCATAAGGGAAAAGACCAGGCAATCTGCTCCCATTAGGATTACAGCCTGGGAAACCCTATGCGGCAGTTCTACTCTGACACATAGAATCATGTCATGGATTGAATTATGTTCCCCACAAAGTCTGCAGTTTAGCTAGGCCCTGATTCCTGGCATTGTGTGATGTCCCTCCGTGTTGTAAACCCTGCCTCTGTGATGTTAATGAGGGAGGATGGGCAGCAGCAGTACTGGTGGAGCAGGACTCAATACCTCCGATTATTTTGTGCCTTGAGGCAGTCTCTTGAGCTATAAAGAAGCTAGCAGAGAGACCTGGGGACCTTATACCACTGAGAAGCTGTGCTGGGAACTGCTCATATCCTTTGGAAAAGACCTGGAGTCCCTGTGCCCTAGAAGCTCCCAGTCCAGGGGAAGGTTGACAACAAGGACCTTCCTCCAGAGCCAGCAGAGAAAGCCTCCTGGAGCCAACACCCTGAATTTGGACTGGTGTCTTACTAGACTGTGACAAAATAAAATTTCTCTTTTTTAAAGCCATCCACTTGTGGTATTTCTGTGAAAGCAGCATTAGATGACTAAGACAGGTCACTAGGAGTCTGAACCAACTTGGTGGCACACAACAATACACATGCCCCTGGGTGCTACAAAGAGTTAAAACACTCAGCTGCTAACCAAAAGGTTGGAGGTTCAAGTTCCCCCAGAGGGGCCTCAGAAGAAAACCTTTTTGATCTACTTCTGAAAACCCTATGGCGCAGGGCCCTACTCTGACACACACAGGGTCACCTTCTGGAGCACACTTGTACTCTGACACACATGGGGTTGTCAAGGTTAGCTAGGGAACCTGATCTCTGCTGCCACACACTAACATATTTTACTCCAGAAAGTAACAATTTCAAGGGATAACAACGGTCGTGGTTTGCGTTATAGAACACACACAGCACTGATAAGGTAACCAAGGAAACATGATCTGCAGCAGGTCAACAGTTCTCCCTGGCAGTTTGTGATGCAAATATAAGTTCTTGCTGGCAATCGTGGTACAACAATTCCTCCTGGCAGTTGTGAAGTGGCTACAAGCCTCAAACCCACTCAAAAATGAAGTTACTACCTCCACCTCCTATCTACGACATCACCCCTTGCTTTTGCCAATAAAAAGCACCCCCAAAATCTATGCTGGGTCTTTTTCCACTCATGAAGAATGATCCGTTCCTTCGTTTGAATGTACTTTCCCTTAATAAATTTTGCGTCATTTGCTACCAAAAAGGGTGCATCCTGGTGTGCTCTGGGGGAAGGAGAGCCCAGTTCACCACCTGTTGGGAGACCGAAACTGCTAGCTCGATCTCCAGAACCTGAATCAGGTCACTCGAGGTCTAATCAGTTAGACAACCTCAACAGAGTCACTATGAGTCAGGGCTGACTCAGTGTCCACGGGTTTTATGTGCTCTGAAGGGCTTAGAAATAGAGTGACACCAAGCACTGCAAGTGGCATATGTGTTCCCTGCTGGCGTCAGTCACAGGGACTGTCATTTCTTTCACCTGATCCTCACAACAGCCCTTATCCCCATTTCATTTTCACTGATGAGGTCAGTGAGGTTTATGGAGGTTAAATAGCCTACCCACAGTTAGACAGCAGCCAGCTGGGGGTCAAGTGCAGGTTCATCTGGCTGGAAAACCTTTGATCTTGTATTATTACAGTGCTGCCTCCCAGATGGCCTTTTGATTATTTCAAACAAACTGACCAGCATTCAAAATCTTGCCCCAAGGCTTTAAAAAACCACACCCATTGCTATCGGATCTATTCCGATTCATAGTGATCCTATAGGACAGAGTAGAACTGCCCCATAGAGTTTCCAAGGAGTGGCTAGTGGATGCCAACTGGCAACCTTTCGTTAACAGTTGAATGATTAACCACTGTGCCACCAAGACCACAAGGCTTAGCTTTCACTAAAAGATGTTTTCAAATCAACAGCGAAATTGAGGCATAACTTCTCTATGATTTATTGTTTACTCTTTGGGCAATACTGTAACATACCAATTGTGATTTATACTTGAAATTACTGACTTTCAGTGCCTGCTAGGGCGTGAGAGGAGACTGTTATCCAGAGTGATCATTATTATGGTGTTAGAATAAAATGCGTTTTTAAAGCAATGGAAAAAAAAGTAAAAAGCTAAGAAAGTGAGATGAATAGTTGTATAATAATTTATTCTTTGTGTTCCCAAAGATCAGGAAAACAACTTTGATATGCAAATACATTTGCAGGCTATAATCTATCTATGACCTACAATTATCAAAATATGTCTTCTTGGGGTAGTTTCTGAAAAAGAACCTTAAACTGATTTAAATCCATTTAAAAAAAAATCCCACCACTGTGACAAGCCTCAGGAGTTCTGAACTTCTTTCTCCATAAATTTTAAGGGTGACAGCTGGTGGTGCAGCCTGCAATTATGAGCTGCCTGGGTCAGTCCTAAACTAAGTTTAAACCAATTGCCATTGAGTCAGTCCCAGCTTATGATGACCCCATGTGTGTAAGAGTCGAACTGTGCTCTATAGGGTTTTCAATAGCTGAGTTTTCAGAAGTGGATTGCCAGGTCTTTCTTCTGAGCACCTCTGGTATACATACTGGAAGTGCCGGCTTTTCTGTTAACAGTCAAGTGCATAAGCTGTTTTCACCATCCAGGGATTCCAGAGCTACCTATGGCTCCTGATCCTTTGAGGGGATGCAAGGAGGACCTGTGCCAATTTCTTCATAAGGAGACCCAAGAAGAGTTCTTTCATTAACTAGGGCAAAGGAGAAGAAGACACAACAAGACAGACATCAAAACAAAGTAAAGGGGCCGAAACAACCTAAATATCTTTTGGTAGGAGTTCGGGGAAAAGAATCACTAGACACGCACACCAGCAGGGTATCATACAGCTCTTAGGAAGAACAGGTTGGAGCTAAGGGACTGAAAAGAAATCATCTTCACACTTAAATTGACAACAAATCTGCATAGTACAAGTTGAAAAACAAAAAGTGCCAACCAAGGTAAAGTGTGCTACTGTTTTAATTGGGAGTTATCGCCGTCTAGAGCTTTCTTTCCATCTACGTGTCTATCTTTCTGTCGCTTTACCTATAAACAGATAGACCTGGAAGGCCTCTGGTTTAATACATAATTGTTAACAGCGGCTGTTTCTGGAGAGGAAAACGAAAATATCAAGGGTAAAAATAATATTTCATTTTTACTGTACATCTATTTATAGTGTTCGAAATTTTAAACTTTTTTAAAATTATTTTTTCTATGCTACCGTTAGGTGCCATCGAGTTGGTTCCAACTTGCAGTGGCCCTGTGTATAACAGAATGAAAGGCTGTTTGATCCTATGGCATCTGAGATGACAAGGTGTGTCTGAGCCCCTTGTTGCTGCATCTTATTATGTTGTTACACGCTGTCAAGACGGCTCTGACTCATAGCAGCCTTACACACAGCAACATGAAACTCTTGCAGACCCTGTGTCATGTTCACAGTTGGTACTAGGTTTAAACTCCATGTTTCAGTCTCTGTATCAGTCCGTCTCATTGAATGTCTTTCTCTCTTTTGCTGACCCTCTATTTTACGAAACATGATATCCTTCTCCAGGGATTGATCCCTCCTGATAACTCCTGATAGCATATTCAAAGTACGTGAGACAATGTCTCACCATTGCTGCTTCTCGGAAGCATTCTGACTGTACTTCTTCCAAAATAGATTTTTTTTTTCTTTCTTCTGGTATGGTATATTCCATGTTCCTCACCAACGTCATAATTCAAAGGCATCAATTCTTCTTCATTCTTACTTATTCACTGTCTAGCTTTTCTATGCATATGAGGCAACTGAAAATACCATGGCTTAGGTGAAGCACATTTTACTACAGCTAACATCTTTTTTAGCACTTACTACTTACAAAGTATTATTCTAAACTCACCATATCCTAACTGGTAAGTACTGTTACTATGAAGTTAGACAATTAAGTTCATGAACTCATCCTAGAAAAAGTGCTACATACTCATTGGTCCATATCACTCTAGTCACTTTTGAAGTATTCCTCTTGGGAAGCTATGCACCGATGCCAGCAACTCGTCCACTGTTCAAAGCAATTTTGGAATTCTTTTTCTGGAATGGCCATCAGAGATGCCATTATATTATCCTGATGTCCTGAATGTCATCAAAATGCCTTCCTTTTGAGATTTCCTTTATCTTTGGGTAAAGAAAAAAGTCACTGGGGCCCAGATCAGGTGAGTAGGGCAGGTGTTGCAGTACAGTTATTTGTTCACTGGCTAAAAACTCTCTCATGGATAACTATACAATTAAGTTTGTGAACTTGTGACTGTGCCACTGTGCACAGTGGCCATTCCAGAAAGAGTTCCAAAATTGTTTTGAAGAGTAGACTAGGTACTAGTGTCAGTGCATAGCTTCCCAAGAGGAGTACTTCAAAGGTGACTGTAGTGATATTCAACAATGAGGTATATAGCACGTGGAACAATTAAATTCATGGACTTAATTGTTGGATCTCATATGACATTTTATGAATAAAAAAACTGAGGAACAGAAGTTATACCTCTAAACCCACTGCCTTCAAATCAATTTCAACTCATAGTGATTCCATAGGGCAGAGTAGAACTGCCCTGTAGGGTTTCTAACGAGCAGGCTGGTGGATTAAAACTGCAAACATTTTGCAGCTGTAGCTTTTAACTACTATCGCCCGGAGTTTATAATATATGTATATAAAAACCAAACCCATTGCCATCGAGTCAATTCCAACTCATAGCAACCCTGTGGAACAGAGTAGATCTGCCCCATGCAGTTTCCAAGGAGCTACTGGGACTTCAAACTGCTAACCAAACTGCTGACCACTGTGCTGCTATACCTCTAAACCAAAGAAACCCAAACCAACTGCCAGTGAGTTGATTCCAGCTCATAGATACCCTGTAGGACAGATTAGAACTGCTCCATAGAGTTTGCAAGGAGTCCCTGGCAGATTCAAACTGCTGACCTTTTGGTTAGCAGACATAGCACTTAACCACTGAGCCCCTAGGGTTTCCCGGCTATACCTCTAGTAAGTAGTAAAACCAGAATCTGAACCCAAGTAGAAACCAAAACCAAGCCTATTGTCAAGAGGCTCCAAAATTAAATACCAGATGCATGAACTACTTTTAAAGGATAGTAAAAACACTATTTCCAAAGTGTGAAGAGGAGTTATTGGTCATTTTTGACCTTGAAGGTGACACTGTCCCTGAGTCTGTGATGGATAAGTCCAGTTCTTGAACACGATTATCATGCTGAGGATATGTTGGGTGTGGATGAGAGGAAGGTGGAGGTGATGAGGCTGGGTACCTAGTGCCCAGGTTCCCAAGTTCCTGGGAGAAGAAATGGAAAATTTCATTCTCAGGTAGCCCTCAAAACCCACTTTTCTATTGCTCGTTAAAATATATGTATAAATTAAATCATACATTAAGCCTTCATTGTTTTTACAACACTTGCTAGATACGTCATTAGCATGCCAAAAGGGAGAAATCAAACGACAGCCTTCTTCTGGTCTCGAATGAGTAGATGGAAATTGAAAACCCTCTCACCACCGTTTCTTTTACAGTAGTAAAGTAGCACATTGTGTTGTCTAAATGGGCCCTGGCTACATTAAGAGCAGCGTTATTTCTGCAGTTACCACAGTCCGGTTTGCCTAGCAGGCCATCTGGTCACAAACCCCACAGGACTATATTTATATTTAAGGCATTACTAATTGCCTTGTTAACAAATCTCCTCTCAAGAGAATGAAATTTAAGCACAGGAATATCAAATTGTGATTTCAGAGAACTGAGTTGATCCAGGAACTGATAGTATTTCCAGCAACCGGTCTCAAAAGTCACACCGAGAAAATAAAGAACATTTTAATGGTATTACCAGGAGGATATAACTTGTCTAGGCAGATTTGCAAACAGGAAAGGGGGCAGAGACGTTCTTGTCTAGACATTTGATTAGCGGGAAATTGTAGGATTATGAAGAGTGTGGATTTTTCTGGCTGCCATTTGTGAAGAGGTCAGGCTTTCTGTACAAAAGGCTGGATGAGAGAACATTTGTCTCTGGTAGAAAATGCTGACTGGTCCTTATCCTCTCTTGGGCTCCAGCAGCCAATTTGAGAACAAGTTGATGTGAGGTGCCAATGAGTCTCTTCCAACTCATAGCAACTTTATGTACCACAGAACAGAACAGGGCCCAGTCCTGTGCCGCGATCACAATCATTGCTGTGCTTGAGTGCATCATTGCCGCCACTGTACCAGTCCGTCTCTCTGAGGGGGTTCCTGTCTTTCGGTGATCTCCTGCCGTACTAACCATGATGTTTTCTTCCATGCATTTGTCCCTCCTGATAAAATGTCCAAAGTACGTGAGACAAAGTCTCACTCAACCATTCTTCTAAGGAGCATTCTGACTGTACTTTTTCTAAGACAAATGTATTAACTCTCCTGGCAATCCACAATGCATTCAATAAGGCATGAATCCTTTGGTCTTCTTTATTTGTTCTGCAGCTTCTGTGTGCATATAAGATTGTTAAAAGTACCTTGGCTTGGGTAAGGCGCACCTTAGTCCTCAAAGTGATAGCTTTGCTTTTTAACACATTAAAGAGGTCTTTTTGCAACCGACTTGCCCAATGCAATGTGTTTTTTGATGTCTTGACTGCTGCTTCTAAGACCGTTGATTGTGGATTCAAGTAAAATGAAATCCTTGATAACTTCATCTTTTTTTTGTTTATCATGATACTTATTGGTCTAATTATGAGAATTTTGTTTACTTTATCTTGAGGTGTAATTCGTACTGTAGTCCTTGATCTTCAATAGTAAGTGCTTCAAGTCCTCTTCACTTTCAGCAAGCAAGGTTGTGTTATCTGTACAATGCGTGTTCTTAGTGAGTCTTCCTGTTATCCTGAAGCCCCCTTGTGCCTTGTCCAGCTTCTCAGATTACTTGCTCATCCTACAGACTGAATAAACACTCTGACACACACCTTTTCTGACTTTAAATCATCCAGTATTCCCTTGTTCTGTCCGAGTGGCGGCCTCCTAATCTAGGTACAGGCACTCCATGAGTACAATGAAGTATTCTAGAATTCCCCTTCTTTGTAATATTATCCATAATTTGTTAGGCTCCACCCAGTCAAATGCTTTGCACAGTCAATGAAACACAGGTAAACATATTTCTGGTATTCTCTGCTTTCACCCAATATCCATCTAATATCAGTAATGATATCCCTCATCCGAAGTCCTCTTTTGAATCTAGCTTGAACTTCTGGCAGTTCTCTTGCAGACGTACTGCTGCAACCGTTTTTGAATTATCTTCAGCAAAAGTTTGCTTGTTTTGCATGTGATATTAATGATATTGTTTGATAATTTCTGCCTTCTGTTGGATCACTTTTCTTTGGAACGGGCATTAACATGAGTCTCTTGCAGTCACTTGGCCAGGTGTCTTCTAAACTGCTTGGCATACATAAGAGAGCACTTGCAGCACTGCATCCATTTATTGAAATATCTCATTTAACCAATGCCTTCAGTGTAGCTTGAAATTCTTCCTTCAGTATCATGGGTTCCTGATCGTATGCCACCTCCTGAAATGTTAGCTAACTCTTCTTGGTACAGTGATTCTGTGTAGTAATAGCCTTGGGCAACACAATTTTTTGAAGAATTCAGTTTCAGGAAACAGATTCCAAGGGTCAGACTGGGAGCTGTGTTTATGGTAAGACAGTAATGATTTTAATTGTTCTTCAGGACAATGCGGTGTGAAAATCTTTTCTGACTATGTATTTGTTTATGAATTCTGCTCCCATCCTTTTCTCTATGGAAATGCTGATAAGATTTGACATAAGAATGCTTGAGATTCTCTTATCTTTGGGACATTTTTGACTGCAGTCAAAATGTTACCCCAATTTGCAAATGATATATAAACGTCAATCAATTTCTGTTACTGGTTTAATATAATTTTTGTTTTAACAGGAATGACAGTTATGAAGTGGTCACACAAGTCATTTCTGCTTGGATTGTGAGGGAGTCTAGTAAACATGGGTGTGTATGAAACGATGTCATGGACTTGCGTAATGAATGGAGCTCTGGGGATGATAGGTGGGTTCCAAAAGGAAATAGAATTAAGAAACTTGAGGTGGTGCTGGGATTGTTTCGTCATCATGAACATGTGAATATTAATTGCTTCCCCTGTCCTTGCCCTTGTACCAGCCCCACCTGAGCTCTCTCGATCTGGTGCCCAGTCATCCATTACTGCCCACAAGCCTGGGCTGCATACTTCAGCCATGACCTAACACAGGGCGCAGCCAGACGGTGTCTATGGGAAAGTCACAGCCCTGCTCCATGCAGAGGCAGAGGCTACTGCAAATGCAGCAGATGAGTTTAAAAAATGCAAAGGCTAGAATCTATAAGTAAGCTACTCAAACTGATAGAAGAGTTCAGCAAAGTCTCAGGATACAAGATAAACATAAGTAAATTAGTAGGATTCCTTTATACCAACAACGAGACTGTTAAGGAAGAAATTATCAAATCAATATCATTTATGATAGCCCCTAAGAAGATAAGGTACCTAGGAATTAATCTAACCAGAGAAACAACAAACCTTTACAAAGAGAACTACAAGCCCTTACTATAAGAAACTAAGAGAGACTTAGATAAATGGAAAAACCTACGCTGCTCACGGATAGGAGGACTTAACATTGTGAAAATGTCTATTTTACCCAAAGCAATTTATTTACATAATGCAATCCCAATAGAAGTTCCAGCATCATTTTTTAATGAGATGGAGAAACAAATCACCAATTTTGTTTGGAAAAAGGGAAGAAGCCCCAGATAAGTAAGGTACTACTAAAGAAGAAGAACACACTAGGAGGCCTCTCATTACCTGACCTTAGAACATACTACACTGCCACAGTGGTCAGAACAGCCTGGTACTGGTACAAGAACAGACAGATGGATCAATGGAACAGAATTGAGACCCCAGAGATGACACCATCTGCCTATGAACAGTTGATATTGGACAAAGGCCCTAAGACATTAAACTGGGGTAAAAACAGTCTTTTAAACAAATAGTGCTGGCAAAATTGGTTATCCATCTGCAATAAACTGAATCAAGATCCGTATCTTACACCTTATGCAAAAACCAACTCCGACTGGATAAAAGACCTAAATATCAAACCTAAAACGATAAAGCTCATACAAGAAAAGGTAGGAACAACAATGGAAGTTTTAATACACAATGTGGACAGACTCCAAAATCTGTCAAAGAAACCACAATCATCGGAAGAGAAAATAGATAAATGGGAACTATTAAGAATCAAACACTTTTGCTCATCCAAAGACTTTATTAATAGAATTAAAAGAACACCCACAGAGGGGGAAAAAATATTTGGAACTCTATGTCAGACCGACGCCTGATCTCCATAATCTATAAGATACTACAAAATATCAATAAGAAGAAGATAAACCATCCAATTAAGAGATGGGCAAAGGAGATAGACAGACATTACACTAAACAGGAGATCCAGGCAGCCAAAAAACACATGTGGACATGTTCATGATCTTTAGTTATTAAAGAAATTCAAATCAAGACAACAATGAGATACCATCTCACCCCAATAAGATTGGCCATGATCCAGGAAACACAAAACAACAAATGCTGGAGAGGCTGTGGAGAAAGTGGAACCCTCCTACACTGTTGGTGGGGTTGCAGAATGGTCCAGCCTCTTTGGAAAGCAATCTGGCACTTCCTTAAAAAAATGGTTGTCAATATACCATTTGACCCAGTAATTCCACTACTTGGAATATATCCTACAGAATCAAGGCCTTTCACACCAGTGGACACATGCAAGAGAATGTTTATTGCAGCACAGTCCATGACAGCAAAAAGATGGAATCAACCCAGATGCCCAACAACAGAAGAATGGATAGGTAAACTGTGATACATATACTCAATGGAGCACTATGCAATGATAAAGAATAACGATGATTCCAGGAAACATCTCCTAAACTGGTTTCAACTGGAAGACATTATGTTGAGTGAAAGTAGTCAGCAACAAAGGGACAAATACTGTTTGAGACCTCTACGATAAGATCTCAAAAACAGACTTGTGTATAGAAGAAAAGACTCTTTGACAGCTGCAAGGGAAGGGAAGGAGGGAGGGTGAGCGGGGGAGGGTTTAGTTTAGATAGTTGCTAGAAATCTAGTTGGGAGAAAGCAGTGATAGCACACATTAGAAACAAGAACAACATTAAATGGACTTTAGCATAACTTGAGTACTCCTTCCATCTTAACCCAATATCACAAGGATACAGTAGCTGGGGCAGAGGGCAGGGGACCATGCTCTTAGGTGAAATCAAGGCCAATTGGCACAACTAGCATTTTGCTAAGAGAGCTCTCTGCACCCCACATTGGTGAGTGGTGTCTGGAGTCTTAAAAGCTGCCAAGCTGCCATCGGAGGACACAGCAAATGGCCCCAACTCAGCAGGAACGGATGCTCACCGAGGACCAGAATGACATGCGGTAAAGACAACCTAGAAGACAGAGAGACCCGCAAGAGTGGGTGCCTTCATTGACTTGGGACCGGAAGAACCGGATGGTGCCTGGCCACCACCAGTGATAGCCACGATAGAGCTCACTAGGTTGAGTCTCACTGGCAACACAAGAATAAAAAGGGGTGCATCCTGAGATCTCCACTAAAAGACCTCAATTGATGGTCCAGCGGTTTCAGGGTTCCCCTGAGAGCACGGCCCCCAGCCCTGATGCTGCCCCTACCCGTAAATTATAACAAAGGCCCACTCTTTGGATAGGAATGGATTAGACTTGGCAATGCAGAGTGACCATATATTGGTTGCACTTTATGGTTCTATACATCTATAGGATATCATCCTGCTGACCTCTGGCTGGAGGAAGGAGAGTGGGTGGAGAAGAGTGGAAAGGAGGCTGTTGGGAGGATGAGACATGTATGGAGCAGAGAGGAATAGTGTGCTGTCACTGGACAGGGAGAGCAGTGGAAGCTGCATATAGGTGGGCATGTAAATTTATACGGGAACGTACATTTTCACTCAGTCATGTTAAAGAAAAAAAGTAAAAAAAAAAAATGCAAAGGCTAATTCTATCAGTCAGGGTCCAACTAGGAAAACAGAAGCCACTCTATGCCTGAAACAAGCAAGGAATTTATTCCAAGGAATTGGTTGTACAGGTGATGGAAGAGCTGAGAAGTCAAACTGGGGATGATGAGACAACCTAGGGAGATGATAGGCTGGCTGGTGACAGCTGAGGCCATAGGAGCCTCATAGATGACACCACCCAAGGCAGGAGGGAAAGGAGAGAGAAATATGGTTTTTATCCATTGGCTCTGCCCTCCCATCCACTGCAGTGCCTCCCAATGGCTGAACCAACCCAGAATCAACCAGCTGGTGCCATATAGAACACGAGAGCTGCAGTCTGCAAAGGTCAGCACCCTACCATTTAGAACCCAACAAGGGCAGGGCAAGTTGCGACAACTGTTGTTTGTTAGGTGCCCTTGAGTCGGTTCCAACTCATAGTGACCCTACGAATAACAGAACAAAACACTGCTTGATCTTGCACCATGTCCACAATTGTTTTTATGCTTAAGGCCATTGTTGCAGCCACCATGTCAATCCATCTCTTCAAAGGTATTCCTCTTTTTCACTGACCCTCCGCTCTACCAAACATGATGTCCTTCTCCAGGGACTGATCTTCACAACATGTCCAAAGTATGTAAGACACAGTCTTGCCATCTTTGTTTCCAAGGAGCATTCTGGTTGTACTTCTTCAAGAACAGATCTGTTTGTTCATTTGGCAGTCCATGGTACATTCAACATTCTTGTCCAACACTGCAGTTCAAAGGCATCAATTCTTCTTCTGTCTTTTTTGTTAATTGTCCGGCTTTTGTATGCATGTGATGTGACTGAGAATAACATGGCTTCGGTCAAGTGTACTTGACTCTTCAAGGTGACATCTTTACTTTTGAATACTTTAGAGAGCTCCTTTGCAGCAGGTTTTCCCAATGCGATGTGTCTTTTGATTTCTTGACTGCTGCTTCCATAGGTGTTGATTGTGGACCCAAGTAAAACGAAATCCTTAACAACCTCATTCCTTTCTCCATTTATGACAGTGTTGCTTACTGGTGCAGTTGTGATGATTTTTGTTTTCTTGAGGTATGTTGATGTGCCATCCATATTGAAGGCTGTGGTCTTTGAACTTCATCAGTGTTTCAAATCTTCTTCACTTCTAGCAAGTAAGGTGGTGTCACTTGCATAACGCAGTTTGTTAATGAGTTGTCCTTCGATGCTGATGCCTTGTACTTCTTTGTGTAATCCAGCTTCTTGGATTATTTGCTTGACATATAGATTGAAAAAATACGATGAAAGGGTACAACTCTGACACACAGCTTTTTTGACTTTAAACCATGTCAAATGCCTTTGTATAGCCAATGAAACGCAGATGAACATCTTTCTGGTATTTTGCTGCTTTCAGCCAAGCTCCGTCTGATATCAGCAATGGTATCCCTGGTTTCACATCCTCTTCTGAATCTGGCTTGAATTTCTGGCATGTCCCACCCAGTCATCTTGTGGGGAGTAAGAAGATTACTGCTAGAAGGGACATATTCATTCACTGAACCACACTCTGCAATAGTAAGAATTAAACCACAGGATGAAATATTTGTGTAATTATCAGCTTAGCATCTGTCTTAGTTATCTAGTGGCGCTGCAACAGAAATACAAGTAGAGGGCTTTAACAAACAGAAACTTATTCTTTCCCAGTCTAGGAGATTAGAAGCCTGAATTGAGGCCACCAAGTCCAGGGGAAGACATTCTCTCTTCATCAGCTGTTGGGGGAGGTACTTGTCACCAATCTTCCCCTGGCCTAGGAGTTTCTCAGTGAGGGACCCCCATGTCCAGAGGACACTCTCTGCTTCTGGCTCTTCTTGCTTGGTGGTGATAAGGTCCCTCTCCTCCCTTCTCACTTCTCCCCTTTATGTCTCTAAAGAGATTGACTCAAGATGCAATCTAATTCTCTAGATTGAGTTTCACCTGACTAACATAAGTACTTTTAATCCTCTCTCATTAACATCACTATTGTTGTTGTTGTTAGGAGCAGTCGAGTTGGTTCTGACCCATGGTGACACCATGAACAACAGAACGAAACACTGTATAGTCTTGTACCATGTCCACAATCATTTTTATGCTTAAGCCCATTGTTGTAGCCACTGTGTCAATCCATCTCATCCAAGGTCTTCCTCTTTTTGCTGACCCTCCACTCAACCAAGCATGATGCCCTTCTCTAGGGACTGATCTTTCCTGACAACATGTCCAAAGTATCTAACATACAGTCTTGCCATCTTTGCTTCCAAGGAACACTGTGGTTAAGAGTTGCAGCTACTAACCACAAGGTCAACAGCTCAAATCTACCAAGCACTCTTTGGAAACTCTATGGAACAGTTCTATTGTGTCCTTTATGGTTGCTATGAGCTGGAATTTATTGGATAGCAGTGGGTTTAACAGTAACTACCAGAGCCCTGGTGGGAAACTAATTAAGTGTTTGGCTGCTAGCCAAAAGGTCAACAATTCGAATCTACCAGCTGCTCTTTGGAAACCCTGTCCGCCAGTTCTACTTTGTCCTGTAGGGTCACTATGAGTGGGAATCACCTTGACAGAAACAGGTTTGGTTTGATTTTTTTTTTACAGTAACTACTATAGCTTAGAAAATGCTGTAGCAATAGTATTAACAAACAATAATTTAAAAACAGACAAATATGTAGATAGTTACTTCAAGAGGTGTGGGAAGATGTAAGAGAACACACTCACTGGCTGATAGAGGCTTGGTGGTGGATATTTCTACCCACGTGACTGTAAGTGCAGCTCCCCCAGTACACACAGAATTACAGTCAGGGAAGCCTTTTGGACACAACCAAACACCTTATGGGATAAAAATTCCTAGACTGGAAGACAAAAGACTATTGACTTTGGGGATAATATGTCAACTAGCACAACATAGCACATAAAGAAAACATTCTGCCTCCTACTTTAGTGAGTAGCATATAGGATCTTAAAAACCTGCTAGTAGCCTTCTAAGATATGACTATTAGTCTCTTCCAGTCTGCACCAAGGGAGAGTGAAGGAAAGCAAAGACTCAGCAGACCAATTAGTCTAACAAACTAACAGACCACAAGAACCACAGCCTACACGATGCCAAGTCCAGAAGTACCAGCCAGTGCCCGGCTACCACTACCAACTTCTCTGACTTAGACCACGAAAAGGGTCCTGTACAGAGCAGGAGAAAATTTTAGAACAAAAAATGAAATTTACAAAGAAGACAAGATTTACAAGTCTGGCAGACATTGGAGAAACCCAGGAGATTACAGTCCAAAGACATCCTCCTCACCTGGAATTGAAGCCATTCCTGGAGACCACCTCACAACCAAACAATAGACAAACTCTTAAGATAAATAATAATACCGGAGAGGAGCTTACTGCTTAGAACACTCAATTATACAAGATCAAAAGGGCACTATCAGAGATGAGGAAGCAGGAGGGGGTAGAATATCACAGTGAAAGGAAATGGGAAACCCCACATGGAATTGGAATGAGTGGGAAATGAAACCAAGATTATAAAATGCTTCAAGGACACAACTCTTCAGACAACAAACTGGACTGGACTACAAGACATAAAATGATACAAGTGAAGACTGTGCTTCTTGGCTTAAGCAGATAAATGAAGTCAATTGAGCAGCTCCTCTCTGAAGTACGATAAGATGAGAACGCAGAGGGGGACATGGGAAACATAGGGTGAAAAGGATGAGTGTGCTGTCCCGGGGGTGGGGGTTGTGGTGAGCAGCTAGAGTTCCATAGTAATATACGCGTAGGTTTAGTAAGAAAAATTGGCTTGGATTGAAAACTTTCACTTAAAGCATATTAAAATATTAATAAATAAATAAAGTGATTTGAGCATTTTAAGCACAAACTACCAAATGGGAAAACTAGTTTGCTCTGTAAACTTTCACCTAATGCATACAAGCATACACCAGAAATACTCTTGTATATGAAATTTAGTTGCACGTTTAGCCCAGTGTCTCAGAACAGGATGACAAAGTTGGGCAAGTTCTTTTGGTCTGTTTGTAAAACTCCTTCTGTGATTGGTCCACTCATTTGCAATCAAAATCAAAATTTCTATCCTCAGCCCCTACCCCTGCAGAAAAGAAACTAATCTCACAAGTTTATCTGTGTGTGTTTGTGTGTGTATGTGTTAATCACAATTTTTAAAAAAGAAAGTTAAACCTGGGACTGATCCCCAAGAAACTCAGTAGTATTCCTAGAACACTACAGAACTGTCCCCATCTTGAGGTTAAAAAGTGAGCTGTTCTTGCTACTTTATCTTTCAGTCACTGTCTGTGGGCTGCCTCAGGCAGGTAGGGGTGGAATATTTAACCTCCCCCCAAGACAGTGCCTGTCAGCTGGGGCCAATCCTACAGAGAAGCAGGACATCTGTGAAATGTTAGCAGCCATGATCCCAGCAGCCCAGGTGAGCGCACTGGTCAGGTAAGAAATCTAGATGGGGCAATAACAGCCATCTACTTTAGGAGTAGGGGGATACAGAGTGTTGTAGGGGGAGACGGCAAAAATTTTAGATAGGATGGTCACGGAGAACTCACTGAGAAGGTGGCTTTTAGTAAATGCCTAATGGAAGCTAGTTCTGTGGTCAAGACTAGGGAGTGACAAGAGTTCCAGGAAGAGGAAATGACAAGACTCTGATGTGGAGATGGGTCTGGCCTGCTAAGAATAAAGCAAGGAGGCTGGAGCAGAGCAAAGTAATAGGAAGGGAGTGGAAGATGACATAGGCCATCTTGCGGAGAGGAAGGTCACAAGAGGACTCGGAGATCACAGCAAAGACTGCAGCTTTCTACTGAGCGAGTAAGAAGAGCCACCAGAAGTTTCTGAACAGAGGGCTAAAATAATCTCCTTCTTGATTTAACAGATTCATTTGGGCTGCCATCTTGAAAGTAGACCAAAGAGTCCAAGGCTGAAAGCAGAGAGGCCAATTGTAATAAACCAAGTGACAGAAGGTAGTGACTTGACCCAAAGTGGTAGAAGTGAGGGTGATGAGGAGTTGTCAAACTCTGGAAATATTTTAAAAGCCAAACCAGTAGGATGTGCTGACAGACTGAAGATCAGGGCTCAGAGAAAGAGAGAAGTCAAGAATGACTTCGCAGTGTTTCGCTTAAGATCTAGAAAAGTGGTTTCCATTAACTGAGATGGCAAAACCACAGGTAAGGCATTTTTGAGGAGATAATCAGAAGTTCAGGTTTGGACATTATGAGTTTGAGGTGTTGTACAGGAAAGAGTTAACTCAGGAGGCCTGGGCTTTTCAAACCCTACTCCATATTCCCAAGGTCTTCAGGATTGGCCCTTGGCTGAGTTCCTGGAAGATGGCATCTGATAAGAATGTCTTTGTATGCCTGAGACATCAGGCCACATTATCAGTTTGACCACTGGGGATGAAAGTCTGAGTAGCTGAGCTCAGTCACCTGGGCACTTCATACCTATGTGACTGACCCCAAATAAAAACCCTGCACACAAAGTTTGAGATGAGCTTCCCCGGTTGGAAACACATCATTTGTGTTGTCACCTGCTGGGAGAAATAAGTACTGTCCTTACAACTCCACTGAGAAAATACAACTGAAAGCTTGTGCCTGGTTTCTCCTGGACTCTATCGTTTGCTGATGTTAATCTATGTTGTGTCACTGTTGATAAGCTGCAAGTGTGATTATAATAGCTTTGCAAGTCTTGTGAGTTCTAGTGCGTCTTTGAAATTCAGATGGTCTTAAAGACCTCCAATACAGATGTCTATTGAATATCCAAGTGGGAATTTCAATTAGGCAGTAGGATGTAAATATAGGAGTTGTCAGCTAAAGATGTCACTTAAAAAGCCATGAGACTCCAAGTTCCATGATTAAGCACAACTCTACAACTGCATGTGTAGGAGGTAACAACTACTGATGAGGTTGTGCATGTGATGGCCACTGTCAGGAGGATCATGGGAGCAGGAAAGGAAAGTGAACCAAGAGCCAGCAAATCTCTCACAGCACCTCCTACGATCCATCTTCTTTCCTCATTGGAAAAATGATGCTGTCTCCTTTTATCCTACCTCTCTACTGTGCCCTGGATCCCTGGAAGACTTGTACAAAGTGCTCCCAGCAACCTGTCTGGTGGTGTTCATGCCTAGATTTCCAGAAAATGATCACCCTTCATCAGCTTATTCCAGGAAGCAGGTTCATAATAAACAGAAAGGGCCAAACTTCTAAGAAAGAGTGTCAGGGGGCGGAGTCAAGATGGCAGACTAAGCACACGTCTCCTTATATCCCTCTGGAAACCAAGACCTGAACTGATAATCAAACGGAGCCTTCTGATCACCTAGTGAGCCCCAGGACAAGGCATGGGTCTATTAATTTGGACTTTATACCAATGAACGAAAAACCTCCTCTCTTTCGCTGACTCTCACTCCTGTCTAGCCCTGGCTCTCATGGACTGAAGGTAATGCACCATTTTGACTTTTTTTTTCTCTGTCTTGGCTGGCTGGCAGAGCTGGGTCTTGCCTAATGGCTAGTCTCAGATATACCATTGGTGGGATAGGCAGGCAAAATTGCCACATTTTGAGAGCCAGGCTTAGGACTCTGTTCATCTAGTCACTTTGGGCCTGTCTATTTATCACTGCCACAGTGTGGTTTGTAAGGAACCACAGTGTCTGTGTGCGGGACGCCATGTTGGATACGGAGATTTTACTGGGACCTAATTCTGAGCCTGGGAGCCAGCGCCTGCAAATAGGACAGCACTTCTCCGACAGAAAAGCAGTAGTTTACACAGTGTTGCCTACAGTGGGGGCCCAGCAACAGAGGCAGAGGACTCACTACCCCTTGGTACCTTTAGCCCCTCTATCCGCTGACCATGTGGAGGTACCACCTTAGATACAGTGGCCACAGTTGGACCTAATTCTTAGCTTGGGATCCAGAGCCTGCCCATTGAAGAGCACTTTTCTACCAGAAAAGCAATACTTTACATAGTGTCGCCCAAGGCAGGGACCTGTCAGCAGAGGCCAACAGGGCAGTAGCATTGTATTTTGAACTGGTTCATATCATCTGGGGTTGGCTATAGAGGTGCTTACTTTGCCAATTGGGAAGAGGGACCTCTACACCTGAAAACCTGACTGACTTGGGAAGCGGTCAGATACCTTTTCTTTTCCATTTTAAGACAGCTTAGAGAAACATCTGCAGCCCATCCTCACAGTATCTCTCCCAGCCTTTACTTACTCACATGAAATCCAAAAAGCAACAGACACTTGTGGCATACAAGAAATCACCCATGGCTTCAGAAGGCTCCCAAACAAAACAACCAAGGAGTTTTGCAGATAAAGAAACTTTTCTGAAATCATCAGAAGGTGAACACAAAAGGATTATAGACACAGCCCTTCTAGACCTTATACAAAATGCAGCAGAACAAAAGGAAAAATCAAACAAGCTGTTCAATCTGATGGAACACCAGTACTCTGAAATCCAACAGATCAAGAACAAAATCAAAGACATAGAAATTTCCATTCAAAGCCAAGAAAACAGAATGTAATAAATGGAAAAAAGAATTTCCAACTTGGAAGACAGAGCTGCTGATGCCAGCAGCTATGAGAAGAAATCAGAAAAAAAGAAACAAGAAAAATGAAGAAACATTAAGAAGCATGTGGGACTCTATTAAGAGGAACAAACTTCGATTAATTGGAGTCCTTGAACAGGATGAGACACCTGAGAACACAGAGAATATCATTGTTGAGCTGCTGACAGAAAACTTCCCAGAAATCATGAAGGAAGAGAACACAGATATCCCAGATGCATGTCGTACACCACCCAATATATATCTCAAAAGAAAGACTGCAAGACATATTATAATCAAGCTTAACAAAATGAAACATAAGCAGCAACTCTTAAAGGCAGTGAGACTCAAAGTAAAGCTAACATTCAGAGGGAAACTCTGTAGGCTTTCGTCAGATTTCTCAGCTTTAAACCATGCTGGCACAGAGACACTGGCATGACACATTCAAAGCCTTGAAGGAGAAGAACTTCCAATCAAGAATTATGTATCCTGCGAAACTATCTCTCAAATATGAAAATGAAATTAAGACATTCCTAGATAAACAGAGACTCAGAGACTTCGTAAAAACCAAACCAAAACTACAAGAAATACTGAAAGAAGTTCTTGGCTTTGGCTTAGAAGAACAAAACCACTAACTTATATTTTAGAATGACACATTATTCAGAATTCTACTTAGTTAGGGAAGGCGCCAAAGTCAATCACAGCTTTAATACTGAAAGAAGCAATCCAGTGATTATCATGAAAACTATGGTGCCATCATATTAAAAAGAGGGATGTACTACAGTCATTATAGTCTTTCCAGATGGAGAGGAAGATGACAAGACTGGTAGTAATTGAAATTGGTTTTATGTATAGATTATTAAGGGGGATCAGAGGGGCAGCCATAAAGCACAACAAAGATGTAACATACCATATTAAGAAATGTAACACAGGAGTCTCAACAACTACAAAACCAGCTCTGAAAAAGGTGAAAAATCAACTCACCAAAAAGAATGTCCCAGAACAGACTAATAAGAACAACAGAGAAAACATTAACACAGAAATAAACATATCACCATAGCAGCACTGAACACATACTTATCAATAATTACATTGAATGTGAATGGAGTGAATGCTCCAGTAAAGAGACATCGAGTGACATCTTGGATCAAAGACACGACTCATCCATATGTTGTCTACAAGAAACTCACTTGAGACTAAAAGATAGGAACAACTGAAAATTAAAGAATGGAAGAATATATATCAAGCTAACAATGAACAAAGAAGAGCAGATGTGATTCTTATCTCAGACAAAATCAAATTTAATGTGACATCCACCACTGTGGACAAAGATGGACACTATTTATTGCTGAAAAGTTCAGTACACAAGCAAGACTTAACTGTATTAAATATTTATACACCTAATATCATAACACCTAAATACATTGAAGAAACACTGACTACACTCAAAAAAGAGTTAGATGACTCCACAATAATAGTCGGAGACTTCAACACTCCACTCTGAATACTGGATAGATCATCTAGAAAAAAGCTCTGTAAAGACACAGAAGACCTTATTGCCACAGTTAACTAACTAGACCTCATCGATATATACAGAACTTTCTACCCATTAGCAGACAACTACACCTTCTCCAGTGCACATGGAACATTCTCCAGAATGTTCCGTAATGCAATTCTCAACAAAATCCATATCATTGAATTAATGCAAAGCATCTTTTCAAATCATAAAGCGATAACAGTCGAAATCAATAGCAGAAAAAACATAGATAGAAAGTGGAACTCTTGGAAACTGAACAACATCTTGCTCAAAAAACCATGGGTTATAGAAGAAATCAAGGATGAAATAAAGAAATTCATGGATTCCAATGAGAATGAAAGACTTTCTACCAGAACCTATGAGATACAGCCAAAGCAGGGCATGAAGGTCGGTTTATCTTCATAAATGCACACATCTGGAAGGAAGAAAGAAACCAAATCAAGGAACTAACCCTACAGCTTGAACAAGTAGAGAGGAACAACACAGGAACCCCTCAGGCACCAGAAGAAACCGGATCATAAAGATTAGAGCAGAACTAAATGAATTAGAGAATAGAAAAACAATTGAAAAAATTGAAAAGACCAAAAGCTGGTTTTTTGAAGAGATCAACCAAATTGACAAACCACTGGCTAAACTTACTAAGAAAAACAGGAAAGGAAACAAATAATCTAAATTAGAAATGAGAGGGGAGTGGTCACAACAGATCCAACAGAAATAAAAAATGTTAGAATACTATGAAAGACTGTACTGTAACAAATTTGAAAACCTAGAGGAAATAGACAAATTCCTTGATTCATATCACCTACCCATGTTATCATAAGGTGAAGCAGAACAACTTAATAAACCCATCACAAAGGAAGAGATTGAAAAGGTCATCAAAAAACTACCAACCAAAAAAAGCCCGGGCCCAGATGGCTTCACTGCAGAATTCTACCAAGGTTTTAGAGAAGAGTTATCTCCAATACTACTGAGACTATTTCACAGTATAGAAAGGGATGGAGTACTCCCAAACTCATTCTATGAAGCCAACATAACCCTCATACCAAAGCAAGGAAAAGACCCAACAAAGAAGGAGAACTACAGACCGATATCACTCACGAATCTAGATGCAAAAATCTTCAACAAAATTCTTGCCAATAGAATACAACAACATATCAAAAAAATAATCCATCATGGCCAATTTGGATTCATACCAGGGATGCAAGGCTGGTTCAACATCAGAAAAACAATTAATGTGATTAACCACATAAATAACACAAAAGACCTGATTTTGTCCATTGATGCAGAAAAGGCATTTGATAAAGTCCAACACCCTTTCATGCTAAAATCTCTTAGAAAAATAGACACAGATGGAAAATTCCTCAATGAATTTTTAAGGGCCATTTATACAAAGCCAACTGCCTACGTCATCCTGAATGGAGAGAGACTGAAAGACTTTCCCTTAAGAACAGGAACTAGACAAGAATGCCCACTGTCACCTCTCCCATTCAATGTAGTACTAGAAGTTCTAGCCAGAGCAATTAGACAAGACCAAAAAATAAAGGGCATCTGCATCAGCAAAAAAGAACTAAAAATCTCCTTGTTTGCTGATGATATGATTGTATATCCAGAGAATCCCAAAGAATCTATAAGGAAACTACTCAAACTGATAGAAGAGTTCAGCAAACTCTCAGGATACGAGATAAACATAAGTAAATCAGTAGGATTCCTTTATACCAACGAGACTGTTAATGAAGAAATCATCAAATCAATGCCATTTACTATAGCCCCTAAGAAGATAAAGTACCTAAGAATTAATCCAACCAGAGAAATAACAGACCTTTACAAAGAGAACTACAAGCCCTTACTACAAGAAACTAAGAGAGTAAAAAGTAAAAAGGTCTGGAGGGCTCCTAAAGTGACTCCATGAACCCATTACTCTTTTAGCTTTCTGGTCTGCCCTTCACACACACTTCGTGGTCCAGCATGGCTGCTCGGAGATCTTGTCATCGCATTCACATTCCAAGCAACAGGAAGAAGGAATCAAAGACGGGCAAAAAGAGTATGCACCCCTTCTATGTTTTAAGGAGCTTTCCCAAGAGTGCCAGATGACAATTCTGCTCATATCTCAGTAATTCACCTATCTGCAAGAGAGGCTGTCCTGCATGTGGAGACAGTGAGAGTGACTGGAGGGAGTGGGAAGAATGAGGACTAATGAGGACTTACCAGTAGGAGCACAGCTTCCATGTTACTGTCCTGAGTAATTCTACCCTGGCCCCAAACTTGTACACCTAGCAAAAAAGAAAAATAAAGATGTCCTAAAGCACTTTGCAGACTGTATTTATTATCTCTTTTTATTCAAATATTCCCCCCGAGAATATCAGATGACTTCTTTAAACCATGCTGTACTCTCTTGGAGAGTACTCTCAGTAAATAGAGTCTGGTCCGTCCTGATGCACTTCCCCAGATGTTTCAGCTCAACGACATTGTTTAAACTATTTTAAAAGACTGATGACCTGAGAAGTTACCCAGCAGATTCACTCATAAATCTGCCTCTGATCAGAAGACATAGTTCTAGTCCTAGAAATGACACTGTTTATCTGTATCCTTTGTCAATTCAACAAATACTTTTTCAACATTTAACGTGTCCAAGGTATTGTGCTTGGCATTGTGAACCCAAGAACCAACAAATGCAATGTCATCTCCCCACGGCATTCACAGGGGTTGACGAAAAATCACAGGCACTTGTCATACGTGGTGGTAAGTGTGCTAACTAAGTCAAGTGTGAGGCTCCCTGACGGTTCCTTGGCAGGGTTCTTGTCTCCACCTAGAAGTGTCAAGGAAGTTCTTCTACAGAGTAACCTTCAGGTTGAGAAATTAAGGGCAAGGTATGAAGCGATTTGACAAAGAAGTTACAAAATCAGAGAATGAATGATTGTTCTGGCCACAAGGCAGAGAGACTGAACTGGAAAGAGGTAAGAGTGAAGGCAGGGGGGCCGGGAAAGAGGTTGTTCCTTCATTCTGGGGAGCAGAAGGGACACAGAGGCAGTTGACGTGAAGAGAAGGGGATACATACAAGGTTATCTTCCGGAGAAGGCATCAAGGCTGGTTGATAGAGGATGATCTGTTGGGATGGGAGGAAGTCTTCAAACATGATGGCAGGTTTCTGGCTTCAGAAACTCTAGATAGTGAGGTATCATGGAGCTGGATGACACAGGAAGACAGACTTGCCCTGACACTGAAGGACCCGGAGACCTGGAACCGATGGGCGCCTGCTGCTCCTCTCTCCCTCTGCCCACACCTTGACAGCCTTGCGTCTGAACACTCCAGCCTGCACAGTCAAATTTCCCCTTCTTCCCCCATCCATACAAACAGCTGCCCTTGTGTCATCCCTTAGGTCTAGACATGTTCCCTGTAGCACCAGCAGTGGACTGTGCCCTCCAAAAGACAAAGCAGGGAAGAGGTTTGCACAGCCCGTTGAAGTCTGAGTTATCTGGGGAGGGAATTTCAGGGTTCTGGAACATGAGCACTAGAGGGGAAGCACGAAGTCTGGAATCCCTGTGAGAAACCACTTGGCCAGAAGAGAACTACAGTGGCACCCTCAGAGTACAGGAACTAGGGCAGGGATCCCTACAGCCCAGGTCTAGGAAAGAAAGGAGTAAGCAAAGGTATTGAGTTCAGTTCTGGGCAGGCAGGGTGACAAGGGCTTGTGGAGATGACCAGGAGGTAGTCAGAGCTGCCATTCTGGAGCTCAGAAAAGAAACACTGGAGTCACAGGTACGTCTTCTATAAAACAGGACTGTAGTAGGTTGCATGAAGTGGTGTTGATGAAGATACTAAATGTACCATGGACTGAGTGAAGAACAAATCCATCCTGGAAGAAGTACAGCCAGAATACTCCCTAGAAGACACCGTCTTGCTTACTTTGGACATGCCAGCAGGAAAGACCAACTGTTAGAAAACGCATTATGGTTGCTAAAGTAGAGGGCCAGTAAAAACAAGGGAGGTCCTCGCCACGTGGACTGACACAATAGCCACAACAATGAACTCAAACATACCAACAATCGTGAAGACGGCACAGAACCAGGCAGCATTTTCTTCTCTTACACATGAGGTCGGAGCTGACACGATGGCCACTGACACCAGTCATGAAGCTGGCACAGGGTCAGACAATGTTTTCTTCTGTTACATATGAGGTCAATGTTGACATGACGGCTACTGACAATGATTATGAAGATGGCATAGGACCAGACAATGTTTTATTCTGTTACACATGAGGTCTGGGCTGACACGATGGCCACTAGCAACAATCGTGAAGATGGCCCTGGAACCAGACAATGTTTTATTCTGTTACACTAGAGGCCAAAGTTGACATGATGGCCACTAACAACAGTCGTGATTATGGCACAGGGCCGTGCAACGTTTCATCCCATTATACACAGAGTCATTGTGAGTTTGACCAGGCAACAACAAGCAAGCTGTGTGATACAGCCCTGAGATTCCTTCAGGCGCCCACATTCTCTGCACCATGAACTAGCCTCCTCCACCTCACAGCCTTGCCGGAGAGTGGTGTTCCATGGGAGAGTAAAGCATGAAGTCCATCTAGAGGGGCCCAGCCCAGCCTAAGACACCAAATTCTTGTAATCAATTTAGTTACACAACGCAATTCAGATCCGAGTGAGGATTAGTGGAAGGCACTCGGGAAGAGTGCTTTGAACTTCATAGATGAAAGTCCCCTCCGTGATCTGTACAAAGAAAGGCCATGATATTAAACATGACATAAACACATTACTACCCCTGACCTCATTGCACCAGTGCTGGGAGACTCAGAGGCTGGCTGGGTGATCAGTTGGCATCTCAAATTGCCTTCCACCGTGGCATTCCACTCAGATCTCCCAGAGAGGGGAAAATGGATTCTGTCCTCAGCCCGCTGCTCCTGGAATTGCAAGCATTTGGGGAACCTGGCCCCCTAGCTCTGCCTTCTCCTCCAGGATTGCTGTGTGCAGCTCGGCATTGGAGAAAAACAAGGGACATACGCCTCCCTACCAGCTCTCCATTTCAGCTTCATGGTGCCGAGAGGGGAAGGAGAGGGCCTGAGCTTACAGGCACAGCCTGGCCTGCTGCTCTTGGCTTATTGTTCCCAGATGGGGACTGTCAAACCCTGTCAGCCTCAGACCCACTCTGAGAGCGTTACATCCGCATTCCTGGAATGTGTGACGGCCCAGGCTTCACCTTCTGTGGACCTCAATTCAATAACATGTCAGGTCCCTTCAGTCTCACCCAGGGCTAAAACCCTCTCACCCACTCACTGCCTTTGCTTTCGGAGCACACGTGCGTTGTAACTGTGTAAATATTTAAGCTGGGCCAAGGGGAGGCATGTTTGATTTGAACTGATTACAGTGAGCTGTGTGAGCCAACTGGGTCTCACCTGTTAGTGCTGGTTTCGTGCAGAACCTTGGAAGCCAAGACTACACTGCCAGTTTTCCTTTGGCCTTAGGACTGATGATCACAAATGCCATCCCAAGAGCTGGTAGCCTATGGAACCTAATAACGGAGCACACCTATTTGCCTAGTTTCTCTTTATGTCATGGTCTGGTTAATAGTACCACAAAAAGGCCTTGTCAGCGACTGCTGGAGGGATCCTGGTGCCCTTCACTCTTCACTCCACATACCCGGGTCTGTCCAGATGGAGGGCCTTGTACTCAGCCCCATCTGCAGCAGACTGGGAGATGCCACCCAGATTGTGATGCTGCTTCCACCCTTACCCACTGCCTCACCCCACAGACCCTTTCTACCACCATCCAATTCTCTTTGATAAATCTGAAATAGGGAACAGACAGGAAGACCTGGAGTCCAGGGGCAATAGGATCATGTACAGAGGTTGGCTGTTGAGTTGGACCTACAACCTTGGACCTTTGGCTTCCCATTGAATAGCATTTCTGATGAAAGAACTCAGTGAAATTCTGGATGAAACTAATTCTTGAGAAGTGATGAGAGACGGATTGGTAGGGGGAGAGGGTTGTAATTCCGGAGACCTTTCCAGGTCACATTTAGAGAGGAGGTCATCTTTGGGGGACTTGAGGTGCTGGGCCTCCTCTATCATGAGGAATGCCCTCAAGCAAGGGCCAATGAGATGGGTTTTTTAAATGAATTTTTGCACATTAATTTGCAGTGTCATAAATCAGAGCAATTTTCCCCACTAATCCCAATATAATTTCAATCATTTACATTTAAGTAGTCTTTCTGTGCAACCGATTTTGAGGCACTCATCAACTCTGTGACCCAAGGAACAGCCTCTGGAATTCTTGGCTTACATCTACCCTGTGACACCCATTCTGTCCAAGCCCAACAAGTCTCTGAAAAAAGAGAAATTGCTGTGGAGTCAGCTCCTACCAATCCAATCCCATGTATGTCAGAGTAGAACTGTGTTCCACAGAGTTTTCAGTCATTGATTTTTCAGACGTAAATCATCTGTGCTTTCTTCAGTGGTGCCTCTGGGTAGATTAGAGCCACTGACTTTTTGCTTAGCAGCTGAGTACATTAAGCATTCACATCACCTAGAAACTCTGATTCCGTTAGACTGAGTCATTTAGTTCAGTGGAATCCATAAAGAAGATAAGAGCTGGTGCAGAAAATGTTAGGGTTCGGGCTTGCAATGACAGTGGACTGTAAGTTTGGACAAATGTCTGTTTTATACTTGACCTCAACGTTTATCCTAGTTCTCAAGAGATGGTAATTTCAAACTGGCAATTTTCCAAGAATTCATTGGCCAACTTCTTGAATCTGTGACAAGGAGATCAGTTAGGGGTTTGCACTCAGGAATGGCTGTGTTCCTGCCCTGACACTCAGCAACACTGGTCCAAGAGAACCCTAAGCCAGATGCTGTCTGTTAGTCTTGTGTATTGACAGAGGTTGACTGGCAAACCCTGAATCTCCCGGTTGCATAACTTTGGAAGTTACTGTCCTAATAAACATGTTCTGTTTTCTTTCCTCACTGCTCTTCTCTGAAACATCTTGTTTACTATGAAAGAATAAGAATCTAAACATCAAGGGGTAATTCTCTCTGCCCCCCAAGGCTTGAGTTGTACTAAGTGGAACCATACCTTTTGCTTTCTTCCCAAACCACCAAGTGGAACCAATTTAAAACCTCATGATCACGCAATGCATGTGTAGAAATTCCTCTGCATGTCTAACGTCTCTACCAAGAAAGACACAATGTTCTTGTCTGTGTTTTATCCACCAAATTCAGGCACTCCAAGGGCAATAGGTCTAAACGATTGGCTACCACTTAAATCAATTATAGCACAGCTGTACAATGCACCTTTGTGCAGCCACAGAAAGCGATGCTTTGGAAGCAAATTTAATAACAGGAGGAAACGTTTATGGTGTGCTATTAAATGAAAAATGCTGCTTGCAAAATAGAATGTACAGAATGAAAACAATTATACAAAATGCACATATATTCCCATAGAAAATTGAGAGAGCTGTACTCTAAAATATAAACACTGATGGAATACTCAGGACCATGGGCATACAATGGCCCAGTTTCTGCAAGCACAAGGGCATCTGCTTGAAAGAACAAGCAGCGGCTGAAACCTTGGCACAAGGCTATGACTGCTGGGAAGAGCCGTCTTGTTCTGTTCGTACGATGGCACCACACAGATTGGCATCAGCCCAGGAATTGCCGGGTGATTTTAATTTTCTTTCTGTGCGTTATTTTAAGGAAACTCTGGTGGCACAGTGGTTAATTGTTACAGCTGTTAACAAAAAGATAGGCAGTTCGAATCTACCAGACGCTCCTTGGAAACTCTATGGGGCAGTTCTACTATGTCCTGTACGGTCGCTATGATTCAGAATCAACTTGATCACAATGGATTTGGGTTTGATGCTAATTATGTTTTCCAAAACTTTTTCAATGAGTTTATACTACTTTTGTATCAGTTATATATAATATAGTCAACTTTTAAAGGATCACTGGTGGAAAATTGAACACTAACTCAGTGTTTGATCATTTGTTACTCTTAGCTGCCTTTAGAACAGCTCCCAACTTACGGTGACACTGTGAACAAAGAAAGGAAGTGCTGCCCTGTCCTGTGACATCCACAGGACCAGTTGGGGTGCAAACCATTGTGACCCACAGGGCTTTCACTAGCTACTTTTCCGAAATAAATCACCAGGACTTTCTTTCCTGTCTGTCTTAAATGAAACTCCACTGGAACCCGTTGAGCATCATAGGAACCCACAAGCCTCCATTGTCAGAGAAGTGGTTGTTACACAGGAACCACATAATGTCATTAAATAACTCTTCATTTTTAAGTGTGATAATGGCATTGTGGTTATGTTTTTTAAAGAATCAATAGATTTTAGAGATGAATGTTGAAATACCTGTACAGATAAAAATGAAATGAATTTGGGGGATTCACTTCAAAATAATATGGCAGGCAGTACCACACAAGGCTATCTACAGATTCAATGCACTCTCAGTCAAAATGGCAATTACCTTTTTTACAAACATGAAAAACTTGCTCCTCAAATTCATATGGCATTTCAGTGGGATCCCTAACAGCCAAATCAAACCAGACCAAACTGGGCCACTGAGCCATTTCCAACTCATAGTGATGCTATAACACAAAGCAGGACTGCCCCATACGGTTTCCAAGGAGCAGCTGGTAGATTTGAAGTGATGACTTTTTGCTTAGCAGACAAGCTTTCAACAGTTATGCTACCAGGGCTGCTTACACCCACTAGGCTCGGTATAATTTAACGAGAAACAAAATAATAAATGTTATTGAAATACTCAAGTGTTGCTAGCAGGAATGTAAAATGATGGGAATACAAAACTACAGAAAACACTTTGATATTTCCTCTAGAAGTTAAAGAATTATCATAAGACCCACAATTCTTCTCTGAGGTATATATGTAAAAGAAACGAAAACGTATGCCCATACAGAAATTGGACATCAATTTTCATTGCAGCATGTATATATAATAACCAAAAGGTGGAAACAACCCACATGTCTATCAATAGATGAACGGATAGATAAAATGTGGTGTGCTCACACAATGGAATATTACGCAGCTATGAAAAGGAATGAAGTGTTGATACATGCTGCTACTGATAAACCTTGAGAACACTATACTATGGGAAAGAAGCCATACACACACACACACAAATCATGTGCTGCATGATTCCTTTTATAAGAAATACCCAGAATTGGCAAATCCATGAAGATACTAAACAGATCAGCAGCTGCCAGAGCATGCAGGTTTGAAGGTGGGGAAGATAAGTGGTTGCTGAATGTGTATGACTGTTCTGGGGTGATGATACAGTTGTGAAACTAGAGACAGTGGCTGTTGCACAACATCGTAAGAGCAATAAATGCCACCAAGTTACTTTAAAATGGATAATTGCAGGTTATGTGAGTTTTGCCTCAATTTTTAAAAAATATTGCTCAAAACATTTTAATAATATGGGAGGTGGTAAGCAAGTAGGATTATAGCATAAAACAAGAGTTATCATGAACTAATTTTTGAAGCTAAACAAAGGTACGTATGGGTTTGTAATACTGTTTTGGTTTTTTTTAAAAAAAAAAACATGTTTCAAATTTCCGTAATACATAGTTAAAATAAAAACAGAAAATTGGTTTAGGTTATTATGTTAGAGATTGACCTGAGTCTTCTCATATCTTCGCTTCTGGAAAGCAAAGTGCCATGGCTAGTGAGCATGTGAGGCAGTGTGCCCGTAAAGCCAAGAAGGAAAGCTGTGGTACACATGCCACCCTCCCACAGTGTTGGCTGATTTTCTCTGTGCCTGACATCTTGGGCAGAGCTAAAGACAGATAGATTTTGTTGTTAAGTGTCGCTGAGTAATTTCCAACTCATAGCAATCCAATGTACAACAGAATGAAACACTCCCTGGTCCTGTGTCATGCTCACAATCATTGTTATGCTTGAATGTGTTGCAGCCACTGTGTTAATCCATCTCATTCAAGGTCTTCCTCTTCTTCACTGACCCTCTACTTTACCAAGCCTGATGTTCTTATCCCAGGGACCAATCCTTCCTGACATGTCCACAGTATATAAGGCGTGGTCTCCCCATCCTTGCTTCTAAGGAGCACTTGGGTGTACTTCTTCCAAGACAGATCTGTTCATTCTTTTGGCACCCCAAGGTATATTCGATATTTCTCTCCAACACCACAGTGCAAAAGTGTCAATTCTTCTTATCTCCCTTGTTCTTTGTCCACTTTTCTCATGCTTATGAAGTGATTGACTTGGGCCAGGTACACCTAAGTCTTCAAGGTGACATCTTTGCTTTTAAACACTGTAAGGAGGTCTTTTGTAGCAGATATGATACAAAAGACATGCTTGTCTTTTGATTTCTTGACTGCTGGTGCCGTGGGTGTTGATCATGGATCCAACTAAAATGAAATCTTTGACAACTTTAATCTTTCTTCCATTTACCATGCTGTTGCTTTTTGGTCCACTTGTGGTGATCTTTGTTTTCTTGATATTGAGGTGTAATCCACCCTGAAGGCTATGGTCTTTGATCTTCATCAGTGTTTCAAATCCTCTTCTCTTTCAGCAAGCGAAGTTGTGTCATTGGCATAATGCAGGTTGTTAATGAGTCTTCCTCCAATCTCAATGTCCTGTTCTTCTTCATATAGTCCATCATCTTGGATTATTTACTCAGCACACAGATTGAATACGTAACGTAAAAAGATAAACCCTAATGCACACTTTTCCTGATATTAAATCATGCAGTGTCCTTGTTCTGTTCGAATGACTCTGTTGATCCATGTATAGATTCTTCACGAGCCCAGTTAAGTGTTTTGGAATTCCCACTCTCTACAATGTTATCTGCAATTTGTTACAATCCACACAGGCAAATGCCCTCACATAGTCAATAAAACACAAGTAAACATCTTTCTAGTGTTCTCTGCTTTCAGCCAAGATCCATCTGCCATCAGCAATGATATTCCTGGTTCCACATCCTCTTCTGAATCCAGCTTGAATTTCTCATGATTCCCTGTCAAAGTACTGCTGCAGCTACTTTTGAATGATCTTCAGCAAAATTTTACTTGCATATGATATTGTTCAATAATTTCTGCATTCAGCTGCATCATCGTTCTTAGGAATAGGCATAAATATGGATCTCTTCCAGTCAGTTGGCCAAGTACTTGGCTTCCAAATTTCTTGGCATAGATGAGTGAGTGCTTCCAGTGCTGTGTCTGTTTGTTGAAACATCTCAACTGGTATTCTGTCAGTTCCTGGAGCCTTCTTTTTCATCAGTGCCTTCAGTGTAACTTTGGCTTCTTCCTTTAGCACCATTGGTTTCTGATCATATGTTACCTTTTGAAGTGGTTGAACATCCACAATTCTTTTTAATATAAAGACAGGTCTACCACAGCCAAGGGAGCTCTAGAGGTGTTAGTGATTAAGGGCTATAGCTGCTAACCAGAAGGTCGGCAGTTCCAATATGCCAGGTGCTCCGTGGAAACTCTATGTGGTCATTCTACTCTGTCATAGGGTTCTGGCTATGAGCCAGAACCAACTCGACAGCAGTGAGCTTGGGCTTGGGAGAGCCAAATTAGCCACACCAGGACAAAGCAGTGACAATACTACTACCACTACTAAAAGGCAGGCTGTGAACAAGAAAAGCTGAAATCTCGACAGGAGCCATCTAATCCATCATCAAAAAGAGAAAGGATTAACTTACAGCAGGAATGAATGAACTTAACTAGTAAAAAAAGGGAGTTCTAGTAAAGAAATTGTTACATACTCACAGAGTTATTCTAGCTCTAGAAATGCTTTCAGAAGGAAGTAATTTAAAAAACAATAATGGCTTAAGCCATAACTACATATATCAATTAGTTAACAAGTAGTCAATAGGTAGGCAGTCTTAAGAGCTGGTTCAACAATCAACAATGCTATCAAAAAGTAAAACTCTTACCATCATTCTCTCTTTTTCTTGAGCAGACTTTACCTTAAGTTTACTAACTCATGGCTGCAAGATGGCTGTAGAAGCTCCAAAGGCAAGAAGCAGAGAGTGAAGAACAAGACAGAGGCCTCCAGGTTTCTCTCTTCCTCCCTCCTTCCCCTTTCCCTTCCCTTCCTCCCTCCCTCCCTTTTTTCCTCTCTCTCTCTTCTTCCATTCTTCCTTCCTCTCTTCCTTTCTTCCTCCCTCCCTGCTACCTCTTTCTCTCTCTCCCCCCCCCACTTGCTTTTTCCCAAAAGGAAAATTTTTGCCAGAAGCTGCTGGTTTGACTTACCCTTATTTCATTTAGGCTGACACTTCACTGCATGGCCATCTCTATCTGCAGTAGAGATTGGAATACAAATATCTGGCTTTTCCAGGCCCCTTAGAAAGGGAGGAAGAGAAATTAGAAGTGGCTGTTGTACTACCAACAGTGGTTACTATGGTTACAAAGAGCTATGGAGTATGAGTCCTCCCTCTGTAAAAATTTTTGCTGATTCTAGAAAAACAACATAACATACAGAATTACTTTTAACTACATTGTATGAAGAGATCCATCAGTAACATTTTGGTGCAGGAGTGCAGTTTCAAATGGAGATGAATCTCTGGCTGGATACCTGAAGCCAAGTGGAGACAGCTGAATTGTGGAATCAACTCCAACTCATGGTGATCCTATTTGTAGCAGGACAAAACTGCCTAGTGCTATACCATTGTCGTGGATCAAATTGTGTCCCCCCCAAAATATGTGTAGCCATGTGGCTGGGCCATGATTCCTAGTATCTTGTGACTGTTCTCCGTTTTGTGGTTTTCCTGTGCTGTATGTTAAAGGATTAGGGTGGGACTGTAAATCCCTTTATAAGATCACCTCCTTGCTCCACTGTAAAGAGAGTTTCCCTGGAGTATGGCTTGCTCCATGCTTAATCCTTTCATCCTGCAAGAGATAAAAAGAAAGAGAAGCAGGCAGAGAGACTTGGGAACCTCACACCACCAAGCAAGCAGCACTGGGAGAAGAGCGCGTCCTTCAGACCGGAGGTTCCTGTGCCAAGACGCTCCCCAGACAAAGAATGATGCAATACGGAACTTTCCTCCAGAGCCGACAAGGGGGAAAGCCTTCCCCTGGAGTGGACATCTTGAATTTGGACTTGTAGCCTACGGGACTGTGTAAGAATAAGTCTTCCTTTGTTAAAGCCATCCACCCTGTGGTGTGTCTGTTAGAGCATCCCTAGCTGACTAAAATAGCAAGAATGTATTTCCTTCCCTCTTCCAGATTTTAGAGGCCACTCACATTTCTGAACACATGGCCCCTTCCTCTATCTTTAAAGCTAGCAAGAGACCATTGGGTTCTTCTCTTGTCAGATCTCTCTGACCCTTCTTCCACTGTTGCATGTCTTTCTGTCTAGAGTCAGGGAAGTTGCTGTTAAGGATTTTTGTCCTTAAAGGCCCACCTTGATACTCCCATCTCAAGGTTTGTAAATTTAACGACATCTGTGAAGTCTTTTTGCCATGCTAGGTAATACATGCACAGCTTACAGGGGCCAGAGCATGGACATCTTTGGAAGGCTATTATTTTGCTTACCATGATAATAAATAAGTAAACAAAAAAACAAACCAGTTGCCACCAAGTTGATGGCAACCCACGGTGATGCCATTTGTTGCAGAGCAGAACTGTGCTCCAGAAGTGTTCAAGGCAGTGACCTTCTGGAAGCAGATCTACAGGCCTTTCTTCCAAGGCATCTCTGAGTGGGTTCATGCCACTAGCCTTTCGGTCTACAAACTGTTTGCACTGCCCAGCGATTCCTACGTCTTACTCAATAAATACTGCTCAGTGAATGGATGAATTGAAGAAAGTGCAGGTGTTAAGAGTGCAGGCCCTGGGGCTAGCTGCTTTGGTTCAGAGCTCATCTCCACCCCTTATTAATCCTGTGATTATGCAGATTATCTAACCTTTCTAAATCTTGCATTCTTCAACTACAAGGGTGGTGCAGATGTGCTCAACTACTAACCAACAAATTAACAGCTCAAACTCAGCCAGAGTTGTCTCAAGATGAGTCCTGACAATCTGCTTCTGGAAGGAAGAGCAGTTCTGGTCTGCACCCATGGGATTACCACAAGTTGAAATCAACTCAAAGATAACCAACGACACCAAGCTAGAGACCCTCCTTCACAGGGTTTTTGGTAAGGTGAGTTAATGTACATAAATGTGTATAATACTCTTATGAAGTCCTTGATAAAGGCTCACTCTTCTTACAATGATTTGCAATCTGCAGGTGTATCAGTGCTGTTTATCAGTATTGCCCCACCTCATCACATTCAGTAAACCTTTAAGGTGCATTTGTTTGTGAAGCTGTGTGATATGGTATAAAGAAAGTGGGCTGGCTCTCAGGACTAAATCAACCACTCTCTTTTTGGACAGTTTTGTAGATGACGCGGAAACATTGGTGGCATTGTGGTTAAGCACTATGGCTGCTAACCAAAAGCGGAGTAGTTCGAATCTATACAGGAGCTCCTTGGAAACCCGATATGGCAGTTCTACTCTGTCTTACGAGGTTGCTACGACTCAAACTTGACTCAACAGCATTGGTTTTGGCAGATAACACTGAGCTTCCCATCTGTGAAGTTAGGGGAATGAAAGTTTCCATGAGTCGGGATCAACTCGACAGCTTCAGGTTTGTTTAGTTCATGGGATCCCTATGAGGACTAACTGAGATCATATGTATGACACATAACAGATGTTCAATAACAATGATTTGGTGATCAATGCTACCTGCCTTATTAGGCCAGAGGTGCTACAGCATCTTACTGGGCCCTGCAGGAAGCCTGGTGGTGCAATGGTCTAACATACTATAGCCTTTTTTGTGATTTCATTCTCCCCCTTAGCATATGAAACCACCTGGACAGGGATTGCAGTCTGTTTTGTTCACTGATGTGACATGATGGTCTAGACCTAGAGTGATGCTGGCGCATAAAGGAGCCCACTAAGCGCTTGTTGAAAGAGTGACTAAATGCATGGATGTCCTACTACAGGAAGCCAGTGGCCTGTATGACTCCTGGCATAAAAATTTCTTAGTTGCTACTGAGTTGATTCCAACTAGTGGCAACCACATAGCTGTACAGTAGAACTGCCACATAGAGGCTTTGAAGGCTATGACCTTTCAGAAGCGGAGTGCCAAGTCTGTCTTCCCAGGCTTCTCTGGGTAGGTTTGAACAGCCAGCCTTTTGACTAGCAGTAGAGCAATTAACTATTTGTGCCTCCCAGGGACCCACATCAGAAGGAGTCAATAAATACCTATTGAATAGTCATAGAGTTGCCCTTAGGAGAACCCAGGCAGAACATACTTAGACAGTGGGAGTTCATGAACAAGAATTAGCCTAAATCTGATCCCCTAGTATGTGAGGAGTAATCAAATATCCCCTTCCCTACTTCTATATCATCTCTGACACTAGTCTCCCTTATAGCATTGTCTATAACGCACTTTCTACAAAACTCAAACACTCTAACCCTAGCCACCCAGAGCTACAGCAGATCTCACAAGTTAAAAGGACAGTTTCAGATACCAAATAGGCAGACTGCAAATACAGATTGCATACTCCACACGACACCCCAAACTTCTGACCTGCTGGCCACAGATTCTTTTCCCATTACCCTTTCTGGACACCAGCCACAAGACTGGGAGACTCCCTTGTGTTCCCTCACTTTCACCTGCTGACTCCTTCCATACTTTTGAGTCAATAATTCACTAAAATGACTCCCATAATTCTTACTAAGTACCATGCTCGTGATTATAGGTTTTTTATAGCAAAAGGATACAAATCAGGGTTATCGTAAGAAAGAGACACAAGGGCCAGGTCTGGCAGGATTCCCAACGGAGGCTTCCACATCCCAGAGAGGGCAAGTCACATTCCTTTCACCAACCAGGAAACTCTCTGAGTCTCCATGTTCAGAGCTTTTATCAGTCACTTGTGGTGAAAACTTTATTATAAATGTATGATATGCTAAATCACGCTTCCTGAAGTTAGTTGACAAGCTGCCTAGCAGTTGAGTCTTTTCTGTCTGGTCAGTTCCTGTTTGTTAGCACAAATCCTCAGGTGAGGCCTGAAATTTTCAGGTAAAGATTACTTACAGGATGACTTCCAAGGGAAAAAAGATAATAGCCATAATTACTTTCTGTTACCTCACAAGGAGTTACTCTCTTCCTAAAATACTTCATATTTCCAAATCCTGAGATGCCCCCTTTAGAAATAATGAGTCGCCAATGGTGAGTCAGTGTGAAATGATTCCTGAGTTAAAAATTACTACCCCCAATTTCCTCCACCCACCCCTTGCCCCCTGCATTAGGAAGGTTATATTTCCAAAGACTATGTATTGGTCCTTTAATGAGGTGTAATTAATCACACCAACATATACAGTGACCAAAAATAGTTTCCAAAGAGCAAGTTAATGCTGGGTAATTATAAACCAGAGGGTTTGATGCTGCTACATGCAACACTGACGGGCCAAACAGAGCAGCCCAAGTGTTTCATGGAAAAATAGGACAGGAGCATGCCCTGCCCCTGCTTCCAGATTCCTGCCACCCCCTCAAACATTTGCCCTTTAAAAGCTGCATCTATATATACTTGTTTCTTGAAACAATAGTCTTTAAGACTTAAAAAAGGAAAGATAGGCTGGTAAGAAGGAAACTTTGGGAGTGGACTAGTTTTTGTTTAGTTGTTTTGTGATGCTTTGGTTGTTTCATCCTTCCGCATATTTCACAGCAGAATGGAAGTTGAGACAGATAAACAGACATTGTTGTTGTTAGGTGCCATCAAGTCACTTTTGGCTCACAGCAAACACGGTATAACAGAAGGAAACACTGCCTGTACCACTGCCTGTACTGTACCACGCTCATACCTTTGTGATTCTGGAGCCCACTGAGCCGGACTGTATCAGTCCATCTTACTGAAGATATTCCTTTTTTGGCTGATCTCTACTTTGCCAGGCATGGGGTCCTTCTCAAAGGACTGGTCCCTCCTGATAACATGTTCCTCGCTTCTGAGGAGTATTCTGGCTCTACTTATTCCAAGGCAGATTTGTTCATTCTTTTGGCAGTCCATGGTATATTCAAGATTCTTCACCAACACCACAATTCAAAGGTGTCGGTTCTTCTAGGGTCTTCCTTATTCATTGTCCAGCTTTCACATGCATATGAGGCCATTGTAATACTTAGGCTTGGGTCAGACTGACCTTAGTTCTTAAAGTGACATCTTTGTTTTTTAATACTTCAAAGAGGTCTTTTGCAGCAGATATGTCCAGTGGAATGCATCATCTGATTTCTTGACTATAGCTTCCACGGGTGTTCATTGTGAATCCAAATAAAATGAAATTCTTCACAATGTCAGTCTTTTCTCCATTTATTATGATGCTGCTCAGTTGGTTCACTTGTGTGGATTTTATTTTCCTTAGTTGAGGTGTAATCCATACTGAAGGCTGTAGTCTTTGATCTTGATCAGTAAGTGCTTCAAGTCTTTTTCACTCTCAGACAAGCAAAGTTATGTCATCTGCATGACACAGGTTGTTAATAAGTCTTCCTCCAATTCTGATGCCCATTATTCTTCATATAGTCCAACTTCTCAAATCATTTGCACGGTGAAAGAATACAGCCCTGATGTGCACTTTTCCTGATTTTAAACTACACAATATCCACTCGTCCTATTCAAATGACTGCCTCTTGATCTATGCACAGGTTCCTCATGAACACTATTAAGTGTTCTGGAATTCCCATTCTTTGCAGTGTTATCCATAATTTATTATGATCCACATCACCACATACTTTTGTATAGTCAATAAAAGACAGATAAACCTCTTTCTGGTGTTCTGTCTTTCAGCCAAGACCCATCTGTCACCAGCAATGATGTCCTTGGTTCCATGTCCTCTTCTGCATCTAGCTGCAACTGCTTTTGAATGGTCTTCATTCAAATTTTGCTAAAGGTAAATAGATTTTCTGTTTTCTTAGTAAAACTGTAGGACGTGTTTGAAAGTGTTTAGAAAATAAGATGAGCAAAAGGAAGTATTCTAAATCACCTGGTACCCCACTGTCTGGCACAGCTGTGACCACAGTTTCACACTGTGTATTTGCTTCATCCCTTTTTAAAATCTCAGGGACTTCCTCACTCCCTACCCAACTGGCTCACCTCCATCTTTGTTTATATATTCCAGCTGCATTGATGGCAATTCAAACATGGCATGTGTCAGAGCGAGTGACAATGCCAGGGTTAAAGCGACATTTCCCACAGTAAACAAAGAGGCTGGTGAAAACCTGTCAACACACTCATTGTCTCCCACACTGTGCCCTCAACTCCTGGATCCACTCCTGCAGGAAAGGGCACCTTCTTCTTGCATTCATCTATAGTGATTAAATCACAGGATTCCGGTGAAGATGGAGTGGCCCACAGCTATAGCTCCATCCGGGAAGACATTCTAGTCCTGCTTCTGTCTCAGAATTGTTGTGGTCCTTTTGCTTCTACTAACCAAAGAATGAAGAAAGTAAGATCTATTTATCCTTCTGACTTAGTATTACACTAACAAAGTGCAAAGTGAGAAAATCCCCACCTCGATTGCTATCTGTATGGTAAAGATTAACGCGAATCCTGTTCTCACATGGAAACAGACCAAGTGCTTACATTTCCACTTCTCCATCCTTGTTGCCCGACATCCATGTATCATTTTCTGTTTCTGACCCCAACACCCAGAGTTAGGTAAGACTTTACAAGCTAAAAGGGCTCTGTCTTTCAGGTTAACTGCCTGTATGGCCTCTTTCCAAATTACCCATCCTGAGCTAAGTGGGAGTTCATATGTTACAAGGACTCAGTCCTTTTGACCATCATATAAGCAGATGCTAGCTGCTGCTGACTCTCTTTTGTCCCTTGTGGGTGTGTAAATTCTCTAGAAGGGCTCATAGAACTCACAGAGACTGCCTATGCTTGAAATGTACCCGTTTGCTATAACCAAAAAGGATACAAACCAGGGATGCATCAGGTGAGGACTGAGAAGGGTCTTAGCATGCAGTTTTCATTGTCCCAGGGATGTACCACCCTCCTGAGAGAACATGCTCATGCCAATCCAGAAAGCCCTGAATTTCTGTGCTCGGATCCTTTTATTGACATCATTGCATAGTCATAATTAGAGCTTCATTGCATAGTTATGACTGATTGAATCATTGAGTATGCATGATTGATTGCATCATGTCCTTTTCCCTTCCTGAGGTTAACCAGACCAGGTGTGGCCCTTGGGGCTCCTATTTGCTTCCACCTACTCTAAAACATTAGCTGGCTGTTTTAGAAAACAAAGGCATCTTGATTTCAAGAGTTATCTTTCAGGAACTAAAGACAAAAGCAAAATACAGTTCCAACAGGGTCACAACAGTTCCATCCTAGACTGTTTTGTTCCATTGTGCATGGGGTAGCCATATCTAAAAGGTGAATTCAACAGTAGCTAACAACAGCACATACACACACACACACACATACATATATATAAATATATATACTGACCCAAGCTGTGATATTTTTAAATGACTCATATGTATATGACACTGGAGAATGAATAAGGAAAACCAAAGAAATGATGCCTGTGAATTACGGTGTCAGTGAAGAGTTTTGAATATGCCATGGGCTGCCAAAAGAATAAGCAGATGTGTCTTGGAAGAAGTACATACAAAACATCCCTTAGAAGTAAGGATAGTGAGACTTGGTCTTGCTTACTTTGGGACATATTATCACAAAGAACATTCCCTGCAGAAAGATGTCATGCTTGGTCAAGGGTCAATGAAAAAAAATGAGGACCTGCAATGAGACAGATTGACACTGTGGCTGAAACGATGGGCTCAAAGAGCAACTGTGCGGATGGCAAAGGACTGGGCAGTGTTCTGTTGTGCATATGTAGGGTCCCTATGAGTCAGAAGCAACTTAGTGGAACCTAGCAATAACAACACACACACACAACTTTGTGTGCATGGATACACAAAGACAACTGTATCTATGCATATATATACATTTTTTTTAAATGCTGCTTTTGAGTCAATTCTGATTCATAGCAACCCTATAGGACAGAGTAGAACTGCCCCATAGAGTTTCCAAGAAGCACCTGGTAGATTCCAACTGCCAATCTCTTGGTTAGCAGCTATAGCACTTAACCATGATACCACCAGGGTTTCCATGCATAGACATATAGACATATAAATGTATATATAGTTCCTCCCACCCCCAACATTGAGCTAGGTGCTATAAAGGGAAAGATCAGCAAGAAGGAGCAAAATAAAAGAGGCTTGGTCAAAGTTGGTCAAAGACTGCCTGTCTGACAATGGAAGAACACAGAGACAAAAACCTTAATGACAAAGAGCAGTTATCTAGGTAAAGAGCATTTCAGGTAACAGGAATGCTGAAACAGCCCATACAGAAGAAGGAAAGTGGGCTTGAAATATAGAGAGCAGCTAAAAACAGATTAAAGACAATGTTTAAAAAAAATACTCTAGTGCTGGGCCAGGCAGGGCCTTGCAGGCCCCATTAAGCATCTAGGATATTTTTTGTAGTCTAGTATAATTTTGGAAACCCTGATGGTATAGTGGTTAACCAAAAGTTTGACCATTCAAATCTGCCAGGCACTCCTTGGAAACTCTATGGAGCAGTTCTACTGTGTCCTAGAGGGTTGCTATGAGTCAGAATTCACTCATTGGCAGTGCTTTGGAGGAGGTGGGGCTACAGTATAATTTGTTTCATTTAGGTTAGGCTCAGCTACAAGTGTAGAAACCAAAATATTACGGCTTTAGGACAGAAATTATTCCATTCCTCATATGAACTGCTTGAAGTAATCTATCAGAGGCTGTTATGCCCGTCTTCTATCTGACATCCTCAGCACACATCTTACCACTACCTCATAGTTAAAGGTAGCTGCTTGAGCTCCAGCCATCATAACCACATGGCAGACAAAAGAAAAAAGATTATTTCCTCCCTTTCAGAACACATAACACTTCCGCTTATTCTCAGTGCTGAAAACTTAATCATACCTATCTACTAGGGAGGTTGGGGAATGTAGTCTCAGTTCTGGGTGCCCATGTACACAGTTAATTAAAAGTTGGTTTGGTTATTACTGAGGAAAAAAGGGGCAAATGAATAACTGGCCATCTCTGCTATAGTACTGAAGGATTTTAAGTAGAAGAGTATTTCTCACATTGGCAAAATATGATGTAAAGCAGAGCATTAGCTTAATTGCCAAGATTCCCAATTCTACAGCACCCTTTGCATATGATACTGTTCCCCAGGTAACCTTGAGAATTCACTTAACCTCTCTGGGTCTTGAATTTGTCTTCTGTAAAAGGGGGGCTGACTAGCCCTGTAGTGAGAACTAGAGGTAATAGCAACAAAAGGGCTTACTGGGAATGAAGAATTTATCACTTTTAAGGAGAATGAAACTTCTGAGGAACACTTAGTCTGTGAATTACTTAGAGACTTGAAAACAACAGTGAAATAAGCATTGCTCCATCTTTCTGATAGTCATTCTACATCCCAGCAACTCAGCAAGAATGGAGACTCAACCAGGAAGAAGTCCTTAAATAGACAAAAGTGGGGTGAAGTCATCAGCTTCCTTGGAAATGTCAAAGTTAGTTGACCTGCTCGCAGCATACAGCAGTCACGGGCCTGTGGTGACGGAGCCGAGCTTCCTAAGATAAATAACTCGGTGGCACAGAACGTGGAATGTGGTTTCCAGGAAAGCGACGCATGGTAATACACCGCATGGAGACAAGCAACGTGTAGGATGAGCTGGTCTCTGAAACTTGGAGTAGAAGCAAAAGTGGGGGCAGAGCTCGAGTCTATTTGTTCTTATTCTGAAAAATTCCCTCTAAGAACAAAGTAAAATTGTTGCTGTTGTTAGTGCTGTAAGGTTGGCCGCCGCCCCATGCACCGTGGAGAAAGTGCTGCCTGGTCCTGAGTCGGAAACCCTGGTGGTGTAGTGACTAAGTGCTGTGCCCACGAACCACAAGGTTGGCGGTTCAAATCTACTAGGCACTCCTTGGAAACTCTATGAGACAGTTCTACTCTGACCCATAGGGTCATTACAAGTTGAAATTGACTCTACAGCAGTGGGTTTTTGTTTTTTTGGTCTTGGATCATCCCCATGAACCACAGGATTTTTATTGGCTGATTATCTGAAGTAGGTTACCAGGCCTTCCTTCCTAGTCTATCTTAGTCTGGAAGTTCCACTGAAAACTGCTGATCATCATAGCAACACAGAAGCCTCCACTGATAGGTGGTGGCTGTGTGCGAGACATGCTGGCCAGGAATGCAACCCTGATCTCCCTGACAACACCACCACTGCCCCATCATAAAATTAACTACTGCTTATGGACTACCTGCCAAACAGTAGACTCTGAACTAAACTTCTTTGTCCCAAGAGATACCAACCACAACTCTGTTTTACAGAAGAGGAAATAGAACGCTACAGCCTTCAGTTGATGGAGCTGTGAGCTGGGCTCTATACTAGGAATCCTGTCTCCGTAACCCTTGAACATAAACCGCTAATTACCTCCAGCTACCTAAGGCTTTAAGGCACCTCATGAGGTTTACTGGGAAGATAGACAAGTGGCATGCTGAGTGGTTAAGGGGCATGTAGAAAGAAGGCCTAACCCATCCTGGAGGCCTTCCTGGAGGAAGCAATTGCTGAGCTGAGTCTGATGTCTCTGATTCATACACATTCAATATATCTGAAGTACCACCGATGCTACACACACACACAATTTTTTTTAAGTTGCTGCTGAATCTATTTTGACTGATATGACCCCATGTATATCAGAGTAGAATCCTCCATAGGGTTCCTCAGAATAAAGCAAAACAAAACCCGCTGAGTCAGTTCTAACTCACAGCCAGCTTACAGGATGGAGTGGAACTGGCACATAGGGCTTCCCAGGGGCAGCTGGCAGATTTAAACTTCCGACTTTGGGTTAGCAACAGAGCCCTTAACCACTGCACCACCAGGGCTGCTTGTTTCCTCATTAACCCAGGGCTCCAGAGTTTTCAGTGGCTGGTTTTTCAGACGTAGATCACCAGGTTCTCCTTCTGAAGCACCTCTTGGTGGACTCAAACCCCCAGCCTTTCAGTTAGCAGCCTAAAGTGTTAACTGTTCTACCCAGGGACTCCACAGGAACATTAAAAACAAAACAACCCCATTGCCATGGAGTTGGTGCTGATTCACAGAAACCCTACAGGAGAGAGTAGAACTCCTCTAAAGGGTTTCTAAGCAGTGACTGGTCGATTCCAACTGCCAACTTTTTGGTTAGCAGCCATAGGACACAGTAGCTCTTAACCAGTATGCCACCAGAGCCCCACATAAACACTACAGCTTTATAGTTAGGCACCTCCTGGTCTGTCCATCTGAGCCATTTGCTTTCTTTCTAGCCACCATTGGTCTACTCACATATGAGCCTGGTTGAGGTCGACCTTTCTGAACCTCTGCTCATCTGCTTAGTAGCTCAGGAACTGATTTCCTTTCGAGTTCCAGTAGAGTCTGGGGTCAAGTGCAGCCTGATGTAAGCACCTAGGTGAGGATAGAGGCCAGGTCCCCAGCTATCCCACTCCTGTCTGCAGAGTCCAGTCTCCTGGTAGGAACCAGCAGCTCTTTCTTTCACTCACAGCATTTCACGTCGGTCATGATCTTCATTTCTCAGCTTTTATGCCCTAAATAGCTGTTTCTGTGAAGAAGTCCCAGGTCACATTTGTTTTACATTGGAAAACACAAGGCTTGAAACTAAAAAAAATGAAAGCATTTGTTCAATTTTCTGAGCATCTTCATGTGGAAGTCTCCACTCCCTTTATCCACCTCTCTAAACATTCTTTCCGTTCTTCCTGTCACAGGGCAAAAAATACATACACACACAAACACACACACACACACACACACACAGAGATACATGTATATGCACACATATACATACATATATTTATAGAGTGAGAGAAATGACACATGTAGGATTCCTGGCCATTGTTCATTGCAAGAAAGTAAGATCAAGAGAGGACCCAAGAGGAGTGGATGGGGACAGCTGCTGTGATAGGCCTCCTTGCTTGCTGAGAGGTGCAGTACTTCTGATATTCAGATAGTGTCTAACGTGTGCATAGGAACACAGGGCACAGAATTTCTACAAAGGGTAGGGTTGGGGCACCAGAGTGGATAGAAGGGAGTAGAGGTGCGGGGTGAGGGAACATGCTTTGAAACTGTACTTACGTATGGTGGAGAAAATGCCAAGCGTTTCCATCAAAGATGGGAGGTTGGGCATTAGGAGGTGATGGCTGAAGTCTTAAGACTGGAAGAAAGAAAAGAGAAAAGGAGAAACACGGAGGAAGAGAGAGAAGGAAAGAATGAATGAACAGAAAGAGGAGTGAAGAGGGAAGAAAGTTAAGAACCAAAGTTTTAAAAATCAGGCTATTATCAGAAACATTTGCAACCGTCTGGTGAAGGTCGAAAATCCATATTCCATGAAAAAAAAATTTAAACATTGACCATTAAGATGAGAACTCAGATGTGCCATCGTGGTGGGATTAAAAAAGTTTGAGAGAAAACAAAAACAGAACTGAGTTTAAATTCTGATGCTGCTGCTTCTTAGCTGAGTAACCTAGGATAAGTCTGCTTCCTTATAAGTAAAATGACTATAATAATACCTGGATGTTGTTGTTGGTGGATGCTGTCAAGTCAGTTTGGACTCATAGCGACCCCGTGAAACAGAGTAGGACTGCCCCATAGGGTTTCCAAGGAGCAGTGGGTAGATTTGAAGAGCTGACCTTCTGGTTAATGCCAAACCCTTAAGCACCACATCACCCGGTACCTAGGCAGAGATGTGAAAATCCCTGACAGGACAAGCAGCGGGGTCTGAGAGAGCACTGGATGGCTTCTCGTTCTCTTTCGGGGTTAGACGACCTTGTGGTTTGGCCTGACCACTCCCTGTAGGTCCCAGCCCCTGTGAGAGGAACCTCTTGGAAGGAGGATATTTCTACCACTCTGGAAGGTTGGGAGGACTATGTCCTGAGATGAGAATAGTAGAGGCCTCGACATCACCCAAAGAGGTAAGCATGCATGAGAGAAAACAACTGTGGGCGGGCAGCATCAGGCTTCCAGCTCTTACCTGACGTTTTGCTGATAAAGAGGGCTGCCAATTAAGTTCACAAACTCATTCTGGAAAAAGTGCCACATACCTCATTGCTGAATATTACTAGTGTCACCTTTGAAGTACTCCCCTTGGGAAGCCATTCACTGACGCCAGGGCCTAGTCTTCCCATCAGAGTAATTGTGGAACTCTTTTTATGGACTGGCCACCAGAGCTGTCATCACATTACCCTTGATATCCTGAATTTCATCAAAATGGCTTCCTTTCAATATTTCCTTTACCTTCAGGTAAAGAAAAAAGTCATTGGGGGCCAGATTAGGTGAGGGGGAAGGGTGTTCTAATACAGGTATTTGTTTACTGGTTAAAAGCTCCCTCACAGACAACTATACAATTAAGTTTGTGAACTTGCCACCACGTGCAATGGCCATTCCAGAAAGTTCCAAAATTACTTTGAAGGATGGACGGGGTGCTGGTGAAGGTGCATAGCTTCCCAAGAGGAGTACTTTGAAGGTAACTGTAGTGATACTCAGCAATGAGATATGTACTTAGAACAACTAAGTTTCCGGACTTAATTGTCAGATCTTGTAATTCCTCCTTCAGTAATTTTCTCACACATTAATCGCTTTTCTTCTCTTCTTGCTGATTATAGCCTTTTCATACCCTGGAACTCTATGGCATGGTTCTAATCTGACCTCTAGGGTCGCTGTGAGTCGGATACTACTGTACAGCAGTGGGTTATACCCTGGAAAGCAATGCATCTTCTATTCAACATTTATATCCTGTATTCTGGATTCAGAATTCAGGTCTCTGGCCAATGTCCCCAGTTCTGAGGTTAATGCTTCTTTATGTCCCTCCTTCAGGAGCTGTCCCCTGCTCTTCAACTGTGTTGACCTGTACCCAACTCACTCTCCTGAAAAGGCTTACATTTCATGTTCTCAGAACTGGGAACAGTCTCATACAGGGGCCTTGTGAACAGCAGTGTATGTGTGTGTGTGTGCTTTTAAGTATGTGTTTCCTTGAATTCGTGATTTTGTATCTGTGTGTGCACCTGGATATATGCCTGTGTGGGGGCCTGTGTGCATGTGTGCATGCATGTGTGCCTAAATGTGTTTGTGCATGTGTGGGTGGAGGGGTACCTGTGTGTATGGATGTGTGTGCATGGGTGTGTGATTGTGAGAACCTACACCTGCACCTATGCACGCTCCCCTCCAGTGTGGCAGCTCTGTCAGCGCTTCTACACTCTTCACAGCCTCTGTTTTAATCAATCATTTCCCAGTCCTTCAAGACATTTCACCCTTAAACTCACAAGAATATTAAGATTCCATCTGGGCATCAGGAATTACACAATTTTAAAAAATCACTTCAGTTCTTTGCATAACATAATCTGAAGCGTTATACTTTTGCATTTTTTAAGTTGTTTCATGTGTAGATTTAAATGTAACCTTTTCTGTCTTCATTGTCTAAGTGAACTAATCAGACAGTGTCCTTATTTTTGATGTTAAGAAACCCCACAGTACTTAACAGCACTATACGCTGCTGACAACTCTTAGAATGACTTGTAGTCAGAAAATACATATATTTTATAATATACATGGCTTTAAATAAGATAATTCTTTAAGAATAGAGTTAAAAGAGAGAACTTGTATGTAATTAACTGCTTAGGAATGTGCTTTAACACAGTAACTGCATAATGTGATGATACAGTGTAAATACATTTTATTTGCAATGTTCTTGAGACAACTTATCAAGGCACTTTCTGCTGTGGAATGAGATCCTTCTCAGTTAAGAGCATCAAGAGCTCAAAAGACAAGCAGAACTTCATGCCTGTATCTGGGACCACTACAAAAGAAAAGAGAAAAAAAAAACTAACCCTTATTAAACATTGAAAACCTAGTGTGCTTAAAATAAATGGTTCACCATGGTTTATCTAGATAAGAGTCTGTCAAGAAAATCAAGCAGTTTTATTCTGGGATATATAAAATGCAGTTGTAACATTCTAACTTTTTATAACACACATTTGGTTCTTCACAGGGATCCAGTCTTTCATTTCAGGTATTTGGGTATGTTTAATTTTGCTGTGGAATTTATTGATATATTTCATAAGTAGAAAAGCATGTTTTTATTGTGTTCAGTATTTATGCAACAAAGCATTTGCCTTTTTCGCATTTTTTACATGCACAGTTTAATGACATTTTAATGTAGGGAGACAGACTCCTTTTCAAAATAACTGTTTTTCATTGGTTAAGGAATACAGAGTTTTGCTTGGGGTGATCGAAAAAAGTTTTGGTGGGACGGGGTAAGAGAACACACCCACCTGCCGATAGAGCTGTGATGCTGGATATTTCTACACACGTAACTGTGAATGGTGTTGTGTATTAGTATAGACAGGAGGGCACACGAGGGCCATAGTGACGGCAACTTCTTAGACATAACCAAAAGCCTCTCAGGATGAAGTTCCTAGCCTCAAAGGCAAGAGAGCACAGACTTGGCAGTCGTCTGTATCATTTGGCACAACCTAGTCCTTAAGTTCTGCTTCCTGTTTTGATGAGCAGCTTCTGGGGTCTTAAAAGCCAACAAGCAGCCATCTAAGATACATCTATTGGTCTCTTAGTGTCCAGAGTAAAGCAAAGTGAAGAAAACCAAAGACTTGTAGGGCAAATAGTCCAAAGGACTAACAGATCGTGCGAACCACAGCTTACATGACCCCAAGACTAGGAGAAGTAGAAGGTACCGAGCAACCACTGCCGACAGCCGTGACGGATCTCACCACAGAGGGCCCTGGGGACAGCAGGAGAAAAAAACTGCAGAACAAAACTGGAATGCATAAAAAAGACCGGACTTCCCTGTCTGACAGAGACTGGAAGAGCCCCAAAACTATGACCCTAAGACGTCTTTCTGAACTGGAACTGAAGCCATTACTGGAGACCACCTTTCAGCCAAACCGTAGAAAAGTCTCATAAAATAAACGGTAACACCCAAGAGGAATGTGATCCTTAGAAAAATCAACTGTATGAGATCAAAAGAGTGACATTTGCTCAAAAGCTAAGACGAGAAGGCAGCAGGGGATAGAAAATCAGGAGAAAAGGGGACAGGGAAACTAAGAAACGGGGAGAGTACTGACACATTGCGGAGAAAGAAACCAATGTTATGGAACACTTTGTGTACAAACTATTGAACGGGAAACTAATTTGCTCTGTACATTTTCACCTAAGAAACTGTAAAAAAAAGTTTCAGAAATAGATGGGAGTGATAGCTATACAAATAGAGAAAGTAATAGTGACTGTGAATGTAATTAATGCCACTTAATTGTGCACTTAAAAATGGTTAAAATGACAAATTTATGCTATGTATATTTTACTATGGTAAAATGCAATGTTAAGAAAAGCTATTACTTTCATTGTAAAGTGACATAGAAATTTATAAAGGAGAAAAAGAAAAGTCACCCCTAATCATTCCACAGGGAAAAACCGTTAAGATTTTGGCATTATTGTCATTCTTCCAGTCATTTTCTGTGCATAAGTAACATAATTTTCTTAACTGGGTAATTGTAGCATATGAACAACTTTGCCTACCAGGTTGTTGTTGCCGTTCTTGTTCCTGGAGTCATGGTTGTGCAGTGGGTAAGAGCTACAGCTGCCAACAGAAAGGTGGGTAGTTGGAATCCACCAGCCATTCCTAGAAAAACCTGTGGGGTAATTCTACTCTGTCCTATATGATCACTGGATTTTTATTGTTCTTCCTATGGAAAAAGACGCTGTGGAGGTTTTCCGTGTTGTACTTTCTTTTATATCATTGTTGTGGATTGAAATGTATCCGCCCCCCCCCCCCAAATTATATGTAGCAATTTGGCTGGGCCATGATCCCTGGTATTGCATGATGTTCTTCCGTGTTACAAATCTGCCTCTATGACATTAAGAGGCAGGATGGCAGTTGTGTTGGTGGGGTAGGAATCAATCTGTAAAATTGTATTGTGGCTTGAGGTAATGTCTTCAGACGCAGAGGAAAGGGAAGCAAGCAGAGAGCTGGGGACCTCACTGCCACCAAGAAGCAGTGCTGGGGACAGAGCACATCTTTTGGAAAGGAACTGGGGTCCCTGGATCTCAGAGTCTCCCAGACTAGGGCAGGATTGATGACAAGGACCTTCTTCTAGAACCAACAGAGAAAGCCTTCCCCTGGAGCTGATACCTTGCATCTGGATTTGTAGCCTACTGGACTGTGAACGAGTAAGAGCTTTCTTTTTAAGACCATCCACTTGTGGTATCTCTGTTACAGCACCACTAGATGACTAAGACAACCATCATTATAACTGGCTGCATGCTTTTCTGTTGTGTGAATATCCTATGACTTTGTTAAAACCAGTTTCTTGCTATGCATCACTTGGGTTCATGCCTGTCTTGTCATTGTTGTTGTTGATATAAAAAGCAGTACCATAGCTAACCTGTGGCTAGTTCTCCAGAACATTCTCCAGAGTATGAAGATTTGTAAAGTTGTTCACACATAATAGTGAATTACTCTCCTAAAAAGCTGTACCTACGAACACACATTTCAGGAATGTGTGAGAATAGTATGGGAGTTGAACAATGGACTCCGGAGTCAGACTACCTGGCTTCAAATCCTGGCTCAGTCCCCACCAGTCATGTGACCTTGGGCAAGTTACAGAAGCCTGTCTCAGATTTCTCATTTGAAAAATGGGAGAAATAAATGCAATTATGTCATATGGGGGTTTTTTTTTTTGAGGGTTAAATGAGATAAAATGAGTGGCACATAGTAGGTGTTCAATGAAAGTTAGCTGTCATCATCAACATTGTTGTTAAGTCTGTCAAGTTGCTCCCAACTCTTAATGATCCTATACACAACAGAATGAAACACTGCCTGGTCCTGAGTCATCCTCACAACTGTTGCTGTATTTCAGCTCACTGTGGCAGCCATTGCATCAGTCCATCTTGTTGAGGGTCTTCTTCTTTTAGGATGAACACTTACTTTACCAAGCATGATGTCCTTACCCAGAGACTGGTCCTTTCTTAACAACATGTCCAACACAAGGCAAAGTCTTGCCATCCTAGTGTATGAGAGGTGTATGTTTTTGTTGTTGTTAGATGCCACTGAGATGGTTCTGACTGATAGCTACCCAAGGACACAGTAGAACTGTCCATAGAGTTTCCAAGGAGCTGCTGATGGATCTGAACTGCTGACCTTTCAGTTAGCCAGCAAGCCCTTAATCACTATGCTACCAGGGCTCCAGAAATGTATGCTAGAAGATGACAAGCGCTATGGAAAAGGAAAAAGCAGGGCAGAGAAAGGTCTTCAGGAATTCAGGTGACACTGGTTGGAATTTTAAGAAGGGTCATCAGAACAGAGGCCATTAAGAAGGTGACAGTTTAGCGAAGACCTTAAAAGGAGTGAAGGAATTACACACACAGATAGCTGGAGAGTGGTTCTAAGGCAGGAGCCTGTCTGGAGCCTCAGAAGCAGGCTGGAGGCAGTGCGGCGGGAGTCAAGGGCCCCAGAGGGACTGAAGTAGGAGGCGATGACAGAGAGGCGGGGGAGGCAGCTTACGGGGCGGCTGGGGGCATTCCACCCTGCTGGATCAGGCGGTCCTGCAGGGTTTTGAGCAAAGGAGTCAAGCGATCAGACTTACATTTTGGAAAGCTGAGACTAGCTGCTGTTTTAACAAAAGAAGAGGGGAACTGCCTTGGTTTCTTAGTGCTGTGGTAACAGAAATACCACCGTGGGTGGCTTTAAAGAACAGATATTTATTTCCTATAGTTTAGGAAGCTAAAAGTTAGAATTTAGGGTATCGACTCTAAGGGAAAGCTCTCTCTCACTCTGTTGTGTGTGTGTGTGTGTGTGAGAGAGAGAGAGAGAGAACCTCCGGGAAAGATTCTCGCCTCCACCCGTCCTCACTGTTTTGTCTGTCTTCACAGGACATCTATCTTGCCTCCCGTTGTGCTCACTTGTCTCAGGGTCTACACAGCAAAGATGATAACACCCTACATTGACACGGCCCCGTAATAAAAAAGCTCTATTCCCAAATGGGATTACATTCACAGGTATTTAGGGTTAGGTCTTCAACACATATTTTCTGGACACAGTTCAATCCACAGCAGGAACCAAGGGCAGAAGCAGGGAGGTCTATGAGCTGGCCTCTGCAGTTAGAGGTCAGTGTCTTGTGTGAGGATGGAACTACTAACGGTAGCCAAAGGAGATCAGATTCTTGATATATTTTTAAGTAGCAGCAACAGAATTCCTGTGGGGTGTGACTTGGGCATGCCGAATGAGTGAAAGAGAAGTCAAGAATCTTTTTCCGTGGATTTTGACCTGATCACCTGGAGTAAGTTGCCTTTAATGGGACTGGGAGAAGCTGCAGGGGGAGCTGGTTGCAGGGGAAGATCAGGAGTTGAGACTGGGACATGCTAAATTTGAGGTGTCATGGTTAAGAGCTACGGCTGCTAAGCAAAAGGTCAAATTCACCAGGCACTCCTCCCACTCTACGGGGCAGTTCTACTCAGTCCTATAGGGTCACTATGTACGCAAGTGCACTTGACAGTAATGGGTTTAGGGTGCTTGATTTTTATTAGGGGAGCCCTAGTGGCATAGTGGTTAAGAGTTATGGCTGCCATCCAAAAGGTCAGCAGTTTGAATTCTCCAGCTGCTTCTTGGAAACCATGGAGGGCAGTTCTAGGTGTGTTTTTTGGTTTTGTTTTTTAAGTATCTAAGTAGAGACATTAAGAAGGCAATTGGATAGATGAGCTTCCAGTATTTGGGAGAACTGGAATGGAGATATAAATCTGGGAGTCACTGGCATATGCGTGGTTTGTTTAAAGCCATAAAATTCCACAAATGAGCCCCCGTGACCCAATAGGAACCCTGGTTAAGCATTCGTCTACTAACCAAAGAGCCAGCAGTTTGAATGGCCCAGCGCCTCTGTTGACTGTGGCACATTTTGTGAATGTAGGTAATGTCACTGAATCACACATGTAAAAATGGTAGAAATGTTTTATTATCTATATTTTACCATGTTAAAATTAAAAATAGAACATTTAGACGACTTGCTGGGTTTCAAGTGAAAGGCGTAGTGGTAGCCATAGAAATCTGAGGAGAAGCACCTTTTCAAAGGCTTCCGTAAATACCTGGGCCCTTTCTGGGAGTCAAGATTATTTAAAAGTTAGCTTATCACCCGTTATGAAACATTGATCGAATCTCATGCCCAAAATAATTGTGCTAAAAATAAGGCATGCTCTACTTATCTGAGTTTTGTCAAATAAAGTGCCCAAATCTACATCTACATATTTGGAAACATCTACAAAAACAGCTGGATATTTAGAGGCTGTGGAGAAAGTGGAACCCTCCTACACTGTTGGTGGGGTTGCAAAATGGTCCAGCCTCTTTGGAAGGCAATCTGGCGCTTCCTTAAAAAAATGGATATTGATATACCATTTGACCCAGTAATTCCACTACTTGGAATATATCCTACAGATTCAAGGCCTTTCACACCAACAGACACATGCACGAGAATGTTTATCGCAGCACAGTCCACAATAGCAAAAAGATGGAATTAACCCAGATGCCCAACAATAGAATGGATAGGTAAACCATGGTACATATACTCAATGGAGCACTACGCAATGATAAAGAGTAACGATGATTCCAGGAAACATCTCCTACCCTGGTTTCAACTGGAAGACATTATGTTGAGTGAAAGTAGTCAGCGACAAAAGGACAAATACTGTATGAGACCTCTACTATAAGATCTCAAAAACAGACTTGTGTATAGAAGAAAAGACTCTTTGACAGCTGCAAGGGAGGGGAGGGAGAGAGGGTAGGGGGGGAGGGTTTAGTTTAGATAGTTACTAGAAAGCTAGTTGGGAGAAAGCAGTGACAGCACACATTAGAAACAAGAACAACATTAAGTGGACTTCAGCATAACTTGAGTACTCCTTCCATCTTAATACTGCAAGGATAGAGTAGCTGGGGCGGGGGGCGGGGGACCATGCTCTTAGGCGAATTCCAGGCCAATTGGCACAACTAGCGTTTTGCTAAGAGAGCTCTCTGCACACCACATTGGTGAGTGGCATCTGGGGTCTTAAAAGCTGCCAAGCTGCCATCCGAGGACACAGCAAATGGTCCCAACTCAGCAGGAACAGATGCTCACTGAGGACCAAAATGACAAGCAGTAAAGACAACTGAGAAAGATGGAGAGACCCACAAGAGTGGGTGCCTACATCGACTTGGGACCGGAAGAACCGGATGGTGCCCAGCCACCACCAGTGATAGCCACGATGGAGCTCACAGAGAGGAGTCTCACTGGCAACACAAGAATAAAGAGGTGCATCATGAGATCTCCAGTAAAAGACCTCAATTGATGGTCCAGCGGTTTTGGGGTTCCTCTGAGAGCATGGCCCCCTGCGCTGATGCTGCCCTTTCCCATAAATTATAACAAAGATCCACTCTTTGGACAGGAATGGATTGGACTTGGCAATGCAGAATGACCATATATTGGAAGCACTTTATGGTTCTATACATCTATAGGATATCATCTTGCTGACCTCTGGCTGGAGGAAGGGGAGTGGACGGGCAGGAGGGGAAAGGAGGCTGTTGGGAGGATGAGACATGTATGGAGCAGAGAGGAATAGTGTGCTGTCACTGGACAGGGAGAGCAGTGGAAGCTGCATATGGGGGGTATGTAAATTTATATGTGAGTGTACATTTTCACTCAGTATGTTAAATAAAAATTTAAAAAAAACAGCTGGATATTTGAGAACATCAGAAACTTTGGCATCATTCAGTATATTTACAATATTATTTTTACTACCTAAATATTTTTGAAACCCTGGTAGCACAGTGGTTAAGTGGTATAGCTACTAACCAAAAGGGCAGCAGTCTGAATCTACCAAGTGCTCCTTGAAAACTCTATGGGGCAGTTCTAATTTGTCCTATAGAGTTGTTATGGGTCAGAATTAACTGGATGGCAACAAGGCTTTTTTGTTTTAATCTAAATATCTTGGTTTGTGCAGACGTGGTGTCTTAGTCATCTGGCACTGCTCTAATAGAAATACCAGACGTGGACACTTGGTTTTCACAAAGACAAGTTTATTCTTACACAGTCCAGTAGGCTAAAAGTCCCGATTCATGGTATCCGCTCCAGGGGGAGACTGTCCCTTTTTATCGCCTCTGGAGGAAAGGCCTTCTGTTGCATCAGTCTTTCTTTTGGTCTGAGAGCCTCTTGGCACAGGAACCTCAGATCTGAAGGATGTGCTGTGCTCTCTATGCTTCTTTCTTGATGGTATGAGCTCCCCAACTCTCTGCTTACTTCTCTTCCCTTTTATCTCTTTTAGGATAAAAGAATTAAAAGGTGGTACAAGCCATACTCTAGGGAAACTCCTTTTACAATAGTGCAGGGAGGTAACCTTAGGAAGGGTATTACAATCCCACCTTAATCCTCTTTAACATAATCCAGTCTATGAACCACAGACAGAAATTAGGATTTACAGCATAGGAAAATGACAAAATGGTGGCCAAACACACAACACTGGGAATCATGACCCAGCCAAATTGCTCTACACATTTTTGGGGAGACACAATTCAATCCATGATGCATGGCTAGGCAGTAAGAACCACTCACTTGAAATAAGGTCACTGTTATGGGTGAGGAAACCCTGGTGGCATAGTGGGTTAAGTGGTATGTCTGCTAACCAAAAGGTTGGCAGTGCAAATCTGCTAGGTGCTCCTTAGAAACTCTATGGAGCAGTTCTACCCTGACCTATAGGGTTGCTATGAGTTGGACCTGACTCAACAGCAGTGGGTTTAGGTTATGAGTTGAATGGTGCTCCCCCCAAAATGTACATCTATTTGTTTAAGCCTTGTTTCCCAATTTTGTGGGAATATCCATCATTTTGTCATCTGGTATGATATTCCTATGTACTGTAAATCTTATCTTCATGAAGTTGATGAGGCAGGATTAGAGGCAGTTATGTTAACAAAGCAGGATTCAATCTACAAGGTTGCCAAGCCAAGTGCCATCGAGTCGGATCTGATTAGGTTACATCTTAAAACAAACTCTTTTGAGATAAACGATAAGCAAGAAACAAGTGAGCAGAGAGATAAGGGGACCTCCTGCCACCAACAAAAAAGAGCCAGGTGAATAGCTCATCCTTTGGATCTGGGGTCCCTGTACTGAAAAACTCTTCAACCAGGCAAGATTGATGACAAGGATCTTCCCCTGGAGCCAAGAGAGAGAAGCCCTTCGCCTAGAGCTGGGACCATGAATTCAGAATTCTAGCCTCCTGGACTATGAGAGAAAAATTTCTGCTTGTTAAAGCCACCTTGTGGTATTTCTGTTAGTGTAGAACTAGATGATAAGACAGCCACTGCCCACAAAAAATTATTTGCATCCTCATCGTGAGGCTAAATCAGAGAACACAGTACTCACTGAACTGTAAGAAACAAAATACGACCACCACCTTCCCTTGATATTGTTCATAAAAATAAAAATTCCCTTATATGTAGAGCTAAACTCTCTCATCAGATTTTCATTTTGTGATTTAATTCACACTCTGATCAATTAAACTGTTCTGATTTCTTTTGTTACTTCAAGTAAGCAGTAATTAGAACAGTCTGACTCATATGAGTTTACAGCATTGGCTGCTAGATCAATTTGTCCCCAGAAATGAAATAGATGAGAAATCTACTAAATATTTACTTAATCTGTACAAGTGGAAAAATTCTAGATCAAGTGACTGGAAGTCTAACTTTAATTGCCAGAATAGAGTCACAGAACCTCAATCGATTACCAGACTTGAGCCAGTTACTGACTCACAACTTCTAGAATGAAGGGGATACCAGGTGTGCTTGAGGAAGGACCCCACTACCCTGCCAAAAATTGATACTGTTAATGTTTTTTCCAAAATTTTACGTGAGTGACTGCTCATTGGGAAAAGGAAATAATCAGACTTCTCTGGGATTACTAGACACTGCTCCTAATTGACACTAATTCTGGGAGACACAAAATGTTACTGTGACCAACCAGTCAGAACAGGAATGTATGGAGGTTGTGTTATGAATGTAATCTTAGCTCAGGTTCATCTCACAGTGGGTCCAGTAGGTGTCTAAACCCATCCTGCAGTAATTTTCCCAGTTTCAGAATGCATAATTGAAATAGACATATTCAACAGCTGATGGAACCACCACACTGGATCCCTGACACATGGAATAAGTGCTATTATAGTAGGAAAAGAAAAGTGGAAGCCATTAGAACTGTTCCTACCTAGGAAAATAGTAAATCAAAAGCAATACCACATTCCTGGAAGGATTGTAGAGATTACTGCCATCACTAAGGACTTCAAGGAAGCAGGGTTAGTTATTTGCATCATATTCCCATTCAATAAATCTGTTTGGCCTGGGAAAAACATTGATGGATCTTGGGAACTGACAGTGAATTATTGAAAAGTTAACCAGGTAATGACTGATGGCAGTGGCCATTCCACATGTTATTGCATGATTTGGGCAAATGAATACATCTTCTGGTACCTGGTATGCAGCTACTGACCCGGCTAGTGTCTTTTTCCTGATCCCCACTTTGAAGGACCACCAGAAGGAGTTTCCCTTCAACTGGCAAGACCAGCAATATACAGTCACTGTCCTGCTTCAGAGCTATATCAATGCTCCAGTCTTGTGCTATAATTTAGTCTGTAGAGACTTTGATTGCCTTTCCCTCTCACAAGATAAACACTGGTCCCTTACATTGGTGATATTATGCTGATCGAACCTAGTAAGAAAGAAGTAGCAATGACTCTAGACTTACTGGTAAGACATTTGCATGCCTGAGAGTGGGAAATTAATCTGACAAAATTCAGGTACTTTCCACCTCAGTGAAATGTCTAGGGATCCAGTAATGTGTGAAGTGTTGAGGTATTTCTTCTACAGTGCATTTGGCTCCTCCTACACAAAAAGGAAGCACAGTGCCTGGTGAGTCTCTTTGGATTTGGAAGGCAATATATTCCTCCTCTGGGTAAGCTGCTGTGTTTATTTTTCTCAAGTGACTCAGAAAGTACCAGTTTTGAGTGGGGCTCGGAACAAAAGAAGGCTCTGCAACATGTTCAGATTGCTGTGCAGGCTGCTCTGCCACTTGGACTGTATGATCCAGCTGATCCAATGGTACTTGAAGTGGCAGTGGCAGATAGACGCTATGTGGAGTCACTGGAAGGCCCCTATTGATGAATCACAGTGCACACTCTTACAATTTTGGAGCAAAGACCTGCCATCCTCTATAGATAACTACTCTCCTTTTAAGGAACTGCTTTGGCATGTTGTTTGTCTTTAGCTGAGACTGAAAACTTAACCATGGACCACCAAGTCATTATGTACACTGAGTTGCTCATCATAAACTGAACGTTGTCTGACCCATAGTGTCGTAAAGTCAGACATGCACAGCAGCCTGTGGTGTGTACAGGATCGGGCCCAAGTGGAAGTGGTGTGTACAGGATTGGGCCCAAGTAGCCATGAAGATACAAGTAAGTTTCACAAAAAAGCGGCCGATATACCCATGGTCCCCACTCCTGTCACATTACTTTCTATCAGTCTGCACCTATGGGCTCATGGGGAGTTTTTTTACCGTTAGTTGACCGAAGAAGAGAAAACTCATGCCTGGTTTACAGATTTTCTTACATGCTATACACACACTCAGAAGTAGATAATGGCAACACTACAAACCATTTCTGGTATCTTCATGAAGGGAAGTCCTCCCAGCGGACAGAACTTCAACTGTTGTACCTGGTTGTTCATTTCACTTGGAAGAAGAGATGGCCAGCTGTGTGACTGTACACTGATTTGTGTACTGTGGTCAGTGGTTTGGTCGGATGGTCAGAGACCTCGAAGGAACATAATTGGAAAATTGGTAACACGAAATTGGGGAAGAGGTATGCGGACAGCCCCCTCTGAATGGGCCAAAAATGTGAAGATATTTGTGTCTTTTGTGAATGCTCACCAAAGGGTGACTTCGGTTAGGATGACACATTCTGTGGATGGTAGTGAGGCTCTTTCCCCAGCCATGACAGTCATTGCCCAATGGGTTCATGAACCAAGTGGCCCTGGTGGCAGGAATAGAGGTTATGCATGGATTCAACAACATAGACTAGACTTGCACTCACCAAGGATGACTCAGCTGTGGCTACTGCTGAGTGCTCAGACACCCAGCAGCAGAGACCAACACTGAATCCTTGATATGGCATTATTTCTACGGATGATCATCCAGCAACCAGATGACTGGTTGATTACATTGAAACACTTCCGTTACGGAAAGGACAACATTTTGTTCTTAGTGGAATAGACACTTACTCTGGATACAGAATTGCCTTCCCTGTACACAATACTTCTGCCCAAACTACAATCAGTGAGCTTTCAGAATACCGTATCCACTATCATGTTTGTCATGGATTGAAAAGTGTGTGTGGCAATTTGGCTGGGCCATGATTCCTGATGTTGTGTGATGTTCCTGAACAATGTAAACCCTGCCTCTGTGATGTTGGTGGGGGAAGAAGGGTGGCAGTTGTGTTGGTGGGGCAAGACTCAACATGTAGGATTGTTTTATGCCTTGAGACAATCTCTTGAGATATAAAGGAAAGGGAAGTAAGCAGAGACTTGAGGATCTCATGCCATTAGGAAAGAAGTAGTGTTAGGAGTAGAACATGTCTTTTGAAAAGGGCCCAGAGAGGGCCTCAGAAGCTCCTAGTCCAGGGGAACATTGACAAAAAGAACCTTCTTCCACAGACAGCAGAAAGACTTGCTCCTGGAGCTGGCACCCTGAATTTGACCTTGCAACCTACCGGACTGTGACAAAATAGAATTTCTCTCATTAAGAGCATCCACTTGTGGTATTTCTGCCATAGAGGCACTAGATGACTAATACAATGTTATCCCACACAGCATTGCCTCAGATCAAGGGACTCACTTCATAACAAAAGATGTGCAGCAATGAACTCATCTTCTTGGAATCCAGTGACCATGTTCCTCGTTGTCCCAAAGCAGCTGGCTTGATAGAACAATAGAATGGCCTTCTAAGGACACAATTATGGCACCAGCTAGACGGCAATACCTAACAAAGTTGGGGAAGTGTTCTCCAGGGTGATTTGTGTCTTCTAAACTGGCATCCAGTACATGATGCTGTTTCTCCCATAGCCAGGATTCATGAGTCCAGGAATCAAAAAGTAGAAACGGGAATGGCATCACTCACTACCCCTAGGAACCCACTTACAAAAATGTTGTTTCCTGTTCCTACGACTCTGTGTTCTGTGGGTCTAAAAGTTTTACCTCCAAAGAGAAGAATGCTCCCACTAGAAAACACAAGACAATTACACTGAACAGGAAATAAAAAACACCAACTGGTCACTTTGAGATCCTCTTGTCTCTAGACCAACAGGCAAAGAAGAGAGTTACTATACTGGCTGATGTGATGAGTCAGGGTTACCAGGATTAGTATTACATAACGGAGGTAAAGAAGAGTATGTTTTGAATACAGGAGCTCTCTTAAAATGTCTCTTAGTACTACTATGCCCTGTGATGAAAGTCAATGGAAAACCACAGCAACCCAAGTCTGACATCACTATTAATGGCCCAAATCCTTCAGGAATGGATGTTTGGGTCACTTCTACCAGGTGGAAGAAGGAACTGTGACCAGTTGCAAAAAAAAGGGCTCCAATTATTTTTATCATTTCCTCCTCTTTTTGTTAGATACTATATGTACATGTGTGTATGTACATACATACGATATATGTATCTCAAAAATATTTATTCCACTACTTATTTTATCCTTAGATATAAGATTTATTGTGGCTAGTGTGTTTTTGGTTGTACACATGTTAGTTGTGTCATATTAAGTGCAAATATGACTTTATAATTGTCTTATTTAGAGATTACATCTGGTTTAAGGAGAGACGTGCCAAGTTGACAAGGGATGGTACCTGTAATGGTTTTGTGTCAACTTGGCTATGCCATTATTTTCAGTGGTTTTACAGATACTATGTAACCATCTTAGATTTTGTGGTGTGATGTGAGCGGCCAGTACATTTAAAGGGAAATTTCCTTGGGGAACAGGTCTGCATCCATTGTATACAGATGTTCTGGTGAAACTTGTACTCTTTTGATTCTGTATCCAACTTGTCATCCTCTGACCTCTGGTTTTTAGAATGCAGGCCAGCAGCCTACTGCCTAACCTGCAGATTTGGGGATTCACCAGCAACTGCAGCCCCATGAACCACTAGCCTCCTACCTGATCTGCTAATTTAGGGTTCATCAGCCTCTGAAACCATGTGAATCAGGAGAAGCCTCCAGTGTGATGCCAGACTCACAGATTTGGGACTTGCAGCATCCACAACTGCCTGAGTACTTTCTTTGAAGTAAATCCCTATGACCTGTTGCAGCCGACTTGATTTCAACTGACAGCAAGACATAGTGAAAAACAGGTGAAATTGTTTGCTGCAGGTGAGTATATACACACAAGTAAGCCCATGCATACCTTTCTTATTAGGTAATCTGGTCCTGTCTGTCACTGAAGAATCTGACCAATTACCACAGCAGAAAACCCATCATCTTAGACTGAAGGGGCAGAGAAAGAATGAAAGAAAAGAATACCGCCTGCCTCTCTGAACTGTACAGGCAGAAACCAGACCACAGACTGCATCTGTAGTCCTCCAAGAAAAGAAAAGGACCGTCCCTGGAGTAGTGTAGAGATAAACAGAACTATCAGAAGGCACGTGAGAAGTGGGGCTGCCTCGGTTTCAGAAGGTGGAACCCCGGTCTGCTGAGTTTCAAAAGATGAGGCTGTGGCTACCTAGGTTTTGGAGAGACAGATTGTCACTACTGAGTTCTGGAATGTGAGATTGCTGTCCGTGTATGCCATGTGGATGGAGCTGCTGCCCAAATCTGAGGGAATAGGGCTGCGACACCCAAGGGGCAGAAGAATAGGGCCTGCTAGGGCTGAGAGTGTGGTGACACCACTCAGAGAAAGTAGGAAAATAGGGCTGCCCACCAAAACAGAGCAGAGTGGTAGGCCTACCGGGCCTAGAAAGTTTAGCTGAAGCCCAGGGCCAAAGGGTCTTTACCCAGAAAGTCCATAAAACCAAACCCACTGCTGTTGTTGAGTCTATTCTGCTTCATACTGATCCTAATGTACAGAGTAAAACTGCCCATAGAGTTTCCGAGGAGTGCCTGGTGGATTTGATCCGCTGACCTTCTGGTTAGCAGCCATAACACTTAACCAGCATGCCACAAGGCTTTCCTGGAAAATAGTGACTCTAGCCAATACCCAGAGCCTGGAGGGCAGGGCCATTGCCCAGATGGCACAAAGAACAGAGAATTATTTTCAAGTCTAAGTGCTGTAGACCATTTCCATCCTTGTCCCTTGCCCACTAAAAGTCAGTATTATCTCCCTATTTATTGTGATAATGAGAAATGCCCCACATTATTTCCAAATATCTCTATGGTTGAGGACCATTGATTTTGTCCAAAAGATTTACTTTTTGAGATGCAGAACATTTGTCCCAGAGAGCTAAAGTGCCTTGCTTATGTCACACTGCCATTTAGTGGCATGACTGGGAGTAGAATCCAAGTATCCTGCTTCAAGTTGAGAACTTACTTCAACAAATGGTGTGATGGTTAATATTATGTGTTTCTTTGGCTAGATTATGGCCAACAATTTGACTAAACACTAGACTCATTGCTGTTCAAGAAAATAATGTCGTATAAAGTAATGTAATCATTTTCACATAATGAACCAACTGACAAATGCATTTCCATAGGACGTGGTCTGCTCCAGACTATCAGTAGCTATTTTGGCAGAACTTGTCCTCTCTCCACTCCGCACTCTTCCCATCACAGGACCTACAGATCCAGTGACACAAGCCTGCGACTGTCTCCAACCTACCACCTAATTTTGGACTTGCCAGTTCCTGCAAACATGTGAGTCCATCTCCTGAAGTAAATCTACCTACTAGAATGATAGAGGGAGGGAGGAAGAGAGGGAGCAAGGAAAGAAAGGAGGAAGGGGCAGAGGGAGAGATAACCTCACTAGTTCTTATGAGCCCTGATTTTTTCTAGAGAACCCTGACTAAGACAGGTGGTCATATCAGTTTAGAGTGCTTTTAACTGCAAATAATCAAAAATTCAATTCAACCTAACTTAAGTCAAAGGGAAATTGATCAGCTCACATCACTGGAAATCCACAAGTAGAACATGATTTCAGAATCATCTGAATCCACTGGCTGTGGCATTATATAACTGTGACTTAACTGATTCTTTCCTCTGTGTCAGCTTTATTTTCAAGCTGACAGGCAGTGCTAAGCCTCAGGTATGAAGGCAATAATGCGGGGAAGTGACAAAGGAAAACTTTCAGGAATTCTCCAAGAAAATGAGAAACCAACTTCTTCCAGGAGTTCCTGAAAACTACTTCCCAAGTCTCAGTGGCCTAACTTAGGTCACATACCCGTTTGTGAAGCAAACTCTAAAGCTACAAATTTAAAAACTGGAAATATGGAATGATACTTAGATCAGCAGGCCTACAGCTGGGCTAGGATTAGTTTCCCCCAGACTGTGTTGGACAAGGCCGAACATTTTAACAAAATCAAATTTCTGTTAGGAGACCAGACTCTCCTACCAGTCGGACTACCATCCCAAACCCACTGCCATCGAGTCAATTCTGACTCATACCGACCCTACAGGTCACAGAACTGCCCCATAGAGTTTCCAAGGAGTGCCTGTGTCATGATAATGCCACTGCCTCTTTGCAGTTTTTCTCCGCTGAATCAGTTATCCAGTTATTCAGTCTGCAGCTACGATGCTATATTCCTTTGGGTTCTGTGCCGTTTAGTATTGCACATCACATTAGTCAGTCGGTGGTTAGTAACTCTTAGAAGACTGGCAGACCCTAAACTGGTTGCTCTTCCATAACATTATATCTTTCCATTATGTGACCAGACAATTAGTGGGAAGGGGAGTTTCCTTCTGCAGTACATAGGGTGGCTAAGAGTCAGAGGTGGGCCCAACAGCACCTAACAGCAACAACAGGTATTTCAGGAAGGGAGGAATTAGCTGTTTACAGAGGTATTGGAAGGGCCAGAGAACCAAAAGTCGGGTGGCTGCCACTGTATGATGGTTTTCAGGGGCAGATTACCATAACAATAATCCAGATATCAGGAAGCCTACTGCTGCTACTGCCTCTCCAGTTCTCATGAACAGAAAGCTGGTGATCACATATTGAGTTTCAGAGTTCTCTGTGACCATTTCAATAAATTACCAGTATGGCTGGTGTCAGAAATGGTGGAGAAGTTACAGATCAGGCGTATGAGATCGGACAATTAAGTCAGTGAACTTAATTGTTCTAAGCGTTACATACCTTATTGCTGAATATCACTACAGTCACCTTCGAAGTACTCCTCTTAGGAAGCTATACACTGATGCCAGTGCCTACTCCACCCTTCAAAGCAATCTTGGAAGTCTTTCTGGAATGGTTACTGTACACAGTGGCACAGTTGCAAGTTTGCAAACTTAATTGTATAAGTGCCTGTGAGGGAGTTTTTAGCCAGTAAACAAAAACTGTATTGAAATGCCCTACCTACTCACCTCATCTGGCCTCCAGTGACTGTTTACCTAAAGACAAAGCAAATATTGAAAGGAAGACATTTTGACGACATTCAGGGCATCAAAGGCAATATAATGACAGCTCTGCGGCCATTCCAGAAAAAAGAATTCCAAAATTGCTTTAAAAGGTGAACTAGGCACTGGCATAGGTTCATAGCTTCCAAAGGGAAGCACTTCAAAGGTGACCATACTGTTATTCAGCAATGAGGTATGTAACGCTTTTTCTAGGATGAGTTCACAGACTTAATTGTCATACCTTGTGTACTGAGTCGGATCCAGCTTGATGGCACTCGGCTTGGCTATGTATTTGACATCTGCCTCATTGGAACAAGCTTGGTGCTGACTCCTATGGTCATCATTTTCCTCTAAGTTGATGTTCAAGAAAGTTCCCTCCCATTCATACCAGTTGACATGAAGGAATTATTATGAAGTATTAGTAAGAAAAACTGAGCTATAAGAAAGTATGAATATCAAATAAGAGAATCAAGATATGAATAAGGAACTAAGTATAAGGCTGTGTGTTGGGTGCCATCTAATTGGTTCTGACTCATAGTGTCCCGAAGTACAACAGAGTGAAATACTGCCTGGTCCTGCATCATCCTCGTTATGCTTGAGCTTGTTATTGCAGCTACTGTGTCAATCCATCACACTGAGAATCGTCTTCTTTTTGCCGACTCTTTACCAAGCATGATGTCCTTCTCCAGGGAATGGTCCCTCCTGATAACATGTCTAAAGCATGTAAGACAAAGTCTGTCATCTTCACTTCTAGGGAGCATTCTGGCTGCACTTCTTCCAAGACCACTTCTTCTGACAGTCCACGGTATGTTCAATATTCTCTACTAACACCATAATGAGATACCATTTTACAAACTAGCAGTAATGTTGCGTTCTGTGAAGTTAATTTCAATTCACAGACACTCCTTATTCCCCTGGTGTAGCGTGGGTGAGGTCCAACTACCAACTTTTTGGTGAGCAACCAAAAGCTTAACCATTGTGCTTCCAGGGCTCCTGAACTAACAATAAGAGTACATGTATGTGTACATCTGTACGTTTATATTTATTGTTTACTGTATGTTGTTGAGTTGATGCTGACTCATAGCACTGTATTGACACATTAGAACTGCTTCATAGTGTTTTCTCAGGCTGTAGTTTTACCAGAACAAATTGTCTTCCCTGTACTTTCATGCTGGCAGGTTCAAAATGCCAACTTTTTGGTTAGCAGCTGAGTGCTAACCAAAGGGTGCATAAAGACTCCACACATGTATGTTCACACACACACACATACACACACACACCACACACATACACAAAGAAAACAAAACCAGACCTGTTGCTGTTGAGTCAATTCTGACTCATAGTAACCCTATAGGACAGAGTACTACTGCCCCACAGAGTTTCCAAGGGGCACCTGGTGGATTTAAACTACCAACCTTTTGGTTATTGGCCCTAGCACTTAACCACTACACCAACAGGATTTCCCATGTATGTCTACATACATATAAGTATGTATCTGATTACATGAGCATGAAATACAAAACTATATCAATCCAGTTTTTAACATGTCTTACCAGCACTGGTGGAAGTATGGATGGCAGCTGGGGATGAAAATGTTGTGCATAGAAAGGGTGGAAGAAGGGATGAGGCAGACCAAGAGAAACAGAAAAGAAAGCAGAAAAATACTTTTTTTTTTTTAAAGAAAAGGTCATTGTTTTCAGCATGACTAACTCAAAAGTCACCCTCAAACCCTATAATTTAAAAAATATCTGCCCCCAAACACTGGCATTTAGAAGATAACATCGTTCAGTCAAGTACAGTATTGTAACTGATTTACATGGCAGCAAACAGTATTTTTTTAATTATCCAGGTATTCCAGAATGAAATTATTTCATTTCTGAGAAGCAATTTGACAAAAACACAGAACTTTCAGACTACTGACCCAGAAGTTAAACTTCTAGCTATCTAGCCTAAGAAAAAAATCAGACATTTGGGCAAAATTCTTGTTTTACAGATGTTATTTTAGTAATGATTATAATAGCAAAAAAACAAGAAGGAAAAAGTCTACAAAATATGTAGCAAAAACTTAATGTACAGATTCATAGAATGAAATACCAAGCAACTACTAAAACTTACATATTTTTATGGTTTTTAATAGGAAATGTCTCATGGGAAAATACTCGTGGCATGTAAAGTGAATAATGAAACAAGACAGAGACTTATATACTGCGAGATTTCTCAATTGTTAGACATGGTAAGAATCACCTAATGAAATACACCAAAATATTACTGGGGACTAGCTCTAGGAGAAGCTGGACTACCTGAAGAAGAACAAGGGATCTGGATTGGAGAAAGACTTATTAAAAACCTGCGTTATGCAGATGATGCAACCCTGCTTGCTGGAAGTAAAGAGGGTTTGAAATAACCTTCAGTACTGATAGCATCTCAACATTAAGAAAACAAAAATCCTTACAACTGCACCAGTAAGCAACATTATCATAACTGGAGAAAGGATTGAGGCTGTCAAGGATTTCATCTTTCTTGGGTCTGCAATCAACACCCATAAAACAGCAGTCAAGAAATCAAAAGATGCACTGTATTGGGAAAATCTGCTGCAAAGGATCTCTTAAAGTATTCAAAAGTAAGGATATCACCTTGAAGACTAAAATGTGACTGACCCAAACCATGGTATTTTCAGTCGCATGATATGCATGCAAAAGCTGGGCAATGAACAAAGAAGACAGAAGAAGAATTGATGCCTTTGAATTGTGGAATCGGAGAAGAATGTTGAATGTACAATGGACTGCCAAGAGAACAAACAGATCTGTTCTGGAAGAAGTACGACCAGAATGCTTCTTGGAAACAAAAGTGGCAAGACCGTGTCTTACATACTTTGGACATGTTGTCAGAAGGGATCAGTCCCTGGAGAAGGATATTATGCTTGGTAAAGTGGAGGATCAGCGAAAAAGAGGAAGATCCTTGACAAGATTGACACAGTAGCTGCAACAATGGGCTCAAGCATAAAAACAACTGTGGACATGGCACAAGACTGAGCAATGTTTCATTCTGTTCGTAAGGTCACTAAGAATCGGAACTGACTCGACGGCACCTAACAACAACAACTATTTTGCTCAAGATGAATTATACCATTTTGAACACCTACTTACGTGCTGTTGTTAGTTGCCATCATGTTGGTTTCAGTTCACGGTGCCCCACGTACAACAGAAGAAAACGATGCCTGGTCGTATGCCATCTTCATGATCATTGGTGCAAAAAATGACATCAGAGTGACATCTGAACTCTTCTAACTGTACAAGAGAGAAAGAGACAAGGTTAACAGCCCAAGACTGATTTCTATAAGGTGGAGGTAACACATGCCTCCTCTCTTCGCCACCCTTACTGAGTCTGACACCAACTGTCCTTTCCTTGACACTCGCTACTTCTCTGTGGAACTCAGTAATTCACTGCAGTGGCCACACAAAACTCACAGTTATGGACTCATTAGCGAAGTAACAGGTTACAGCTCAGGTGGAAGAATGTTCAGGATACAGTGTTCCCAAAAGGACAGCCTCTTCTCAGCCAGGCCTGCAGGGATGCCTCTCTCTGGCCCTTCAGCCTCTGCCCTACTCAGGCAAGTGTTACAAAGCTCTCTTAGCTCTCCTGGAAGTACCCAAAGGCACCTAATCCACCTCTAAGCTTGGGCAGAAAGGCATGCCACTCTAGCTCTGTAGGCCAGTGAAACTAGTTATACCAAGTGCCCAGAGGCAATCTACTCCACCGTCTTCCCCACAAAGCACTTAGCTTTCTCGCTCTATGTGCCAGAAACCCTACCACACTGTCCCTTGCCCCTATTTCTCTGCCACCACTTTTCACCATCTTCAGTATTACAAACTCTCCTTCCCTCTCTCTCAGTCTCCTGGTTCCTGGGGCTTCTCTGTGGAGGGATCCTAGTTCCAAAGGATATGCTGTGCTCATGGATGGCCCTTCTTCTTTGATTGTGGTGAGATCCTCTCCTTCCCATCTCAGGGATGGCCTAGCAAAGAATTACAAAACTGAACAATTCCTATAGTAGGCCACAGTTACTTTATTTGTGCAATTCCACCCAGTTACTTGAGTGGGAGTTACTAGACCATAGCCAGAAAAGCTGTGGAAAAGCAATCAATGACACCACAATTGGTATGCTTGAGTCCATCATTGCAGCCACTATTCTGAGTGACTTCCAACCTAGAGGATCCATCTCCCAGCACCACATTGAACAATATTCCATTGTAATCCATAGAGTTTTCAATGACTAATTTTTGGAAGTAGATTGCCAAAGCTTTCTTCTTAGTCTGGAAGCTCCCCTGAAACCTGTCCATCATGGATGATCCCATTGGTATTTGAAATACTGTTGGCATAGCTTCTGGCATCCTAGCAACATACAAGCTACCATAACATGGCAAACAGACAGTCACTGAATTTCTATACAAGTATTAAATATGTGATTGCATCCAATCTTGACAATACCTCACATTTATAAAGCATCAATTATTATCCCCACTTCATGAGGAACTTGAGAGGATATCACTTACTTGAAGGTATACAGCAAGTAGATGATAGGATACACAGCTGAGCCTGTCCAGCTCCACAGCCCCACTCCTAGTGCTCAACAGCAGTCACAACTGCATCCTGGTTATGGCCCATTCCAACTTTGTGAATGTAAGTCCTTTCTTTGAGACTTTGGTGTTTTCATTTGCAGTAAGTTGAACTGGTTTTTAAATAGATTTTGTTGTCTAATGGATGTTAATACTTTCTGCTAGAAATAGCTTTCTTTCTAGATGCCCAGAAACATTTCAAAGTCACACAAACACAGAAACAAATTATGTTCTCCTTAACAAATTTCTTACCTAATTGTAAAATAATGGCAGATGTTGTAAGTGCCAGTTAGTATTTATATCCTGGCAGTGAGAGGTAGTGCAGGAAAACATCAAAGTGTCATGGGTGACAAAGAATCACCTCTGATCTTCACTTCAAAGACAACCAAACAAAAAAGCCTCCCCAAGTAACACTTTTGAGATTAATGTCAATCAGCTTTTTCTTCAACTTGCCTATACACGCATGTGCGTGATAATAAAGAAAGCTTGTAACAAAACTAAGCTTATAAGGGAACTGTAAACCTCCTCTAAATGGCAGAAAAAATAAAAACCTATGGCACATACAGAATTTTTTTTCTGATGGATTGTGTTACGGTTTCAATTGTGTGCCCTGAAAATACATGTTGTAAACCCTATGCCTGTGAATTTGTGTATGATATTAATGGTACTGTTTGGTAATTTCTTCGTTCAGTTGGATCACCTTTCTTGGGCATAAACATAAATATGGATCTCTTCCAGTCAGTTGGCCAGGTAACTGTCCTCCAAATTTCTTGGCGTAGATGAGTGAGCACTTCCAGCGCTGCATCTGTTTGTTGAAATACCTCCATGGATATTCCATCAATTCCTGGAGCTTTGTTTTTCTCCAATGCCTTCAATGCGGCTTCAGATTCTTCCTTAAGTACCACTGGTTCCTGATCACATGTCACCTCTTCAAATGGCTGAACATCAAACAGTTCTTTTTGGTATAACGACTCTGTATACCCCTTCCATCTTCTTTTGATGCTTCTGGAGTCATTTAATAATCTCCCTGTAGAGTCCTTCACTATTGCCACTCAAGGCTCGAACCTTTTCTTCAGTTCTTTCAGCTTGAGAAATGCAGAACATATTCTTCCCTTTTGGTTTTCTGTTTCCAGCTCTTTGCATATGTCACTATAATATTTTGCCTTCTAGAGCTGTCCATTGAAATCTTCTGTTCAATTCTTCTACATCATCTTTCCTTCCTTCCACTTTAGCTACTTAATGTTCAAGAGCAAGTTTCAGAGTCTCTTCTGACACACAATTTGGTCTTTTACTTCTTTCCTGTCTTTTTAATGACCTCTTGCTCTTTTCATGGATGATGTCTTTGATGTCATTCTACAACTCATCTGGTCTTCAGTCATTAGTGTTCAGTGCATCAGATATGTTCTTGAGATGGCCTTTAAACTCAGGTAGGACTTACTCAAGGTTATACTTTGGTTCTCGTGGACACATTCTAATTTTCTTCAGTTTCATTATGAACTTGCATATGAACAATTAATGGTCTGTGCTGCAGTCAGCACCTGGTCTTACTGATAGTGAGTTTTTCCATCATCTTTTTCCACAAATGTAGTCCATTTGATTCCTGTATATTCTATCTGATGAGTTCCATGTATATAGTAACCATTTGTGCCAGTCAAAAAAGGTGTCTGCAATGAAGAAGTCACTAGTCTTGCAAAATTCTATCACATGATCTCTGGCATCATTTCTTCTGATCCTTCTTTGTTTCCAACTTTTGCATCACCAGTAATCATGAAGGCATCCAGACTGCTTGTTCAATTGATTTCAGACTGCAGAAGCTGGTAAAAATCTTCAATTTCATCATCTTTGGCTTTAGTGGTTGGTGTGTAAATTTGAGTAACAGTCACATTAACTGGCCTTCCTTTAGGCATATGGATATTATCCTATCACTAACAGCACTGTACTTTTCGGGAAAGATCTTGAAACATTCTTTTTGACGATAAACACAACACCATTCCTCTTCAAGTTTTCATTCCTGGCATAGCAAACCATATGATTGTCTGATTCCAAATGGCCAATACCAGTCCATTTGAGCTCACTAATGCCTAGTATCCTGATGTTTATGTGTTCCATTTCGTTTCTGATGATTTCCAGTTTTCCTAGATTCGTATGTCATACCTTCCATGTTACAAATATTAATGGATGTTAACAGCTGTTTCTTCTCTTTTTGAGTCATGTTGCATTGCAGACGAAGGTTCCAAAGGCTTTACTCCATACACATAATTAAGGTTGACTCTACTTTGAAGAGGCAGCTCTTCTCTAGTCAGCTTCTGAGTGTCTTCCAACCTGGGGGGCTCATTTTCAAGCTCATTTATCAAACAATATCATTGACATCACACACAAGTAAAATTTTGCTCAACATCATTCAAAAGCAACTACAAGCATATATTGACAGGAAACTGCCAGAAATTCAAGCTGACTTCAGAAGAGGACATGGAACCAGGGATATCATTGCTGATATCAGACGGATCTTGACTGTAGGCAGAGAATACCAGAAAGATGTTTACCTGTGTTTCATTGACTATGCAAAGGAATTCAACTGTGTGCATCATAACAAATTATGGATAACACTGGAGACAATGGGAATTCCAGAACATTTAATTGTGCTCTTAAGGAATCTGTACATGGAAGAAAAGGTTGTCTTGAGAACATAACAAGGGGGTGCTGCACAGTTTAGAGTCAGGAAAAGTATGCATCAGGGTTGTATCCCTTCACTGTAACTTTTCAATCAGTATGCAGAGCAGAAAATCAGAGAAGTTGGACTCTGTGAAAAAGAACGGGGCATGGGTATTGGAGGAAGACTTGTTAACAACCTGTGTTAGGCTGACGATACAATCCTGCTTGCTAGAAGTGAAGAGGATTTGAAACACTGATGAAGTTCAAAGACCACAGCCTTCAGTATGGATTGCACCTCAACATACATCAAGAAAACAAAAATCCTCACAACTGCACCAGTAAGCAACATCATGATTAGTGGAGAAAGGATTGAGGTTGTCAAAGATTCCATTGTATTTGGTTCCACAATCAACATCCATGGAAGCAGCAGTCAGGAAATCGAAAGAGGCATTGCATTGGAAAATTCTGCTGCAAAGGATCTCTGTAAATTACTGAAAAGTAAAGATGTTACCTTGAAGACTAAGATGTGCCTGACCCAAGCCATGGTATTTTCAATCTCATCATGTGCGTGTGAAAGCTGAACAATGAATAAGGAAGACAGAAGAATTGATGCCTTTGAATTCTGGTGTTGGAGAAGACTACTGAATGTATCACAGGCTGCCAAAATAAAAAAATGGATCTATTCTGGAAGAAGTACAACCAGAGTGCTTCTTGGAAGCAAAGATGTCAAAACTGGTTCTTACATACTTTGGACATGTTGTCAGGAGGGATCAGTCCCTGGAGAAGGACATCATGCTTGGTAGAATGGAGGGTCAGTGAAAAAGAGGAAGACCTAGACAAGATGGATTGACACAGTGTCTGCAATGCCATCACTGCATACAAACAATTATGAGCATAGCATAAGACCGAGCAGTGTTTCGTTCTGCTGTGCACAGGGTTACTATGCATCAGAACTGACTCCATGGCACATAACAACAACAACATGTCTGTGAATGTAATCCCTTTTGAGAACAAGGTTTTCTTTGTTATGTTAATGAGGACATGTCAGTGTAGGGTATGAAAACCAATCATTTCAGTTTGATGCTCACTGAAGACAAGGACAGCAGACCAGTCTAACAGCCCAATCAGGAACTCCAAAGATGGCCAGCTACAGAAGTTGAAGTGAGAAGTTTCCCACAGAGCTGACACAGAGGGAGCTCCTTCTCCTAGAGCTAGTGCCCTGTGTTTTGTCTTGTAATGTCCTAAATTGTGGGAAAATAAATTTCTGTTCATGAAAGCTACCCAATTGTGGTATTTCTGTCACAACAGCATGAAGAAAGTAGGACAGACTATAAGGGAATTTCAGTCAATGGACCCACTTTTTCCCTTAATACTGATTAAGAAAGGAGGCTAACAAGATCTCATCCCAAGACTGTTTGTTTCTAAACTTCATAATCTAAACATCTGACAACATTCTGTAATGACTAGAGAACTTTCCTTCCTCTTCAGCTTCATTAAGCCTTTTATTCTGAGTCTATGGCTTGTTCGTGATTCTCCACTCCACTTCATAAATAGAGCTCTGATGGGACATGGCAGCTTGCTGAAGGCTCCTTTGCTTCTAGTCCCCTTCCTGGGATGGTATAATGCCTCACTCCTGTCTCCCATTGAGCCTGGTGCCCCTCTACCACATCACTTACTGTGTGGTCATCATCTGGGAGCTCTTTGACAACCAGGGCCATGTTGGATCATCTTTGTGTCCCAGGCACATAGCTCACTGCCTAGCACACAGTCAGTACTAAGTAAGGCCTATTGTCTCATAAAGTCTCTGAAGGCAGATACAAGCCTACCCTTTGTCATGTCGCTGAAAATGAGAGTCCTCAGAGGAGAGGGAGTTGACAGGGAGGTCAAATGGAGCAAGAATAGAAGCATGTTGTTGTTAAGGTGACATTGAGTCAATTTTCAACTTACAGAGACCTCATAGAAACCCTGGTAGCTTAGTGGTTAAGTGCTATGTCTGCTAACCAAAACTTAGCAGTTTGAATCCACTAGGCACTCCTTGGAAACTCTTTTGGGGCAGTTCTACTCTGTCCTGTTGGGTTGCTATGAATCAGAATTGACTCAATGGCAGTGGCTTTTTGCTGACTATGACCCCATGTGACAAGGTAGAACTGCCCACAGGATTCTCTTGTCTATAATCTTTATAGGAGCAGATTGCCAGGTCTTTCTTCCATGGAGCTGCTGATTGAGTTTAAAACACCAACTTTTTGAACACTTAATCATTATACTACCAGGGATCCTTCAGTTGGCGTTTATGATGTGGAAACATCCATGAACTCAGAGGAAATATATTTAGTAGAAAGGTACTCTTTACACACAGACTTAAAATGAATTGAATGACAGTGTGACAGCGATTGCAGTCTCAATTTCTAATATGGCTGCCTCAATATAATTCTAGACTTTAAAGGATTCTAAGCTAAATCCCCAGAAAACCCAGTGGTGTAGTGGTTGAAAGCTATGGCTGCTGACCAAAAGGTTGGCAGTTCAAATGCACCAGGTTCTAACAGACTTTATGAGGCAGTTCTACTCTGTTCTGTAGGGTTGCTACGCGTGGGAATCCACCAGCCAACAGCAGGTTTGGTTTTTTGGTAAGCTAAATTCTACATCCTTGTAAAGAAAATTAACCTCAGTCCTCAGAGAACTGAAATAATCTCCTTGTAATTAGTATCCACAGTAGACTATAACCTTTTTCACTCTTCCCATTCAGAAGTATTTAGATGGTATTCCATATTCGGCTATTAGGTATGTCTGTGTGTGGGGTTAATATGGTGGTGCCCAATTTGTGAGACAAATGCTTAACAGCTTCCTTAGTACTGCACACCTATGACCTTCATTATGGGTCTGGAGAATGTGTCCCAAAGAGAGCTTGGTAAGATTCTCAGGTGAATCAGATCACCTGTAAAAACCTACTAAGCCACATCAATTTGATTAAGGACAGTACAGACTCAAATTATTTTCAATAGAAATGTCCTGAATTTCACACGTATCTGATCAACAAGTATTGGTTGGCTTTCAAATACATGTTACCCACTGTGCTGTTGTTTCTACTTGCCTTCAAGCCGACTACAACACACCCCAGGTGTGTCTTAGAGAGTAGAACTGCTCCATAGGATTTTTAAGGTTGGGACCTTATAGGAGCAGATCACCAGGCCTGTCTTCCAAGGTACCTTCGGGTGGGTTTGATCAGCCAACTTTGTTTTTTTATTATACTTTAAGTGAAAGTTTATATCTCGAGTTCATTTTTCATAGAAAACTTTATCTATGTGATCCTAGTTGCTCTCTCTATGACATGACATCCACCCTAGATTTCCTGTGTCCATTCAACCGGCGCCTGTCTCCTTCTGCCTTCTCATCTTGCCTCAGGACAGGAGCTGCTCATTTAAGAAGCACACTCTTCATGACTATCATCTTATGTCTTACAATCCAGGCCATTTGTTGTGTGAAGAGTTGGCTTTGGAAATGCGTTTAGTTCTGTGTTAACAGAGAGTCCAAGAGCCATGTCTTCTGGGGACTGCCCAGTCTGTCAGATCGTCACATCTGGTCTTTTTTCTAGAGTTTGAATTCTGCATGCCACATTTCTCCTACTCCTTCAGGGCCTCTTTTTTGTGGTCCCTGTCAGGGGTCATTAGTGGCAGCCAAGCACCACCTAGTTCTTCTGGTCTCATGTTGATGTAGTCTCAGGTTTATGTTTATGTAGTCTCAGCCCTTTCTATCTCTTGGGCTCATATTTTCTTTGTGTCTTTGGTGTTCTTCATTTTCCTTTGCTCTAAGTGGACTGGGATCAGTTGATGTGTCTTAGATGACTCTTCATTAGCTTTGAAGCTCCTAGATGTCACCCACTGAAAGTGGGATGCTGAACAGTTTCTTACTAAATTTTCTTATGCCAACTGATCTAGATGTCCCCTGAAACCATGGGCCCTAGACCCTGGCCCTGCTACTCCATCCCTCAAAATGTTTGGTTGTATCTAGTGTGAACTGTCAACATATTGGCTAGTAATTGAGTGCTTAACCATTTGTACCACCCAGGGACTGTGCTAGATGTAAGCATATGGCCTAATACAGCTTACAGTCTTAGTACAAACAATGGTAGAAAAAGTCAAATGTAAAAATGGCACAATTGGCCCATCATTCTGCACTTGTGCAACTACTGTCATCTAGGGTAGAGAGGAATGCAAGCAAGAACAAAAGACAGAACAGTCAATATTTCCAACTTAATCTGAATACTAGTGTATATGTAATTCCTCTTCTGAATTACAGAAATGGGTGAGAGTTGACTTGGGCAATTTTATAAATAATAATTGCCTTATTCTTGATGTAAATTTAATTCCAAGTTCAAATAATAAACATTAATCACAGCATGACTAGAAGCACCAAGGAAGTATATTGGATGACTCAGTTGCAGAGAACCAAATCCACACTAGCTCTCCTCAGGTCAGCAAATCCCAGAGGCCTGGATATAAGAGGTCTGACAATTAAACACAAGAACTCATTGCTGAATGTCACTATAGTCACCTTTGAAGTACTACTCTTGGGAAGCTATGCACCAATGCCAGCACCTACTCCACCTTTGAAAGCAAGTTTGGACCTCTTTCTGGAATGGCCATTGTGCACAGTGGCAAGGTGGCAAGTTCATAACCTTGGCTGTATGGTTGTCTGAGGGAGTTTTTAGCCAGTAAACAAATAACTGTATTGCAACATCCTCCCTACTCACCTGATATGGCCTCCAATGACTTTTTTCTTTACACAAAGATAAAGGAAATATTGAAAGGAAGACATTTTGATGACATTCAGGACATCAAGAGTCATACAATCATAGCTCTGATGGCCATTCTAGAAAAAGTGTTTCAAATTTACTTTGAAGTGTGGACTAGGTGCGGGCATCAGTGCATAGCTTCCCAAGGGGAGTACTTTGAAGGTGGCTGTTGCAATATTAGTAGTGAGATATGTAGCACTTTTTCTAGAATGAGTTCATGAACTTAATTGTCACTCATCATAGGAAGAGGCTGACACTCCCTGCTCAGTGTCTTGTCTGAATTCATCAACCAGAAAAGATGTTCTTCCTCACCTAAGATGAATGAAGGAAAGAGCAAAAGAAAGCCAGATATGTGATTGTACTGGAAATGTTATTGCCAGCTGACATCAAATGACCTCCAACTCATAGCAACCCCATGGATGACGGGATTGAATGTTTGTGATGCACAGGGTTTTCAATCACTGATTTTTCAGAAGCAGACCTCCAGGCCTTTCTTTCTAGCTTGTCTTAGTCTGGAAGCTCTGCCAAAGCCTGTTCTGCATCACAGCAACACTCAAGTCTCCTTTGATAAACAGGTTGTGGTTGTACTTGAGATGAATCCAACCTGAATCCCTGCAATAAAAAAAGTAAAACAAAAAAATTACCATTGAGTCAATTCAGACTCATAGCAACATGGCAGATGAGACCTCTGCCACTGAACCACCACTGTCACTACCTAGAATCTGTGCTGACTTGCCACTACCATTAAGTCGATTCCAACTCATAGTGACCCTGTGGACAGAGTACAGCTGTCCCATAGAGTTTCCAAGGAGCACTTGGCAGATCTGAACTGCTGACCTTTTGGTAAGCACATGCGGCACTTAACCACTGTTGTAGTTAGCTAGCGCTGCTCTAATGGAAATACTACAAAATAGGTGGCTTTAACAAAGGAAAGTTTGTTCTTACATAGTCTAGTAGGCTACCAGTCCAAATTCAGGATGTTCACTCCAGGGGAAGGCTTTCTCCTTGTTGGCTCTGGAGGAAAGTCCAGCATTAAATCAGTCTCTGTTCAAGGAGCATCTTGGTGCAGGAACCTCAGGTCTGAAGGATGCAATCTTCTCCCTGTGGCACTTCCTTGATAGTGTGAGATTTCCAACCCTCTGCTTGTTTCCCTTTCCTTTTTTCTCTTGTAGGATTAAAGGACAAATGGTGGTAGGTGCCATACTCCAGGGAAACTCCCTTTATAGTGGAGCAGGGAGGTGACCTCATGAAGTGATTTACAGTCCCACCTTAATCCTCTAACATACAGCATAGAAAAATCACAAAATGGAGAGTAGCTACAAAATATTGGGAATCATGGCCCAGTTACATGGCTACATATATTTTGTGGAGGGACACAGTTCAATCCATGACAACCATTATGCCATCAAGGTTTCCCCTGGAATCCACAGGAGTGGGGAATTAAGCACTTCTCCCTAACCAAGTCAGTCTTCATTATGGATTCTGCCTTTCAAAAATGGGTAAATCACAAAGCACGTCTCACCTAATTGCTGAATAAGGACCACACTCTTTTACAGCAATGTAGAAGGATGGATGGACGGACAGGCAGACGGAAGGATGGATGGATGGACGGACGGACGGACGGACGGACGGATGGACGGACGGACGGATGGATGGCAGGAAAGCAGGCAGGCAACCTTATGTACAATAGAACAAAACATTGCCAAGCCCTGCATCATCCTCACTATCAGTGTGTTTATGTTATTGCTGCAGCTACTGTGCCAAACCATCTCGCCCTTGACAGCTCTGCAATCCACAAAACACAAAGTCCTCATACAGAAACTGAAGCCTCCTGATGATGTGTCTAAAGCCAGTGACTCAAACAGTCTTCTATTGTGGTACATAAGATTTTCATACGCTAATTTTCCAAAGTAGACCACCAGCCTTTCTTCCTAGTTTGCCTCAGTCTGGAAGCTCCCCCGAAACCTATCTACCAGGGCTGACCCTGCTGGTATTTGGAACATCTATGGCATACTCGCCAGCATCTCAGCCACCACAGTACAACAAGCCAGCAGATGGGTGGTGGAACACTCACCCAGGATGGATACAAGAGTCTTCTGCCTAGGTAGAGTTCTGCAAAATCACCAAGTTTAAGAATGTACCAACAATTCCAGGCCCTCAGTAGCAGTACCGGGATTGATGGAAAGAACTCAGTGTGATCAGGAGATACCACAAAGGGACTATCACAAACTTTTCACTAGCTTTGACATGTAAACTCTGGATACAATTTTTAGGCACACTAACTTACTTTAGACATTATTTCTCCCAGCAGTCCAACCTTATACAACATAAGCTTTAATAATGTAGTTTGGATAAACTTAGGAATCATGCTGAGAATAAAGAGTGCATTTTTGAGAAAATAAATAGATCTTGATTTATAAGGCAACCCTTTCACTTCCTTCCTACTGTTTTGATTATCACTTGAAGAATTTATCTTATTCTCCTTTTGTTTAAATTTAAAAACTGGAATTTTAAAAAGTGGCTGATAAGCAACATAGTCCAGATTTTAAAGTTTTAGCCTAATATTAACTCATCAGGACAAAAAAAAAAAAAAAAAACTAGCAGATCTTCATTTTTCATGAAAATACAGCAATAGAAATGCATTTGCAGTTGCAGAATAGGTCAAGGTCATTTGTAGTGCTCATTAATCTTGCTACTCCTGTTGGAAAAAAGCTAAAAGGCACTGCCTACATTTTACAAATACAAAAAAAGTAACAGGTTCTGTCTTGCTCTGGGTATGATAGCAAAGCCTGTGGTGGAGCTAGAAATAGAACCTCAAGAGATTTGTGTTCCTTTTTTGATGTGGGCTGAGACTGAACTCAAGTCTCATTAAAACTATGCTACAGAAGAGGTAGGCATATTGCTTCACTTAATTTTCTATAATAGAATTAAATAATTCATTCCAGCTATAGTTGCAATTGGTTACCTTATGCTAATTAGTTTAACCACACTTCCAAATATAATTTACATAGCAATCTCATAGAGTACATTTGATGCTAAGCATAACACATTACATGTAATCATTTTAAGGAACTCTTCATTTTAAAAGAAAAGACAATAATTAAAAAGCAGAATAATCATACACTTAGAAAGGAAGCACTATTGTTTATGATCAGTTGGTAAACATATATCTTAGCGATCTAGTGCTGTAATAGAAATACCACAAGTGGATGACTTTAACAGTAATTTATTCTTTTGTGGTTGAGGAGTCTAGAACTCCAGATTCACAGCACCAGCTCTCAGGGAAATCTCCTCTGTCAGCTCTGGAGAACAGTCTTTGTCTCCCTTCAGCTACCACAGGCCTCTGTTTCACTGAAAATCTTCATGTGTGTGGGCATCAATCTTTCCCTGGTCTTGACAGGTCTCCCTGCAGGTACCCTGGGTCCAAAGGATATGCTGTGCTTCCCGCTGTTCTTTCTCAGTGGTAGTGAGATTACGCCTCTCTCTTTTTGATTCTCTCACCTTTTAACTGCTATAAGAAAAGGTGTGAGTCACAAAGGGGTATGACCTGAGTAACAGTGTGATTCAAGTCACATCCTCTTGTAAGGCTGTTATGCAAGATACATCCCACACTGATCCTTTCTCATTCATGTATTTAAAAAAACAAAAACAAAAACCATTGCAGCTGAGTTGATTCCAACTCATAGTGACCCAATAGGAAAGAGTAGAACTGCTCCACAGGGTTTCCAAGGAGCAACTGATGGATTTGAACTGCTAACCTTTTGGCAGAAGATGGATCAAGCAGCTGATGGGTTTAAGGCTATCCTGTGTTTGGTGGTTTGAATCCAGGCAGCAGGCTGAAGAAAAAAAGGCCTGGCAATCCACTTCTGTAAAATTGTTTGTTGCCGTTAAGTCAATGCTAATTTATAGCAAGTCCATGTGTAGATATGCTCCCCCGGGTTCTTCAGAAGCAAACCACCAGGTCTGCCTTCCAAGGCGCTTCTGTTGTTTTTGTTGCTAGGCGCCATCAGGTTGGTTTTCAATCATAGCTATGCTGTGTGCAACAGAAGCCTTGTCCTGCGCCATGCCCACAGTGGTGGGTTCAAACTACCAACTTTCACTAATAGGTGAATGATTGACCATTTGCGCCACCCAGGGCCTTTCTGTAGGATCACAGCCATTGAAAATCCCATGGAACAGTTCTGGTCTGACACAGCAGGTCACCATGAGTCAGTACTGACTCTTTGACAATGAGATTTTTATCCTGTCTTCACAACAGTTAGTTGGATCTGACTCACTGGCTATTGGCTGGCTCGCAACAGTTAATCATCTTCAAAACAGGATTAGGCATCACTAGTGACTGCCACTGGAACAGTGACCCATGAGCTCTGCACCTTAGGATGATGGCCTTTTTCCTCCACAGTATTAAATATGAACCAAAGTCAAGTCTCACTCAGGTGTGCAGCATGCCAGCAAGCCATGACTCCTGGGAAAAGATCTTCCACAATGTTTAGTCATTTCTACTGAAACATAACTTCTGGTACAATACAGGAACCTGAGCCAAGATGAGTTTTGTTTCTTCGTATTTGTGTCAAAGGTGCATTTTTTTTTCCCACAGAAAAGACTTTTACGGATTTTTAGTTTTTTAAGGAATAATTTTTTTTTCTCTTTAGTTCTTATCACCATAGAGTATACATTCTTTTTTCACGTAGTATAAGGTTTTCAAGTTTCATCAATGTTGTGGCATGTATCAGGACTGTGTTTTGGCTCTGGATGGCTGAGTGATATTCCTTTGTACTGTATTTTGTTATCCATTCATCTGTTGATGGGCACCTTTTAGCTATTGTGAATAATAGTTCTGCAGGGACCATTGGTGTACAGGTTTCTGTTTGTATTGTTGCTTTCAAAACTTTTGAGTCTATACTCAGGATTAGGATTGCTGGGGCATGCGGTAGTTCTGTGTTCAGCTTTTTTAAGAACCACCAAACTATTTTCCACAGCGCTGTACCATTTTGCACTCCCACCAACAATAGACAAGTACTCCATTTTTTGTTTTTATCTTTTGTAGGATGCCTATTTAAGAACTACAAGAGTACATTGCACATTCCACTGCCGTTGAGTCGATTGCAACTCATAGCCACCCTATAGGACATGGTAGAACTATTCCAATAGTTTCCAAGGAACGTCCGGTGGATTCGAAATGCGAACGTTTTCATTCGCAGACGTAACACTTAACCACTATGCCACCGGGTTTCCACACTCCACATAACCAAAACTGAGCTCAGTGCCATAGAGTCGATTCCAACTAATAGCGACTCTATGGGACAGAGTAGAACTGCTCCAGAGATTTTATTATAAAGAGTGCCTGATAGATTCGAACTGCCGACCTTTCAGTTGATTAGCAGCCGTAGCACTTATCCACTGTCACCAGGGCTTCCAACACATAGTAGGCACTAAATAAAACTGTGTTGAAAGCAGAAGTGAGTGCAAATGTGGCACTGCAAAGTGTAGTTGGCTCAGAGTGGGCACCCAGACTCAGGACGGTGGTGAGGGTAACCTGAGAAGGTCTGCCCAGAAGAGTCCCCGAAGAAGATATATTAGCCTAACGAAACCAGATCGACAACTGTCGAAGCCTGGCGAGAAGCGGAAGATTGCCGCTCACAGATGGCGCACCCGGACGTTGACCAAGTAACAGAACGTTGCTCTCGAGGCATATGATAGGCTAGTTTTCAATCCACACCAATACCTAGAATAGCTAGGGCGGGGGGAAGACCACAGCAGCCAATGGCCGGGGCAGGCTGGGTCGGCTCCGCCTCAGTCCTCCCTCTATTGGCTTCTCGTCCCCATCCTGCCCGGGGATTGGCTGCTCGTCCAAGGCTGGACCGCCCCACACCAGGGGCCTTTCCGACCCGCGCTGCTCGTCTGTCTGTCTGTCTGTCTGTTTGTCCCGGGTGCTGCTGGTGAGTGTCGCATGGCGTGGAGGGCACCCGGCCCGGCCCCGGGGTGGGATGGGCTGGTCCCGCGTCCCCTCGAGCTTTGCCCGCCCGGAGCCCCGTGCTGCAGGCGGCCAGAACGCAGGGGTAGAGCAACACTCGGCGGCCCGGGGACGGGCGGTGTGTCCGTCCGGGGGCCGCGTGAGGCACAAGTACCGCTCCAGTCCTGGAGGCGCCCGCAGGCCCTCCCGTCCGCTCGGTGACGAGGCTGCACCTTCCTTCCTCAGGCGCCACCCGCGGCTACTTTCTGGCGGAGTTGGAGCCCTGCTAGCCCGTAGTGGCAGGAGCCGGCCCGGCCTGCCTTGCTCGCCGGGAGTTTGTCGCAAACGTCAGCGGAGGTTCAGTGGCCTTAGTTCTGAGCGCAGGTACGTCCCTGTTCTTGAGAGAAGAGAAGGGACCGGCCTCCGAGCACGTGGCCAGTGGCGTCCGGAGGTTCCCAAGACACGTGTGTGGGGCAAAGGCCGGTGTCAGGATCTTCTTTCAGGAAAATGAAATACATACAGGCTCCATCCAACACAAAAGCTTCTTCTAAAGCCTTTTGAGAGCCTGAGGTCCTGGGGTCCTGATGCGAGGCCAGTGTTGCAGATAAGAAGAGGAACTCGTAAACACAAGAAGTGCGCTGTCACCCTTTCCTGTGCCCTCTTAAGGTTGCTGCAGTACTTTAAGAGGCTAACACAGAAGGGTAAAGTAAGACTCCCTAAAACCCAGAGAAGAGACTGGAGAACTCCTCTTTGGATCCTGTCTGGAGTCACAGCTGAACTAGAAAAAAAGATTCCTTACAGTTTAAACACCTGCTTTTTTACATTCTTACACAGCACTTAACAAGTTTGTTGTTTTTCTGTTTTTTACTTCAGGTAAGAAACGACCAGTTTGTCAGCTTCAGTGATCCGCTGTGCTTTGCTGGCTTCCCCTGGACATTTCGATCTGCTGGGTTATGGAGCATGTCTGTCTGGCAGTAGTGTGCAGCTGCAATAGAGTTGTAGGGATGGTGCAGAGGTCATATCTATTGTATTGAACACTTGGCTGTGTGCTGTCTTTCTGTTGAATCCTCGCTCGTCCCATTTTACAGATGAATAAACTCAAAAGGTAGATAATTTGGTAAACACTATAACATTACTGAAAAAGAACAAGCCTCGGAACAGGATATCTAGTAAGCTGTCTTTCACGTAAAACAAGGGGAGATTTTAAAGAAGTGCTTATTTGCTCATTTTTGCAGATAGAAGCTCCAAAAACAAACAACAAAACCCAACCCCGTTGCTTTCAACTCGATTCTACTCATAGTGACCCTATAGAACAGAGTACAGTTGCCCGATGGAGTTTCCGGGGACCACCTAGCAGATTCAAACTGCTGACCTTTTGTTAGCAGCCATATTACTTACCATCTACACCACCAAGGTTTCCAATAGAAACTAAGGAAGGATAAAACAGCAGCTAATCAAAGTGCTTACATGTTAAGGGGGTGACGAGGGTTTGAATGGAATATGGCAGGCCGTGAGATTTCAATTTCTTTTTTGGTTGTGACCCACATAAATGTCCTACATTCTAAAGAATAAAAATTTAATCAAATAGGGGAAAAAAGTAAGACTATGAAATTGTAACAAATTGATAGCGTATTCACACAGAGGGAAACAATTTTTTTTTAGGTACTCCCCTTCCCCTCAAAAAGATACACTGAGTATATCCTTAGAGGTGAGTTTATTGCTGATGTCAGGAGAAGGTATGAAGCAGGAACTGTTCTTGCAGCACAGAGCGTAATGGAAAGGTGTGTGCTATATCTATTCAACTTGCATTGAAACTAGGTAAGCTTGTAAGAAACCATTATAAGGTAACAGTATTGATTGTGGCTCATGGGTCATAATTAAGTGAATTCATGTAAAGAGAAGGACACAGAATGGTGAAAGAGGAAGGTGCAAGTGTTAAGCATTTGGAAAAAAACTGTATTTTAATTTTTTGACACAATTTCAATTTTTCTTCTATAAAGTGAAGGTAAAGGAAAAGTAGGATCAGTACTGAGCCCTGAATGACTTTTTCAACTAAGTGATTTAATTATTAACTTCATTTCATGAACAGGTTAATTAATGGACCTTGAATTCAATGCTCAAAGTTTCTTTTAAAAAATTCTCTTCTGACCGTTCTAGTTAGAGGTGTAAATTCTTCACCCACCTCTTTTATTCCGTGCCCTACCCCCTTCGTGGAATCGACCACTTTGAGACAAACTATATTATTATATTTCTATTTATTGTCTGTTCCTTCTAGAATATACATGTCACAATGGTGGGCATATTTACTGAAGGATGAAGAAAAGGGTTGTGAGGATTAAATAGTGTTTATAAAGCCTCAGAGTTGAAATCAACTAGATGTAAGACAGATCACTCATAGCCAACTAGCAAGTTTTGAACTTGGGCATTAGCTGTCATCAGCCGTAAGGTTTTCAGAAGTTTTGAATAAAAAGTTTTACACCATTTCGAATGACTTTGCTTCCCTTTTTGAGCATCTGGATATACACAAATGTATGTAGCCGTTCACAGTGACAGGTATTAACCAAATTGAGAGGCAAGGCTGTAAACCAGAATGTGATTACTGGAATATTAGAATATATCTATTGGACAGATAAGATTTTTTTTTTTTTAGCAAATGTCAAAAGTGATTGTGAGATGTGAGAAGCCACACAATACTGGGTTAAAAGTTGACTATCTTTTAAGACTTTTGCTTTGTGGCTCCAATAAGTACTGTTTGTCAGGAATAAAAAGTCATAGAAAACATTCTCATAATTACTGGTGATACACATTTTTGATATTTGAAATTCTGAAGCTATTTTGTTGGAGGAAATCATCACTATGAAGAAGAGCACAAAATAAATGTTGGACATACAAGCTTATTGACCAGCTGTAAAGGCCCACTGGATGTTTTGGCAATTTATTGAATTATGTATCAACATTTATTTACGAGACTTAATGAAAGATAACATAAAGGTGATTGTAATCAACTCTTAATAAAGAATCCCTTGATTGGCTGCTGTTGAAAGGATACAAATAGAATAAGATAGCTCTCCAAAGGATACTGTTCTTAAATGTTGCATTTAATATTTGATACATGGTAGTTTTTGTTTAAGAAATAAAAAAATGTCTAATTTCCCAGGTAATGATGCCACTGGGAGATTATCAGCTAATACTTCCATACTATTTATCTAGTGCATTGTAAATAATTGCTACATGTCTTACAAATACATCTGGCCTGTTACTAAACAGGCTGTTTATTCTAGCATCTGCTTGTATGCATTGACTCCTGGTAGTCTTAAATAAAGTCAGTCATCCATAAATTTCAAGAGAGTAAAATACATTTTACCAAAATTTGCTATAAAAATGGGTTATTGGATATGATAGGTTTGAGAACCACTGTTCTGTGAATCCCAAATAATGCTCTAAAATCCAGTAAAACAGTCGCTCAGCCTCCCGCCCCCAGTGGATTGTAAGATATAAGGTTCTTGGTGCACCTATTAGAAACATAAGTACCTGTGATTCGCTGTGTGCTTTAGAATATTATATGATTATTTAGCAGTTTCTGGCATAGAGATCTTAAATTGTTATTAATGTTAGGTAGTATTCTTCAGCCTTACTGTGGTCTCCACTGAACCTACCACTCAAACTATTGAGTACCGCCTTCGTGATGGTTAAGATTGTGTGTAAACTTGGTTGGCCTATGATTCTCAGTGTTGTGATCACTAACTTGTTGAAATTTGATACATGATCACCCCCACGATAGAATCTACTGAGTGGTACTGGTGGGGCTGGGTCTTGTGGTGGTTCACCTCCCCCTCAGCCTTCATCTCCACTCTGCTGTCTGCTTCCTCCCTGCTTGCCTTGCCAAGGCTTTTGGCTTCTGGATATAGCAGCTATCTCTTATTTGTCTGACCTCTGGTTCTTGGCACTTGAGCTAGCAGCTTACCTGGCAATCTTAGGTTTGCCAGTCCCTGTAATTATGTGAATCAGGAGAAGCCTCTGGTCTTGCCTGATGATCTTGGAATTCATGAACCTTCACAGCCTGTAAACAAGAGTCCTGCTTTCTGACGTGCCTGTCTTGGGTCTGCCAGCCCCAGTCACTACGTGAATCAGGAGAAACCCTATTTTAATCCATGGATTTGGAACAGTGCAGCCTCTGCAATCATGTAAGCTGTTTCTTTGCTATAAATCTCTCTCTTCCTCCCATATATACATATATGTATATATAGGTATACACACACACACACATACAGATTTATATCAAAGAAACAGCTTTAAGTGATTGCAGAGGCTGAAACGTCCCAAATTCATGGATTAAAATAGGGTTTCTCCTGATTCACTAGCCACTGGGGCTCTCAGACCCAAGACAGGCAGGTCAGAAAGCAGGACTCTTGTTCACAGGCTGTGAAGGTTGCTGTATATTGGAGTGATTACACAACTTTTCTAGGACTTGGTTTCCTTTCTGTAAAGTAGAAAACAATAATTATAGAATCTAATACTTTTAAACTGGGGTCTCAGATAAGGTATCTCAGGAGAAAAAACAGTTAAGCTGAGGTCTAAATGTAAAGAAGTGTCCAGTCTTGGGGAGATGGGGGTTGGAGAAAATCCAGACAGGAAGCAGCTGGTATGTAGAGTCAGGTAAGAGGCAGCATTTGATACTGTGAGTAACTTCAGAGGTTGCTGTCTCCTGATGATATGGGGCTACTTGGCTGGTAACCAAAAAATTGGAGGTTTGAGCCCACCCAGGATGCCTGGTGGAAAAAAAGGCCTGGTGACCTACCTACAAAAAAAATCAACCTTAGAAAGCCCTGTGTAGCACAGTTCTGCTCTCACACACACTGGGTTTCCATAAATCAGAATCACCTTGATGACAACTCCCTTATTAGTGGTGCTTAGAATCCTTCATCTGTAATTAAAACTACATTAAAATGAAAATTTTACAAGACACATTATAGAATCATAAATGACATATCTATTTAGCCTTAACCTTCAAAACTTCTTACCTAATTCAGTGTTTACTTTTTATGTCTGTCTTCATCCTTTTTGCCTGAAAACTGACTCTGTCCAAGAATATGCTGTCCAGTTAATTGTTTTTTCAAGGTCTCACAGTAATAACATTAAAAGCTTTAGATGGTACTCACCATATAGCAGAGACTATTTTAAGCACTTAATAATTTTAACTCATGTAATTCTCCCAACCTTGTCAGCCCAAAGAACCCCACTGCCATCGAGTTTATTCTGACTCACAGAAAACCCTCATGGTGTAGTGGTTAAGTGCTACATCTGCTAACCAAAAGGTCATCAGTTCAGATTTGCCAGGCACTCCTTGTAAACTCTGTAGGGCAGTGAGTCGGCATCAACTCTGGCAGCAGGTAACCCTGTAAAGTAGATATATATATATATTTTATTGTGCTTTAGACGAAGGTTTACAGAGCAAATTAGTTGCTCATTAAACAATACACATATTGTTTTGTGACACTGGTTGTCAACACTCCCCTTCTTGACCTCTTTTCTATTTGTACAGTATTTTACATCCATATAGCTTTTTCTATTCATACAGCTTTCCTGCCCCTCCTGCCTTCTTGTTCTTGCCCCTGGACTGGTATGCCCATTTGGTCTCATACACGTCGTAGACCTACATGTATTACTGTTTGCTTGATGGACTTGTCTAATTTTTGACTGAAAAGTGAGCCTCAGGAAAGACTTCAGTACTCAGTTAAAAGAGTATCCAGGGGCTTCTCCAGTCTCTATTCAACCAGTAAATAAAGGTTTTTGTTTGTGTGTTTGTTCTTGAGTTTAAATTTTGTTCTGAGGAAGATACTCCTATTACTTATTTTATAGAAGAATAAAAAAAAAGGAAGGCTGATTAACATCCCAGCATCCCAAGTTACTAAGTGGTGTGAGTTGGGATTAGTTACCAAGCAGCCTGCCTGCCCTAGAGAACATTTTCTGAAGCCACTCTACCCAGTCTAGTTACAACTAGTAAATATATACTGAACTGTTTTGTTTTTAAATATTTTATATTTTTGTAATTGTTATAAATTGAGTCTCTTTCAGGTAGTTATTATCTGATGTAAAATAATCCTGTCAACTTTTTTCTTTGTGCCACTAATTTATTTCTGTATTTCCAGGATTTTATTTTATTTTATTTTTTAGCTGAGTCCTTTCAACTTTCTAGGGACACCAATCTCATCACCTGCAAATAGTTGCATTTTTCACCTATTCTTGTATAATTATATTAGCACACATTTCCAAAGCAATATTAAGTAATATATTCATAGGAGTTGCTTTTGTTTTGGGTCTTAAAGAAAATGTGCCTAGGGTTTTACTATTAGATCTAATTGCAGAAAAATTTGTTTTTACATATTCAAGTATGTTCATTTTACCTCTGATAGGAGCATGCATTTCCTAAATAACAGCAGGCAGATCAGAGATTTCCCCTCACCCCAAAGTTAAATTGTAAGTGTAAGTACTCTGGTAGAAGATCTTTGAAACTTGAAAAATGAATTCAATTCTACTATATTGGATTTGAAGGAGATAGAAACCTAAGGTTATACCAGTTGATGTCAAGTTGATTCTAATTCATGGCAACCCTTGTGTGTCAGAGTAAAATTATGCCCCATAGAGTTTTCAGTGGCTGTTTTTTCAGCAGTAAATCTCCAAAGTTTTCTTCCAAGGCACCTCTGGATTGATTTGCATCTCCAGCAGTGGTGTGTGTTAGCAGTAGAGTGGGTTAACTCTTTGCAAAATCCAGGGACTTAGAGATTGTTAGGGGGAAAAAAAAAAGCTTTAGATGAAACTATTTGTTCATCAGTTGTTTAGGGCACTAGTCCTCAAACTTGGCTGCACATTGGAATCACTGGGCAAGGCTTACCAAACACATACACACACACAGAGCCCCACCCCTAGATATTCTGATACAATTAGTCTGGAATACAACTTGGACACTGGAAATTTCTTTAAATCCCCAGGTGATTCTGACCTATGGCCAAGTTTTATAATCACTGATTTAGCTTGAAGCCTCTTTTGTTATGTATGCAAATTCTGGTTCATATAGTTGTATAGCCTAGCAGTAAGGTGCCTGGGTGGTGTATCGGTTAAGCACTAGGCTGCTAACTAGAGGTCTGGCAGTTCTAACCTGCCCAGCTGCTCTGGGCTCCTCACTGCCGTTGAGTCAGGTCCAACTCAGTGATCCTACACGTCAGAGTAGAACTGCCCCATAGAAAGATTACAGTCTAGAAAAAATGCTACAGGATAGTTCTCCTTTGTCATATAGGGTAACTCAGTGTGAGTCAGAAGTGGACTCAGTAGCGCGTAACAACAGCCTACTAGTAAATTATGCCACTGGGTGAGCTATGAACCATTTTTTCTCAAATAGTTTTAAAGAATGTAATAACTGTTAGCAGTTACAAAACTTTCACACTTGTGCATACAAGTAGAGGCACAAACCTCAAATCTGTCAGGCTGTGCTGTGAAGGCTGTTGTGTATGGTGCCTTTTGAAAGAGACCAGAGGTGTCTTTCACCTGCACGCCTTTGATGTGTTCCTGCCAGAAGGCAACATGTACACAACAAGCAAAACAAAGGCATCAGCATCCCTGTTTTTTATGAAGTGAGATATTTATCGAGAAGTGTAATTTGCACTTGAACTTACTAACATTTCTAATGTCCTAAAGAGACAGATAGAATGAAACTTGACCTGGCATCTATTTTCTCGGAGGAGAAAGCCAGTCAAGTGCTGTTGAGTCAGGGGAGAAAGAGGACCATTTTTAAACTGTCTAATTGGTAAAACGAGATGGAGGACAGTGTAGGTCTGGTGTTCTGCTTTAGGTAAGCTGGCTTGGCTTGGCTTTTGTGTACAGAACAATGTATCATAAAGTCATGTCAGTTCATGTAGAAAATTACTAATACTCAGAATTTCTAAATTCTAGAAAACATCTAGAATATTATCTCACTGCTAGAACTTGACTCTTTCACTACTGTTTAGAAGATCTAGCATATATGCTTCCCTGGGAGGCAGACGATTCTGGAACTGTAGACTATAGACCTCAGGACTCTGAAACCAGAAACATGCCTTTAAATGTGGCTGGTGCAATGGAGGAACTGAATTCTATATTTAATTTTCATTTACATAGCCCCTTGGCTAATTTGGACTGCTCAGATATAGAAGAAAATTTCTATCCTTACGGAAAGCTCTACCTGATAGCACTGCTGTAGAAGCAGGGCTTCAAACTGGTAGATTCTGATGTGCACCTCTGCCAAGAATTTGCCTTTCCATACCAGATATACTGAACCAGAATCTAATGTCTTAATAAGATTCCCAGGTGAATTTTATGTGTAATACAGTCTAAGAAACACTGCTCTGTTAGTGGTTCCCAGAGCTGGTTCTAACCAGCAGTATTAGCATCACTTAGGAATTTGTAAGAAATCCCAATTCTCAGCAGAGGTTTGAACCAGAAGGAACTGGTTTGAAGTCCTATCTAGATGGTAATCTAGATGGTATCAAGAAGCCAGTATCAGATATTTCATTTCATATTTACTGGCCATCTTGAGTTTATTATTGGGCTAATCTCTAATAATATCTGTGCAATTTTTTTTTTTTTAAATAAATCCAGAACACATTTTCCCATAGTTAGGTAAGACTCAGGTCTTTTGAGCTTGCAGTTTTGGCAATAAAAATATTATTTCACGGAGGGAAAGCTTAGTGCTTTGTAAAAACTTTTTTTTTTAAATCAGACACAATAAAGCATGCAGCCTCAACTCACAGGAGAAGATCCTTGCTGCAGTATCTTTACCAGTTATCAGTTGTCATCAGACTGATTCTAAGTCATGGCAACCCCATGTGCCCATGTGTGCCAGAGCAGGACTGTGGTCCATAGTGTTTTTCAGAGGCTGACTTTGCAGAAGTCATTCACCAGACTTTTCTTCCTAGGTGCCTCTGGGTGGGCTAAACCCTTCTGGTGAGCAGCGGAGCATGCTAACCATTCACACTGCCCCGGAACTCTTTGTAGTACCATTCATTACCTGTAGTTTATGTTCCATTGTCATCCAAGGTGACACTTAGCAATTCTCTTCCTGGGCTGTCACTAGCTGTGTTTGAGGGAGTTTGTCCTCAGACCTGCAAACGGAAGAGTCAGATCCAGTTTCTCAAACCGTGTTACCCTGAAGCCTAGAGACTGTAAAAAAGTACATTTGTACTTATTCCTTTGGGTATTACTTTTTAGACTAGTTGTATTTATTTCTTCCCACAGTGTTCGGTGTTTCTTTTTTTTCAAATGTTTTATGGTTTGCAAGACTAGGATGACTCTTCCTTATTTCCAGATTTGAGTGTAGCACACCTCCTTTGGAGCACTTACAGTGCAATGCACTGAGCCAGATACCAGGGAGATGGTGGCAAATAAAAGGATAATATGGGGTGCTATTGGTCATCTGTATAATATAAGCACATACATTTGTTTTTAATGCAATTAACAACCAAAAAAGCAAAACAGTTGCTGTAAAGTCAATTCTGACTCATAATGACCCTATGTGTATCAGAATAGAACTGTGCTTCATCAGATTTTCAATGGCTGATTTTTCATAAGTAGATCGCCAGTCTTTTCTGAGGAGCCTCTGGATACACCCAGCCTCTGTCCAACCATTTGATTAGCAGCTGGGTGTTAACTGTTTGCACCACCTAAATGTGATGGTAATAACACTGGATTTTTCAGATGATAAAACTAAGGCTCTCGTAGCTAGTAAGTGCCCGAGCTGTTGGGTGAATTGTATTAACGCTGTGTGTGCTTTTAGCGATGCATAGTCTTGTAACTCCTACACTGCGGTTAGGTGGAACTATGCAAATAAAGTGCTTGTCACCCACTGCAAAAATGGTATGTGGGCAGTATCTGTCCTCCGCCCCAACAAGGGGCAAGAGAACCGTGATCAACAGCACAAGACTTGACTTCCATGAGGCACAGGCCAGAGAAGCCTCCTCTCTCTACCATCTTTACTATTTCCGATACCAGCTGTCCCTCAGCACTCTCTACTTCTCTGCTGGCTTCAATAGTTCATTGCAGTGGCCACACAGAACTCAAAAATCTTACTCACAATGGGGGTTTATGACAAGGGAAGTAACAGTTAGAGTAGGGCTTAGGAACACTCAGGATATAGTTCTTTCATCAGGACAGCCTCTTTCCCAACCATGCTCATCGACATGCCACTTGCTGGCCATAGACCTCCCCAGAGGCATGCAGCTTCCTCTCTCCATAGGCTAGGAAGCCCAACACACCGTCTCCTGCTGCCAGGTCTCTGCTGCTGTGTCTTGCCTACCACTGCTTCTCACTGTCTTGAAGATTACCGCATACTCCCTCTCTCTTGCAGTCTTCTGCTTCCAGAAGCTTCTCAGCACAGGGATCCTGGGTCCAAAGAATGTGCGCTCTGCTCCTGGCTGTTCTTTGGTGGTATCAGAATTCCCCTTTCTTGTCCGCTCTCTCTGAAAGTAAAACTGACCAGTCCCCTTGATGGGTCACAATTGCTCTATCACAGAGTCCCAGCCATGGCCAGAAAAGCTATACAGAAGTAATAAGTTGCTATTGTTCACCCACCAAGGGGAATTGATAGTTTGCTGCTAAAGCAAATAAGGTGCTTGAAACACTTATTGGGATGGGTCCATGCAAGCAAGGTGTAAGGAACCCTAATGAGAGGATTGTTCAGTTTTGCTATCCCTTTAGACTTAAAAAGAGAGCCAATCGTGGCACAGAGGGGAACCTCTCTACCATCAAAATAGAAGAGCCAGGAGTGTAGTGTGTCCTTTGGATCCAGAGTCCTTGAACTGAGAACTTTCTGGATCCAGGAGATGGAGAGTCTAACACTAGAGGGCCTAGTCTGTAGGAAATAAGCCAGATTGCCTTAGCAATTTAGTCTTGCAAACATCTCCTGAAATCCCAGACCTTTAGGAATGACGGTAGAGGCCACCACCTTCCCTGCCCCTGTTCTCTAAAGACTCAGATCTCTGCCAGCCTATCCAGCCCCATTTCTAGCATGTATACCAACTGATGAATCTCCCATTTGCTTTCTTTCCTAAGCCAGGCTCTTCTCTGCTAATACCCATCAGCATTGCTGTGGAGTAGTTAATGCCTCTTTAGGAGTGAACCCAAATATTCCCAAACTCATTGTTGCAGAGTTGATTCTAATGTATTACAACTGCATGTGTTACTGAGTAGAACTGAGCTCCCTAGGGTTTTTGGGGGGTGTGATCTTTACAGAAGCAGACTGGCAGAGGCTGACCTGTCTCCCACAATGCACTGACAGTCAGAACCACCAAGCTTTCAGTTGTTTGTAGACAAGAACACACTGTGCCACTGAGAGACCTTGTTCTTTGGAAGTGCAATTCTCAAGTAAAGAAGGACAAAGGACTTATACCAGCTATCTTCTAAGGAGGAGTCCCTGGTGGTACAAATGGTCAAGCACGACTACTAGCCAAAAGGTTGACAGTTTAGACCCACTCAAAAGTACCTTAGAAGACAGGCTTGGTGATCCACTTTTGAAAGCCTTGAAAATCCTATGGAACATTTGTACTCTGCACATACAAGGTCACCAAGAGTCAGAATCAACTTGACGGCACCTAACAACAACATCTTTTAAGAAAGGTCCCCAGAAGCTTCTATTATAGCACTTCTGTGAATATCCCATTAGCAATAATATAGTCACCTGGCCACATCTAGCTTCAAGAGAAGCTTGGGAATGTACTCCCTTTGAGTGCCCACTTTCCTAATTAAAATTTCAGAGATCTTTCTCCCCTGATTTTAGGATTAAGCCAAGGATGACTGCTAATGTCATTTCTATTCAGTATTGAACCTAAACAAGGCACAAGACAAGAAAGAGAAGTAAAGGGCATAAGGACTGGAAAAGAAGAAATAAACTATTCATAGATGACATGACTGTATTTCTGGAAAATTGAAAAGGATCTTCAAACAAAGTATTAGAATTAAAAAAGTCACTGAATGTAATACACTGTTACTGCATTCTACATTTAGAACCAGCTGAGTTGTTTTGCTGGGTGTGTTCTTAACAGCAACAGCAAAATTTTTTAAATGTAAAAAAAGGCCTCTGGATATGAGGATATGTACAAAATCAATTTATATACTATGAAAAATCAAACCCACTGCTATCGAGTCAATTCCGACTATAGCAACCCTATAGACAGAATAGAACTACCTCAAAGAGTTTCCAAAGGGCACCTGGTAGATTGGAACTGCTGACCTTTGGTTAGCAGCCCTAGAACTTAACCACTATGCCACAAGGTTTTATACTGGCAACTAACAAATGGAGAATGAAGAATTTTAAATGATCCCATGGTATTAAAAACCTTCAAATAGCTAAGAATAAATCTAACAAATTATATAATATTCCTACACTAAAAACCATAAAGCATTATGCTAAGCCAAGTGCTGTCAAGTAGGATCCCACTCAAGGTGACCCTAGGGGCTAAAGCATTATAAAGAGCTAAGTAAATGAAGGGATATACCATATTCAAGGATTGTATGACTTAATATTGTGAAAATATTAATACACTGCAAATTAATCTGGATTCAGTATAATCACAATCTAAGTACCAGCAGCTCCTCCCTACAAAAATGGACAGACTGATTATAAAATGCATGTGGAAATGATGCAAAGGGCCTCTCACAGCCAGCAAAGAGGCTGGAGGACTGACACTATGTAGTGGACTCTGATGTTCTACCCAGATTTCCCCACAGGACTGAAGAACTTCATCCCTCAGCTGCTGGGAGTGCAGAATGCATTCACCAGCCTCTTGGGAATTGCCTCAGCTGCAGAGCTTCTTCATCCATGGCACACCTTCTTGCAGGGTGGCCAGCATCCAGGGCCTTCTTGATACAAGGGTGCAAAGACCTAACTCCTTTGCTCCAGTTTGACTCACCTGTGCAGGACCATCCTCACTTCAGAGCTCACTGTGGAGTCAGCTGGGACCTTGATTGAGACTGTTATCACAGCTCAGCTTTTCACTCTGCTATATTTTACGTTCCGTCCCATTCACAGGTGATCCCAACATCATTTACAAATAGCTTCCTGCTATTTCCTGAGAACACCAACATATAATAATAATGGTTTTATTATCTGTTTTTCATTTTGATGTAAGTGTAACATGCTTAGATTTGAAGGAAAACCATGTATCTGAACAATGAATGAACTCTAAAACATGGATGAATCTAATGAACATGTGGGAAAAAAAGCTGGGCACAAGACTACATGCCATAATGACTTTATTTACATAGTGTACAAACACAAGGATACTACTCTATGCTGCTGTAGTCAGGAGAGTGGTTACCCTTGGTGTTGTCGTGGGTGGGTAATACTGAAAAGAAATAATTTGAGGGTATGGATTATGTTCTGTTTCTTGAACTAGTTGCTGGCTACATGTGTGATCTGTTTGTGAAATTTCAGCAGGCTATGCATTTACAGTTTGTATGCTTTTCGATAGTCATTGTATATTTTAGTAAAAAGCAGTCTCTGCCACAACCTATAGACAGTAAGAGCCCACAGAAGGATTTGATACTTGAGAGAATTAAGAAGGATTTGATAGACATGATCAGATTTGCATTAAGAAGATTAATCCTTAGCTTTGTAGAGGAAGGACTGAAGAAGGCCAGAAAAGGAGTTAAGAGGCTATTTGTAGAAGTAATCTAGGCAAGCAATTATGAAGACCTGAACTAAAATAAGACAATAGGGATGAAGTGGCAGAGTTATTATAGTCAACATTTACAGTGCCAACAGCAGGACTAAATACCCATCCCTACACCCTGTGCTTCAGTGTCCTTGTTTGAAAAATGGGAACATTAACAGTATCTGTTTCATTGGGTTATTTTGATGACTTAACCTCGACTCAACAGCACTTGGCTTTAACAAGGTAAAAAACACAGTGGGTTTACTGATTCAAAACAATCAACACCAAGTAGGTGGAGCTAGGTATAAAATATTGAGAGTAGGAAGCTACAAGAGAAGTGTCTTAATTTGACAAAGTCCGTGGGACTCTAGCTTCTCCAATCACAGGCCCAGGGCTAGGTCACAGCAGAACACAGGGTGAAAAAGCAGGATTAGGTTACAAAAAGAAAAAAAAAGAAAAGGCAACAAATAGAACATGTCAGAATCTGGACGTGATGTGGCTCACAGGTGAAGGCGGCTAGGATTTAATGCAGGGGACCTGTATACCAGGAGGATGCATCCCCAGTCAAGTATTGGAGTTTCTTTTCCGTAGTCCTCACTACTCTCAGCTGAAGGGCAGAGCCACTGAACAGGTAAGGGACTGGCCGAGGAGGGTGGAATTGGGGCCTGAAAAGGTGCCAGTGGGACTCAAGCACTCAGTGATTAGCAGCGGCTCACACGGTACCTACAACTCTCAGGGTTACCTCTGCTGAGGGAGTCGGGGGGCACGGTGTGGACTGTTGCAGTGTTTCAGAACTCTAGTGAGTGCTGGTCCTTGGGTTGGCCGGAATCGAGTTCCTGCACTGGTTCTCTAAACTACATGATGGTCCCCTCCCTGAGAGGGTGGAGATGGGATGGAAATAGGGGCTAGGTTACCTTAGGTCGTTCTTCGGAGGCGGTGTGTTCATGTGGCCACATCACAGACTGCAGAGTGGTCACCTTTCTCCAGCACTGACTGGGCATTTAGGGATTGTGTGGTAAGGCGGTATGTGGTGGCAGTCAGACCCCGTGAGTAACTGTGTCGTTCCTCCCTGAGGAGACACAGGCCTAAAATTGTGAAGAGAATATGAGAAGTTGACTGGCTCTGGCTACCTCTTCCTGTTTGCGGCTGTAGCCCTGCTACCCATCAGACCTGTGTCCCTCCAGTCTATCTCAAAAGCGTTGAGCTGCCTGGTTGAGTTCACTTCCCACGGGCACCTTTTCTAGCCCCAACTCCACCCTCCTCAGCCAGTCACTGACCTGTTCAGTGGCTCCGCCTGGTTACTGGGTGTAAGTTGAGATCCCTGAAATTGTCGGGAAACCACCAGACATTAGCCAACTGGGGACCCCACCTGGAGCCCTTTTAACTTAGAAGCCAATTTCAAGAGCTGTTCTGCGTTGTCCTGAACCTGGATGGATTTATCAATATAAAAACAACACTGTTCCTTGAGTTATAGACAGCTGCTTCCCTCGGCTGCTAAGAGGTTGAGGGCTCTTCTCTTGCAAGGCTACTGCCCCCAGAGTCCACTTGTTCCTCAGTAGGGTATGGGCTTCACCAGTTTTAATCGAGGAATTGACTGCTTCCTTCACCAGCTTTCCGAGTTCCCAAGGAAGAACCACTAGGAGAGACAGCTGGAGTTTCAAGAAAGAGAGGGACCAAAGACCTTGCTCATTTTGCTTTTCCACTGTTGATTTTTAGGAGCCGCATATCACCCTGAGATACCAGGAAATCTGGCAGGACCAGGTGCAGCAAGCATGTCCCAGTCCAATTTGGGGGCAGAACTCAGTAGGCTTTATTCTCCCAAATCCAGTATACTCTGTCCTCAGACCTGAGGGTGGCCCAGAGGCATATTCCTGCTCATGTGGTGGGATTGCTTTCCCTGGTAGCATGTTGTCCCCATGGGCGAATTTGGTTGCTCCATATTCAATCCCCTGAGCAGCAAAGGCTGCTGTTACCAAGGGGTCTAGTAGTGGGTTAGCATCAGTTTATGTATTTGGTAATTAGGGCTTGTGGTGGTCAGGATTATGTCAACTTGGCTACTACCTATTTGGCTGCTGTATTAAGTGGCAGGGCTGGGTTTGTGGTGGCTCCCTGACCCTCGGCTCTCATCTCGTGACCTTGGACTACGGCTGCTGATCGCTCACGTGGCCAGGAGCTCCTGCTCTCTTCTTCCAGCGTCTGGTTCCGGGACTGGAGCTAGCAGCTGTTGGGCTCATCAGTCCTTACAGTCGGCACTTGAGAGTCCTGCTCCCTGACCTGCCGATCCTGGGTTCGCCAGCCTCTGTCGCTTCGTCTCACCACCAGCTTGGGATCCACTGACCTACACAACCGGTGATCTGCAACTCTGGTCTCTGACTTGCTGACCTTGGGTTCCTCAGCTTCCGTGGACACGTGAGGCTTGTGCCAGAGCTTGGGACATTCAGCTTCTGTGATTACGTGAGCTGTTTCCTATATTTGTATCTATCTATCTGTGTATGTATATATTATAAATCTTTCCTTGTACCTACATATGTTACTGATTTTGCTTCCCTAGAAAACCCAGCCTAAGATAGGGTTCCTCTTCTTTCAGTAAGGTGGATCACCCACTGCTCAGTTCACTGCGGAGTGGGGCATGAGCTGTCTTTAATTTGTCCCAGTAAAGAGCTGACTTCCTGGGTCTTCCTTGGCAATATGCCAAAGTACAGCACCTATTAAGGCTGGGGTTGGGTACAGCATGGTGCAGGTATCAACTCAGAATGAAATTTTTAGCATCTCCCAGATCTACAAATCCATTATCTTGTTGCCCGCTGGTGAGATCCCCATGGACTTATTAGTCAAAGTAAGACTTGGAACAACAAATTAATCACTGGGAGGCATCCGGGGGCAGACTTCCCAGGGGTTGGGTTGAGTGCATTCACGGGTAACGCAGATAGGATATTTCTCAGTTTTTGCATTAACAAGGATGGAGAACACAGACCCCCTGGGAGGTTTCCAGATAAGCTCTTGGGGAAACTGGGAGGGAATATCAGATCTGATTACTTCTAGAACCCTTTGCCTCACTATGGCTCCCCATGCAGTCATCTCAGGTTTCCTGGAAAAAGTTAGCAGTAAGATTCCCCCAGCAGTCAAGAGACAGAGGCCACACACAGCCCCTGCTGTGGACAGCTTAAAGACAAAGCCAGCAGGTTGTGTTAAAAGTGACCAGGGTAGCAGTGACATTAGTCACATCTGGCACTGAAGGGGGGGTTGATGTGGAGACAGGAGGTTGGAGCAGCCTGTATGGGCAGGGTTAGGGTTATTAAGATCCCTTATTCAAGTCTGTGTGTATTTGCAGGTAAAGTGTATGAAGCCAGGTATATAGAGGAGAGAAGGTAGAGAAGGACCACAATTAGGGCTAGTAGACTTGCCCCATAATGTCACCAGCCAGTCATAGATGCCCAGTGCTTATCTCTTCATTCTTTTTCTTGAAAAGGAACTTTAGCTCAGTCAGGGGATGTACTTTGTATTCTCCAGTTTCCTGCAGAGCCAGTTCATGGGTGAAGTCGGAGACCTAACTCTGGCCAGATGTATCTACAAGTTAATACTATTTACCTTGACTGCTGTGGGTGTAGAGAGTATAAGTACCTGGTACGGGCCTTACCAAAATAGCTCCACTGGTTTTGAGGTCCTCTTTCCTTCTGGTCCTTCACTAATACCCACTCCCTTGGATGTATGGAGACAGGGACCTCATTAGAGGCTCTGCTACTACTTGATGTCCATAATCCAGTAAGGCTTGTTGGACCAGTCTCAAATTAATGACATATTTTAATAGTTAGTATCACCTGAGTCAGACAGGACCTAGGGGTCACCCATACATAATTTCACAGGCATCTGAGTCTTCCGTTGTGGGGATAACCTTACCCTTAAATGAGCTATGGGTAAGACCAATATCCAGTTGGATTTAGTTTCTTGGTAGTCTTGCCAAGCTTCTCTTAAGGGTCTGGTTCATTCTTTTGACCTTCGCAGAGGTTTGGGGGTACTAGGAAGTATGGAGACAGTATTTGAAACCCAAAGCCCTGGCCACCCCTTAGGTAATTTTTGGTACAAATGTGGGTCCCCTGTCACTTTGCAGACTGTATGGCAGTCCAAAGCAGGGAATGATGTCTCATAGGAAGCATCAGGACACCTCAGTGGAAAGGCCACTACCCACCCAGAGAAGGCATCCACAATGATCATCAAGTACTTATAACCTCTACAGGAAGCTCTTAACTGTGAAATCTACTTGCCAGTCTTCCCCAAGGAACCGCACTCTCCACTATACCAGGTGAAGTGAGAGTGTAGGCAAGGGTCAGGGGAGTTTAGCCTGTCCCTATCTAATAGGTCTCATAGAGTCTTGGCCCCTATATGGAAAAATGGGTAGAAACTAGTTATAAGTCCCAAAGCTAGGGCTGCCAGGATAAAGACCCTGCTGTTTTTCCCACCAACCTAGAGGACTCTGTTAGTACCTTTCATCTGCTGCCCACCTGGCTTCCTCCAGGTAACAGGGAGGAGCCTCTTCTGCTGGGAGTGAGGGTGAAGGGGATAAACTGAGGACCACCTTGGCCTGAGATGGATCCCCCATGGCTGGCCTCCTGGCATCCGTCTCTGTCTCACTGTTTCCCTCAGCTTCTGACCCCACTTTCTGATGGCCCCTGCAATGTAACACTGCCACCTCTGAGGGGAGCAGGACAGCCTTTAGGAGTCTGTTTATCTCAGGCCCTTATTTTATGGGCAAGTTGCTGGCAGGGAGCACTCATCGGTGGTTCTTTACTAGAACTGTGGAATGATGGTGTTAAGTCACTTAAAATACCAGCATCAGATTATCCGGCTTGACTGGCTTCTCCATAGTTTCAACCTATTTTTAAAAAGAAAAAGATTTTCAGGAAAAGCTTTGTCTGTACATGTTTGAGTTATCTGCATTTTTATACCTTTGTTACAGAGAATGAAGAAGCGAATGACACCCAGGAGGAGGCAAGAAGCTGTTTATTGTGCCGGTGGGCCAACGGGACCTTCACAGGTTCCAACAGTTGGCCCCGAGTGGGGTTTCGGGAGGGCAGATATAGTGGAGTTTGAGGAAGTTGTGGTTGAGCCAGATGGGGTGAGTGGGCTGGGTTTTGATGGGGAGCATCCTGCTCGGCGGGAGTGAGGCTTTGATGGGGAGCATCCTGTCAGGCGGGAGCGGGAACAGCAAGGAGGGGGAGGAAAAATTTTCAGTCTCAGTTATCTATATTACTCCCCCCTTTGATATTCCCCTTTGATAAGGGTGGGTATCACAACTCTTCAACATCGGCTTGGGGGAGTTGTTGATAAGTTCAGAGGGTCAGGACCCTGGAGACGGTTTTGTTGAGTAAGTTCTGTTCCAGTTTGTCTCACAGGTGGCGCAGAAGGCAGGGTCTGAAGGTCAGGATTATGAATCCGAAGGCGAGTGGCCCCCACAGGGGGTATAGCCAGGTGGCCCGATTTGACATGAGTCCCCATCCAGACTGGGTAAGTTCACGTTGTCTCTGTTTGATTCGGTTTTTCAGCTCTGTAACCTTAGATGTGACAATGTTAGAAGCATTCACAAAATAACAACATTCTTCGCCTAGTGCCATACAGGTCCCGCCCTTCTCTGCCAGTAATAAGTCTAATGCTCGTCTTTTTCGTATAGTAACTGCTGCCAGGGAGTTAATTTGACTTTGAAGTATAAGAAGTGTGTCAGCAACTTGGTCCATGTCCGCATTGAGTGCCTCTGATAGCTTTTTATAAAGGGTAACTGATGTGGCGACTCCACCGGTGCCTGCGGCAAGTCCGATGAGTGAAGCGAGTCCTAATACAGCTATGCCTATGGTCCTTCCTGGGTTAGGCGTCGGGAGGAAGAGAGATTCAAAATCTTCTGGTGAGTAAATGTGATAATTGGGGAAAGCATATACCGGGGTACAGGTATGGTTGGTGGGGAGGCACTTGTGAAGGTTAGAGTCACACCACAGGAAGGTGGTATTGTCAGTACAGGTTAGGTTGGTGGTGGTGTTGAAGGTTTGTGTTTGTAGGCAGTTCAGTGTGGAGGTTTGGATAGTACCAGTGTGTTTCCAGCAAATGGGGACAGTGGAGTTGAGGAGGGCAACCTGTGTTCCTAAAGTCCTGATGTAGTTTAGCGAAGGGCTAGTGGGTGCAGAGGTTTGGGTTAGATTTATTGGGTAAGCTAGGTAACTGGCGTGGTGGAAAGCAGAGCATATCCAACATGGGTTGTTGGTAAGTTCTGTGATGTTTGGGGCCTGGATGACTTGACTGATAGCTTGTATGGTATGTATGTGGGGTCGGTTTATGAATTGGGTGAGTTTAGGGGAGACAGGTTTATACGAGAAGTGATTGGTAAAGTTGATCTGATTTTGAATGAAGGTATTCACATGTTGCTGTATGACCTTTTCTTTAGTTTGATCTTGGATTACACCCCCGTCTGACATTCCCCACTGGCCTGTTGGATAAAAACAGATGTATTCCTGCCTAGGCTTAATTGTTGACTGGCAGATTGTATGGATAGTAGTGGTTGTGGCTTTAGTCTTAGCTCTTATGACCTGTTGTCCACACCAGGTTATAGTCTGTACTGTATCTGGTTCATAGCAGTCCTGATGTGTGAAGATGACCCCATTAGGGCAGGCCAAGGAGTCTCCTGTGCACAGAGAGACATGGTGTCCTAGGCCACCCCGGGTTACTTGGGGAAAACATAAAAGGTAGTAAATGAGGCAAATAAGAGGGCTGTAAGGAGGAAGCACCCTAGGAGTGCGGCTTTTTGTCTGGAAGTCCATGTCTGGGGAGCGGTGGTATAAAGTCCTAAGAGACAGAGAATAGGAACAGAGATTATGAGGGAGTAGTTGGCCAGTGAGGCTAGGTTCCAATGCGTTTGAGAGTCAGTTTGGTTGGCTGATGGGGTGACTGGGCGAAGTCCATTCACAGGGTGGCGTTGCTGATTTTATCCATTGTGGTGAATCCACAGAGCGTGACCTGCAACTTTAACAGCCGTTGGGGTGGTTAGTGTGACCTGGTGAGGGCCTCTCCACTGCGGCTAAAGGGGTTCGTCCTTCCATAATTTTATACAGACATAATCTCCAGGTTTGATTTTATGTACAGGATCTATGAGGGCTATAGGGATTCTTTCTAGGATATACTGTGAGAGGCTCTTGAGAGTATTGCCTAAGGCTATTAGCTGTTGATCTAGCTGTGTTTCTCTTAGTTCTTTGGATGGGCTTAGGCAAGGTATTATTGGAGGGGGCCTTCCAAACAGGATTTTGAATGGGGAGAAACCTAATGGCCCTGGGGTGCATCTGATTTTTAGTAAGGTTATCGGCAGGAGAGTTATCCAGATGAGTCCTGTTTCCTGTGTTATTTTGCTTAGGTGGTTTTTAAGGGTTCTGTTAATTCTTTCTACTTTTCCCGAACTCTGAGGTCTCCATGTACTATGGAGTTTCTATTTTATTTGCAGGGTTCGTGAGGTTTCTTGTATGGTGGTGGCTATGAAGGATGGCCCATTGTCACTCTGTATGGTGAGGGGGAGCCCGTATTGGGGGATAATTTCTTTTAGTAGTATCTTGACTACTTCTCTGGCTGTTTCAGTGCGTGTGGGGAAAGCTTCTATCCACCCAGTGTGTGTGCAGATGAGGACTAGAAGATAGTGGTATCCATTGCACTTAGAGAGTTCAGTGTAGTCTATTTGTATATCTTCAAATGGAGTTGTTACAATGTGCTGTACTCTGGGAGGCCCAAGGAGGCCCTGTCTGGGGTTATTTTTGAGGCAGGTGAGGCATCTCTGAGTGATCTGTGTACACAAGGTTGACAAGTTGGGTATGTAAAGGTATTTTTCTAAGGCTACCTGAAATCTGGTCTTTCCCCAGTGGGTGAGAGTGTGTTGTTTATGGACGAGTGGGTAGGCTAGAGACCTGGGGTTGAAGATTCTGTTATCTGGCAGTTTCCACCAATTGTCCGTGGTTTTTGAGGCTTTTTCAGATTTGGCCCAATTGTCTTCTTAATGAGTATATGTTGGTTTAGGGGGTAGTTCTGGTGCGAGAAGTATGAGGCTGGGTGATACTGGATCATTGACAGACTCGGCACCTTGTTTAGCTGCTTGGTCTGCCAGGCGGTTTCCTCATGCCTGTGGATCGCTTCCCCTTTGGTGTACTTTGCAGTGCATGACTGCCACCTTCTGGGGTTTCCAGACAGCTTGTAGAAGGTGGAGGATCTCATTTTTGTTTTTTATGGTATTCCCCTGTGCGGTGAGGAGACCTCTTTCTTTATAAGTAGCCCCATGTATGTGAAGAGTGGCGTATGCATAGTTTGAGTGTATAAATGTTAACTCTTCTATGTTCTGAAAGTTCTAGGGCTCTTATTAGGGCCCTTATTAGGGCCCATAGTTCAGCTCTCTGTGCTGACCACCCACTGGGGAGTCTTTGGCTCTGTACGATTTTATTAGGGGTGGTGACTGCGTATCCTGTTCACCTTTCTCCCTGTTTGTCAATGAAACTGCTGCCATCTGTGAATAAGGTGAGGTCTGGAGTGGGGAGGGGCGGACCTCGGAGATCAGGCCTGCTTAAGTATACAGTTTCGATTAATTCCTCGCAATCATGGTCTGGCGGGCGCGATTCGGTGGGTAGGTATGTTGCAGGATTCAGGGTTTTTACTGGTTCTATTGTGAGGTTAGGGTTATCATGGATTAGTTTCTGGTATTTCAGGATTCTGCTGTTACTGAGCCATTGGTGTTTTCCAGAGGCTAAGAGTGACAAGACACTGTCAGCCGTCTCCACTCTTAAAAGTTGGCCAAATGTTAATTTTTGTGCCTCTTCTATCAGGATGACTGTGGCTGCAAGGTTTCTGAGGCATGGGGCCAGCCAGCTGCTACAGTGTCTAGTTCTTTTGAAAGATATGCTACCGGTTGTTACCATGGTCCCTGTTCCTGAGTCAGCATGCCCAATGCTGTTTTACTTTTTTCACAGGTGAACAGGTTGAAAGGTTTAGAAATATCAGGCAGGCCCAGGGCTGGGGCTTGGGTTAAGGCAGTTTTATGGCTATGAAAGATTCCTGATGTTCAGAGGTCCAATCAGATGGGTTGTTTTCTGGTCCCTTAAGGGCTTCATACAGGGGTTTTGCTAAGTTGGCAAACCCGGGGATCCATATTCTGCAGAAACCGGCAGCTCCTAGGAATTCTCGTAGTTGTCGGTGAGATGAAGGGACTAGGAGTGCATTGATGACTTATTTCCGTGGAGTAGACAAGGACCTTTTTCCCTCTTGTAGAATGAATCCTAAATAAGTGACCCAAGTCTGACAGAGTTGGGCCTTCTCCCAGGACACTTTGTAGCCCTTTTCTTGTAGAAGTGTTAGAAGAGTCTTTGTATTATGGATACACTGTACTTGGGTTGTACAGGCTAGAAGAATATCATCCACATATTGTAGAATGGTGGCTGGTTGTTCAGGGTTGGTCTCTACTTGTAATTCGGCCAGGTCTTTGGCTAGGACTTCTCCAAAAATAGTAGGAGAGTTCTTGAACCCCTGTAGGAGCCTGGTCCAGGTCAGTTGTTGAGTGAGGTTCATATTGGGGTCTGTCCAAGTGCAGGCAAACAGGGGCTGGCTGGCTGGGGCCAAGGGAATACAGAAGAAAGCATCTTTGAGATCCACACAGGTATACCATCTTGTTCCGGGGGGAAGGAGGCCGAGGAGAGTGTAGGGGTTCGGGACAATAGGTGGTATGGTCTCTGTATTCTTATTTATGAGTCTCAGGTCCTGTACTGGCCTCCATCCCTTTCCGTTAGGTTTGGACTGGCAGAAGCGGAGTGTTCCATGGTGAGGTGCACGGTTTTAAGATGTGACGAGTTAACAGTCTTTTAATGTGTGGGGCGATACCTTGTTGAGCCTCCTTGGAGATTTGGTACCGACTGGCTTTAGTGGGGGTGGCTCCAGGTACCAATTCAACGTGTATGGGTGGCGTGTGTTTAGCAAGACTAGGTGGATTGTGTTCTGCCTAGAGAGTGGGGTATAGTTCTAGCCACTCAGTTGTATTCTTTGGTGTAGTTATGGGCTTGTCTGGAGGGTATAGTGTCCACTCATCTTCTCGGTTCACAGTCACAGTTAGTATTAGTGGGCTCTGGTCTGAGATTGTCATGGTGGGTTCCTGGAGATTAGTGAAAGAAATGGTGGCGCCCAACTTTGTGAGGAGGTCTCTCCCCAGAAAGGGCTCTGGGCACTCGGGGATCAGGAGGAACTCATGTTGGACCTTATGTCCTCCCAGGGCACATGTTCGAGCTTGAAGGAAGGACCTCTTGGTCTGGTTCCCGGTGGCTCCCGTGATTGTGACCTATTGCCCACTTACAGGATTTAGCTGGCGTGTTAGAACAGAATGTTCGACTCCAGTGTCAACTAAGAAGTCCACCAGCAGGCCCCCGACTTTTATCTGGACCATGGGTTCATGGGGGCCCAGTCTGTATGAACCCGGTCATCCCTAGTCCGAGTCCTCACCTGCCAGGGCCAGTGCCGTGGTCGGTGGTTCCAGTAGATATTCTTTGGTGGGTGTTGTTGTGGGCTTCCTGGGTCAGACTTTGTCCTCCACTGCCCGCTTCCTTGGTGGCTTGGTGGGACAGTCACGTATCCAATGTCCTTCTAGTTTGCAGTAGGTGCACTGATTTGGGCCCAGTGGCAGTCTGGAGGAATTCATGGACTTTTGGGGGTGTTCAGTAGCCGGGGCGGGGGCATTGCCAGTTAGGGCCGCTGCGATAAGATGAGCATGTCGTTTGGCCTTCCGTTCGTCCTCCCTGCAGGCCTGTCGGTCTTGATTCATGAAGACCTTATTAGCTATATCAATTAGTCGGGAGCTGTTCATACCACTGAAACCCTCTAATTTCTGTAATTTCCTGTGGATGTCAGCAGCTGACTGGGTGACGAATGCTGCATTTATAAGGGTCTGACTTTCGGGGGCTTTGGGATTGAAGGGGGTCCAGATGCGGAAAGCCTCACAGTCTTTCATAAAATTCTGAGGGAGGTTCTTCAGGACCTTGAAGGACTGCTTGGGTTTTAGACAGATTAGTTTGTTTCCTTGCTCCCTGCCTGATTCCATGTAGCAGTGCCCTCTGATAGACCTGGAGTTGGTGGAGTCCCTTGGAAGTGTTGGGGTCCCAGTCGGGTCTGGTGTCGGGGAGTGCCCGTGGAAGGTAACATTCAATGTCTATGATGCCCGTAGGTGGGTTGTCCCTCAAGTACTGTCGGGCCCCTTCTAAGATTCGGCATCTTTCATTGGTGGTGAAGAGGCTGAGAAATAGTTGTCGGATGTCGTCCCATGTGGGGTTGTGGGTGTTGAAAATCGCCTCACACATGTTTATGAGTGCCTGTGGTTTTTCGGAGTATGAAGGACTGTGGTGTTTCCAGTTCAGGAGCTCAGTGGTGGTAAGTGGGATATAGTAAAAGATGGAGGTGCCTGGAGTAACGGTCCCATCAGTGTCTATTTTTCCCGGTCCCCAAGTCTCTCTTAAAGGTAGCTGCAGCGCCTTATTCTGGGAGTTAGTTGGCGGTGATGGAGGGGCCGGTGAGGCTGTTGGGAGTTTCACCGATGGTGGTGGAGGTTTGATGGTGGGGGCGGGTGGTGCTGAGGGCTGAAGTGGATGGCCAATATATGGGGGTGGGCCCTCTTCAGGCTGGTCTTGAAAGATTTTTGGAACTTTCTTTGAGACCCCAGAAGTGTTTAGGAGGACCTTTCTGGGTCCTGACTTATTTGAGCAGAATCTGACCCATTGTGGGGGGTCTGAGCTATTTCTAACCACTGGTCTATGCAAGGGAAGTGGTCGGGGATGTCTCCCTGATTTGGCAGTGACCCTGTTCCAAACTGCCTGAACCAGATGGGTGTCTAATGTTCCTTCAGGTGGCCAGTTGGTGTCAAAGGAGGGCCATTCGATTTGGCACAGGGTTTTTAATTTCTTGGGGCTAAGCTTAACTCCACAGTCTCCCTTGAAGCCCTTATAAAATTTTTTAACATGCAGTCTAAGACTGTAGGTTTGCTGTGTGTCCCACCCATGCTGACAGTGCCGCAAGTGAGACGAACGATTTGTCCTGAGGACCACTCAGATGCCCTTCTGGCCGTTCCCCTGACGGGGACTTAGGTGGGCTCTTGGCTAAGGTGTCCCCGTATAAGCCCCGGGGCGGAGGAGGGCGCAGCCTCACACTGTTCTGCCTTATGAGTCCCACATGGAAACGCAGGAGAGGGCCCACTCAACCTCCGCGCAAACTTGGAGGCACAGATACAATCACACAATACAAAATATATGCACTCACAGACTGAGACTTCCACCCAGAGGGGGAATCCTGAACTGAGGCCCAAAGGCCGGGAGGTGATCAAGCTCCCCTTCGCCCTGGAGAGGGAGGTCCTGACTAGGTTGGGGTGGCCCCAGGGCCTTACCTGGACTGAAGTCTTCTGATGCCTGTTACCTGATCCTTTGAGGGCCCTGCGTCTTTGGAAACCTCTCCGGTGGGTGCGAGGTGGAGAGGAGGGGGACTTCGTTAACCAGAAAATGAGTGGCGCCTGTCCTTCCTGGCCTGTCCACCCCGGCCAGTGGCCGAGGTCCTGAGAGGCAGATGACAGCAAGGGGTCAGTCTATTCGCTTCTCGGTCAGGGAACCAAAATTGTTACGGAGAATGAAGAAGCGAATGACACCCAGGAGGAGGCAAGAAGCTGTTTATTGTGCCAGTGGGCCAACGGGACCTTCACAGGTTCCAACAGTTGGCCCCGAGTGGGGTTTCGGGAGGGCAGATATAGTGGAGTTTGAGGAAGTTGTGGTTGAGCCAGATGGGGTGAGTGGGCGGGATTTTGAGGGGGAGCATCCTGCTAGGCAGGAGTGAGGCTTTGATGGGGAGCATCCTGTCAGGCGGAGCGGAAACAGCAAGGAGGGGGAGGAAAATTTTTCAGTCTCAGTTATCTATATTACCTTCACACAAAAGCAAAGTATCAAATCAAAATGACAATGATACCACCTCACCCCAATAAGATTGGCTGTGATTCAAAAAACACAAAACAATAAATGTTGGAGAGGCTGTGGAGAGATTGGAACTCTCCTTCACTGTTGGTGGGATTGCAGAATGGTGCAACCTCTTTGGAAAGCAATTTGGCGTTACCTTAAAATAATGGATATAAAAATACCATTTGACCCAGTTATTCCTCTGCTCGGAATATATCCTACAAAATTAAGGCCATTCACACCAACACTACCTGCACACGAATGTTCATTGCAGCGCAATCCACGATAGCAAGAAGTTGGAATCAACCCAGATGCCCAGCAACAAAAGAATGGATAGGTAAGCTTTGGTATATGTACTCCATGGAGTACTATACACTGATAAAGAACAACAATGATAGCAGGAAACATCTCTCAATTTGGTCTCAATTGGAGGACATTACATTGAGTGAAACTAGTCAGCGACAGAAGGACAATTATTATATGGGACCTCTATGATAAAAACTTAAAAGCATACTCATACATAATAGAAAAGACTCTTTGACAGCTACAAGGGTGGGGAAGGTGGCAGGACGGGAAGGCAAGGGGCGAGGGTTTAGATTAGATAATTGTTAGAAACTTGGTAGGGTGAAATTGGTGACAATTCACATTAGTAAGAAGATCAATATTAATGAGACTTCAACACAACTTGTGTACTCCTCTCTTAACCCGATATTGTAAGCACAGAGTATGTACACTTTCATCTTTTTTATTTAATAATAATAATAAAAAAGCAAAGTATCTGAATTCCCATATCGACTTGAAAATATTACATGGTATCCCAGAACAGTCTGGGAAGCATCAAATACAAGCATTTTGCTTAAGCCTATCATGAAAACATTGTTTTTTTCTTCTGGTTCAGCTGTGACTCCAGACAGGATCCAAAGAGGAGTTCTCCGGTCTCTTCCCTGGGTTTTAGGGAGTCTTACTTTACCCTTCTGTGTTAGCCTCTTAAAGCACTGCAGCAGCCTTAAAAGGGCACAGGAAAGGGTGACTCTGCGCTTGTGTTTAGGAGGGTCTCTCATTGTCTGCTTCCTGCTCTGGCGTCCCATCAGCACACCACGACCTCAGGCTCCCAAAAGCCCCTTTTGTGTTGGATGGAGCCTGCACGTAAATTTCATTTTCCTAAGGGCCTTTGTCCCAAACACGTGTCTGGGAACCTCCGGCCGCCATTGGCCACATGCTTGGAGCCCGATCCCTTCTCTTCGCTTAAGGACAGGGACGTACCTGTGCTCAGAACTAAGGCCACTGCACTTCCACAGACATTTGCGACAAACTCTGGGAGCCCAAGGTTGCCAACTCCAGTCACCACGGGCTAGCAGGGACCCAACTCCACGACAAAGTGGCTGCGGGTGGCGCCTGGGGAAGCAAAGTGCAGCCTTGTCACCGCCAGGGCAGGCGGCCTGCGGGCGCCTCCAGGACTGGGGCGGCGCCTGTGCCTCCCGCTGCCCCGGGACGGACACACTGCCCGCCCCCGGGCCGCCGAGTGCTGCTCTACCCCTGCATTCTGGCCGCCTGGAGCACGGGGCTCCGGGCGGGCAAAGCTCGAGGGGACGCGGGACCAGCCCACCCGGGGCCGCCAGCCCGGTGCCCTCCCCGCTAAGCGACACTCACCACCAGCACCGGACACAGAAGGACAGACTGGCCGTGCAGGTCGGGAAGGTCCCTAGCGCGGGCGGGTCCAGCCGTGGACGGACAGCCAATCCCCTGGCAGGGTGGGGACGGAAAGCCAATCCCCAGGCAGAGGGGGCGGGCAGAGCCGAGACGGACAGGCAGTCGCGGGAGGGCTGCCATTGGCGGCCCGCCGTGTTCGATCAGCCCTGCTGCTCCGGCTTTTAGTGGGAGGGAAGCGCACCCCGCGCAGAGCCGATCTCTGAGAGCCTCTGTCGCCCGGGTGTGGCAGCCTTCATAGGCCTCCTTAGGCCTTGGTCCTCTCAGGGTAAAGTGCTGTCTTCAGAGACTCTCCTGGACTGGCTGGGGTGGGAGGAGGTGAAGTAGGGGTGATGTGGGGGAGGTGGTTTTTGTAGCTACTCGAGTGAAATTTAGGAATACATGAGCATAGTGGAATTTAGGAATACATGAGCACAGTGGCCAAAGATGAGGGTGGGCTGGGGCCAACCCATGTAGGTGGCCAAGGTGCTTTGTATTTTATGCTGGGAACAATGGGACACTGATATTTTGCTTTTCGTTTTATAACAAAACCTTGTCATCTCGTCTATTCGGGTGCTTAACAACGGTATAGGACAGAGTAGAACTGCCCCATAGGATTTCCAAAGAGCGGATGGTGGATTTGAACTTCCGACCTTTTGGTTAGCAGCTAAAACCCTAACCACTGCACTACCAGGTTCCTTTGTTTTATAGCAGGGATGCATTGTTTCCTGGAAACCCTGGTTGCATAGTGGTCAGGTGCTAAGGCAGCTAACCAAAAGGTTGGCAGTTCATATCCACAAAGTGTTCCTTGGAAACTCTACGGGACTCTTCTACTTTGTCCCATAGGGTTACTATGAGTTGGAATCAATGCAATGGCGGTGGGCTTGTTTTTTTAGGTATGTGTTAGTTTCCTAGGGTCACATTACCAAAGGGGTGGCTTAGGAGAGCAGAAATCTTTTGTCTCAGGGGAGATAGTAGTCTAAATTAAGGGTATGAACAGGGACTTGTTCTCTCCCAAGGCTCTGGCAGGAGATCCTTTCTTGTTCCTCAGCTTCTCTTTGCCTCAGGTGTTATTTAGCTTGCAGTAGCAACATGACTTTCCTGTGTCTCTTCACTTTTCACAGGGCACCACTGAGATCGGATTAGGACTCACCCTCTTATGGTATTACCTCACATTCACTTGAGTGATAACATTTTCAAAGACTATTTCCAAACAAAGCCATGTTCATAGGAATCAGGGATTAGGACTTCCAAGGAGTGCCTGGTGGATTCAAACTGCCAACTTCTTGGCCAGCAGCTGTAACACTTAACCACTAGGTCACCAGGGTTTCCCAACCTGGTAGAGGGTGTAGAAAAGTGTGTAGAAAGGTATGCAGAATGCCATCCCCCAAGTCAGGTGAAAAAAAATAAAAGATTGGTAGAGGCGCTATGATTTGGAATCAAATCAACACCAACAGGTTTTGTGAATGAATTATATTAAGGTTTAACTTGAACTCAGAAGACAGTTCACTTTAGTCTGAAGGGTACAGATTTAGTACCACTTACTATCTTAGGGAAAGAACCCCGTGGTGCAGCAGTTAAGCACTCTACCACGAGCCAAATAGTCAGCTATTTGAACCCATTAGCTGCTCTGAGGGAGAAACATGACAGTCTGCTTCCCAAAAGATTTGGAAGCCTTGCAAACTCTGAAGGGCTATTGTGTCGTATGGGGTCACTGTGAGCTGGAATCAACTCAGTAAAAACAGGTACTGTCTTATGAAACACTAAAAAATACAAAAAACAAAACACTGGTTGCCATCAAGTCAGTGTTGATGTATGATAACCTCCTACGTTTCAGAGCAAAACTGAGCTCCGTAATGTTTCCATTGACTGAGTTTTCAGAAATAGACTGCCAGGCCTTTCTCCAAAGAGGCCTCTGGGTGCATTCAGAACTGCCAACCTTTCGGTTAGTAGCTGAGTGCTTAATCATTTATGACAATTTATGCCACTCAGGGACGCCAAGGGAACATAAAATTGCCCTGTATCCTGGCTTCTTCCTCTGGCCAAGTTCCTCAGTTCAATGTTGTTGACAACCTCAGTTCACTTGAAATGAGAAGACACTGTCTCCATTTGCCTCAGTAGAGAACTGTCTTCCCAGCTTTGGGAAGGTTTAAAATTAAACGTGGAGATGACAAAGCAAAAAACAAACCCATTCCATTATGCTTTTGTATTAGATTCCAGGTTATCTGTACTTGGTATGCAAAATGCTTATAATGTAGTTTAAAGGGAATTGAGTCCATTGGGTTTTAGTGGGCTGATTATTTGAAAGGAATGTAGTCCTTTCAAATTTAGTCTGTCAGAAAATGAACAAAGAGACCTACAGGGACAGGGGTCCAGGTGGAAAGGCATCAGAGCCCTGACGGGGATGTAAATTGTTCATATTCCCCACTCTCCCAGATCAATGGGATTTGGGGTCCTTTCCTGCCAGCATCGTCAGCCCCCTGGCACCCCAAGCTACTTGAGTTTCTTTCTCTGTGTCTCTTCTTTCATTTCTTCTCTCTGGCTTTAACTTCCTCTGTGGAATAGTGATTAAGAGCTACAGCTGCCAGGTCTGCTAACCAAACGGTTGGCAGTGCAAATCTACCAGCTGCTCCTTGGAAACCCCATGAGGCAGTTCTCTGTCTTATAGGGTCACTTGCCAGTTGGTGTTAAGTGCTACATTTACTAACCAAAAGGCTGACAGTTCAAACCTGTAAGGCGCTTCTTGGAAACTCTATGAGACAGTTCTGCTCTGACCTATAGGGTCACAATGAGTTGAAATCAACCCGATGGCACTGGGTTTGGTTTTTTAATTTTGCGCTCTCTTTGTTGAGATAGCACAGAAGATTATCTTACTCAGGCCTTCTGGCCAGGTACAGGCCTTCCAGATGAGCGTGATTCAGCAGCATGACATACCTTGTCACATAAGCTATCTGACCTTAAGAGCCCATGTATCTGGCTGCTGGCCACCTTTATGTCAATCTGTATATAAGGCCACAGTGCCATGAGGTGGTGGAGCCACTGAATGCTGTACCTACTTGGATAAAATTAGAGTGATTACACCTACTACACCTCTGTTGCTGAGTCTACCTAAATCATACATCCATATTCTAGGCCTTGAGTACCTGCAGTATGACACACTTCCAGCCTGAGTAAACTTCTATCAAATGTCCCCCATTCTCCAGGTGCCACTCATTCTCTACACTGCTTCCTAACAAACACTCAAAAAAGACTAAGTTTATGTATCTCCACTGCCTTAGCCATAGTCATTCTACTCTAGTCTGTCTTTCTCCTATATCCCGGAGGAAATCACTGGTGGTGCAAACAATTATTGCTCTTAACTGCTAGTCATAGAGAGTTTGAAGTCTACCTGGAGAAGTCTCAGAAAAAAGCGTGGTGCTCTGCTTCTGAAAAATCAACCACTGGAAACCTGTGGAGCATAGTTCTGCTCTGACACTCAAGAATTCTCTGTGAGTTGGGAGTCAGAGCTGATTTCAAGGCAACTGGTTGATTTCCCTGAAATTGTGCTCTCCAAAGTCACTAGCAACCTCTTTGTGACAAAATCTAATGGTTGTTATTTTACCTCATCACTATGGTATTTGAGACCATTGACAGTTCCCTCCTGAGACTCTTCTTTCCATTGGGCTTTCAGGTCTCCACTTTACCTGGTTCTCTTCCTACTCTCCTGGTCCCTCTTTCTAACTGGTACTCCTCAAATGTTATTCTGACTCCCTTCATTCTCACCTCTTTTCTCTTTTCATCCTGTGCACTCTCTCTACCCAACTTCCAAGGTCTGACTCATGGCATCCACGTGTGTTATGCAGTAGAACTGTTCCGTCAGGTTTTCATGGCTGTTATCCTTGCAGATCACCAGGCATTTCTTCCACAGGGCCACTTGTTGGATTGAAACTACCAATCATAAACTAATTGCTACTCAGGGACCTTCATAAAAATAATAGATGTCATTTATTGAGTGCCAGGCACTTTGCACTTACCATTTCTAATTTTTAAGAAAGTTCCATATGGGAGATGATAAGAATACTAGCAACACTGAATGAGCACTCATGAACCAGTTGCAGCATTTAGCTCCTTACATGAAAGTTCCATTAGCATCACTTTGGAAATTATAAACTGTGGCCAGGAAAACATAGTGACTTGTCCCAACAGCACATGGCAGAACTGGATTTCAGTCCTGGCCCACAACCTGCCTGCCTTCCACCACCTGCACAGCCTTCTACTCAGAGGTGACCCTCCAATCCAAGCCACTCTTCTAAGCTTTAGGCTTCATACACCTGCCAGCCCTTATACATCCCCATCTGTGTGTCCCAGAGATGCCATGAAATCAGCTTGTTTCAAGTTGAGTTCATTCTGTTCCTCCAATTCCACACTTTTTTTCATGTCCTCTGTCTTAATGGTTAATAATTTCTACACCCAGCTGTCTAGGACTGAATCTCAATCCTCCCCTCTCTCTTCTCATCCCCTTCTATTCAGTGAATGCTGCCGCTGACATCCCATGAGTCTTCCCTCTTTTCTCCACTGTTCCTCCTGTCCATGCTTTAAGTTCTGGCTCCCATCATGTACTTTCTGGCCCACTGTAGCAGCTTTCACTCAGGCTCAGTGCTTCCAGCCTTGCCTCCACTAGGGAATCTCCACACTGCTATAATCTAATCTTGTCCCTTCTCTGTTAAATAAAAAAACCAAACCCATTGCCACTGAGTAAATTCTGATTCATGGCAACTCTGTAGGATAGAGTAGAACTGACCTATAGAGTTTCCAAAGAGCATCTGGTAGATTTGAACACAAGCTTTTGGTATTGGGGACCCGTAAATGGTCAAGAGTAACCCGTGCCTCTCTCTCCAACTCCTTCCATCCTCCACACATCTACTAGGATCCAACCTTGATGAACTAGTTAGAGCCCTTGAATGCTCTATCCAATACTGTCCAATATAGCTTTCTGCAATGATGAAGATGTATTATAATTGAGCTTTTCTACAGGGTTGCTATCAGTCAGAATCTCACAGCAGTAAGTTCAGTTTTGGTTGTGTGGCTGCCGTACATGGCTACTGAGCTTTTAAATTAGTGCTCAGTAGTACAATCAAGAAACTAAATTATTTAATTTTATTTACTTTTACTTCGTTAAAATTTAAATGGTCACATGTCACTGGTGGACACTATATTGGACAGCACAACAGTTTACACTTTATGTCAAAGTGTAGTCTACCAGCATGGGCATCACTGGTGAGCTTGTTAGAAATGCAGATTCTCAGGTTCCATCCCAGATCTGCTGATTCAGAATCTGCATTTCAACAAGATCCCAGATGACTTGCGTGCGTATTAGGATTTCAGGAAGCACCACTGTAAGTGGTCTCCGGTTTCCGTTTGTGCATGGCATTCTCTTTGTTTGCACTATCTACTCTCCTTTGCTCCTTGTTGCCTGTTTGCCCCTTAAGAGCCAACACTTGCAGTCACACCATTGTGGTTGGTATCGTTATCTGGAGGGCAAGTGATGAAAGGAGTAAAGGGGAAGCAGTGAGGGGGTGGTTATCTATGATAAAACTACCCGTACAGTCCCAAGTATCTGCATTTTATGGGTGTGTGTTAATGAAAAGATCATCACTAAAATGTTATAGGTGGTTCTGCTCAGGGTGGTGGGATTTCAAGTATCTTTTGCTTTTAAAATTATTTTTAAGGTATCATTCTTTATGATGAGCATACATATTATTTATATAATCAGAAAGACAGAATTATTTTCACTAGGAAATAAAATACAGGCAAAAAACATAATAGAGGGTATTTTCCATGGCAGCCCTGGGTGGTTAGAGATGAGACTGGATGCTGCCTGGCTGGTACTGGGGACATCCAGGGTGGGGGGCACTGAGGAGGGCAAGAAAGGGGGAACCCGAGTGGGCGGTTCCTGAAGATCACACTGGAAGATTTTATAAAAGAATTTCTCTTCATGAAAGTTTTATCACTTAGTTGTATACATATACATATATATATATATATATATATACACACACACATATGTACATTATATATATATAAGTGGAGCCCTTGTAGCATCAAAATGATGTGCTTGGCTGCTAACCAAAACACTTGTGGTTCAAATCCACCCAGTGGTTCCACTAGAGAAAGACTTGTTGTTCTGCTTCCGTAAGGATTAAAGCCTTGAAAACCCAATGAGGCAGTTCTACTCGTCACATCGGGTCACTTGCATTGAAATAGATTCAATGGTACCCAACAACATCAGCAACAATCCATATAAATATTTTTAAAAACTAAAGGCTATTTTATGCATCTATAAAGGATTACAAGAACATAATATCAGAATAAAGTAGAGTGCTTTACAAGAAATGCCTCCCACCATTAGGGTTAGTTATCTAGTGCTACTGTAATGGAAATACCACCAGCAGATGGCTGTAACAAAGAGAAATTTATTTCCACACAGTAAAGTAGGCTAAAGTTTCCAATTCTGGGCATTGGTTCTAGGAGCAGCCTTTGTTAGATCTGAAGGAAGATCCTTCTCAGCAATCTTTAACTTGAACCAGAAGCTTCTTTGCATAAGAACCCTGGGTCCTAAGAATGCACTCTTCTTCTGGTGCTGCTTCCTTGGTAGTATGAGGTCATCATGTCTCTCAGCTTGCTTCTCTTTTATATCTCAAAAGAGACTGGATCAAGATACTATCTAATCTTATAGATCTTATCAATGTAACTGCCAGTACTCCATCTTATTAACATCTTAGTGATAGGATTTACAACACATAAGAAAATCTCATCAGATGACAAAATTGTATAGTCATACAACACTAGGAATCATGACCTAGCAAAGTTGAAAGATATCTTTTAGGGGCACAATTCAATCCATGATACCCTTCTTGTACCTTTTACTAAGGGCTGGCAGCAGCCTTGGCATTGATAATCATCGACCTGAAACCAGAAAAAGAGACCAGAATGATTTTATGTTAAAGCAAAGGAGGCCTTCACTGACCACTCCTGTGGCTACTTGCCTACCCAGATAGGCCTGATCCTAACATGGTAATAACCTCCTCTCTGTCCCCTGCCTTCATTCTGTCTATGGCTGAACACAGAGGCAGAGGTTAGAAGCATAGGGCTGGTCACATGCCATCATTAGAGGTGCCCACAGAGGCACTGTCGTGTGCTGTTGTGTGTCAGTCAATTTGTGACTCAAGGATCCCATGTGACAGAGTAGAACTGCCTCACAGGTTTCACCAGGTCTGTCCCCCACAAGGCTGAAGGGTGTATTGTGAACCATTAACCTTTCAATTAGCAGCTGAACATTTAATTGTTGCACCACAGGACTCCTTATTGTGACTTGGGTGACATTTATTGTGGCCCTAAGTGTCAGGTCACCTGCTCCATTGAATGTTCTGCTAAGAACCGATGGTCTTATAAACAGACTATTGCATTTCTTTCTCTGGGTTTTGGCAACCTTTTTACTTTGTTGAAAAAGTGTGACAGTCACCTATTGTTGAGACAGTTATTTTAAATTCATGACGAATTGTGTTTTGCTGAGCTGTGGGATGCAGTTTCTGCACAGCTTAGTGGGCTCAGCTGTGGACGTCAGTAAACTCTGGTTATAGGATAAGGCTTCAAAACTCAGCAGTTGAATGCAAAAGGCAATGTACCCTGAGGCCAAAACACCAGCTGTATTCTGCACAGCAATTTTTCTGCAAAAATGACAGGATATTGTGAAATTTAATTAAGCATCATGGTGAAGGAGGCATTTTTTGGTTAGATATGGCTTTGGCAGCTACCAATTGGAGGTATCATACGAACATTAATTGAATTCTAAAGACAGATGTTAGGAAGTTATTTTATTTTAAAGCAAAAGTGGCTTATTAAGTAATGCCGAACCTAGTGTTTTCAATTTTCTGTCAATGTGTTATAACTGTTTACACCTACACATCCATATTTATTCATTAATCTACCTGCAGTCTGTGCCCTCCTCTCTGGCTGTGCAGTGGTGACTCCAGGAATATAGTGTGACTTAGATACTAGAGCAGAGCCAGAGTTTGTGACAATGTGGGTCATCCTTCTTAGGAAGGATGATGTAAAACTTACCTTACTTTGAAGTATTAAAAAGAAAAACAAGCATGTGAACACATTGTTGGAATCCATCCCAGACTCTGAATGGGGCACATGCAAAGAAAGAGTCTGAAACCTAAATTTTCCTCCAATCAGAAATACTTTGTTATTGTCTGCCATTCAGTTGGCCCCTGACTCAAGGTCGCCCCATGAACAATACAATGACATGCTGCCCAGTCCCACACATCCCATGACCCTTTGAGATTTGGACCATTGTAGTGTTCTCCTGAGCTGATTTACGGAAGTAGATCCAAGTTAGGAGAGTCCTAGTCCTCTTAGTTTTTCTCTCCTGTCTCATTTGTGTGGTAAAAAACCCAGCTTGTTGATAATCAGTGTCAGAGGGGAGATGTCAATATCCACACTTAAAGGAAAAGGGAGGTAGGACATTTAAAAGTAAATTTGAGTTAACAAAGAACTTGGGCACAATTTGTAATTTATTTATTTGTGCATTTACTTGTAATTATTCATAATTGCTCATTCACTAATTCATTTTATGTTGTTTCCGTTCAAAAAGGATTTGAATAGAGTTTACAAAAATACATACAGCCAAAAGCCAAGTGCCGTTGAGTCAAAAATACATACAAGAAAATCAGAAAGGAAATTGGAGTGAGGTCAGGGGTTAGTACACAAAAAAGAATCCAGGAAGCTCTGTATCTGCACTGGAAAAAAGCCAAAAACTTGCTTCCAGTTGCTTGGCCATCACTGCAAAAGTCAGAAAACAGAAATAAATCAGTTGCTCAGGAGATTTAGTGTGTGGAAGAATTACCTGGCAATTTTCTGAAAGGTACCAGAGACTGATTTACTGGGTTTGAAGTGTGGTCCAGGAGTCTGTATTTTTAACACATTAGTTGCTTCCAATGCTGATATTCTCAGAACACACTTTGAGAAACATTGCTAGGTGTCCTTAAATTGTGACTCTAATGACACTTGGCATTTTGTAGCAAAGCTATAAAAGCAATTGATATGCCCCATTCTAAGACTTTTAAAAAATGTATTTTACTTGTTGGTAGCCTATGCATAACCAAACACACATCCATTCACAATTTCTATATGAACACTTCAATTACACTGATGTCATGGATTGACTTGTGTCCCGCAGAATGTGTGTATGTGTGTATGTGTGTGTGCGTGCGTGCGTGCGTGCGTGCGTGTGTGTGTGTGTGTAGCAGTTTGGCTGGATCATGATTCCCATCACTGTATGGTTGTCCTCTGTTTTGTCATTTTCCTATGATGCAAATCTAATCTCTGCCTGTGGTTGATAGGGCAAGGTTGGATTATGTTAACCAGGATTGGGGTGAGTCTACAACAGCCTTAACAGGCAGTCAGAGATTAGGATTTACAGCACAGGAAAATCGCAAAATGGATGACTGTCGCTGCCTAACTGTCCGCCGGCGGAAAGAAGACAGGACACACGCGGATTCGAGCCACTTTACCGGTTGCTTACTTTATTCTTATTTCACTTACTTATGCTACTCCTACCTGACTCCTGCTGCTCACTTTACTCCCACTGCTTACTTTACTGCTACTACTTATTCTGCTTCTACTGCTCACTCTACTATTATCGCTTACTCCACTATTATCGCTTACTCCACTATTATTGCTTACTCCACTATTACTGCTTACTCTACTGCTACTACTTACTTTACTCCTACTGCCTCCTCGTCCGTCCGTCGGTCCGTCCGTCCGTCCTCTGTTCCCGGTCCCGGTCTTAGTTCCGGTCTTAGTCCCCGTTACCTGGTGCTTGCTCAGTTTATCCCAGATTCCTCCAGTCCTCATGTGCCAGGCTCTCCCAGGACGGAGGCCCACAATAGGCCAGCGGGAAGCCACTGCCCACAGGCATGCGCCATGAAAGCCCTAGGTCTGGTAAACAGGGGTGTGGCTGGGAAATGACAGCTGTTCTGAATCCTGATGCATGGTAGCAGTCAGGAAAAGGCTGGTGTGTTGTTCTGGCGCTGGGCGCTAGCATGTCCCGCTTACCACAGAGGACAATCACACTACTGGGAATCATGGACCAGCCAAATTCTTATGTGTATCTGGGGGGGACACAATGCAATCCATGACATAGGGGTTCCCCTAATCTCAGTGAATCCAGTAAGTCTGGTTTCCACATGAGTTTGAAGTTCCGTTCTAGACTTTTCTTCCCTTAGATTAGGATGCGTTTATTGGGTCCTTGCTCAAAATATTCAGTAATGGTAGCCAGGCATCATGCGTTTCTCCTGGTCTCATTGTAATGAAGGTAGTAGTTTATGGAAGTAATTAAACCTGCAGTTCATTTCATTCCCTGATTCATGGGTCTCCTTCTTCTACTGTTGCAGACGAATTGTTTATCTTGGGTGGCCACTTCCATGCTCTGCTCCTGGTGCTACTTATCCAAGTAGGAGGTAGAACACAGATTCTAAAGACAACAGGCCAATTGACTGAATAGACCCATGAAGATCAGTGACTAAGCCTTTTAAAAAAAGCAGTTGGAAATATTAGTTACAGAATTACTAAAAAGAGCTTAAATTAGTATCTTAAGTGTTGTCTTCTGGATTGGAGACAGACTTTTAAAGGCTTGATGTTGGAGAAAATTTGTACTGTAGATGCTAATTACCCTACCTGGAGTAAGTGAAGTAAACCAAATTAAGCTTTATAGACAGTGAAAGCAAACTGGCCTGTAAGAATTGAATTACTGTCTAGATCTTTACAGTGTTGACCTCAAAATTTACAAATGCACTCAGATTGATTATCAGAGTTCTTTCTGTTTTCAGAAATTTCAATTCTTACTTTCAAACCATTTTTCCCTAAGGTTACCAGAAACAAAATACAGGAATTCTGAGATAGCTAGACTTTCACTCTAGAAATATGATACAACAAAACAAAACCATTGTTACTTTTAAAACTTTTTCTTGATATAGTGCTGTATTTTACAACATCAGAAACTCCTGATTCTGGAAAACTGTTTCTCCTTAACTTAATGGAAATAATTTTATTTCATTTAATAGAAGAAGGATGCTATTAAGGGCTTTTGAATGGTTTTTGAGCACCCAACGCTGCAAATGCAATTCCATTTACTCTGTGCATCTCATTAAGTGATTACAGAATGTGGTAATGTGGCTGAGGGGAAAACCACAGTTATTTTGTGGGCTTTGAGACCAAGAGTGGAATTCGGGATATGAAAATTAAGTTTTGACTCTCTGGAAAGGTGTTCATAGTAGAGCCAACAGGGGAAGGCAGTGTTCTAGATCCTAAGGAATAATCACCTCATCTTCTTACTCAGTCTTCTTGACCTCACTAGCCTGACTTGGAAGGGACAGGTGCCTATAGCAAAATTAAATATTAAAAAACTTAGTACCACCACCAGTGACTGCCCTAACAGGGAACACAACAAGCAGTCCCTGACATAGTAGGAGAAAAATGAGGTGCAGAACTCAAGACTCCATGAAAAAGACCAGATTTGATGCTCTGATAGACTGGAGGGTCCCCAGAAAACATGGCCCCAGGACTCTCTGTTAGCCCAGAATTGAAACCATTCCTGAAACTGACTCTTCAAGACAAAGACTGAACGAGACTATCACACATGAAATGATCCTGGCCAACAGTATACTTCTTGGCTTAATTAGGTAAATGAGACTTGACTAGGCAGCTCCTGTCTGGAGGTGAGATGATAAGACAGCGGGGATGAGAGCCACCTGAATAGACAAGAGAAATACAGGATGGAAGGAGGGACATGCTGTCACACTGTGGGGGGAGCAGGTAGAGTGATGCAACAACGTGTATGTAAGTTTTTGTGTGACAAACCAATTTGAATTATAAACTTTCACTTAAAGCACCATAAAACACTTTTAAAAACTTTCTATGATGAAAATTTCCCAGCACAAACAAAATACCAGTGTAGTGAACCTCCATATATCCAGCATCAAGATTCAGCAATTAACAACATTCTGCCTATTTTGTTTATGTACTTTGCCTATACCTTTTATTTCATTACCAGCTACCTGTTTCGAGTCATTTCTGACGCACAGTGACCTTATAGGACAGGATGGAAATGCTTCACAGGATTTCCTCTGTAATCTTTATGAAAGCGGACTGCCACATAGTACACCCGCAGAGCAGCTGGTGGGCCCCAACTGCCAGTCTCTTGGTTAGCAGGCAAGCACTTAGCCACCGCACCTTTATTTCACCAGTGCTTGTAAATTAGCGATTTAAAAAAAATTTGTCATTCCTTCTGCATTTACTAGCTGAATGTGTAAACTGAAAAACTTGACATCCTAAATTATTCAGTTACCATGATAAAAGGATGATCTAGGAAAAGCCACATGGATTCTTATTTCTTTCCCTATATTTATCTAATTTCTGAGTAATCCAACTTCTGACAATGACAGGGCAGGTTTCATATTATCACGAGCCCAAGAATTTTTAAATGTTAGACACTTCACGAGAAGCTATGTTTTTGAAATTGATGCTGGAGACTGAATTGTGAAGTGTTATCAGCTACTTTCCTTCTGAGATACTATTTCTCAAAGTAAGACCACAGACCACATAGATCAGAATCCCTTGAGGCATTAGTTCGTATGTAAATTTATGGATGCCATTAGGATTTATTGGGTCAGAGTCTCTGGGCACAGCACTGGAGTCTGCATTTCTAACAAACTCTTCTAGGGATTTCTCTGTGGAATAGACAGCTCTCGGGAGGAAACATTATGGGAGCTCGGGAATAAAGCATCAGTTGAGTATATACTTCAAGGTGCCCAGATGGCACCCATGACTTGCGCTTGAAAAGTTGGTAATTCAACACTATGCAATGATAAAGCACAATGATGATTTTAGGAAGCATCTCATAACCTGGTTTCAATTGGAGGACATTATGTTGAGTGTAAGTAGTCAGCAGCAAAAGGACAAATATTGTATGAGACCCCTACAATAAGAACTTAAAAACAGACTCACACATAGAAGAAAAGATTCTGACAGCTGAAAGGGTGGAGAGCGAGGGAGAGCGAAGGTAGGGTATAGATTAGATAGTTGACAGAAATTTGGCTGGGTGAAATCAGTGACAGCACACGTTAGAAAGAAGATCAATTTTAACTGGACTTTAACGTAAAGTGATTACTCCTCCCATCTTATTGCAAGGACAGATTAGCTGGGGAGGGAGTCTGGGGACCATGCTCTCAGGGGACACCAAGGCCAATTGGCGTAACTAGCATTTTGCTAAGAGAGTCTTCTGCACCCTACATTGGTGAGTGGGGTCTTAAAAGCTGCCAAGCTGCCATCTGAGGTATACCAAATAGTCCCAACTCAGCAGGAATGGATGATCACCAAAGACCAAAATGACATGAGGAAAGAGAACCCAAAAGACAGAGAGACCCATGTGAGTGGGTGACTACATTGACATGTGACCAGAAGAAGCGGATGTTGCCTGGCTACCACCAGTGATGGCCATGATGGGGGTCACTAAGTTGAGTCTCACTGGCAACAGAAGAATAAAAAGAGGTAGACCCTGAGATCTCCACTAAAAGACCACAGTTAATGGTCTAGGGGCCTTGAGGTTCCCCCTGGGACCATGGCCTCTGGCCCTGATGCTGCCCCTGTCCATAAATCATAATAGAGGTCAACTCTTTGGACAGGAATAGATTGGACTTGGAGACACAGAGTGACCATATCATGTGTGTGCTTTATGGTTTCATGCATCCATAGGATGTCATCCTGCTGACCTCTTACTGGAGGTGGGGGAGGGGGGAGAGGAAGGGATAGGAGATTATTAGGAGGATGTGACATGTATAGAATGGAGTGGAGGAGTGTGCTGTCACTGGTCAGGGAGAGCAGGAGGAGCTGCACATAGGTGGACATGCAAGTTTATAGGGGATTGTGCATTTTCACTCAATCATAATTAAAAAAAAAGTTGGTAGTTCAAACCTACCTAGTGGCACTGCAGAAGAAAGGCCTGGATATCTGCTTCATTAAAGAAGACACTACGGAGCTCAGTTCTCCTCTGTAGCACATGGGGTCTTCAGAAGTCATAGTCAACTTTACAGCAATGAGTTCAGGTTTTTGTGGGTACACACCTTACTTTGAATTAAGGTCACAAGATCAACCACTGATAATTTAAGAGAAGGAAAGATATAGCCTAGCAGACAAGAATAGTGTTATGTAGGGCTAGACTCTCTACACTGCTATGACTCGGTGGAGAAATTCCGAGCTCTAATTACTCACTGTTATTTATATCTGTGGAAAACTTTCAGGCACATTAAATCCTGTAGAATATGGTCCTATATGGCATTTCACTAATTTGTCCTGTGATTTCCCGTGGACATAGTAGTGTTCACATCCAGAGATGCAGATCCTTCACAGCTGCTCCCTCTGGGCCCCAGAGACTTGTGCCGCAGGATGTGTGTCTTTCATCAGGTGACACTGTTCCTCATCCATTAGGGTCTAGAGTACCATTTGCATTTGAAATATCAATTAGCATTGTTCTCATAATCCTAGTTTTGAATTGCTCATTTCCTCTAGGGAATACATTTTCAATATTTTATTAGAGTCCCCTAATACTTGACGTTGTGAGCAAAATGTTTGTTTAGTTGGTTTTCCATAAAAATGATGATCCATTTTTGTAATTCCATTTGCCTTTATTTATTGCATTTTAAATAGCATTATTGAATCACTGACTCAGAAGGGGAAAAAAAATTACAGATGCTTAACAAAAGAGCCAGCCACGTAGGATCTCACTGCAAATAGATTTCTTGCAGATTAGAGAAAGCTAACAACCTTTCTCGGCATTTCTCTGCTGAAGAACTTGGGAAGAAGGAATGGGAATCAGGTTTGCAGGGGGATTCCCAGTTTCCTCCTTCTGAATGCAGCCCAGCTCTATGCCAGTGAAGCAATGCTCTGCCAATACCCAGCCTGTAGAAAGGGCACGGGAAAGGACAGGGTGGGACAGTCCAGCAGGGCCCTGCAGGGAACCAAAATTATGTACAGTCTGTTTTGAGATTCTTCAAGCCGCTGCCAGTGTGCTGGCAATGTTGCCTCCAGACAGAAACCTGACCTTCAGACTATTTGATTATAAACTCAAATGCTTATGGAGGATAGGAAGGTAGCATAAAGGAGGGAAGAGCGCTGGCTCAGGGACTTCAGGGACTGCAGTGAATTAGGGAGACGTTTCCCCACTGAAGGAGTCCTTGAGTGGTACAGATGGGTAAGTGCTTGACTACTAAAGATTAGCAGTTCAAACCCATCCAGGGGCGCCTCAGAAGAAAGGCCTGGTGATCTGTTTTTGAAAGGCCATACCCTTGAGACCCTATGGAATGACAGTCTACTCTGTAACACATGGAGCTGCCATGAGTTGAAATTGACTGACTGGAAATGAGTTGTTTTGTTCTTTTTCTTTTTTTTAACCTTTTTGAATGTGGCCACCCCATCAGCTTCTGGATCATATCAAGATTGTAGGCCTTGAATGAATAGAGCTCTTGAAATTTCAAGAGACACTGGTAATCTGGATTTTTATGTGAAATCTCTAGGTTTCAGACACTGGTTTGAATTCAAATGGTTTCATACATAGTTTAGAATATGCAGTTCAAGGGACACAATACTTTAATACCACAAATGAAATATAAGAGAACTTGCATTTCCCAGATCAAGATGAGTCTATAGCTGGTTACGCTGATGTTGTTATCAGAGACTCAAACCATAAACCTTATCGAGGTAAATCTGCTTTATTCTGGTCAGTAGCCAAAGGCTCAATTTTTGCCATTGTGTTCTATTTGTCGCTCAGGAGCTCTAGATGAATGTGTGTGGATTGACACAGAAGCATAACTCCAAATCCATTCTTCATTGATCATGGGACAGCTGTGACATCTTCCTACATGAAAGGTATTGCATTACTAAGCTAGCCCTCCTCCTAAGTCCTCAGGGGAGAATAGAGCTGAGTAGATGTATTGCTTTATAAAACTCTGTGTCTAGTCTCTTCAACAAATGGTGCTGGCAAAATTGGTTATCCATCTGCAATAAACTGAATCAAGATCCATATCTTACACCTTACACAAAAACCAACTCCAATTGGATAAAAGACCTAAATATCAAACCTAAAACAATAAAGCTCATACAAGAAAAGGTAGGAACAACAATGGAAGTTTTAATACACAATGAGGACAGACTTCAAAATCTGTCAAAGAAACCACAATCAACAGAAGAGAAAATAGATAAATGGGAACTACTAAGAATCAAACACTTTTGCTCATCCAAAGACTTTATTAATAGAATTAAAAGAACAGCCACAGAATGGGAAAAAATATTTGGCAACTCTATGGCAGACCGATGCCTGATCTCCATAATCTATAAGATACTACAAAATATCAATAAGAAGAAGATAGACCACCCAATTAAGTGATGGGCAAAGGAGATGGACAGACATTTCACTAAACAGGAGATCCAGGCAGCCAAAAAACACATGCGGACATGTTCACGATCTTTAGTTATTAAAGAAATTCAAATCAAGACAACAATGAGATACCATCTCACCACAACAAGACTGGCCATGATTCAGAAAACGCAAAACAACAAACGCTGGAGAGGCTGTGGAGAAAGTGGAACCCTCCTACACTGTTGGTGGGGTTGCAGAATGGTCCAGCCTCTTTGGAAAGCAATCTGGCACTTCCTTAAAAAAATGGGTATCGATATACCATTTGACCCAGTAATTCCACTACTTGGAATATACCCTACAGAATCAAGGCCTTTCACACCAACAGACACATGCATGAGAATGTTTATCGCAGCACAGTCCACGATAGCAAAAAGATGGAATCAACCCAGATGCCCAACAACAGAAGAATGGATAGGTAAACTATGGTACATATACTCAATGGAGCACTACGCAATGATAAAGAATAATGATGATTCCAGGAAACATCTAACCTGGTTTCAACTGGAAGACATTCTGTTGAGTGAAAGTAGTCAGCAACAAAGGGACAAATACTGTATGAGACCTCTACGATAAGATCTCAAAAACAGACTTGTGTATAGAAGACTCTTTGACAGCTGCAAGGGAGGGGAAGGAGGGAGGGTGAGGCGGGGAGGGTTTAGTTTAGATAGTTGCTAGAAATCTGGTTGGGAGAAAGCGGTGATAGCACACATTAGAAACAAGAACAACATTAAGTGGACTTCAGCATAACTTGAGTACTCCTTCCATCTTAACCCAATATCGCAAGGATAGAGTAGCTGGGGCAGGGGGCAGGGGACCATGCTCTTAGGTGAAATCGAGGCCAATTGGCACAACTAGCGTTTTGCTAAGAGAGCTCTCTGCACCCCACATTGGTGAGTGGCGTCTGGGGTCTCAAAAGCTGCCAAGCTGCCATCGGAGGACACAGCAAATGGTCCCAACTCAGCAGGAATGGATGCTCACCGAGGACCAAAATGACATGCAGTAAAGACAACCTAGAAGACAGAGAGACCTGCAAGAGTGTGTGCCTTCATCAACTTGGGACCAGAAGAACTGGATGGTGCCCGGCCACCACCAGTGTTAGCCATGATGGAGCTCACTAGGTTGAGTCTCACTGGCAACACAAGAATAAAAAGGGGTGCATCCTGACATCTCCACTAAAAGACCTCAGTTGATGGTCCAGCGGTTTTGGGGTTCCCCTGAGAGCATGGCCCCTGGCCTTGATGCTGCCCTTACCCATAAATTATAACAAAGGTCCACTCTTTGGACAGGAATGGATTGGACTTGGCAATGCAGAGTGACCATATATTGGTTGCACTTTATGGTTCTATACATCTATAGGAGATCATCCTGCTGACCTCTGGCTGGAGGAAGGAGAGTGGGTGGAGAGGAGCGGAAAGGAGGCTGTTGGGAGGATGAGACGTGTATGGAGCAGAGAGGAATAGTGTGCTGTCACTGGACAGGGAGAGCAGTGGAAGCTGCACATAGGTGGGCATGTAAATTTATACGGGAATGTACATTTTCACTCAGTCATGTTAAATAAAAAAGAAAACAAAAAACAAAAAACTCTGTGTCGACTTGCTTGCAAAAAAGGTAGTGAGATTTTAAACAGACAGCTTTTGTCTTTTAGAAGGATGATAGCCAGATAGCTTGTTCTGTTGGAATTGAATTTCAGTGTTCAGTTGTCTTCTAATTAGTGAGGGAGAAAAAGTGTGTCTATATAATGACAACATGGGGCATACTGATCTTTTTCATGGTTATTGAAGGGTACTTGTAACATTAATCTGAACTTTGGGAAATTAGAATTGAGTTTAAAGAGAAATTTTAGACTCAAGAAAGTAAGTCTAATGATAAAATTCTGAGTAGGCTATAAAAGGCTATTTATGAACAGAATAGGCACCAGTCATTCTAGTTCTGGGTCTGCCTGCAATTGTCTTAAGCATTTAGCCTCTTTTGGCTGCAAACTGACCAAATTTAATATGTCTAACCATAATATTCAGTTCTTCTACAGCTTACCTTTCAATTAAAAACAAGAAGATGGAAGTTCCTCTGATAACGCTTATCAGTTCCCCAACTCCAGCAAAAAAAAAAAAACAGTCTTGTTGCTGTTGAGTCGATGCCACTCATAGATACCCTACAGGACAGAGTAGAACTGTCCCACAGAGCTTCCAAGGAACAGCTGGTAGATTCATGCTGCTGACCTTTCCATCAGCAGACATAACTCTTAATCACTGTACCACCAGGACCCCATTGATATATTCATTATTCTATCTGGCTTTGTTTTGAAGAAATATTAGATGAATCCTTCCCTTTACCAGGTGATGTGGATCGAGTTCTTACATGTCTAGGTTGTCATTTTTGTACTAGTTGTGGCCTGGGCTGATCATCAAGGTGGACCTAAAAGGAAATAGGATGATGTGGACAATTACTAAAAATATTTTATGAGCATTGTGAAGGCAAGTATGGTTCTTTCTGTTCTACTCCAAAAGAAAGTACAATTGGCAGTTTTACTAAAATACAGTATTTTAAATCAATGCCAATATGACATGTAACTATGTACTCACCAAAAATGGTCAAAGTTAAAAAGCTAGATAATACTAAGTGTGGGGAGGAACTGGAGCAACTGGAACGCTGACACTCTGCTGATGGGAGTATCAATTAGTAAGACTACTTAAGAAATCTTAAAGCCGAGCATATGCATAGCCTGAGCCATCAAATTTATGGCAAGATATACACCCTTGGACCCAGCAACTTTACACCTAGAAATATGTGCAGATGTACACACACAAGAAGTTTCTTGGTAGTGCTTTTGGCAACAAATAAACTCAGGCCAAGTGCTGTTGAGTCAGATCCAGCAGAAACAAAATCCAAATATCCATCAATAATGAGTTTGTAAATAAGTTGTGACATCTTCACACTATAGAATCATAGGCAGCAGTGAGAACTGATGAACTGCAGCTTCTCCAAACATGAATCTCACAAATACAATAATGAGCATAAGAAGCCACACATAAGACTATACACTGTATGATTTTATTTAAATAAAGTAAAACTCACCAAACCACTGCTACTGAGTCAATCCTACTCATTGTGACCCTGTAGACAGAACTGCCCGTAAAGTTTCCAAGGAGCACTTGGAGGATTGAACTGCCAACCTGATTAGCAGCTGTAGCACTTACCTACTATGCCACCAGAGTTTCCACATAAGTAAAAAGTACACACAAAACAAGCAGGCAAAGGTAAGCTGTGGTATTAGAAGGCAGCTTAGGATTACCCTTGGGAGAGACAATGAGGACAAGGGCTGCAGATTGCTGGTACTGTCGTGTTCCTCGACCTGGGTGGTAGTTACATGGGTGTGTCTGCTTCGTAACAGTATTTTGTGATATATACTGTATACATATTATGCTTTAATTACACACATTTTCAAAACAGAAAAAAAGAAAAGGTTTGGCACAGTAACAATGGCTATTTAAAAACTTGTGGCTGCCTTTAGAAACCAGTGGCATTTTTCCATTCCATAAGTTGAAACTCACTATTTTATAACAATGAGCAAATATCTCATAACCAGTGGCTGTCAAAGTGATGCTGACTCAGGCGACTCCATGCGCACCAACGCACAGCTGTGCTCCATAGGGTTTTTGGTGGCCGATTTTTCACAAGTGAACCACCAGACCTTTCTTCTGTAGCCTCTCCGGTGGACTTGAACTTCCAACTTCTCAGTTAGTAGCTGAATGCATTTATTGTGTGCACTACTCAGGGACTTCTTAACAAATACTCTTGAAATGTCTGAATCATTCACCTAGTTCACGTAGATCTTGAAAGGCTTAATGTATAGTATTCTGAATCAGCTGGCTCCTGAAGCTTCCTTTATGTTGGCCCCTGGTGACAGCAGCACTGAGCAGCATTTCTGTAGCATTTTACAGTATACAGAACCCCCCCCCTGCCCCCTGTAGGAGGATGCCACTTATGTGGTCCTTTATTCTGAGAAGAAGTGGAAGAGTGGAACCCTAACCCCTAGCCAGAGAGAAGGCTATACAGAGAGGGCGTTCAGTGCAGTCTGACTTTGTTTTCAGTGGGCCACACAGTTTCCAGCTTTTCTGAAGGACAAGACCAAGCAGGAGGAGGCTATATACTAACCCTCTGAGGGCAGTCTTACACCAGCTGCCACATCTGACTCCAATGTTCTCCCACCAGGTGGCCATGATGGAGTGGCTGTTAAAGCTGTGGAAGTGATCACATACGGCTGGAGAGACGGCTAGGGTATGGAGACCTTACGACTAATGGAAAGCCACATTGCCTTGTCCGGTGCCATCTCCATGATATTTGATATGTTTGAGTCCATTGTGGAGGCTATTGTGTCAGTCCACCTCATCAAGGGTTTTGATTTTCCTTGGTTTTCGCTGGCCCTCTATCAAGCATGATGCTCGTTTCTAATGATTGATCCAACCCTAACCAGCTTCCATCTAGTCAATTCTGATTCATAGCACCCCTACAGGATAGGGTAGAATGACCCTATAGTGTTTCCAAGGCTGTCATCTTTACCAGGGCAGACTGCAACATCTTTCCCCGATGTGGCAGCTGGTGGTTTCAAAGCACCAAACTTTCGGGTTGCTGCTGAGTGCTTTAACCACAGGGCCACCAGAGACTCTGTAATTGGTGTTCTTGTCTTCTGCCCACTTTCAATTATTCTCCCATTCAAGAAATATTTACTGAACACCTACTATGTGCCTATAGTTTTGAGGGATACAGTAATAAATAAAACCCTTTAGGGTCATGGGGCTTACATTCCTGCTTGCTTGACTGAAAGGAAGTCCCTAGGTGGTGAGAACAATTAAGGAGCTCAGCTGCTAATGAAAAGTTTGGAGGTCTGAGTCTACCCAGAGGCACCTTTGACTCCCTTTCTCCCTCTAGCTGCTTAGTTATTAGTCTTATTTAAAGCCAAACTCTCTAGAAAGTCTTGGGAAGTTCATTTGCTTCAACTACCTCAACATGCACTTAAGTGCTACCCCCATCACACACACACACACACACACACACACACACACACACACACACATTCACAAACACCAACCGCCCCTGCCCCCCCCAAGAAAAAACATTGCTGTAGGGTTGACTCGACTTACACAGACCCTACAGACCCTGGAGAACTGCCCCACGGAGTTTCCAAGGAGTGCCTGGCAGATTTCAGCTGCTGATCTTTTGGTTGGCAGCCATAGTCCTTAAGCCGCTGTAGCACCAGGGTCTCCTCACAGGGGACAGGCTGTCACTCTGTATAATTCAGACCAGAACTTGGAGGCTATAGGGGGACCAACAGGAAAGCGGGGTGGTGAGTAAAATGCTTGTTGCTGTCAAGTCAATTCCAACTCACAGTGGCCCTAAACGACAGAGCAGAATTGCCCCATCAAGTTTCCAAGAAGTGACTGGTAGATTAGAACTGCGACCTTTTGGTTAAACAGCCACATTCTTAACCACGGTGCCACTGGGGATTCTAGTGAATAAAATGATGCCAGGGTACTGAAGGAAACTCTGGTGGCATAGTGGTTTGAGTGCTAGAGCTGCTAACGAACACGGTGGCCGTTTGAATCTGCCAGGCGTTCTTAGAAACTCTATGGAGCAGCTCTATGAGGTCCGTATGAGGCACAACTGACTTGATAGCACTAGGTTTTGGTCAAATGAATAAAGCGTTTCAGGTGAAATAATTACCTGCTAGGTATCTCCTTTTGTCATGGATTGAATGTGTTCCCTAAAAAATCTGTAACAATTTGGTATTCCTGGTATTGTGTGATGTTGCTCCGTGCTGGAATTCCCGCCTCTATGGTGTCAGTGAGGGTGGACGGGCAGCAGTTGTCTTGGTAGAGCGAGATTCACTGTTTAAGTTTGTTCTGTGCCTTGAGGCGGTCTCTTGAACTGTAAAGGAAAAACATCTGGCAGAGAACTGGAAACCTCAAGCCATCCAGAAAGCAGCCCCCAGATAAGAGTTTGTCTTTCAGACCTGAGGTAACTGCGCCAAGATGCTCCCTGAACAAAGCCTGATGCAAAGCAAGGACTTTCCTCTAGAGCCGACAAGGGGGAAAGCCCTCCCCAGGAGGGGACATCCTGAATTTGGACTTGTAGCCTACAGGACTGTGTAAGAATCAACTTTCCTTTGTTAAAACCATCCACTGGTGGTATCTCTGTTAGAGCAGCACTAGCTGATTAAAACATCTGCACGGGTGTCTAGCACTGTGTTAGGTGTTTCAGGTATCTAAAGATAAATAAGTTATTTTTAATTCAAATTTACTAAGGAAGAGACTGAGAAGCCCTCTTGTGGAAGCAAGGCTAGAGTTAAGCTTTGAGAATTGAGAGGACTTGAAATAGAAGGAAGAATCATTGGCTGAGGATAGGGAAGCCGTGAACCTAAGGGCCTGGAGGCGAAAAGGAACAAGGTATGTTTGTTTGGTTAGAAGCTGGATGAGGCAGGACAGAGTCAACTAGGGAGGTGCTTGCGAACCACAGAGCCGGTCACTGAAGGTATTTTTGAGCTCTTGAGTTTTCTGCTACCCGCTTCTCTTTGCCTTCAAACATCTTTAGAGCCACCTGTATGTTCCTTTTCTTATTTCCCTTTTACTTGTCAGTATTCCAATATACATTCGACCCTAACCATTCTACTCCAACTGCCCTTTATAGAGCTGAGAAGACTTTTTTAGTAATAGCGGTGAAGGATTACTTAAGTGACTCTTGGTAGGTTATATAAGCTCTCAACTTCAGTTTTCTGTAAAGTGGAGGTTATAATATTATTTCCTTTATAGGGGTTGTGGAAGCATTAAACTTTTAATGCATGTTAAAACTCTGTTAAAGACGTAAACATTATTCCTATTGTCTTTCTTGATCTCTTAGCTGCACTTGATAGACTTTGACCACTCCTCCTTCTTGAAATGCTGTCTGACGCTGCTGGTGGTGCGTGTTTGTTCGCCTATCTTCAACCACTTCAGAAGCTTGGGCTTTAATTTTCTTTGGCTCCTCTTCCTACACCCGATGCTCACACGGTGGAGTTCTTCGTGGTCCTATTTTAGTCCCTTGTCTATTCTCACTCTATACTCCAAGCATTCTCCTCTATAACCTCCTGTCCTTCATTATCTTCCATACATTAATTTTTCTCAGATACGTGTCTCCAGTCCAGACTTGTATAGTCAAGGACTTCTACTGGAACTATTCAGATGGATCACGGTTACCTCAAACTCACTCACTGAATGGAATGAGTTTCTCCCCAACCTACTACACCTGAATCTCTTCCTTCATCATTTGCTACCTAAAAACACAGAATTACTCTTAAGTTAGAAACCCGGTCTCACCCTCATCCTTCATGGACTGCTACATCTGAACCTTAGTGTCTGAAAGGGGAGAAGAAAGGATCCCCTAAGCAGAATTTGGGAGCTGTTATTGCAGATTGGACGTCACTGTGGAAGAAACAGAATCCACTACAAATGATGGGAGGAAGCAGTGCATCTCACACTTTCTGCTCATTTTTTCAACTTCCTTAGCCCACAGTACAACTGATTAGGTGTGGGATGATACCTGAGAGCCTGGGCTTCTAACAAGCTCCCAGTTGTAGCAAGGGGCTTTGTCATACTAGTTGGAGTGTCTCTTTCCTCAAACTCATTTATTCTGTTGAGAGCCAGTCCAGAGGCCATCCTTCCTTTTGTCTACTTTCCCCAGTCCTAACTCACTGTCTTCATACTGGCTGAACCCCTGGTAGCCCAGTGGGCTGCTAATCAAAAGATCTGTGCTTTGAACCTACCAGTTGCTCTGCCGGAGAAAGATATGGCAGCCTGCCTTCGTAAAGATTACGGCCTTGGAAACCCTATGGGGGCAGTTCCACTCTGTCTTACAAGATGGAATTAATGAAACAGCAATGAGTTTTTGGTTTCTGGTCCCTATATATATATGTGGAACATTCTTCCTCCAAGTTTGCATCAGTTTGTCAGCATTATCAAAATCTCACCTCTTGCTACCTCCAAATACCATTTCTTTTACCTAATGAAGCTGAGGTTGTGGTTATTCTTTTTCAACCCAAGCCTCATCCAGTTTAGAACTGTGAATATCAACCTTGTAGTAGTGTAAAATGTATTCAATTATTCATGAGTCTGACAAGATCTGCTGTGTTCAATTGATTTGTTGTGTATGTAATTCACTGCCTGAGTTTTCAGCCTTGGTGTTAGTCCATATTGAACGCTTTGGTTTTTAAGCTACAGGATGTTAAAAGACATGAAAAAGATTCTTCAACTTGCTGATGGAGCTCTCAGTAATCAAGATGATGTTCAGTTTTCATTATGTCAGCAGTGTTTTCAGTCCTGTGGACTTTGCAATCCATCATGCCAATGTGGGCAGAAATACAACACTATTATGGTAAACAAAACATTTCCATATCATTTAAAGCTTTCCATCAATGGTGTTATAGTGCAATGCCTGTGAAATTGAGTCCTAGGGTCTGAGTTTTAGCCTTCAGATTGCTTCTGAACTTGTTCTGTCACTGTGCTCATAATTTTAAACCTTTCTGGGCCTCAGTTACTTGAATGCCACAGTTTGGGTCTTGCTGTTGTCCCCTCCACTTGAGGTGATCAGCCAGTGGAGCACACCAGCTTTATTGGTAACATGATCTGGACAACATCTCACCCGCAAGCCTTATTTTACTCACCTGGAAAAAGGAGAGAATAACATCTACCACCTGATTGTTATTGTGCCGATTGAAGATTATGAATATAAACATGGATGATTTACAATGGTATTTTCGTTATTGTTTTCATCAGGTTCTATCTGCAAACGACTTAAAATAAGGAAAAACGTTATTTCTTAAAGCCACTGAAAAATAAAGAGCCAATACGACATCCCCCCCCCCCAAGTTTGTCTTAAATTTCTATCGAGGTTCTTGGTATGTTAGAAACTACTGGCTCTCATATCTAAACGTTCATAATGCTAAATGGATAACAGCAGACAGGGTGGTATTTTCCCAGTATGCTACCCTTGGTTAGGTAGAAGTTATTTTCAGTTATATTAGTTTGTCTAATTCAATTTGTTATTAATTATATTAAGAATTTATCACTCATTTCATTTCTACAGCCTCCCTGTTAAAAGCACTGAATTGTAACTTTGTACGTAAAATTGTTTCACACATTTGGAAATATGCTTCTCCAACTCATGTGACCTTTATTTGCTAAGTGATACACAGATTCACGCTTCGAGCTAGAAGCCATGACCTCCTATGGCAGGAAATATGTGTTAAGTCCACATGGCTCTGTTTTTAAAACCCGAAGAAGCTGGGTACACTTTTGAGGGTTATGTTTTCCTTGAAGATAGAGAAAAGTCTTGTTTTCCTTCTTTCCATACTCAAGTAGCTCTTCTGACAGCCCATGAGCAGAACTGGGAGTTTTACTTTGTACCTGCTAATGTCACAAATTGGCTGAGCCGCGCTGTTTCTGGCCTCTGCCCAGCTCCAGATTCCTCTGCCCTTTCGGCGCCCTTTCCCAGGCAGCCGGCCCGTGGCTGGTCAGGGCTTTCAGATCACTCCCGCGTCCTGACCCCATTTTACTCCTTGGGCCCCGCCAGTGCCATCTGGCTAGAACCCCGGAGAGGAACTAAAAGTTGGACGTGGCACCCATACTCCTGCCTTCTCTACTCTCCAAGGCTGCTGGGGATCGGAAGGGAAGACAATAAAGCGAAGCGGCGACGGAAAACGGCCCCATAGCCGTGCCAGCCGTGTGCCCGGCATCTGCGCCCTGGCCTCCGGGCGAATGCCTCGCCAGCCCGCGGGCGGCCAGAGGCTCAGCCCCTTCCGCCAGCCCTCGTCCGACGCCCTGCGTGGCCCCTTTGCTCCCAGCTGCGGCGCCGCCACCGCCCAGAGGACCGAGGGAGCGCCGCCGCGCCGGAGTGGGCCGGGGAACCTCGGGGCGCGGTTTTCGCCGGCGCGCGCGAGCGAGGGCCCGGGCTCCCGCATTACAGCCCCAGTAGTGAAGCAGGAAATCAAAGCAAAGCCGAGCCCCGGCGGCCGCGGCGTGGGCAGGGCAGGAGACGCCGGGCAGGGCGCGCGCCCGAGCGCCCCGGGCAGCCGGCGGAGCCCCGGCGACGGGCGGGCGGGCGCGCTCGGCGCCCCTCCCCTCGGCGCTGCCTGCCGCCGCGGCCCCGGCGCCCTCGCTCCGCCACGCCCCCGGCGCCCTCGTCCCGCCTCCCGCCGCCACCGCCTCCCCTGCCGGCCTCCCTCTCCCAGCCAAAGCGAAAGCCGGACCCCGGGCTGCCTTCCGCCGCCGCCGCCGCCGCCGCCGCCGCCGCCGCCGCCGCCTCGCTGCCCGCCCGCCAGCGCTCCACCATGGACAGCCCCGTTTTCACCCTATAAAGATGGCGGTGCGGGATCGCTGCAACCTTTAGACTAATGACTGTCCGAAACATCGCCTCCATCTGTAATATGGTGAGTGGCCGCTGCCTTGAGGGTCGCGCCTCCGCGGCGCGGGGAGGCAAAGAAAGGAAACCCGAGCTGCACGCGGGTCTGGCGGTGGGCGCCAGTGGGGTGGGGGGCGAGGGGCAGCGGTCCGGTCTGCGGAGCCCCCACGGCGGCGGAGGCGAGAAGTTTCCGGCCCCGGGGCAGGGCGGGTCGATCGCAGCCCCAGCAGTGGCCCTGAGGGGGCTCCGAGACCGGTTCCCTGCTCTCAAACCCAGGACCCTGTAGCCCGCCGTGGCTGCCGGGCCCCAGCCCTGGGTTTGCGGTGCAAACGGTTTGCAGCGAGGGGGAGGGGGAGGAGGAACTGGGACGTCCCGCGGGAGAGGGTTGGGGGATAAGCTGGCAGTGGAGTTGGGGGCACCCATCGTATCCTTGCAATAAATCAATCCCTCTGGATGCCCTGATCGCTCTCATTTCATTTTGAGTTCCGGCGTTAGACTGTATTTAAAATTCGCTTTGCAGCGACAATCAGTGCATCAGGAGAAATTTGCAAAAAAAAAAAAAAAAAAAAAAGTAAAATTGTGGATAGGGAAGTGAACTTCAACCTGGTTTGGGAAAGCTAGGTGATTTGCTCTGGTTGCCTCAGTTTCCCCTTCAGTGAAAGAAGGACGAGGCTATATGGCAGTTACATTGGGAGGCCCTCAGAGTGGAGGTAATTGTGGGTGTGGAGGAGGTCTCCGGGGTTTCCTGCCGGCTCCAGTGTAGACTCCTTGGTGGATGGTCGGTGTGGACTCAGCACAGGGGTATCACTCAGGCTCTGCTGGGTTCAGGGTCTGTGACGAGCTGGTCACTTTGTGTTTCTCCTGTTGCTTTCCCTTCCTCTCAGTTTCTGCAAGAACATCATCCTGCCCTTGGGTCCCAAAGGTGCACTTTGCTGGCATCACTTGTCAGAGCCTTTGGGAGTGCTGTAGGATCACTGTGAGTCGGAATCGGCTCCACGGCATTGGGCTTCTTTTTGCTTTTAGGGGGAGAGCTCCTTGACGCTTGGAGTAAAGCCTTGCCCTCCGGTGCAGGGTGGGAGGGTGTGCACTTTGCCTTCAATCTCCAGGCTCTTCTCTAACCCCAGCTCCTCTTCTCCTGTACCTGGGACGAGTGGGAGTTTTTTGTTTTTTTTTTTTAATTGTGGTCAATACACAGGTAACAGAAACATTGTCTGTTTTAACAGTCTTCACACAGGCAATTCAATGGCACTAAATATATTCACGTTGTTCAGTATCAGTATTAACTGGTCCCCAGTTTTCCCATTACCCTTAACAGAAGCTCGGTGCCCTCTAAGACACGTGCTGTTTTAATTCCCTCAAAGGTAACAACACAGGCCCTTGAAGGGAATCTGAGGAGCCTGCTGAGAAGCCTTGGGGTACGGTGATCTGGCTGCCCTTCCCCCATCACACAGCGTTTAAATCTTGTTTCACATTCTGTTGCAAGATCAACACATGGCAAAGGAGCATTAGAGAAGCCTGTGTTAGCTGAGGGGTGAAATTGAGACCCACTGATGCTGGCTTCAATTTTCAGCCTTGTTGGATGCGGCCACTCGCATGGCCAGTCTTGTCTGCGCGATAGCTGCACAAATACTGGCTCAGGGACAGTTAGATGTGGTGGGTGGCTTTTGGAGTCTTTCCACTTCCTCATGCTTCTCTTGGAGGCATGTCCTGGTTCTTTCTCTCGAGTGGCATGAACGTTGTTTGGTGCAGTGAAGAGATGATACCTTTCTGCACGCGTTTTTGTCTCTGCTATGATCTGCTCACCCGGAGAACTGTGAAACCGGAGTTGCTTGTAGATTCTCTTAGGAGCCCGCTGGGGTAGCCTCAGGCACTGTCCTGTTGCAGCCCTTGGTGTGGTGACACCTCTGTGCACTGAGGTAAGATGGAAACTTTAAAGCAGGCAGGCCCCAAGAGGAAGCCGATCTCCAGTTTCTTTACATTTTTGTCCTCAGTGCAACTGGGTCTTGGTGTATCCGGGCAGATTATCACAACCTGTTTCCAGTAAAATTCAAGGCAGAGGAGCAGGATGCTACTGTTGTAGGTCCAGCGTTTGTCACCCAGGAGTTGTCACCTCCCGTGGAGACCTCCAGAGATGCCAGAATTAGCATCATCACCCAGGCAAAGTGTGGAACCAGTAAGTAGGGAGTTTCATGTTCCAGTTCTGGCACTGTTTTGAACAAGTGGTGAAGAGTATGGGCTCTGAAGTCCGTCTTCCTGAGTTCAAATCCTGGTTTTACTTGTTTGGGCTTTGAGTCCTTGAACAGGTTGTTCTCTTTGTTTTCTTATCTGAGAAGTGGGGATGATGACAGTTACTATTTTATATGTATGAAACTGACGTGGTGGCAACCCCCTGCTGTGTAGGAGGCCTGCTCCTCAGTAGCTCCTCCTGTTAGCTGGTAATGGCCTCCTCTTCGTTGTTGTCTGACCTTCCAGTTGTCTGAGAGAGTGGAGTTACTAGTACCAACAACCCACGCATTCATTTGCGCAAACCCAGCCCAGTGGCAGTGTAAACAAAGGGCTGGGGTGAGCAGCCCTAACCCCGCCTCTCAGGAGGGCTGCTCCAGTCACCCCTGTCCCTCCCAGTCTCCCTTCCCAGAGGAGAAAGCTTGGTGATGAGGAGACTGCTGTCTTTCCAACTCACCAGACTGCAGTATTCACTGGACTCTGCTTGAGATTCTTCACTGGGTGATGAATTGTTTCCAGGTAGGTCTTTTATAGATCTCTCCTTCGTTTTAACTCTTTCTTGGAGGGTCTTACCGATCTTCCCTCGTGACTCCACTTAGTCCCAGCTGGTGTGAGTTGTAGTAAGAACAAGGAAGGATTGCATTTTTTTGTTTGTTTTAAGCAAGTCATTCGGCATCTTGTGATCACATCAATGTGTGTCTAGGAAGAGTGTTGAAAGATAAACCATCCTGTGGGTAAGACGTGAACAAGCCAAGAGTTACTATTCAAAAGTGTGTTTGTCCCCTCCACCAGGCAAGAAAGGAGCCAGCAAAGAAGAAACAAAAATTGTTAGCACATCCTTTCAGGAGGTTGAGAAATAAACACCATCTCATTTCTCAACATTCTCTGGAGCCAGTTTAGATATAGGGTACTTGGGAAATTATCTGTATTCTTTCTGCCCACCCACTACCCCTGAAATTTTATTGTTCACTGGAATTTTAGTACTACTTTCCCATTTGTTTTATTTTTTTCTCCCTTGTCAATTCTTGCCATAGTCATTTTTGATGAACTTGCTTCGGGCATGTGAACTTGGCTTCATGACAATGTCTAGTTCAGACAGTAAAGCTTGTTTGGTTGGTGTGCTGTAATTTTCAAAATGCATTAGCTGCTACCAAAAAAAAAACCCACCCAGTGCTACCAGGCATGAAGAAATGTCTGTCCCTTATTGATAATCCTCTGATTTTTGTCCAGACTGATGGATTTAGCTTCCTACATATGTTTATCACCCTATAAATGGAAGGCCCTTTTTTTCCCCAAGTTTTCCATTTGCAGAGCATGAGGAATTTTCAAAGGAGAAAGCCTGTGTTAAAGAGGAAGCAAATGTATCTTCCAGAAATGTGACTTGGACCTGTGCAGATTTGTCTAAATCATCTGATTGTCATTTCATTTTTTAATGGGGCTGTGAGGTGTACCCTGGAGGAATACGGGCCATCAAATAGTTTGTAAGTTTCGTTTTGCTCTTTGTGGCTTCTGTGTTATACGAGGGCATGCTTATAGGAAATATAATTTAGAGTTGGAATCTGTGGCAATGGATCTGTCTTCTGGTTGAGCATGAGTGTCGTGGTGCTCTCAGGCAAATGGTTGTATTTGTTGGGACTTTCATTTTTCTTAGGGGCCCTGGGTGGTGCAGATGGTTAATGCTGCTAACCCAAAGATTGGTGGTTCGAGTCCCCTTGAATGTGCCTCTGAAGAAAGGCCTGGTAGTCTACTTTAGAAAAAACAGCTATTAAAAATCCTGTGGAGCACAGTTCTCTGACACAATGGAGTCACTATGAGTTGGAACTGACTCCACCACAACTGGGTTGTTTCTTTTCTTTCCCTCATAATGTATAACTCATAGATTTTGGTTCGGTTTTGTTTTGGTCCTTAAAAGGTTTTAAGTAAAAAGTGTTTCTTAGATGTAGGAATACTCCAAATGAAGGTGGCTGCTGGAACAGGATAGCTAACCCCAGTTTGAAACAGACTCCGTATTGTCAGCTAGACTGTTTTGAATCACACTTCTGCTCCATCAAAGCCTCTGCATTCCTGAGAAGAAGCCTGTGACTTCCTTAGACTTTAATACAACTGCTTTAAGCTAACCTTGCTTTAGCAAATAAGCATAGGCATAAGAGTGTGGCTGATCTGGGAAGGGTTTGTTGATTATGACGTTGGTGATCTCCCAACTTCTCTTTTTTTCTGTTAATTATGCTGTGTCCTGTACCTCCCCATCCTACTATATAGGGAGCCTTGGTGGTGCAGTGGTTAAGGTGCTCAGCTCCTAACCCCAAAACTTGGCTTCCAACCACCAGCTGCTCTGTGGGAGAAAGCTGTGGCAGCCTGCTCCTGTATAGATTAAACTCTCTATTACCAGTGACTGCCCAGAGCGGGTGCACGAAAATGTTATGCATACGTGTCTTGGGTGAGTGGCGTCTGGGGTCTTGAAAGCCAACAAGCTGCCATCTAAGTAGTATGGTTTGGTCCCATACTACAGGACATCAAGGACAGGAGTAAGATATGAGCCCAGCTAATAGAAGGTGCCATGTACTCCAGAGTGCCTTTTAACAAGGGATCAGAAGAATCAGACGGTGCCTAGCCACCACCAGTGACCGCCAGGATGGGGGGCACAATATAGAGCACCTGACGTAGCAGGAGAAACATAAGTGTTCAAAGCTAGAACTCTACCAGATGATCACAATTGGTGGTCCATCAGTCTGGAGGGCCCCCTGGGAGTGTGGCCCCCTCCAAATCACATCAGCATCAATGCCAGCTCCCCAGACAAAGACTGAACTGGCCTATATAAAACATGCATTGATCCTGGCACTGAGCAAACTTTTGGATTTAATTAAATACATGGGTGTGGTCTGAGAGGCTCATTGCTGGAGGTGAGAAGACAGGGCGAGGGGGGACAGGACTTTGTCAGGTGGGCACGATCATTTCTGGATAAAGGGGAGTATGCTGTCACGGGAGAGCGGAGAAGGGAGGGGAGAGCAGGTAGAATAGAACAGTGGTGCGAGTTCCAAATGTTATATAGCAAATTGATAAGCCAGCCAAGCCAAGTGCCGTCGAGTCGGATCCGACTCATGGCGACCCTAGGGGCCAGGGTAGAACTGATCCCCAGAGTATTCAAGGATTGTACTAATAAATAAATAAATAAATAAACCAAAGCCACTGCTGTCAAGTCAGTTCTGACTTGTAGCACAGCCATAGGCTAGAGGAGAACTGCCTCGTAGAGTTTCCAAGGGCCGACCTTTTGGTTAGCAGCTATAGCACTTACCCACTATGCTGCCAGGGTTTCCCAGTAAAGATTACAGCCTTGGAAACCGTGTGGAGCAGTTCTGTGTCCTCCAGAATCCCTATGAGTTGGGATTGACTCCACAGATAGTGGGTTATTTTACTGTATACAAGGCCTACCTCTTGCTCAGAAAGTGGGAGTATTTGGTAGATTCCCCTCTGCCTGGTGTTTCCCTGTTTATGAATTGTGTTGCCCTCAACAGATCTCTTTGCTTTCGTATTCCTTTTACTTTAAGGGCATTCTTACCATTAAACTCCAACCAAACCCTCTGCCCTTGAGTTGCTTCTGACTTACAGCAATTCTATAGGTCAGAGCCGAACGCTCTCATAGAGTTTCCAAGAAATGCCTGGTGGATTTGAACTGTTGAACTTACGGTTAGCAGACATAGCATTTAAGCGCCATGCTATCAGGGTTTCCAAAAGTGACCAAAGCTTAGGCTTCCCTGCAGTCGATTGGGACTCTTAGTAAGCCTAGAAGTGTCCCATAGAGTTCGCCAGGAGTGCTTGGTAGATTTGAACTGCCGACCTTCTGGTTAGCAGACGAGGCACTTAACCACTATACCAGAAGGATTTCTATTCTTACTCTTAGACATAGACAAAAGCTTCATAAACTTCTATTTTTCTTACTGGTTAACAGTCACTTGTGTGCCTAACTACCTGGTTTCATACTGTGCCACATGTCCCAGATACTAACATTTGAGCGTGTATTGAACAGCCACGCAATATTGTTTGATGCCAGTCGAGTACCAGGTATTAATTATTTTGAATAAATGAAATCAGCTTGAAGTGAAATTAAGATTAGTAAAAATTTGGAGCAAAAGAAGAGAGTTTCTGTGAAGGTAGTTTGACCTTGGTAAGCCAGGTACTCAGGCAGATATTTAAGAACGCAAAGTTTTTGAATAACATGTAAACCTCATAATTTGGGGGAAGAAATAATTTCTTTCTTCTTCTCTTATTGTGCTGAAACCGTTGTGGCACAGTGTTTAAAAGCTATGGCTGCTACCCAAAAGGTCGACAGTTGAAATCTATCAGACAGGCCCTCAGTGGAAACTATGGGGTGGTTCTGCTTTTTCCATCTAATTGCTATGTATTGGAGTTGACTTGACAGCACTGGGTTGTATTATTGTTAACTCAAAGATAGTTGGAAACTCTAAGTTTAGTTTAACACACCAGCTTGGAGTGGTTCAGGTCATGCAAGTGGGAGTATTCTGATACTTGTCCAGTTTTAGAATTGTGGCTTTATGTGGAGTGAGTTAATGTTTACAGAAAAAATTCTGTTCTTCTGGCCCCCACGATGTAATATGCAAGAATTTTTGTTAGGTCAAGGAGCTGACAATTTGACCTGCAGATTTTTCTCTCTTTTTCTTGGATTCCTAGGGGCAAACAAAATTGAATGCCAGTTTGTAATTAGAATTAAATATTGTGATACCATTTTTCTGGATATCAAGTTTATGTATTCCAGTTCACCCATACAATAAAACCTTATTTATTTAGATTTCACTAATGTGGAATTTTGGGTATGTTTGTGTTGTAATTGTAAGTAATTTTCACTTTTAGCAAGTCAGAAGAATTTCTCAAATTCACAGGCTCTCACTCTCCGTGTAGCCGAGTCTTTCCCAGTTGTTTCCAACTGGTTGGAGTTTTTAGTCTTGTGTGGTCAGAGTGTTATCTCTTGGTTTTAGCTCCAGTCTGTCAGTGGGGCTAGCCCATAGCAAGCTGCCTAGAGGATTGTCAAAGGTTGTGTCTATTTAACTTTTTTAGTCTAAATATTTTAATGAAACTTTTTATGGTGAACTTTTATTTGTGGTAAAACCTAGTGTTAATCTAAGGGTTTGGAAAGAAGGACTTGCTGGTATTTTAAGAGCAAACCCAGTTGAACCAGTTGCTGTCAATTAATGCTAACTCATGGTGACCCTGTGTGTGTCCGGGTAGCACTGTGTTCCATGGGGTTTTCAATGGCTGATTGTTTGGAAGAGAATGCCAAGTGTTTCTTCTGAGATGCCTCTGGGTAGATGTGAACTGGTAACCTTCCATAGTAGCAGCCAAGTCCATTAACCATGTGCATACCCAGCAGCTTTTTTAAGAGAGAAAAACCAAAAAAGCCAAATTGTTGTCAACAAAGTCAATTCTGACTCATAGCAATCCTACAGGACAGAGCAGAGCTACCCTATAGAGTTACCAGGGAGTGAGTGGTAGATGTGAACTGCCAACAGAAGGTCACCCAAAAAATGAACCTGTGAAAACTTTCTTAAGATAATTGAATTCAGTATCAGCAACCAAACTCTTGGCAGTCAAGACTTTTTAGAGTATGTGTCTGCTAGGATTATGACTTAAAATTTTACATTAGACATCCTGTATGTGGGGTTTTCATGAGTATTTACAAGACATAGTTAAGAGCATGGGACGGGGAGGGGAGTTCCCCATAGATTCCCAGAGCTTCCCTTTCTACTCCTGGGCCCAACCTACCTCCTGCCTGCCCAACACAGGGGCTGGAAATCACCCAAGTTCTGGTGCTGCTTTCAGAATTCTCAGTTACTCAGACTTCGGACTTTTGCTGGATGGTGGTACATTTCAGGTCTATGGAAAAGTGTAAAGAATAACAGCAATAAATAATAATAATAATAATAGAATGTATCCACCACCCAGTTAAGAAAACAAAAATTATTACAAATATGATTATATTCTTTCCCATTTTATTTTTTCTACCCCCACACAAAGTGACCACTGTTTTAAATTTTGTATTTATAACATGTTTTTTATACTTTTACTAAATATGTCTGTATTAGTATTTAAATATAGTAAAATGTTGTTAAACCAAAAATAGTATTGTTTTCTCCTGTTCATAAAATGCTCTGAACAGATTCTTCTATTTTTGTTTAAATTTGATTTTGAAATTAGATACTGTAGATACTATCATTCTAGTTTACGTTGATTGCTGTGTACTGTTGTATCATATGAACGTGCTACAATGTGTTTATTTTACTTCTTCCTATGTGTGTGTGTTAGTGCTGTGAACTGCCTTGAAGTTGTCTTTCTGTGTATATACTATGTTTGAAAGTCTCTCTGATAATTACCTGGAAGGAAAACTGCCAGATCAAAGGAAAATGGTCGTCTTCAGCTTTTATGTATTGTCAGATTGCTCTCCAAAGTGGTTCTACCACTTTGCATTCTAACCAGCAGTGTATGGGTGTTCAGTTGCACTGCGCGGTATTTTTCAGCCTTGCCTTTTTGCCACTCTTTTGGGTGTGGAATGGTATCTTTGCAGGCTGAATTGTGCATTTTTCTGTTTACTAGTAATGTCGAACATCTTTTCATGTGTTTTGCTGGACTATTTTCTACCCAGGGTTGCAGTTAAGTCAGTTCCAACTCATGACGACCTGGTGTGTGTCAGAGTAGGACTACTCCATAGGAGTTTCGATGGCTGAGTTTGTGGAAGCAGGTTGTCAGACTTTTCTTCTGAGGTGTCTGGATGGGTCAAACCTCCAACCTTTCGGTTAGCAGTTGGTGTGTTAGTGGTGGCACCGCCCAGGGACTCCTGTGGTCATTGTGGAAGGGGTGAAAACATTAACAGAAGGATTATAGACTAGAATGGAAAAGGTATCTGGAGTGTTGAGAAGAAATTCAGAAAAATGCTACTGTGTTAGGCAGGTCTCAGTTCAAGTTAGGTGGTTCATGCTGGAGAGTTGTTAGATGACACTGAACCGATTTTGACTCGGCCACCCCATGTAATATAGTAGAACTGCTGTTGCTTAAGTGCTGAGCTGCCAACTGAAAGGTCAGCTATTTGAATCTCCCAGTGGCTCCGTGGGAGAAAAGACCTGATGATCTGTTCCCATAGAGATGACTGGCGAGGAAACCCTTTGGGGAAGTTCTGCTCGACCTTTAAGGTCACTGTGAGTGGAGATCGAGTCAGTGGCACACAACACCACTGGTCTTTCCAGGAGCAGATTGCTAGGTCTTTCTGTCACAGAGCCACTGATTTGAACTGCCAACCTTTTGGTTAGTAGGCAAGTATTTAACCATTATGCCAAAAGGGCCCCGACTCACTGCCATTCAGTTGATTCTGACTCACAGCAAATTTCCAAGACTGTAAATCTCTGTGGAAGCAGACCGACACATCTTTCTCTTGCAGAGTTGCAGGTAGTTTTGAACTGCCTACCTTTTGGTTAGCAGTCTGTTGCTTTAACCACTGCACCACCAGGGCTCCTTGTTGGAGAGGTGCTCAGTTTGCTTGGAATAGGCTTATTTATTTTACTTTGATTTTTGTTGTTGAAAATAATACACAGCAGAGAATATACCAGTTTGATAATTTCTACATGTACAGTTCAGTGTGTTGATTACATCTTTTAGGCAACCATTCTCACATTCTTACTTTTTTTTGAGTTGTCCCTTTGCCGTTGACATAAATTCACTGCTCCATGATCTTCTTATTTAGTCTTTTTAAGTTGCTGTTACCAGTTTGTTCCTCTCTAAAAGAGTGCAAAGCTCAAGGCATACCTGGAGTCTGGCTTCTGTCAAAGTGTCAGGGTTCTGTTCCCCTGAGAACAGCAGCTTGACTGGACTTTAGGAGTTTTCCTGTTAACTCAGTTGCTTTTTGAAGTTCTTTTAGTTAGGCAGCATGAAATTACAGTCTTTGTCTAAAAATTCTTGTTTTGGAGGTCCATCAGATTAGGTCCCTGTGCAGAAAACTAATTATTATCAGACTGTCCTTGAATGTACTTGTGGAATGACTGTCTCAAACATTTAGAAAACATTCCGTCCACCTTATTTTAATTTTTAGAGCATGACAAATGAAACTTCATTGAACCCCAAAATTTCAGCTATAAAAAAATGTTATACTTGACTGGTTCTTCCTTTTATCAAAGACTCATGCCAGCATGTGCACATTCTTCATAGAGAATTCTAACTGTCGGGTTCTGTCTCTTGAGATTTTCATTAAGTAGGTTTAACGTGGAGCCTGGAGCCCCAGTGGTGCAGTGGTTGAGAACTACAGCTGCTAACTGAAAGGCCAGCAATTGGAATCTATCAGCTACTCCATGGAAACCCTATGGTGTAGTTCTGCTCTATTCTAGGATCGCTATGAGTTGGCAGTCAACACCAACAGGTTTAAGATAGAGCCCTGGAATCTACAATTAAATAAGTGTCCCCCCCCCCCCCCACATTCTGTTGTATGTTGACCAGGGGCTCATACTTGGAGAGATACTGCTATTCCTGAATAATAATCTTAGCCTACTTGGAGAGATACTGCTATTCTCACATAATAATCTTAGCCTACTTAAAGAGAAGAAAAAAAATTCCTTAGAGTTAGAAATCACCTGCTGATAGCACACATTAGAAACAAGAACAATATTAAGTGGATATCAACATAACTTGAATACTCCTTCCATCTTAACCCAATATTGCAAGGACAGAGTAGCTGGGGCAGGGGGCAGGGGACCATGCTCTTAGGCGAAATCGAGGCCAGTTGGCACAACTAGTGTTTTGCTAAGAGAGCTCTCTGCACCCTACATTGGTGAGTGGCGTCTGGGGTCTTAAAAGCTGCCAAGTTGCCATCCGAGGGCACAGCAAATGGTCCCAACTCAGCAGGAATGGATGCTCACTGAGGACCAAAATGACATGGGGTAAAGACAACCCAGAAGATAGAAAGACCCACTCATGTGGGACCAGAAGAACCAGATGGTGCCCAGCCACCACCAGAGATAGCAGCAACGGAGCTCACTAAGTTGAGTCTCACTGGCAACACAAGAATAAAAAGGGGTGCACCCTGAAATCTCCACTGAAAGACCACAGTTGGTTGTCCAGTGGCTTCAGGGTTCCCCTGGGAGCATGGCCTCTGGCCCTGATGCTGCCCTTGCCCATAAATCATAATGAAGGTCCACTCTTCGGACACCAATGGATTGGACTTGGCGATGCAGAGTGACCGTATATTGGGTGCACTTTATGGTTCTGTGCATCTGTAGGTTATCATCCTGCTGACCTCTGGCTAGAGTAAGAGGAGTGGGTGGAGAGGAGAGGAAAGAAGACTGTTGGGAGGATGAGACATGTGTGGAGCAGAGAGGAATAGTGTGTTGTCACTGAACAGGGAGAGCAGTGGAAGCTGCATATAGCTGAGTATGTAAATTTGTATGGGAATGTACATTTTCACTCAGTCATAATAAAAAAAAAGAAATCACCTGCTACATAAAAGCTTTTTGAATTCTGTGTGAGATTATTGAAGATCATACTTCAACACTATGGAGTATTTATGTGCTGTAGATATGTTGAGTAAGTAACCAAATTTTTCTTACTGTATTCTTCTAGAACAAGGTATATATTTCATATCATCTGTGAAACTTTTTAAAAGAAATTAAAAAATTAAATTATGAAACGTTAGCATTTGGAAAACCATGGGGAAAAGTACACAGTATAAAATATACACCCCAAATTCTACTCTGCAAATTTAACAGATATTAATATTTAGGCATATTTGGTTAAGGTTTTTTTTCCCTCAGATATAGTGTGTGAAAGATACAGCTAAACACCCCCCATGTCTTTCCATTCTCCTCCTCCCAGAACTATTTTTATTAAGTTGATATTTTTACCCTGTCTGTATATTTTGGCTTCATAGTTAGGAATCTGTAAGCAGTATGTGTATCAACTTTTGTGTAGGTAAAAACAGGACTCTGGTGGCATAGTGGTTAAAGTGCTCCGCTGAAAAGTTGAGGGTGGCTGGAACCCCCTAGCTGCTGTGCGGAAGAAAGATGTGGCCGTCTGCTTACGTATCACAGCATTGGGAATCTGTGGGGGTAGTTCTCCACTGTCCTGTTGGGTCACTGTAAGCAGCAGATTTGGTTTAGTGGTTTTTTTTTTTTTTTTTGGTGTGTGAAAATATGTGGCCTTTTGCAAACTTCTTTTGTCAGTTAGTTATATTTGAGGTTATCTGTGTCAACATGTATAAACCAAACCAAACCCAGAGCTGTGGAGTTGCTTCCAACACACGGCAACCCTGTAGAACAGAGTATAACTGCTTGAAGGATGATACTTCTAGACCTGGTTTATTCCTTTTAGTTGTTCTAGACTTTGACTTAACCCTGGTTTATTTATCCAATCTCTTATTTAGGAGCAGTTTATCTGTTTGCAAAATATTCTCTCGGGAAACACTGCTGCAGGGGTGATTCTTGTTGCTGTCTTCACCTCTCCAGAATGCAATCTTGGAAGTAGAAGTGTGCTGCGTCTAGACCTGTCTGCGGCTTTACCAGCTAGTCTTCTTAAAAGGCTTTCCAAAGCTCTCCCACTAGTTGGAGCTTTTTTGAGATGTGGCTTCCTTGGGCACAGCCCCAGGGTTCCCACCTTTAAGTAGTTGTAGGTAGGTCTGGTCAAGCTTCAGACATTTTTTTCACCCCCCCCAAAATAAAGTGCTACAGCTGATTCTGGTGAACGTTCTGGGTTGAAAATTCCCCTGTATTAGTCTGGAGACTCCGTGAGGACAGGACTTAGGTTTTATCTTTTTCACTGTGCTTATTCCAGCTTTCAGCAGTTCCTAGCACATAATGTGATAGGTGTTCAGTGAATATAGTTGATGGGTGAATGAAGACGTATTGCTTAGTAAATGCAAGAAATATTTAGATATATAGTAACAGTGTGTCTACAATTTTAATGTGCGTAGGAATTACCTGCAGAACTTGTCCCAGCACAGATTTTGATTCAGTAGGTCTAGGCTGGGGTTTGAGGCTGCACTTCTGACATTTCCAGCTATGTAGAGGCTGCAGATTTGGGTTACACTCTTGGAGCAACAAAGGAATCAGGGGGAAATAAAGCAGAAAACACTTAATTTCTGTCTTCCATGTTGTGGTAGGAAACCCTGGTGGCGTAGTGGTTAAGTGCTCCATCTACAGTTCAGATCCACCAAGCACTCTTTGGAAACTCTTTCGAGCTGTTCTGTGCTGTCCTATAGGGTCACTATGAATCAGAAGTGACTAGATGGCAGTGGGTTTCATTTGGCTTCATATCATGGTAGAGGGGAAGAGTTTGGGATTTGGTATCCTGTTTGGTGACTCTCAGAGCCTGTTTCCTCATTGCTTTGCAACAAAGGCAGGTGATGAAATATCCATGTTTTTTGGGAGAATGAAAGGTGGTCTTGCCTGTGGTGGCACTTTGTAAGCAGTGGTGGTACCGTTATGCATGTGACTTGTCATAATTATTCTTTTAGTAAATCAACATTTTCCTTCAGTTTGCTCCACTGACATAGCCACATTCCTGCAAAGCTGGTGGTCCTGGGGGTATCCACATAGCCTGGAAATCAACTTCCATTTGACTGGCCATTTCCATTTAGAGGGGTGTTTTGGGAGGAGTGGGATTGGGGCTAGAGGCTGGTCAGGCACAGAGGTGAAATTCGCTGCATGGTTTGGTGGTGGCTGTGGGACCTGTGGAGGAGAGGTAGTTCCAGTCCCTGTCTCTGCAGCCCGCAGGATGGTGGAGGTACCCTCTAATTCACTTTCCAAAGCACGTAGTTCTGCAAGTGAAAGGGGGGTGCTCAAACTAGTTAATAGGAGTAAGTTGATCTGCTATAGGTGCAATCTGAACAGTTCAAGGCAAACTAGACCCTAAGGTTAAGGCACCACAGGACACTGCCATTTAGATGCATGTTTCCAGGGTGCTGTGGTAACTGGGGATCCTGCCTCATCAATCAGGGAGAGGCAGTATGGGGTGGAGAGAAGTGCACAGGCTTTGAGGATAATTGCCTGCATTTGGTAATTTACTTAAACTTCGTGTTTCAGTCTCCTCGGTTGAAAAGCAGGATAAATAGAACCTGTCTCATAGAGTTGTGAGGATTAATTGAAATTTATATGTCAGGTGCTTGGAGCAATGCCTTGTACTTTGGAAGAATTTAATAAATGTAAGTGGTTACTTTCTGGTTGCTGTAGAATTGACTGCTGTTCATGGTGACCCTGTGCATGTCAGAATAGAACTGTGTTCCGTAGGGTTTTCTTTTAATTTGTTTTGTTTTTGTTGTTGAGAGTATACATAGCAGAATGGACACGAATTGAAGAATTCATGCTTGTACAGTTCAGTAACACACCTGCATTCTTCAAGTTGGGCAATCATTGTCACCCTCCTTTTCTGAGATGTTCCTCCTCTGTTGACATAAACTCATGGCCCTGTTTCCTGTTTAATCTCTGAGTTGCTGTTATCTATTTGATTCCATGAAGATAGGTCTTAAAATAAGACAACACTCAAGGTAAACTTTTTAAAAAAATATTTTATTGCACTTTAAGTGAAAGTTTATAATTCAGATCAATTTGCAACATAAAACCCTGCACCCACATGACTTTGCAGGACTAGTTGCTCTCCTCACCCTATGACAGCATACTTACATCCTGTACTTGCCGTCACCGTTCAGCCAACTCCTGGCCTTCTCTACCCTCTCGTCTCCACTCTAGACAGGAGCTGTTGAGACACCCTCCTGTATATATTTAAGTCAAGAAGCACATTCTTTGCCAGTGTCACTGTTGATGTTATAGTCCGGTCTAATCTTCATCTGAAGAGTTAACTTTGGTACTGGTTTCCGCTCTGAGCTAACAGAAGTCCAGGGTTTGTGTCCTCAGGGGACTCTGCAGTCATTCGGACCATCAAGCCTGGTCTTTTTAATGGAGTTACAGTTCTGCACACTCCTTTTTCTCCCGCTACTTCAGGGGCTCTGTGTTGTGTTCCCAGGTCGGGGCAGTCATTGGTGGTATCCAGGCACCATCTAGTTCTGCTGGTCTCATGCTGATCATGTGGCCCCTTTAGTCTCCAGGGCTCATAATTTCCTCATGTCTTTGATTCTCTTTTGCTCCAGGGGAATTGGGACCAATTGATGCTACTTAAAATGGCCACTTGCTAGCTTTTAAGACTCCATTTACCACTCACCAAAGTGGGATGCAGAACACTTTTTTGAAAAAACTTGTATGCCAGTTGACCTAGAAGTCCCCTGAAACCATGGTCCTCATACTTCTGCCCCTGCTATTCTGTCCTTCAAAATGTTGGTTTGTATTTAGGAAACCTCTTAGCTTTTGATACAGTCCAGCACTGTTAATCTCCCTTGTACTACTTGCTGTTACTTTCTTCACTTAATACAGTTCCCATGTACTATTTAATCTATAGTATCCATCAAACCTTATTTTCTTCTGTGCTTAAATCTTTTCTGGAGTTCTTCTGATAGTGCTCTCATAGAATATTTGTGCTTTTGCAACTAATTTCACTCAGCATGTCTTCCAGATGACTCCATGTTATGAAATGTTTCCTAAGATCATCATTATTCTTTATCATTGCATGGTTTTCTATTGTGTGAGTATACCATAGTTTGTCCATTAATCTGGGGTACCTAGATTGATTCCATCTTTTTGCTGTTGTAGACAGTGCTGTAATAAACATTGGTGTGTATGTATCTATTTGTGTGACAGCCCTTGTTTCTCTATGATATATTTCAAGCAGTGGGATTCCTAGGTCATATGGTATTTCTATTTCTAGCATTTTTAAGAAAGTGCCAAAATGATTTTTGAAGTGGTTGTACCATTTTACATTCCCACCAGCAGTACAGAAGAGTTCCAGTCTCTCTGCAACCTGTCCAACATTTATTATTTTATGTTTGTTGGTTAACACCAGCCTTGTTGGGGTGAGATGGTATCTGATTATAGTTTTGATTTGGATTTCACTAATGGCTAATAATCATGAGCATTTCTTGATGTATCTGTTAGCCACCTGGATATCTTCTTTTGTGAAGTGCCAGCTCACATCTTTAGTCCGTTTTTGAATGAGGTTGCCTTTTTCTTGTTGAGTTTTTGCAGTACTTGGTAGATTATGAGGCTTGGAGGCTGAGCAGATTTGTGGTAGCCAAAAACTTTTTCCTAGTCTGTAAGCAGTCTTTTTAGTCTTTTGGTGAAGTCTTTGGATGAGCGTAAGTGTTTGATTTTTAGAAGTTCCCAGTTATCTATTTTTCTCTTCTGGTGTCTGTGCATTGTTAGTACTATTTTGTAGTTTATTTATGTCAAGGCAGACATTTTTTACTCATTAAGCTGAACTGTTGTTTGATTTTAAGAAGACTTAAGGTATAAGGGCTAACAGTTATTTCAAGGCAGCAGTTTCAGGGTTTTATCTGGCCTTCATGGCTTCAAAAATTGTAGATTCATGAGAATTTGAAATTCTGTTCAGCATTTTCCTGCTATTGATCAGGATTCTTTTATAGAATCTTTGCTCATCATGGAGACAATTTGTTACGCATTCCATTTCCTACTATTTCTGACTTTTCTGCTGTGTTGTTCCAGATGATGAATAGAAGTGGTTTGTTCAACCTTCAATGACTGCTTGCAAGCTTTTAAGACCCCACATACTGCACAACAAACTAGAAGGTAGAACAGAAACACTGAATGCATTATTAAGCCACTTAACTGAGATGTTCCATGAAACCTTGGCCCTAAACCTCCAAACCAAGGAACCAAACCCATGGTTGTACATAAGCAACTTCAACAGCTAGTCCTTTTTTTTTTTGTGGTCTTTGGTAAAAGTTGTATGACAGATAACATTTACAACAGTCAACGTTTTACAAGTGTGTAACCTACTGACAGTGATTACATTAGCTAGCACTGCAACTCTACCCTTAATCAGTATTTTTTTCCCCTGTAACTGTAAACTGAAACTCATTATTCCTTTAGCAGTAACCTCTCCCTTCATCCCACCCCAGTGGTCACTAATAAACTTCTATCTCTGTACATTTGCCAGTCTTTGCGTATTTATATCAGTGGGATCACACAATATTTGTCCTTCGTGATTGGCTTATTTTACTCAGCATAATGTCTTCAAGCTCCATCCATATTTTAGTATGTGCTAGTTTTCATTTCTCTTTCTGGCTAAGTAGTATTCCATTGTGCATACGCCATATTTTATTTATCCATTCATCTGTTGGAAACCCTGGTGGCCTAGTGGGTCAGGGCTATAGCTGCTAACCAAAAGGTCTGCAGTTCAAATCTGACTGGCACTCGTTGAAAACTCTATAGGGCAGTACTACTCCATTCTGTAGAGTCACTGTGAGTCAGGATTGACTTGATGGCAGTAGGTTTGGTTTGGTTTATTCATCTGTTGATAAGCTTTTGGGTTGTTTCTACCTTTTCCTCTCTTGTGAATTGTGCTGTAATGAACATCAGTGTACTTGTATCTGTTTAAGTCTGTGCTTTCAAGTTTTGGGGTGTATGTCTAGGAGTGGAAGCTCTATAGGGCTTAAGTGGCTGACTTTTCAGAAGTAAATCACCAGGCTGTTCTTCCAAGGTGCTTCTGGGTGGGCCTGAACCTCCAGTTCTTTGGTTAGCAGCCAAGTCAGTGATATTAACAGTTTCACCACCAGGGACTCCATTTACTTGGTTTTTGTTATTGTGAGTTCCCGTTGGATTGATTGTGACTCTTGGCGACCCTCTGTGTACAGAGTGGATCTGCTTCTTAGGACTTTCAGGGCTGATACCTTTTGGAAGCACATTACCAGGTCTGTTGTCTCAGCTGTTTTTAAATGGGTTCAAACTTCCAGCCTTTCAGCTAGTAGTCTAGTACTTAGCTGATGGTGTTCCGCAGGGACACCCAGTGAAAGCAAAATTCACAGTTAGTGTGGATTGTGCTCTGCGGCACCTGTCATCCTCAAACTTCTCTTCCTGAAGAGGAGACCGTGACATGGGTCCAATTCCTTGGATCCCAGACTGAGCCAAACCAAACCCAGTGCCGTCAGGTTGATGCTGACTTACAGTGACCTTATAGGGCAGAGTAAAACTGCAGCATAGAGTTTTCAGGGAGCACCTGGCAGGTTCTAACTGCTGACCTTTTGGTTAGCAGATGTAGCACTTAACCGCTACACCGCCACAGTTCCCTTTGTTAGAGCAGTGATTACCAAATGGCAGTTTTTGCCCTTCATGGTTCTCACTTTGTCTGTGTATCTTCAGAATTTATTAGTAAACCCGTTGCTGTCTAGTTAATTTTGACTCACAGCGACCCTGTAGGACAGAGTAGAACTGCTCTGTAGAAGTTTTCAAGGTTTATTGGAACTACGAACCTCTTGGTTAGCAGCTGAGCGCTTAACCACTGTGCCACTGGAGCTCCATTTTCTTTAGAATTTTCTTCAAATCTGTTTACTTTGTTTTAATTTGGCCTTATTCTTTGCTACAACATCTATGAAATAATGGGTTTGATGAGCTAATTCTTTGTTTTTCTAACACATATCAAGTACATGATTGTTGAAGTGAGAAATGTGCTGACTTGTTTGCACTGTGTTAGGTGATCTCACAAGCCTGCAGGGTCCATGGCCCTGGGTGCGGGGGACATTGGTCCAGTTAAGGGGTTCTTTGTGGTGGTTCAGAAAACTGGCTCCTGGAGGCGCTCCATCATTGACTGGTTCCACAGAGGTCAGCACTGTGGGTGAACCTTGGATGGAATTTCCACACTGTTGCTGGCTGTGGGAGCTTGCTGTTTTCCACATTTGGAGAGACTCCTGTCTTGCCTGAAACTTGCAGATGAACAAACTTAGCTCTTTGGGTTGTTGTTGGGCTCAAGTGGAATATTTTATGTGTAGTACTTAGCCCACTGGCTGTTTTGAGGCCTGTTTTCCTCCAGTGCCTTACTGTTTTTCATTAGCAAAAGAACATAAATGGTGTAGTAGGACAAACAGTGGGCTGGGGTTCTGAAGTCCCAGGCTGTAACCCTGACCCTGCCCTTTTAGGGACGTTGGGCCGCTCACTTACGCTTCTCTGGGTCTGTGAAATGATGACTGGTTTAGTGAGCTGGGGCTGCTCTAGCAGAAGTACCACCGAGTGGATGGTTTTCACAAAGGAAAGTTTCTTCTTACACAGTCCGGTAGGCTACAAGTCCAAATTCAGGGGTTCTGCTCCATAGGAAGGCTTTCCCCCTTGTCAGCTCTGGAGGAAAGTCCTTGTGTTGTTTCAGTCTTTGTCCAGCGAGCATCATGGCACAAGAACCTCGGGTCTGAAGGATGTGCTCTTCTCCTGGTGCTGCTTTCTTGATGGTGTGAGGTTCCCAACTCTTTGCTTACTTCCCTTTCCTTGTTATCTTTTGAAGGATGAAAGGCTAATGGGTGGGGCAAGCCATACTCCAGGGAAACTCCCTTTACAGTGGAGCAGGGAGGTGATCTTCTGAAGGGATTTACAGTCCCACCCTAATCCTTTAGCATACAGCAGAGGAAAATCACAAAATGGAGACAGTCGTAAAATATTCAGAATCATGGACCAACCACATGATTGCATACATTTTGAGGGGGACACAGTTCAATCCATGACAATAACCATCTCTACTGGTGAGCAGTGGTGGAAAACAGATGAGGGGCTGTCAGTGTGAGCACCCTGTAAAGTAGCTGTGTCTTCAATCAAAGAAAAGACTAGGAAAGGGAAACTAAGATATAAAAAGAGGAAGAAGGCAGAACTTTGGACAGAAAAGATGAAAGACACCATTTGGATAGTATATCACAAAGCTTTTGTAATCATTGGCCAAGGTCTAATGTTTCCTCTTTTTCTGATGATAAGGACACATTGTATAGTGTTGCTGCTGAGTTGATTCACCCATAGAAACCTGACATGTGCAGAATAGAACCGCTCCATAAGCTTTTCAGGGCTGTAACCTTTTGGAAGCAAATCGCCATTTTTGGCTTCCGAGATGCGTGTCTAGATGAGTTGAAAAGCTAATTTTTTGAGTAGTAGTAATTGAGTGCTTAATTATCCACCTGGAGACTCCATTATCATGTAGTAAAAGATAACCTGATCATTTAATAAGCTTATGTAATTCTTGGAGGAAATACAGCCAGAAGGCTCCTTAGAAGTGAAGAAGACAAGGCTTCCTTTTGTCAACTCTGGATGCATTAAATGAGGGACCAATCAGTGGAGAACGACGTTGTGCTTGGTAAAGTAGAAAAGAGGGCGACCCTCAGTGAGATGGACTGACACAGTGGCTGCAGCGATAGGCTGAAACATGATGAGCAATGGAGGATGGCACCGGATTGGGCAGTGTTTCGTTCTGGTACATGTAAGGTCACTGTGTTTTGGAATGGACTCAGTGGCAGCTGACAACAACCACAAGAATTAAGCTTATGCACATATTCTTTTGAGTTATTTGGTAGAGACTGTTAGATGTTCCTACCTGAGAACTACAAGAAGCAGCTTAGCTCAATTTTTTCTTTTTTTTTGATTTTAAATAGCATTCTGGTTTAGGTGATATGAGTTCGCATGGTAGAAAACTCAAACTGAAAAGACTGTGTTTGAAAATCATACTCATCATCATGCAGTTCTTGTCTGCCAGTTGGTCTACCAATACTTGGTATATTTTTATGCTTCTGTCAGATCCGACTCGACGGCGCTTGGCTTGGCTGGCTCAGAGATATCTTACACATGTACTGACAAATTTGTGTGTACTTTTCTTTTAGTTTTTTGAAGCACAGTTAGTTAGTGCACATAGTATGCACAAGTCTGTCCTGATCTGCTCCTTGCCTTTTTTATCTTGGAGGTGGGTGTGGGCTGGTTTTTAAAGAACATCTTCATTCTGTTTTTAAATGAGTGCAGTGTATTAGGTTGCCTGAGTGTACTGGATTCACTTATCCAGGCTTCTGCTGATGGGACACGTAGGAAATTTTCTAGTCCTTGGTGTTTATACACAAGGCTGTAGTAGACAACTTTGTTGGACATAAATCTGCGTATGTGGGAGTATGTGTCTCTTGCGGACTTGTAGATGTGGAACTGGGTTTGTAAATTGGATGGATTGTGCTAAATGGCCCTCCACAAGCAATATATGTGACTCTGGTTCCCTAAACTCGTGGCAGAGCAGTGTGGTATCCAACTTTTCAGTCTTGGTCAGTCACGGGGAAAAGGGCATGTTACTTTATTTTTTGTTTGCATTTCTTTTATTAGAAGTGAGGTTGAGCTTGAGAAGACCCAAGCAACGAAAGCCACCGCGGTCGAGTCTATTCTGACTCAAAGTAACCCTGTAGAATGGAGCCGAACTGCCTCATACGGTTTCCGAGGCTGTGATCTTTACAGATGCAGTCTGCCAGATCTTTCTCTCGCACTATGGCTAGTGAGTTCAACCCAGCAGGCTTTCTGTTAGCAGCACTAACCACTGTACTATCAGGGCCCCTCATGCTTAAGAAAACAAGCTCAGTTCCACTTAAATGTGTGACTGTTGGCAATTATTTCCAGTCTGTGGGGGAAGAATCTGTTTTATTTCTATTTTCGGTCTGTCACAGATGAGTATTTCTATAAGACACAATAAAAAGAATTACTAGCAAGATGAAATAAAAAACCCCAAAGATATATAAAACACAACTCCCAGTTTTTTATTACTAAGTTTGACAGATAGAAAATTACTCTATCCATTTTGTTACACATGTTTCAGTTTCTGAATTTAGCTCAGGCTGACCTTTAACTCTTCTGAGTGATACTGCAACTCTTTGAGTGATGTTGCTGTAAATGACTCCTTGTAGATCTCTTTTTCTCCCATTGCTCCATTTGAGGATGAGAGATCACAGAATTTTATATTGTACAGTGAGTACATTTCAGGCTATTTCCGTTGTTAAAGCAAACCTATTGCTGCATTGGGTCGTCTGTGACTCATAGTGACGTCATTTGTGCCTTACAGAGTAGAACTGCCCCCTAGGGTTTTCTGGGCTGTAATCTTTAAGGCAGCAGCTTGCCTCATCTTTCTTCTCTGGAGTTGCTAGGTAGGTTCGAACTGCCAGCCTTTAGGTTAGTAGCTGATTGTGTACTGTCTGTGTTACCCAGTGACCTCTGTTTTCAGATTATTTAGATTAAGATATCTCTGATGGTGCAGTATTGATCCAGAAGGGCTTGGTCCCAAAGGGCGGGGATGCCAGGCACATTAATTCCTTGGTCCTTTCCACACTATGAGTTAGATATACTGTGCCACAGCTTTCACTGATGAAAGGACCGTGTGCTTCAGAGGGAGACAGTGAGTGGCGAGGATATGAAAGAGAGAGGCAGAGAAAGAGACGAAATATCTGAGATCATCCTGTTAGTAGTCACTGCACAGAGGATGCCAGCATCCAAGGCTCTGACAGGATCCTAGGCCGTCAGCGTCATCTGTACTGCCTTTGTAGTAAGGGACAAGAAACATGCCTTTGGATAAAGTATTTGCTGGAGAGACTGTTGAAGAGAAATCTTGATGTCTTGATAGACAATTCAGATTGAAAACGAGCTTTCTGCCGCTAGCTGGCTGACTTCAGGATCGCGGAAGTGGTTGAGAGCTTGGCAGCTAACTGAGAGGTCAATGGTTACAACCCATCCGGAGGCACCTCAGAAGATGTACTTCTCCAAAGTCAGCCACTGAAAACCCTACAGAGCACTGTTCTGCTGTCGTACAGGGGGTCCTTGAGTCAGGATTGACTTGTTGGCAAGTGGTTTGGTTTTTTGGTTGTGTATTCTCCACCTTCCACCAGAAAACACAGGCCCAGTATCCTTTGCTGTTCTGCTTTTGAGTTGAAGTTTTTCCTTTGCCTGTGAGGAATTCCTTATATTATCTCTAAATTGGTTGCAAGTTTGCTGTATAATCCAGAGACTCTAAATGTTCTTCAGTGTTCCTTATAATCACTTGGGGTCACTAGGAAGTCAGCATATCCCTGGGTCGTCTCTCTTTACTAGGAGGGACATTTTTGCTGCTTTGTTAGAAGCTAGAGATCATAAAAAGAATTCATGTTGAGATTTTTTTTTCCAGAGTTATTTTTCCATCTCCTGTATCGTATAAGGCATGAAAATGATATGCTATTACAGTGCAGAATGAAAATGTCTCTTTCTTTGTGGTAAAAAAAAAAATAACAAAGTGTTTGCTATTTCAGCCTTTTCTTGCCATTTAATGTATGCAAGTTAATAACATGCACATCTATTACCAGTATCTGTTTTCATGTTTTTCTGTTGCTCTTAAAAGAACCTCAGTGTCCCTAAGCAGTGTCTCCTCCTTTTGCATTTCTGCCTGCTGCTGGAAAGCACTAATAAACTTTGATATTCATACATAAACCTTGGTATTCATACATAAACCTTGGTATTCATATATTTGAGAATGCCCTTCACCTGCCTTTCTGGTGACTGACTCTTGATCCTTCCTGGAAAGGAAGGGAGGCTGGATGAGTGCTGTTGGACTAGGAGTTGAATTTGTGGTATCATGGTACTAAAGCTGTGGGTTCAAAACTAACCTCGGCCTTGACCTAGGTGAGTTACTTCTGTCACCCTCATTGTCCACACCTAGAAAATGGGAATGTCTTCTACATTAGTGAGTCATCTGGGAGGGAGAGTTACCCTCAGTGTTGCTCAGTGGGATGGCAGCTGTGGTGACCCATCTGTTGACTTGGCAGGACAGGCATCCATCAGTTCCTATTCTGGGGGTTGTATGCGTGGTGTTTGGATGGTGTGTGAGAGCCAGCAGCCAAAGCAGACAGGTTCAGAGACAGTCCTGGCTCTCTGCCCACCTTACATATCTGCAGTCAGAATTGCTAAAAGGTGAATGAGAAGATCATCTTCCATGACATGTGGTCCAGGGCTCAGGCTCTGGAATCGACTGGCCAAGGTTTAAATCCTAGCTTAGCTTTTACTGCCTGAGTGAGCTTGGGCAGGTCTCCTTGGTTTCTTCTTGTGAAGAATGGGGATAACAAGAGTATATTATCTGCCTTGCATTAGTGGAAGATTAGTGAATATTATAGATGGTGAGTTTCTCTAAAGACTGAGTGATACACGTCCTTCCATTGTTGCACAGTTATTCATTTGACAGATCTATCAAGTGCCTTCTGGGTGGCAGACACTACTGTTTGTGTGATGTTCTTAGCCACTGTCTAGTCTAGTGACTACGATGCATTTACAGTGAACATGGCTGTGTTCCAGCAGAACTTTATTTTCACAAACAGTAGATGTGAGGCTGGATTCTGCTGCTGCCCTGTGGTGTATTGGGAAGACAGATCTTGAATAATCACAGATAAATAAGTTATTATGAATTGCAATAAATGATAAAGAGGAAATAGATTCTGTGTGAGAGGGAAGGGCTGGAGAAGACCTTTCTGAAGATACGGTATTTAAACCAAATGGTGAGTAGTAGGTGGCCAGAGGGAAGGAGGGTGTTCCAGGCAGGAAGGGATGGTACTGAAGGGAGTGAGACGTGACCATACTGGTCCTGTTCTGCTTAAGTAGTGAGTCTGCAGGGTTAACATCAAGAAGTCTGCATTTGTTTCTCTTAAAGACTCAACATATAATATTGTGCACCTTTTTTTCATGCAGCTTTTCTTTGCATAAAGAAAATCATCATAATGATTTTCTGATAATATACAATTCATGCCAGTTTTATGAAATACAGAGTTATATAAAGCAGATAGTCCCTTCCTCCCTTGGCTTCTCCAGTGATCTTAACACTGAGTGATGAGCCGTATTAACATCTTGCCCTTCATATTTCTGGTGGGCCTCTCTTTGGACCACTGTTGTTAGGGAATAGAGAATAACATTGAACATAATTCCAGTGTTGAGTGTAAAGTGGTTCTCACCTTGTAACTAGTTTTTACTTTTTCGTGCTATTTTGTCTTTTTGAAAGTTAATAAGCTTTTTTTTCATATAAAGCTAAAAATTTACAGTCCTGAAACCATTTTGAAAAAAAAAATCTCTTTTCCTCTTGACTGTATCAACTCAGAAGTAGGAGGCTACCTCTGCAACTTTGTGACCTCTTCACTTTCTGCAATTCTGTGGTTTGCAGTAGGCTACGTTCTTGCAAGTCAGCATGCTTGCTTCCTCTTGCTGCTGTAACAAATGATCTTAACTTTGTGGTTTCAACAGTTGCATTTATTGTTGTGTCCTGGCCTCACTGGACTAATATTAAGGTGTTGGCAAGGCTGTGTTCCTCAGGGGGTTCTAGAGCAGAATCTGTTTCCTTGCCTTTCTGTTCTAGAGGGCACCCCCATTCGGTGGCTCATGGCCTCTTGCCTCTATTTTCAAAGGTAGCAAGAGTGCATTGAGTCTGTCTTATGTTCCTCTGAAGTTACCTCATTTTCTGTTTCAGTCTTCCACTTTTAAGGAACATTGTGATTACCTGGAAACCCTGGTGGTGTGCTAGTGGTTAAGTGCTAAGTCTGCTAACCCAAAGGTTGCCAGTTCAAATCTACCAGATACTCCTTGGAAGCTCTATGAGGCAGACCTACTGTGTTTATAGGGTCGCTGTGAGTCAGAACTGACTCAACGACAAGGGACTTGGTTTTTGTGATTACCTTGGGCCCACCTGGATAATGTGGACTAACCTAAGGTGAGTTGATGAGCAAATTTAACCCTTCCACGACCCAATTAAAGCAGTTTTTTTCATTGGTAGATTTTATTCTTCATTAATGGCATGTGCAGTGTAGCATTGAGGTTGCTTGGATTTGTGATAGGTAATGTGAATTGGGAAATACTATGTGAGAAATGTATGCTCCGCTGGACTGTAGGCAAGAAAAGATGCACATCGTCTTAGCAGTTTTATTCGATGAGACTCTTCAGGGCTCAGGGTAGCACATAACAGCACCTTGCAGTGTCTGCACGTGATTGCCCTTCTAGTCTCCTCCTTAGTGCTGCATTTTCTTCAAGGCCTTCTGGTCCCCCTCACCAGGTAAGTACTTGTCAGCCTGTCGGAGCCAGACCTCATCCAGCATCCTGCTGACTCCTGTCTTGTTCCTGACAATAAAGCACCTTCCCAGTAACACTCAGGGAACTGTCAGTGAACCTGCAGAGCTCATCTTCCTGCACATAAACCCAGAAGTGAAAAATCTGACTGGGACTTAACGTGTCTCAGTGGTCCTTCAGTGTGCTAAAACGAGTGATTACACTTTATGGCCCCTGAAAATAAGTCACTTTATTGAATCTCTCCTAATTATGAAAACAGCACCTATCTGGTAACAGTCATGAAATTGTAAGTATACGTACATGCCTTATCTTACTGTGAAGGTAAAGAGAGAAAAGCATCACACATGCACTCCTCCTGGCTACAGCCTCTCCTAGACTGACCTCTCAGTACAGTCCTGTGGTGCCAGCAAACTCCTGGCATGTGAGTTCAATGCAAGGTCCCAACCCAATACCAGCAATAAACCCCAGAGGTCAGATATGTCAGTGGGCCGTGTATGTCAAGCTGGTCATGAAATTAATTCCGCCTGTAACCTCAATTCTCCATTGCCTTGCAGCCCAACAGATTCCGTCACAGATTCCAGGAAGCAGGATGAAGATGTCTTTAACCCATTACCATTGCTGTTGATTCTGACTCATGGTAACCCTGTAGGACAGAGTAGAACTGGCACTCAGGGTTTCCAAGGAGCAGCTGGTGGATTTGAACTGGCAACCTTTTGGTTAGCAGCCAGGCTCTTAACCACTGCACCACTAGGGCTGCATGGACATCTTAAACCAAACCAAACCAAAAACGTTGTTGCTGTCAAGTTGATTCGACCCTACAGGACAGAGTAGGACTGCCCCAGTGGTTTCCGAGGGGCACCTGGTGGACTCCTGACTGCTGTCCTTTTGGTCAGTAGCTGTAGCTCTTAATCACTACGCCATCAGGATTTCTCTGGACATCTTTGGGAGGCTGTCATTCAGCTTATCACGGTCAGTAGTGTGTAGCGGTTGTGGGGACAGACTGTGGAGTCAGACTCTGTGAGTTCAAACTGAGTGTCACTGATTAATAGCTGTATAAACTTCATTGAAGTTACTTAGCTCCTCTGTGCCTGTTTTCTGCAGGGTTGTTGTAAGGATTAATGTGACTAGAATACATGTAAAATGAACAATGACTAGATACAGTAAACAGCACTTATGTGTTATCTCTACTTATTTTTATTATTGATTATATCTGATGAACCAGGGGCCATAATTCATTCGGAGCCATCCTTGGATATTGGCTGTCTGCTTCTGACTTATTCTTGGATCTTTGGCGGGATCACCTTGTTGGTGCCTCACTTCCTCCGTAAGACTGTAGCAATGACTTGTCATTGGAAATCTGGGCATACTAGTCCTTTGAAGGCTAGTCCTTTATATACTTCATGTACTGAAACCGTGTTTGATAAGGAAAATAAAAAGCCTTTGGAACATAGATGTAAAAATGTGATTAACAAAAACATTTCATGTCATCTATTTTGATGTCCTTGGGTGGGACAAATGGCCAGTGTGCTCAGTTGGTAACCAGGAGTGCCCTGAAAGAAAGGCACTTGTGATAGACTTCAGGCAGACTGTTGATATTGAACCTCTATGGAGCACAGTGCTGCTGACACACCTGGGATCACTAGGAATAGCAATCAACTCAGAGATTGTGTGTGTGTGTGTGTTTATATATTCATGGTTTGTAATTAACGGCATATTCCCTGGATACTCAGAAATCCTTGCATGTTATTTTTGGCCTTTCTTGTGTCCTTTCTCTACCATGGGCAGATTTGAGAGGCAGCATGTCCTGGAAGGAAGATGAATGGGCAGCTTTGAGGGGCAGGTACCTTTACATATCTAGGCCTTGGTTTCTTCATCTGTGAAATAGTCTAGTGGATGTGCAGGGCTGTTCCTGGTCTCTGTTGTTTTCCCTCTTCTCACCCCATGTTTTGGCAAGGTACTTACTGGCTTTTATAGACCTTGTAATGCTTCTTTCCTTCCTGGCAAAAGTTTGTTTCTCTCTCCCTGTTCCCCCTCCCCCCTCCAAGAACTTCTGACTTGTTTTTCATATAAATTATTCTAAAAATAAATTCCTTTCTATAGCCATTGTATACATTTGTGACTCATCCTTCCTGAGTTGTTATTGTTGTTTGTTGTGTGTTTCCATGCACCCCTCTGCCGTCATAGGATTGCTTTCAGAGATGCTTTGAAGAGCTAGCATTACAGTCTTCTTGTTGGAACTTGTCCCAGTCTGGAGTCTATTTTTAATAAAAGTTGGGTGCATTGTTTCTTACAGATACCCGTATTTTTTACTGATGGAAATAAGAACTTGCTGTGTCTTATGTCGCACAAGCTGTGATTTCCCACTGTAGACGTGTTCTTTGTTAAGCGTCTGGTCACATAGGCATTATTTTTCATTTCCTCCCATTTGCCTTTTGTGCCATTGTGCTGGGTGCTCGCAATAGAATTGCAGGCTCTAGTCTGTAATACGACTTTACGCGGCACTGACAGTGTTCCCAGTTGTGCTAGATTCTCTCTCGTCCCCCAGGAGCAGGCAGGCTAAGTAGCAGTAGCCTGACCTCTCAGCCAGGAAGCTAAAGCCAAGAGAAGGGAAGTGACTGAAATCAAAGGCAGGCTCGTACTGTAGGGAAAAAAGAATGGCCACGAATAACTCTGAAGTGTGTGTTGAGGGCCTCAGGTGACTGGTCTGCAGGGTGTTAATTTACTGACTTTTACTATGTGCTTTGCTACAAAACTAAGAGGGGCTCCTTGTAAAATATTCAAGCAGCTGAGAAGAGAAAAAGAAAAGCCACTTTCTTGACTCTTCATCTCCCAGCTCCACTCTCAGACACAGGGAAACAACTGTTAATAATTTCTCAAGTATTCTTTCAGGAATTTCTATTAAACTGTAGGTACCTGAATGCAGTCGCCTGGTGTCCTTTGTTCCCCGTATACAAGACAGGGGTTAGTGCCTATTGACGGAAAGAATGGCCTTCCCAGTATTGCCCTGAAAACATTGGTCATCTGTTACATGTTTTTACTTATCGCTGGACTTGGGACACATTTCCATGAGGAGGAGTCCCTTGCTGGTGCAAATAGTTATGCTGTTGACTGCTAACTCAAAGGTTGGGGGGTTCAAGTCTTCCCAGAGCCTTCTTAGAAGAAGGGCCCAGCTTCTGCTTCTGAAAAATCAGCCATTTAAAACCTTATGGTGCACAGTTTAACTTTGACATTATGTGGTCACCATGAGACAGAATTGACTGGACAGCCCCTAGTTATCTATACTTTATTTTTTAAATAGTGACATGTTATTCCATTGTGTAGGTTATGTAACCGGTTCCAGTTGCATCTAATTTTTTTTGTGTTACAGACCTTGTTTTGAGGACCATCTGATGGCACTCGCTTCTCAGTGTGCCTTCAGTACTCATCTTCCGTTTCTACAGCAAGAGATGGCATGGCTGGGCACAGCTGCTCGGGTCACTGTCACACTTGCAGCCAGCAGATTGCTCCCTTGCAGCTAGGTGTGGCCGTATATCTAGATTCTGGCCAGTGGTACTGTGAGCAGAAGTGATGTGTGCAGCTTCTTGGAGCATCCTTGCAAGGGCTGCTCTTCTGCATCCTACTGGCTGAGGGTAAGCCCTGGTGGCCTATGGTTAAGAGCCATCACTGCTAACCAAAAGGTCAGCAGTATCAGTCCACTAGATGCTCTGTGGGGCAGTTCTACTCTGTCCTGTAGGGTCACTACAGGTTGTATTTGACTTGACAGCAGTGGGTTTCGTTTGTTTGGGTACTGACTGAAGTGATTTGATGGCATAGACTAACTACCTTGGTTCCAGAGATAAAAGCTAACTCTTCAGGATGGCAGAGCGGCAACACAAAAGGAGTCTGAGTGCCCTACAACTGATGTAATTTATGTGGAGCTGCCGTACCAACTCTGCACTGCTGCTTCTGGAACATTCATGTGAAAGACGGGAAAAAACCTCTATCTTGTTTAAGCCATACTTAATGTTATTTGAAGATTCCTAGGTAGTACGTTGGCAGTGACTTGATGACAGCAGGTTTGGGTTTTTTGTCTTATGCTATTGGGATCTTTGGTACAGTCTGTGTGTCTTTTTGTGCTTGTGTAGAGTAAATTCTTGAAGTAGAATTGCAGGGTTAAAGGATGTGTTTATTTAAAATTTAGATCGACCCTGCCTAATGGATCTTTAGTTAAAGCAGTGCCTGGTGTATAGTAAGCACTCATCCATCATCCCTATTGTCTCGTGAAACGTGACCCATCCATGTTCTTTTATCCTGGAGAGATTTCCTTTTAACATGTTTAATTCCAAAGTCTGTTAAAGATGTGAACAAATTCGTGTCACCTGTGGAAAATGGCTAGCATGGGAAGCAAAAATTTGGTTGAGATGTCATTATTGTGACAAAACATCCATTTCTGTATCCATGTGTTTTAGTTATTTAGTGTGGCTATAAGAAAAATAGCACAAGTGGCTGACTTTAATACACAGAGATTTATTTTCTCATAGTTTAAAAAAAAAACAAGCCCACTGCCATCGAGTCCTGTCCTACTCATAGCTACTCTATAGGTCAGGGCAGAACTGCCCCATAGAGTTTCCAAGGAGCGCCTGGCACATTTGAACTGCCGACCTTTAGCAGATGTAGCACTCGACCCACTATGCCACCAGGGTTTCCACAGTTTAGGAGGCGAGAATTCAGAATTCAGAGTGCTGACTTTCGGGAAAGGCTTTCTTTCTCTGCTGGGTCTGGAGGAAGGTCTTTGTCTCTTCCAAGCTTCTGCTTCTGGGCTGTCTTCATGTAGCTTGGTACCTCATGTCCCCCATCTGTGGTTGCTAGCTTGCATTTAATCTTTTATCTTAAGAGACTGACTCAGGATATACACTACACTAATCCTGTCTCATTGACAAAACAAAGGCAGCCCGTTCCCAAACAGGATTATAACCACAGGCATAGAGTTTAGGAATTACAACACATTTTGGGGCGACACAGTTCAGTCCATAATACCATGGAGGAACAGTTTCTGGAGTGTGTGTCTCTAAACAGGAAGGGGGCCGGGGAAGTGGTACAGGGTACTCCTTACGCCTAGCTGTGCTGTAGCTAAGGAGCGCACATACACCAGTGTCCAAGTTTTTGTGCATGTAGAAGCTGCTCAGAAGCTGTAACTATCTCTGTCTGTCCATCCACTTATCAGTAGGTATTGAGGGCCTACTGTGTGCTAGCCAAGAAACGACAGCATTGAGCAGATTAGGCATATACTTTCATCCTTTGAGGTATATATTTTTTTTTTAAATGCCCATTACCATTGAATTGATTCTGATTCTTAGTTGGGTCCTATAGTATTACTGCGTTTCCAAGGCTGTAATCTTTTGTTTTTTTAAATGCTAAATAGTTTTACTTTTTTTCTTTTAATTCGTTCCTTAGACGGACAGAGCAAATTAGTTTTTCATTAAACAATTAATACACATAACATTTTGTAATGTTGGTTGCCAATCCCAGGACATGTCAACGCTCTCCACTTCTTAACTTTGAGTTTCCCATTGCTGTCTTTCCTCTACCTCCCCTGTCTTCTCATCCTTGCCCATGGATTGCTGTGCCCATTAGTCTTGTTTTATGGGCCTGTCTAATCTTTGGCTGAAGGGTGAATCTCAGTAGTGACTTCATTACTGAGTTAAAAGGATGTCTAGGGGCTGTATTCTCAGGGTTTCTGCAGTTCTCTGTCAGAGCAGTAAGTCTGGGCTTTTTTTGTGAGAGTTTTAGTCTATATTTTTCTCCAGCTCTTTCCAGGACTCTGGATCGTGATCTCTGTCAGAGTAGTTTGTGGAGGTAGTCAGGCACTACCTATCTCTGCTGGATTCAGTCTGGTGGAGGTTGTGGTAGTTGTGGTCTGTAAGTCCTTTGGACTAATCTTACCCTGTGTCTTTGGTTTTCTTCATTCTGCCTTGTCTGGATGAAGTGGGACCAGTGGACTATCTCAGATGATCACTCACAAGCCCAGGCTGTGATCTTTACAGAAGCAGATGGCCACGTCTGTCTGCTCTGGAACAGTTGGTGAGTTTGAGCCACCGACCTTTTGGTTCACAGCTGAGTGCTTAACCAGTGTGCCACCAGAGCGTGTTAATATTCTGATAGGAAGGATCTGTCAGTGGAGGAGAGCTTCGCCTTAGATAAGAGAGACGTCTCCATCATTAACAAGAGAGACCCTTGATTTACAGGTTTGGGAGTGGGAAGAGAATGACCCTGTTGTCTGCTGGTAAAATTTTTGAGTGTGGGATATGCTGGTAAAATTTTCGAGTGTGGGATATGTTGAGGGTTACTTGAGTTTGACATCCTTGAGTTTTTAGTGAATCCACTCTGCTTACTAGAGTGAATTTTCTCCTTTAGCACTGTGTATCTGTTTAGGTGTAAGTTCAGAGGAGCTGAGTCATTTGGTTCATACTGGGTTAGTTTCTTGTCAGGTCATGTGACCAAAGGACAGGGTTAAAGGTGTAATTATAACTACAGTTGGAATCAGGATATACAGAATCTAAGTTGAACAAGGCAACAGAGGAGCCAGTGTAGGTTCCCCTACTGCAGTAGGTTCCAGTGTAGCTGTGATGTGATGGGGTACTGAAAGGAGACAGCAGACAGCGTGGAGGAGGGGTGTGGGCAGACTGGAAACTGGAATGGAGGACTTTGGGGTGGTGACCAGATCCAGGGTATGTCTTCAGGAGTGGGTCAGCTGAAGTGAAGTAGAATCAAAGATGGTTGGGAAAGAGGACACATCAAGTAGCTGAGAGAGCAGGGTGGGGAATGACTCATCCACGTGGGTGTTGGAATTACTGAGATTGGTGGAAGGAGATGGAGTGTACAGGTATGTCCTTTATGAATGAATGGGCGCGTGGTCAGCCAAGAAAAGGAGAAAGGAAGAGGGTTGTACACAGTTGGGAGGCACAAGCCTCAGAGAGGACCCTTGTTGGACATGTGACAAGAGGGTGACGGTATAGTGAGTGGCCTAGAGCAGCTCTGAGGATCAGGGTCCCCTGGTGTCTAAGTTTCTTATTGCTGCTATAGCAATTCCACAACTGGGTGGCTTTAACTAACAAATTCATTTTTGCACCTGTTAGGATGCTGTAAGTCCAAATTCAGGGCGGGAGCTCCAGGGAGAGGCTTTTTCTTGCTGTTGGCTCTGGAGGAAGGTCCTTGTGTTTTCTCAGCTTGTGTCTCTCATTTCCTTGGTGATCTTCACGTGGTATGACATGTATCTTCTCCCATCTGTGCTTTTCTCCTCTGTGCCTGCAATTGCTACGTGCTGTCCAGTAGGTTTTGACTCATAGCAATCTCATATGACAGACTATAACTGTCCCTGTAGGGTTTTGTTGGCTAAAATTTTTATGGAAGCTGATCACAAGGTCTTTCTGTTGTGGAACAAGATGAGTGGGTTCTTACAGCAGCCCTTCTGTTAGCAGCCCAGAGCTTAGCCCCTTGTGCCCCCAGGTTTCCTTTCTCTGCACCTAATCTGCTTTTTTTGTATTTCCAGAGTGATTGATATAAAAACCACCCTGCACTGCTAGGGCCTCATTAGCATGACAAAGAAAACCTTATTAGGATTTACAGTTCATGTTTTAGGGGAGGGAGGGACCAAATTCAATCTAGAACACCTAACTTCCCTTCTGGACCTTCTAGCCCTGTGTGTGTGTGGTGTGTGCATCTGTGTGTGGGTGGATGTGTGGGTGTGGTGTGGTGTGGTGTAGTGTTGTGTAGAGGAATCAACAACCTTGACCTGCAGGGCAGAGGGAAAGAGTCAGTTTTCACTGAAGGCGTCCTTAGCTCTCCATGCCCAAGTGCTATGCTTGGAGTGCTCCCTCAGTGCTTCCAGAGTTCTCCCTGTCCCTTGCCTTCAGGATATTCCTCTTAAATGCTGTGCCTGGTCAAGGTCAGGTCACTGTCCTGAGTATGAATCAGCGTTACCACCCCACCACCCCAACAGGAAAATGTTAAGATGGGTAGGAAACAGTAGCTTCTAGCCAGGAATTTTCCAGTAGCAAAAATTGTGGATTAACTTGAATGTAGCACTACCTCATAAAGAAAGATTTAATGAAGTCTATTTCTATGTGCTGTGCTTTTTATATCTGACACTCCTCCTGGGCTCTAAGCCATCTACTTCTAATTATGCTTCAAAAATAGTTATTGGATGTATTTAATACATGTTATTTACATTAGTTTATGGTTGAGATGTAGCTTTATTGGAAATTTTTAGTGGTTTTCTTTTTTTTAATCTATGTCATAAAATTGCACCATAATTCAATGTTACTAAAAAAAAAATTGGTCGATAGATAAATGTACACGAGTTGTATTTTTGTGAAGGCAGTGAAAACCACACACACACACACACACACACACACACACGCTTAAGAAATGATAGTGAAACTATCCTACATCCCGTTGACCGCTGAACACACTGTCTCAAATGACAGGTAAAGGAATTAAGGCTATTGAAGCAGTGTGTGAAACCAAACTCATTGCACTGAGTTGATTCTGACTCTTGCTGACCTGATAGCACAAAGTAGAATTGCCCCATAGAGTTTCCAGGGAATGCCCTGTGAATTGGAACTGCCAGCCCGTTTCGATGAGCAGCCATAGCCTGTAACCACCAGGGTTTCAGAAACAGTATGTGAAACCCAAACCAAAAAATCAAATCCACTGCTGTCAAGTAGATTCTGATTCATGAGAATAGGAGAGGACAAAATAGAACTGCTCTGTAGAGTTTCCAAGAAGTGTCTGGCAGATTTGAACCTCAACTTTCTGGTCAACAGACATAGCACTTAACCTTGATGCCAGCAGGATTTCCAAAACAACATACAGGATCTAAAAATCAAGTGGGAACAGAATATTTTGATTAGGGGATGAGAGCTTTTGGAATTTTGTTACTCAGAATTGGGTTATTTTGTGCATTCAGCAATTTCATGGGAACAAGTGGTCAGTTCTCTCCCCATGTTGTGGCTATTTCTTCCCTCGAGGGGAGATGCTAGTTTATGAGTCAAGAGTAGATAGTAGCAGAACATTTGTTTTTTTATAAAGCCTAATTGTCATTCCTTTTTGGAAGTGTGTGTCCCACATCTTTGTGCTTCTGTGAACGGCGAGTCTTCTGGGTGCACTGAGAAGGTGAGCGTCTTGACAGCAGCTCTGCGAGTGCGTGCAGAGCCTCAGCTCACTCATTCCCCAGATTCCTGACTTTTTGGGCTCAGCTTTGCCACTTTTTCTAATCCTAGAGTCATCCAAGCATTGGGAAGAGAAATGGTAATAAGTGTGAGCTTGCTGGTGACTGACTCGTCGTGTGTGGTTTTGATCAGTATAATTACTCTTGTACAACATTCGGAGAAAGGATTGAAGTTGTCAAGGATTTCATTTGACTTGGTCCAGAATCAGTGCCAGCGGAAGCAGCAGTCAAGAAATCAAAAGATACATTGCAGTGGGAAAATCTGCTTTTTAAAGTATTGAAAAGTACAGATGTTGCCTTGAAGACCAACATGCGCCTGTCCGGAGCAATGGTATTTTCTGTCTCATGTGCAAACAAAAGCTGGACAGTGAACAAAGAAGACAGAAGAACTGATGCCTTTGAATTGTGGTGTTGGAGAAGAATATTGAATGTACCTTGGACTGCCAAAAGAACAAACAGATCTGTTTTGGAAGAGTACATTTAGAGTGCTCCTTGGAAGCCAAGATGGCAAGACTGTGTCTTACATACTTAGGACATAGGACATGTTCTCGGGAGGGATCAGTCCCTGGAGAAGGACATCATGATTGGTAGAGTGGAGGGTCAGTGAAAAAGAGGAAGACCCTTGATAACATGGTCGACACAGTGGCCGCTATAATGGGCTTAAGCATTAAAACAATTGTGGACATGGCGCCGGACTGGGCAGTTTTTCATTCTGTTGTTGATAGCATTGCTGTGAGTTGGAACTGACTTGACGGCACCTAACAGCAACAACACTGACTCCCGAACATGACTCCCCGTACTTACCTCGTGGCTTTACCACTTGTTGCTAGCTGGCATTGAGTGGACCTCGAACTCACAGCCACCCCACATACAGTGGGACAAAATACTGCCTGGTCCTGGGCCGTTCTTATGATCAGTTAGCAGGCAGATTCTTATGATCATGGATTTTCGTTGGCTGATTTCTGGAAGTTGATCACAGGTCTTTCTTCGTACTCTGTGTCGGTCTGGAAGCTTCACTGAAACTTGTTGAGCATCACAGCTGCATGCAAGTGCACACTGACAGGCTGGGGGCGGCTGCCTGTGAGGTTCCTTGGCTGGGAGCTTAACAGGCTCTCCTGTGTGGAATGAGAATTCTACCACTAAACCACCACTGCCTGTGCTCTACCACTTCATGACTGAACCATGGATGGGTTGTTTGCACTTCTAAGCCTTGAGTTTCTTGTGTGTTAAGTGGGGACAGTAGTACTCATGGAATCATGCTGTAAGAAGGAATAATGCTTACATAGTCCTTGGAGCCTCTGCAAGGACTCATAGCCCAGTGGTTCAGAGCTGCAGTGAGCTGTGGTTGCCAGATTTTGAATCCAGCAGCCACTCCTTGGAAACCCTGCAGGGCAGTTCTGCTCTGCTTATGGGGTCACGGTGAGTCGGAATCAACTTGATGGCAATTTTCTTTTGTTTGTTTGTTTTTTAAGTTCCTGTGAATCAGAATTGACTTGATGGCAGCAGGTTGTCTTTTGGGTTTAGTACAGTCTCGGGCATATAATGAGAATGTCTCATACCGTTATTTTCATGTTGGAGCATAAAACTTGTGTTCATGTGACTTTTCAGTTTGATGCGTTCAGAGATTGTTAAGTATTAAATCGTATTTCTTCATTATTCATATTTCACGGATATTGCACCTTCTCAGTAAGGACTTGCTTGACCACCGTACTTAAGTTGCAGCTGCCTATCTCCAGCCCTCTCCATGCCTGTCTTCCACTCCCTGTGTTCCCTATCTCCTGCTTTATTTTTTTCCACTGTATTTACCACAGAGCCTTGGTGGTACAGTGGTTAAGAGGTTGGCTTTGTTCCAGACTGCCTTCTTTCACTAGAATGCAAGCTGTGTTATCTGTTTTGCTTACTGTTCTGTTGTCAGTGCCTAGACTAGTGGCTGGTACAGAGTGGATGAACAATAACTATTAGAATGAAGATGTTGACTTTGGAAGTAGTAATAGGATTTATACACTATCAAGTATATAAAAGCTGCTGCTGCCATCTGAGGTTAAAATGTTTTGTTTGAAAGTTCTCAGTGGGAGTTTGCATATTTACCTGTCTAAAAACTCATCTCCTAATAGAAGATAAGAGATGAAATAAAATAGGTTTGCGGAGATGAATAAGTTGGATGAAGGAAAGAATAGAATACTGTGATTAACTAGTTTACCTGTTTGCTTCTGAAGTCTTTTCCTTCACTGTGAGCACCATCAAACCCCTGGTGAGCTGGGAACATGCTTGTCTCAATAATTGACTCTTTTTAAGTATGATGTTACTTTATTGTCTCTCTTACATGGAATAAAACTTTTGTTATTTTTCTTGTCTAGGGCACCAATGCCTCTGCTCTGGAGAAAGACATTGGTCCAGAGCAGTTTCCAATCAATGAACACTACTTCGGATTGGTCAATGTAAGTATTTAAAAATATGTTCTTTTTCACATTAGAAAGAAGATCAGTATTAACTGGACTTCAACATAACATGGTTACTGCTCCCATCTTAATCCAATATTACAAGGACAGAGTAGCTGGGGTGGGGGGCCGGGGACTGTGCTCTCAGGGGAAACTGAGGCCAATTGGCACAATTAGCGTTTTGCTAGGAGAACCCTCTGTACCCCACATTGGTGAGTGGCGTCTGGGGTCTTAAGAGCTGCCAAGCTGTCATCTGAGGGTACAGCAGATTGTCCCAACTTAGCACAAATGGATGATCACCAAGGACCAAAACGACATGGGGGGAAAGACAACCCAGAAGACAGACCCACGTGAGTGGGTGACAACATCGACTTGTGACCGGAAGAACCAGATTGTGCCCGGCCACCACTGCTAATAGCTGTGATGGAGCTCACAAAGTTGAGTCTTACTGGCAACACAGGAATAAAAAGGGGTGCCCTCTGAGAGCTCCATTAAAAGACCACAGTTGATGGTCCAGGTGCTTCGGAGTTTCTCTGGGAACGTGGCCCCTGGCCCTGATGCTGCCTCTGTCCATAAATCATAATGGAGTTCAGCTCTCAGACAGGAATGGATTGGACTTGGTGACACAGAGTTACCGTATCGTGTGCACTTTATGGTTCTATGCATCTATAGGATGTCATCTGGCTGACCTCTTACTGGAGGTAGGGGAGTGGGTGGAGAGACGGGGATAGGAGATTGTTGGGAAGATAGGACATGTATGGAGCAGAGAGGAAGGGTGTGCTGTCACCAGGCAGGGAGAGCAGTGGGAGCTGCATATAGGTGGACATGCAAATTTATATTGGAATGTACATTTTCATTCAATTGTAATAATAATAAAAAGTGTTATTTTTAATCAAATGATGTAGAGTACCTGAAGCAGCTCCTCATCATTACCTGTTTTTAAACAGCCCTTGCTCTCTTCAGTCACTAGAAGTAGCAAACATTGTGGAAGGGAGAAGTTTAATCCAGTTTTGAAAGTCTTGAGCTGTCCTAGAAAAAAATAGGCTTAAATTTGACATTAGATCTCATTTTATTTTTCTCCTGTGCTTTTCAGAGATTTCCTTTGCACATGTAACTTTCAGAGCTATTTTATTAGTCTTTGTAGCCAAGTCTACTTTATACAGTTCACCTCTATCATCTAGATGAATTTTTTAGGTGGCGTTTATTTCAATAGCTGTCTGTACAGTCAGAGTTTTAAAAGTGTCATGAGCTCATCACCAGTAACTATTTAACAGTGTAATTTGACAGGTGGCGCATGAAGCAGGAGCACCCATGTGTAGGCAAAAACTAGGACACATTTACCTCCTAATTCCTTTCTACCTGTGCTCAGCAATAAAAATACTTGGTGCTGATGCTGACTCATGGTGGCCACTTACGTGTCAGAGTAGAACTGTGTTCTGAAAGGCTTCCAGGGGCTGATTTTTGGGCAGTAGGTTGCCAGGCCTTTCTTTAGGGTACCTCTAGGTAGACTTGAACTGCCAGCCTTTCCATTAGTAGCCAAGTTCATTCACAGTCTGCAGCCCCTGTGCTTCGCAGTGCCCTCTTGTATATGGCCAGGCTCAGCTCCCTTGATAAGTTGGTTATAACTATGTAGTAGGACAGTGTTATCTGCCACTCTTCTGAGTTTTTTCCTCACCTAATCCTTTCTTTCTGCATGGAGTTTTAAGTGACATCAAGTGTTTACTTCCAAAGAGCTGATGTTCTGACATAAGTACTTTGAACACATTTTGTTATTGCCCAGGTGTGATAGGTAGATTTCCACTGGGGAAACTGGAAATAATTTCTGCAAACAAATGCTAGTCCTGTGATACAATGGAAAGAACATGGCTTTAAAGTACCATGACGCTGACTTACGTAGTTCAAACTCTGTCCATGCTGCTCACAAGCTGTATGGTGCTGGCAAACTACCTGACCTCTTTAAGCCTCTGTTTTCCCATCTGTAGAGTGGGGATCAAAATGTCTCTTGTTTCTGGAGGTTTTAGTAAAGAAGAAGTGAGAGCTGTTATTGAAGACCTTGACATTAGGCTGAGAGCATGTTGTGAACACTCTGTAAATGTTAGTTCCTGTCCTTCCCCAGGAATTGTCCCTGGATCAACACCAAGCATTATCGAAGGTGGAGTGTGTTAAAGAGGAGACACTGAGAAAGACAAAGAATGGAAGGAGGAAGACTGAAGTACTGGAATAGAGGGAGTTATGTTGGCAAAATACTGATTTCAGTCTTAACACAAATTCACTTAGCTATTCTGCACAGACTTCTACTTAGCTCTATCTATGAGGGAAACCATTTCTTAGTTTGTGGAGGAATTGTAAGATCTACATTTATTAACTGCCCTACTTAGGCTCCTTTCCAGTGGTGATTTATGAAATTCCAGCTTCTGTGTAAAAAGAGGCTTATCTGTTACATAATTGTATTGAAATAGATTAAGAATATGTAAAAAAAAAGGAAGTTTTCTATTTTGGCATATGTAGGAATGTCACGTTACGTATGGCAGAGCATCTGTCTTGCTGTTGGGACTGAAGGACACACAAGCCAACAACGGTTTTTTGAGAAATGGTTCATGTTGTGTATTAGTCCTTCATGCAGCACTTTGTAATCTGTTATTAATCTTGTCTCTTTCGACTTTCTCATTTTGCTGGGCATGGAAAATTCTAAAGTGATAGTCTCAGCTGTGTTCTTCCCCAGGTTGGTCTTCTGGTCAGTTGATAACCAGGAGATGATGATATTTTCCCCTCTGCAGTCATCATCTGGATATGCATGATTTGGCAGAGGTATAAAATATTATTGTGTGGTCCCAGCCTGACTGTAAGAGATCAGGAATGGGGGTGGCATTGTGTCGGCATAGAGTTGCTATCTCGGTGGCAACGAGGCGGAGGGGAATTTATATGTTAAGATGGTGAGAAGCCGGTGGGGTGACTTAAGGAACCACCTTTCTGTTTCCACTGTTCTGCGATAACTGAGGAAATGCGGTGGCCCAAAGTGGGGGGTAGGGACCCTGGAATCCTGAGAGTGAAATGCTAAAACAAGTTCCCACTCAATCACGCCTGTTTCAGCTGAGCCAGTAGTTCCTGCATCTCGGATTTCTTTTTTGATTTGGATTTGTTACTTTCAGCTCTCACGGGCATTTTGATGTATTGAAGTATGACGTTTTATTTAGCCAGCTGCCTTTCTGGGTCTGCACATTACGTGTTTTTTCCTTCCTCTTCTTCTCTGAGCATCAGAAGTTCTCATTATACTTGTTATCAAGGCAGAGTGCTTATTATCATTTCAGATACTTTTATGTGCTAGAGAAGTCCCAGGATTGCTTGGTCGCAAAGAGACAGGGTCACAAAATTCATGTAAGCTTTTATTCTTTTCGATGAAGACTAGACAGCCAGTAGTGTTTAGAGTGGTTTGCTTGTTTTCTGGTATGGGGAGCTGGAGATATGAAATGGTTTGTGGAGGGTGGCTGTCTCCCCTTCTCATGGGTTGCACAGGGTGGCGCATCCCTGGACCACGCCTTGAACCATCACTGTTATCCTTTCGCAGTTCGGAAACACGTGCTACTGCAACTCTGTGCTTCAGGCGTTGTACTTCTGCCGGCCGTTCCGTGAGAATGTGCTGGCATACAAGGCCCAGCAAAAAAAGAAGGAAAACTTGCTGACGTGCCTGGCAGACCTTTTCCACAGCATAGCCACGCAGAAGAAAAAGGTTGGCGTGATCCCACCAAAGAAGTTCATTTCCAGGCTGAGAAAAGAAAATGGTGAGTAGTGTAGCATTTATAACTCAGAACAAAGGAGAACTGATAGTTCCTTTGTAGCTGCAAAGTGAGAAGGGGCTTTCTTTCTTCTGAGTAGGTTTTATTCTGTGAGCAGTTAAAGAAAAACTATGAGAAAATACAGGATTCTCTCATACTTCCCTTTTCCCTGCATGCTGTTTCTCCTATTACTGACAGCTTGCATGCCTGTGGTACTTTTGTTACAGCTAGTGAACCCAAACTGATACATTATCATTAAGTAAAGTCACTGTTTCCGTTAGGAGTCACTCTGTGTGTTGTGCAGTCCTAAAGATTTTGATAAGTGTATAGTATCATGTGTCCACTATTACAGTAGCATGCAGTATAATTTTACTGCCCTAAAAGGGTGATTGCTCCGCTTAATTTTCTAGAGGTACAGAAATGTCATTACCTACACATATATATGTATGTATATTTGAAAAGCATTTCTCCTTCTCCACCCGGTATGCATAAAATAAAAGTAGATTAGAGCTGTGTTTAAAAATTCAGCTTTATCCACCATTTTTGGAAGGATCTTTTTTTCACTATGTGGGGAAGAATCTTTTTCTGGGCAGGATCATTGTAAGGGGAAAACTAGCCCAAGGCAGCCTTCTAAGTGGGACACCGACGGAAATAAATAGGTTGGTACAGTAATTGAACAAAACAGTACTATGTTGTAAATTTATCAAATATGATGAAAATAAATGCAAATTATTTCATCAAAGCTTCCGCCAACTGAAAAATAATACCTCTAACTTGAATTTGCCTGAGGCCACTGAAAGATATCAAATCGTTATCTGAATGTGATAAAAGAACACCCTGCTGTGACTTGAATTTCAGAAGGTAGCAGTGGCAGTAGAAACTAGGCATGTGTTCCGGAAATTTTGCCTTGGCAATTTTTATGACGATAGAAATATTTGATAGGGCAACTTGCATTTACTCTGGATTGATGCTTACTCCAACAGACTTGCACGGTTAATCAGATGTTTGTTTTATCAGATCTCGTTTAATTTGATTGCGGTCTTTCGCTTTCGAAGTCGTTATGGTTTATACATACCAGAATAAAAATAACTGGAGTAGGGAGGCAAGCACAGCACTCCCAGCCTAGTTGTGAGCATGATTAATGATGATGTTTCGCAGCTGCAGTCAAGTCTTAGACTGTCCTGTAGGCGGGGATCCGGGACAGGCTTCTGGAATCATTTGTATTTCGTTTCAGGGCACTGTCAGATGGACCTGTCTGCATGTGTAGGTCCCTCATCTCCCTTATGTGTTTCGTTTAAGCTGCTTCCCGGCTGGCTGAGGCTTTAATATGATCTTTCAGAAGAGACCCTCCTTGCGCTGGATAAATTACAAGATGAATAATTGAGGATTGGTTGTTGACACCATATTAGAAATTGATGTTTTATCAGGGAATTTATCAAGTAGCTTTTGTTCTTTTCTGTAGAACAAGTACAAATTCTGGTAGCTTTTTATGTATGTAGGGACTTAGGGAGATTTGGGAAATTGAGTTCTTGGTGGGTGGCAGAAAATGGAACTGAGCAAAAAATTCTCTTAAACCTTACCCAGTGAAGCTGCATAACCGAGGTGAATGCTTGTCTGCTGTCTACCCGTCCCCCCTGTCAATACAAATACAAAAAAAGTGGCATGTAAAAGTAAGTAGGTCCTTTTGCTTCTTGAGAAACAAAGATTGAAATAATGTCCCTTTTCCTTTCCAGATCTCTTTGATAACTACATGCAGCAGGATGCTCACGAGTTTTTAAATTATTTGCTAAACACTATTGCGGACATCCTGCAGGAAGAGAAGAAACAGGAAAAGCAAAATGGGAAATTAAAAAATGGCAACATGAATGAACCAGCAGAGAACAGTAAACCCGAGCTCACCTGGGTCCACGAGATTTTTCAGGGAACGCTCACCAATGAGACTCGGTGCTTGAACTGTGAGACTGTAAGCATTCGGAGGGCTTTTGACTTCAGATGTGTGTCAGTATTAATGCAGGCTCTGTGGTGGTGTGGTGGGTAAGTGCAGTGTGGTGTTACAGCACTTGGCAGTTGTCTTCAGTATGCTAGAAAATTCTGTTCAACTCTGATGCAAGCTTCTGGAAGCTAGTGTCCATCCAGGATGTCTCAGCTGGCTGAAGCAGAGTGCTGAGGAGGGCAGATCTCAAAGCCTTGCTGGCTTTAAACCGTGAGCAATTTTACACATGACCCATTGCCTTTGAGTCTGTTTTGACTCATGGTGATCCAGTGTGTGTCTTGCAGAGCAGAACTTCTCCATAGGATTTTCTTGGCTGTAATCGTTACAGAACCAGATTCCCAGACCTTTCTTTCACAGGGCTGCTGGGTGAGCTTGAACTGCTAACTGTTAGGTTTCACAGATAACCGTAAAATGCTTGTGCCATTCAGCGGTGCTTGGGTGATTTTGCGGGTCCGCAGATTGAACTATGGAACTGGACCTTAGCTGGCTATGTTGAAAAGATTTTGGTAACCAATAGGTTGTGTGTGGCTCAGCACAGAGCATCACCTCAGCTTAAAGGAATCAGTGTAGTATGGTGGGCTTGAAGTCGGAAGACACAGGTTTGACTCCTGTTGTGCAGCAGTTGGCTGAGTGCCTTGGGCACAGTCACTCACAGTGCTGCTGCAGGGCTTGAAGAGTTTGTATGTTGAGATGGATCTGGTGCGTGGTAGACACTTTATGTGAGCTGAGTGTGAAGACATGCTCTCCAGAGCATGGTTTAAGATGTCATTTTTATTTGGTATATTTAATTTAAGCTCTGTGAGTGGCATGGTTAGGGGTCCCACTCTGGAGACAGGTTGTTCAAGTTTATATGCCTGCTGTGCCCTCAGTTGCTTTGGGACCCTGGGCAAGTTACTCAGCCTTTCTGTCCTCATTCTCCTCATCTGTAAAATGGGGATGATGAACGCCCCTGCTTTAGAGAGTTACAAAAAGGAGTAAATGAGTGAGCACTTGTAAACCATTCAGGATCATGCTTTGGCATAAAGTAAAGCAAGCCATAAATGCCTGCTGTTGTTATTATTTACTAACAATGTAGAACTGTGTGGGTTCTCAGAGTCTATTGGCATTGCATATAAAATTCTGCTGGATGGTGAATTTTTCTGGGGAAAGAAGTAACTTTCATCGTTATCTCTAAAGGGTTTGTGACCTAGAAGTGGTTAAGAAATTTGAATTTACACATTAACCTCTGTATATTGGCTTTTGCTTTTGGCAATCCTGTCCTTTTAAAACAATATTTCAATTAGCTGCCTGATTTCTTCGTTGTAGAAGCAATTGGAAAACACAGCTAAGCAAAAACAAACTAAAAATTAGCAGTAATGGCTCTACCCAGAGATGATAAATTTGTTTCATTTAAAAAGTTGTGGCCACATTAGCTCAGAGATAATCACTTGCACATTTTGAAATACATCTTGCAGAAACATTTTCTATACTTGCTTATCCGTTGAGTGGTCCTTCTTCCTTCCTCTCTCCCTCTCTTCTTCCCTTTATACTTTATGTGCTAGTTAAATTCAAACAGAGACAAAAATAGAGAGAGAGTATTATAAAGCAGATATGTCCATTACTCGTGGGTGGACCACTGTTAACAGTACCTTGTTAAAACATTGGCCATCCTGATCAGCTGCCTTCCCCTCCCTCTCTTCACCAAACTGGTTTATTTTTTAAAAATATTGTGTTATGCTTTAAGTGAATATTTACAATTCAAGGCAGTATGTCATATAAAACTTGTATATACACTGCTGTGGAACTCCAGCTGCGCTCCTCACTCTGTGACAGCACACTTCTCCTTTCCATTCTGTACTTCCCATGTCCATTCAGCCATCTCCCCCCCCCCCCCCCCACCTTCTGCCTCTGGACAGGAGTTGCCCAGTTAGCCTCATGTATCTACGTAAACCAAGAAGCACACTCTTCGCCAGTATTATTTTATTTCCTATGGTCCAGTCCAGCCTTAGACTGAAGAGTTGGCTTTTGGTATGGTTTCAGTTCTGAACTAACTGAATTTGGGGACTGTGTCTTCCAGGGGCCCTCCAGTCTGTTGGACCATGCAGTGTGGTCTGTGGAATAGAGCTCAACTTCTGCACCCTATTTTTCTTCTGCCACATCGAGGACTCTTTATTGTGTCCCCTGTGAGGGCAGTCATTGGTGGTGGCTAGGCACCATCTAGTTCTTCTGGTCTCATGCTGATGTAGTCTCTGGATTATGTGGCCCTTTCTGTCTCTTGGGCTCATCTTCTCCTTGTCTCTTTGATGTCCTTCATTCTCCTGTGTTCCGGGTGGGTCGGGACCAGTTGATGCTACTTAGATAGCCACTTGCTAGCTTTGAAGACCCCAGATGCCACTCACAGACTGGTTTATTTTTAAGCAAATCTCAAATAACCTATCATTTGAGTTATGATTTCTTCATTTGTTTAAGTCTATAAATGGTAAGGAGGATTTTTTAAAACATAAGCACAAGTACTGTTATCACACCTAAAATAGTTTGTTTAAATCATAATGCAGTGGTCAAACTTCTCTATGTCATATGTATATCCACCCCCCCCCCCCCAAAAAACCACTGCCATTGAGTTGATTGTAACTCACAGTGGCCCTATAGGACAGAGGAGAACTGTTCCAAAGAGTTTCCAAGGAGCACTTGGTGGATTCGAACTGCCGACCTTTTAGTTAGTAAATGTAGCACTTAATGGCTGTCCCACCAGAGTTTCCTCTGGGGCTTTGTGTGTGTGTGTGTGAGTCTGTGCACGTGTGTGTGCACGTGCATGCATGTGCATATATGCACGCATATCCATCCATCCGTCCATATATGGAGCCCAGGTTGCTCAATGGTTAAGAACTGGGCTGCAAACCAAAAGACTGGCAGTTTGAATCCACAAGCTGCTCCTTGGAAACTGTAGGGCAGTCATCATGAGTCAGAATTGACTCAGTGGCAGTTAGGATTTTTTGTTATATATATTTTTGTTGTTGCGTGCCCTTGAATTGGCTGCAACTTCCAGCAGCCCTGTAGAACAGAGTAGAACTGCCCCATGGGATTTCTAGGAAGTGGCTGGCGGATTCACACTGTCAACTTTTAGGTTACTAGCTCAGCTCTTAACCACTGTACCACCATTGTACCACCCGCACACACATACACACATGCATTTTTAAAAAAAATGGTCAGTTGATTCAAATCATAATCTAAACATGGCCACACTCTTCATTTGGTCAGTCCGTGTCTCAATCTGTAGGCCACTTCCCTCTCTTTTTTTTTCTCTTGCAGTTTATTTGTTAAAGAAATGAGTTGTTTGTCCTGTGAATTTTCCCACGTTCTGAAAACATCTTTGTGGTATGAACACACATAGTGAAAAGGTTTCTACTACCTACTCTTCGTTTTTATTTAACCCACCTATTTTATGTTTTTTTTTCTCTCTGGCCTTTTTTGGATCAGTGTCAAAAAAATTTTCTTGTGTTATATTCTTAGTTACAAATTCTTTTATAGATTACTTTAGAAAGTGGAGCATGCTTCCTTGACCTCTTTGTGGCCACTTTTCCCACAGTGCTGGGACCTTTAGGCTGCTTTGTTCCTTTCTGTTGTTATTGTCACATTGTTATGGTTTGTAATAGACTCATGAATTTTCACTTTTCATGTGTTTTAATCCATTGCACTTGTAAAATTGTTTTTGATAAACTCATTTTCGGAACAATCTCATGGCTTTAAAAATAAAAATTAGGGTTATATGACAATTTGCAGATTTGCAGTCTTTTTCTGTTTGTTTTTTCTTTTCTCGCCTCTCTTTTGATAAGAAAAGCAGTTCTTTGCACCATCTCATCTTACCTCGTGTATTGCTTCGTCACCAAGTCCTGTCTGTTGGATCCGTCTTTAATCCGTCTACTTCTCTTGGTCCTCACTGTTCCAGCCCTAGCTCCAGCTACCCATCAGCTCTTGACTGACAATATCAACTAAACTAACGTGATCACCTCCTACTGGTTTTCTTCACACTTCATTTAGAATATCATCGCTTACCAGGCTGTTTCCAGTTTTCAGTTATTATGAATAATGCTGCAGTGAACATTCAGATACATATAATCTGGTATGCATAAACTCAGCTTTTACAATGTGTATATATTTGTGTAGATATGTTTGTGTATGTATGTGTAGGGAGAGAGTGACAGAGGGTCAGGAAAAGTAGATTTGACAGTTTGTATCTATGTTTATGATTAGCCACATTAGATAGTAATGTCAGATTTCCAAACTGGTTGTACCAGTCTACACACCCAGCATCCATAGGAGGGTTCTTCTTGCTCTGGATCCTTGTCTGTACCAACAACTCTCAGATGTCTTCACTTGTGCTAATCTGTTGGATGTATGCACAGGTATTCTGTTACTCAACAGATAATACCTTTATGTGTTACTACTATGTAAGGGTAGGAGGCACTGGAGATGCAGGGTGAACCTTGCGTTTCTGGAGTTTCCAGCATGGAAGGCAGATGTTGACAACCAAATGAAAACTCAGCAGTAACTAAAATTGCAGTGAATGTTGTGATGGAGAAGCAGAATATTCTGTGAGCTTCTGGTACAGGAACCATGGCAATAGGGCATCATATTTCTACATCTGTTGCCAGGAGACCTGCACCAGATTGCACAGCTGATCTAATCTCTTTGGTTATCTCAGAAATTAACACTGTTGCTAAATCCATTTTGTGTGCCATGTGTGCATTTTCAGGAAGGCTCAGAGGGTAGGCTCAGTCACACTTGTGTTCTCTATGAACAGGTCATCTGATCCAAACCTATTCATAGATTGCATCCCACATATTTATATAGTTATAACTATTCAGCAGCAGTGGGTTATAGCTATTACCTCGTCTGCTGATCCCTGAAGGTTTAGCATGTATGGGAAGCCTGCCCCCAGAGATTCCTCCAAAAAATTCTGGATGATTACTGTCTGTCAGGTTTGTCATGCGATTCCAGTTACTGACATTGTGTGTGTGGAAGTGAATGGGTAAGTGGGGGTATGTATGTCTTTGTGGAGAAGGGAGTGATTTGAAAAACCTCCGCCACTCCCCTCCTCCTCCCCCGCACCCTTCTGGAAATGGTTAGATGATCTGAGTCAAGAGTATTTTTTCTTTGGCTTTTGGATAATCACCTCCGTTTTTCTTAGATCTTTAGACTGGACAGGATCCTAGGAGTCATCTAATCCTTTCTCTAACAGTGCCCAAGTCCCTCATATGATGTCCTGGCCAGCTGGTCACCGGCATCTGCTGGAACCTGTCCATCAACAGGGAATTCAATCTCCCAAGGCAGTGTATTCCATTTTTAGAAAGTCCTTGTTGTTAGAAAGCCATCTGCTTTCTAGGAAAATACCCAGTCTGCAGGCTTTTTTTTTATTGTTGCTATTGCAAAACCTTGAGAATTTAGTATAAAAGAAGTCCTAGTATGACACTTTTCAGTCCCTGGATGAGAAACAGGGGACCCTTTTGAGGCTTGTCCTCTCCTCAGGGCAGGCCTCCCTCAGGCAGTACTTACCTAAGAATTGGCAAGACTCAGCCTCTGAAATCTCACGGTGGGATTCAACTGGAGTGCATCCAGAGCTGCAAATTAGCCCTTAGGGAGGTCTTGCCCTTGCAGCTACCTCAATCCTAACTTCCTGCAATTGTGGAAAACCCTTTGTGCCAGCCTCATGCTTTCAAAACACAGTGAGTTTTTAAAATGGTGTTTGTGATTGCCTTGCACATGCCAACTGGGGGATTTATGGAGACAGAGCATTTCCTTTGGCAGTAAATTTGTGGAGACTATTTTAAGGGGATAATTCAGTGCTGACTTGTCCTGATGACCTTGACAAAGGCATTTCAAAACTGGGCCTTGGGAGTTTTCCACTTTCTACCCTGAGCTCTCCCTTTGCCCTTGCTTGGTTCATGGGGTGTGCTAGGACAGATGGAGCTTCACTTGGTGGTGGTTTTTAATTCCCCTCTTTATAATTAATTAAGTTCCATTTTGTTCTGTGGCTTTAAGACTCTTTTATATCTTGCTGGAGTCAAAAGGTTATTTAAAGAATTGCTTTATTACATATTGTCAAAGAGAAAAATTAACAGACAGCTTTGATTTTTAGGTTTTTCTTACCCATGAAGCCAACTATTAACTATGAAAAAAGAAAGAAAGAAAGATACTTGCCTCCAAATTAATCCTACCAGTGGTTTTTTTCTTTTGCCCGTAGTTGCTAATGTTTTCTCTCCTGTTTGAAACCAGGTTTAACTTTAAAAAACGATCATGGCTGCAGGTGGGTGGGGAGCCAGGGACAACTTGTGACCAGATTATCAGGTGATCTCACTAAAAGGAGGAGACCGGGGTTCAATCAGTTATGCTAAGATTAGCCCTTGTTTGACTGTTTCTTCTTCTCCCTTCTCTTTGTAACCCTCTTTTTAACTGACTTATTTGGAGGCTTTTTTTGTCTTTGTTTTTATATCCGAATGGTCTAGCAGTGTACACATAGAGTAACTGCTTCGAGTAAACCTTATGTTTCTATTTCTTTGAGTTTTGATGATTTTTAACAGTACCAATTTTACAGTTCCTTTTTGATTTTTTTTTTCTTTGCTGAGGTTAAAATTGCTTCAGTAAAGCTGCTGAGGCCTGTCCAGAAAGAGGGTTGGTGATGGGTAGTATGGGGAGGTGATTACTTCCTCAGTCCTAGTGGAGACTCGGTGTTCCAGGGATTCAGATTGGCTAATGTTGCGTTTTCTTCCCCTCAAGCCCACTGTTTTGCAATAATGTACCATATACCATATTAATAATGTGCCAGATTAAACTGATAGGGTTGTCAGTTCATGACTGAGGAAAGTCTGTGACTGCTCCCTTGGCACATTTGCTGCTAAACCTAGGAAAGCAATCTGGGGTTTTAGAAGAATATTTGAGTATGGTTTTAAATAAGTACTCTAGAATTTAGGAAAGCTCATGATTTAAATGTATGTCCTGTATATTAAGTTACCATATTAATTTATGTGTAATTAATTAATGCCTTTAAAAAGAACAATAAGTACGGTCTCTTCAGTTGTTTTGAAGCTAGAAGGGGAATTCCATGCCCAGGATGTGGAGGAAAAGAGAAGATACAGCCTTCATTTGCTGGGCATATTGGAGTCTCTTAGTGATCTATGTTTCCTTGGAGACAAGCTGTGTTTTCAGTTGGACCAGAATGAGATCCTTGTGTGTAGGAAGAAAATGGCTTCATTTTCAGGCAGTTTTCTTAGAAGATAGAGGGGAAAAAAATATATATATCACTTATGGCTTTTGACTCTTGTCAGTCTGAGGCCAGTGGAGAGAAAAACCCAAACGGAAAGACTTTGGCCGGATGTTGATACTTCTCGCAGGGTTGATGGACTTGAGCAGCCTTTTTTTCCCACACTCATTTTTAGAAGCAGTTTACATTTGGAATTGAGAAAGGGACAGTAACTTTGTTCAGTGAATTCGACCTGTGCCTCCCTGATACCATTAAATAAAGAGATTTGCATCCAACAGCAGAAAATGTTTCTGGACTCTCCTACTTCAAGTACAAGTGGAAATCCTGGTGGTTTAGTGGCTGAGAGTTTAGCTGCTACCTAAAGGGTTCTCCGTTCCAACCCGCCAGGCACTCTTTGGAAACCCTGTGGCAGTTCTGCTCTGTCCTGCTGCTTTGCTGTAACTTGGAATTGACTTGACAGTAATGGGATTGTTTATTTATTTATTTGGTTTTCAAGTACAAAGAGCTTGAGGACTAATTATCTAAATTATGTATGATTTTGGTTGGCTTTCATCCTTTTATTTTGTTTCACAGGTAAGGACTGTTTAAAGAAACAAACAAATTTTACTAATCTGACCTATAGGGTCATTAGGAGTTGTAACTGACTCAACAGCAGTGGGTTTGGGTTTTTGTTTGGTGGGTTATTTAAAAAAAACAACAACTGGAACTGTATAAAAAAGAAAATAATTTGCGATTCTACTACTCAGACGCCACTGTTGGTATTTAAATAATTTTCCATTTGTTCTGTCTTCTCCAATTCTTTATTGATTTAGTAAATAGTTATTTGATACTAAGTGCCAGAAGTTATTTTTGATACCAGGTTTATAGCGGTTAAAGAAAAAGATAACCTGTTCTTTTGTTTATTAATATGCACATTTAAAGCTCTACATTTCCCACTAGGTACTGGTTTTACTGCATCTCTTAGATTTTTGTTTTCTTTGTTGTTAGTTTCAGATAGTATCTATTTTTTTAAAAATAATTGTTATTTTCTATTCCCTGTTTTTTTTACATTGTTTCTTTTTGAAAATCATAGCATACATGTGTGTAGGTTCTATAGCTCAACTAATTTTACACAAAATGCTGTATGTTGTTTATACTGCTTTATTTATTTATTTGTTTTAAGTAATACTGTGTTTTCATTGAAAGTTTACACAGCTTATTAAGTTCCCATTCAGCAGCTGTATACACATTGTTCAGTGACATTGGTTATGTTCTTTACAGTATTTGAAAATTGTTATTTTCTAATTTCTTTTGTAATCTTTGCTTTGACCTGTGTATTTAGAAGTATATTGTTTAATGTCCTATTTTTTTTCCCTAGATATCTGAAAGTTGGTGATTTCTAGTTCCTTTGTCCTTAGGGGTAATACTCTTATGATTTCAGTTTTTAAAGTTTATCAGGATGTGTTTCGTGATCTATCCTGGTACAGGCATGTACCATGTGTACTTGAAATCAGGGTCCCTTGACCTTGGAGCTGTTGTCATTTGGGGTCAGGTAATTCTTTGTTGTGGGCAGCTGTAGATATTTAATTGCATCCCTGACTTCTACCCCCTAGATGCCAGTAGCAGCATCCCTTCTGTTACGACAATCAAAACTGTCTGCAGGTGTTGCCAGAAGTCCTCTGGAAGGGAAAACTTTCCTTACTGAGAACCACTGACTTGAATAATTCATCAGTTTTGCAGTTGATGGGTAGAGTATTCTCTATCAGTTAGTCAAGGTGGTGGTTGATAGTGCTCTTCAGAACAACTGTGGTGTTTTTAAATTATTTTCCCATGTATTTCTTTTTTTGGTACCTAGTTTTTCTCAGGAATGAGATGTGGTGGTGCACCAGTCAAAGCACTCATCTGCTAACCCAAAGATTACTAACCAGCTGCTCCACAGGAGAAAGATGTGCCTCTTCTGGTTTTGAATTCCTTGAGTATATTTTCTTTTAGAATTCAGTAATTCTCTTGGCTTTTCTCCAGTCAAAACTGACTTGACGCTTAGTGAGTTTGGTTTTTTGGTTCTGGCTTTTTATCAGTGTGCGTTTTTTTGTTTTAAGTGGTTGTTCTAGAGTTTATAATAGACACTTTTTGTATAATCCTTGTACAATTAATGTACTGTTTCACATAAAATTTACAGAGTTTATATAGCAAGCACATATTGCCTTTTCCTCCAGCTTGTCTTTTTATGTGATAGTTGTAGGTGTTACATCTACATATGTTGTAAACCCCATTGGACGAGGGCAGTATTTTTCCTGTAAATAAGCAAATGTACTGTAAATAAATAAGAGAGAAGAGGCAAAGCGAAGAGTCCTGTATTCACACAGGTCAGTCCCTTCTCGGTGGTCTTCATCCTTCCCTGAGGACCTGGTTGGCCATGTGGTATCCTGTCTCTTTGGCTTAGAGAACTTGGTCAGCCTTTCTTCTACTTAGGTTTCTTGATGAATTCTTTTTATTTTCTCTTCATTCTTGAGGATATTCTTTATGGAATGTAAGAATTCTGGGTTGGTGGTTTTGTTTTTGTTTCCTTTCAGCACATTTAATGATGTCCTTGTACTGTTCTGGCCTCAGTAGTTTCTGTTGATGGGGGTGGGTCAGCTGTTCATCAAATCGCTCTTTTGTATGTAATGTATCATTTTCATTTGGTATTTTTTAGATTTGCTTTTTATCTTCGACTGTTAATAGTTTGGCGTGGGTGGCTCCCTTTTCTGTTTTCCTGCTTGATGTTTATTGAGTGTCCTGTACGTATAGATACATGTGTTTGTGTTGTTGCTGGGTGCCATTGAGTGAGATCTGACTCATAGTGACCCCATAACAGAACAAAACCCTGCCCCGTCCTCGGCCACCCGCGCAGTCATTGCTGTGTTTGAGCCCACTGTTGAAGTCACTGTGTCAGTCCATCTCACTGTGGGTCTTCTTCCACGTTGCAAAAATTTTTACTCATTAGTTCTTGAATAGTTTTTCTATCCTATTCTTTTTCTTCTCCCTTCTGAGACTCTAGTTACATGTATGGTATTATCTGAACAAGTTCGTAACTGTTCACTTTTACTTCAGTCTTTTTTTTTTATCCTTCACAGGGGATAACTTTTATTGATTGTTTTCTGGTTCTTTGGCTTGTTCGCCTATCTTGGATCTGGCAGTGTGCTCTTAAGTCCATTCAGTGCAATTGTATTTTTGAGTTCTGGAATTTCTTTTTTTTTTCTTTCTTTCTATTTCTCTGCTGGGATTTCTAATTTTGTGATTCATGGCAAGCATATTTTGTTTTACTAAAGGTGGTTATAATAGTTGCTTTAAAATCCTTGTTTGCTATCTCACAATTGGTCTTCTTTCATTTTAAGAATGTTGTCCGTTTTCCTGGTTCTTCCCGTGATGTAACTAAGTTTGAATATTATCCTGGACCTTGCAAGTGTTAAGTTATAAAGACTCTGAATTATGTTATTTAGTTGTTTCTTAATGAGTGTAGTTTCTTTAGCTATAGCAGCCCATCGTCTTGGTATGTCTCTAAACTACAAACTCGGTTTCCTGAGCAGCAGCGGGGTTCCCCTGTGCGTAAGTGGTTCGTGGGCCAGTCAGAGATGTGTGCAGACGGTTGGAAATACCTTTTCAGACTCTTTCCCTTCTTTCCAGTCACATGTTTTCCAAGGTTCAGTCTTCCGGCTCGCCAGGCTGGAATGACTGCATTCGCCCCACCGCCCACCGCCCACCGCCCACCGCCCACCGCCCACCGCCCACCGCCCACCGCCCACCGCCCACCGCCCACCGCCCACCGCCCACCGCCCACCGCCCACCGCCCACCGCCCACCGCCCACCGCCCACCGCCCACCGCCCACCGCCCACCGCCCACCGCCCACCGCCCACCGCCCACCGCCCACCGCCCACCGCCCACCGCCCACCGCCCACCGCCCACCGCCCACCGCCCACCGCCCACCGCCCACCGCCCACCGCCCACCGCCCACCGCCCACCGCCCACCGCCCACCGCCCACCGCCCACCGCCCACCGCCCACCGCCCACCGCCCACCGCCCACCGCCCACCGCCCACCGCCCACCGCCCACCGCCCACCGCCCACCGCCCACCGCCCACCGCCCACCGCCCACCGCCCACCGCCCACCGCCCACCGCCCACCGCCCACCGCCCACCGCCCACCGCCCACCGCCCACCGCCCACCGCCCACCGCCCACCGCCCACCGCCCACCGCCCACCGCCCACCGCCCACCGCCCACCGCCCACCGCCCACCGCCCACCGCCCACCGCCCACCGCCCACCGCCCACCGCCCACCGCCCACCGCCCACCGCCCACCGCCCACCGCCCACCGCCCACCGCCCACCGCCCTACCCGCTCCACCCTCCTACCTCCCCTCCCCCCTCCCCCATAAACCCAGCGAACAGCTGTCAGACCATCAGCTCATTTCACATGATCCCCTTCCCCAGATGCAGACTCCCCACATGCCTGTTTGTGGTCAGTCTCCACCTGCCTTCAGGTAGCTCCTTTTAGTGTATAGTTACCTGCATTTATACTTCTCTGCAGGAATTGATAGTCTTTTGGAGGTTTGTTGGTGTGGCAAGATCTTAGTCGTTACCCAAACCAGTTTTTTTGAATTATTGTTTTAATGAGGAGGAGATGGACAATGTACAAAGAAAAATACAACTACTGAACATGACACATATTTTATCAATTACCTATTGCTTTGTAACAAACCACCTCAAAACTCTGGTCTACCCATGGACATTCTTTTAACTCAGTACTGAAGTTACTCCTGAGGTTTACCTTTCCGTCAAAGATTAGGCAGTCCCATAAAACCAATAATAGCACACGTTCAACCACATATACTGACTGAATGATAGCATCAGTCCACAGACCAGGACGAGAAGGCAGAAGGGTACAGGGAAGCTGTACAAATGGAAATGGGAAACTTAGGTCAAGAGGGAGAGAGTGTTGACATGTCACAGAATTGGCAGCCAGTGTCGCAAAACAATATGGGTATTAACTATTTAATGGAAAACTGATTTGCACTGTAAACTTATACCTAAGTATACATACAAAAAATTGGAGATGTGAGAGGGGGGAAACTGTTTCAAACAACTACCCATTATGCTGTAACTCATGGAACTATCAGATGGCTCAGACTTGACTAATCCAGGCTGGAACTTGACTGGAGACTCACTGTTCATGTTTTCGCTCATGTGTCGGCAGCTTCCAGAGAGTTTTTGCTCTAGACTGGGCTTGGCTGGGGTGCCTCGGTTAGGATAGCTCTTTTTGTTGTGTCTCTCTTCTCCCTGGAAACTTGGAGCTGGCCTGGATTTGTGCTTCTCATGCTGATGACAGAAGTGACAGAGAACAAATACACAGGAGCTTTTTCCACACTGTGTTTATGGTATGTCTTCTTGCCTCCAGCTGGCCAAAGCAAGTCACATGGCCAAATTCAGAATCAGAAGTAGCGAAACATGCTTATTACCACTGACAAGAAGGTCTGTCAAGTCATATGGCAAAGAGGCCAGTGCAGAGAAGGGTCAAAGAGTGGCACCATTAATGCATCCTGCACAGCACAATAAATGGCTTTAAAAAAAAGGGTGATAGAGCGATGAGGGCATGTATATGTTTGTGTATGTGTGTGTTTGTGTACAGATATATACGTGCCTTTTTTATATGAGTTACAATCAACCTGTATGTAGTTGTAGAGTCTCTTTTTTCATTAACTGTGATCACTGCAATGTAATCAGCTATTCCTGGCTTTTTGATTGTTGGGCCACTTTTACTTTCCTATCCCTCTCTGATTTACTGAAGCTTACTATGCACTTTTAAAAGCAACTTGCATGTATTATCTTTTTTTATCTTCAATACGGTCTTAGGAGATAGAAACTTTATTGTGCCTGCTTTATAGATGAGGAAACGGAGGCACAGAGAAGCTAAGCCACTGATCCCAAATCACCCACCTTGTAAGTGACCAGGGAAAAGAACCTGGACGGTCTGCCTCGTTATACATTCTTAGGTCCACGGCGCTGTATATTTCTTTAAATAATTTGCTCCATAGGGTTTTCTTGTCTGTAGTATTCTTTTCTTTTTTGATATTTTATTGTGCTTCAAGTGAAACCTTACAATTCAAGTCAGTTTGTCATACAGAAACTTACACAGACACTGCTGTGTAACTCCAGCTGGTCTCCTCACACTGTGACAGCACACTCCTCTTTTCCATCTGTATATCCTGTGTCCATTCAGCTCGTTCCTGTCCCCCCCTGCCCTCTCATCTCGCCTTTGTACAAGAGCTGCTCAGTTAGTCTCATGTATCTACTTACACCAAGAAGCACATTCTCCTCCAATATCTTTTCACGGTTTACTGTCCAGTCCAGTCTCTGTCTGAAGAATTGGCTTTAGGAATGGTTTCAGTTCTGGAGTCTGGGGGCCTTGTCTCCTGGGGACCCTCCTGTCTGTTGGACCCTCAGGTCTGGTTTGTTGATTAGCATTCCAGTTTTTCCCCCTATTTTTCTCCTTCCGCATCAGGGACTCTTTGTCGTGTTCTCTGTCATGGTACTTGGTGGTGGGGTTTGGGCACCAGCTAGTTCCTCTGGTCTCGGCTGATGTTGTCTCTGGATCATGTGGCCCTTTTTGTTTCCTGGGCTAATATGTCCCTTTGATGCTTTTCAGTCTCTTCTGCTTCATATAGATTGGGAGCAATTGATGCTACTTACATAGTCACTGCTTAGCTTTTAAGACCCTCACCAATGTGGAATGCAGAATATTTTTAAAAAAATGCCAGTTGATCTAGATGTCCCCTGAAACCATGGTCCCCAGACCCCTGCCCCTGCTCCTCTGTCCTTTGAAGTGTTCAGTTATATTTAGGAAACTTCTCAGGTTTTGGTTTAGGCAGATTGTGCTAACTTCTTCTCTACTGTGTGTTGTCCCGCCCTTCATGTAACTTAGTTCTTGCCTGCTGTTTAAGTAAGGAATACCTTACTGCCTCCTTCCCCACCCTTGTAACCATCAAAGATGGTTTTTTTGGTCTACTTAAAACTCTTCTTGAGTTCTTATAATTGGGGTCTCACACAGTATTTGTCCTTTTACAACTGACTAATTTCACTAAGCATAATGCCATCCAGATTCCTCCGTGTTATGTTTCTCATGTTGATTGTTATTCTTGACCATTGTATAGTCTTACATGATGTGAATATAATGTAGTTTATCCATTCATTCCTTGATGCACCTGGGTTGATTCCATCTTTCTGCTCTTCTGGACAGTGCTGCAGTAAACACCTGTGTGCATGGTATCTATTCATGTGACAGCCCTTATTTGTCTTGGATATATGCCAAGAAGTAGGATTGCTGGATTGTACGGTGTATCTGTTTCTAGCTTTTTAAGAAAGCCTCAGATCGAGTTCCAAAGTAGTCGTACCATTTTACATGTTCCAGTCTCTCTCCACCACCTCTCCAACATTTATTATTTAGTGTTCTTTGTATTAATGCCAGTCTTGGGGTAGGATAGTTTCTTATTGTAGTTTTGATTTGGGTTTCTCTAATGGCTAATGATTGTGTGCATTTCCTCTTGGCTGTAATTTTTATGCAAGCAGATCACTGGGCTGATATTCTGGGATGTCATTGGGTGGGTTTGAACTGCCAGCCGTTTTTGGTTGGTAGCCTTGTGCAAAGCATTTGCTCCACCCGGGGACCTAGATAATTTGTTGACAGTGGTATATTGAGTCAAAGGGTAATTATTGCATGTTTCAGGTGCCGGCGGAGCGTTTGAGAGTTGTTGCTGGGTAAGCTTATCCCTCCCACTCCCAGTATAAGACAGTCGAGTGCCAGGCTTGTCAGTGACCTGGTGGGATGTGAACACTCACTTGGTGAGTTTACGTATGTCTGACACCCAGAACTGCTGTGGTATGAATTGTGGAGTGCTGGGAAATAGCTGGCGCCGGTGAACCAGCTCGGCTGAGAGCAGTAGAGAGTGTAGTGGCCGGTTCCTCGTCCAGTTGTTCACTAATGCCCCAGGGTTCTGCAGATGGTCACTGTTTCAGGGACGGAGGGTAACTCTGTATGTGGTTAGTGTGACTCTTCAGCCGGCCCCACATCAGGCTGCCCGGCCTCACACACAGTGTGAGTGACACAGGAGGAAGGGAATGATTTCAGGGGATTGGAGGAAGGCATCACCTGGGAAGTGGGTTTTCTAAGTCCCTCATCCTTTATTCATTGCCATGTGTACCATTTTCTGGTCTGGACTCTATGAATGTTTACCTCATATTTTGAAAGAATGGGAGGATGTGAATGGAAGAGAAGGAAATGTGGTTAAGTTTAATTATTAAAAGTTCTGCATTGAAACTGGGATAGGAGAGTGAGGTTTAAATTGAGAACTCAGGTTTGTCTCTAGATTCTGTTTTCGGGGTAACTCTGGTTGCCAGTGGGTACACATAGCCGCATGTGATTTTCGTGTTGTGGATTTTGATTACCTGTAAACATCTTTGTTCAAAGTTTTATGTACTGTATATTTTCTGCCTAATATTCTTTTGTTTCTTTTTTTTGATTTCAGGTTAGTAGCAAAGATGAAGATTTTCTTGACCTTTCTGTTGATGTGGAGCAGAATACGTCTATAACCCACTGTCTAAGGTAATCTCCTGTACTCTGAGCAAGGTTCTAGCTTCTCATCAGGTTAGCAAATATATGGGGAAGAAATCTTGAATTTATTTAGGAGGTAATCTTCCTTTTACTTAAATCAAAATAATTCTGTTGTGTACTATTTCTCGTTTCCTAATGAAGGTTAAAAATAATGTGGTCTACAAAAGACTCTTCCTAGGGGAGAGAGGACAAAGTGGAAGCTTATTAATCATTAAGTTTACAATAAGTTTTTAATCCTTAATACAAGAGGTTTGCCTTGCCTTTCATCAGGCATGCAGTCACACAGTCAAGTTCCTCAGTGCCACAGATGCCTAGCATGACTCTTTCTAAACTAATCTATTATTTGAAAAATTAGGTACTTTGAGTTGAGAACCTGTCAGGGAAATGCCTTTCCCTCCAGATTTCAGCATTCTGTGCAGATTGTTCATGGAGAGAAATTCCTCCAGTATTGTTGAGAGAAAGTGGGAGACTGGAGAGTCACATCTTGCCTAGTATCACTGTAGAGATTGTGATGTGGGTATTTGGAAGTGTGTTCCAAGTTGGTATAGTCAGTCACTTGTCAGCACCTGACTCTCTTGTTCCCTCTCCTTTTCAACAAGAGGTCGTGAGTGCTTATAGTTTGTTCAAGACACTAGGAATAGAGATGTGATATCAGGCAAGATTCCTGGTCTATGGCACTAACATTCTAGTGGGAACATACAGACAGTGATCAATGCCTTAAAGGAAACAAGGCAGATCTAGAGAGTGGCTGGAAATGCTGTGAGGTAGTGGTTAAGAGCTATGGCTGCTAAGCAAAATGTCAGCAGTTCAAATCCACCAGGTACTCCTTGGAAACTATGGGACAGTTCTTCTCTATCCCGTAGGGTCACTGTGAGTCAGAATTGACTCAATGGCAGAAGTGAACTAGGTTCCTGGGTGGTGTAAATAGTACGTTTTCAGGTAGGAATCTAAAGGTTGGTGGTTTGAACTTACCCAGTGACTCTGCGGAAGAACGCCCTGACGATCTACTTCAATAAACTCAGCCCAGAAAACCCTATGGAGCAATTTCTACTTGGTACATGTGGGTTGCCATGAGTCGGAATCAACTCCATGGTAACAGGTCTGGTTTTTTGTTTAAAGAGTGGCTGATCATTGGGGTGCTGGTATAGACTGAACAGTTAGGGGGCCTCCTTCTCTCTTAGGATATCACAGCTCAAAGATGTCTCTATAACGTCAAAACAAGACACTGTTCTGAGTGAAATCAGTCAGCTGCAAAAGGACAAATACTATATGAGACCATTATTATAAGGACTTAAGAAAGGACTTACACACAGAAGAGAATAGTCTGATGGCCACAAGGGTGGGGAGGGAGTGTGAGGGTGACTTATAGATTAGATAGTTGATAGGAATTCAGTTAGGTGAAGGGAGTGACAGTATGTAGTAGATGGGAGGTCAGCATAACTGGACTACACCACAGCTAAATGGTTTTCTAAATTCAACCCATTGTTTCAAAGGATAGAGCAGTAGGGACAGAGGTCTACGGACCATGTTTTCAGGGGATATCAAGGTCGGTTGGCAAGATCTTTTTCTAAGAGGGTCTCTGAGGAACATGAACTGGTCCCAACCCACCTGGAAGAGATAACAACTGAGAACATCAAAGACATGAGGAAAAATGAGCCCAGGAGACAGAAGGACCCATATGATTGGGAGACTGCATCAGCATGAGGCCAGAAAAATTGGATGGTGCCCAGCCACCACCAAAGATATCCCTGATAGGAAACACAGTGTAGAGTCCCTGATGCAGCATGAGATAAAGAGTTGTGCAGATCAAGAACTCTATTAAAAGACCAGACTTGATGGTCCAGCAACCTAGAGGGTGCCGTGGGTGGAGAGGAGGAGACAGGTGTTGGTTGAGTGGATAGTAAAGAGTAGAAAGGAAGAGTGTGCTGTCACAGGGTGAGGAGAGCAGATGGAGTTGCAGAGAGGCAGAGACTTGGAGTTTTATATGGAAAATTGGCTTGGATTATAAACTTTCACTTAATCACAGTAAAAACATTAAAAAAAGCAAAACCAAGGGCATATTGATTTCTGTCCTTAACAGTCAAGTGACACAGTTGTTTATTCAGGAGTTCAAATTATTACTTGGAACTTTTTAGAAGAAGAGGTTAAAAGGGCTCTGTAGCAGCCTGGAGCCCTGGTGGTCCAGTGGTTAAGAGTTCGCCTGCTAACTGGAAGGTTAGCTGTTCAAACCTACCAGCTGGTCCTTGGAAACTATAGGGTAGTTCTACTCTGTTCTAGGAGGTTGCTGTAAGTTGCAGTCGACTCAGGTAATGGTTTGGGGTTCCTACCTCTCTACTTGCATGGTAGTTTACTACTGGAAAGTTACCATTCCTGGTCAAGCCACCAGTTCCAGCTTGCAAGAGCTTCTTGGTTCATCTGGGCGTGATGTGTTGTCTGGGAGATTCCCCTGCCCCCATGCCCTGATAGTTACCTCAGTGTTTCCTGTTGGATGTAGTGTTTCTGTCCTTGTCTTCAAATGCCTTACATCCAGGTCTCTAGGACAGGTTTGTTATCCCCTTTGTTTGAAAAGAATTTTGTAGGCCAAGATGGTTTCTCTTTTTCTTTTGGATGGTTCTGTTCATGGCATAGGTGCTTAACCTTCCTCTTAAGTGAAGCCATTTTTTAAATTTCCTCTTGGTTGTATGACTGCAGAATTTAATGGGGCAGTTCTGCTATGTCCTGTAGGGTCACTGTGAGTCAGAATCAACTTGAAGGTGAGTTTATTTTTTATGATCACAAGAATCAGAGAAGTAAATCTGCAGCAGCCTTAGTCACAGATCAAAGAAAGGTGGCCAAGTGTTACATGCCTACTCCCATTCTTACTGAGAATTTGAAGTTAGAGAGATTGATTGCTTCCCCTTGATTTTGTTCAGTTGTTGTTAGGTGCTGTCAAGTCAGTTGCAGCTTAGGGTGATCTTATACACAGCAAAACGAAACACTGCTCGGTCCTGTGCCATGCCCACAGTCATTTTTATGCTGAAGCCCATTGTTGCAGCCACTGTGTTAGTCCATCTCATTGAGGGTCTTCCTCTTTTTCACTTACCTTCCACTTTTTCTTGCATGATGTCATTATCCAGGGATAGATTCCCTCCTGACAACATGTCCAAAGTATGTAAGACACAGTCTTGCCATCTTGGCTTCCGAGGAACACTCTGGTTGTACTTCTTCGAGGACTGATGTGATTGTTCTTTTGGTGGTCCATGGTATGTTCAATGTTCTTCTCCAATACCACCACAGAGCTGTCAGTTCTTCTCATGTCTTCCTCATTCAGTGTCCGGCTTTCACATGTATATTCCTGACCTGTTCAAAAGGAGCTGTGGCAATGGCCATTGTTTGGAGATCATCCAGGTAAAAGACTAGGTGGTTAGTTATAATTTCAAACTTGCTGTAGAGAAGTGCAACTCAGATTTGTGCTCCCATATTTTTTTTGGTAGAGAAATATATTGGTCGTGCATACCTGATTAAGGCAAGCTAGAAGCGTTTAGAAATGTTAAAGCTGGGATGAGTGAGTCTCTAGTTAGCTAGTGCTGTTGTAACAGAAATAATCACAAGTGGGTAACTGTAATGAGCAGAAATTTGTTTTCTCCCAGTTTAGGAGACCTAGAAGCCCAAATTGAGAGCAAGAGCTGTAGGAAAGTCTCTCTCTGCAACCCTGGGAGAGGATCTTGGTCTCTTTCAGCTTCTACTCTTTGTCCGTCTTCATGTGGCATCTGCCTTCACCCATTTGTCCTTGCTTGTCTCTGCCTAATCTCTTCTTTTTATATCTCTGCAGTGACTAGGTGTAATACACCTGACACTCATATGGCCTCCTTAGTACAACAAAGCAAACCTGATTTCCAAGTGAAATCATGTCCACAGGAATAGGGGTTAGGATTCCAGCATTTATTTTTTAGAGGCTGCAGTCTAATCCATAGCAACAACAACAACCACCAAACAGAATCCGTGGAGTCAGTTCCAACTCATGTCAACCCTACAACAGTAAGCGAAATTGCTTGAGTGCCTTTCAAACTACATTTAATTCTAATCTGATTGGACCCTCCAGGCTGTTATTCCGACAAGCCTGTACCTCCTCCCTAAACTGGAGGTTGGCTGTACCTGTCCTTACCTAATACATAAACTGAAAAAAAAAATTACCATCGAGTTAATTCCAACTCACAGCAAACTTGTAGGACAGAATAGAACTGCTCCGCAGAGTTTCTAAGGAGTATCTGGTGGGTTTGAACTGCTATCCTTTTCCTTAGCAGACGTGGCACTTAACCACCGTGCGGCCAGGGTTTCATAAGGTCTCAGGTTGATGAGGAGAAGCCTGCCAGGTGTTTCCATTCCCTACTGAGAGTTCTGTGACGGGGCAGCTTTCCAGCCAGGACGGAAGTGCAAGAGAAAAGCCCAGGGACAGAGTGATGCCAGTGGCTGTCGGCTTTTGCTGTCTCCATGACAGAGAAGAAAGAACACTTGCATGAACTTTCGTGGCTGCTTTCACAGTTTAATTAGGTTTGCATTCTTGAGGATTTGTTTTTAAAATTAGGATTGTGCATTTTCTTGTTTATGCATTGTCTCCTTTATCCTTGTTACTGCCTTCCAAGGAGCCCTGGTGTCGTGCTAACAGTGCTCAACTGCTAACAGAAAGGTCATTTCGAAGTCAGGATCCAGCAGCCACTTTGCAGGAGGAAGATACGGCATTCTGCGTCTGTGAGATGACAGCCTCAGAAGCCCTATGGGGTGATTCCATTCTGCCCTGTACGGTTGCTCTGAATCGGAACTGACTCCACGGCAGTGGGTTGGGTGGGTTTGGGTCACCTGCCAGAAGAGGTTAAGGTGATGGATTACAAGGTATTTTCATTGCATCTTCTTTAAGAGAAAGAAGGATCTAAATTGTGGTTGAATTCAAGACTGAGGGCTACAGAAGATGTTCAGTCCACACTGTAGTTGAACTGTAATTCTGATCTTATAGCTCATGGGTGGTGCTTCAGCAGGGTGAGCCCTCTGTGTAGGAAGATACTAAGAAAGAGCAGTTGCTTCTGCTTTTGAACAGTTCAGGGATGGCAGCTGAAATCTTAAGATACTGAAGGTTGATCCTGATTGTCCATCCTCTGCAGTTCTGAGTGTCTTTCCCTGCTGCAGAGGTGCTTTAGCAGCTTCGTCACAGAAGCTTAGCACTTAACCTGTCTTTTCAGAGCACTTGGGCCTTCTGAACCACCTTCCCATTCTCATTTAAAATTGTTCTTAGCCTCTTATTTAAAATCCTCACTCTCCCAGTGCCGCTGGTCAGCTGCCTTTATGTGGAAAAAGCCTGTGGACCCTCTCAAACCTTTTTCTGTTTTAAAAATTAATCTTAAATTCTTTTTGTCCCACTTACTTGGGAAACTTACTTGGGAAGCTTACATGCTGAATTCATCTATGCCACCCAACACACATCCTTGTGCTTAGGCAGGCTGCTCTGTGTGCTGTTTTCCTGATCTGTGTTTCTGTTTTGTTATTATTGATATGTGGTATTTCCTGGTACCTGACATAGAAGCCCTTCTCATCGATTGGTTTTTGGAATGTTATTTAATGTTTGAGTCACTGGGTCTCAAACTTCCTTGTTTATCAGAATTGCCTGGGAGAAGCTGGTAAAAATAGAGGCTTCTATCCTATTCAACTTTGGTGAGCCCAGGTCTCTGTACTTTTAATCCACCTCCTAGGTGATTCAGATGCCACCACAGTTGGAGAACCACTGGTCGGGGTCTCTGCTACCCAAACAGTGGTCCGTGGGCCAGCACTGTAGACGCCACCTAGGACCTGATTAACCCATTGCCATGGAGTCAATTCTGATTTACAGTGACCCTGTAGGACAACCTAGAAGTACCCCATAGGGTTTCCAAGAAGCAACTGGTAGACCGAAACTGCCCACCTTTTGAATTGGCAGAGCTGTTAACTGTAGAGCCACTAGGGCTCCAGGACCTGATCAGAAGTGCAGAATCCAGGCCTCACCCTAGAAGGAATCAGAATCTGCATTGTGACAAGGCCCCAGTGGTTTGAGATACAGGCAGGTGGTCTCGATCCACCTGAGAAGCTTTACAAACACCAGCTAATTCCTGGGTCACAACATAGAGCGATGCTTATGCAGTTGATTTGGGGAGGCATGCTTGGGTAGTGGGAGTTTTTCTTGAAGCCCACCAGCTTCGGTATTTAGTGCTGTTCTAATAGAAATACCACAAGTGGATGACTTGAGCAAACAGAACATTCTCATAGTCTCATGGGTCAGAAGTCTAGATTCAGGATGTTAGCTTCAGGGGAAGGCTTTCTGTTGGCTCTGGAAGAAGGACCTTGTCGCCAGTCTCCCTTTGGACTCGGCACTTCTCAGTGCAGGGATCCTGAATTGATGAGTGTGCTCTTCTCTTGTGCACACACAGTCTTACAAAGTTCTGCCTCATTTCCCAGTCTTACAAAGACTCATTTAATACCTCATTTAATACCTCATTTAATACCACTATTTATTTTTTTCAAATATTTGAATTATTGTATTGAATGAAACAATGAGATTTTAACTGAAAATGTATTAAATACAGAAACCAACTTGGGTATGACAGCCATCTGTATAATAGATAGCCTTTTTGTCCAGGAATATATCCCTTCTCCATTTTTTAAAAAATGGAGAAAAATTTACTTGCATGGATTTCTGTAAAATTTTTCTAGTTTCCTTGATGTGTTCCCCAAAACAAACCAAAAAGTCCAAACCCATTGCCATTACATCTGTTCTGATTCATAGCAACTCTGTAGGACAGAGTAGAACTGTTCCATAGAGTTTCCCAGGAGCACCTGGTGGATTCAAACTGCCGACCTTTTGGTTAGCAGCTGTAGCACTTAACTGCTGCACCACCAGGGTTTCCTTGTTCCTGAAGTGTACTTTAAGTACTGTTCTGTTTCTGTGATACTCTTAGAGAAATGCACAGTGTTACCTCTTTTGTGTGCTCTGGAAATTTATCCCAAGTGTCATGAAGATCTCTCTTCCCACTTTTGACTCCCTCATTGAAAAGCATCCTCAACTTGTGTTGTCTGCTTTTGTTCCAACAACTGTATGTATTTTTTAGACCTGTCAGCATCATCAGCTTGGAACGTTCTTGATTTGTGCCTTCCTGGGGGAGTGAGAAGACCTTGCTGGCGTAATGGTTAAGTGCTATGACTGTTAACCAAAAGAATGGCAGTTTGCATCTGCCAGGAAACTGTGGAGCAATTCTGCTCTGTCCTGTAGGGTTGCTATGGGTCAGAATCGACTCAGTGGCAGTGGATTTTGGGAGTAATATAAAGACTTTCCTCCTTGGACTGTTTTAAGAATATTCACACATAGGAGGGGAGATCCCAGGGGCTTCCATTTGAATCTGACATCTTCTCTCTCTCTCTTTTTTCATTTCCTGCCTTCTACCTTTAAAAAAAAAGACATTCATCAACCTAAATGAATCTCCTATTGGTGGAATTCTAGGCAGTATAGTAAGTGAAATTTAAGAACTTAAAGTGGATGCTCCTTAGGTAGAAATTTGGGGAGGTTAAAGGACTACAATGAGTCATTGGGTGGGTTTGGGGGTGCTACAGACGGCTAACGCAGCCAGCTGCCCACCAGAAGTTCAGAGTCTCAGGTTTACCCAGCAGTGCCTTGGAAGGTGGTCGTGGCAGTCTGTGTCAGAAGAATGAGCCACTGAAAACCCTGAGGGACACAGGTCTACTCTGCTATACATGGAGTCACCATGAGGTGGAATCCACTTCACTGGTTTGGTTTCATATAGGTCTGGAAGGTGGAGGGGAAACCTTGGTGGCATGCTGGTTAAGAGTTATAGCTGCTAACCAAAAGGTCAGCAGTTCAAATCTACCAGATGCACCTTGGAAACCCTATGGGACAGTTCTGTTCTCTCCTGCAGGGTCACTGTGAATCAGAATAAAATTGATGGCAACAGTTTTTTTATATATATAGGGAGGAAGCGCCCTTTAGCCAGACCTTCTCTGCCTCAGAGTTTACTGCTAGGTGAAAAGCCTCTTTCTTAACGTATCCTCTTTTTCCAGTTCTCAAGCTGCCGGTGTCCTAAAAACATCACTCTGTGTCTTGTGACAATGAGCTTCCAACCCACTGAGGTTGGGCAGGATGGTAGTTATTTCTAAATCAGGTCTTTATTTCCACCTATTTGGATCTACAGGTACATTGAAAAAAGCTTTTTGGAGTACGGTGTTTAATTCCTTAAACTTCACTGCTGGGCTTTTCTTGGTTAACTCTGCTTCTTGAGCTGAAGAACGAAGCTTTTTAGTGGTGGAGATTTCAAGGATATGACCATCCACCCCTCCCTCTTCCCCTGACATTCTCTTTTGACCTGAAGATATTCTGTGCAAGGCAAGACAAGATTTCACAGCGGTTACTCAGAGTTGGCCAGTGTTCCTCCAGCTCAGTTTGAGTTTGTATTGTGCACCTGGCACTTGACGTCTGAAGGTAGCCTGTTTGGCTAATTGTCTTCTACATTGTTTCCCTGCTCTGTGATTCCCTCTAACCCTTCGTCCATAGTGCTGCCCAAAGTGGTATTTCTAAAAATCACCTTCTTTGTTTGCTAGTGCTGATGTAACAGAAATACCACAAGTAGGTGGCTTTAACAAGCAGAAATTTCTCAGTTTAGGAAGCTAGAGTTCCAAATTTAGGGTGTCAGCTCTAGGGACAGGCTCTTTCTCTGCTGGCTCTGGGAGAATGAACCTTGTCTCCGCTTCCCTGGCCTTCCTAGCATTTCCTGAGGATCTCTGCAAGACATCTGGCTTTTCTCCTCTTTGTGCTTGCGTTCTTCTTTGCCTAATACCTTGTGTGTCTCCGTAGTGATTGGTTTGCAACACGGCCTGCTCAGATTGGCCTCATTAACATAACACAACCCTATTCCCAAATGAAATTATTTCTACAGGTATGAGGGTAAGGATTCACAGTACAGCACTTATGGGGAGTGCATAGTTCAGTCCATAAGAAGCACTATCTGGTTGTGTCGTTTCTTTTAGGGTGACTCCAGAGCTACAGGGTCCATGCTGCTTAGTTTGGTACCTGAGGCTCCATGACCTGGCCCCCTGGGGTCTCCTGCACAGGCCCTGGGTCTGCCCATACCTGAGCTGTATGCCTGGGCACTGTGGTGTTCCATTACCTGGGATTCATCACTCTACCCCCCCGACATACCTTCCCTCTTTGACACCTGACTTGGGTAGTACTTCCCTTACCCCCCAAGAAATGTCCTGTAATTACCTCTGTTCATTTCTTCTTTCTCCATGCCTGTCTGGACTTCATACATGCTTCTGTCTTTGTTCATCATTCCCACCAACAACTACTACTGAGCACTCCTCTATCAAGCCTCAAGGAGCCATGGTGGTGCAGTGGTTAAGCCCACGGCTGCTAACCAAAAGGCCAGCAGTCTGAATCTGTCAGTCTGCTGTATGGCAGGAAGACACAGCAGTCTGCTTCTGTAAAGACGGCCTCAGAGACCTTATAGCACAGTTCTCCCTTCTGTAGGGTCGCTATGAGTCGGAACTGATGGTGTGGCAGTGCTTTTTGGTTTTAGGAGGCCTGTGCTGAGTGCTGTGGATGCAGCAGTGAGCTGGGCAGCCCTGGCCACTGCCCGCAGAGGAGAGGCAGGTAATGAAATGGGAAGTAGGTGGGTTTCAGGTAGGGGTCTGCTGTGCTGGGAAGCCACATGGTAGAGGCTGGGCTAGGCTGGCAGGGAGATGGCTTTGGATGGAGTGGCAAGGGAAGTCCTCTCTGATGATGTGACATTTGGGCTGATGGGAGCAAGAGGGGAGCCAGCCCTGGAAGCATTTGTCAATCTACCTGTGAGTGCAGAAAACAGCACCTAGAAATGCCCAAGGCAGGGAGGTTTTTGGCACTCCAGAGGGACAGCAAGGGGCCCTCGTGACTGGAGCTGAGTGCCTGAGACAGAAGGAGTAGGAGGTGAATAGGCGGGGGTCTGATGACCCACAGTAAGAAGTTCTGATTTTCTTCCTCCAGGATTTTATTCCCAAGTGCAGTGAGGAACTGCGGGGAGGTTTTCAGCTAGAGTGTCCGGTGGAGTGATGTATGTTTAAGCTGCTTTGAACACCTCGTGACTGGTTCACTGATAAGTGTCGCTGTTAGACTGAGCAAATCCTGGGCCCTAGCCTAGAGTCCTGTCAGTTAGCAGTTAACGTCTGGGGATGCGGTGAACGGACAGTTGATGTTTTCTTTAGATGCACTCTGTTTAGGTGGTGAAGTCATTTAATACCATTTAAATAACCTTTTCAGTTGAATAAAATCCAGTCATTTCCGGGGCTAGGGCACTTCCTTAGGAGTAAGGAATGTCACAGACTTTGGATTCCAGGGTGTTATTACATTCTGAGTGTTCTTTGGGGTTTTGGAAGCAGTACCACAAGAATGCTAGTGCTGTATGACCAGAATCTCAATGACCAGAAAAGAATGGAAAGGCATGACATTTAAAAAATGGAAGTGAAACAGTACAGTAAAACCTTCTGAGAAAGCAAATTCGGAAGTAGCAAGCATAGTGGCATTTGTTCTCAAAGGAGGCATGCTAAGTCAGGGGCTTACCTTTAGGTGCAGGTCGACAGGAGGCGGTCATCTGATCATCAGGGGCTTCCTCAGTTCGAAGGTCAGCCGCATAGTATGGCTTACGTTTCAGTTATCTTTTGGGTTTTTTGGCCACATGGCCACCTACTTTTTTTTTCCTTCATTAGCTTCATAGTAATGTCACTTTGCATTTTATGGAATTGACTGTTTTGGAGTCAACTTAGTGTTATTGTGGACTTTTACTGTAGTTAGTATTTTTCTATTAAAGGTTTTCGTTTTAGACTGAGAGAGACACTATGAAGCCTTGAGTTTTTCTGAGTCAGTTGGAAACCTTAGTTTTTATCCATCTGTGTCCCGTTAAGTAAAGCTGTGCTTAAAAATTTCTCATGGTGAACTTTTAACCTAATCCATTCAGCATGGTCTAATGGCACAATAGCCCCTAGTCTTAAGAAGGATCTTTTCTGAGCCTTTCTTTCCCCTATTCACTTAAAAGTGACTCTGGACGTAATGCCAGTTGCCGCTGGGTTGATTCCAACTCCTGGCAACACCATGTATGTCAGAGTGCATACTCACAGGACTTTCAGTGACTGTGACCTTTGGGAAGCAGATCACCAGACCTTTCTTCTGAGGTGCCTTTGGGCAAATTGCAACCACCAACCTTTTGGTGAGTAGCTACGCTCTTCACTGCTGGCACCACCCAGCAACTCCTTGCCAGCATGGCTGAGAGTTGTAAAATGGGATATATACCAGGTACAGTTTGGCTTTCTAAAAATATGAAAATATTTGCCTCTTCAGAGACTTCAGCAACACAGAAACCCTGTGCAGTGAACAGAAATATTATTGCGAAACGTGCTGCAGCAAACAAGAGGCTCAGAAAAGGTGGGTAAAGGAATTTTCTTGGGATGCCTGTGTGGAGTGAAAAGAGACCGGATTACAGAGCCTGCAGGGTCTGGTTTTAAATCTCAGCTCCCTGGACTCAGAGCCAGCTCACTTTGGAGAAGTCGCATACCCTTCTCACCTGTGCTTTGGAGAGCTGTCTGTTTGTATGATTGTTTGTTCATTCCACAAGTATTTACTGAGTTATGCTGTGTGCCACATATTATTCTAGGTAAGCAGGTGATGGGAAACCCTGGTGGCGTAGTGGTTAAGTGCCACGGCTGCTGACCAAGGTCTCAGCAGTTCAAATCTACCCGGGGCTCCTTGGAAACTCTCTGGGGTAGTTCTGCTCTGTCCTGTAGGGTCACTATGAGTTGGCATTGAGTCTACGGCACAGGTGTTTTTTTTCAGTTTAAGCAGGTGGTGATCATACAGAAAATCTGTATTGTCTTGGGTTTAAAAATAAATTCTATAAAATACTTAGCACAGTACATGACATATGCTTGGGAACCACTGTTATCACTGCCAATGTTTCCTATCACATGGGGGCTTCTTATTTACATACAGCAGAGGCTACAAAGGTTAATCATTTAGTGGGGACTCATGAGGAAATCAGTGACATATTGGTTATATGTAGATAGGTGAGAGCACGGCCTTATGGATTGATACAGGATCCAAGATTCCCTTTCATTTTACCAGCACCAGCCAACTGCAGCTCTTAGACCGTGTGAGATAACCAGTGATTCCCCATTATCTGCCCACAGAAGTTTTAATTAGCCTGCGAAGCCCTCCTGCCAGTAGTTCTGGAATATTCACAGTAACTCAGAGTTGCTCATTGTTGCCTTCCATAGCCCTTGGGTCTAGAAACCTGAGTGAAGTTGAAGTCATGTCTCTGCCCAGCCTCTCAGCCCTCTTCCTCCAGAGACAGACATCTTCTCTTGTTGCTGCATTGAAACTTAGGGCAAGGTGGTCATCACAGTGGGCAGAGGTAGAGGGAGTAGGCAGGGGATCTCATTTCTGCTGCCTGTCCATATAATGTCACTTTGCCTAAGGCCAGTCCCAGGTCTTCTGATGTGCCATTAAGGTGTTTTCTGCATAACCCTGGAGGCTTAGTATATTAAAATGTTAGGCTTTCTGTAAAATGTGGGCTTCCCCACTATTCTTGTTTTTCTACCGATATTTTTATTTTGCTTATTTATATAGACCAGAGTTTTACACTGATTCCTTAATCAGTCTTTTCTTGAAGTCTTGATCAAAAGGGGGATAAAGAGGAAACAGAATTCTAAATTTTCATGGAATCCAGACTTTCTTGAGGCATGAGGAAGGATGAACCCGTGAAACTATTGGACTGGGATAATCTTTAAACCTTAAACCCACAATATCCCCTGAAGTGTTCTCAACACCAAACCTAGTTTAGCTTATTTAGTAAAAAATGGGTGCGTGAAATCTTGTACTCTCTTAAGACCTAGCTATATGGATCAAATTGACAGTGGCACTTTGAAAGGTTAGCTTAGGGGACAGTGAGTATGTTATTGGGGAAGGAGGAACAGTTTAGAAAAGTCAGGTGACATAAACTCACTTCCCCCCATGTAATGACTGTCACTGAATTGTACATGTAGAGATTAAATGGATGTATGTTTTGATGTGTATATTTTGATCAACAAATTATTAAAAAAAAAACAAAACTTTTGAAACATGTTTTATTCAAATTCCATTGAAAATGTAGACAGGCTGAACAGCATTTATACCAGTTGAGTCAATTCATGGGATGGGGAACCTGGGAGGCAACTTACTGTAAGATCCTTTATTCTGGCAAAGCAATGTCTATGTAAACTGTATCTGTGTGACTTTTTATCATGCCGTGTCAATGATCATCTAGAGAGAAAAGAAGCTTTCTGTGCTTATATAAGTTTGGGAAATGTTACATCAAACAAAACAGTTCCTCAAAACCCTGAGGGCTTCAGAATAGAAGGTAGCATCATCCAAGCTTAATCAGTCACAGAGCCACACCTTTGGTACTTTCTCTAGTGTTCTGATGAGCCCAGTTTGGGAAATATAGCCCTAAGCCACTGCCTGCATTTTATAAATGAGGCAACTGAGAGCCAGAGGAGGGAAGTCACTTGTCCAGGGTCATGCAAGGAAGAGGTGAGAGTGAGCCTGGTGTGTTTGGATTTCCTGGTGACCAGGAGTGTGTGATTTCTGAAGACAACTTCTGCAGGTCCTCAGCACGTGAGTCCTGTCTGCATCTTGCTGCCTTGTCCTCTTCCCATCTGCTTTCCCCAATAGCTGTCAGCCCACCTCACCATTTTCAAGGGATGGATCATTCAAATATTCCTCCCTGGGAGGCAGAGGGCAGTGACAATGACATCATGTCACATTGTTACTATTGCACAAGTTTGGGAGGTCTCCATTCACTAAATAGTCACAGTTACACTTGTCTAGCTCACTCACTGGCTGTATGCCAATTAGCCAAGAATGCGAGTAGATAAAGGGAGGAGCATTCTTGTTCGTTTGTGCAAGTTCCTTGGTTATTTGCTGGTTCGAAGTCCATGAAGTCACTGCTGGTCTCCATTTACGTGGGTGATAGTGTCTTCTATCACTGTGGCAGGCTTTAGGAATAAATGGTGTTCTGTTTCATCTTTCTTAGAATGAGAGTGAAGAAGCTTCCCATGATTTTGGCCCTCCACCTAAAGCGCTTCAAGTACATGGAGCAGCTCCACAGGTACACCAAGCTGTCTTACCGTGTGGTCTTCCCTCTGGAGCTGCGGCTCTTCAACACCTCCAGTGATGCAGTGAATCTGGACCGCATGTATGACCTGGTGGCTGTTGTGGTGCACTGTGGCAGGTAAAGGCAGGCGGGAAGCAGGGCTCTGGGCGGCATGCTTGTTGTCAATGTAAGAATTGTTCCTTTGCCAAAACAGACCCCACTGTACTCATACTGGAGTCCCTGCGTGGTACAAGCAGTTAAGCACTTGACTATTAGCTGAAAGGTTGGCAGTTCAAACTCACTCAGGGGCATCTTGGAAGACAACTTCATTTTTCTTGTGTCTTTTCTCTGATTTCTCCTCAAAAATGCTGGTGTCAGTAGTTCTATCTCCCAAGTCAGAAGGTCTGTGTTTTCCATTTGTTCAGTTCTCTTCTCTTAGCCTTGAATTTAGTTTTCTGATTCTTTAATTTTGTTATTGATCTGTTGGATTTCAGAATGCTGGCATTCCATCAGTTTGAACAGCTTGCTTAATTTTTCATTTTAGTCTGCTAAATTTTGCAAAATGTTCAGGAGGACTTTCTATATAATTCTTTTGTACTTGACCTCCGAAAGTTTCAGAAAGGCTTCTTCATCTGGGAAGTTCTTTGGTTCTTTCTTTTTGGAGCTTTCTGAAGCCATGGTTGGAGTTTTATTTAAGTGACAGGCCATGGTCTGTTGCTTTTTGGGTATCTAGAGGTTGTTTAGTTTCTCTGGTATTGCCTTGATAGGAGCTGAAATAGAAGTTGAAAGAGAAGTTTCCCATTCAGTGGCATGTAGTCCAAATGACAGCGCTATGCCATGTGCTAGGGCTCACTAGGTGTCCAGAAGCCTCCATTTAATTATTAATCCTGGCCTTAGTTTTTGGAGTGAGTTAAGGAGACATGTGTCTAGTCTGCCGTCTTGACTCTGCCCCCCTTTTTTAAATTGCAGTCTTTTAGTGGAGTTCTTAGGGTGTACCCCTCTTTTTCTTGTGTTGCCACTGGGACTCAACGTTGTATCAAACTGCTGACTTTATTTAGCAGCCAGTCTCTCATCTACTCTACCACAAAGGCTCCACATATAAATAAATAGTAATAGCTGTTTAGTTATATTGTTTAGTATGTACCTTGTATCATTTGTTATTATGCATTGTGGCATGCTAACATCTTTCTGAAACTTAAATCAGAGCCCATCACTATTCACAATTCGTCACTGTCTTTTCTGGTTTACTCATAGCAAAATTCAAAAGTTTAGCCATGATACCTGATGTGGCATCCTCCTTACCACCTCTCTGACCCCGCTCCTGCTGTTCTCCCCTTCACACACTCTGGTCCAGCCACTCTGGCCTCTTTGCTGTTCCATGAATGCACTTAACATTACCCCTACCCCTTGCCGGGCCTTTCTACTTCCTGTTTGGTTTTCCAGAAACTTGCATTGTGTCGTTACATGGCTTGCTCCCCTCACTCCTTTCTCTCAGGGAAATTTCCTTCTGCTCAGATCTCATGTCACCAGAGAGGGCTTCTATCACCTCCTGCCTGTTACTCACTATCCTGTACCCTGCTTTATTAGTTGTTGTGGAACTTAACCACCACTTGACACATGTTTATATGTTGTCCATCACCCACTCCTGTGCACCCAGGCTCTAAGAAAGTGGAGACTTTGTTTTGTTACTTTTTCTTTGTTTCCTCCAGCAGCCAGAATAAATCTGGGCATGTAGGAGGGCAGTGATTATTTTTTAATGTCTGTTCAATTTGAATGTCCTGTTTCCCTATTAGATTGGGGTCCTTAGAAGGCAGGTGTTTCCTGTATCTTTGCCTAGCATGGTGCCAGTGAATGGGGCTCCTTCAGAGAAGTTAGTTTTTCCAAATTCTTTCTGTGACCTAACGAGAAATTCCAGCGCCTCACTACTTAATGAAGAGTGAAATATTGTTTTATAAAAGTTGGTTGTAAAGAATTACATGTTACAAAGAACTAAATGTTACCTTTGTACCTTTGTTTTTGTTCTTTTCCAGTGGTCCCAATCGTGGGCATTATATCACCATTGTGAAAAGTCACGGCTTCTGGCTCTTGTTTGATGATGACATCGTAGAGGTAAGTGTGATACTTGTTCTCCCCTAAGGGTGAGGCGTAGGTGGTATTTTAGGGTGTGTGGGTACTTTATGACATAGGCTTGTTTCCTGATACTCTAACTGGATAACCGTTTTCTATCAAACTGCGTTCTCTGTTTTCCTGGTAAAGGGGGAAAGAGCATGAGCAGGGACTCGTCACTACTGTGTCCTTGTTCAGTTACCTGATCAGCCACAGCTGTGGGATCTCTGTGCCCCCATGAATTACATTAATTTGTAAGTCCTGTTTCATACCATGTCCACAGCCCTCTCTAAAAACCCCAGACCAAACCTGCTACACTTGAATCAGTTCTGTCTCAGCGACCCTGTAATGGTACAGACCAAATAAGAGACATCAAAGTTTTGATAAAATTCTTCCATTATGGTAGCTTTTTCTTGTATTGATGACTCTTTACTTTTTTTTTCCCCCTAACCTGGAACATGAAGATCTTTCTATTACATAGAACTATTCCATATGTTGACTTTGTTGTAAGGAAATGCCAGCTGGAAGGAATTTCACATTCAAAGACATGCTGTCTTTTAGCCTCCTAAGGTAGTTGTTTAGTATAATCACACTAAATGAATGCAGTGCGGTGGCCTGATGGAATTAAAGTTACTCTCAAGACATCCCCTCGCCCCATTTACCACTGGGAAGACAGAAGCCCTGGCTTTTTCACAGAGTGCTAACGTAGGGTTGTCAGTAGGTGAAACCTTGACTCTCTTCCCAGTTAGTTGCAGTTTATGTAGCGATAGCCCTCTATCAAGTCTTCCGGCTTATCCATGTACATGAAAAGTTCCTGTGATCTTGTAATGAGCAATGTTTCATAGATTTCGCTGTGTGTTCCATTAGTTGTTCTTGTCTTCGAGTCATCATGGTGGCAAATAATTGTATTGATTTCTTTTTCATTGCAGAAAATAGATGCTCAAGCAATTGAAGAATTCTATGGCCTGACATCAGATATATCAAAAAATTCAGAATCTGGATATATTTTATTCTACCAGTCAAGAGAATAAAGAACTGTGGAACTCATTCAAGTGGGGAGAATGTTCAAAGCACTATGAAACCTGGTTCCTCTGCAGACTTCTTCCCCAGTGGGCCACCAGTGGCATCCCTGCGAGTCTCAGTGGTCAGGCTGTGTTAGACTCTTTCCCCTACTTCCCCTTGTTTTACATGCAACACTACTCTTGGTTTTATTTTAGTCTGACATAGAGTTAACTACAATCAGGTTGTAGTAAGATTTATATGAGTAACAGTTGCTAACTGAAAGACTGGGTATATGTTATGCCACTTGCCACATCAGGTTGAATTAGAATGGCATTTCTTATGAATATCTGCAGTTTACTTGGGGTCTTTCATAACTTCATAAATATCTTCCAGGGTCTCCTTACAATACATTCCTTTTTACTTATCCCTGGAAGCATTGCTACCCATTTTTAGCGTCTCTTGCCTGTCTTCTGTCATAAGGATGGAAGAACTGGGTAGGTGTTCACATTTTAGGGCTGCAGCTATAGCTTTAAGTTGGTGCCAGGGAAAATGTCAGACAGTGAGTCAACTCAAGACTAAAACCATCCTCGGTGTGAAATGGGGTGAAGAGAGGTGGTTGATGGGGGGTAGCAGCTGCACCGTTAGAATCCCAGGGGCTGAGAAGGCCTGGAGCTCAGGGCAGGCAAAGCCAAGAGGAGGATGCTTTTGTGGACAGTGAAAAGTTACCTTTCTTAATCTTCCTACCAAAATGAAATTTCAGGAGAATAACTACATGATGTTTGTTTTTAGGGACACCCTTAGGGAAAAAAAAAAAAAAAACCTTCTGTAGGGTCCCGTGAGTAGTACCTACCCTTTATCCAACACTGCTTAGCTGTTCAAGGTCTCTTTCCTGTCCTGCTGACATTCTGCACAAGTCTGTGGCTGCGGGGCTGAGACACTGTGCTGGCTGCATCCGGCTCAGCTTTCCAAGGCGGTCAGAACCGGCACTGTTCTTGCATCAGACACAGGGAAGGCACTGCATCAGTACGGCTGCCCAGCTGCACTGCACAGCTGTTAATGCTTTCACATCTGCAGTCTGTTACTGAGGCACTGGCAGTCCCAGGGCTGACGCAGGACCTCCCCAGAGGGTGGACTGGAAGTAGCTGGGTCTCAAGGGGGTTTCAGAGGAAGTGTCAGTGGGCAGATAGAGTGGACACAGTGGTGGCTGTTTCTTTGGCTCAGACTTCCAGAGTGCATGGCAAGGCAGAGTTTTCTGGAAGAACCTCATCTCACTGTAGTTATTTTTACTTATTTTTGTTTTATCTGTATTTATTAGAGCATTTGAATATTAGTACCTTTTATTAAAAGGTACTTTTATTAAAAGGGTTGATCCAACATTGGCCGTTGAGCTGGTTTTTGGCTCCCTACAAATACAATGAGTTGTAGATCCTGGCATCTGTCTGGGAAGCCGCTTAACTTCCATACACAATGATATACTGTGAACGTACTATTTTGTTACCTAATAAACCGATGAACAAACATGCAAACTTTTGGCATAATGTGAACGAACACTGATGCTGAACAACGGGGGTGGTAATTTTTCAACAATTAAGAGGATAGCTAGCACTTTATCAGGATGAAAACTGGATTTCTTCTCTCTGAAATAATCTTGAACTGTTGGTTGCTCAGAATTGAAGTAAGCATGCCAACACTTCATTTGTTCATGCTTGGGGTAACATGTTTTCACTGGAGAAGACAAAGACAGGGTAATCTTTACTTTATTGTTCTATGGACAGAAATATAGGTTGCTTTGTTTAGAGGCAAATTCGTAATTTATAAATTTTGCTTTTAAAAAAAATGTCCTTTGCTACACTTAATGCAGTAATCACTTATGGGGAAGATTTTTTTTTTTGGAAGGAGAGGCACTTTCCAGTGGATGGTGATTGATAGAGGGAAATGTTTGTACTACATACAATCTGTACATTTGATATCAGGTTATAAAATTGAAAAAAATATATGATGGTTGATCTCTTACTAGTATATTTGAAATTAATTCAAAAGAAACACTGTTTAAAAACCTCTGAAATGATTGTTGGAACTAATTTATTAGCAAAAATGTTTCAATTGCAAACCTATAGAAGTACTATGTAAGTGCAAGCCATGTATGTTCAGTACATTTCTTTGTTTGGGGGTATAATTACTAGAGCAATTCCTTATAATAGAAAGAGTCATCACAATTCAGTATTCGTGGATTGGTTTTTGGAGTAAAAGAGATAAAGTATGTAAGATAGTGGTTGTATGATGCAGGAAAATAAGATTGGAAAATAATCAGAATGCACTTATCTACAAACACTCCATTAGTTTTTTAAACTTTAAAGTTATCTAGTGATTTCTTTCCTTTTCCTCTTTAATGAAGGAAACAAACAGTAGGCAGCGACATCCTTCCCCTGCCCCAGTGATTTCACTATGTAAAGACGATAGCATGCTAACTTTTTTTTTTTTTTTTAATTTTTAATTCCTTGTTTGTAGTATAGAATAGAGAATAGTGTGGGATACAGGAGACCATCCTGAGGGGACAGTAGCACAAAGGCTGAGCAGTATTTACCCAGAGGGCCAGGTTTTTTGTGTACAGGAGTGAGTAGGTCTGCTGTATGGTTTTTTGCATTTTTTTAAATGCTGGGTGTTTTTTTGAAAAAAGTTAGTGTTTCATTTCTAAGAAAACTGAGAAAACATATTTGCTTTGTTGGTTGCTTACTGATTGGATGGGAACCCCAGTGGCGTAGCGCGTTAAGTGCTGTGTCTGCTAACCAGAAGGTCGGCAGTTCAGATCCTCCAGGTGCTTCTTGAAAACTCCGTGGGGCAGTTCTACTCTGACCCCTGGGGCCACTATGAGTCTGACCCAACTCAGCAGTAATGGGTTTTAGTGAACTGGTTGGGCATCTAAGTATGGTAGAAAGTCATTTGCTTCAAAATAAATTTGAATAAAATGCTGCTGTCCAGCCCTGCCACATTTGAATGCATTTCCATTCTGAGTCAGCATGAGGGCAGGCAGGGTGATGGCTCGAACAGGAGACTAGTCATACTTAGATTCATGGCCTGGCGTATTTTGGGTTTAAAATGAAATGGAAAAATGACAGAAGTGATCCCTATGCATTTATTTTTATGAATTCCCTCAATTTCATGGGCATGCCTCATGGTGAGCTGTGCTGGAACTGAAGCGTAGGGCATATTTTAGATACTGGAGTACAGCTTTCTTACAGATGGACTGTATCTTTAAACATTGCATTTTGATCAACTTTGTATGTTCACATGTATTAAAATATCGTGCATTAAATGTTTTGCCCTGTTTGCTATTATATGGTCACGGCATTTTTTCAGCACTGTTGTGGCTAACTCATGTAAATGGCATGGGTCAGAAAAATTTTTTGGCCTAATTTTCTGTTTCCAGGTATTACGTTGTTTTGGACTTCCATTTCTGTATAACTGAAATAGTTACTGTATTTGTGTGGCATTCATTTATTTTGTTGCTAAAAAAGGTTTATAGTTATCTGAGCCGTAATTTTTTTTCTGTGTAACCAATTCAAGCACTTTAAGCAATAATGTGAATCTTGTGAGATTTCTATCAGTTTAAACACCCTGCCTCCAAATTGCAGAAAAATAAATAATAAAATTAGGAAATTCTCTTTCTAGAGAATTATATCTGGGTAATGTTACACATATGGACTTAAAGTACCTTTTATAAAATGCAAGCCAGACAAGTCTTATGTTCAGGTAATCTTTCAAGTTTAATTTTGAGGTAGTAGAAATGGAAAGAACATTCTCATCATTCTAAGAGGTAAAGCTAGTGCTAGAATGAAGGTTGATAAAGTCCATCCATGTTCTGGAGATAACTCACCTTTTTCTTACCCTGTGGAAAAAAGATCAGAATTAATCTAGAAGTCAGTATGTGAGGAAGAGCAAGTTGAGAATATTGATGGAAAAAGAATAAGAATTTGGGGATGTGCAATGGAATATCTCAGAGTGTGACATTAATATGCAGGAGTCCCTGAGGATGCAGATGGTTATTTTTCATGTGCTTGAATGCTAACCTGAGTGTTGAGGGTTGGGGTCCACTTAGAGGCACCTCAGAAGAAAGGCCTGGCAGTCTGCTTGTGAAGAAGCAGCCACTGAAAACCCTGTGGAGTGCAGGTCTACTCTGGCAGACAGAGCTCGCTGTGAGTGAGATCTACTCAGCGGCAACTCTGGTGTTTAGGCATCAAAATTAATTGCTTGGCTAGGGCTTTGCATGTCACGTCTCCTTTCACAGTTACCAAATCAAAACTCCTATGTCATGACAAGGAATAGCTTCCAACGGTGTGATCCCATTAGCACCTAGAGTCTCAAAAGACTGAGGAGTGTGCACTTGGCCTGGTATGCAGATCACCAGCTTCTGGGCCTACTGCTGAAATGTGGGGAACATCCGACTACAGAAATCTTCAGATGGGTGCACTCGGCTCACTGCTTGGACCCACCACAAGGAGGAAGAAGCGTCCGTACCACGTGTGCTCAGAACGGGCCCAGGTGGGGCCAGATTCTGGCCTGCTGCTAACACAGGACTTCTCCCACCCCCAGCGGGGCCTTCCACTTCAGGGGGTCAGTGTGTGGACAAGAGATCGTTAAATGAATGAATTTGCCCAGATTCCGTTATGGGAATAAAACGTCACAGACCAAGAGCAGAAGAATGTGCCCTGAGTGATGACCCTCTTGGTTCCTGTTCGTTTTCTTGGGACAGTGAAATTGAGCCTGAACCCTGGTGGTGTAGTGGTTCAGTGCTTTGACTGCTAACCAAACGGCTGGCAGTTTGTACCTACTATGTGCTCCTTGGAAACTCGGGAGCAGTTCTATTCTGTCTACAGGGTGACTGTCAGAATCAGCTCCGTGGCAGTGGGTTTTCGGGGGGGGGTGTGGTTTTAACTGAGCTGAACAGGGGGCCTGTTGGTAAAGTCAACTCTGTCTGCCATGAAGGCTATAGGAAGGGAAGATATCAGGGACATTTTTTACTTTTCTAAACCTTGTTTTCTCCATCTTACCACTGGGGCTTATAGAATAGACCTGTCACTAACGTGACACCATTTCTAGGGAATGAGATTTCCCACATTCTTCCCTCTCCCTGCTCGTTGACAAAACAGCTATAGCTGGGAATGGACTCCTCAAAGCCATTGCCTTACATTCACACAGAGATAAAAAATGTTAATAATTTTTTCCCCCGAGAGAAGATTTTTACTGTAACACTAAAGCCACTTAGACTTTTCCTAGAGATGCCCCAGGTGGAAAAGTTTTTAATCAAGTTTACCAGCGGGTGTTGTGGTTGGAGACGGGCCGTGTGTAGGTGAGAATGCTAGGCTCCGTCTTCTAGTTGCTTGCCTCAGAGGAAAAGTCTGTGTGGAAAACAAATGTGAGTTGTAGAAATAATTCATCATAATCCCATGCAGTTTTCTATGCTGGATCTGCAGACTGAAAGCCAGAGCCACTGCTGTGGAGTTGATTGTGACTTGGCAACCCTATAGGCAAGAGTAGAACTGCCCCATAGAGTTTCCAAGGGGCACTTGGCAGAACTGCCGATTTTCTCCTTGGCTGCCATAGCACTTTAACCACAATGCCTCGGGGGTGTCGCACACTCCACCAGCTCCCTTCTTCCTTGGAGTCCATTTTCCTCCCCACTTGCTTTTGATGTCTTAGTTACTGACTTAGGGGTGACTGAGGGCTGAAGGATCCCTGGTAGGTTAGTGCTTAAGTGCTTCACTGTTAACGGACAGGTCCATGGTTTGAACCCACAAGACACTCCAAAGGAGAACAGAGATGACAATTTTTTCCCGTACAGATGACAGCCTTGGAAGCCCTAAGAAGCTGCTCAGGTCAGACCAGTGGGGTCGCTATGAGTTGGAGTCAACGGCACACTGCAACAGTGGTGACAGTTTCTAAAACAATGTGGAAATCAGATCATGGCAATGAACCTGAGTGTTTGGGTCTTAATTCTTAAAGAAGTGAAAATGTTGGAAGCCTCATGGATTTTATGCATCTGTCATTTCCAAACAATCTGATGGTAGTGTCATATGATTATTGACTGTCCAAACTTTCTAAGTTTGTAACACTTTATAATTTTGGACAGTCTATAATGATGATGATTTTGGACAGTCTCTAACAACAGTCTATAAAGGTTGTTTAGAAGTAAAAGTGTGAAAGTTTTAAGGCTGTGTCACTTGTGATTTGATTGGCTTACCAGCCTGTGTTGATTTCCTTTTTCAGGTTCCCTATGTTTAATGGGAGCCCTGGTGAAATGTGCTTAACAGCTATGGCTACTAACCAACAAGGTCTGCAGTTCAAACCTACCAGGGAGTCCTTGTAAACTCTGTGGGGTGGTTCTCCGGTGTCCTGTTGGGTCAGGATCAGCTGAACAGCAATGGGTTTGGTTTGATTTTTTTTTTTAATTTTTATATTTTAATAGTGTTTTGGCTCAAAGCACATGAGGAGCTTATAAATGAATGAAAAGTAACCTTTTTTTTTGGTTATGAGACATCAGAGTCAGAAATGCCATGAAGCCTACAAAACCAAACACACTGTGGTCGAGTCTGACTCTTACGACCTTATAGGACAGGGTAGAACTGTCCCGTAGAGTTTCGAAGGAGCACCTGGAGGATTTGAACTGCTGATCTTTTTGGTTAGCAGCTGTAGTGCTTAACCATTATGCTGCCAGGGCTTCCATAAATGCCATTAGGTTTTGAAAAAAGGAGTTTTTAAATTTTGTGCTCCTTTCCCATATGTTTATTCCTAACAGAGTGTTATTCACTTTGGGGTCATCATGTTCACGTTGTGAATTACAGGTGTGTGCCTCTCACCTTTTCCCCCTGCCACAAGTAGTCATATGGGTGATGTGTAAGGCAGTGTGGAACTGCGCAGAAGCTCTTCACCTGCAGGAGGAGGCAGCTGGGAGGTTGGGTTGCATGCTGAAATCCTGGTGCTCACTTCCTTATTGCTGGAGACTTGGAACAGTGGACCTATGTCCGACTTGGTGGAAAACAAAATGATTTGGTAAAGACAGCATTTCTGTATATTTAACCAGCTTGTCCTCCTATAGGGTCACTGGGAGTTGGACCCCACTTGACGGCATTGGGTTTGGTTTTTGGTTTCCTCCTGTGATCTATCTCAACTCGATTGTATTTCAGTCTCAATGGACTTTGCCTGAAAGAACATTCTGTGCTGAGAGAACTGAAAACACAAGCAACATTAAACAATGAGCCCTCATACTTTCTGCAGAAGGCTGGGTCTCTCCAGGGTGAACTGTCTCAAGGCTGAGAATTGCCTGTTTTCCAATCCAAAGGGATTAGAAAAGCTTGTGTTTCTTTTTTCTTTTTAGTGGATTATGAAACCTGTATAAAGAAACTATTTCTATTTCCCTCTGTAGAATAAATCATTTGAAAGCTGTTTATACTTTTTAAAGAAGCTGTTTCTGCATTTTTTCCCCCTCTGCTTATGCTACACCAAAGTGGAGGAAGAGAACAAAACAAAAAATGTAAATTGCTAGACTGGGTATGTTGTATGTGCCAAATGGACTTAAGAGTCTTTGGCAGAAATGGGGGTGAATGCTGTAGAATAGAAAGGAAACCCCACTCTCTGAGTCAAGTGTGCCTTTTAACCTGGAATGTGGGCTGAGGGTCTGTGTGAATGCATGTTTGTGCAAATCTGGTCAGTGAGTCTCTAGAGCAGTTAGAAAACAGTTAAGACCCCTCTGACTTTACTGGTAAGTTTCTGTCTTGGGTTTCACTCCAACATCTACCCTGGTCTGAGCATTTGCCTTGTGGGGTTAGAAGGGGTCCTAGAAAACTCCACAAGTGCCCATAGCTGACAAGTGACCTGCAGGTTGTATGCCTTTTCTGTTGTTGTCCTGACTGTGATATCTGCTGTAAGGATTTTAGACTCTAGTAGTCAGGCCCTGGACTTGCAATTGCAAGTTCTGTGGGCATCCATGTTCTAGTGGGGTTAGTCACCAGTTGGTACCACCATGATGGCAAAGGAGGGCAAAGGATGTGGAGGTGCTAGATCTGAGTTCAAGTCCTGACCATTGCTTCTTGGTTGGATGTTAGAGGTCCATGGCCCAAGTTCATAGTGCTGGGGTTAGACTGCTATTGAGGGTGTTTGGCCAATAGATGCTTCTGTACAGATCCTCAAGGGAGAGGTAAATATAATTGTCAAGGCAATGTAAAGCATGTAACCTAATGTTAAGAAATTCCAAGAAACTAAGAGAGACTTTCATAAATGAAATAATCTACCCTCATGAGTAGGAAAACTCAACATTGTGAAAATGTGTATTTTACCCAAAGCAACCTACTTATTTAATGCAATCCCAATACAAATCCCAGTGACATTTTTTAATGAGATGGAGAAACAAATCATCAACTTTGTTTGGAAAGGGAAGATACCACAGATAAGTAAAGCACTACTGAAGAAGAACACACTGGGAGGCCTCTCACTACCTGACTTTAGAACCTATTACACTGCCACAGTAGTCAAAACAGCCTGGTACTGGTGAAAAAGAGACATAGACCAGTGGAACAGAGTTGAGACCCCAGAGATTCCACCATCTTATGAACAGTTGATATTTGACAAAGGCCCTAAGATTTTAAACTGGGGTGAAAGTGGTCTCTTTAACAAATGGTGCTGACAAAAATGGATATCCATCTGCAAGAAATTGAAACAAGACTCATATCTCACACCTTAAAAGACCTAAATATAAAATCTAAAATGATAATGCTCATCCAAGATAAAATACAATCAACAATGGAAGTCTTAATACACAATGTAGACAGACCTCAAAATCTGACAAAGTGTGATAAACAGAAGAGAAAATAGATAAATGGTAACTGCTAAGAATCACATGCTTTCGCTCATCCAAAGACTTCATCAAAAGAATTAAAAGATCACCTACAGAATGGGAAAAAATATTTTTTTGGCAACTCTATGTCAGACCGAATCTGATCTCCATAATCTATAAGGTATTACAAAATATCAACAAGAAAAAGATAAATAATCCAATTAGGCGATGGGTGAAGGAGGTAAACATTTCTCTAAAGAGGATACCCAGGCAGATGAAAGACATGCTGAATTGCTCACGATCACTATTAAAAGAAATTTCAAATCAAAACTATAATGGGATACCATCTCACCCCAACAAAGTTGGCCGTGATCCAAAAAACAAAACAACAAATGCTGGAGAGGTTGTGGGGCAATTGGAACTCTACTATGTTGCTGGTGGGATTGCAAAATGGTACATCCTGTTTGGAAAACAATCTGACACTTCCTTAAAAAGCTGCAAGTACATAATACCATTCGATTCTGTAATTCCACTGCTCGGAATTTGTCCTTCTGAAACAAAGGTTGTCACACAGACACATGTACACAAATGTTTGTTACAGCGCAGTCCACAATAGCAAAAAGTTGGAATCAACCCCGATGCCCATCGGCAGATGAATGGATAAGCAAACTGTGGTACATACACTCCGTGAAACACTATGCTATGATAAAAAACAATGACAATTCTAGAAAACATAACATGGTCTCATTTGGAAGAGATCATGCTGAGTGAAATCAATCAGTGTCAAAAGGACAAATTTTGTATGAGACCTCTGTTAGAATTATCCACAGAAGAAAATGACTGTGTTGGCTATAAGGGTAGGTGAGGGACTGGGTGGGGGTTTATCATAAATGAGATAATTGATAGATGTTAGAAATTTTATTCTTTTACTGTAATTAATAAAAAAGTTGGGGAAAAAAAGAAATTCTAGGCACTTTATTGTTTACATTTTGTATAATTTATGTGAGGCCTGAGAGTATAAGTCTGTAAACTTAATTGTTTCATGTGCTACATAACTCATTGCTGAATATCACTACAGTCACCTTTGAAGTACTCCACTTGGGAAGCTAGGCACTGATGCCAGTTCCTAGTTCACCCTTCCAAGCAATTTTGGAACTCTTTCTGGAACGGCCATTGCACACTGGTGACACAGTGGCAAGTTTGTGAACCTCACTGTGTGGTTGTCTGTGAGGGTGGTTTCAGTCAGTAAACAAGTGACTATTGGAACACCCGCCCTACTCACCTTATCTGGCCTCCAATGACCTTTTTCTTTACCCAAAAATAAAAGTTGAAAGGAAGACATTTTGATGGCATTCATCACATCACAGGTAATATGTCAGCTCTGATGGCCATTCCAGACAGAGTTCAAAAATTGAAGAGTTGACTAGGTTCTGGCATCAGTGCATAGCTTCCTAATGGGAGCACTTTGAAGGTGATCGTAGTGAAATGCAGCAATTAGGTATGTGGCACTTTTTCTAGGATGTGTTCATGAATTTAATTGCCAGACCTCATAAGACCTTCCGTAGGCATGAAATACAAAGACTGAAAGGGAGATGGGAAAGAAAAGAAGCAAGAAGAGGGGCAAGAAGAGGGCCCGAATGAGGCAAATGTTTTATGTGTTGAGCTGTTAACAGAAAGCTTGGAGGTTGGAGTCTACCCATGTGTGCCTCAGAAGACAGAGCTGGCAATTGACTTCCAAAAAGCCTGCCATCAACAATGCCATGGAGCATAGTTTTACTATGACAAACACACAGGGTTGCCATGAGTTGGAATCAGTGGCCACTGGTTTTGGATGTGACAACAGAAGCTACTCAGAGAGCTGGGCTTTTGATGCTGTTAGGAGCGGCACACCTAGAGGAAGGTATGGAGGTGCCAGGAATCCATACACAGTGAATGAGGCTAGCATGCCACTTACTACATTGTATGCCAACATGTTACCCAACAGTTTCTGTACATCACAATCCTACTCTATAAAACTGTTTCACAGGTTTGGAAAAACTGAAGTGCAGATTTATCTAGAGTTACTTGTAAGATGCCTCCCTTCACATCCTTGCCACCCTCTTCTCTCCATCCTCTCTGGGTATCCATTGCTCTTGAGTCCATTTTGACTCGTAGTGACTCTGGAGGACAGAGTAGAACTGCCCCGTAGAGTTTCCAAGGAGTGCTTGGCAAATCAGGCATGCACACCGATGCCACAGTGTTCTCCTGGACGTAAACTCATAGAACACCAACGTCAGACAAGGACGTGCTGTGACTGTGATAAAGTGAGACAAAAAATACGACTATAAGTTGAGCACAGACAAAAGCAAGATCACTGTGCAAACCAGCAAAAACTGAACATCCCCATCTGATTGCTGGTTCCTCACCAATCACAGCTTTACCTTACTCAAGTCTGCCCTTCTTCTACATGAGATGTACTGAGATACCCAGTCAACGAATTATCCATACTTCCTGGCAACATCCATCCCAGAGCCATCCCCTGCCTCCTTAAACCACCCCCTAAATCTCCTAATCAAAGCCCAGATCCTACAATAAGTTCTGACAAAGATGTTGCACAGTTCCCTGTGTTGTGAACCTTGTTGCAATGAACGTTAAACACACTTTGTTCAACCACAGTTGTGTATCTGGTGTGGCGTTTAGCTGGAGAGCATTGACAGAAGAGTTTGTGTGTTTGTAAGATAGGCCTCTTTCCTGGGTCTACCCACCCCTCTGCTCTCATGAGTGAAGGGGACACAATGACAAACAGAGAGAGATAGTCTACGTGGTTTCCTGATTCTGGAATTGGTATATAGTAACTCCTATCCAGAGCAGGGAAGATCTCCCTGGTGGTATAGTAGTTAAGTGCTACGGCTGCTAACCAAGAGGTCTGTGGCTCAGATCTGCCAAACACTCCCTGGAAACTCTGTGGGGCAGTTCTACTCTGTCCTCCAGGGTCACTATGAGTCAAATGGACTCAAGAGCAATGGGTACCCAAAGGGGATGGAGAGAAGAGGGTGGCATGGATGTGAAGGGAGGCTTCTTACAAGTAACTCTAGATAACTCTGGACTTCAGCTTTTCCAAACCTGTGCAACAATTTTATAGAGCAGGGGTGTAATGGAAATAAACTATTGGATAACATCTTGGCATATAATGTAATAAGAGGCATGCTAGCCTTGTTCACTGTTTATGGATTCCTGGCACCTCCACACCTTTTTCTAGAATATTTCAGGCTCGGGTGTGTCTGGCTTTAGAGCTCTTGAGTAAATTGAGGTCAGAATCCCTGTATGAGGCAGCATCTGAAATTGTATGAGATGGGGCCTGAGCTTGAGATAGTGGGGACACAGAGGCTATTTCAGGGATTTGACTTTGCTGCAGTAGGGAAGGTCCCGGTTCTGTTTGGACGTTGTGTATGCCCAAGAGCTTTCTAGAACCACAGAGCTGGGGCTGGGCTTAGGGGTGGGGTAGTAAGGGCTGGAGAATACAGATGGCATGGTAGTATAATCGCTAAGTGCTCTGTCTGCTAACCAAAAGGCTGACAGTTCAAATCTGCAAGGTGCTCCTTGGAAACTGTATGGGACAACTCTCCTGTTATCTAAGGGGTCACTGTGACTCCAAATTGACTCAAAGGCAATGGCTTTATAGAGGTGACTGAGGACACAAATGCAGAGTCAGTGCCCTCTAGTGGTCATGACCTAAATATGCCTTTGATTTGCTCAAAAGGTCTCAGAACTTCAAGACCACAGGGCTGACTTTGTGTGTCTTGTTGATAGGCATAATCTGTCCATGAGTTTTTGTTCCACAACCAAAAATAACAGTTACCTTATGAGCAAAGCAAGGCTTAAACAGGCCCTCCCTTTTCTGCAGTGAATAGTCACCAGGGTCAAAGGGAAGGACAGTGAGCTCCAGAAGAGTCCTGTCCACCTCTGAAGCTTCTAGCCTGGGGAGAGCTGTCGGGTGAAACCAGATGCAGAGTATCAGGTACCTGCTAGAGAGAAAAAACCTGTGACAGCAGAGGACAGTTGACTCCTGTTCCATTTAGCTTGTTAGTGTTACAAACCCACTGATGTCATTCATATCAATTCAGACTCATGGTGACCCGAAAGACAGAGCAGAACTGCCCCATAGAGTCTCCAAGGAGTGCCTGGCAGATTCGAACTGGAGACCTTGTGGTTAGCAGCTGTAGCAGTTAGCCGCTATGCCACCAGAGTTTCCAATGTTACAAAGGGGGCGGGGGCAGAGGGGGAGTGGAGGGGGTGGGGGGGCAGTAGAGGAGGCAGGAAGAGAATAGCAGGTTTTGAAATAACAGATGTAAAGCTGAACCCCAAATCTCAGACCCTGTTGATTTTGGAGGGTACAGATCACCCAGCAGTGAGCTAACTAAGGTAAAAAAATATAGTTTTAATCCTGCAAGCCTACCCAAAGGCAAATACTCTATTTTGTTTCTACTATTCATTAAAATTCTTTGTAGAGCTATTGTGTTTTGTAGACAAAGACTGTAAGATTTCCTAAAAATTGATAGAAGGAAGGCACTCACATGCTGTTTCAGAATTTTTGGACAATTACTTTGTGTTTTTGCAGCAGTTCTCTGTAACTTTTGCTAGAGGAATTTATTTGAAAGCATAGTCTGATGACCACAAACTGTAGAATATACAGTAAAATCAAAACTGCATTATGTCAGAATTTTTCTCAATTTGGATACATGGGGGAGTGAAATATTGGACAGAAAGTCTGTAGAGACATTCAGAGAACAGGAGCTGTGAATGCGTGAGTGATGGGAGTGTGAGAAGAATATTCAATGAAGAAAAAATCTGCAAGCAGAGTGAAAGGGAACAGGGAGTTTGAGAGATTCTTCTTAGTAACCCCACTGGTTACTAAGTGACTTCCATCGCATCGAGATTTAAGTTAAGCTGACTGATTGATTTCATTTTAAAATAGACTTCAAGGAAGGCAGATTTTTTTTTAAAACAACTATTTATTATGGAAAACTTTAAACATGTATAAAAGGAGAACAGAGTACTGAACCTCCACAAAGCCACCACCCAGCTCCTGCAGTTGTTGATTATTGCCAATCTTGTTTCACAATGATGAATTGTCAGGTAGTGTTGAGAAGTTACCATACTAACCAACTACTGACTGTTCAGGATCGCTAAATACAAAACAAACTTGAGAGGTGTTGACACAGCTCACAGTGACAACCAGCTCTAAAATGTGGACACCAGCTGTATTCTGTCCTTTCTTTAGCTTGAAATAGTATGTTGTCGTTGTTAGCTGCTGTGGAGTCACCTCCAGTTCATGGGGACCTTGTGTGTAACAGAATGTAATGGTGCGCACCTCCACACCATCTTTCTGTTCACCAATAACTTGGGGTTCATAGTTGAGGCTATTGTGTCAATCTATCCCGTTGAGTGTTTCCGTCGTTTTAACTGACCCTCTACCAAACATGATGTCCTTTTTTAGGGACTGCTTTTTCCTGATGATGTGCCCAAAGTAAGCTTATCAAATCATCTCCATCCTCGCTTCCAAGGAAGTTCTGGTTGTACTTCTTCTAAGACTGATTTACTTGTGTTCTTGGCGGTCTGGTATATTCAGCATTCTTCACCAACACCACGGTTCACACTCATCAGTTCATCTATCTTTCTTTTTTTTTATCCAGCTTTCACACACAGATGAGAGGGTGAAAAGAGTACAGACTGGGCTAGACACACCTTTGTCATCACAGTGACATCTTTGGTTTCTAAACTTTGAAGCGGTTCTTTTGCAATACCTCTGCCCAGTGCAATACATTGTTTGATTTCTTGCCTGACACTTGCACAAATGTTGGTTGTTGTTCCAAGTAGAATGAAATCATTGACAACTTCAATTTCTTTTTCTTAAGATAACATACTCATCAAGAGAGGTGGAAATATTTTTGCCATATGGAGATTTACTGTTGAAATGAGCTTAACTTGTATGAAATATAATGAAACTGATGCTGCAGTGTTTGAGGGGGGAGCACAGTTATTTGGAGAATCATAACAAAAGCATTAGTACTTTAACAGAGTCTTCAATGCAGTCTTACACATGTTTATGCCTTAATGAAAACCTCACGGGAAGGACCGGTTCACAGCTGTCCCCACTGCCATTTCCTCTGTTTCCACCTGTCAGTCTATCACCTTTGTTTTCAGTGCCCTGTGGTCATTTCTGACTTGTACTGACCCCACAGACAACGAAACAAAACACTGCCCAGTCCTGTGGTATCCTCACAACTGTTGCTATGTTTGAGTCCATTCCTGCAGCCACTGTGTCAATCCATTTCCCTCAGGATTGACATAATTTTTTCTGACCTTTCACTTTACTGTGAATGATGACTTTCTCCAGGGACTGATCTTTCCTGATAACAAGTCCAAAATACGTGAGACAGAATCTTGCCATCCTCACTGCTAAGGAGCATTCTGGTTGTACTTCTTCCAAGACACACTGATTTATTCACTTTTCTGGCAGTCTGTGGCACACATTCAGTATTCTTTCCTAACACTGTAATTCAAAGCATCAATTTTTGTTTAGTCTCCTTTAACTATTGTCCAGCTTTTGCATGCATATGGTTAAACTGAAAATATCATGGCTTTGGTCAGGAATGCTTTATGCTTCAAAGTGACATCTTTGCCTGTTAATACTTTAAAGAGGTCTTTTGTAGCACATTTGCTTAATTCAGTGTGTCTTTAGATTTCTTGACTGCTGCTTCCGTGAGCACTGATTGTGAATCCGAATAAAATGAAATCCTTGACCATTTCAATATTTTCTCACTTGTCGTGAAGTTGCTTACTGGTGCAGTTGTGAAGATTTTTTGTTTTCTTTATGTTGAGGTGTAATCCATGCTGGAAGCCGTAGTCTTTGATCTTCATCAGGGAGTGCTTCAAGTTCTGTTTGCTTTCAGCAAGCAAGATTGTATCATCTGCGTATCACAGGTTGTTAACAAGTCTTCCTCCAGTCCTGATGCTGTATTCTTCTTCATCTGGTAGCTTTTCAGACTATTTGCTCTGCTTAAAGATTGAATAAGTATTGAATAAGTGTGGTGAAAGGATACAATTCTGATGCACACCTGTCCTGATTTACACCACACAGAATCGCTTGTTCTGTTTGAACAGCTCCCTCCAGGTCTGTGTACAGGTTCCTCATGAACACAAGTAAGTGTTCTGGAATACTCATAATTTTTTATGATGCACACAGTCAAATGTATTTGTGTAGTGTATAAAACACAGGTAAACATTTTTCTGGTGTTCTCTGCTTTCTGCCCCCAAACATCCGACATCTGCAGTGATATTCCTTGCTCCATATCCTCTTCTGAATCTGACGAATTTCTGGCAGTTCCTTGTCAGTGTATTGCTGCAACCATTTTTGAATTATCTTTAGCATAATTTTACTTATATGTGATATAACGATATTGTCTGATAATTTCTACATTCTGTCGCATCACCTTTCTTTGGAATGGACACAAATGTGGATCTTTTCCCATCGGTTGGCTAGGTAGCAGTCTTCCAGATTTCGTGTCATAGAAGAGTGAGCACATCAGTGTTACATCCATTTGTTGAAATATCTCAGTTGGTATTCCATCAATCCTCGAAGCCTTGTTTTTTCGCCAGTGCTTCATTGCCACTTGGGCTGCATCCTTAAGTAATGTTGGTGCTTGATCATATGGTCTTTTTTGAAATGGTTAAACGTTGACCAGTCCTTTTTGGTACAGTAACTGTGTATCCTTCCCATCTTTTTCTGATGCTTTTTGAATCATTCAATATTTTCCCTTCAGAATCCTTCCATATTGCAACTGGAGGCTTGTATTTTTCTTTCATTTCTTGCAACTTGAGAAATGCTCAGTGTGTTCTTCCCTTTTGGTTTCCTAACTCCAGGTCTTCGAACATTTCATTCGAATATTTCGTCTTCTTGAGCCACACTTTGAAATCTTCAGTTCTTTTACTGCGTAATTTCTTTCATTCACTTTAGCATCTCTGCAACCAAGAGCAAGTTCAGTGTCCCTTCGGACATTCATTTTGGTCTTTTTTCTTTTCTGTCTTTTTAACGATCTGTTGATTTCTTTATGTATGATGTTTTGGATATCATCCCACAACTGATCAGGTCTTCGGTCAGATGAAATCTTTATCTTCCAAAAAGAATGGGACCACGCTTAACGATTCTATGTCTTGACCCTTTCATATTTCATATTGGCATTTTCTATCATGGCATATCATTAGTAGGTTTAACTGTTCAATACCAAAAATACTCACTGCTGTTGAGCCAATTCCAACTCATAGCGACCCCAAGGGCAGAGTACAATTGCTCCATAGAATTTCCAAGGAGCACCTGGCAGACTGGAACTGCTAATCTTTTGGTTAGCAGCTGTAGGACCTAACCACTATACCACCAGGGTTTCCACTGATGAATAGATTAAACCAGACCCAAAGAGACCTCCTAGAAAAGATGGTACTAATTGCTGTGAAGTCAATTCCAACTCATGGCCACCCTGCATGGTATAGAGTAGAACTGTACCACAGGGTTTTCTTGGCAGTAGACTTTACAGAAGTAAATCAATAGGCCTTTCTTCTGTGGTGCTGCTGGGTGGGTTTGAACTACCAACCTTTAGTTTAGTAGTTGAGCACAAACTGTTTACACCACACAGAAACATGCCTGGATAATAAACAGCAATAAAACCAAACTCATTGCCATCAAGTCAGTTACAAGTTGTGGTGATCACATGTAACTACGGAGTAGAACTGCGTTCCATAAGATTTTCTTGGCTGTAATCTTTACAGAAGCAGATGGCTAGGCTTTTCTTCTATGGCACCACTGGGAGGGCTTGAACCACTAACCTTTAGGTTAGTACCTGAGTGCAAACCATTTTTTCCATCCAGAGACCTTGCCTGGATTAAAATCAGAATCAAAAACAAAACACCACTAATACGGAGTCAGTTGAAACTACAGGGCACATTAGGACTACCCCATACAGATTCTAAGGAGCACCTAGTGGATTTGAACTGCTGCCCTTCTGGTTAGCAGCCGTAACACTTAACCGTATGCCATCAGGGTTGCCTGGTCCATACTAAATCAAGATAAGGAAGCGGAAGCACTGAAATCTTACCAGGACTCACTCGTGTTGGCTTTCCAGCCAGTGTTGCCAAGAGCAAGGTAGGAGGAACTGGAGAAGATTGCCCTGGAGTTGAAGAGGGTCACTAGTCTGTGTGGTGGACACTTGTCAGAGGGGAGAGGATTCAAGCTCCATTTCAGCTCACTGAATTTCCATCTCCACCTGGTGCCTGCCAAAAGGTTCTTAGAGAAGTCCGTGGGGATCTGAGCTGCTGGGAGTCTGGGCAGAGAAAGATACGGAGGTAGCCTTAGCAGTGGAGGAAGGTACAGCGGAAACTAGAAGGTCTTGCATGTAAAACCTGACTATAATGCCAACCCTATCTTCTCTTCCCTTATTCTCTGCCCTGTTTCCCAAATGATATAGGGCTGGGGTTTTTAAACTTGTATTTTAGTAGAACAATCTTAAAAAAAAAAAAGAGAGAGAAGAAAAACTAGAACCTTAATGTGTGTATAAATTGTATTTTATGTGACTTTTTTAGTATGTACTTACTTTCTTAGTTACTTTTATTAAGTTAATGAAAACAGTGAGACTGTTTTAGGAGCATGAAACTTAGAAATCATGCATTGATGACAGCAGAAGTCTTTTGTTACAGTATCCAGTTTGTATCTAAGTTTTATTTTGCTTGCATAAAAACCAAACCTGTTGTTAAGCTGATTTCAGTGTGAGGTGACTGCCTAGGATGGAGTAGAACCACCCCATAGAGTTTCCAAGATTGTAATGTTTACGACGGCTGAAAACCGCATCGTTCTCCTGATGAGTAACTGGTGGATTTAAACTGCTGACCTTTCGCTTACAGCTGATCACTTAATCACCGCACCACTGTCTCAGTCATCTAGTTCTGCTTTAGCAGAAATACCACAGCAGATAGATTTCAAAAAGAGCAATTTTATTTTGTCGCGTTCCAGTAGTCTGAAAGTCCAAATTGAGCATGTCCAGGGAAGGCTGTCTTTGCTGGCTCTGGAGGAAACTCCTTGTTGTGGATTCTCCCCTGGACCGGAAGCCGCTCAGAGGCAGGGACCCCGGTCTTTTCCAAAGGACGCACTCGGCTCCCAGCACAGCTTCTTGGTGGTATAAGGTCCTCACATCTTTTCTCGTAGATTGTTTCCTTTATATCTCAAAAGATTGCCTCAAGGCACAATACACTCCTACAGACTGAGTCCTGTCTCACCAACACAAATGTTGCCTGCCCTCGTTAACATCACAGAGGCAGGATTTCACACAGAGGAAATCAGGCAATACCAGGAACCAGGGCCCAGCCAAACTGCCACTCACATTTTTGGGAGAACCCAGTTCAATACATAATAACCACCAAGGCTCCTTTAGCTTACAAAGGATTAAAAAAAATCCACATTCACATGGGTATACAGTTACAAATATGAAGCATATGTTTTTTCTTTCTTTTGTCACTCAGCTGAAAGATTTCTGAGGGCCATACCCTTGGGATTTCTCTAGTCTCTGTCAGGCCTTACGCCTGGTCTTCTTTTGTGACTTAGAATTTTGTTCTACGTTTTTCTCCAGCTCTGCCTGGGGTCTTCTACTGTGATCCTGGTTGGAGCAATTGGTGGTGGCCAGGCACCGTCTGGCTGTACTGGACTCAGTCTGTTGGAGGCTGTGGTAGTTTTGGCCCATTAGTCCTTTGGACTGATCTTTCCCTGCATCTTTGGTTTTCTTCATTCTCCCTTGCTCCAGATGGGGTGAGACCGAGGACTATCTGAGACGGCTGCTTACAACCTTTTAATACCCCAGATTCTACTCATCCGAGTGGAAGGTAGACCATATTTTTATAAACTATGTTATGCCAATTGGGCTAGATGTTGTCAAGACCATGGTTCTCACCCCTTGTGTTTTTGTTTTTTCAGCTTCCTTGAAATTCAAGATTCTTTTAATAAAGCAGAAACAGTGAGAGAAATGTGATTTTTGAGGTCTTCATAAAAACAAGCCCATCTAGCCCACCTTCAGAGTTACCTCACTTGGGATCCCCAATGAGTTAAAAGTTGATTTATAACGTATCTGAGTATTCCTCTTGATTGTTAAAGCAAGAATTATATTTTAAACGTGAGATTCTAATGAAAACTTTTGGGGAACTCTGAAGCAGCGATCTGTGGAACAGAGTTTGAAAACTACCCACCCAGTGTAGCGAAGGTGAGACAGTCCTTAGTGTCTTACCTGAACATCTTGCAGACTTTGACTCTGACAGTTTATGGCTCATTGTTTTCTTTCAAAGGGCACTGAACTCATTTTAACTGGATTTCTCCAAGATTGTTCTGTTGGAGGGGGGGTGGGTTAAAAACCAGGTAAAAAACCCCGCCCTTCCAGCCCCCCTTTCCTTCCTCTTCACTCCCCCCCCTTGGCATAAAGACGGGAGGTTCAGAGCTGGTACCAAGCAAAATGGGCAAGTGAGAAATCCTCGTTCATGGCTTCGTCAGTCCTGAGCTGAATTCAGTTTTTGGCATCTCTTTCCCTTTGGGGGCCCTTGGCATTGAAAGAGTTTTATTTGTACAGAATTCCCTTGGCCCTTCCACAGGTTGTGGAACTCCTGTGGAGCTTTCCACAGGTTGTGACCTGGAGTTTTCCAGTTTAGCTTCCATCAAGAATTCCCCATTCAGTTCCCTGTGACTTGGGCTCTGCTAGGTGTTTGCTGGCTATACTGGAGAAGTAAATCCTACTGGTGTGTTTACTGGGACATTTGCAAGTATCAGCTATTTTTTTTTTATCATACATTTATTGAGCAACTACTGTGTATCACATATAAAGCTATGCACTTTGTATTAGCTATCTCAATGGATTCCCACAATCTCTCTGTGAAATACTCTATTATGATCCTTCATTTCTTCATTACCCAGTGCTGCCATAATGCGAATAGCACAGAAACTTATTTTCTCACAGTTCTGGAGGCTAGAAGTCCCGGTTAGAATCTTTGCACTGTTGATTCCTTCTGTGTCAATAACTCATGGCTTTCCTTGGTCTCTTGGCTTGTAGGTGATGCTCACATGAGATTTATCTTCCAGTGGGTGGATCTCTGTGTCAAATCTACTCTTTCGATAACTCAGAAGTGATTAGATTTAGAATCTACCCAACCTATGGGATGATCTAATTAACCAAACCAACCTCCCCGCCTTCTCAAAATCAAACCCACAAAGAAAACCTTATTTCCAAATATGGTTATAGCCACAGGGACAAGGGCCAGGAATTCAACACATATTTTTGGGATACACAATTCGGTCCCTAAGAATTTCCATTTCCACATGGGAAAACTGAGGGTGAGACTTTAGGAGCTTACTAAGAGTCTTTTGATCTGGTGAACACTGAGGCTATCTGGGGAATTCTAGGTGTGAAGTTGAGGCAGCACAGAACCAAGTTTTTGTTCATCTGAAAGAACAGCTTTCCCCCCAGATAACATAGTAGTTAAGAGGACAGGCTTTGAAACCAAATCAACATAGATACGAGTACAGCTGTGTGACTTTGCTCACTCTCAGTTTTCTCTTCTGTAAAATGGGGATAATCACAGCACCTACATCTCAGTAGTCTTGTGAAAATTAAATGAGATCAAATATTAAAGCCTATAGGCATGGGCTGGCATAGAGCAAGTCTCCAAAAAGTTATTATTTTGCTAGTATTCTTTTATTATTAGTCTTGGCCTGGGGTCCCTGGGTGATGCAAGTGGTTAAGCACTCAACTACTAAAGAGAAGATTGGCTGTTTGAATTCATCTGGAGGCAACTCAGAAGAAAGGCTTAGGGATCTGCTTCTGAAAAGGTCACAGCCTTGACAAACCTGTGGAGCAGTTCTGCCCTGGAACCACACATAGTGTTGCCATGAGAGACAATCAATTAGAGAGGAATTCGAAAAAAAGGTAGTGGACTAATTGAACACAGCCATCCTAGTCATCGTTCAGAGAAAACAAAAACCAAACTTACTGCTGACCAGTCCATTCAAACTCATAGCAACCCTATAGGACAGAGTAGAACTGCTCCATAGAGTTTCCAAGGAGAGCCTAGCGGATTCAAACTGCTGACCTTTTGGTTAGCAGATGTAGCAGTTAGCCACTATACCAGCAGAGTTTCCTTGTCACTGAAGGATATGTTTAAAATAGGAATGAATCAGTTGACCTTGATTAAGTAGAAGAAGTGAGACTGTCCTAACACCATTTAACTTAATTGTTTTATTCTTTACTGATATAAATTCATGTATGAGAGACACCAAGTCATCTCTTGCCTCTGCTGTGGCCCACACCTGGAGCTAGCTATTGAGCATTTCTTTTCCTTTAGGGCAAAAAGCTGTAGGTGGGGGTCTTGGGCATAGATGGATGACATTTGGGCCAGCCAAGGGAAAAGAGAGCAGAAAGAGCTGACTCTGTTACGTCATCAACCTTGGACTCAGGCAAACTTTTTTTGTAACAGCTTTGAGAGGAATTTTCACCTGGGAGCAATCATGTTGCTGACAACTAATGAAACTTGTTTCTCCACAAGTGCCGTTTCTGCACTTCCTGAAGCAGTGAGGTACTTCCTTGTACCACATGACCAGGTGCAGAGAGAGGCAGCCTGTATTTGCAGAGACCCAGACTCAAACATCCCACAACATCTCCAGGCCCTAAAGAAGCAGCCACTGGGGCTCACAGGGGAACGTGGCCTTCTTACTTCCTGCCTACCCACTGAAGATTGCCCCCGTAACACCGACTGCTCCAAATCTGTCACGACTTGGCAATCTCTTTCCTGAGTCATTTCTGAGTCTCCTACTGGGCTTCTTTGTACAGAAACATCCTGAGTGTCCCTAGTTCCAGTCAAACAATGTGTTTGCCTTTTTTTTTTTTTTTTGTGGTTAAGAGCTTGGCTGCTAACCAATAGGCCAGCAGTTCAAATCCACCAGCTACCTTACGTAGCAGTTCTATTCTGTTGTTTGGAGTCTGTGTGAGTTGGAATAGACTCAATGGCAATAGATTTTTTGTTTTATTTTTTGAATAAAACTGATTAATGCTTATTTTCCATAATTTGAAAAAGCTAATAAAAAAGACTTCACAATGTTATTTTGTCATTTTTTTTGGTAAATTTGAATTTATATACACTTTTTGAAAATTGTAGAAGTGATATACAAATTATGATTATAGTAAAATAGTAAAAAATACCAAGATAGCATTAAGATTTCACCTCAAAGACTCAGGTGTGCCAGACCCAAGTCATGGTATTTTCAATTGCATCATATGACTGTGACAGCTGGACAATGAATAAGGAAGACAGAAGAAGAACTCATGTCTTTGAATTGTGGTATTGCAGAAGAATACAGAATATATCATGGACTACCAAAAGAACAAACAGGTCTGTCCTGAGCGAAGAACAACCAGAGTGCTCCTTGGAAGCAAGGATGGTGAAACTGTGCCTTACATACTTTGGACATGTTGTCAGGAGGGATCAATCCCTGGAGAAGCACATGTGCTTGATAACGCAGAGAATCAGTGAAAAAGAGGAAGACCCACAACAAGACAGGTTGACACAGTGGCAGCAGCAATGGGCTCAAGTGTAGCAACAACTGTGGGCGTCGTACAGGACCAGGCCGTGTTTCATTCTGTTGTACATGGGTCGCTAAGAGTTGGAGCTTACTTGATGACATCTAAAAAGAACGAGAGTAGAAACAGAAATTCTTACTCTACCTTCTCCCAATTTCATTTTCCCCTCTAAAGAGTAATATAAAAGTTTGTAGAAGGCTCTTCCAGAATTTTTTCTTTAATTAATGATATAAATGCACATACAAGCAAAGAACAAAACCAAACCTAGCCCAGTGCTGTTGAGTCGATTCTCACAGTGACCCTATCAGGCAGACTAGAACTGTCTCATAGAGTTTCCAAGGAATGTCTCCTGACCTTTTGGGTGGTAGCACTTAACCACTATGCCACCAGGGTTTCCATACAAGTTCATGTACATGTGTACATATGTATGTATACCCTTAGTTTTTATTTTCTAAACATGTTGTTAGATGCCATCGAGTCAGTTCTGACTCTTGGTGACCCTATGAACAACAGAACGAAACACTGCCTGGTCCTGTGCCATGTCCACAGTCGTTTTTATGCTTAAGCCCATTGTTGAGGCCATGGCGTGAGTCTATCTTGTCCAGGGTCTTGCTCTTTTTCTTTGTCCCTCTGTTCTACCAAGCATGATGTCCTTCTCCAGGGATTGATTCCTCCTGACAACATGTCCGAAGCATGTAAGAACCAGTCTTGCCCTTTTTGCTTCAAAGGAGCACTCCGGTTTTGCTTCTTCCGGAACAGATCTATTTGTTCTTTGGGTTGTCCATGGCACATTCACCATTCTTGTCCAACACCATAGTTCAAAGGCATAAATTCTTCTTCTGATGCAATTGAGCATACCACGGCTTGGATCAGGCACACTTTAGTCTTCACGGTGACACCTTTACCTTTCAGTACTTTAAAGAGATCCTTTGCAGCAGATTTTCCTGATGCAATTTGTCTTTTGATTTCTTGACTGCTGCTTCCATGGACATTGATTGTGGACCCAAGTAAAATGAAATCCTTGACAACCTCAATCTTTTCTCCATTTATGATGATGTTGCTTATGGTCCAGTTGTGAGGATTTTTGTTTTCTTGATGTTGAGGTGCAATCCATACTGAAGGCTGTGGTCCTTGATCTGCATCAGTGTTTCAAATCTTCTTCACTTCCAACAAGTAAGGTGGTGTCACCTGTGTAACGCAGGCTGTTAATGAGTCGTCTTTCAATCCCAATGCCCTGTTCTTCTTTATATAATCCAGCTTCTTGTATAATTTGTTCAGCATACAGATTGAAAAGTTATGGTGAAATATAAATGACATTAAAAGTTATTTAGAAGCCTTTTTTTAATACTCTAGAAGATATTCCTATTCCAGGTCTACTTAATTTTTAAAAAAATTCACTGTATGAAACTCTATATTATGGGTGTATCATAATTTCTTTAAAGTTATTTATACTTTGTTAATACAAGCAACCTTTCAGTAACTGTTGTAAGGTACCATTGAGTATATCCCAACGTACACTGACCCTATGTGCAAGAACTTCTAGGTCTTGATCGCCCTCCCAGTCACTGTTACACTTGAGCCCTTGCTGCAGTCACTCTGTCATCCCATCTCATGGAGGTCTTCTTCTTTTTCAGTGACCCTCTGCTTTACCAGGCATGGTGTCCTTCTCCAGGGACAGATCCCTCCTAATGCCATGTCCAAAACACATGAGACAAGAACTCACCATCCCCGCTTCTAAGGAGTATTCTGGCTGGGTTTCTTCCAATACAGATTTTTGTATGTTCTTCTGGCAATTCATGGATGTCTTAGTCATCTAGTACTGCTCTGACAGAAAAACCATGAGTAGATGGCTTTAACAAAGAAAAGTTTATTCTCACGCAGTCCAGTAGGCTGTGGTCCAAATTCAGGGTGCTGACACCAGGGTAACACATTTTCTCTCAGTTGGCTCTGGAGGAAGCTCCCTGTGTTGCATCAGTCTTTATTTGGTCTGAGAGCATCTCAGTGCAGCAACCCCATGTCTGAAGGTTGTGCTCTGCTCTCTGTGCTGCTGTCTTAATGGTATGTGGTCTCCCAGTGTCTGCTTGTGGTACAAACCACAGTCCAGGGAAACTCCCTTAGTAAGGGTGTTACAGTGCCACTCTAATCCTCTTTAATATAATCCTATTTTGCCCTGTTAATCACAGGCAGAGATTAGGATTTACAGCCTAGTAAAATCACAAAATTGAGAACCACCTCACAATACTGGGAATCATGGCCCAGCCAATTGGCTATACGTATCTTTTGAGGGACACAATTTAATCCACGACAATAGTGTATATTCAATATTCTTTGCCAGCACTATAACTCAAAGACATCAATTCTTCTTTGGTCTTTTTTATTCATTGTCCAGCTTTTCCATGCATAAGAGGTGATTGGAAATAGCCAGGGCCAGGTGCACTTTAGTTCTCAAAGTGACGTCTTTGCTTTAGTGGTATCTTTTCAGTAACTATCTTTGCATATATGTATCTTTATGAAAACAACATTTTTAAACTTAAAAATGTCCCCATAGGACAAGAATACATTACATTAGTAGATCCAGAAGGATTAGCTGTATCTACTTCAGTGATGAATTTGTTCAGGGAAAGTACTTAACAGAATGAGACTCATTAAATCTTGTGGGCCAAGAGCTAACAATGAACACAGAACTACTTGTTTATATGGACGCCAAAAGAGATCTTCTAGTTTCACTACAAAATCTGTTTAATGGACCCAGACACCAGAACCGTAATCTAAGGGTAATAATTTGAGAAAATTTAAAGGTTGCTGAAAGACCCAGTAATCGTCTTGATGCATGTCCTCATCTGGTGTTTAGAATTCTTTCCTTTCAAGTGTCCTAGAGTCTTGAGAGGTTTGAAAGTTGATAATATGTGTTTTCCATTGTTATCCTTCCAACAGTGTCTAGAATTTCTAGCTGACCTAATTGTGAAACTTGTCTTCTTGCTAGAATGTTTTGCCATGACTTGGGGTTGTTTTGTAATTGGAGAGAGAGTCACAGGGTAAGAATTGTAAATGTCACAAAATTTATTCCTAATCTGCTATTCTTGAAATCAAATACAGTAATCTGAAAATTGAAAGATAGGACTGAAGAGAACTGAAGAAGTTACCCTTTCAGGTAACACCCCCCAAATGAAATGGATGACGGCACACCTCACTTGGCTGTAGGGTCTCTTGAATTATCTTGTTTGTCTCTCTGACAATCCTGCATCAATGATTAATAAATCCAACATAGCCTGTGGTCAGTTTTCTCTGAAACACGAAGGGAGGCAGAATACCACAGCAGTCAGAGTCTGAAACCTAAACCCAGACTCTGTCTAGAGCAGTGGTTCCCAAATCCAACTGTGCATCAGAACCACTCAGAAATTTTAAACAACAACAGAGTTTCTGGAATCTCACCCCAGAGCTACAGAATCAAAGACTCCCATTGTGATTGCAGTTCACCTACATTAATGGAAGCGAGCGATTAGTATATAGTTCGTAATACTCATATTTGAAAAAATAGAGAGTCAGTGCAAATGAGGAAAACCCTCAATGAGATGAACTGACACAACAACTTCAAGAGGGGGCTCAAACGTGATCGTAGCCCAGGCAACGTTTATTTGTGTTATACAAAAAGGCATCATGATTTGTACCAGCAACTAACAATAACAACAATCATTAACCCACTGCTGTTGAGTTAATTCTGACTCATTGTCACCATACAGGGCAGAGTAGAACTGCTCCATGGTTCCAAAGCTGTAATCATTCCAGAAGCAGACTGCTAGTTCTCCCAAAGAGCAGATGGTGGGTTCGAACCACTGACTTTTTGCCTAACAACCAAGCACTTAACCACTGGCATCATTAGAGCTCCTTCAACAATACTTATATTAGTGACAATGCATATTACATCTATGCTTGTGATGATTTTAGTGATTGTTATGTTGAAAGATAATGTATTATTAGACCAATCAGAAAGGAACAGACAAGTAGATTTGTCATAATGACAAGAGCAAATCAGACACCTTTTCTCTCCCATTTCTTGCGGCCATTTGTTCGCCTCTAGGCCACACCTGAACTCCAGTGGTATGTCTTTGTGTCCTTGCCACCACCCTGTAGTCCAAACACCTTTCTTGCCTGTACCAACTTTTTCTCTTGCTCTGGTCAATCTGCTCATGGCATTTTTATTTTGAAAAATTAAAAATCTACAGAAAAGGTGCAAGAACAGAATAATAAATACCTATACACTCTTCATTTAGCTTTACTGATGTTAATATTTTGCCATCTCTCTGTATACACATCTTCTTAGGTCTCCAGTTTGAATCCACTAAGAGCTCCTTGGAAACCCTAGGGGGCAATTTTACTCTGTCCTGTAGGCTCACTAGGAGTTGGAATTGACTACACGAGACAGGTTTGGTATTGGTTCTTATGAGCATTAGTATTATTACTATTTATTTTTGTGAACCATTTGTGAATATGCTAGAGATATTATGTTCTTTCTATCCTAAATATTTCTTATTCTCTAAGAAAAAGAACATCCTCTTATATAAGTGTGGTACAGTGACAAAATTCACAAAATTTGACATTGATACAATACCATTATCTAACAGTCTGTATTTAAATTTCACTAACTGTTCCAAAAATGTCCTTTGTAATCGTATTGTTTTTTCATCCTCCTAGGCATTTAGTTGTCATGTGTCTTTAGTCTTCTTTGATCTCAGACTTTCTCTGTCTTTCCTATCTTAGGATTTTTGAAGAGTGCAGGCCAATGTTTTATGGAGCATGCCTCTATGTGGGTTCATCTGAGGCCTGCTGGTGAGTCAGCCGAGTTGATTCATTTTTGGCCGGTCTTTCTCAGGGCCTCACATTGGGGGTGGGAGGAAACTTTTAGCCATGTGAGTGAGATCGTAGTTCTCTTGGTTTAACGTGATCCTCACTTCCTAGTGCCACTGTGATAGAAATACCACAAGTGGGTGGCTTTAAAAGAACAGCAATTTATTTTCTCACAGTTCAGGAGTTTGAATTCAGGATGTGGCTATAAGAGAAGGTCCTTCCTTGTCTATTTCAGTTTCTAGAAGCCAGAGATCTGGAGTTTCTGGGTTTATAGATTCTTCCACCTCCATCATCATCTGAAAACTTCTGTCTTTGCCATTTCTGTTCACTTGTCTCTGTGACTACACTGCTCTTTATGTCACTCAGAGGTGAACAGGTTTAAGATGACTTCTAGATTGATATGACCTCATTAACATAGTAAAGAAAACGCCATTCCCAAACAAGATTACATCCACAGGTAAAGAAAGGGGTTAGAATTACAGAACAGATTTTGGGAGTACATAGTTCAATACACAACAAGTGTCCTCCGGTAGTGTCTCACCAGAAGCCTAGTGGTTAAGTGTTATGGCTGCTAGCCAGAAGGTTGGCAGTTCAAATCCACTAGGCACACCTTGGAAAGTCTACGGGGCAGTTCTACTCTGTCCTATAGGGTTGTGATGAGTTGGAATCTACTCAACAGCAGTTTGGTTTTTTGGGTTTAGTGTCTCGTTGAATTAATCTTCCCATACAATGAACAACAAGGTCCCATCAGTCCAGCCTCTGCTTCTGTTTTCAGCTTTTGCCTGGCCAGTCTTCTTTCTGTAACTGTGTTCTGACCACACTGGGCTTCTCCCGGTGTCTTGATCTACCAGGTCAAACCTGTCTTGTGGAGAGTTCTTCTGTTCTCTTTCCAACAGCTGGCTTCCTCTGGTTCTTCAATATCCCATGTTCATCATCTCCCCAGAGAGGCCTTTGAAGACCACCCAGTCTATAGTACATCCTTTCTATCATGCTGTTTCTCCGGGCATTCTGTTCTTCCTTTTTAACACTTGGGTTTTGTATTTATATACTCATTCATTTATTCTCTGCCTTCTGCGCTTGATTTGTGCTGAAATGAGGGTGACAAGGTTAACTACCTTGTTCAATACCCACGTTCTAGCGTGGTGCCTGACATACAATAAATAGGTCAACAGTACTTGTTGAACAAATGCATGTATATGGGATTGTGCAGTCTGGGACTTTACTGAAAAAAGATAGTGATTCAAAGACTGTGCCAACTTTTGCTGGAACTCAGAACATCAAGGCTGACAGGCTGAAAACCTTGGATTCAAAAGGCACCAATTGATATGAACTTGGTATGTCTGTTGATTAATTAAGAAGCACAAATGTGCACTTTCTCAGGCTCACTTCTATACAAGGTGGCATCCCTCCCCAAGGCTCTAGTTTTAAGTAGACTTTCTTTGCCTGTGCCCCAATTTTGTGTCTCTTTGATCTATAAAATGTGTCCATCTGCAGGATTTAGCCAATTCTGACTCAAGGCCAGAGCTCCAACCAACCCAACCCATCGCTGCTGAGTTAGTGCTGACTCATAGTGACCTTATATGGCAGAGTAGCATTGCCCTATAGGATTCTCAAGAGCAGCTGGTGGATTTGAACTGCAAACATTCTGGTTAGCAGCCAAATGCTCAACTGCTGTGCCACCAAGGCTCTGTCAGAACTTCAGGAAATAACAACTGACTTGAAAACAAAGTAAATATGAACAAGACTCTGTCTGACTATAAAGACAAATCAAACAGTCCCAGTCTGATATTCATACAACACGAACCAAATAGTAAACCATACCACTGACGCTGAGTCAATGCCGACTCATAGCAAACCTATAGGACAGACTAGCATTGCTCCGTAGACTTTCCAAGGAGCTCCTGGTGGCTTGAAATGGCTGACATTTTGGTTAGCAGCTATAGCTACAGAGTAGAACTGTCCCATAGACTTTCCAAGGAGTGCCTGGTAGATCTGAACTGCCAACCTTCCGGCTAGGGTTTCCCGTAACACAGGCAAGAGGAAAAATATACATCTTTGGGAGATGTAATGGATTCCAAATTTCAAAACTTTTATATGTAATACACAAATTAAAATTCCCTTCTGTATGTTTTGTGGTCAAATTTTGGCTAATGTTGATATGAGCAGAGAAAGAAATGCCTCTTGTTTAGCTGACTTTTCCCTTGTCTTTCATTAGAGACAGTCCTAGATAAAATTTGGCAAAAAGTTTCTTTAAAGTCCACTCATTTCCTTTTGATGCCACTGAACCTTGTAATCATCAATGAAATTAACACCATGTATTTCTCTCCGTTCTAACTGTGAAGTCTGCCTGAAACTTGAGACACCAGCCACAAGCTTGAAAGCCAAGCCAAGCCAAGTGCCATTGAGTCGGGGCCGAAGGTCCCCACAATACTCTCACTTCTGACTTACTGGCTACAGATTAGGGGTTTCCTGTAACCCCTCAGAATGCTATCTGTAAGCCCAGAGGTCCCCAGGGATCTCTGCCCTCACTTTGGACTTACTGGTTCCCACTACTTCTTTGGGTACTCACAGTAGCGTTATGCTTACGAGTATAGTTTTCTTGCAATAAAAAAGATACAAATAAAGAGACACACAGGATGAATTCTGGGAGGGTTCCCAATGAAGTGCTTCCATGTTCCTAAAAGCGATGTGCTACCTGTCTATGGGCATTGATACCCGTCACCAACCTGGAGGCCCATGAACCTTCCATGTCCAGAGTCTTTACTGGGGCCTCATTACATAGGCATGATTGATTGGATCACCCCTGAGGTGACTGGATAGTATATCGTGGGTCCTTCTGGCACCAGAATCCCTGGTGGCATAGTGGTTAAGTTCCAAGGCTGCTAATGAAAAGATCAGCAGTTCAAATTCTCCAGGAGCTCCTTGGAAACTCTATGGAGCAGTTCTGTTCTGCCCTATAGGGTTGCTATGAGTTGGAACTGATTTGATGACAGTGGGTTTGGTTTGGTTTCTGGCATGGCTAGCCCCCACCTAAGTTACTTCACTTCAGCTGTCATATGGAGCCCTCATCAAAGACTTTCCAATCACTGGAGAACTTTGCAACCACAGCTTTGCTATTTTGACTTGATTTTTCTTAGAAACTTACATCCTGAAAAGTACATTGTCAAGTCTTCTTCTTAGTCTGGTTTAGTGTGATAGCTCCACTGGAGCCTGTCTACTTTGGGTGACCCTGCTGGTGTTTGAAACATCAGTGGCATAGCTTTCAGCAGCATAACAATAAGCAAGCTATCACAGTATAATAACCATATAGTGTGTTGAGTAGTGGCCACTCAAAAGGATATATACAAGTCCTAACCCCTGATACCTGTGAATGTGACCTGATTTGAAATTTGAGTCATTGGGGATCTCCAGGTGAGCTCAGTCTAGATTTAGGGTAGGTCCTAAACCCAATGACCAATGTCCTTCTAAAAAGAAGGAGAGAGAGATTTGAGGAGACAGACACAGAGAAGTCAATGTGAAGTTGGAGGCACAGATCAGAATGATGAGTTTAAAAAGCCAAAGAATGCTAAGGATTGTTAGTAGTCACCAGAAACTAGGAGACAGGTGTGGAATGGTTTCTCACTTAGAGCCTCTAGGAGGAAACAAACTCTGTTGTTACATGTTGGTTTCTGGTCTCCAGAACTGTCAGAGAATAAATTTCTCTCGTGTTGCAGTGGTTAAAAGTTTGGCTACTAACCAAAAGGTTTGCAACCGTTCCTTGGAAACCCGGTTGGGCAGTTCTACTCCATCCTATCGGTCACCATGAGCTGGAATCAACTTGACGGCAACAGTTTTAAGGATACGTAGAAGTCCTAGTGGCACAACAGTCACGCTAACCAAAAGATTGGTTGTTTAAACCCACTCACAGCAGGAACACCTGGTGATCTGCTCCCACACTCTGCCACATAGGTTGCTGTGAGTTGAGAGTCAGGGGCATATAACAACACGAACAAAGCTATGTATTTTTTGTTCTCTTTATTCCTTCAATGTAACGCTGATGGCAGAATAAGACGTAAACCACTACTTGAGACACTGAAGTACAGTCCCATCCATAAGTGGGAGGTTCAGTATTTTCTACAATTTTGCAATCAGAAAACACAAAATGTAGATTAAAAAGAAGAACACCTTAATTTTGTAATTGTTTAGATTTATACAAAAGTTGCAAAGACAATACAGGGAGCTCCTGTGTGCTCCTCACACAGTTTCCTCAATGTTAATATTTTGTATTACCTTGGAATATTTGCCAAAACTAAGAAACCAACATTAGTCCATTCTTTTTAACTAAACTCAAGACTTTACCAGTTTTTCTGTTTATGTTCTCTTTCTGTTGCAAGACACCATTCAGGAAACCATATTACACTTAGCTTGGCATGTCTCCTTAGTCTCATTTATTGCATAACATTTTTTCAGTCTTTGTTTTTTATGCCCTTGACAGTTTTGAGTTCTGATCAGATATTTTATAGAATGTCCTTCAGTTTAGGTTTGTCTAATGCATTCTTCATGATCATTCTGGTGTTATGAATTTTTGGAAAGACTATTACAAAGATGAGGAGTCCTTGTCATTGTATGATTTCAGCGTAGCTTACCACTGGTTATGTTAACCGTGATAGCTTGGTCAAAGTCAAGGTAGTATGTGCTGGGCTTCACCACTGTAAAGTGACTTTTTTTCCCCAATCCACATTCTATTCTTTGAAAGTAAGTCCAGCCCACACAGAAGGGACAGGGGAGAGTAAAGACAACTTTTAAAATTTCAGCTTATGTATTAGTTTTGTAGTTTCTTTTAAAATTTTGCTTTATGTTGATGTTTGCAGCTCAAGTTAGTTTCTCATACAAGAATTTATACACGTATTGTTACTTGACTGTCATAGATTGCATTGTGTCCCCTCCAAAAATGTGTGTATTCATTTGAATCAGCCATGAATCCCAGTATGCTGCAATTGCTCCTAGGTGTTGTGAATCCTTTCTCTATGGTGTTGATGAGGGAGAATGGGCAGCAGTTGTGTTGGTTGGGCAGGGCTCACACTACAAGCCTGTGGGATACATGGGAGAGAAGTGAGCAGAGAGTCGAAAATCTCATACCACCAAGAAAGCAGCATCAAGAGCAGAGCTCGTCCTTTAGACCTGAGTATCTGTGCCGGGATGCTCTCATGTTAAGTTTGGACTCTGAGCAACAGAGCAACAGCAGCAACAGAAAACAGGCAACAGCAGAACAAGGAGCCTACCCATGGAGTGAGAATGCTGAATGCTTCCTGGTGGAGTAGGGTGCCTTGGGGCAGCTGAATTGGTGAAGCTAAACTTGCTGACCCGTGGAACCGGAGAACTGAGTGCCTGTGCACACAAGGCTTCCTGGCAAAGTGGGGTGCCTCCAGGCACTTCAACTGGTGAAGCTACAGAACTTTGGAACACTTGCCCAGCAGGTCAGATGTGGGCTTGAGGCCCAGGTCATAAAGCCATAAGGAAGCAGACGCTGAAGACACAAGGAGGAGGAGAAGCTGAGCTACCTCAGTCTCAGAAGGTATGGCTATGAACTCAGAGGTTTCTAAGGGTGGGACCGTGGCCTCTGGGACTTTAAAGAGTGGTGCATCTAAAGCCAGAAGTACTGATTTGTTCTGTTAATTTGTTTCGTGTCTGCTAAACCTTTCTCTGCAATTTCTCTCACTTGTAATGAAAATGTGTAACCTCTGTCTGCCTGTTCTGCCGTTGTATTCTGGAAAGATAGAATGTGTTCTGGATTTCACAGTTGAAGAGGAATTTTGGGATTTCAGACTTGGACTTTGAGACTCTTGTTATAAGTACAGTTTGTATGTTGCAAAGGTATGACTTTTTGGAGGCCAAAAAGTGGAGTGTTATGGATTGCACTGTATCCCCCGCACATGTGTGTATTGATTTGACTCTGCCATGAGTCCCACATGGTGCAGTTCCTCCCAAGTGTTGTGAATCCCTCCTCTGTAATGTTGACGAGGGAGAGTGGGCAGCAGTTGTGTTGGTCAGGCAGGACTCCAGCTACAAGCCTGTGGGATATAAAGGAGAGAAGTATGCAGAGCATGACCCTTGGACCAGCATTTTCTGTACCAGGATGCTCTCATGTTAAATTTAACTCGTAGCCTACTGGGCTGCAATAATTCCTCATATTGAATTTGTATTTGTAGCTTATTGGACTATGACAATCACGTTTCTCTTCCTGAAGCCTTCCACTTGTGGTATTTTCTGTTATAGCAGTACCAGGTGAATGAGACAATGACTGTAGCTGCTATTCCTATAACGCGACCACACATCCCTCCCTTCCACCTTGGATTTCTTGTGTCTGTTTAGCCAGCTCCTGTCTCTTTCTGTCTTCTCATCTTGTCTGTTGACTGAGCTGATAATTTAGTCTTGTGTATCTACTTGAATTAAGAAGCACAGTCTTTACAAGTATTGTTTTCTGTCTTACAGTCCAATCTATTCTTTGCACAAAGAGTAGGCTCTGGGAACGATTTTAGTTCTGGGTAGTGTCTTCTGGGGTTCCTCCAATCTCAGTCAGACCATTAAGTCTGGGCTTTTTGCTAAATTTGAGTTCTGTACCGTGCTTTTTTCCTGCTCCATCAGGGACTGTCTGTTGTGTGTCCTGTCAGAATAGTCGTTGGTGGTTGCTGGGTACCATTTACTGCTTCTGGTCTCAGGCTGATGGAGTCACTGGTTGATGTGTGGTTCTGGACTTTGGACTTGCAGCCTCTTGTTTTCTTTTTTCAGTTACTTCTGGAGATAGGAACTATATTCTTTTCAAATGTTATAATCAGATCCTGCTTCAATACTTCCCAAATACTTATTGCAAAGACATTTATTGCAAATGTCTTAAAATGACACAGCATTTCCTACCTGGTTCATAGCTAAAGCTAATGCAAATTTGACAGGATGTTTATGCTGAAAATCCCTATATTTTCACATTCATTTATTAAATAGAAATTTACCAAATACATACTATTTGCCATGAAGTATTGAGATGGTCCACGGCACATTTCTCCATCCTATGGAGGCTTGGTGTGGGGAAACAAATGTAATTTTGTTCATTTCTACCAGGTTTTCTATAAGCTAGGTACTGCACTAGAGGCTCTATTCATCATTTAATTCTCTCAACATTCCTACAACTTAATTTCTATCATCCGTAGTTTATTTTGTTTTAGGAATTTATTTTTTATCAAAGTAACAATGCATATCATTTAAAAAGTCAGATACCATAAAAAAGTGTGAAATGAAATGAAGTTTATCACCTATGATTTGTTTAACCTCCCAAAAGCAATCACTCGTACCTCTTTTAGTCACACCTCTTGGTGTTTACCTTCATGTCTATAAATGATAAGCTTAAATTACTATTAAAGTTTTTTACAAAAGTGTTTCAGATAAAGTTAAATATGGAAAAATACATGTGATGGACTGAATTGTGTCTTCCTTAAATTAGGTGTGTCAGCTTGGCTAGCCCATGAGTCCCAATATTGTATTATTGCCCACCATTTTGTCATCTGATGTGATTTTCCTGTGTTGTAAATCTTACATCTACAATATTAATGACACAGGATTAGTGGCAGTTATGTTAATGAGGCAGGATTCAATCTTCAAGATTAGGTTGTGTCTGAAATCAGTTTCTTTGGAGATACGGAACAGACAGTGAGCAGAGAGACATTGAGACCTCATAACACCAAGAAATGAGAGCCAGGAAAACAGGACATCTTTGGAATCCAGAGTCCCTGTGCTGGGACCAGAAAAGGCTGATGACAAGGATCTGGTCCCAGTGCTGACAGAGAGCCTTCCCCTGGAGCTGGCACTTGCAATTTGGACTTCTAGCTTCCTAGACTGTAAGAGAATAAATTTCTCTGTTAAAGTTATTCCCTGGTAGCATTTCTTTTTTTTTAATATGACTGAGTGAAAATGTACATTCCTGTATAAATTTACATGCCCACCTATATGCAGCTTCCACTGCTCTGCCTGCCCGGTGACAGCACTCTATTCCTCTCTGCTCCATACATGTCTCATCCTCCCAACAGTCTCCTTTTCCCCCTGGTAGCAATTCTGTTATAGCAACACCGGATAACTGAGACCACACAAAAACCAATGAGTGGTATAAGGCGTTACTGTGAACTGAACACCCTTGTAACTACTGCACAAAGTGAGAAAAAGCTTTGCCAGACTCCCCAAGGGCCCCCGTACGTGCTGCATCCTTATCACCTTCCCCTTGCTCCTCTACTAAGTGACTGCTCTCCTGATGTGTAGCTCTCACATTCTTTTGTGTGTGTTTATACATTTAAAACCTAGTGTACATCCTCAGACACTATAATTTAGTCTTGTTCATTTAAAAATTGATTTTTATCCCTTTTTAAAATTTATTGTTTTGTAATTGTTGAGAATATACACAACAGAATATACACTAATTCAACAATTTCTACTTATAAAATTAGGTGACATTGATTGCATTGTTTGAGATGTACAATCATTCTCCTCCTCCTTTTCTGAGTTTTCTCTCCCATTAACATAAATTCACTGCCCTTTGAGTTTCCTACCTATCTTGCAAGTTGCTGTTTTCAGTTTGATCCCATATAGACAGATTTTAAAGAGCACAACGCTCATTCTTTACTTATAAAAATAAACTATTAACTTGGTTTTAGGATGACTTGAGGGAATATTTTTGGTTTGTTTCAATTTTTTCAGGAAAACAGTTTCAGGGTTTTATACAGGTTCCACAGCCCCAGAAAATCTGGATTCCATGAGCATTTTAAATTATCTTCTGAATTTTCTCCTTTTTGATTAGGATTGTTTTATGGAAACTTTTATTAAAACATTCAGCAATGGTAGCCAGACGCCATCTGGTTCTGGTCTCATGGCAGCAGAGGCAGTTGTTCATGGAAACAATCGGTCACACATTTCATTTTCTGTGACACTTGACTACTTTCTCTGTTGATTAGACGAGGTAGTACCAAGTAAAGTACTTTGAACAGTGGTTGGCAATCATGTAATAAAGTGTACAAATAGTTTTGAGGCTGTTCTTACTGCGTGATGGAGAAATAGATGGAAAATTATTAGGTTGAATCTAATGTGCATTCTTCTTGTTGGTCACTGTTGAAACAGTTCTAACTCATGGTGATCCAGTTTGTGCAGAGTAGAACTGCTCCACATAATTTTTAAGGCCATGACCTTTTGGAAGCAAATCACCAGACCTACCTTCTGAGGCACCTCTGGGTAGGTTCAAATGGCCAGCCTTTCAGCTAGTAACCAGCACTTAAGTATTTAGACCACCCAGGGGTATCTAATGAAGATGCTAGAATTTTCAATTCATTTATTAGCTTTCAATCCGGGTAAATTTCCAGCTCTCGTTCATGTGATTGGATATAGTTAATTTACTTACAGCTGTTCTTTAATTAATCTCTGACTGTTTTCTGACTCTTTGCTCATAAATTATCAGTCTTTAAGTTAAACAATTAGCCCTAGCTTGAAAGAATTTGTATATATCTCCCGGGCCATGAGCAATGGACTAAATCTTTGGTTTCCTCTGTTTATACATGAACTGTGCATATAACTGCTGAAAACCTCTGCCTTCTCTAGGGCATTGTGAGAAGAAAAGACAAACTCTGGTAAATAACACTTGGGAACAAGGAAGAGACTGACGTATTCCTATGCACATCTTTAAAACCTGTACTTTCCTCTCTGAAAGTCTGTTTCCTGCAAGTGTATTGCCTAATACCAGTGGTCACATCTTTACGATAATAAAGGATATTTTCAAGAAAGCATTTTTGTCCGAAATTGTGGTTGGTCTAGACATTCTACTTCTGCTAGTATGAACACACATACACACACACACAATTTATCCTTTAATGTAAATAAAAAGTGTGTGTGTGTGTATGTGCATTTATATTGGCAGAAGTAGAATGTCTCGATTTATCTCAATTTCTGATGAAAAAAATTGAACTAAATTTCCCACACGTGTCTGTGAGTTTGTCATAATCTGGAAGCTTGCGTGTAGCTGCAGTGATGGAAGCTGTGCTGCTGGTATTCAAAGGCCAGCAGGGTCACCCACGGCAGACAGGTTTCAGTGGAGCTTTGAGACTAAGGCAGGCAAGAAAGAAGGACCCAGAAGTCTACCTCTGAAAAGATTTAGCCAGTGAAAACCTTACAAATAGTGGTGGGACATTGTTGGATATAGTGCCAGAAGATAAGTCCTCCAGGTTGGAAGGCACAGAAAAGATGGTTGAGAAGGAGTTGCCTCCTGATAGCAGAGTTAACCTTAATGACATAGACGTGATGATCAGGGACTTTCACATGCTGATGTGGTATGACTCAAAATGAGAAGAAATGGCTGCAAACATCCATTAATAATCAGAAGGTGGTATGTATGAAGTATAAAGCTGTGAAAATTAGAAATCATCAAAAATGAAATGGAATACAACAAGTTCAATATCCTAGGCATTAGTGAGCTGAAATGGACTGGTATTGGCCATTCTAAATCAGACAATCACACCGTCTACTATGTTGGAAAATGACAACTTGAGGAGGAATGGCATTGCATTCATTGTTAAAAATAACATTTCAAAATCTATCCTGAAGTGTAACACTGTCATTGATAGGATAATACCCATATACTTACAAGAAGATCACTTAATACTTTATTGTTCAAATTTATGCACCAGTCATTAAGGCCAAAGATAAAAAGATTGAAGGCTTTTTTTAGCCAACTACTGCAGTCTGAAATTGAAAGTGCAATCACCATGCATTGATAATTATTGGCAATTGGTCTGTGAAAGTCAGAAACAAAGGACTGACAGTTGAAAAATAGGCCTTGGTGATAGAAAAGATGCCAGAGATTGTATGACAGAATTTTTCAAGACCAACAACTTCTTAATTGAAAATGTATTTCTTTACCAACATAAACGGTGACTATATATGTGGACCTCACTTGATGGAACACACAAATTAAAGTGACTACACCTATGGGAAGAGACCAGGGAAAAGCTCAACACAGTGAGTTAGAACAAGGCCAATGGCTGACTGTAGAGTAGACCATCAATTGCTCATATACAAGTTCAAGTTGAAACTGAAGAAAATTAAAGCACATCAACAAGAGCCGAAGTATGATCTTGAGTATATCCCACCTGAATTTAAAGACCATCTTAAGACTAAATTTATCACAGTTAGTACTAATGACTGAAGACCAGACAAGTTGCAGAATGGCATCAAGGATATTATACCTGAAGAAAACAAGAAGTCTTTAAAGTCAGGAAGGAAAGAAAAGACCACATTGGATGTCAAAGGAGTCTCTCAAACTTGCTCTTGAATGTCGAGTAGCTAATGTAGAAGGAAGAAATGGTGAAGTAACAGAACTGAACAGAAGATTTCAGAGAGCAGCTTGAGAAGATGAAGTATTATAATGACCTGTGCAAGGACCTGGAGATAGAAAACCAAAACGGAAGAACATACTCTGAATTTTTCAATCTGAAAGCACTGAAAAGAAAAAAATTCAAGCTTCAAGTTGCAGTACAGAAGGATTCTATAAGGAAAATATTAAATGACTCAGGAAATATCAAAAGAAGATGGAAGGAACACAGAGAGCCACCATACCAGAAGCAATCGATTGATACTCAACAACTTCAGGAGGTACCATATGAGCAAGAACTGGTGGTACTGAGGAAGAAGGCTAAGTTGCTCTGGGGTTGAATGAATACCAATTGAGATACTTCACTAAACAGATGCAGCACAGAAAGTACTCACTTACCTATGCCAAGAAATTTGGAAAACAGCTGTCCAACCAGCCAACTGGAAGAGATTCATATTTATGCTATGGTGATCCCACCAAATATGGAAATTATTGAACAGCATCATTAACATCACATGCAAGTAATATTTAGCTGAAGATCTTTGAAAAGCAGCTGCAGTAGTGTATCAACCAAAAATTGCCAGAAATTCAAGCTGGATTCAGAAGAGGACATGGAACCAATGATAACATTTCTGATGTTAGATGGATCCTGGCTGACAGCAGAGAATGCCAGAAAGATGTTTGTGTTTTGTTGACTGTGCAAAGGCATTTGATAGTATGGATTATAACAAATTAAAGATAGCATTGCAGAGAATGGGAATTTCAGAACACTTAACTGTACTCATGAGAAACCTGTGCGTTGATCAAGAGGTAGTCATTCGAAGAGAATAAGGGATTGTTGTGTGGTTTCAAGTCAGGAAAGATGTGCACCAGGATTGTTTCCTTTTGCCATATCTACTCAGTTTGGTGGGCAAATAATGCTGAGAAGCTGATGCTTTGCTATATGAAGAAGACTAATGCATCATGATTGGAGGAAAACTCATTAACAACCTGTGTTATACAGATGACACAACCTTGCTTGCTAGAAGTGAAAAAGACTTGAAGCACTTACTGATGAAGATCAAAGACCACAGCCTTCAGTATGGATTACTCTTCAACATCAAGGAAACAAAAATCCTTACAATTGGATCAATAAGCTATGTCGTGATAAATGGAGTAAAGATGGAAGTTGTCAAAGATTTCCTTTTATTTGGATCCACAATCAACACTTATGGAAGCAGCAGTCAGGAAATCCCAAGACTCATTGCACTGGGCAAATCTGCTGCAATAGACTTTTTTAAAGTGTTGAAAAGCAAAGACGTCACCTTGAAAACTAAAGGGATCAAGCCATGGTGTTTTCAATCACTTTCTATGCATGTGAAAGCTGGATAATAAATAAAGAGGACTAAAGAAGAGTTGATGTCTTTGAATTGTGGTATTAAAGAATGTTTAATGAACCACAGACTGCCGGAAGAACAAACGTTTCTGTCTTTGAAGTAGAGCCAGAATGCTCCAGCGAAACATGTATTATGAGACTATATCTCACATACCTTGGACATGTTGTCAGGAGACATCAGATTCTGGTGACGGACATCGTGCTCAGTAAAGAAGAGTGTCGACAAAAAGAGAAAGACCTTAGTGAGACTGATACAGTGGCTGCAACAATGAGCTCACATACAGCAATGACTGTGAGGATGGCTTAGGCTCAGGCACTATTCTGTTCTGTTGTACGTAAGGCTGTCATAAATCAGGACCTGTTCAATGGCACCTAAGTTTGCCAAGCATAATATCCTTCTCCTTATAACACGTCCAAAATACATGGAACAAAGTCTCACCATCTTTGCTTCTAAGGAGCGTTCTAACTGTTCTTCTAAGACAGATTAGTTCATTCTTCTGGTGGTCCATGGTGCATTCATTATTCTTCATCAACACTATAATTCAAAGGTATCAACTTTTCTTTGGTTTTCCCTATTCATTTTCCAGTTTTACATGCATATGAGGTGACTGAAAATACCACAGCTTGTGTCAGGTGGCTTTAACACAACAGAAATTTATTTTTTCATGATATAGGAGCCTAGAAGTCTGAATTGAGAGTGCTAGCTTAAGGACTCTCTCTCAGCTCTGGAGGAAGTTCCTGTGTCTTCTGAGCTTCTGCTCCTTCATGTGGCTTAGCGTCTCTTTCCTCATCTTTGCTTCACTTGATTGTTTTGAGTCAATCTCTCTTGAGATACAAAAAAGATTAAACAAACTCTACAGTAATCCTATGTTATTAATTTAGCAAAGACAATCTATTCCCAAATGAAATTATAATCACAGTTATAGAGGTTAGAATTTAAAACACATATATTGGGGTGACATAATCCAACCCATAAATATGTTTACAAGGTCTGACAATTAAGTTTGCAAACTTGTATTAAGTGTTACACACCTCATTGCTGGTCAGCACTATGGTCACCTTGAAAGTACTCCCCTTGGGAAGCTATGCATTGATACCAACACCTAGTCTACCCTTCAAAGCAATTTTGGAATTCTTTCTGGAACAGCTGTTAGACACAGTGGCAAGTTCATAAATTTAATTGTCTAGTTGTATGTGAGGAAATTTTTAGACAGTAAACAACTATTGGTACACCCTCCCTACTAACCTGATCTGGCCCCCAGTGACTTTTTTCTTTTCTTGAAGATAACAGAAATAGTGGAAGGAAGACATCTTGATGACATTCAGGGCATCAAGGGTAATACAACAACAGCTCTGATGGTCACTCCAGAAAAAGAGTTCACACATTGCTCTGAAGGGTGGACTAGGCACTGGCATCAATGCATAGCTTCCCAAGGGGAGTACTTTGAAAGTGACTGTAGTGATATTCAGCAATGAAATGTGTAGCACTCCTCCTAGGATGAGTTTGTGAACTTAATTGCCAATCCTCATATTATGTTGTTCAACCATTACTATTATTCATTTCAAGCTTTTCCTTTCATCCTTACCCATTTTGTTTTACATCACAAACAAGCAATCAAATAATTTTTTGTCCCATCAACCTCATTGTCTAAGAAAATGGGAAGCATGATTTTAAGAAAGACGATAATTTTTTGAAACTTCAGGGATACATACTCTGGTATTAATCCTTCCCCCCAAATCTCATTATTTCATGGAGAATCCTGGAAAAAACTTACAGGAGCTTGAGCTCTGTGAAGAACAGAAAATGCAATCATCTACTTAGGATGGAGATTTTCTTCTGGGGCTTGGGGGAAGCTATGGTTTGTGGAATGTGGGTTCAGTTAGCAGGGGTCTTTCATGTGAAGGAAGATTACTTGCTTGGCAATGTAGGTATGCCACTTAGAAGCTCATGGTGATAGTCACTAGCAAAAGTCAGCCTATCCCTTTTAGAAGTCGGGTCTGAACTTGAAATTGAAGGAAGAAAAAAAAAAGATGAAACCTCTCTACCGCATGAAAGCAGGTCTGTCTACTTGGTGAGAATATTTATTTTGGATGGTAGATCAAAACATAGGGTTAGGCATCTTAGATATTAAAATTGTCCCCCCCCCCAACAGACACAGGCACACACAGACACTCACACAGACACACACACAGATCGTGTTGTTATTGAGTCAATTCTGACTCATGGTGACCCTATAGAACAGATTGAACTACCTTGTAAGTTTTCCAGGGAGTTCCTGGTAGATTCCAACTGCTGATCTTTTGACTAGCAGCCGAGCTCTTCATCACTGTATCAACAGCCTCTGAAAAACCAGGTGTTTGTGACAGTATGAAATTAAAATAGCTGTGCTGGAATCCCCTCAGTATCTGAACCATGTGGTGATTTATTTTGTATTTTGCTTTAAAAAGAGTTTTTGAGGTTTGGAATGTAGGAACTGGGTTCTTTTCTTGGACTCAAGATGTTTGTGAAGAATCTATGCTAGAATCCCATGAGAATCACATTCTTTTCTGGAGTTTGAGAGGTCTAGGAAATCTATCCTAGCAGGCAGTTTGTTCTCCTAATTGCTATCATTCTAATCACATGTCCTTCTCAAATACATAAACATTCAGGGACAGAATTAGCTGACAGAACCAATGGTGTCCTTTCTCAGATTCCCTGTTGCTTGCATGCATCATCCATCCAGTTAATTGGTCCTAGGTCTGTTTCCTAGAGGTCCTATCAGTCAGGTATCACTGCCAACTCGTGATGACAGTGGCATTAGCTACCCACTAGGCTTTTTTCTTTGCAAGTGACAGTAAAATACAATGCCAACTGCCTTCAGTAGAAATGGGAGATTATTGATTAACATAATTGAAAAATTTAGGACTCTCTCTGAGTCGGATCCGACTCGACGGCACTTGGGTTGGCTGGCCTAGCTTCAAGCATGATTTGATCCTGGGCTTAAAATAATTTCACCAAGATTCAATCTCTTTCTTCTTCCCTTTTGTATTTTCTTTCCCTCTCTTCTCTCTCTTTTAGCCCTAGTCCCATTTCTCACTTGATTTAAAGATGGCTGCAGTCCCAGATCTTCCAATATTTCAGGTTTGGGCTCATCAGGAGAGAGCAAAATCTTCTATCCATCCCCCCCACCACCACAAAAAAAAATTCATTGTATTTCATCAGTTCTGATCAGAACACATGTTCATACTTTGGACTGATCTCTGTAACTGGGGAGTGTGAGTGAGCTGATTGAGTGAGGTCACGTGCTTCATCCTTTAGACTTTCTGGGTTACGTTAGGAGGTGATGTATGGTCTGCACCTGATCAGATGGAATAGGAATTGGGGACTATTAATTGAAAGGAAGATGTGTGGATACCACATACCCATTGCTGTAGAGTCAACTCTGATTCACAGTGACCTGATGAGACAGAGTAGAACTGCTCCCTAGATTTCCTAAGGAGTGACTGGCTATTTGAACTACTGGCAGTTGCATCACTTATCCACTGGCCATCAGGGTTCCAAATGGATACTGAGTAACCCCAAATAAACAAGTGTCCATTAGCCAACCTAAGTCTTTGCTCTGCCTTAAGATAATGAAAGAAGTCTTTAAGCCTCTAAGTATTAAGCTCTCAATTTCCCCAATGATTTTGCTCACAGTTGCAAGAGAAATTATACCTAGAGTGTAAATCCAAGTGGCGTGGGGAAAAAGTTTCAGGTAAGAGGTATGTTTCAGAGAATGGACGGCTACACTCTCAGCCTTGAATAAATTTTTCTTTAAGCCATCCACTTGTAATTCTGTTGGAGCAGTACTAGATGACTAGGACAGTTACTAATGGAGTAAGTTCTGCTGAGTACTCTCAAGGCTGTATAGTCACTTGACATTTTTTCTCCTGTAGTCACTTACAATGGCCGACGTCCCCCTAACTCCTCTGGGAGGATGTGCAATTAATACTGGTTGGTTGAAACACGTGTTTAACTCAGTACTTCATCCACTAATATAGTAAAGGGACAATTAGAAGCAACTGAATATTGAACATCCTCTTTCTTAGCACTGTTTCCACACTCGATTCTGAAAATACATGCAAGAGGGAAAAGAAGCTTTATAGACTTCTCTACCCGGGAGGATTCCTCTCTGGCTAAACTGATCAGCCCAAGGCAAAAAATTAGTAGTATCTATCCCAGTCATCCACCACCCATCTGTCACTTTGTAACATTGTGGTGGCCTATATGATGCTCTGGAAACCCTGGTGGCATGGTGGTTAAGTGCTACAGCTGCTAACCAAAAGGTCAGCACTTCAAACCCACCAGAAGCTTCTTGGAAACTCAATGGGTCAGTGATTGGATATGCCCTATAGCCTAGATGACAGATGCAGAGTACAGCTCTTTTGTGTAATGCTCAGTGATGGATTCTTTCCTGTGGGGTCTCTATGGGTGGTGACGGACTAGACAGCAATGCATTTGGTTTGTTTTTTATACATCGCTCTGATGCCAGCAGCTATGCCAAATAGCATTTCAAACACTAGCAGGGTAATTTTGATCAACAAGATGTGCCTGGCCCAAGTCATTGTCTTATTAATTGTTTCATGTGAGTTTGAATGGTAGACAATACAAAAGCAAGACAGAAGAAGGGAGGTATTCAAATTGTGTTGCTGGTGAAGACTGTCAAATATACTCTGGACTGCCAGAAGAAGGAGCAAATTAATTTTAGAAGTATGTGCAGCCAGAGTGCTCCTTAGAAACAAGGATGGTGGAACTTTTGCCTGCCTATTTTGGACATGTTATCAAGAAAGACCACTTGCTGGAGAAAGACATCAAGTTTGGTAAAGCAGAGGGTCAGTGAAGAAGGAGACCTTTGATTAGATGGACTGACACAATAGCCACAATAGTGGAATCCAACATGCAAAGATCATGAAGCTAGCACAGGACCAGGCAATGTTACATTCTATTATACCTAAGCTTGCCATGAGGAGGAGCCAACTTAGCAACAACCAATGACATCAAAGCTTGATCATGCAAAGAATTAGTGACACTAGCCTGATACATCACCAGAGTTGCCTACCAGTCAAAAAGCCCTGTGTACACAAACAGAACTTCTATTATTTCTCCCTTTGTTCCCAGACTAATTTATGAGGATTTAAGAGAGATGAGACATAGCAGGGCATCAGCAAAGCAGCTATGCATGAGACACAAACTTACCCTTTCTAAGGATGGGCCACAAATTCGGCTTACTCTTTCAACAGCTGACTCCAAAAAGGAAACTGGGGCAGTTATGCATTTTGCACAGTCCTCAAGATAAAAGCCAATCAATTGCTCCCAGCTCTCTTCTCCTTTAAATAAAAAGAAAAAAACCCAATCACTGTAGATTCCTACTTACAGTGACCCTTGCTGTATACCTAGTAATGGTTACCAAGGACTCTGTGCTGAGATTCTCCTTCTGTAGATTCAGAGTCTGTCCTTTGGGGCACCTTAGTACTCTCTGTTTCTATTTGAACTGAAGTCATCCCGGTGTTTCTGTCACTACAATTTCTTAGCGCAGACATTTCCGTTTTCACGACAGCCAATGACGATGCTCATTGAGTAAATTCTGTCATGGCTTTTTGACTTCTAACTCACCAGTCCATTAGATCCCTAAAGAAGATTAAAGTGACAATGGAGATTAATTTAAAAAAAAGTTTCCGTTGTAAAGGTTGACTTCTAAAGCTTTCCCACCACGGGGGCTGTATTGGCTCAGATGTCTGTTTCACCATAGAGATTGCCATGAAGGAGCGAGAGTTATTTGCCCTCTTCAGGCATCTAGTTTGGGAACTCCAGAGTGCTCGCACTGAAGTAGTGAATCCTGCAATTACGAGCAACTCAGGGTGCACCTGTGCTCCACAGATTAACCGTGCAGAAGCTTAAAGCATAGAGCTTTTCTGCTGAAAGACTGGAAAGACTCCCTTTTGATGTCCATCTCAAAAATATATCAACAGTACATGATGTGCAAAGTCATCTTTTCATGCCCACAAGTGGCTCATCAAAGCAGAAGTATATCCTTTTATGACAAATGGACAGGTCAGAGAATCATGTACAAGTGAGCCATTTTTGGTTTAAATTACATTTACTCACAACATATGCTGAATATCTACACATAATAGCTTGTACTGTATGTGACAGGCACTGGCTTAGGTGCTGGTGATTGTTGTATTTGCTGTTGAGTCAGTTCCTTTTCACGGCAACCTTACGATTAGCAGACTGGAATGTTGTCTGGCCTTGCATCATCTTCATGATCTCTGACCTGTTTGAGCCCAGGGTTGTGGCTGTTGTTTCAGTCCGTCTCACTGAAGGTTTCCCTCGTTTTTGCTGTCTGTCTGTCAGCCATAACATCCTTTGCTACTGACTGGTCTTTTCTATGATGTGTTCAAAGTAAGCTGTCCCCAGTCTTTCCACCTTTGTTTCCAAGGAAAATTCTGGTTATTTTTCTTCTGAGAATGACTTGTTTGTTCTTCTGGCAGTCTCCTGTACAGTCAACATTCTTCACTAACACCATAATTCAAAGGCATCACTTCTTCTGTCTTCCTCTTTCATTGTTCAGCTTTCGATGTACTTGAGATGACTGAAAAGATGACGGCTTGGGTCAGGTGCATCTTAGTCATTAAAGTGACACTTGTGCTTCTTAAAATTTCAAAATGTTCTTTTGCAGGTACTGGTGATGCAATAGCAAATAAGACCTTACCCTCCTGGGGGGCTCACTGTCTAGGGGGGAAATCAGTACATAAAACAGAAGTTCATTAAAATACACTGTAACCGGTACTTTTTAACAAGCCCACAAAGGGCTGTGAAAGCATTTGAAGGAGCAGTGGATTCTCACCCACAGAGCTGGGGCTGGGACTGAAGAAGGGCAGAGTTAGTATAGACCTCAGGGAGCTATACGCATCTTTTCTCATTTACACAATAAAGAAAGAGACAAAGTAATTTAATTTGAATATCTATTGAGTGTCAGGCATTGGATATAAAGAGAAGTAACAAGCAGTTCTTGGCGTTGAGAAATGTCTTGTTTCTTTTCAATCTGAAATCTATTCGGTTTCCTATAAACAGTCCTCACTAGAGCAACACATTCTTCATACAAGTTGATGAGTTTCCAAAAGTTTGATCTAAAGCCTAAAGAGAAGTTAACTTGCCTGGCCCGGGAAGGGGAGCTGTGACTCCAAGCACTCAAGAAGTAATCTATGGACTAGGAATTGAGCTTGTTCTGTGTAGCTCATGGAAGCAGGAGTAGGGTCAATAGCGAAAGTAGCAGGAAGACAGAGAAGAGCCCAATTTAAGGAAGAATTATTTTTCTGATATTTAAAACTCTCTAAAACTGCAAAAAAAAGGTAGCCGTGATGGTTCAGTGGTAGAACTCTTACCTTCTACGTGGGAGATATGGATCCAGTTTCTGGCCAGTACACATCTGGCCACCTCCATTTGGTAGTGGACGCTTGTGTGTTGCTATGATGCTGCACAAATTTCAGCAGAGCTTTCAGACTATGAGATTCAACAATTCTGTTTGCAAACTTATTCATTCTAAGTGCTACGTCCCTCTTGGCTGCATATCACTGTGGTCACCTTCAAAGTACTCCCCTCGGGAAGTTATGCACCAATGCTAACACCCAGTCTACCCTTCAAGGAAATTTTGGAGCTCTTTCTAGAATAGTCATTGCACATACTGACACAGTGGCAAGCACAAACTTAATTGTATAGTCAGTAAACAAAGTTGTGTTGGAACATCCTCCCTATTCACCTGGTCTGTCCCTCAATGACTGTTGCTTTTACCCGAAGATGAAGGAAATATTGAAAGGAAAACATTTTGATGACATTCCGGATATCAAGGGGTAATATAAAGACACCTCTGATGACCATTCCAGAAAGAGTTTCAATATGCTTTGAAGGGTGGACTAGGCACTGACATCAGTGCATAGCTTCTCAAGGGGAATACTTTAAAAGTGACTATAGTGATATTCAGCAGCAGGATATGTAGCACTTTTTCTATGATGAGTTCATGAACTTAACTGGCAATCCTCATAAGACAGACCAGGAAGAAAGTCTTTGCATCTAATTCTGAAAATCAGCCAAAGAAAATCCCATGGATTGCAATAGTTCTATCTGCAGCCAATCAAAAGGGTGACACAGGATCAAGTAGCACTTGGCTCCATTGTGCATGGGGTCTCCATGGATTGGGACCTGACTCAGTGCAGCTAACAACAAAACTGGTAAAAGCTATCTTGTAGGGGTGATGGTGAATGTTTTGTTCCCACTATGTAAGGCAAATATGATATTCAGACATTATGAAGAGTTGGACTAGTTTCATTCATTCAACAATTATCTACCTTGTACTTGGTATTCTGTTGGACTGTAGATATGTAATACCTACTAAGTTATAGATTCTGCCCTCAAGGAGACGGATGAGTATACAGGCAATTACATACAGTATGAGGTGTGACAGTAGAATTAATGTCCTGGAGAGGGTTATAGGAAACTTCTCAGAGTTGGTTACTTCTAAGCTAAAATCTGAAGGGCAATAAGAACATACGAAGGCCAAGGCTTTGGCAGGGGGACAGAGAAGGGTCGGAGTATTCTTCTACCTCTAATTGTCTAAGTAGATTTGCTGACCAATACAGTTTAAAAAAAAGAAACAAAAAACAACTAAAAACTTGCAAATCACCTTTTACTCAGAGCAAGAGATTATCAAGGAGATGTTTGTTAGGTATCTTTTAAAAACTGTGGTTAGTTCAATTATGTATCTTAGTAGCTATAATGCAAATGGAAGTAGAAATTCATAGACGGTTAAAATGTCCCTTAGCTGTTCTCTTGTACTCTTCTTGTCACTTAGTTATACTACTGCTTAACTACAGAGCACCACCTACTCTCGTAAACCTTCCCTCCTCATCCCTAAACCACTGACTGGAAGAGGCACAGGTAACAGAAGGTAGGTTGTATCAGATGTCCAAGTTGGACTTACACCTCTCTGCAGCATGCTAGTGGCACTGAATGAACATTTTAGTTGGTGAAATTTTATCATTACCTATAAAGCATTGATAGTGACTGCTTTGCCTTTATTCTACTTTTTATTAAGGATCCAGTTATGCTCACTAGACTTGGCCAGTGTACGAACTAAACAGACAGAGAATAATCAGGTTTGAGTATCATGGACACAATAATCCATCAATCAAGCAGCCAACAAAGTTTTGATTTTTTTGAGTACCAGTTGGGAACAGAAGCACAGTGTTTACTTCAAAGAACCCCTGGTGTACAGCCAAGTGCTAAGTTGAGAGGCATAGATGAAAAGTGCTACAAGGGATTCAGAGAAAGGAAGAGGTTAAAGCATCCTCTGTTAGCAAAGACTTCAGGGAGAAAGGAAGATTTAACTGTCAAATGATGAGGACAATTTGGGTAAGTCCAGAGGAGAAGGCCATTCTGAGTAAGAAGACGATGTAAGTCAGCACTTGTAGTTGAGACTGAGCTGAACATGGGGAGAGTCATGGTGGTTAAGAGTTTGGGACTCTATCAGACTTGGCTAAAAGTTTTGGCCTATTGTTTGCAACTGTATAAGTTATTTAAGTAAGTTATTTAACTATTTAAGTTAAGTAAGTTATTTAACTATCCTGGGTCACAGTTTTCAAACACAAAAATGTAGAGATAAAGTAATAACTAACTCACAAGGTTGTTATGAAAAATAAGTGATATAATCAATGAAAACATTTTAGCCTAGTACTAGGCACAGAGTAAATAGTCAATGTTAGCCATTATTGATGATGATGATGACAAACTAATGAGGAGACGTCCAGAAGGAGACCGTTCAAGTACACTGGGTTTGCTTTCTGCCCCATCTTAGAGAGATTCCCATGCACTTACCAGTAATCCCAATCACCCATTGCTGTCGAGTCGGGTCTGACTCATGGCAACCCTTGAGGTCAGAGTAGAACTGCCCCCTAGAGTTTCCAAGGAGTACCTGGCAGACTTGAACTGCTGACCTATTGGTTAGCAAAGGTAGCACTTAACCCACTACACCACCAGGGCTTCCACAATTACCAGTAGACTGAAAATAAAGCCCTCATCCTTAGAATACAGCAAATAAATATCAACCTATTCAGAGTCAAAATGCAAGCTTCCAGGCATCAGACATGCGTGCACTCAAGGACCATAATCAGACCTCCCTGTTCTGAGAGCTCTGAGGTCTAGGCAAAAGCATTGCAGTGCTCACAATAGTCTTCTGGCTCCACTTTACAATATTTTGTGTCTTTGAATCAAAAAGCTTCTCAGAAATGTCTGATTTTGGAACCTATACACATAGCACAATAGAAACCCTGATGGCATAGTAGTTAAGTGCTATGTCTGCTAATCAAAAAGTCAGCAGGAATATAATTCACCATGAGTCAGAATCAACTTGATGGCAATGGGTTTAGTTTTGTTTTCAGTTTTTACACATAGTATTTACATATTTTTCCTTCTACGTCTCTGCAGATTCTTCAAATCTCCTACTTGACTGCTTAGTTGGGGAAAAAGTAAGACCTAGTAGCTAGGTTAATTCTTCCACAAAAAGGTTACTTCTCCTAGTAGAATAATCCAATTTACTTTTATGCTTAGTTTATCCCTTCCAGGGTAATCACACTCTCAATATGCCTTTTGAATGTTAACACTCAGAAGCCTTTGGGTAATCACATCTTCTTACCCACAGGAAAATGTTTAGAGACCTTTTCAGGCTGAATACCTGTATAGTCTGCTTAATTATATTTTAGAAAGTCTAGTGGCCATTCCTTGTTTAAACACTGTCTATCAAGCCCAGGACTGCATGGGAGAAGAGAAAAAGTGGCTTGACAGTTCAGTGAAAATTAGTGATATTTCCTCAACTGTAATGAGGGATGAGGAAACAAGTACTATTTGTTGGGAGGGAGTTCTCTCTGGTACACTAGCTCTTCTTTGTTTTATAATGTCCCTTTGTTCCTTTGGCTTGGCTTGTTCCTTTTTAATGTACTGGGAAATTCTTTGAATCTAAAGAAGTTTACTTATGCCTTCCTGCTTTTACTCTATTTCTCTCATTAAATGAAAAAACTTAAAGGAATTCTGAAGCTGAATAAAATTAAAACAAGTTCACAAGAGCCAAAGGAGCAAAAAAAAAAAAAGTGAAATTGTGTACTACAAATTAGTAAGCAAGCACAAGAAAACCTGTGCATTCCTTGCTTATTGCATAATCTGTTGCTGTCTTGAAGGAAGGAGTCTAAGCTGAACTGATGGCACTGGCCTGAGACAAGGCTCCGGAAACTGACAGAAGACCAACTGAGATGCTTGAGCCAGTGGATATAGTTCTGGAGATGCTCGCTTGTGTATGCCAACACCAAAAAGAGATGTTCAAATTATTGAACACTATCATAGGGGAGTAAGGTTTTGCTCTTGGTAATTAAAAATATGCTTGCACCAGTACACTGAAAAGAAACTGCCGGAAATTCATGCGAGACTCAGAAGAGGATGTGGAATGAGGGCTATCATTGCTGATGTCAGATGGATCTGGGCTGAAAGTACAGACTACCAAAAAGATGCTTACTTCTCCTTTCTTGACCACACAAAATCACGTGACTATGCGGATTCTAACAAACTATGGAAAAAATTGGAAAATATTTCAAAGAATAGTAATTCCAAAACACTAAATCATGCAGCCCTGAAAGTGCTCACTCGTCTATACCAAGAATTTGGAGGACAGCTACCTGGCCAACTGACTGGAAGAGATCCATATTTATGCCCATTTAAAGAAAAGTGATCCAATCAAATGAGGAAATTAGCGAACAGTATCATTAATATCATATGTAAGTAAAAGTTTGTTCAAGATCACTCAAAAGCAACTGCAATAGTATATTGACAAGGAATTGCCAGAAATTCAAGCTGGATTCAGAAGAGGACATGGAACCAGGGGATATCATTGCTGATGTTGGATGAATCTTAGCCAAAAGCACAGAATACCAGAAAGATGCTTACCTGTGTTTCATTGATTATGTAAAGACATTCGACTATGTGGATTGTAACAAATTGTGGCTAACATTGTAGAGAGTGGGAATTCCAGAACACTTAATTGTGCTCTTAAGGAATCTGTACATACTGAGTGGTTTAAAACCAGGACACGTGTGTATCAAGGTTTTATCCTTTCACTATACTTATTCAATCTCTGTGTTGAACAAACAATCCAAGACAGTAGACTACAGGAAGAACAGGGCATCGGGACTGGAGGAAGACTCATTAATGAACTTGCAGTATGCAGATGAGACAACCTTTCTTGTTGAATGTGAAGATGACTTGAAGCACTTACTGATCAAAGACTATTATGGGTTACATAAAGAAAACAAAAAGACAATAAAGAAAACAAAAATACAACTGGACCGATATGCAACATCATGATAAATGGAGAAAATACTGAAATTGTCAAGGATTTCTTGTTACTTGAATCCACAATCAACATCCATGGAAGCAGCAGTCAAGAAACCAAAAGGTGTTTTGCGTTGTACAACTCTGCTGCAAAAGATCTCTTGAAAGTGTTAAAAAAAAAAAAAACAAAGGTATCACTTTGAGGACTAAGGTGTGTCTTACCCAAGCCATGTATTCTCAGTCACATCATATGCATTTGAAAACTGAATAATGACTAAGGAAGATGAAAGAAGAAATGATGCCTTTGAACTATGATGTTAGCTAAGAAAGTTGAAAACACCATGAATTTTCAGAAGAATGAAAAAAATCTGTCTAACCAGAATATTCATCAGTAGGAATGATGGTGACACTTTGTTTTACATACTTTGGACATGTTATCAGGAAGGACCAGTTCCTGGAAAAGGACATCATGCTTGGGAAAATAGAGGAAAGACCCTCAATGACAAGAATTAACACAGTGGCTGTAACTATGAGTCTGAACATAGCAATGATTGTGAAGATAGCATAGGACCAGGCAATGTTCTGTTCTGTTGCTACCTGATGCACACTTCTGATATTTATCACCTTTTATAGCTATCCTTTATAAAACGTGGGCACCTGAAAGTTTGGGATGATTTTATTCACCTCAGTGTCTATGGAATCTTTACAAACACATGTTCAATGCATGGCTTAAACTAACTCTCTGGACCTCATTGATTAAAGGGAGAAAAAAGACCAGGGGTAGTAAGAATTTTGACTGGCTGCCAAAGTCCTTGCCAACCCTAAGATTCTCAGTCTGCCTTTTTCAGGAGGAGGAGAGCATAAGAACCTCACAGGTCGTTCTGGCAGACAGGGACCAGTACTGGCTTTTCCTGCTGTCAAGCTCAGCAGCAGCGCTGCCCCTTATGGAAATGGTCCACGTCTGCGCTAGGCAGCATGTCCCGTGTGGCTACTAAGCACCTGAAATGTAGCTAGTATGTCTGAAGAGCTGAATTTGAAATTTTATTTAATTTCAATTAGCATGCATAGCGAATGCCTACCTTGTTAGACAGAGCAATCTAGATGATCAGGTTTGGCAACTCTCTCCCTATTTTGCAGGACCAAAAATACTACTGACCTTTCTTTGTTCAGTGAAAGAAACAAAAAGTCACAAAGATTTTTTTGTGTGTCCTTCTCCTACTCTCCCACCAAAACTCCCTGTTACACTCCTGAGACAACTCATCGTTGTTGGTTTCGGCAACTTTCCCCACTACTTGCATTCTCGCTTCAGTTTCTCAGTCTTTTGCTCAGTTGGTCTTGACTTGCAATGCTTTTTGTTCCTGTTTGTTCACTACCCGGAAAAGTGCTTCCTTATGGCTAATCCGTACCACATCCACTAATGGAACTCTCTGTGCTGAATGCTTGTTGATGTTTTTAAGCCATTTACCGTGTTCACGCACTGTAATTAAACCCCCCTTAAACATTCTTGTCTGGTCGTGCTCATTAACAATCTTTCACCTGCCCTCTGGAGCCCTTGTTTAAATCCACTTCTCGTTCTCGGCGTGCTTGCTGTTGGGCACGTCCTGGTTTTCATTAAACTGGCAGCAGAACGCTCTTGCTTTTAAAGTGGCCAGGACTGACTCAGTGGCAGTGGGCTTTGGCGGGTAACATGCTTTGTGTTTTTCTTAGTTTGGAAATAAGAGGATCTTAACTTTATTGACAGGAGTGAGAATCTCTGTTTTGACCAATTTGAGAGTAAAATGTATTTGTTTTTCTCGTCTAAAAGCTGGAGGTACTGCAGTGCTGAGAGCTCAGAAAGCCTGGCTGGTCTAGGGCGTAACTGACATTTGAAGGGCAAATTCACCTGCGTAAGAACGAGTGTTAAATAGGAATCTGGGGTGACCTGGGCATCTAGTTTTCTCAGCAAAGGCACTTGGGCTGCTCTGGGAGAGAGAAGTCGCAGATTGCCTGGGGCATCTGCAGGAACCGGCTGTTGTTATTAGGTGTTGTGGAGTTGGTTCCAACTCCTGCTGACCCTATGCAGAACAGAACGAAACACTGCCTGCTCTTGAGCCATGTCCGCAACCATTTTCATGCTTAAGCCCATTGTTGCGGCCACTATGTCAATGCATCTCACTGAGGGTCCTTTTTGCTGACTCTCTACTAAGCATGACATCCTTTTCTGGGAACTGAACCCTCCTCATGACATGTTCAAAGTATGTAAGACTCAGTCTCTCCATCTTTGCTTCCAAGGAGCACTCTGGTTGTACTTCTCAGGACAGATCTGTTTGTTCTTTTGGCGGCCCATGGTACATTTAATATTCCTCTCCAACACCACACTTCGAAGGCATCCGTTCTTCTGTCTTACTTACTCACTGTCCAGCTTTCACATGCAGATGATGTGATTGAAAATATCTTGGCTTGGGTCAGGTGCACCTGAGTCTTCAAGGTGACACCTTTACTTTTTAATACTTTAACGAAGTTCCTTACAGAAGATTTTCCCAGTGCGATGCATCTTTTGATTTCTTGACTGCTGCTTCCATGGGCATTGATTGTGGACCCAAGTAAAGTGAAATCCTTGACAACCTCAATCCTTTCTCCATTTACGATGATGTTGCTTATGGTCCAGTTGTGAGGATTTTTGTTTTCTTGGTGTTGAGGTGTAATCTGTACTGAAGGCTATGGTCTTTGACTTTCATCAACAGCTGTTTCAAATCCTCTTCACTTCTAGCAAGCAGCATTGTGCATTTGCATAATGGAGGTTGGTAATGAGTTATCCTCTAATCCTGATGCCTCGTTCTTCTTCATATAGTCCAGCTTCCCAGATTATTTGCCCAGCATACAGATTGAAAAGGTGTGATGAAAGGATACAACCTTGACACGTACCTTTCCTGACTTTAAGCCCTGCAACATCCCCTTATTCTGCATACAACTGCTTCCTGATCCATATACAGATTCCACATGCGCACAATCAAATGTTCTGAAATTCCCATTTTCCACAATGTTAGCCACGATTTACTATGATCCACCCAGTCAAATGCTTTTGCACAGGAAGTGACCGGAAGGCCAAAAAAGAACAAACCCATTAAGCACATTCCTATTCGTGGTAACACTGTAGGACAGAGTAGAGCTGCCTCGTAGGGTTTCCAAAGAGCCCCTGGTGGATTGGAGCTGCTGATCTCTTTGTTAGTCAGCCTGAGTTCTTAAGTCACTGTGCCATTAGGGCCCCAAAAGTACAGAGTTATAGCATTATACTTGGCTTTAACCCACAGGAATCCAACTGTATGCAGGAATGGAAAAAGGGAGAAAGAGGGAAGAATGTAAGCTTGTAGAGAGAGAGGATTAAAGAAATAATATGTATATATCTCATATATAAAATATATAAACACACACAACAGAAGATGTACCAATTCAATAATTTCTACGTGTGTAATTCAGTTATGCTGATTACATTCTTCATATTGTGAAACTATCTCCTTTTTATCCTTTCCTAGATTATTCTGCCACCTTTCACATAAACTTAATGCCCCCTAAGCATAGTTCACTTTTCCTCACTTTCTATCCCTAATAACCACTGATTTTTGGTTTCTATATATTTGCTTAGAAACCCCGGTGGTGCAGTGGGTTAAGTGCTATGTTTGCTAACCAAAATGTTGGCAGTTCAGATTCGCCAGGTGTTCTTTAGAAACCTTATAGAGCAGTTCTACTCTGTCCTATAGGGTTGCTATGAACTAGAATCGACTCCATGGCACTGGGTTTGTTTTGTATATATGTGCTTATTTCATATAAGTGAAATTGTGTGGTATTTATCTTTTTGCCATGCTCTTACATTGCTTGACATAATGTTTTCATGATTCGTCCATGTTGTGGTATGCATCAGGACTCCATTTCTCTTTACGGCTGCATAATATTCCATTGTAGATACGTATATTTTGTTTATCTATTCAACTGTCAACAGACATCAGAAGACAGATAATTTTGTTTGCTTTATTCACGCTTGTATCCCCAGCACTAATTCAATTCATTTACCAGCTAGTCACTAGTCAAGGGTGAGCATCCATAGATAAGCAAAACAAGTTCATATCCCTGGTATTGTGGAACTGGCATTTTGGCCTGGTTGGGGAAAGAAAGACAACACATAAAAGGCAATAAAGAAGTGAATGATACTATGATAGTAGGTAATATATGTTGTGTAAGGAGAAAATGGTAGAGTAACGGAGAGGGAAGGCTGGGACGGGCTATAGTTTTTAATATGGTGGCCAGGTTAGGTCTCATTGAAAAGATAGTTGAGCAAAGGCTTGAAGTGAGAAAATTAGCACCTAGAACCATGCCTAGCTCACAAAATATTTGTTAAGTGAACAAACAAGTGAATTTTGCTTATCTTATCCTTCTTCGCAGGTTACATGTGCTCTAGAGCTTGAGATGGGAGGTGGACATGTGTTGGCTCTCAGTCAGATCTGCCAGTTGACCAGTTGATGCTGGGTCACTACTGATTCATAGTGACCCATGTGTGTCACAGTGGGACTGGACTCCATTGAGTTTTATTTTTCTGTAGTTACTTATTTTAATATTTTATTGTGTTGTAAGTGAAAGTTTATAACCCAAGTCAGTTTATCATACAAAAACTTGCACTAGAGTTACACTGCTGTGTAACTCTAGTTGCTCTCCCCACGCTGTGATGACACAACACACTCCTCTTTTGCACCCTGTATTTCCCTTGTCCATTCAACTAGTTTCTGCCTCCTCTGCCCTCTCATCCACTGCTGGACAGGAGCTTCCCACTTAGTCACATGTATATACTTAAGCCAAGAGGCACATTTCATCAGTATCATCTTATTGCCTTATAGTTCAATCCAATCTTTGTTTGAAGAGTTGGTTTTGGGAATGGTTTCAGTTCTGGCCTAACAGAGTCTGGGGGTCATGTCTTCTGGCACTATATAGGGTTTTAAATGCCTGATTTTTCAGAAGTAGATCAACTAGGACTGTCTTCTGAAGTGTGTCTGCGTGAACTTGAACCTCTAAACTTTTGGTTGGCAGTCAAGTGTATTAAGCATTTGCATCAGCCAAGGACTTCTCAGTCTGACCTAGATACATGATTATCTCTCCATGATCAATGTCCCCAGGGCTAAGGATTTTCAGACACCTAATTTCTAACTGTAATCCAACGTTTCTTTCAGGTGTTCAGCAGAAGATTTAGTGATGCATTTGAAAGCCGAAAGATTTATTGGCCTTATCAGATTTACTAAAAAAACACTCATATACGAAATGGTTATCACAAACGGTGACTTTCTCAAGGTATAAAAATAAATCCTGCAAAATCTGAGGATGAGGATAGTGGAGGTTTATAGAAATGTGTTAGAAAAGACACTTTTTCCTAGCTTTATGATTTTGTCTGAAATTTTTCTTTTGGAACAGTTTTAATAACAAACATTCTTCATGGCTGTAAAATTACTTGATTTCATGGTGATTATACAACTCCCCTTTTAAGTCTTGAAGCTCAATGCAAGTAGATTATTTGCCCCAGGCCCTACAGAATGAAAACACTAAAACTAATCAAAAGTTTCATGTTGCTAGAAGCCTAAGCTCTCATGCTAGACATTAGATCCAAATAGTTTGAGTTCAGAGGACTTGCGATTGACTGAGTAATTCATTTATTTATTTGAAAAACATGTGTGAGCTTCCAAGACAGCCACCTTAACTCCTATTGTCCAACTCTTGTATACTTTCTTTTTTTTTTTTTTTTTTAATATGACTGAGTGAAAATGTACATTCCTGTATAAATTTACATGCCCACCTATATGCAGCTTCCACTGTTCTCCCTGTCCGGTGACAGCACACTATTCCTCTCTGCTCCATACACGTCTCATCCTCCTCTCCACCCACTCTCCTTCCTCCAACCAGAGGTCAGCAGGATGATATCCCATAGATGTATAGAGCCATAAAGTGCATCCAATATATGGTCACTCTGCATCGCCAAGTCCAATCCATTGGTGTCCGAAGAGTGGACCTTCCTTATGATTTATGGGCAAGGGCAGCATAAAGGCCAGGAGCCACGCTCCCAGGGGAACCCTGAAACCACTGGACCATCAATTGAGGTCTTTTAGTGGAGATCTCAGGATGTACCCCTTTTTATTCTTGTGTTGCCAGTGAGACTCAACTTAGTGAGCTCCATCATGGCTACCCCTGGTGGTGGCCGCGCACCATCCGGTTCTTCTGGTCCCAAGTCGATGTAGACACCCACTCATGTGGGTCTCTCTATCTTCTGGGTTCTCTTTCCCTCATGTTGTTTTGGTCCTCGGTGGGCATCCGTTCCTGCTGAGGTGGGACCATTTGTTGTGCCCTAGGATGGCAGCTTGGCAGCTTTTAAGACCCCAGATGACACTCACCAATGTGGGGTGCAGAGAGCTCTCTTAGCAAAACGCTAGTTGTGCCAGTTGGCCTCAATTTTGCCCAAAAGCATGGCCCCCTGCCCCCTGCCCCAGCTACTCTGTCCTTGCAATATTGGGTTAAGATGGAAGGAGTACTAAAGTTATGTTGAAGTCCACTTAATATTATTCTTGTTTCTAATGTGTGCAATCACCGATTTCACCCAATCAGCTTTCTAGCAACTATCTAATTTCAACCCTCCCCCCACCTCGCCCTCCCTTCCTCTCCTCCCTTGCAGCTGTCAAAGAGTCTTTTCTTCTATACACAAGTCTGTTTTTGAGATCTTATCGTACAGGTCTCATACAATATTTGTCCTTTTGTCGCTGAGTACTTTCACTCAACATAATGTCTTCCAGTTGAAACCAGGTTAGGAGATGTTTCCTGGAATCATCATTATTCTTTATCATTGCATAGTGCTCCACTGAGTATATGTACCACAGTTTACCTTCCCTTCTAATGACTCATGCTGACCTGGGTAAACAAGAGGACATTGCAGAAATGACAGGATATGACTTACAAGGCTAGGTCATAAGACATATTATGGCTTCCAACTTGCTTTCTTGGGTCACTTGCTGCGGGAGAAGCCACCTCCTGTTTTCAGCAGCCCCTTGGAAAGATCCAAGAGGCAAGAAACAGAGGCCTCATGCCAACAGCCTGCACCAACCTGTAAGCCACATAATTTGTGCCAGTTTGTGATTCTTCCAGGCCCATTCAAGTCTTCACGTGACTGCAGGCCCAGCAAATACCTTGACCACAACCTCACGAAAGACTCAAATCTGGAACATTCATGTATTCTGCTCCTGAAATCCTGACTCAGAAACTATGAGATAGTAAATGTTTATTGAATTAACAGCCACAACATTTAGAAATGATATTTACTTAGTAATTAGTCATTGGTATTAGTCCAGGCGATTGATAGCTGAAAGAAGAGAGCTGGTACAACAAAAATCTGAAATCTGAATGTGGCTGCATGTGATGGGCAAAGGACTTTGGGAAGAATTAGTGGAAGCCTAAAGAATATTAGAGACATGGGAAGGCAAGCTCCACTGACACTGGGTTGTAACTTTAAAACTTCAGAGGGAATTTTCTGGACCAGAGGCAGCTTCTTTCATGAGCTCCTTGTTGGTATGGGAAAAAACTTGTCAAGGTAATTTCCAAAAGGGTTTGCAAAATGAATGACATCTAGGTACTGGGAGCAGTATAAAGCCAAAAGTCATCTTTGACCTTTTCATGTGCTCATTCATTTAGGCAACATCTGTCTTGTTTCAGGAAACTATTTTAGGCACTGGAGCTAGAATAGCAAACAAGCCAGATACAGGCCCAGCACTCATGGAGTGTGTGCTCTAGTGGGAGGAGATAAGAATAAATAAATGAATGGATGAGGCAATCTTCCAGAGGGCAATATAAATACACTGAAGAAACTGATCTTCTATGAGAAGTTCAACCTTGATCAGCAGTTTACTTTTGATTCTTGATGACCCATAAATTCACACAGTTACAGCTTCTATTATTAGGTGCTGTTAAGTCAGTTCCAACTCACAGTACAACAGAATAAAACACCACCTGGGCCTGGGCCATCCTCCTAATCATTGTACTTGGGTCTGTCATTGCAGCACTGTGTCAGTCTGTCTCACTGAGGGACTTGCTTTTTGTCGGCCCTCAACTTTACCAAGCATGAGGCCCTTCTCCAGTTCCTTCTGACAACACGTCCAAAACAGATGAGATGAAGTCTTGCACTCTTTCTTTCACAGGAGCATTCTGGCTGTACTTCTTCCAAGATAGATTTGTTCATTCTTTTGGCAGTCTGTAATGTATTTGATATTGTTCAACAGCATCATAATTCAAAAGAGTCAAGTCTTCTTCAGTTCTCCTTATTCATTGTCCAATTTTCATATGCATTTGAGGAAACTGAAGATAACATGTCTTGGGTCAGATGTACCTTAGTTCTCAAAGTGATATTTTTGCTTTTTAATACTTCAAAGAAGTCTTACAGCAGGTTTTCCCAATGCAGTATGCCTTCTAGATCTCTAAGAATTCTGGCTGTGTTGTGCTTTTTTGTCTTGCAATGCTTTACCAATAGGCCATGAATGAAAACACTGGCAATGTAAACTGGGGTACCCCCAAAATCAAACCCATTGCCATTGACTCAATTCTGACTCATAGCAACCCTAAAGGATAGCACAGAACTGCCCTCATAGGGTTCCTAAGGAGCAGCTGGTGGATTTGAACAGCCCACCTTCTGGTTAGCAGCTAAGATTTTAACCACTGCACCACCAGAAGATTTCCTGTATTAGTTGGTTCTTACATGAGAGGTACTCCCTCAAACCCAGATAGAAAATTAGGTCCCAGGACATGCAGCAAATGGACAGGAATAAAGGCGGAGTCACCTGAATAATTCTCCAAGCAGTCTATTGTGCTAAACCCAATGATTATTTCAGAGGCTACCTCAATTAAAGAAATTACAGTGTACTGATTTCCTGTCTCTTTACACTTTATGGAAACCCTGATGGCATAGTAATTAAATGCTACATCTGCTAACCAAAAAGGTCAGGAGTTCAAACCTGCCAAGAGCTCCTTGGAAACTCTATGGGGCAGTTCTACTGTCCTATAGGGTCATTATGAGTCAGAATCATCTCTACAGCAGTGGGTTTGGTTTTCTTATTTTTTGTACCTTACATTTTAAGTTGCTTCTCACATATTTGAATGTCTCTTACATGCATGGCACCTTATATTTAGCTTGAGGTTGTTTCTTGCTGATAGTTGCAGATGTATTGGCTCTAACTCATGGAGACGTCATATACAACGGGACAAAATGTTGCCCAGTCCTGCACCATCTTCACGACCATTGGTGTACTGGAGTGTATTGTTACAACTACTGTGTAGTCTGAGTGCCTTTCAATGTAGGGAGCCCATCTTCCAGCAGTGCATCAGACAATATTCTGTTATGATCCACAGGGATTTCTTTTATTCAATTGTACTTTAAATGAAGGTTAACAGAGCAAATTAGTTTCTCATAAAATGATGAATTCACCTGTTGTTTTTGACATTGGCTGCCAACTTCATGACATGCCAACACTCCCTCCTTGTTTTGACTTGGGTTTCCAGCTTTCTGGTCCTCTCCTGCCTTCTTATCCTTGCCCCTGAGCTGGTGGGCCCATTTAGTCTTGTTTTGTCTTATGAGCCTGCCTGACCTCTGGCTGAAGGGTAACCCTCAGGAATGACTTCAGGACTGAGTGACAAGGGTTTCCAGGGGCCACGGCCATATTCTTGGGATTTCTCCATACTCTGTAAAACCAATGAGTCTTATTTTCTTATCGATTGATTGATGGGTGAGTTAGAATTTTGCTCTACATTTTTCTTCAGCTCTGTCTGGGACCCTCTACTGTGATTCCTGTCAGAGCCATCTGTGGTGATAGCTGGGCACCATCTAGTTGTACTGGACTCAGTTTGGTTCAGGCTGTGGTCCATTAGTCCTTTAAACTAATCTTACCTTTATTTCTTTGACTTTCTTCATTCTCCTTTGCTCCAGATGGGATAGGTCCAGTTGAGTATCTTAGGTGGTCACTCACAAGCTCTTAAGTCTCCAGACCATCCAAAGGACTTCCTTGACTTATATTTGGAAGTAGTTTGCCAGGCCTTTCTTCCTAGTCGGTCAGAGTCTGACAGCTCTGGTAGTGGTACTACACAAGCCACCACTGTATGGCAAACTGACAGATGGGTGGCAGATTTAGCTTGATACAAGCTGAAATGATTCCCTGGGACAAAATAGATACTCAAAAATTCAGCTGCTTCTGACTACTCCGCACTGAGGAGCTTGCTGTGGTGTGGGTCAGGCTGATTAAAAGTAGAAGAAAAAGCAGAGTTCTCTTGCATACCAGGCACACCCTGCTTAGCAGATTGAATTCACACTGCGTGATGGCTCCTTCCTGGGATTGGCCCATGCATGCATGGATGGAGAGCTATTTCTTTTCTGCTTGAACCTCTTTATACAATTTAAAGAGTCCTACTCCCTTCCCCCCTGATGTTGACTGCTTATCAGTTAATTTATTTTGATACAGAGCTATTTGGAGTATGGTAGACAATTTGTAGGAACTAAATAAAGGGAAACTTCATGAAAATGGGCAAATGAAGAAGATCTTTTAGAGTTAACGTTATATCTTAAAAGGTATCATATTACTTACATGAGTAGTTAGGACTCTTAAAGGTAGCATGACATCAACTCACACTCTCTAAACCAAAGATAACAACAGACAAAATGTGAGGGGAGACTCAATGGACGCCTCACTGAACTCAAGGAGGAGATGAAGGCCAATCAACCTTGAGGAAGGTGTAGACCCCAGCTATGGAATTAGCAAGATTTGGCTCTCAACTCTCATTTCCCCATGTCAACATTCAGAATTTGCAGAGAGAAAATCATCACCAAAGCAAATCCAAACCCATTGCCTTGGAGTTGATTCCAACTCATATTGACCCTATCGGACAGACTAGAACAGCCCATAGGGTTTTTGAGGATTGGAATCTTTCCGGAAGTAGCCTACCACATCTTTCTCCTGCAGAGTGGCTGACCTTTTTCTGTTAGCAGGCAAACACTTCATCACCGTGCCACCAAGTCTCCTTGAAAATCATCACACGGACTGGCCTGATGGGTTATGTGCCGGGCTCCTCTGCTTTCTCATGAGGGGTGGGACCCCCTCTCTTCCTGCCATCAAGAAATGGTAAGGTGGGATCCATTGAGGTTCTTCTCTGAGCATTCCAGATCCTTTGATCTACTTTCCATTTCATTTTCAAGCATTAACTGCCCACTCTTCCTTCCCCCCAGCCCCTGATAACCTCTAATCTACTTACTTCTTTGTGTGTTTGCCTATTTTAGATATTTCATAAAACCCTGGTGACATAGTTGTTAAGTGCATGATGTCTTAGAAGACTGACTTTATTTTAGAGAAGTTGTATAGCTTAGCGGTATACAGCTTAAGCCCTGAAGTCAAATAGTGTGCTAACCAACAGGTCAGCAGTTCAAATCCATCAGTCACTCCTTGGACTCTCTATGAGGAAGTTCTACTCTGACCTATAGGGGCCCTATGAATTGGAACCTCTTTGATGACAGTGGGTTTTTAAAAAATATTTCATATAAAGGGGATTATATAATATTTCTATTTTTTATTTTACTTCGATATTTTCAAGGTTCATCTTTGCAATAGCTTGTCTTTATGGCTGGTAATATTCTATTGTATATGCCAAGCCAAGTGTTTTTAATCCACTTATCTGTTGATGAATCGGGTATTGTTTCTGCATTTGTTTGCTGTGAATAGTGCAGAAAGAAGCACTGGTTTACAGATATCTGCTTGAGTCTTTGTTTTCAAAGCTTTGGGGTATATACCTGGGAATGGAATTGCTGATCGCTCCCCTCCATTTGTATTTTAATCCAAAGCGGTCCAGAATGACCCTTCTTCCTTCCTCTTCCTCACTGGCTCCCCAGCTCTTTTTCTGCTAGGGCAGAGCCTCTGGTGACCAAAGGCAGTCTTAGGAGTCAAGGTGGGGCTCAAGCACCAGAAAATCTGTAGCTTTCTTTGCCCTTTCCTGATCCCCTGCTGGTCTACTCAGATCATCAGCACCATTCCCCTCCAAGGTCTAGTATGTCATGTAACCAACGACACTGAAAAATCACACAGCCTTTGGAAAGTGGAATGGTGAACATTTCTTTCCTGTTATCTTGGAAGACTTATTTTATTTTAGAGGAGTTTTACAGCTTAGTAGTTCACAGCTCAAGACCTAGAGTCAAAAAGCACAAGTTCAACCTGCAGTTCTGCCAGTGACTAGCTATGTCATTCTGGTTGGGTAAGCCTCTTGAGCCCCCTGTACCTATGTTTCCTCAGCTGTAAGTATGAGAGGTGGTGTTCGTTGTCAGGTGCTGTTGAGTTGATGCTGACTCACAGTGACCCTGGACCTTGCATACAACAGAACAAAGCACTGCCTGTGTTTACATCATGGGGTTGTATAACTGACCTACTCAAGTGTTAGTGCTGGATGACCTAGATTGGCAATCTAATTCCACCACTTGCCAGCCACGTGACCTTGTCGTGTCTTTTACTGTCTCTGTGTCATAGGTGTTCTCCTCTGCAAATTGAGGATAAATATCTAAAGCAAAAGTTTCAGAGGACTGTTGGGAAAACTAAATATGATCACACATGCAAGGTACTTAGAGTTTAGAATAAAAACCAAACCTATTTCTGTTGAGTTGACTTTGACTCATGGCCACTGCATGTGTGTCAGAGTACGACTGTGTCCCCAGGATTTTCAATGGCTAAGATTTTGGCAGTGGATGTCCGAGCCCTTCTTTCAAGGCTACTCTGGGTGAACTCAAATCTTCAATCTTTTGATTAGCAATTGAATGTATTAATGGTTTGTACTCCCTGGGGATTCCAGAAATCAAAATTACTGTTATTGTAAAGGAGCCCTGGTACCACAGTGGTTAAGAACTCAACACCAAACCCCCAAATTGGCAGCTCGACCCCACCAGCCACTCCTTGGAAACACTATGAGACAGTCCTTTTCTGTCTCTGAGTTGAAATGGACTTGAGGCCAGTGCTTTCTGTTTTTTTGTTTGTATGTTTATTATCGGGATAAGTATTACTTAAACAATTATAGGGAGTAGTGGGGAGCAGAGCAAGTAGTCAGTGAATGTTAATCATGATTTTTAGAGCAAAAGACTCAAGTGACTGAGAATGACAAGTATCCTTGTCACAGGTTCTTTCATTGAAGAGGAATCCATAAACTGAGGGAAATGGCTCCTTTTAGGGCAGATGTTTATTTTATCTCAATGCGGTTTTGATGAAACCAGCTAGTTTTGCCTCCGGTGCTGCTTACTGTTTAGTGAGAAACCCTCAACCTCAGAGGCCACTGCTAAGACTGCAGGGATACAACCAAACTGGTTGTTACTGAATTCAACTCTAACTCGTGGTAACCCCACATGTGTCAGAGGAGAACGGTGCTCCGTGGGGTTTTCAGTGGCTGATTTTTCAGAAGGAGACCTCCAGGCCTGTGTTCTGAGGACCTTCCAGATGGACTTGATCTTCAACCTTCCAGTGAACAGCCAAGCGTGTTAATTGTTTGCTGCACCCAGAGATTCCTAGGAGGAAGCGAGGAAAGCAGCAGGCTCTGGGCCAAGGAGGCTAGGCGCATGGAATAAACCTTGGCTCTGTAACTACATGCCAGGCGACAATCAGAATAAGCTCCACAAAGTAGTGAAGATGGCAAAGTTTGAAACCCTACCACCCAAAAGGGACACAGCTGAGAGCCTGGTGGTGGGGAGGGGCTGGCAATCAAAGAAGAGTACAACTCCTTACCCACTCCCGGCTAGTGCCAGGCTGGCTTTGACTGTGCCTCTACTTTGATAGTGAGTTTGAAACTGCTGTTCTTTCAAAGGAGACACAACCCAAGAAACCAAACCCACTGCCATGGAGCCACCCACAGCAACTGTCTTAGTTATCTGGTACTGCTCTAACAGAAACACCACAAGTGGATAGCTTTAACAAAGAGAAATTTATTCTGTCACAAAAAGGCAGGCTGGAAGTCTAAATTTAGGGTATCAACTCTAAGCGAAAGCTTTGTCTGTTGGCTTTGGAGGAAGGTTCTTGTCGTCCCTCTTCCCCATGAACTGGAAGCTTCTGAGATGCAGGAACCTTAGGTCCAAAAGGTACGTGTTACTCACAGCACTGCTGCTTTCTTGAGGGTGCGAGGTCCCCGAGTCTCTCTGCTAGCTTCTTTCACCTTTCTATCCCAAGAGATTGCCCCAAGACACCAAACAATCTTATAGAGTGAGTCCTGCCCCACCAACACAACCACTGCCCATCCTCTCTCATGAACGTCACAGAGGCAGGACTTACAATACGCAGGAACATCACACAATACAGGGACTCATGACCTAACCAAACTGTTACACACATTTTGGGGAACACAATTCAATCCATGACAGCAAGCTTATAGGACAGAGTAGAACTGTCCCATGCGGTCTCCAGGGAGTGGCTTTGTGGATTCTGCCCATATCCACGTTAGTGCCTGGCTGAAGAAGAATAAAGAGGCAATTACCGTGTGTCCTGGAGCTTATCTGAGGAAGGGAAGTGCAGTTAAAAGTAGGTTTTTTGAAACAGGAAGCTTCTTGATGAAAATTTATCAGCTCATTATATTTTCTTTGTCTAACACGTTTCTTCAGAGAGTTCTAAGTGAGCATAGATGTCTTTGCAGGGTGTTCTGAAGAATTTTCAAGACCGTAAAAAACCAAGCCCATTGCTATCGAGTTGATTCTGACTCAGTGACCCTACAGGACAGAGTAGAACTGCCCTGTAGAGTTGCCAAGGGGCACCTGATGGACTCAAACTGCTGAGCTTTTGGTCTACAGCTATAGCATTCAACCACTATGAGGTTTCCAAGAATTTATAATAACATTCTGAATAGAGCTATAAATCCTAGTGGCACGGTGGTTAAGTGCTACGTCTGCTAACCACAAGGTTGGCAGTTCAGATCCATGAGGCACTCCTTAGAAACTCTATTTGGCAGTTCTACTCTGTCCTATAAGGCTGCCATATGTTGAAATTGACTGAATGGTGGCAGGTTTGGTTTTTTTCATTTTGAATAAAGCCATAGTTCAGCTCCACACAAGGTAACACAGCAGCCACTAGCTGCAAGGAGCTACTGAGCAGTAGATGTGTGAGTATTCTGAATTGAGTTGTGCTTCCTGGGTGGTACAAATGATTAAGTCTTGGTTGCTAAGCAAAAGTCCATTCAGAGGTGACTTGGAAGAAAGATCTGGTGAGCTACCGTATTTTTACACGAATGAGTAAGTTTAGAAGGCATGAGTTACTGGACTACAAACACTGTACTTCTGAAAACCTGCCATGAAGACCCTATAGACCACAGTTCTATTCTGACACACATGGCATTACCATGGGTTGGAACTGGCTGGACAGCAGCCGGTTTGTAAGTGTTAAGTACACAGGAGATTTCAGAGATTTAGAATCCCCTGAAGTGCGAAACAGCTCATTAATGATTTTTATATTGATTACATATTGGAAAGATAATTTCTTTTTGCTAGATGGGTTAAATGTTATTAAAATATTCATTGCTGATCCTGCTGACCTGTGGCTGGAGGAAGGAGAGTGGGTGGAGAGGAGGGAAAAAAGAGACTGTTGGGAGAACGAGACATGTATGGAGCAGAGAGGAATAGTGTGCTCTTACCAGGCAAGGAGAGCAGTGGAAGCTGCATATAGGTGGGTATGTAAATTTATACAGGAATGTACATTTTCGCTCAGTTATATTAAATAAAAAATTTTAAAAAAGAAATGAAAAAAAATTCATTGCTGAAAGTGAAGAGGACTTGAAGCACTAGCAGATCAAAGATCAAAGACCACAGCCTTCAGTATGGATTACGCCTGAATATAAAGACAACAAAAGTCCTCACGGCTGGACCCATAAGCAATCTGATGATAAGTGGAGAAAAGATTGACGTTGTCAACAATTCGTGTTACTTGAATTCACAATCAGTGCTCCCGGGAACCGCAGTCATTTTTCAAAGAAATCAAATGATGTATTGCACTAGACAAATCTGCTGCAAAAGACCTCTTTTAAGAGTTAAAAATCAAAGATGTCACTTTAAAGCCTAAGGTGCGCCTGACCCAAGCCCTGGTGTTTCCAATTGCTCCATGAACACGGGAAAGCTGGGCAGTAAGGAGGACAGAAGAGGAACTGACGCCTTGGGTGATGGTGTAGCCAAGAATACTGACTGTATCACGGACTGCCAGAAGAATAAATCTGTCTTAGAAGAAGTATAGCTAAAATGTTTCTTAAAAGTGTGACTGGTGAGACTTCCTCTTACTTTGGACAGGTTGTCAGGCAGGATCGGTCCCTGGAGAAAGCTCTGCTTGGTAAAGCAGAGCAAGCAGAGTATGGAGAAAAAGTGGAAGACCCTCAAGAGAATGGATTGACACACAGGCAACAAAAATGGGCTCAAGTGTAACAATGGCAAGTGCAGCGCAGGGCCAGGCAGCATCTTATTCTGCTGTCCACAGGGTTGCGATGAGTCAGCATCACTCAACAGCAACTACTGACAACAGTTATTAAAATTGTTTTCATCCGTTTCTTTTTACTTTCTGTAAATTTTTGAGTAACCACTTTAAAATCCCATCTGTCCTTGTGTTTGCTCTTGTTACGTTTGCAGCTTCTGTTATACTTCTACACTGCAGTGCTTATCTCAATAATTTGATAAAATGTTTCTTCTTAGAAGGTCACTTGGTTACTGGAATGTGTGTTTTAAGTTGTTTAAAAGTCAGTCCTACCTTCCAGAAATTGCTACTGCGTATTAAAATACATATTTCAGTATTTTACCTCTGTGAGTTTATTTCTTCATCTTTAAACCAGAGGGATAAACGTGATGTGAACTAAAGACACCCTCTAGCTCTAGAATTTTACAGTTCTGTTTTAAAAATTGAGATCTTAAAAGAGAAAGCCAAGCCAAGTGCCGTCGAGTCGGATCATGGGGAGGTTTGACATTTGAAGCATGATAGAGTTTTGCTAAGATGAAACCATTTTTCTGACCCTAATTCACATGCCCCAGAGAGGTAGAGTGGCAAGAGGCGCAATGCTGCCTCCTACTGGGCTGATGAGAGCAGCATATCTACTTGGAAGATGTGTGGTGGCATTGTGCTGCTGGTCACATCTGAGAATGGGAACCATAGCACAGGCAACTGACTCAAAGTGGGGCTCCAGACAGCTTCTTTAGCTGTCTTGCCATGTCTACCCTACGCCCCTTGGCAAGGGTCAAACATTTGATTCAAGCAAAAGCTGGCCTCCGCTTTCTGGTCACAGTCCTCTCTCTAAGGGTCCCCACTAAAGTGTTGCTGCCCAGCCCAGGAGCAGTCACATCGCAGACCCAATCTCAGAGACAGTAGGCCTGCAAGAAGTGCCTGACAAGCAAGAAGAGGCAGACTTAGGATGCGGATGGAGTATTACTACAGGTTAGCTCAAAAGGGATTTCTGTCCCTTGCAGTCAAGAAAACCAGTTGCTACGGAATGGACTCTGACTGATGGTGACCATGTGTGTGTCACGGAGGAACTATGCTCCGTGAAGTTTTCAATAGCAGATTTTTGAAAAGTAGATCACCAGGACTTTCTTCTGTGGAACCTCTGGGTGAACTTGAACCTTCAACTTTTCATTTATTAGCCAAGCACATTATGCAATTGTACCACCTAGGGACTCCTTACCAGCACGAGTCCTGGCTAATGAAGAGGAGCTGGATTTTCCGAATAGTAATGTGAATAGAAAGAACACACGTCCTTTGCTCTTCCTAGGTAGTATACTTAAGAGAAAGGAAATTCAGCAGTCACGGGTAGCCTAGGACCTGGTGCCAGATAAAAGTGTGAAGAAGCCCAGAGGAATTTGTACACTGCTATTACTCCCCTTCCCAGATTCCTACCCTGTTCCTTCCCTGTCCTTTCAAATTTATCACTGTGATGCTACTTGCTGTATCTGTTGGCATGTCTCTGTCTTTCCAGTGCCCATGTACTGCATGAACTCACACACGTGGTACAAATGCACACATACACACACACAGACAAACGTACACCACTTACTTCTTAGTGGCGAGCAGAACATCTAACTTTGTTTCTTAAGTAAAGGGGATCTATAACTGATATGAAGGGAAATAATGAAAGCTGGACTCTCAAGCTTGTTGCTATACCTCTTGGGAAACCAGGGAAAGCCACATGCCCTTCAAGAACAATCACAACCGCAAGACAGCAGAGTAGCCGGGAGCTCAGCGTGAGTTATGTATGGCCCACAAAGTTCATTTAGGATCCCCAGCTATTCTAAACCAAACCCAAACCCAATCAATTGCCACAGAGTTGTTTCCAATTTGGGGCCACCCTGTGCACTGCAGAGCAGAACTGTACTTCATTGGATTTTGGTGGCTGTGACCTTTTAGAAGCAGATTCCCAGGCTTGATTCCTGAGGTGCCTCTTGGTGGATGTGAGTCATCAACCTTTAGTAGGCTAGTAGGTGAATGTTTAGCTGTTTGCACCAACCCTGAGAATTTACGGCTGTCCTAAACTCCCTCCAAAGCAAATCCACTGCCATCAAGTCAATTCCAACTATAAGTGGTGACTCCATAGGACAGAGTAGAACCTCCCCGTGTTGTTTCCAAGGAGCATCTGGTGGATTTGAACTGCCAGCTTTTGGGTGAGCAGTCACAGCACTTCACCACTTAACCACTTAACCACTACACTCCAAGGTTTCGACAGTTGTCCCAGACGCCTGTTCTCTCTGCCTCCTCCACTCCTTCCCTCCCCTATCTTCCAGAAGCATGAGTTTGTTGATCTTCAAGTCAGCGGTTGACAATTCTAGGGCATGTCTTCTTTCTGTCTTTATCTCTAATACGCTGCAGACAAGTACCTCATTCTCTCTTCTGCCTGCATTTTGACTTCTGCCTCCTCAGAACTCTTATTCTAGTTTCCTGGTTTCTGCTTTCTCTTGCCCTTTCGCTCTTCTTCCTGATCTCGGTCCGTGTTTTCTGTGTTTTCTCTTTCTGCTATTATCTCCACTTTATAGTCCCAAGACCACCTTCTCTATAGGACAGGGTAACCCTGGTGGCGCAGGCGTTAAGCACTATGGCTGCTAACCAAAAGGCCAGCAGTTCACATCGGCCAGGTGCTCCTGGGAAACTCCATGGGGGCAGTTCTACTCTGTCCTATAGGGTCACTGTGAGTTGGAATTGACTCAACCACAGTGGGTTGGGTTGATGTCTACAGAGTAGAGACTACTCATGATGTTATCTCGTAGGTTACTGGCTAACTCTAAGCTTGGGCGCCCTTGGGTTAAGTGCTGGTTTCTGGCCAGTACAGCTATATCCCTGGAGATTTGATTGTATAGTATAGAGTACAGCCATTTATGCTCACAGACTGGGAGGTTAGTGAAGTGCTCTATGAAAAACTACCCTTACCCGGTTACTACTGCCAGTTTTCCCCTGTCCAGGCCTCAGACTCTGGGACAAAGCAAGTTCTGAGGGCACGCACCTCAGTCAGCCTTTTCATTTCATTCTTAAGTGCAAAGCTAAGATAGCTGCCTCTACCTCTAGTTTCAGCTTTCGATTCTCTTTCAGTAAGTGTCAGCTGTTGTGCAAAGAAGAATCCTCTCTTCTCAGTGTAATTGCTGTCTTCATACTTAAATATCTGGCTTCTATTTTCTGTGAATAAAATAGCTTCAAGTAATTCAGGATCTGGGTGACTTCAGTTGTGAAATCTGAGAAAGATGGAGTTGGAAAAAATACCTTCCTTTTTTTCAGTCTTAGTAGCATTCTCATGATTTGCAAATAAACATAGGTGGCTTCACTCCTCGGCAAGGTTCCAAGGTCCGTCTCCCGCGTGTTGATGATGACCTTATTCTGCCATTTAAACACCAGGCTCTGTTTTCTAGAAAAGTTAGGCTTCCCAACGATGTAACTTCTGTGATGTGCCAGGCACTGCTGCGGGCACTGCAGGTGCCTGATAATGAAACAGAGGCCCTTTCCAAGGTAACTGTAGAATGTGTAATGACTGGAACAAGGCAGAAGTTTGTTTCTCCTCAAGGAAGTCTGCGGTAAGCACTGGTGATGCATGAATGAATCACCCAAGTGGGAATCCGAAGACTCAGGCTTCTTTTATGGCTGCGCCATCTTTACCATGTAGCTTTCAAGGACACTGTAGATCATTGAGGATTGTCTTTAGGGTGCTTAAAATTTTTTTTTAACTGTATTTTAGATGAAGGTTTGCAGAACAAGCCAGTTTCTCATTAAATAGTACACATATTGTTTTCCGACATTGTTTACCAACCCCATGACAACACTGTCCTTTCTCAGCCTGGGGTTCCCTATTCCCAGCTCTCTTAGCCCCTCCTGCCCTCTGATCCTTGCTCCTGGATTGACGTGTTCCTTTAGGTTTTTTGTTTGCTTGTTTTATGGGCTGAAAGGTGACCCACAGGAGTGACCTTATTACTGAACTGAAAGAGTGACCAGGGTTCATTCTCTTAGGGTTTCTCTAATCTCTCGGGCTAGCCAGTCTGGTCTTTGTTTTAAATTAGAACTTTGTCCTGCGTTTTCCTCCAGCTCCGTCCGATGCTCCCTGTTGTGATCCCTGTCAGAGCAGTCGGGGTGGGAGTCAGGCCCCGGCTACCTGTACTGGACTCAGTCTGGCAGAGGCTGTGATAGACACGGTCCATTAGTTCTTTGGACAAACTTTCCCTTGCATCTTTCATTTTCTTTCTTCTGTGCCCCCAAAGTAGTGAGACCAGATGGCCACTTGCAGACTTTTAAGAGTCCAGATGTAGGCACCAAAGTAGACTGGAGAACGTTTTCTTTACAAGCTATGTTATGCTGGTTGAGCTGCGTGTTCCTTGGGACTGTGGTCTGCCTTTGGGAAGTGAAAGTAGGTGGGGCACACATCATTTTAACCCAGAGGCCATTGGCTGGGGCTCGGTCACAGGGCCGCATCTATCTGCAGGGGAAGCTGGGAAATGCAGTTAGATATATGCCCAGGAAGACAGGAAAGTGCGTACTGATGCACACACAGCAATCTCTGCTACAACTGCCAAGCTTTCTACTTCAAGAAGTCATCTGTGGTTTCAAAAGGTGAGATGGATTTGGAGTGTGACAGTTTGATCCTCAGTCCATTAGGAAGAACCAACTAATGAACCAACTAATTTCCCCAGCTTTGAATACTGTTCACCAAGCAAACAATGAATGATAATTGGGCTTCAACAGCTTGGCTATGGGGAAAGCATGCCTTGACTAAGAATGCAATACTCTGCTCTAGCATTCAGTAAACACGTTGCGGCAGGGATGAGGCATCTGCAACTTCAGGTTATCACCTGGCTGGTCATGGTAATGGGAGTTAATATTTCTAGGTTGCTTTCTCTCTGATAAACACTAATCTAAAGACATTAAATGCATAAACTCATTTCATCCTCACATCAACTACGTGAGGTTTTCAGAAAGATGATCTTTCATAATTTATAGATGAGAAAACAGAGAACACAGAGGTTATGAATCACGAGGACAGTTAAATGGCTAGTGAAGCATCTGTGCTTGGGCTGTTAACTCCAGAGCTGGTGGTCTTAGGCTTCTGCTGTACTTATTTGTTAAATGAATGAGTCGGTTAGTTAAGACTAACAGCGCGCTTTGTGTACTTGCTTCTTGTGAATTAACTGGGAGTGAAGTCAAGCCCTCGAACTCACAGTCCTGTGTGCGCTGATAACATTGGGTTTCAGAATGTGCAAAGTGAAAAAACTAACTTTGGACTTGGTAACCCCACCAGAATAAAGCCCTGGCAGGAGGCCTGCTCTGAACAGTCTAGTAGTCATTCATTATCTTGTGTCCTCTGCAACAATAACATTGTATCACAGATTTCATCTGCCATTTGTCCACTGGGATATTGACATCTACATTTTACCCCTCCTGAAATGCAATCGAGAAGAAGGTAAATAAATTCTGAGCTCTTTGGAAGGCATTAGATTTCCCTTGTGTCTCTGAAGTCTTGTAGTTCTATGCAGGTTTGTACTGAAAATCACAGAGCAATTGTGTACAAAAAGTTAATGATAACTGATCTTACTATCTTTGAAGTCACCCTTTTCACTGATGCCACATACAGTACTTGATCTTACTATTTGGAAATGTTTCAGTTTCTTCTGGTTTAGTCTCTTTTAGAGTAAGTTTTTCATGGCTTCTAACCATTCTTAGGAGTCCTGGCAGTGTAGCGTTTAAGAGCTACGGCTGCTAAACAAAAGGTAGGCAGCTCAAATCCACCAGCTACTCCTTGGGAACCCTATGGGGCAGTTTTACTCTGTCCCACAGAGTTGGTAGGAGTTGGAATCAACTCAACAGTAATGGTTGTTTTGGGATCACCCACTCTTAAGGGTTTTCTCCAGCCTTCCGTAGGAATGCAAGTACTCTGGTCCAGCAATCAGTAAACGCACTGCGGCAGAGACAATAAGTCTCTAGGACAGCTGTGGAAACACCAGTGGTGTAGTAGTAGGTAAGAGCTACAACTGCTAGCCAAAGGTCAGCTGTTCATATCTACCAGATGCTCCTTGGAAATCATATGAGACAGTTTTACTCTGTCCAATAGAGTGGCTACGAGTTGTAATAGACTCAGTGGCAACTGGGCGTAGGTAGAAGCTCACGTAAACTTGGTGTTGAAGAGGAATGTCTGGTGCTTGCTTGTTTGTTCAGCAGTATCTCATCCTGTTTGCTTGTTAGATACTAGTCGTCTTCTAGCTGCAATAGTGTTGATGTCCTGACTATAAGTATCCTCCACTGTGGGCCAAAGCAGTGTGGGCAGGCATTGCGCTGCCCATGTGCTCACGAGGTCCCTGAGTCCTTTCATTTCCTTGCTCACTTCTCACTTCTCTGCAGTGACTGATTATCTCAGCCGTGGGAGGCTACCAAACATTTCTGGTTGTTTCTACCACCTGAAGGCCTCTTTCCTGGCTCAAGATCCTCTCTATGTGTATATGAAGCAGAACCCTTAGGTCTGATCTCTGCTGCTTCTCTATCTCAGCACTGGCAAGATGTTCTCCCTCCAGAGAGATTGGTGCATCCCTTAAGTTGTCCCCTCTCACAGTTGACTGACCTGGTCCCTTCAAGACTATTGTCTTTCTACTTAATTTAACAGAAAGTTTAGTTTGAAACTCAAAGCTAAGCAATGAGTTAGAGTCTCAGTTTTCATACAGATTCATCATCATAATACCATTTTACAGTAGTTTCATTGTTATTAGAATCAAGTCATAACTAAAGAGATTATTTAGCATAGTACCAGACATACAGTAAGCATTGAATTAAGTATTAAATGCCTTTACTCTTGGAACTAACCCTTGGTTTTCTTGTATGTTGTTGTTAGGTATCAAGAAGAACTGTTCCATAGGGTTTCCAAGGAGCACCTGGTGGAGTCAAACCACTAACCCTTTGGCTAGCAGCCAAACTCTTAACCCTATGCCACCTGAGTTCCAAGAGTAAAGGCATTTAATACTTAATTCAATGCTTACTGTATGTCTGGTACTATGCTAAATAATCTCTTTAGTTATGACTTGATTCTAATAACAATGAAACTACTGTAAAATGGTATTATGATGATGATGCCCATTTTACAGATGAGAAAGTGGACTTTGGTGGTTCAGTGATAGAATTCTTGCCTTCTATATATAGACAACAAGGGTTCAGTTCTTGTCCAGTGCATCTCTTGCGCTACCACAATCTGACCATCTGTCATTGGAGGCTTATGGGTTGCTATGATGCTGAACAGGTTTCAGAGGAGCTTCCAGACTAAGACAGGCTAGAAAGAAATGCTTTCTGGTCTACTTCCAAAAATCAACCAGTGAAAACCCAATGGATCACAAGTGCCTGACCAGCAAACCATCATGGGAAAGACAATGTTGCATTCTGCTGAGTATGGGATTTCTGTGAGTAGGAGGGCTGACTGGAAGACAGCTAACAACAGCAGCAGCAACAGCAGGTGAGGAAACTGAGGCTCAGAGAAGACGAGTAACTCACCAAACACTACACTGTTAGATGTGGCAGATTCAGAATTTCAGAGTTTTTGGTCTCACTCATACTAGTCTGTTGTTCTGAGGTCCTGGAAACTATATGAGGATGGAATTTAAGAAGTAAAGGAGAGGGTGACAAAGGCCACGGAATGGAATAGATTTACCTGTCCAATTCTGTCTTGTTCCTGTTAATATCAACGAGAGAGTGCAAGCTCCTAGCTCTGGTAGTTGAGTGAAAGGATAAAGACTCCTAATATGCAAAGATCCCAAGAGACACCTCAGTCTGGGAAGAAACTTGACACCAGCTCAACACCCCCAAATTCAGACACAAAAGAGACTGGAGGCATGTGGAAGGTTAAATAAACTCGAGCTTCTGACAGTTGAAAACTTGAGACCTAATGATTTCCAGATTCTACTGTTTGAGTATGCCACAACTGCAGCCAAATCTTTCAATGGCTGCAGACCCAGACTTCCCTTCTCATTAATTTCCTAATTCAGAAAAAACAGTACACCTCTCTCACAACTGAAAAATATTAAAAGATGTAAAACATCTACTTTCTTTAATGCCCTGAAAATGAAATTTTCTGAAATACCTCTTCACCTCTAAGGCAATAACAACTGGTAATAGCTACTGAGTCTTTACTTTTACTAGAAACTGCCCAAAGCATTACATATGTACATATATTGGTTGTGTATTTTCAATTACACAACAAAGTGTAATTTGCAGGCTAATTTTACAAATAAAGTCAGTGCAACTCCAGAACCTTCACTCCTATCCTTTCCTCTGCCTCACTTCACCAAATAAAGGATATTTGACAAGCCTAGGAATCCTCTCAAATTTCTGACTTAAAAAAAGTAAAATAAAAAGCAATCAGGGTATATTTAGGAAAGACTTGCCATAACAACTATAATCTACATATATCAAAACACTGAGTTTTGCCCTTAGTTATTCATCAACTTTGGACTAACCCACAGACTTCTTGAAGAACTGTATTTTTTGCTTATTTTTTAAAGAATAAAATATATGTAACATAGCCAAGCCAGCCAAGTGCCATCAAACAAGATTGTATAAACATACCTGCACAGAATGAAGAAGAATGCAACACACAGGCATTCCCCACCTGGACCAAGCAATAGAGCATTTTCAAAGCCCAGTCACCTCCTGTGTTGTCCTCCCGATTGTGTTTTCCTTCTTTCCATCTGAGGTGACCACCATCTTCCTAAACTCTGTGTTAATGTTCCCTTTACTCTTCTTTATAGTCGCACTACTTATGTTAGCTATCTCCTGTTGCTCTAAGACAAATACTACAAGTGGTAGATGGTTTTAAAGGACAGGAATGTATGTGCTCACCATTCTGGTAGATGAAAGTCCAAAGCAGGATCTTGGCCACACTAATATGTTCCTTGCTTAACATTCCATGCTGATAACCCTGGGTATTCTTTGGTTCCTTGGTAATTCTCACATGGCACCTGTCTTCTCCTGTGTCTATGTGTATTTGTATCTACTTTGGTCTTTTTGTAGGTGATCAGGTTTAGGGTTCACCCTCCATATTAACATAAAGAATAAAAACCATGCTTCCAAACAGGATCACATCTACAAATAGTGGAATTAGTATTTTAACATTTATATTTTGAGAAGACACAATTTAATCCATAACACCATGTATGGTTATACTTTTAAACATTATACATTAGCTTATGGAAACCCTGGTGGTATAGTGGTTTAAGTGCTACCTCTGCTAACCAAAAGGTCAGCACTTCAGATCTACCAGGCTCTCGTTGGAAACTCTAAGGGGCAGTTCTACTCTGATCTCTAGGGTCACCATGAGTCAGACCCAACTGGATGGCAATGGTTTTTTTCTTTTTCTTTTATTGGCTTACACCTGTGAAGTTAACTTAAACAGGAGCATATTTCATTTGTCCCTGCTTGCTTCTTTGTAGCACCATTACCTTCTTGATATTTAACCTTATCTTACCAAGTAATTGTGTCTCTTTCCCTTTACTGCTGCATACATACCGTGCCTCTGTTAGTTGACGGCACCATGTATTTACTGATGAGTTGGAGTCAACTTGACAGCAATATTTTTTTCTTTCTTACTGATGGATATTTGGACTGTTTCCACCTTTTGCTGTGATTGACACTGGAGCTGTCAGTATTCTGGTACCCAGGTCCCAGGGCACAAGAGCATGAGTTTCTAAGACTAACAAGATACATCTAGATGCCTTCATCTCTAGGAATGAAATGGCTGGGTGGAAGTCAGCTTTCCACTCAGTAATCTTTGTGTTTTTCCTTCTACAGGGATAGTATGAAAACTGATGGATCAAGACAGTCCAGTCTAGTGGTTTAAGCATACCTCCTCTGGCATCATATTGCCAGAGTTCAAATTCTGGGGCTGAGGACAGGGCCAAGATGGCAGACTAGTCACATGTCTCCTCAATTCCCTGTAAGAACTAAGATCTAGAAAAACAATTGAAAGGGGCAGAATGGACATTCTGGGATCCCCAAAATTAGGCAGAGGGTTGTGAGGTTGGACAGGGTGACAGGAAGGGGAAACCTATCTTTGTTGGAGATGGGATGGCAGTGCAAAGAGTCCCGCTTCTGCTGGGGCAGTGGCTGAGAGGCTTACAGGTAAAGATGCTATCTTTGTTAACCAAGAGACTGGGACTAGGACTGCCAAGTCTGGGAGCCTATCCGAGGCCAAAGCCATGCTGAGCTGCAGCACCTAAGTTGACAGTATCTCTTGTAGCAGAGAGACTGTACTTAAGACAGTCACATATAGAGAACCCAGCAACAGCTGGTGGACAGGGGTAGTAGTGCTCATCCCCCCTCTTTTCTCTGAGCTGTACCATATTCTACAGGTGCAACATGAGAGAGGCAGCACAGGTAGGATGTCACTTAGTCAGCTAAGAGGTAGAGTCAGCCATGCATGTGGGCCCAGCTGGGGCTGGCTGCCATACTGAGCAACATTACCTGACTGGATAGTGTCTCTCTCAGTGGAAAAGCTATTTTTAAGACAATCACACCTAAAGAACTTACTAGTGGCTATTGGCTGGGCATGGCAGTGCCCTTCTGCTTCCCTTCTCTGAGCCGTGTCATAGTGTCTGCTGAAGTGACCCCTGAAAGACTCCATAAGTAAGTTGCCATCTTTGCGAGCCAGGAGGCAGGGCCTGGCTGCTACTGGCAGCCACTGAACAAGCACCTCTCTCAGTAGAAAAGCAGTTTTTAAGACAATCACATCTAGAGAACACAGTGATGGCTGGTGACCAAGTGTAGCAGTGCCCTTCCCTCCTACTTTCTCTGAGCTACTAGATAGTGTCTGCTGGTGTGACTCTGGAGAGTTGGCACAAGTAGGTCGCAATCTTTGTCAGCCAAGAGCTGGGGCCTGCTACTCCTGAGGGCCCAAGCTCAGTGCTGCCAAGCTCAGCAGCACTGCTGGGCTGGACAGTGTCTCTCTCACCAGAGAAGCTGTATTTAAGACAGCTGCACCTAGAGATTGCAGTAGTGGCTGGCAGCCAATTCTAGCAGTGCCTCTACTCCCTTCTTAGAGCTCCACCATAGCTTCTGCTGGTGTGACACTGGAGAAGCTGAATAGCTTGCTGATTACATGATGACAGCAATCAATATCTAACCATTTAAAGAAGCAGACCACCATCACTCCGGAAAACTCCCAAAATAAAGAATAAAGAATACTTGCCAGATGAAGAAGCCTTCCTGAAATTATTGGAAGTAGAATGTGAAAGAATTATGTATACAGCCCCTCTAGATCTTAGGATGGTGATTAAACAAAGTACAGCAGAACAAAATGAAAAACACATTCTATCAACTACCAGAATATCAAAGATTTGAAATTCAGCAGATCAATAATAAAATTATAGAGTTAAACATTTCAGTGGAAGGTCAAAGGAGCAGGATTGAGTAAATACAATGCAGAATTAGTGAGACTGAAGATAAAACAACTAACACTAACATTTATGAGGAGAAATCAAATAAAAGAATAAAAAAAATCAAGAAACATTGAAGAAGTATGTGGGATTCTATCAAGAGGAACTATTTTGTGTAATTGGAGTTCCAGAACCGAGAGGGACAGCAGAAAATACAGAGAGAATTATCTAAGAGTTGCTGACAGAAAACTTCCCTGACATCGTGAAAGAGAATATAGCTATTAAAGATGATTATTGAACTCCACAAAAGGTAGATCCCAAAAGAAAGACATGAAGACATGTTATAATCAAGCTTAACAAAATGAGCCATAAGAAGAGGCTCTTAAATGCAATGAGGCTTAAACAAAAACTAACTTACAAGGAGAAGCCTTGTAGAATGTCCTCTGACTTTTCAGCTGAAACCTTGTTGCCAAGAAGGCAATGTGATTGTTTTGGTCAGCTAGGGCTGCTCTAACAGAAATACCACAGAGTGGATGGCTTTAACAAAGAAAGATTTATTCTTACACGGTCCGGTAGGTTGCGAGTCCATATTCAGGGTGTCCGCTCCAGGGAAAGCTTTTCCCCTTGTCGGCTCTGGAGGAAAGTCCGGTATTGCATCAGTCATTGTCCAGGGAGTGTCCTAACGCAAGAACCTCTGGTCTGAATGACGCGCTCTGCTCCTGGTGCTGCTTGCTTGATGGTCGCGAGGTTCTCAAATTGTCCTTGGTTCTTTTTCCTTTTATTCCTTGCAAGCTAAAAGCATTAAGGGTGGGGCAAGCCATACTCCAGGGAAACTTCCCCCATAGCAGGAATTCACAGCCCCACCCTAATCCTTTAACATACAGGTTAGCAAAACCACACAATGGAGGACAGTCCCAAGATACTGGGAACCATATCCCAGCCACGTGGCTGCACACATTTTTGGGGGGACACAATTCACACCATGACAGTGATGACACATACAAAATCTTGATGGAAAAAAAAACTGCAAAAACTTTCCAATCAAAAATTACATATCTTGCAAAATTGTCTTTCAAATGTGATAGTGAAATTAGGATATTCTCAGACAAACAGAATCTTAGAGACTTTGCAAAAACCAAACCAAACTTACATGAAATGCTGAAGGAAATCATTTGATTAGAAAATCAGTAACACGATGTATACCCAAGGATGCAATGCAGGACACAACATCCTGATTCCTACTCAGTTAGGGAAGTCACAAAGCTCAATCAAAGTTGAAATATTAAAATTAGGGAAACAGAAAGATCAACATGCAAACTGTCACAAAATTAGACGATAAAGAAGGATATACTGCAGTATTAATAGCCCTTTCAGATAGACAGGAAGTTAAGGAGATATAAAAAGTTAAAGACTGGTTTAAACCCAGAACGTCAGAGGGAATAAAAGGCAAATAGGTAGCCACAAGGCAAACGAACAATACTACATATCAAAACAAGAAACTCAATACAGAAGTCTCAACAGACACAAAAACAACATTGAAAAAGATGAAAACTGGAGGGAGTCAAGTTGGCAGACTAAATGTACATCTCCCTAAATCCCTCTGGAAACCCAAACCTGAAATGATTATTAAACAGAGCCCTGGGATGCAGCATAGGGCTGTTAATTTGGACTTCATACCACTGAATGCAAAACCTCCTTTTTTTCAGTGACCCCACTCTGGGCAAGCAGAGGCTTGCGCAGACCTAAGGTAACCCACCATTTTTATTTTTATTTTTCCTCTGTCTTGGCCAGCGGGCAGAGCTGGAACTTGACTAGCTGCTGGTCTCGGTTGCACTGCTTATGGGACCAGCAAGCTTAATTACCAGGTTCTGAGAGCCTGGCTTTGGACTCTATACACCTCAGCTCCCCGGGCCTATCTTTCTGCCTCTGCCATGTGGTAGCTGTACAGACGCAATTGTGCAGGGTGCCATCTTGATCCACTGGGAAATGGAGAAGTCCAGATGGAGGCCCTGGCCGGACTTGGTTCCTAGGCTGGGAGGTGGCACCTGCTGGGGGAAGAGTGTTTTTCCAGCAGGGAGGCAGTGTTTTGCACAGTGTCACCTGGGCCTGGGGCCCAGTGCAGGAGGGTGTGGACTCTGGGCATTTTGGCACTCTTGGCTTCTCTTTCTGCTGAGAGTCTGGTCCTGGCCAGCTGGTGAGGTCGTGCGGGATACCATCTTGTTTCACTAGGAGGTGGAGTCATCTATACAGAAGTGTCAACTGGGCCTAATTCCTGGGCTGGGAGGCAGTGCCTACTCAGAAGAGACCACTTTTCCAGCAGAAAAGCAGAATTCTACACAGTATTGCTCACAGCTGGGGCCTGACAGCAGAGGCCAGCAGGGCAGTAGCCTTTCTGTATTTTGAACTAGTTTATAACATCTGGGGTTCAATATAGAGGTGCTTACTTTGCCACCTGGGAAGAGGGATGTATACACCTGAAAACATGCCTGACTTTGGAAGTTGTCAAATACTTTTTACTTCTCATTTTAAGACAGCCTAGAGAAACAGCTGTAGTCCATCTTCACAGCATCTCTCCCAGCCTCTAGTGAACCACATGAAGCCCCCAAATCAACAAACATTGGAGAAGACAGTAATCTGGAAATCATCCATGGCATCAGAAAGCCCCCAAAAGAAACTACCTCAGAACTTCCCAGATGAAGAAGCTTTTCTGAAACTATCAGGAGAATACAAAAGGATTATATATAGAGCCCTCCTAGACCGCATACAAAATGCAACAGAGCAAAATGAAAAATTAAGCAAGCTGTTCGATCTGATGGAACATCAGTGCTCTGAAATCCAACACATAAAGGACAAAATCAAAGACATAGAGATTTCAATCAAAGCCAAGAAAGCAGAATGGAACAAACGGAAAAGAGAATTTTTGATTTGGAAGACACAGCTACTGGCTTCAGCATCTATGAGGAGAAATCAAAAAAAGAAACAAGAAAAATGAAGAAGCATTAAGAAGCATATGGGACTCTATTAAGAAGAACAATCTACGATTAATTGGAGTTTCTGATCAGGGCAAGACACCTGAGAACACAGAGTATGGTTGTTGAACTGCTGACGGAAAACTTCCCCAAAATTATGAAAGAACAGAATATAGATATCCAAGATACACATTGGACACCACTCAATATATCTCAATAGAAAGACTCTAAGACATATTATAATGAAGCTTAACAAAATGAAACATAAGCAGAAACTCTTAAAGGCAGCAAGACTCAAAGCAAAACTGACATTCAGAGGGAAACCATGTAGGCTTTCATCAGATTTCTCAGCAGAAACAATGCTGACATGGCAACAGTGGTATGACATATTCAAAGCCTTGAAGGTGAAGAACTTCCAACCAAGAATTATATATTGTGCAAAACTATCTTTCAAATATGAAAAGGAAATTAAGACATTCGCAGACAAACAGAAACTCAGAGACTTTGTAAAAACCAAACCAAAGCTACAAGAAACACTGATAGAATTTCTTGCCTTGGAAGGACAAAACCACTAACTTCATACTTTAGAAGGACACATTAACCAGAATCCTACTGAGTTTGGGAAGGCTCCAAACACAATCAAAGCGATAATAGTGAAAGAAATGATCTAGTGATCATACCATGTAAACTATGATATCATCATATTAGAAAGAGGGACGTACTACAGTCGTTATAGTCCTTCCAGACAGAGATGAAGTTAACAAGACTGGTAGCAATGAAAATTGGGTTTATATATAGTTTAGTAAGCGGGATCTTAGCGGCAGCCGAAAAGCACAATAAAAAAGCAACATACTGTATCAAGAAATGTAATATAAGAGTCTCAACAACCACAAAACCAACCCTGAAAAAAGTGAAAAAAAGCAACTCACAAAGAAGGTTGCAGAACAGATTAATAAGAACAATAGAGAAAACATCAACACAAAAATAAACATATCACAACGGCAGCACTGAACACATACCTATCAATAATTACATTGAATGTGAATGGACTGAATTCTCCAGTAAAGACACATTGAGTGACATCTTGGATCAAAAGATGTGACCCATCTATATGTTGCCTACAGGAAATTCACCTTAGACTTAAAGATAGGTATGAATTGAAAATTAAAGGGTGGAAGAATAATATCAAGCTAACATTGAACAAAGAAGAGCAGGTGTTACAATTCTAACCTCGGATAAAATCAATTTTAATGTAAAATCCAGCGTCTTGGACAGGGATGGTTACTATTGCTGAAACGTTCAATATACAAGCAGGACTTAACAATATTAAATATTTATGCACCTAATATTAGAGCATCTAAATGCATCAAAGCAACACGGATTACACTCAAAAAGGAGACAGAACACTCCGCAATAATAGTAGGAGACTTCAACATTCCACTCTCAATATTAGACAGTTCATCTAGAAAAAAGCTCAGTAAAGACACAGAAGACCTTATTACCATAGTTAAACAACTAGACCTCATCAATGTATACAGAACTTTTTGTCCATCAGCAGACAACTACATCTTCTTTTCTAGTGCACATGGAACATTCTCCAGAATAGACCATGCATTAGGATGTAAAACAATTCTCAGCAAAATCCATACCACTGAATTCATGCAAAGCATCTTCTTAGATCATAAAGCCATAAAAGTCAAAAGAATAGAAGAAAAAACATAGATAGAAAGTGGAACTCATGGGAACTGAACAACACCTTGCTCAAAAAATCATGGGCTATAGAAGAAATCAAGGATGAAATAAAGACATTTATGGATTCCAATGAGGAAGAAAACACTTCCTACCAGAATCTATGGAATACAACCAAAGCAATGCTCAGAGGTCTGTTTATCTCCATAAATGCACACATCTGGAAGGAAGAAAGAAACCAAATCAAAGAACTGACCCTACAGCTTAAACAAGTAGAGAGACAACAACAGAAGAACCCTTCAGACACCAGAAGGAAACAGATCATAAAGTTTAGAGTAGAACTAAATGAATTAGAGAATAGAAGAACAATTGGAAAAATTGAGAAGACCCAAAGCTGGTTTTTTGAAAAGATCAACCGAATTGACAAACCACTGGCTAAACCTACTAAAGAAAAACAGGAAAGGAAACAACCCAAATGAGAAATGAGAGGGGTGTTGTCACCACAGATCCAATAGAAATAAGAAATATCATAGCTGAATACTATAAAAGACTGTATTCTAGCAAATTTGAAAACCTAGAGGAAATGAACAAATTCCTTGATTCATATCACCTACCAAAATTATGACAAGCTGAAGTAGAACAGCTTAATAAACTCATCACAAAGAAGAGATTGAAAAGATCATCAAAAAACTGCCAACCAAAAAAAACCCGGGCCCAGATGGCTTCACCACAGAATTCTACCAAGCTTTTAGAGAAGAGTTATCTCCAATACTACTAAGACTATTTCACAGTATAGAAAGGGATGGAATACCCCAAATTCATTCTATGAAGCCAGCATAACCCCAATATCAAAGCCAGGGAAAGACGCAAGCAAAAAGGAGAACTACAGACCAATATCACTCATGAATCTAGATGCAAAAATCTTCAACAAAATTCTTGTCAATAGAATACAACAACATATCAAAAAAATAATCCATCATGACCAAGTTGGATTCATACTAGGGATGCAAGGCTGGTTCAACATCAGAAAAACAATTAATGTGATCAACCACATAAATATCACAAAAGATAAGAATCACCTGATCTTGTCTATTTATGCAGAAAAGGCATTTGATAAAGTCCAACACCCATTCATGCTAAAAACTCTTAGCAAAATTAGGAATAGACAGCCAATACCTCAATGCAATGAGGGCCATTTATATAAAGCTAACTGTCTACATCATCCTGAATGGAGAGAGACAGAAACAGTTTCCCTTGAGAACTGGAGCCAGACAACGATGCCCACTCTCACCTCGCCTATTCAACATTGTACTAGAAGTTCTAGCTAGAGCAATTAGACAAGACCAAGAAATACAGGGCATCTGCAACGGCAAAGAAGAAGTCAAAATCTCCTTGTTTGCTGATGATATGATTGTATGTGCAGAGAATCCCAAGGAATCTATAAGGAAACTACTCAAACTGATAGAAGAGTTCAGCAAAGTCTCAGGATACAAGATAAACATAAGTAAATCAGTAGGATACCTTTATACCAACAACAAGACTGTTAGTGAAGAAATCATCAAATACCATTCACTATAACCCCTAAGAAGATAAAGTACCAAGGAATTAATCCAACCAGATAAATAACAGACCTTTACAAAGAGACCTACAAGTCCTTACTACAAGAAACTAAGACAGACTTAGATAAATGGAGAAACCTACCCTACTCATGGATAGGAAGACTTAACATTGTGAAAATGTCTATTTTACCCAAAGCATTCTACTTATATAATGCATTCCCAGTACAAGTTCCAGTGACACTTTTTAATGAGATAGAGGAACAAATTACCCACTTTGTCTGGAAAGGGAAGAAGCCCGGATGAGTAAAGCACTACTAAAGAAGAACACACTGGGAAGCCTCTCATTACCTGACCTTAGAACATATTACACTGCCACAATAGTCAAAACAGCCTGGTACTGGTACAAACACAGACAGATAGATCAGTAGAACAGAATTTAGACCCCAGAGATTCCACCATCCTCCTATGAACAGTTGATATTCAACAAAGGCCCTAAGACATTAAACTGGGGTAAAAACCATCTCTTCAACAAATAGTGCTGGCAAAATTGGATATCCACCTGCCAAAAATTGAAACAAGACCCATATCTTATACATACAAAAACCAACTCAAACTGAATAAAAGACCTAAATATTAAGTCTAAAATGATAAAACTCATCCAAGAAAAGGTAGGAACAAGGGAAGTTTTAATACACAACTTAGACAGACTTCAAAATCTGTCAAACAAATCACAAACAACAGAAGAGAAAACAGATAAATGGGAACTATTAAGAATGAAACACTTTTGCTCATCCAAAGACTTTATTAATATAATTAAAAGGCCACTTACAGAATGGGAAAAAATATTTGGCAACCCTATGTCAGACCGATGCCAGATCTACATCATCTATAAGATACTACAAAATATCAATAAGAAAAAGATAAATCATCTAGTTAAGTAATGGGCAAAGAAGATGGACCGACACTTCTCTTAAGAGGAGATCCAGACAGCCAAAAACTGCACGCGACGTGCTCATGATCACTAGCTATTGCCGTGCCAAGCCAAGTGCCGTCGAGTCGGATCTGACTCATGATATTAAAGAAATTAAAATTAAAACTACAATGATATACCATCTCACCCCAACAAGGTTGACCATAATCCAAAAAATGCAAAACAGAAAATGGTGGGGAGGCTGTGGGGAGATTGGAAATCTCCTACACTGTTGGTGGGGTTGCAAACTGTGCAATCTCTTTGGAAAGCAATCTGGCACGTCCTTAAATAGCTGGATCTAGATATACCATTTGACCCAGTAATTCCTCTGCTTGGAATATATCCTATAGAATCAAGGCCATTTACACCAAGTGATACATGTATATGAATGTTTATCAAGCACAGTCCACAGTAGCAAAAAGATAGCATCAACTGAGATGCCCAACAACAGAGGAATGGATAGGTAAACTATGGTGTTTATACTCAGTGGAATACTACGCAATGATAAAAAACAACGAAGATTTTAGGAAACATCTCATAACCAGGTTTCAATTGGAAGACATTATGTTGAGTGAAAGCAGTCAGCGACAAAAGGACAAATATTGTATGAGACTCTTACGATAAGAACTTAAATACAGATTCATGCATAGAAGACTCTCTTATAGCTGCAAGGGGAGGGAGGGAGGGAGGGAGGGTGAAGTGGGGATGGTTTAGATTAGATAGCTGATAGAAATTTGGTTGGGTGAAATCTGTGGCAGCATACATTAGAAAGAAGATCAGCATTAACTGGACTTCATGTAACATGATTACTCCTCCCCTCTTAACCCAATATTGCAAGGACAGAGTAGCTGGGGCAGGGGGCTGGGGACCATGCTCTCAGGGGAAATCAAGGCCAATTGTCCCAACTAGCACTTTGCTAAGAGAGCCCTCTGCACCCCACATTGATGACTGGCATCTGGGGTCTTAAAAGCTGCCAAGCTGCCATCTGAAGGTACAGCAAATTGTCCCAACTCAGCAGGAATGGATGATCACCAAGGACCAAAACAACATGGGGGAAAGAGAACCCAGAAGATAGAGAGACCCACTTGAGTAGGTGATTACATTGACTTGTGACTAGAAGAATTGGATGGTGCCCGGCCACCACCAGTGATAGCCGTGATGGAGCTCACAAAGTTGAGTCTCACTGGCAACAAAAGAATGAAAAGAGGTGTACCCTGAGACCTCCACTAAAAGACTTCAGTTGACGATCCAGGGGCCTCGGAGTTCCCCTGGGAGCATGGCCCCTACCCCCGATGCTGTCCCTGTCCATAAATCATAATGGAGGTCAACTCTTTGGACAGGAATGGATTGGACTTGTTGGCACAGAGTGATCATATCATGTATGTGCTTTATGATTCTATGCATCTATAGGAAGTCATCCTGCTGTCCTCTTACTGGAAGAAGGAGAGTGTATGGAGAGGAGGGGATAGGAGATTGTTGGGAGGATAAGACATGTATGGAGCAGAGAGGAAGAGTGTGCTGTCACCGGGCTGGGAGAACAGTGGAAGCTGCATATAGATGGACATACAAATTTATATAGGGATGTACATTTTTGTTCAATCATAATAAAAAATGATATAAAGTCCAAAAAACATTAGGATGGAAATGCTGGAGTCCCACTAGTTAACTGATACAACTGCTAACCAAAAGGTCCACAGTTTGAATCCACAAGAGTTCTTTAGAAACTCCATGGGGCAGTTCTACTCTGTCCTGTAAGATTGTTACGAGCTGGAATTGACTTAACGGCAACGAGTTTTGTTTTTTATTTTAAATATTAGAATCTTTGGTAATTTTAGACGCTATTCATGACTCATTGCTGTGTCACTGCTGTTGCTCTCTATTCCCTTACATCATACAGCTCCAACGACAGTTCAGAAAGGGCATAAAATGAGAGGAATCATTGCTTCTGTCATTTAGCCTCCTTCTTAGAGACAACCTGTTTGCTTCTTTTTACTTTTCTATTGAAATACAAAATTGAAGCACACATGGAGGCACACAAAGTGTAATCTTGAGTGTAGAGCTCAATACAATTTTAGGTATGTATATACTCATGTAACTATCACCCAGATTGAGATTAAAAAATACATATACCACCTGAGAAAGTTCTCCCATGCCCTTTCATGTGTTACCATCCTCCTGCTAGACGTAACCACTATTACGATTTTTACTACATTAGTTTTGCCTGTTCTTGATGTTCATATCGGTGCAATCATGCTATACTCCTCCTTTATGTCTGGCTTCTTTTATTCCACAAAGTATTTGTGAGAGTCACTAATATCTGTATCAGTAGCTTTCTTTTTAGTTGCTTTATAGAATTCCGTTATCCAAATATATCAGATTTTATCCATTCTCCATTTTATGGACATCCAGTTGTTCGTAGTTCTGGGTTATTGTCAATGAAACTTCTAAGAACACGTGGGCATATGTCTTTTCATTGACACAGGCATTCATTTCTCTTGGCTACATATCCAGAAGTGGAATAAATGGGACACAAGGTAGATAAGAACTGGTCCATTGAAATTGTGTTGGGAAGAATATTGACTCCATCATCGACTGTCAGATGGATGAATAATCAGTCTTAGGAGAAATACAACCAGAATGGGCCTTAGGGATCCCTTATGTTGGACACATCATTGTAAAAGACCAGTTGCTGGAAAAGAGCATCATGGTTGGTAAAGTGGAGAGTGAGTGAAAACGAAGGAAACCCTCAGTGAGGTGGATTGGCTACCTATCTGAACAATGGGCTCAGGCACACTAAAGATCTGAAGATGGTGCAGGATTGGACAATGTTTTGTTTCCTTAGACTCAAGATCACCGAGTCAGAGTCAACTAGCTGGCAACCAGCAACAACAACACAGTTAAATTTATTGGAGATTGCTAATCAGTTTTCCAAAATTTTGAACTCACACCAGCAATCTATGAGAATTCCTGTTTCTCCATATCCTTGCCAATGCTTGGTATCTCGGTTTTTTTTATTTTTTTTATTTTTTTTTAGCTTTAGCCATTCTGCGGTGTGTGTGATGTTTTCTTATTGTGACTTTAATTTACATTGTTGATGAGTAATGATGTTCACCATCTTTCTGTATGTTTATAGGCCTGTTGGATCTTTCTCTGTATGAAAAGTGCTTGTCTGCCCATTTTTAAAGTGAGTTGTCTTTTTCTTACTGATTTGTAGAAATTCTTCATATATTCTTAACATGATTCCATTGCACTGTGTTTTGCAAATATTTTCTCCTATTCTGGGATTCTTCTGTCTACTATTTTGAGGGGAAGAATAAAACAACAAAAATCCAAACTAGTTGCCAATGAATCAATTCTAACTCGTAGCGACACTGTTGGGTAGTGTAGAACTGCCCATAGAGTTTCCAAAGAGCACCTGGTGGATTCAAACTGCCAACCTTTTGGTTAACAGCCATAGCACTCAATCGCTATGCCACCAGGGTTGAGAATAGATGTTCTTAATTTTATTGTAACCTAAACAGAAATTATTAATTTTATTATAATCCAATTATTTAAAAAAAAAAGATTTGCTTTTATGACTGGTGTTTTTTAAAGGAACCTTTGCCTATCTGTGGGTCCAAAAAGAAAAAAATTCTCCTAGGTATCTTTGTCATGATCGAATTGTGTGGTTCCCTCTGCCCCGCCCCCAAATGTGTGTAGCAATTCAGCTGAGCCGTGATTCCTGGTACTGTGTGGTGATCCTATGTGCTGTGAATCGTGCCTTCCTGATGTTAATGACGGAAGATGGGTGCAGTTGTGTTGGTGGGGCAGGACTCACTGTGTAAGACTGTATTGTGCCTTGAGCCAATCTCCGGAGATATAAGATAAGGAAGCTAGCAGAGAGATCTGTGGACCTTGTGCCACAAAGAAGCAGTGCTGGGAGAAGGCCATGTCCTTTGGAGAGGAACTGGACCTCAGATGCTACTAGTCTAGGGGAAACTGATGACAAGGACCTTCCTTCAGAGCCAACAGAGAAAGACTTCCCCTGGAGCTGAAGTGCTGAATTTGGACTTATGGCCTACTGGACTGTGACAGATTCAAATTTCTCTTTTCAAAGCCATCCACTTATGGCATTTCTGTTACAGCAGCACTAGATGACTAAGACAGTCTTCTAGAAGCTTTGTCATTTTACCTCTCAAACCTTGCCAAACAGTTTTATTCTGTCCTGTAAATTGCTATGAGTCAGGATCAACTCATTAGCAATGGTTTGTTTTTTGTTTTTATTTCTAAATTTATATCTATGATGCTCTGCAAATTAACTTTTTAGTATGATATGAAATAGGAGTCAATGTTAATTCCTTGCAAGTTGATATCCAATTTTTTGAGCATGACTGATTGAAAAGTTTATCCTTTGGAATTGAAGGGCATTGGCAATTTTATTGCAAATCAAGTGATTGAGTATCTGAGGTCTATTTCTGTATGGAGAGACTCTATTTTTCACATACTCATTGCAAGTATTGTGAATGTGGCATTGGATTGGTGTTATAAACTTTGGCTTATGAAGAGCTAGCTTTGCCAGTGAGAGCTGGGAGATTTGAGGGTAGAGAGCATGTTTTGTCTGTGTGCAGCTGTGTCCAACACTCCTTCCTAGCTTTACATGCTCTGCTGTTTTTTGCTGGATACAGTCACATTTCTCCTTCTGTTGCTGGTGATTGGAATCATGAGTGGACACTCGAACTAGACCTATTGAACTGTTGACAACCAAGGACCATTGGGTTGATAACCAAGTCAAATTCTCTTTGGAATTTGATTGAGAGTTACAGCCTGCTGTTGTGCACTGAAAGATGTGTAGTAAAGAATTTGGCCTTGCCTGAAGGGAAACGTGGACGGTGTCTTGGCTTTGGGGGTAATACATATTATACCTATAGAAAGTCTTTGGCTGGCAGGAGGGGAGAGGGGGAGCTCTGACTATTCTGACCTTAAAGCTGGGTCTGCTACATCTGATAGTCTTAGGGTGGGGGCTGACCACACCTGAAAGATCAATCAAGTGATTTAGGGTGGAGGTTTGGGCCAGAAAGTCCGTCACCTTGGCAGCTGAGATCAATTAGAAAGGTGTTCAATCAGTCTATTTGTCAGTCATGCCTACATTCTGAAGTCCTGATAAAAACTGTGGACGCTGGAACTTGGATAAGCTTACCAGGTGAAAATAACACACTGTGCATGTTGTCACACACTGATGCTAAGACAGTAACAGGTCTTGAAGACGATCGATGCTTCCTGTTTGGATCCCTCTCAGCTTGCCCTATGAGTCCCTCCCTTTGGGTTTGACCTGTACCCTTTTACTGTAATGCACTGTGACTCGGCATGCAGTAAGATTTGAGATTTCTGCCTATCCAGCTACTGAAAGTGAGAGTAATTTTGGGAACCCCCCCAGACTTGCATTCGATATCAAAAATGCTAGCAGTCTTGGGGACTCTGTCCTCTAAATTCTGAAGTTCAGTCAGCTCTGAGTAAAAGACCATGTGGGATTAGTGGCTAAATAAAGGGGTGTCAAAGCCATGTGGCAGTAAGTTTAAGGAGAAGCAGCAGAAATTGAAAGCTGAGAAAGCTGGGTGACAGAGAGTGTGTGCGATAAGAATAGAACAGAGGCGTAACAAGCAGCAGAGATGAGAGCATGACATGGAAAGAAAGACTGAAAGAGACTGTGAGAAACACCTACTAACCAATCTTTCAATAGTTGTTGGAGAAAGAGCAAGAAAGATGAACAGAGGAGCTGTGTGCAATCAAAACCACTCTCTCGCCCATAGACACTGCAGAGAACTCTCGTTAAAAAAAGAAACAAAGTCACTGTCTTAGTCTGAATGCTCCAGAAGAGCAAAACCAGTGAAACATATATAAATATGTATGTATATATAGAGAGAGAGAGCTTTGTCAGAATATCCATTTACCTACTGGAGGCAGGCTACACCCTCAAGGAAAATCCCTTTTCAACTAGTTGATCACGTCGTGGAAAGTGATTACATTGTGTTACCTTATAGAATACCCAGTCCAGTGTCTGCCAAATCACTGAGGATCATAGCTTAGCCAAGTTGATACAAAACACTGATTGTCACAGTTACCTAACAATGTATTTTCACAATTTTTTTTTCCTTAGGCTTCCAAACAACTGTAAAGTTTGTTTTATACGTGATCTTATGGTGATCACACTCAATCAACTGCAGTCCTGGGAAAGCTCCTGTCCTTGCAACCATTCTTCCCACCACTCTTGCACACGGAAGTCAAATTTGCCTAGGTGAGGGCTGGCCCAAAGCCCTCAGTTTTCCCATAGGTTGTATATGCTTGTAAAACATTCTATTTTTATTCAAATTATTTGAGGTGTTTCTTGTAACCAAACAGATTCTGGTAGAAGAGTTGGATTTTCCATGTCTCAGAATACTTGTATTTTCCATCACTCCTATTGTAAAACAGAAATAATTATTGTTATCTGCAGTTCGTAAGAGGGATATGCGGGTATAGTCTGTGAAAATTGCTACAGAAGCTGAACACAAATACGATTCGGCACAAAAGAGTTAAATACAGTGAAGGGACAGCTTTAACTTGGGCTGTAGCAGTCATGGGGATTGACGTGAGGAGGATAAGATAACAAAATCGTGCCTGAATGTGTTTCTCCCCCCCTGAAAATCAATACTAGTGTTCATTCATATGAAGCCATAGGAACTACTAGTTGCTGTTGGATCAATTCCTGCTCATAATGACCTCATGTATATCACAGTAGAACTGTACTTCACAGGATTTTTTTAAAAATTATTTGTATTGTTGAAAATGTACACAGCAGAATATGTGAGTTCAACAGTTTGAACATGTACAATTCACTGACATTGATTACATTCTTCAAGTTGTACAGCCAGTCCTCACTACTTTTCCAAATTGTTCTGGAATTTCTAGTAATGTAAACTCACAGCCTTTTAAGTTTCCTATCTAAACTTTTGAGTTGTTGCTGTCACTAAGATCCCATATAGATAGCTCTAAAAAAAAAAAAAATCACAGTGCTTAAGGCTGACATTATTTACTAATTAAGTGAGACTACGTTTTGGTTTGGAAGCCCTGGTAGTGTAGTGGTGAGGTGCTACGGCTGTGAAACAAGAGGTCAGCAGTTCGAAGCTGCCAGGTGCTCCTTGGAAACTCTCTGGGGCAGTTCTACTCTGTCCTGTACTGTCACTGTGAATTGGGATGAACTAAACGACATCTAACAACAATAACAACAACATGGTTTGGTTTAAAGAAGGCTTTACGGGTTGCTTTTGGTTTACGATTTTAATACTAGCTCAGGGTGACAGTTTTGGGGGTAAATACAACCTCAGTGGTTCCTAAAAGTCTAGATTCTATAAGAATTCCAATTTTTGTTTCATAATTTCTCCCATTTGATCAGGATTCTTCTGCAGGCTCCACAAGGGTTTCAATGGCTGATTTTTCAGAAGTGGATCTCCAGGGTTTTCTTTCAAGGCATTTCTGGGTGGACTTGAACCTACCACCTTTTGGTTAGTGGCTGAGCATGGAAACTGTTTACACCACCCAGGGAGTCCAGTCATGGTAAAATACTCCCTAAAATCTGCCTAACAAGCTGAGCCCTGGGAGTTTACTTAGTAAAATCCGTCTATGATGGTATGATTGATGTCTCTGAGAATAAGCACCTGTCCGTAAATGTAATTATAATTATATAAAAAAAAATACTAATCAATCAAAAGTTTGTTCTTTTTAGAAAAAGATTAGGCTAACAAAAACAGAAGATCACCTTGGAACATGAAAAGGTGGTAGTGTGTACCCAGCACTTTCCAGGTGGAAAAAAAAACACACACACACAAAACCATTGCCACTGAGTCAACTTCATCTCATAGCAACTCTGTAGGACAGAGTAGAATTGCCCCATGGAGCTTTCAAGCAGTGCCTGGTGGATTTGAACTGCTGACCTTCTGGTTAGTAACCATAGTGCTTAACCACTACACCACCAGGTTTCCAAAGAAGGTGCTATTCTGAAGAGGACCAACTTTCTAGTGCCTGAAAAGGAGTGTTCTGTTAGGGACAGAAGTGTGACCTTGCTTTTATCTATCGCAGTTTCTAAGCCACTTCTGATTGTCAGTGTATTGTCCCCCAGGATTTTGGAAGTCAGACGTCAGTGCCCTGGAAAGGGAAGAGAAGTACGACAGCCATTTGAAGGAAAATCCCATCTGTAAAGGAGCACATTTGCAGCCTGATTTAAATATTTTAATGACCTCAAAGGTAAAAGTCAGCCTTTTTGCTCTCAATCAACATTTGAGGGCAAGGCCCTCATGGATGCTCCTAATCATCCTGCACCACCATGGAAACTTATTTTCACAACCCTGTCTCCATTGTCATCAGAATCATCTGTGGGCTGTAACTTTACAAAGGCAATTACAAGAACTTTGCATGAGGTGCTTTGAAAATATACTTGCATTTCATATTTGTGATAAAGCAAATAGAAACAGCATGGGAAAGGAGTGAAATCTGTACTGTCAAAACAAGAAGCCTCTGAGTAAACTTTTTGTTGCTTTGGCGAATTAAAGGAGGGCTAAGAAGAGTTGCTGGGGTTTCAATGACTTCATCGAATATTCAGCACTGAGGCTGGGCAGGCAAGGTTAGCCTACCTATTGCAGAGTGCTTCCTAACAGAGACCACTCATACAGAAAGCATTATGAAAAGGCAACTTATAAGTATTGTGTTACACGGACAGAGACACAGCACTGTTCAAGATGTCACTGTTCTAATCTCAAAACTGATGGATAAGTGATGAACATAAATACCCCAAGAAATATGGGGATATTGGTCTGGTGTTGTATAAAGGCTGTTATTTAATGAAGAAGAGCTTTTCTTCAGGGAATGAGCAGTCAGGCAGCTGGGCCAGAAAAGGAGAAATACTGCTTCCTGGGCTGAGGCCTGGGGCCCTTGCAGCACAGTGGTTGAGAGCTTCAGCAAGCTATAGATGCAAACCAAAAAAGGTCAGCAGTTTGAATCTACCAGCTTCTCCTTGGAAACTCTATGCAGCAGTTCTACTCTGTCCTATAAGGTGTCTATGAGTTAGAACAACTCTGTAGCAATGGGTTTGGACTTTCGGGGTTGGTGTTGAGGCATATGGTTGTTATGTACCCTCGAGTTGATTCTGGCTCATAGTGACCCTATAGGACAGGGTAGAACTGACCTATAGAGTTTCCAAAAGTATAATCTTTACTGAATCAAACTACCACATCTTTCTCCTGTACAGCAGCAGATGAGTTTGAACTGTCGACTTGAGGCATAACTTCGTAGAATGTGGGGGATTTTTCCAGAGTCTAGGCAGTTGTTGGACAGGATCATTGAACCTCTCCAGGAACGTATCAAAGTCCTCCTCTAACTGCCATGCAGCCACTTGTTTTCTACCACTCTGCTCCAATTAATGAATGATTAGAGAAGACAGTTGAATCCAAATGAGCCAAAATATAAGCTTGTTTGCCCTGGCAATGCCTCTTGGACATCTGATAACTGACTGTGCTTTTTCTTACGTACGGTTTGCTTCACTTACCACTCTCAGTGACCAGAAAAGGGCCACTGTTAAGAGGACTGTGCTAAACATTAGTGTAATAAGTTGAGTTTTCAAGGTGCAATGACCTCAAATCAGGATAACCAGTTTATGTGTTAATTTACTGAGTGCCTAACTTAAATTCATAATGCCTGGGTGGTGAAAAATGTTCAAGATACCTGGCTGGTAACCAAAAGTTGGAGATTGGAGTCCACCTAGAGGCTCCTTGGAGGAAAGGTCTAACTATCTACTTCAGGAAAATCAGCCACTGAAATCCTGACAGAACAGTTCTACTCTGACACACAAGGGTTCCCCATGAGCTGGAGGCAATTCAATGGCAACTTGTTTTTTGAGTTACTACAGGGCTGGGTTGGACCCCTGATGGCACAGTGGTTAACAGCTATGGCTGCTGACCAAAGAGGCAGCAGTTCAAATCCACCAGTCACTCCTTGGAAACCCTATGGGACAGGTACACCCTGACCTATAGGGTCACTATGAATCACAATCCACTCAACAGCAACAGGTTTATACAGTTAGGTAAGACTGTTAAAGGAGCTGGGGGTACGCTGCTGACAAAACAAAAGTTTCTGCACACCTGTAGCTTCCACTATGTTGGGCAGAGATAGTTAATATACAAAACAATTAATTGTGATATACATTATGGAGAGAAATAAGTCAGGAAAAGGAAATAGGAAGTGTCCCTGGTGGTGGGACACTTATGATTGCAGTCATGAAGTGTTCTCGAAGAAGGCTTCACTAAGAAAATGATATTTGTGCAGAACATTGAAGAAAGCAAGTGGCCAAACCATGCAAATCTGGGGCAAAATTTCCAGAGATACATAATAAAAATTCCCGGAGGTGAGTGCAGGCCTGACCTGCTTGAGGGAAAACAAGGAGGCTTGTGTGGCTGCAGCAAAGAGAACAGTGGGGCGTGTGGCGAGTGAAGAGGGGGAGAGAGGGCAGGAAAAGCATGCGGAGTCTTGCGGAGCACCGTAAGGACCACAGGTTTTACTCTGAGAGAAATGAGAAGCAGCTGAGGACATGGGGCAGTGGAATGACAAGATTTAACAACTTTAAAAAAGAGTGTGGAGTAGTCTGAAGGCACAGAAGAGTGAAAGATGAAAGAAGAGAGCAGGCTACCGCAGGAACGTAGGCAGGAGGTGGTGGTGGCTTCGAATGGGTAGTAGCGGTGGAGCCACTGAGAATTGGCTGGATTATAGTCATGTTCAAGAGGAAAAGTCACTGGGATCTGCTGATAGCTTGGATGTGCAATATGAGAGGAAGAGAAGAGACAAAGTTAACCTCAAAATTTTAGGTACATAGCAATTCAAAATCCAATGCTAAAGTGATTAGAAATATCAGAAAATATTTTTAGCCAAATGGATAGACTTTGGAATATCTTGATATTTAGATACACTCTCCCAGACAACTCACTGAGCACTGAAGAGCATAGGTGATAACGTCCTCCACTGCAGCCTCACAGCACCTGAGGATGCCAGCTCGCTCGTTCAGTTATCCCCTCCATACATTCAACTACATATATCTCAGATGTCAATCAGAAACTCTTTATTCCTTTAGACCTGGATGAGACCTGTTTGAACACACTTGTTTCACAGTGTGTGAAAGTCTAAATGTCTCTAAAGGACTTCCACCAAATGCCAGGGACTCGGTGTCTTCTGGCCCCCTCCGTATGCTGCCTCACTTAGGCCCTGAGGTAAAGTGCCGTGGGTGCTGGGGAAACCCTGGTGGTGTAGTGGTTAAGAGCTACATCTGCTAACCGAAGGTCGAGAATTCACATCTGCCAAGTGCTCCTTGGAAACTGTATGGGACAGGTCTACTCTGACCTATAGAGTTGCTCTGAGTTGAAATTGACTCAGTGGCAGTGGCTTTTTTTTTGCCATTGGGGAATTTATTGATGATTTGGAATATTGTTGTTAGGTGCTGTTGAGTTGAAGTAGTGCCCAATTCTGCACTATCCTCACAATCATGGTTATGTTTGAGCCCATTGTTGCAACCTCTGTGTTAATTTACCTCACTGAAAGTCTTCTTTTTCACTCTACTGTGCTAAGTTATCATGTTCTTCAGGGACTGATCCCTCCTGATAATGTATCCAAAGGACGTGACACCGAATCTCACTATCCTCGCTTCTAAGGAGTGTTATGTTAGTACTTCTTCCATGACAGATTTGCCCGTTCTTCTGGCAGTCCATGGGTATATTCAGTATTCGTTGCCAACATCATAATTCAAAGTCATCAGTTCTTTTGTGGTTGTTGTTAGGTGCCATCCAGTCTGTTTCAACTCATCACAGTCCTGTGTACAACAGAATGAAACACTGCTGTGTCCTGTGCCACCCTCACGTTTGTTGTTATCCATGTCCTTGAGGGCCCTCCTCTTTTTCACTGACCCTCTACCAAGCAGGATAATATGTTCAAAGTATATGAGATGTAGTCTTGCTATCCTTGCTTCTAAGGAGCATTGTGTTTGTACTTTTTCTAAGACAGATTTGCTTATTCTTTTGGCAGTCTATGGTACATTCACTATTCTTTACGAAAACCAAAATGCAAAGGCATCAATTCTTTCTCCATCTTCCTTATTCATTGTCCAGTTTTCTTGTGCATATGAGGCAATTGAAGATGCTAGGGCTTGGGTCAGGTGCACCTTAGTCTTCAGGGTGACATTTTTGCTTTTTAACACTTTAAAGAGGTCTTTTGTAGCAGGTTTTCCCAATGCAATATGTCCCTTTCTTAACCGCTGCTTCCATAATTATTACCTGTGAGTTCATGTGAAATAAAATCCTTGACAACTCTAATCTTTTTTCCATTTATCAGGATGTTGCTAATTGGTCTAGCTGTGAGGATTTTTACTTTCTTTATGTTGAGGTGTAATCCATGCTGCAGGCTGTGGTCTTTGATCTTCACTGTAAGTGTTTCAAATCCTCTTCATTTTCAGCAAGCAAGGTTGTATCATTCGCATTACATAGGATGTTAATGAGTCTTCCTCCAATACTGATGACTCATTCATCTCTATATAGTTTATCTTCTTAATCTATTTACTCAGCATACAGACTGAATCAGTATGGTGAATGGATACAACTCTGATGTACACCTTTCCTGATTTTAAACCATGCAACAGCCCCTTGTTCTGTTCCAACACCTGCCTCTTGATTTATGCACAGGTTCCTTGTAAGCACAATTAAGTGTTCTGGAATTCCCGTTCTTTCAATGTTAGCCATAATTTATTATGATCCACATAGTTGAAGGTCTTTGCAAGGTTGGTAAAACATAGACAAAATCTTTCTGGTATTCTCTTCTTTCAGCAAGGATTCACCTGACATCAGCAATGCCGTGTCCCTGGTTCCACATCCTCTTCTCAATCCAGCTTGAATTTCTGACCGTTCCTTCTTGATATACTGCTTCAGCCACTTTTAAATGATCTTCAGCAAAATTATATTTGAATGTGGTATTAATGATAGAAAAAATTACCATTTCGCTTAAGAAATCTGTGATATAAACATTAATTATATTAAATCTCTACTCTTATGCAAACATCTTTCTAACATCCTGTAGGATGTAATGGGAAGCATGCATAGAGAACTTCCTTTGCATATCAAAGTATAATGGTTATCTCAAGGAAAAGGTCTTGTGAGATTGTTCAAGTTGCCACTTTTGTTCAAGGGAAATCATTCTTTCTTAGAATGAGGGACACACTAGCTATTGTTATTCATATTTGGATATCGGGTATACGTTTTCACATCTAGGAAACGAAAAAGGTGTGGCTGTCATTTCAAGAAAAACAGCTACCAGCATTTATTGTCAATTATAAAACTAAATCTTTCAAGTTAAATTAGAATTTTAAAAAAGTTGTGTCTACTACAGTGAGTTCAACAATTTCATAATGCTTGAAGACTTTTCAGTTAAGATTAGTGATGTTATTATTAAATATTTTTAAAAATTCATGCATTCATATATATTTGTTGTTGTTGTGTGCCATTGTATCAATTCTGATTCACAGTAACCCTCTAAGAGAGAGTAGAATTGTTTCACAGGGTTTCCTCGGCTGTAATCTTCATGTCAGGTCTTTTCTCCCATTGTGTAAATGGTGGGTTCAGACCAAGGACCTTTGAGTTAGCAGCCAAATAGTTAACTATTGGGCCTCCAGGACTCTCTCCCTCTTCTGTCTATCTACCTACCTATCTATTTACACACAATAAAATGTGTCAACATCTGGAAGATCTACTTAGTGAACTGATTTTCTAAGTGTAAAATTATTACAAAACAATGCATGGATGAGGTAGATATCCATTCAAAGTATAAAATAGACCAATGGATCTTCAATATAACAGAATATGAAAAGTTCATTAATGGTTTTTTCCACACTGCCTTTTACCTTTTTCTTTTTAGTTTAATGAAAGTGTATACACCATTACAATTTCCACATGTACAATTCAGTGACATTAACTACTTCCTCAGGCTCTGTTACCATTCTCATTATCCCTGTCCAAATTATTCTACCATCATTATGGAAGTTGTTCTTTCCTTTGTCTCTTTTCTTTAAAAAAATTATTTTATCGTGTTTTAGGTGAACATTTAGAGAGCAAATCAGTTTCCCATTCGACAAATCATACACAAGGGGTTCTATGACGTTGGTTGTACTCTCTACACTGTGTCAATTCTCTCCCAATTTCCACCCTGAATTTCTTGTTTCCTTTCTTCTGGTTTTCCTACGCCCTCCTGTGTTCTCTTCTTTACTTTTGGTCAAATGTTGTCCTTTTGGTCTTTTGTAATTGTTCTACTGAACACATTCTTTTCTAGTATTATTGTTTGTTTGATAGGCCTCTTTATGGACTGACTGGAAGATAGTTTCTGGGAATGGCCATAGTTCCAAGTCAGAGGGGTGACTTAGGTCTCTAGTTCAGGAAGCAACTAACTTAAGAAACTACTACTTGTTAAGGTTTGATGTGATGTCAAAAAAAGAATACCCACAATTATCTGAAAAGTTTATTTAAATACTTTTTCTAATTACACATTTGTGTGTATGGATTTTCTTCTTATCTTTAAACTAAAATAGTGTAACAGAACATATTGAATGCAGCATGCAGATGTGATAATCCAGCTGTCTTTTATTAACTATGACATAAAACAGATGTTCAAGAATGTCAAGTAATGACAGTTTTCTCACTAATTTGTTTTGGAAAATACAGTTATTAAAAAATGACTTTAATAAGGCACAATTGACACACAATAAGCTGCACATGTTTTAAAGTATATAATGTGATAAATTTTGACATACAAATAAATCTGTGAAACCATCACCTCAGTCAACTCCATAAGTTTCCTTGTGTTCCTTTGTAATCCCTCCCTTTCTACTTTTCCAGCTTCCTCCCAACCCCCTCTTGAGGTAACCACTGATCTTTCTTTCATTCTATTCTAGTGTACATTTTCTAGAACTTTATGCAAATAGAGGCTAGAGTATGTGCTGTTACTATCTACTTTCTTTTACCCAGGATAACTGGAGATTGACATATGTTTTTGCATGTAACAATAGCTCATTCATCTTTTTTTGGTGACTATGTTTCATTGTTTACACACCTTATAATTTATCCATTTATCTGTTGATGGGCATTTTTCCATTTTTTATTATTTGTACATAAGTCTTTGTATGAATACAAGCTTTCATTTCTTTTTGGTAAATATATAGGAGGGAAATCATTTCATTATATAATAGATGTATGTTTAATATCTTAAGAAACTGCCAAATTGGTTTCTAAAGTTGTTCTGCACTTTACATTCCCGCAAGCAGAGTATGAGAATTGCCTTTCCAGATGCTTACCAGAAAATTGGCAGTTTGAATGCACCAGCCACTCCTTGGAAGCCCTGTGGGGTAGTTCTGTTCTGTACTATACGGTTGCTAGAGTCAGAACCCACTCAAGGGCAACAGGTTTTTTTTTCCTACAACCTTGTCAGCACTTGGCTTTTAAATTTTGGCTCTTTTAACAGGTGTGTTTTGGCATCTGGAAACCCTGGTGGCGTAGTGGTTAAGTGCTACAGCTGCTAATCAGAAGGTTGGCAGTTCATATCCTCCAGGTGCTCCTTGGAAACTCCATGGGGCAGTTCCACTCTGTCTATAGGGTCACTACAAGTTGCAATCGACTCGAAGGCCATGAGTGGGTAATAGCATTTTGTTTAAATAACTCATAATATTGAGCTTCTTTTGATAAACTCAATTTGCTATCTGTACATCTTTGTTAAAGTATTTCTCTTGCCTATTGTAATTGGATTTTTTTTTATTATTGAGTTTAGAGAGATTTTTATACAAATTAGATAAAATCTTTTAACAGGTGATTTGCAAATATTTTCTTTTAGTCTATGGTTTTTCTTTTCATTCTTTTAACAGTGTCTTCCAAGGAACAGAGTATCTTAATTTTAAAAAAGACTGCCTTATCATTTTTTTTCTTTATGAATCACATTCAAGAATTTTTTCCCCATCTCAAGGCCAGAGATTTTCTCCTTTATTTTATTTGAGAAATTTCATAGTTCTAGGTTTTACATTTAGGTCTATGATTCATTTAGAACTAATTTTTGTGTATGGCACGAAGTGGCGGCAGTTCTACTCTGATCTCTAGGGGCACTATGAGTCGGATGTGACTCGATGGCAGTGGTTTGGGTTCTTTGATATGAAGTGTACATTGAAGTTCATTGTTTTGAAATTTTTAGTCTTGTTTGGGCAGATAGATAACGCAGGTTCCATAGAATGAGCTTTCTGAAAGCATTTATTAAGAATTGGCATTCTTTCTTTAAGTGTTTGATAGAATTTTGTAATGAAGCTATGTGGGTCTGAGTTTACACCATGGGGATAGTCAAGTACAAAGTCCTTTTCATTACTAGGCATAGGGTTATTTCTATTTGTATTCCTTCTTAATTAAACTTGAGTAGTTTGTGTCGTCCAAGGAATGTATCCATTTCAACACTATGAATAATTGTTACTATTTATGATACTCTTTTATTATCCTAGAATCTATGGTGTCATGTCTCATTTGTGATATTAATAATTTGTGTCATTTCACTCTTCACCCCTTGACTATTGTGGCTAAAAGCTTACCAATTTTATTTATCGACTAGAAAAGTTAACTTGTTTTCATTCACTTTCTCTTTTTTAGTTCATTGTTCTTTTTCCAGTTTGATAATACTTTATTTCTCTAAACGTGATTATTAACATGATTCCATGTAAATCTGCCATGATGTTATTTGCTTTTTGTTTATCCTGTTTTATTTTTGTTTCCTTTTCCTTTTTCTTACTTCTTTTAGATTGGGGATTTTTTTTTTAATGATTATAGTTTCCCTATTTCGTTGTCCTATTAACTTAATTTTTGTGTATTTTAGTGGTTGCTTTAAGATTTATCCTGATCACATGCTAACTTCAACACCATTTCATGTGTAGTGTAAAAACATTCCAACAGTATACTTCCATTTTTCTTCCAGGTCTTTTTGCTCTTATCACCATGTATTATAAACTCCACAATGCATTGTTATTGATTTTAGTTTAAGATTCAGTTATCACTTTACATTTAAAGAAATTTAAATAATGAGAAAATTACTCGTGTAGTTACCATTTCTGGTGATCTTTATATTTTTCATGAGCATCTAGGTACCCATCCCACCCATTAGTCTGTCTGTCTGCCATACTGTGATGCCTTGCACGGTGCTCTGATACTAGGTGTTTTGCCATCATTATTTCAAATACCAATAGGGTAACTCGCAGTGAACAGATTTCAGTGTAGCTTTGAAACTAAGAAGAAAGTTCTGTCACTCTATTTCCAAAATTAGCCAATGAAAACCTCATGAATTATAACAGACCATTATCCATTGTAGTGCTGGAGGATGAGTCCCCTAGGTTGGAATACACTGCACAATAGCTGCAACAATACACTCAAGCCAGTTAATGACCATAGAGGTGGCACACGGCCGGGCAACATTTTATTCTTTCACACTTAACAAGCAACACCACTAACAAGTACCCAACTGCTATCATTTTCCTTTTGCCTGAAGGACTTTAAAATTTCTCCTAGTAGAGATCTGCTGGTGAGGAATTCTACTTATGTTACAAATTCCACAGTGCATTTTTATTGATTTTGCTTTATCATTTCTCCCTCCCAGGAAGAAAAAGTTTCAGTTGATTTTATTTTGTGACAGATACTTTTGCTGGGCGAAGGATTCTAGGTTGGCTCTTTTATTCTTTCAGTACTCTAAAGATGGTTTTCCATTTTCTTCTAGTTTTCTTTGCTTCTGATAAGAAATCCGATACCCTTATTTTTGCTTTTCTGTATGTAATGTGCCCTTTTTCTCTGGGTGGTTTTGAGATACTCTTTTTCTCACTGTACTTTGGCAGTTTGATTACATGTCCTACTGTTGTTGCCTTCATGTTTCTTGTGCTTTATATTAATCAAGCTTATCATCTATAGTTTTAATTAAATTTGGAGAACTTTTCACTATTATTCCTTCAAATATTTTTCTCCAACTGCTACCCATGGGTACTCCAAATATGTGTACTTTTGGCCATTTAAAGTTGTGTTGCATTTCACTGATGCTATTTTAATTTTTTCACTTTTTCTGTTTCATTTTGAATAGTGCCTCTTGCTATGTCTTCAAGTTCACTGACTTTCTTTTATGAACCATTCAATCTACTGTTATTCCTTCCTAGTATATTTTTCACTGCAGACATTGTAGTTTTCATTGCTAGAATTCTGATTGGGATCTTTTAGATATCTTTCTTGTCTCAAATTAACATGTTTGATATTTCCTCCAGCTTCTTGACCACATGAAATATGTAGCTTATAGTTTTGAGAATTTTGCCTACTATTACCTGTTTCATTTTGGTGTTGGATGCAATTGATCAGTTTATCCTTCTTCTCACGTGTTGTAGTTTCCTGCTTCTTTGCATGCCTGGTGTTTCTTTTCTTTTCTTTTTTTTTTTTAATTAGCTGCTAAATGTGTGAATTTTAGCTTGTAGATCCCTGGATATTTTTCTATTCATAACGACATTCTTGATTTCTGCTTTGATATGCAATGAAGTTACTTGAAGGCAGCTTGATCTTTTTGTCTTGCTTTTAAGGTTTGGAGCAGAACAGCATTTTGCCTTGGATTAATTTTCCTTACTAAGAGCACAGTTGGTGCAGTAGTTAAGTGCTCAACTGCTAACAGAAAGGTTGATAGTTCAAATCCATCTGGTGGCTCTTGGAGAAAGACCTGATGATTCGCTCCCATAAAGATTACAGCCTGTGGGGAGGCTCTGTTCTATCCCATTGGTTGCTATGAGTTGAAATTGACTTGGTGACACCTAACAACAACAATGATTTCCCCCACTACTGAGATGAGATCGTTCTGAGTACCCGATGCTCCATGAATTCATGAAGTTTTCTATTGGGGCTATTGGGAATAGACTCTATTCCTGGCTCTACGTTTGCTCTCACGCTTTCAAGGGTTTCTGTCCTTGGCCTTGTATGGCGGCGTCTTCTTCATATTTGTGGACTGGTCAGTATTCAGTTGGATACTTAAAGGAAATCTTCTTAAGACCACTGAAGTTTTCTCCCTGTGAAACACTCTTCGCCAGTCTTTTGCCCTGTGAGCTTTAGCCTCTTTGACTTCCCTGGACTGCCATTTCTGTCTCTTCTCTTCACATTCTGTTGGGCTGGACTTGATCTTCTCCTCACACTACAGCTTGGAAACTTGTCCTAGACCAGGGTCGACCAATGAGAGCCCACAGGCCAAATCCCGCCCTCAACATGACTGGCCTTTTACATTTATCAAGTTGTGAAAAACAACAAAAGCAAGGAAGAGTATTTATTAGATGGTGACAGAGGTATTACGCCTCCCAAAGAGATGAAAACATATACTGACACCTTACCAAAAGGTGGACCTGATAAAAAAGTAATGAAATTGTAGGGCTCACATAATCTCTTAGGGATTACTGGTTTTGGTTGCCTGATGTCTGATGTCTTGAGTGCTGTTGTTTTTTACATTTTGTCTGTATTAGTTGCTTCTAATGGAAGAGTAAATCCGATCTGTGTTGCTCTATCTTGGCTGAAAGTGAAAGTCTCCAGTATAATTTAATAAAATAAGTTATTTATGTTATCATGCAATGGATTTATTGCAATGTAATTTTAGATGAATGAGTAAATATTTTTAAATTTCTTATTTTAATTTATAATTAGCTACAACCTAAACTCTGGTGACATAGTGGGTTAAATGCTAATGTTCAAACTCACCAGGTACTCCTTGGAAACTCTGTGGGGCAGTTCTACTCTGACCTCTAGGGTCACTGTGAGTCAGACCAACTCGACAGTAGTGGGTTTGGTTTCTGGTTTATGTAAACAAAAGCTCTTCGGAGATGTTCAGCAGTTTCTATGAGTGTAAAGATGTCTGGCAACAAAACTATCTGAAAACCACCAGGTGAGGGGTAGAATCGCTGGGTGGCTTAAATGATTAAACTAGCCCCAAAGCTGGTAGTCTGAACCTACCCACTTACACCTTGGAAGATAGGCCTTAAAAGCTGCTTCCAAAAGGTCACAGCCTTCAAATCCTGCAGAAGCACAGCTCCCCGCAGCAGACACGGGGTTCATATGAGTCAGAAGGGACTGAATGGTAACTACCACAACAATAAGCTGGAGACAGTCCTTCTAGTGAGAGGGACAAAGAAATTTCTTTGTGCTCCAATTCTCATACACAGTTCCTTGATTATATAACAGGCTCCAGAAACAAGCTCAGCCTGAAAACACTCGCAGGTTAGTGGGAAAGGCAAACATTGATCAAATAATAGAGTAAAATTGCACGTGAGCCACATGCAAAACGAAAGGGGTCTGTAGCGAAGACAGTGGATATCCGAGGTGTGGCCTAGGCAGGGAGGGCGGGGGTTCCCTGGGGACAGGACGACTACACTGAGCTGAAAGTAGGAGAAATGTTAATTTGGTGAAGTTGGGAAGTAGAAACAATTGTTGACAGACTGTTCTCACTCTTGCACTTTTCCTCACAGAGGCTGACTTGCTGGTATTTTTGTCTTCATCTTGCTTCTCCTGTCCATATTTGTCCTCTTTCCTTTAGTTTCTTGCCCTCTTCTTTCTAATGTGGTCTTTCTTAATTTGAAATAAACTTTGAAGCTTTTCTTGGTTGAAAGTACAAACACTAGAACTTTTGTACATCGGTGTTTGTAATTAACTCTGTGAATTTCCAAAGGAGAAGGCCTAGGCTTGCTTGTAGTAGCTGGTCCTGTTAAGAGAGGGGTCAAGGTTTCAGGATTTTGTATACTTGGATTATTTTTATTATCAATCAGATCATAAGCAGAGCCATTTCTGAAAGGAAAATTACATTCTGCCATCAGTTGCTGACTCACCAAAGTAATTACATGTCATATGTATTTGTGTTTTAAACATGCTGGGATTATCTACTGCAGAATATGAAGATGCACGGCAGTAATATCTCGACAAGAGATGAAGTATTTCTGGAGTTAGACTCCTTTGGCTTGGCACTACCGTGAGTTGTAAACACAGAGAGGCAAGAGAGAATGGCAGGCCTTTTAGTTTCTAAACTCTGTAATTAAACATCAGGCCCTTGGTCTGGCTAGGATGTGTGACCTTTCCATACAAAGCAGAGCTCTGACTTGACTGTAAACCTAATTCTTTTTTCTTCTTAATGAAGAAAAAGGCAGATAGAAGGTCAAAGCAAGAGACTTCCTCTGCTGGGATCATTAAAAGCTATTGTTCTGTAATTACTGTGACTGACACACACACACACACTCTCGCTCTCTCTCCCTCTTTCTCTGTCACACACACACACACGCACACACTCTCCCTCTTTCTCTGTCACACACACACACACTCTCCCTCTTTCTCTGTCACACACACACACACTCTCCCTCTTTCTCTGTCACACACACACACACACACACACTCTCCCTCTTTCTCTGTCACACACACACACACACACACACTACTGAATTTGACAGTCACATGAAATCAGCGTAGCTGAATTTCTGTAGGCTTTTTTTTGCAAGTTCCCAGTAACAGAACACTACATTTCGATAAAAAAGGATAATAGAACTTTATCACTCTAAGGCAGCTATTGTGATATATTTTGCCAATGTGAAAAGGGTTGTGTTTCATTTAGATTTATTTTGAAATATAGTAAAACCTTACCACATCAGGGAAATGGTGTACCTCCTGTCCAAAATAGTAAGTGCAGAAGAATTGAAAGGAAATGTACTTTCCATTGAAACTGGGTTGGATGTACTAGTGTTCTAACCCGTCTGGGAATCATGATAGAGCTTTCAGTTTTGTCCCCTCTTTTCGACGGTACGCATTACACAGCAACCATTCAAGAAGTATTTTAGAAGTTATGCTGAGTTGAGCCAGTTCCAGTGATCTAGCAGTTTTCTTTCTTTGGCCAGTAAAGAGGATGGGGAACTTGTGGCAGGATTTCTCACCCAATGACATATTAATTCTTGAAACCCATTTTATAGACTGTCCCTCTACATCAGGGTGGTAACCACAGCTGACTCGTCTTCTGAACATGGGTATAGGAGCTACTAGAAAGATTTTCTCCTCTCTTTCCCTTGACAGGCTCATGAGTACATGAGAAGAGACAGGCACAAGTATATTTGCCTCCTGAAATCTTGTGGATAAATATTACTAACTCTTCTATCTTTGACCAATTTTTGTTTATAAGATCACAGATTCATAAATCTTAAGGTCTTATAAGTCTTAAAAATCACAGTAGCAAAAGCATCAGTATTTACATGGGTGTTTCCATCTTCCACTAAAAAGAGCCTCGCAGAATTCTGCAACACAGAGGAGTTGAGCTCTCCAGGCCCCTAACTCCAGAAGAAGTCCTTTTGTACTAGATGACTGGGAATGCTGGTTTGTCTTAAAGGTGCTACTCAACAGACAGCAGGGATTTTATTGACTACTGAGAAGTTGACTGGCATTGTTCTAAATGACATAGTGTTGAATAAGATAAAGTCCTTTCTTTTACGGGGTTTGCACTCTAGACAGAAAGACAATAGGAAATGAACAAATACATAACATTCAGTGGTAAACCTACTGTTAAAAAAGGATTCAGAGTAAGGTACTAGAGAGTAGCAGAACTGCAAGGGAAGATTATTTGAAGAGGTGACACCAGTCACAGATCTGGGGAAGTGAGCATGAAAATGTGGTGCAAGAGCATTCCTGGAAAGTGAAGAGCACTTGCAAAGCCTCTGAAAGAGCTTAGTTTATGTGAGAAACTGTTGTGAGGCCGCTACGGCAAGAGCAATGGCCAAAAAAGGACCCAAAGTTGGTCAAAATGATCAACAGACAGAACTGGGAAGCTCATTAATCCAAAACAAGACAAGTATAAAGATAACCACATCTAGACACATGGGAGCCAAACGGAAACCCAAAGGTAGAAAGAATAATCTTAAAAGCAGCTAGAGGAAAGAGTGATACTGTATACAAGCAAGTGGTGGTGATGATGATAGTTGATTCCTCACTGCAAGCTGTGGAGACAGAAAGTGAAGAAACAACATCTTTAAAGTTGTGAGAGGAAGAAACACTGTCAAATACAGATTCCGTCTACAGCAACTAAACCAAAAAACAAACCTTCAAGAAGGAAGGTGAAGTAAATGTGTTTCTAGATAAATGAAAGGTGTGACAGAATTTTTTCTAAACAAATTTGTTCTAACATAAATACTGAAGAGAGAGAGAGAGAAAAAAAGGATGTCCTTCAGGACAACGAGACCCTAAGGTGAATATTCAGAAGGAATAAAAACAAAACCAAATTTCCATCACTGGATTCTGCCTCATTGAGACTCTATAGGACAGAATAGAGCTGCCCCATAGTTTCCAGTGAGCACCTGGTGGATTTGAACTGCTGAGCTTTTGGTTAGCAGACATACCACTTAACCTAGTACACCACCAGGGTTTCCAGAGGAATGAAGGACACTGTAAATGACTAATGTACTGGTAACTATAAATAATCTATGTTACTTACTTTATTTCTTTAATTACTTTAAATTAAAACTGAGTGTTTAAAGCAAAAGAAAAAAATACAATAATGTTAGGTCAGTAAGAAATGCAGAAGTAAAATATAAGACTACAAGAGCAAAAAGGACAAGAGTATAAATAGAATTTTGCTCTTGCAAGAGTCTGACATTACATATTACATGGTATAATGTTAATCTATACTGCAATAAGTTAAAGATACATATTAAAATATGTGAAACAACCAATGGACCCTATAGAAAACAAATAGTAGGATAATAGATATCAACCCAACACTAATCATTACAAAGATGATGTGACTATATTAACACTGGGCAAATTACACTTCAAGGCAAGAAATATTACAAACGATAGAGGACATTCCATGATTTTAGAGGCTCAGTTCATCAATAAGAGATATAAATTTCAAATGTGTATGCACCCAGTGATGTTGTATTTACGTGCCATTGAGTGCGTTTCAACTCGTAACGACTTTCTGCACAACAGAGCGAAACACTGCCTGGTCTTGTGTCATCTTCACAATTGTTGTGTTTGAGCCCATTGTTGCAGCTACTGTGTCAAAAATAATAGAGCTTCCAATGATATGGCAGCTAATAATAGAGTTTTAAAATATGTGAAACAAAAGTGTACCAGAGTAAGAAATAGGTGAACCATAGTTGGAGATTTTAATGCTTATCTCACAAGAAATGCCAGAACAGTCAATGTCAATCCTTAGCAATAGTCTTCAGAACAGTGGTTGCTACCAGAGAGGAATGGAGAGGGAGGCTAACTGAAAAAGAACATGAGGGAACTTTCTGTAGCGATGAAAATGTTCTGTGTCTTGTTATCTTTGATAGAGAGCTGTGATGGTTAAAGTTGTATGTCAACTTGGCTGGGTGCTTGACAGTTATGTAATGTAGTAGTCTGGCAGTTATGGAATGATAGAATGACTTTGTGATCTGATGTAATGATCCCCCGTTTTGTATTCTCTTGTGAGCAGCGAACTAGTTGAAAAAGGAATTTCCTTGGGGGTGTGGCCTGCATCCTATATATACATATATATGTGTGTGTGTGTGTATGTGTGTATATATATATATATATGTATATATATATGTATATATATATATATATACACACATACACACACACACACATATATATATATATATACACATGCACACATATATATGTGGATATTCTAGCAAAGCTTGCTCTGGATCCTGTGTCTTACTCATCCTCTGACTTCTGGTTCTTGGGATATGAGCCAGCAGCTGGCTATCTGACTAGCAGCTTTTGGGATTCACCAGTTCAGCAACCCTGTGATCCAGCACCTTTTGCCTGGCCTGCTGATTTCGGGTTTTTAGCCACTATAACCACATGAATCAGGAGAAGTCTCCAGCCTTCTGGACCCATGTATTTGGCACTTGCGAACCTTCACAACTGTGTGAGCTATTTCAATGAGATAAATCTCTCTCTGTGTATTTATATATATACACACATTTCACTAGTTTTGCTCCTCTACAGAATCCAACCTAAGACAACAGCTGAGTGCATTTGTCAAAATTTCTCAAAGTTCATACCTAAAATTTATATATTTTATGTTGGAAATTATACTCAAGATTGAAAGTGAGAATACATCTATAAAATTTAGTTTTAGGCATGCCTAAAGTTGCTGCAAATGGTAAACCTACTTGGCTGCCAACTGAAAAGGTAGAAGTTCAAGTCCACCTAGTGGCATCTTGGAAGAAAGTCCTGGTGCTCTACTTCCAAAAAAATCAACCAATGAAAACCCCATGGAGCACATTTGTACTCTGACACACATGGGGTCAGAATTAACTGTAAAGCAACTAGAATATGGTATTATGCATAAGGTTGCTTTAGATAAAAGGCAGAGACATGAAAGTGATATATAAGTTGGATATGTAAGTCTGGAGCTCAAAGTTGAGTCTGAAATTATAAATTTAAGAATCTTCAGTACATGGATGGGTTTTAAAGCCAGAGAATCAAATGAAATCACTTAAGCACTGAAAAGAGAGATGGTACGTGAGGACCAGGCACGGAAGAAGCATACCAACCCTTAGAATTTGGGGAAATAAGGAGAGTCAGAAAAGATAAACTGTGAATAATCAACTAAAGAGACAAGAAGAAAACCAGGAGAGTACGGAATCCAAGAAGCCAAGTCAAAGAAGTGTTTCAAAAAGTACAGAATGACCATGTCAAATTCTGCTGAGAGATACAGTAAGATGAGAACTAACAAGTAACTTACCAATTTTCCCTAGATGGAAGTCACTGGTTACAATGAGAAGGGAAGATAAATGTGGATAGTAGAATCCAAGCATGATTGCAGGGGGTTAAGGATACTGTATGAGAGAAGAAAGTGGAGACTATGAATACACGAAACTCTGAAGGAGCCGAGGTAACATAACCGTCTCTTACAGTGGAACCATGCTTGTGGGTCTTGGACAGTGTTATTTAGGTAGAATAGACCAGTGGAAGGAGACTTAGGAACTGTTTCCTTTAGTTATTTTTAACAGGGATGCAACCAAAGTCCATAGAGCTTACCCTCATAATAGGATTGCATGGGGTCACATGATCACTCTGGGCACAGAAATACTTCAGTCTCCCACTCTTCCTTCTTCTTTTTTTTTCTCCTGTGGTGAGTCTATATAATAAAACATTTGCCATTTCAACATTTTTTACTTGTGCAGTTCAGTGACTTCAGTCTCTTTCAAATACATGTTTTAAAAACATGTCTTCAAATTTGTTTGGAGAAGAAAATGAGCCCTGTTAGGTGGGGTGGATCAGGTGGATAAAAAAGACCACTAATGGTTATTATAAACTTTTTCATTAAAAAAAAAGAAGAAGAAGAAATCTAGCCCTGGCTCACTGTGCCTACCTCATTAAGGATATTAGATATCTCTGTTAAGCAAGCTCTTTATTAAGGGCCCCGCTTCTCCACATCAACTGGCTTACTTAAATCTTCCTCTAGACACACATATTATTCTCCCTTAGACCAATCTGATAGGCCGCTACACAGTCTGTGCTAAGTTATGACTTTGACTCCATATAGCAGAGATACAAAATAACAACAGCATTGATGGAATAGGAGTGTCTCTTTCATGTAGAAGTCTGCGCTAGGATGGCAGCTTTCTTCCTCAATATCACTGAGGTCCCAGACTTCTCTCTTATTGCCCCACCAGCTGTGTGGTGGTGTTTTCAGCCATGTGGTCCAAGACAACTCAGGACTGTGTTTGATCCAGTCTGTGAGGATGGGGAAAAAGGGCACCGACGGGTGTGCCCTTTGTCTTTAAGAGCAGGACTTAGTACAGCACTCATCATTCGGTTCTCATCAACTTTGGCCAGCCCTTGGCTGTACCTAATTTCAAAGGTATAGCCAAGGGGGCTTAGGGAAAGAAGAAACCCTCATGGCATTGTGCTTAAGTGCTATGGCTGCTAACCAAAGAGATCAGTTGTTTGAATCTGCCAGGTGCTTCTTGGAAACTCAGTGGGGCAGTTCTATTCTGTCCTATAGGGTCTTTGTAAGTTAGAATCTGCTTGATGGTAACCGGTTTCATAGGCTTCTCAACTAAAATTGATCTTAGGCTTATTATTTTTTTTGCACAATCTTCAGAAAAACTGTAAATTAAAATAGACTTTTTGCATGGAGTTTATTTCAGGCTAAAATGATGGGAAGATGTGGGAAACATATTTTGCTATTTTAATGGTCAACATTAGAACAGAGAACATCCTTTTAAAATCTGTCTGGTAGCTGAACTGGCATTTGAATACCACAAGGAAATGCCAGTATCACCAAAGTGAAAAATACAAGCGGTAAGACAGAGAAATATTGCAAATTCTCTTCAGTAAGCACATGATAATACAGATATGATCAGCCAAAGCTCAAAAATAAATTAACCTCTTTATCTGGGAGGTATATATTTAAGCAACAGCACGCCACATTCTCCCTCGTTTGTGGGGAAGATGTTTCTCTTTCTTTAATAGACAAAGGGAGGGATCGTAGCTTCTATGTCTACATGACAATACTTTCTGTACCCCAAAAATTAGGTTATGTTGGAAATGGCTTCTCAGAAGGAGAGAATATAAACTCTGGTTTGGTATCAACTGAAGCATTGTGGGAATTGGTGCCAATTATATTTCTATACTAAAAAAAGCAAGTTATATCATGATATAATGCATACGCCGTAAGGTTTAACCATTGAAAGTGTACAAGTCGGCAGTTTTTAGTACATTCACATTGTTGTGAACCACTTCCACCTCTAATTCTAGAACATCTTTACCATTCCAAAAAGAAAACCCATATCTGTTAGCAAGCACTGCTCATTGTTCGCTGTCCTCCCTCAGTGGATTTGCCTATTCTGGACATTTCATTTTAAGAGATTCATGCAATATGTGGTGTTTTGTGTATGATTTCTTTTACTTAGCATTGTGTTTTTAATGCTCATCCATGTTGTATCATATATCAGAACTTCCTTTTTATGGCTGGATGATGTTCCATTGTAAGGCTATACTGCATCTTATTGATCCATTTATCAGGTGATGGACATTTGAGTTTCTACTTTAAAGCTGTTGTGAATAGTACTTCAAGGAACACCTGTGTATAAGTTTGTATGGTCATATGTTTTCATTTCTCTTGAGTAGATTAAAAAAAAGTGGCATTGTTAAGTCATTTGGTAACTCTTTAACTTTTTGAGGAATGGTCAAATTGTTTTCTACAGTGATGGCAACATTTTGTATTCCAGCCAGTAAGATGGGTACCCCTGAGAATTCCCGCTCTCCATATATTTGCCAACAGTTGTTTATGTCCCTTTTTTTCTATTTTTCCTAGCTACCATGAAAACCTGTTGCTGCCAAGTAGATTCCAACTCATGGTCACTCTATAGGACAAAATAATACTGTCCCATGGCATTTCTAAGGTTGTAGTCTTTATGGAAGCAAGTTGCCACATCTTTCTCCCATGGACTTGTTGGGGGTGTTGAACCTTTTAACCAGCATCTTTAAGCCTTGTGCTATAAGAGTTTCTTCTAGAAGATGTGAAATAGTATCATTATTTTTTCTTAATTGTCATAAATATATCTGTAATAAATATATTTCAACAGTCTTCACATGTACAATTCAGTAACATTAATTATGTATATTATGTTGTTCAATTGTCTTTTTCCACTACCCTGTAGCAGAAGCTCAGTAACTCCTAAATAATGACTCATAGTTTGCCCTCCTCTTTCACCCATCCATGGTGTCATGCATTGAATTGTATCCCCTCAAAATATGTGTAGCTGTGTAGCTGTGCCATGATTCCCAGTATCTTGTGACTGTCCTCCATTTTGCGGCTTACCTATGCTATGTGCTAAAGGATTAGAGTGGGGCTGTAAGTCCCTTCATAGGACTGCCTCCTTGCTCCACTGTAAAGGGAGTTTCCCTGGAGTATGACTTGCCCCACCCTTAATCCTTTCATCCTATGAGAGATAAAAGGACAGAGAAGCAGGCTGAGAATTGGAAACCTCGTACCATCAAGAAAGCAGTACTGGGAGAAGATCACGTCCTTCACACCTGACATTCCTGCGCCAAGATGCTCCCTGAACAAAGACTGATACAACACCAGACTTTCCTCCAGAGCCGACAAAAGGAGAAAGCCTTTCGGTGGAGCAGACATCCTGAATTTAGACTTGTAGCCTACCGGACTGTGTAAGAATAAACCTTCCTTTGTTAAAGTCATCCACTCTGTGGTGTTTCTGTTAGAGCAGCCCTAGCTGACTAAAACAGATAGTGTCTTAAGCAAATCACTTTTGAGATGTGAGAGAAGTGAGCAGAGAGATTGGGGAACCTCATACCATCAAGAAAGCAGAGCCAGGAACAAAGCACATCCTTTGGACCTAAGGTTCCTATGCTGAGATACTCCCAGAGCAAGAAAAGACTGATGTATCACAAGGACTTTCCCCCAGAACTGACACAGAGAGGAAGCCTTCTCCCAGAGCTGACACCCTGAATACGGACTTGTAGCCTACCGGACTGTGTCAGCATAAACCTTCCTTTGTTAAAGCCATCCACTCTGTGGTGTTTCTGTTAGAGCAGCCCTAGCTGATTAAAACACATGGTAACCACAAATGAGCTCTGCCCTCTCTATACTTGCCTCCCCTAAGTGTTTATTTTCATTAATTTACTAGGAATTCATTTTTGATACAGCATGATAATTTTATGATACATATTTTTTTCTTATCTGACTAGAAGAGTTTTAAAATCTTAGAAGTACAAATGGCAGTCATAAACCTGGTTCACAGTGTGGAACGTTCTGCTAATGCAGACTCTTCCTCCTAAGTCTGCTCTTCTCCCTACCATTGTGAGAGTAAAAGTCAATCGATCAATCAATCAGTAAATCATAGAAACAAATTTCATGGCAGATTTCCAGACTGCTCAACCCAAACAGAAGGGCACCATTATACATCCCTTCATTACTGAGGTTTGCTCCTGGGCCATTATGACAGGCACGTCTGCAAACCTGAGTGGCATTGCCTCATTTACAACAGTGAATACTCCTGCTACTCACCCCTTTGGACTGGAGGGTTCTTTGTACCCATATGTTCTGATGGATAGGCAAGTCAAGTGTGGGAGGCTTTTAAGGTTCATGTTTTTCAAAAGAGAGGATTTGAGATAAAAATTTGGTTGGTTAAAATGAGGGGAGCAATAGGTGGTGTAGAGAACGGAGGTGTTTTGGACATATTTCATGTTTATGCATCGCCAGTGTAGACAGTAGGCACTATATGGATACTTGGTTATTGATTGATGTGAAATTTCAGTATTTGGTACTACTAGTGCTTTTCCTGTATTAAGAGCTTATTTTCAGTCCAGCATTGCCTTGTGAAGACATTGTTGCTTTATTTTGGCACTTTGGGAATAATGGTAGACATTCTGAATGCAAGAGCAATCACGGCAGAACAGAAAAGGATTAGCAGTGAGGGAGATTTCCAGTGTGGGTGTTGAGAACTGTTGAAATGCTGTATTACTCCGTGTTCTGCTCTGAAGAACTTTGAATATTCTTCTTCAGTTAAATTTGACTCTGATACTTATTATCATTGCAGAATGTGAAGAATAAAAGTTCAGAAGCTATTTGTGCTCAAATGGAGTGCAATTAAAACATTCCAGGCAAGCATTATAAGCCCATAAACAAGAGAGCTAGCAAGCAAAGAAAATCAAGTGGCAAATACTAAAGCAAGTTATAGCCTGTCAGAAACAAGAAAAGCAATGGAAAACCAGAAAAAAGGCACAGTTATGGCAATCAGTTAGTAAATGGAAAGAGATACTGCAATTTTATACGAATAGTGTGCACCTTCTGCGTTTGTCTGCTGGCTGCACTCCCTCCCACTTGAGGTATTATTGTAATCCCACTATGCTAATTTTTTTTTTTTTTTAAACAGCAACGTGTAAAAGAGGATTGTTACGGTGGCACTTGTGACAGTTCTTTGTGATGGAGGTATGTCACAGTTGGCAAACAAACAGAAAGGATATATTATTTGCTTAAAATCACAACAATCAAACAGCCCAAAGAAGATGGAATTATCATAACTACTACTTCGGTTTCAGCAAAGACATTCCAGACAGTGGACAAGTTATTAAATTTACAATAAGGACTGATGAATAGAAAACAGTTGGTATCTGGATATTGCAGGGATCAAAGAAATAATGAGTCCAAGTTACAGTTAAATAAAATGAATGCACTAAAGAATTTCTACCAAAGGTAGAATACGTCGCTGCCCTCTCATACCTTCCTTTGTGTTTCCATGACCATTTGACTCTTCTTCTTGGGCTGTTAGAACTCTGGTAAATGTTTCTCCAGAATATACTGACTTTTGCTTGTCCTCGGGCCACTGCCATCATTCGTAACCACAGTGTCTTAGTTTCCTAAGTTTACTGAACGAGTTATCACAAACCAGGTGGCTTCTAACCACAGAAATTCATCTACTCACAATTCCGAAGGCCACTTGTAGCAAACCTGATGCCTTCAAGTTGATTCTAAGTCACGGTAACCCTGTAGGACAGGGTAGGCTACCCCATAGAATTTTCGCGGAGTGCCTGGTAGGTTCGAATTGCCAGCCTTGTGGTTAGACGCTGTAGCGCTTCACCACTGCACAACCGGGGTTGCCATCCTGGAAGGCAAGAGTCTGAGATAAAAATGTCGGCAGGTTTGTTTTCTTCTGGAGACGCTGAGGGAGAATCCATCCGATGCTACGTGTATTTCCTAGCTGCTGGTGACAGCTGCTGGCAATCCTTGGCGTTCCTTGACTTGCAGATACACCATTCCTGTCTCTGCCTCTGACTCCATGTGGCATCGTTCTCTTTGCGTGTCTGTGTCCTCCCCTTTTCTTATGAGGACATCAGTCATTGGATTTAGGTTGCAACCCTAAAGCCGAGACTATTTCTTTACATGATCTTTAGCAAATTGTATCTGCAAAGACCTTGCTTCTAATTAAGGGTCACATTCTGAATATCCCTGTGGACAAGAATTTTAAGAGACACCTCTCAGCCCACTACATATGAGGACTGATAATTAAGTTTGCAAACTCATCCTGGAAAAAGTGCTACACACATCATTACTGAAAATCACCATAGTTGTCTTTGAAGTGTGCACCGACCTCAACACCTAGTCCACCCTTCAAAGCAGTTTTGGAACTGTTTGTCTAGAATGGCCATCAGTCGTCATTGTATTACCCTTGATGTCCTGAATGTCATCAAAATGTCTCCCTTTCCATATTTCCTTTATCTTTGTGTAAAGAAAAAAGCCATTGGTGACCAGATCCAGTGAGTAGGGAGGGTGTTCCAGTACAGTTATTTGTTTACTGGCTAAAGAGTCCCTAGCAGACAACTATACAATTAAGTTTGCAAGCTTGTTGCCACACTGCCATGAACGATGGCCCTTACAGACAGAGTTCCATAATCACTCTGAAGGGTGGACTAGGCACTGGCATCCCAGGGGGATTACTTTAAAGGTGACCTTAGTGATATTTAGCACTGAGCTGTGTAGTACTGAGAACAACTGACTTCACAGACTTAACTGTCAGACTTGTATACCACCATCAAAAAATAGACAAGCAAACAGATCCTGTATTAATCTTCATTTTTGTCTTAATTTCCTACTGCTGCTGTAACAGAAATACAGTTAGTGGCTTTAAGAATAGAAATTTATTTTATCACAGCTCAGGAAATAAGAAGTTCAAATGTGGGATGTCTCTCTAGTGGGAAGTCCTTCCTTGTCTATTTGTCTATTTCACCTTCAAGGACCATCATCAGTCCTTGGCATTCCTGCACTTACCCGATTCATCTGCCTTCTTCCTTGTAAAATAGTCTGCTTTCCCTGTATATCCTTTCTTCTGTGTCACATTTGCTGTTTTTATAACTTAGAAGAGATAAGTTTTAGGACACACCCTATGCTGTTAAATCCTCGTTAACATAACAAAGGAAACCTTGGTCCCAAATGAGATTAGACTAACAGGTGCTGTTGTTAGATGCCATTGAATCAGTTTTGCCCCATTGTGACCCCCTGTGATAGAATAATGGGACTCCAGGGGGTTTTCTAGGCTGTAAGCTGTACTACAGCAGGCTGTGAGACCTTTCTCCTATGGAACCTCTGGGTCAGTCTGAGCTGCCAGCCTCTTGGTTAGCAGCTGAGCCCTTAACCGTTATTCCAGCAGCACGTCTTTCCACAGATACAGGGGTTAGAATTCTTTTGTGGGGACATAATTCAACCCATAACAATTTTTAAGATATTTCTGACTTGCTTCCTCCGTGTTTGGCAATAATCTTGATTTTGACCCCACAATGATTGCTGTTATCACAACACTGAAGTGAGACTACAGAGCAAAGGAGAGTATCCTTTGACCAGATGCGTCAAGAAATGTCAGTAATACAAACTGTTCCTAATAATAAAAACAGCTACCATTTCTTGAGTGCTAATGTGGGCAGAGAGCCCTGGCAGCGTAGTGGTTAAGAGCCCAGCTGCTAACCAAAATTTCAGCAGTTTGAATTCATCAGACACTTCTTGGAAATCTTATGTGGTAGTTTTAGTTATCATCCGACTCGACGGCACTTGGCTTGGCATAAGGTCACTGTGAGTTGGAATTGACACAATGGCAATAGATTTGATTGTTTTTTTTGGTCTATGAGCAGACCCTGTACACGTAATGTCTGAATTAATCCTCGTAACAACCTTATGAGGTTTGTATAATGATCCTTACTTTACAGATAAGGAAACCGCAGATTAGAAAAGTTTGGTAATTTGCTTAAGATGTCATAGCTGCTAAGTGGCAGAACTGGGCCTGCCCGAAGTATATGCCCTTATCCTGGCAAACTGTCCCAATATTTGTGAGTCCTTTTGCAGCTTTAAGCACTTTTGCAGAAGAAGGGCAACTAGCAAAGTAGGAAGGTAGTTTGAAAAAAAAAACTGCTATGCTGAGATATTTAGAAAACAAAAGAGAGTGGGATTGAATCTTAATTAGGGATTTGATTGAAAAGTTAGTGAATACAATGAAAATACCTTATGGACAAAATTAATCTTAGGTAGCAGTGATGAATTATGCACACTCCCTTCTAGCTCACTGATTACAGCTAAAAACGTTGGACATAACACATAAAGCAACTAAGAATTCCAAAGAGTAAATGATAGTAGATGCAGTGAGGATGGATATAACATTGGAAAATTACTGTGTTGTGGTTTAATTTTGTGTGTCAGCTTATCCAGCCTATGATTCCTCATAGTTTGACCAAATACTTAGTTGCTGTTTCACAATGTGATGCAGTCTAATGTAATCACTCAGTACAAAGGTGTTTCATTAGCGTGTGGTCTACCCCCAAGTTATATTTATAACCCCCAGGTTATAAATAGAAATTTTGACAGAACTCTCACTCTCACTCTCACAGTGTACTCTCCCCACTGCCAGACCTTTAAATATCAGGATACAAGCCTGCAGAAGCCTCCAGCCTGCTGCCTGACCTATGGATTTGGGACTTGCCAGCCCCTCCTAACCTGTGAACCAGCCAGGATCTCCACCCTGTTGCCTGGCCTGTGGATTTTGAACTGGCCAGCTCCTCACAACTGCATGAGCCTATACCTTGAAGTAAACCTATCTCTCTTTATGTATACATATGAGGTCTAACAGTTAAGTTCATGAACTTCGTTGTTCTAAGTGCTACATATCTCATTGCTGAACATCACTATAGTCACCTTAGAAGTGCTCCCCTTGGGAAGCTATGCACCAATGCTAGCACCTAGTCCACCCTTCAAAACAATTTTGGAACTCTTTCTGGAATTGCCATTGAGCAAGGTGGCATGGTAGCAAGTTCACAAACTCAGTTACATAGTTGTCTGTGAGGGAGATTTTTGCCAGTAAATAACTGTATTAGAATACCCTCCCTACTCACAAGATGTGGCCCCCAATAACTATTTTTCTTTACTGGAAGATAAAGGAGATATGGAGACAAGACCCTTTGGTGACATTCAGGACATCCAGGGTAATATGATGATGGCTCTGATGGCCATTCCAGAAAAAGAAATCCAAAATTGCTTTGAAGGGTAGACTAGTTGCTGGCATGGATGCATAGCTTCCCACGAGGACTACTTCAATAGTAACCATAGTGATACTCAGCAATGAGGTATGTAGCACTTTTTCTAAGATGAATTTGCACCCTTAATTGTCAGCCCTCATGTATCTCACTGACTCTCTTTCTCTAGAGAGCCTTGAGACAGACTGATATAAGGTAAAAAAAAAAAAAAAAAAGTTGCCTTTTCTTTTTTTTTTAAAGTTTTAATCCTGGAACTCTACAGCAGGTGTGGACAGAAAAATCTCCAGCAAAACCCCTTATTTTTTTGCCAGAAGATCCAGCAGCACCAACACCACCACCCACTGCCGTTGAGTCGGGTCCGACTTGTAGAGACCCTATAGGTGTCACGGTAGAACTGCCCCATGGAGTTTCCAAGGAGCACCTGGTGGATTTGAACTGCCAAATTTTGGGTTAGCAGACGTAGCACTTAACTCACTATGCACCAGGGTTTTAATGCTGCAGGATGAAGTGTGGAGGAAAAATGCCCCTTCCCATTATTTTCTGTTTTTACTTTCCCAGTCCTGTCTTGAGGCAAGCCAAATCGCAAAGCTGTGGTGTTATAGTGGCAATGGTGGCTGTATAGGCACCTGAGTCTTTGCTATAAGATTTTTCTCTCTGGCCAGTAGAACTGGGGAGGGGGCCACAGTGGCCCCTCATTGCTTTATTCTCAATATGGACTCACTCATAAACAGGCAAGGGAGGATAAATAACCAGCTTTCTAACCACACCCCAAAAAACCAAACCCACTGCTGTTGAGTTGGGTCCAACTCATAGCAACCCTGTTGGTCAGAGGACAAAGGAAGGAATAACTGAGAGCTGTGTGAAGAAAATTACAGAGAAAATAGAATTAAACAAAGGTATCCCCCACATCACAAACCCTGGTGGCTTAGTGGTTCAGTGCTACCTCTGTTAATCAAGAGGTCAGCAGTTCAAATCCAGCAGATGCTCCTGGAAAATCTAGACAGCAGTTCTACTCATTTGTATACTGCTACTATGATGGGAATTGACTCAGAGGCAGTGAGTTTGTTTTTTGTTTTATCCCCTAAATCTGTATGTCAGATCCTGGACTCACCTCCGAGCTGCACACATGTGGAAATGGTAAGCAGCAGCAGAGTGAAGGCTGGGACGGCTGAACTGCCGTGTGTATCACATTTGGATTCCAGGCCTGAGTGTCTCCCACATGGGGCAGAACAAAATAGCACAGCCAAAGCTTTGAACACTAAACTGATGCCAGAATTGCAGCCCATAAAAGGTGGGTCAGGACTGGCAGGCTGAATCTGATTACACTAACTTCAGTGTTTTCCAGAGGATTTTAACAGGTTCCAGAGACTGAAGCAAAATATTCAAAATGTCCATGATACAATCTGAAATTACTCAGCATATAAAGAATTAGGAAAAATTCAACAAATCCCAGAAGAAAACGCAAGCAACAGGCTCCAACCCTAATATGACCCAGATGTTAGAATTGCCAGACAAAGACTGTAAAGCAGCTACCAAATCTGTGCATTTTGCAAAACTCACAGAATTGTACACAAAGAAATGAATTTTACTGTATTTAAGACATGAATTCCAAATGCTATTCTTGTAAATTCCTTAAATAAACTATGATGACTAGAATACTTTGACAGAAACAAAGAGAGTAGTATTCTGTCAAGTTTTGGAGGAACTCTAAAGAAGCTCTGTGTCTGGCCTTTGACAATTAACCCCCTAAATAACCTGCAAGCCAGTTCCACACTGTTATAAATGGGAGGCTCAAACCACATCCCTATTTTCTTCAGTTTTTATCTTCCAGTTCAAAGACTAGAAGTATAATGACTTCATTGCAGTTTCTACTATGTGGGAAATGCTAAGGCCTAAATGAGGCAGAAAATCCTTAAAAAAAAAAAATAGGGAAAAATGACAATTGGAGAACATTGAATAAATGTCAACCCTTATTTCTGGTGACTGTGTTTCTGGTGAATGTGTAGCAACCTGGAGCCTTTGCACCATGGATTCATCTGCGACTCAAGACACTACTGTCACCTTGCTTGGCTTTTCCAAGTTTTCTCGTGATAAATTCTTACAGGGTTTAACTGGTCATCACATTAGAACTGGGAAGGCTGTTTTCTAGGCATTGAGTTGATTTTATGAATTTTTAACCTATTACTTAGAGATCTTTCAGTGTAGTTGGCCTGAGGCGAAAATGCCACTATTTGTAGTGAAAAAGGGCTGAATGTCATCTTTTTGGTTGATTCCCACTTGCTTGGAAAAATAAGAAGTCATTGAATAGATGTGTATTTTAGTCAGCAGTGCTGCTTTAACAGAAACATCACCAGTGGATGGCTTTCAAAAGAGAAGTTTTATTTGTTCATGGTCTGGTAGGCTAAACGTCCAAATTCAGGATGTCAGCTCCAGGGGAAGGTCTTCTCTGATGGCTCTGGAGGAAGGTACCTGTCATCAGCCCTCCCCTGGAGTGAGGACTTCTAATGAGCAGGGACCCCAGTCCTTTCTAAAAGGACACACTCAGCTCCGGGCACTGCTGCTTGGTAATGTGAGATTCCGGATTCTTTGCTTGCTCTCCTTTCTTTTGTATTGCAAAAGATTGCTTCAAGGCACAATCCAAGCTTGCACGTTGAATCCTGCCCTACCAACACGACTGCCGTCTATCCTCCCTCATTAACATTGTAGTGGCACGATTTACAACAGGGAGGAACTTCACACAATACCAGGAGTCATGATCTAGCCAACTGCTACACACATTGCCACACACATCTGGGGGGGACCACAATTCAATCCATGGCAGGTGGATTATGAAGAAAATGGCAAAGAGGGCCTTGTAGACCATTCTGTGGCTACCTAAAGTTCTCTTTACTCAGAGGGATGTCAGCGATGAATGAAGATGGAACTCCTTCCAAGAGTGGACAGACAATGTGAGGTGGCATTGTCAAATTGAGGCAAACATACACGTAAAAAAGCATTTGTTCTTTCATCATTCTTCACATATATAATTCAGTAACATCGGGTTCATCAAGTTCAATTATCGTGACTTGTTTCCAAGTTTTTCCATCCCCCTGAATAGAAGCTTAGCATCCACTAAACAATAAGTCCCATTTTCTCTTTCTCTCCCACTCTTTGAGTTCTACATACCTGCCAATCCTAGACATTTTATGTAAGTGGAATCATATAATATTTGTCCTTTTAAGATTACTGACTTCGCTCAGCATAATGGATCGTCTATATTGTAGCATGTAGCAGACTACATTTTTCTTTATGGCAGAGAAATATTCAGTTGTATATACATATATACATTTATGTATATATATACACACACATATATATGACACAGACCAAAAGGTCAGCAGTTCAGATTCACTCAAAGTGCTTCAGAAGCAAAGGGCTCAAAATCTACTTTTGAAAGATCACAGCCATGAAAAGCCCAGAGAGCGCACAGTTCTACTCTTTAACACATGCTGACTTAATGGCAGCGGGTTATGTATGTATCACATTTTATTTATCCCTTTCTCTGTTGATGGACATTTAAATTATTTCCAACTTTTGGCTACTGTGAATAGTGCTGCAGTTAGTATTAGCATACATGTGTCTTTTTATGGTTCTGCTTTCTTTTGAGCACATATGGAGAAGAGGAATTGCTGGATTGCATGCTAATTCTATTTTGTAACTTTTGGGTAAAACTTCCTTGGAAAGCATAGGACAGTGTGAAAAGCAACAGTGATCTGCATTTAGTGAGAATGTTAAAGCTAAAGACAGTGAACTTCAGAAAGGGTTCCCGTTAGAAATGAATGATGCTAATGTGGGGTATTCTTATGCTCCTCACAGAAATTCTGAGTCATTGATTAGGAATGAACAGTCTGAGAAACTGTTGGTTGGACTGGTTTCATGCTGTAAAAATGGGACAAGTATTACACATAGTTTCTTTTGTGTAACACCAGTCTTATGAAATACACATATAATCAAAGATCCTATCTGTACAAGGTGTGAGTGCTATTACTGTCGTAACTAGCTTGTATCACATGGCTTCCTTCCTCGCTATTGCTATTTGCACAATGGCAATTCCCAGGACACACATGTGAGTGTGACACTGCATGCATGTTGGGTTTGCTTCTGTCTTGCTGTGGACTAGTCTTCAAACTTCTCGATATTATAGACCTGTACACTTTTAATGAAAGATATGGACATTGTGAGCAGTGTATTGTCTTAGTTGATTAACTTCTTGATTAAATTAATGGAACCAGATAATTAAATAGGTGCAATTTTCTCTCCATCAGAAAAAAAAAATGCCGAAATCTGAATCTGATGTCTTTCAAACAAAAGAAACTAAAATGAGGAGGAAATGGCCATTGCTATTTTAAAAATACATCAATTTTATCTTGATCACTTTTGAGCCAGAGAAAATATATTCTTTTCTTTTTTTGAAGAGTCTATTTTTCTCTTTAATCAAACTTTTAAATAGGCAATTGAATTAGTTCAAGGCTATCTTAGAGCGAAAAATCACTAAGTAATTATGAATTTAATGAAATCAAAAGTAGTATTTTGGAGGTGGGGTATCCCTGTAGTTTTTCTGTATATGCTCTACTTTGAAAATGAAAAGAAAATTGAAAACTATTTCCCTTTTACATGTCTCAGTTGAACTGAAACTTTGATGAATCATTTAAGGTAATACAACACTAGTAAGACGAAAACATGTTGGTTAGATAGTTTGTTTAGAAAACCTGTATCTTTCATTTCAGGTTTAAATTTGGACAAAGGAGATTATAGAGAGTTATAAGTCATAATACACATTATATGTATATATTTGTACATAGTTAAGCTTTAAAAGATTAAAAGTAGCCCAAATTTTGGAAGATAAAATTGGTAAAGTAATATAGTATGACTTCCCTGATTTGTATTATCCAGAACATAATCTTGGGTATCTGTAAACCAGAACCATTAACCACTGAGTCAAGCCCAATTCATGGCAACACAGAGTAAAACTGTATTTCCGCAGCTAATGTTTTGAAAGTAGATGGCCAGGCTTTTCTTCTGAGGTGCCTCTGGGTGGCCTTGAACCTCTGACCTTTTGGTTAGCAGCCAAGTACATTAATCATTTGCACCACCCAGGATTTTCTGCCTTTCTGTACAGGTTATCTAATATAAGACAACTGAGTACTGAATACGAAGCCTTACTGGTGTGATTCTTGCTTTTAAGATATTGCATACTCTATAACTTTGAGAACGTAATTAAAATGTAGGAAATCACCATGCATTTTGACTACAAAATTAGAAATAATAAAAGCGTTCTACTGTATCTCTATTAAAACACATATCAAAGGGCTAGTCATAAATAGCTACATCTTTGGGGTTTGTTTCTTTCTGTGTGCACAGTGTAATCTGTTGTTGATAACAGTTCAGCCACTTTGACTGGGGTGTGGTTAGACTGCTCACAGCAGGGAGTTTATGAATGTATTTTTATTTTAATCAAAATTTTATTATGAAAAAAATTATAGGAAAGTGAATAGTTTTACAGTGACGTTCCCCCCCCCCACCCTCACTACCAACCCAACATATATATTCCACAATTAACATACCTGGTATGGAGTGGCTAGGTGGTGCAGTGGTTAAGAGTTGGTTGTTAACCTCAAGGTTGGTTGTTTAAATCCACCAGCTACTCCTTGAAAACTCTATGAGGCAGTTCTTTTCTGTGCTATAGGGTTGCTATGAGTTGGAATCAAGACAGTAATGAAGTTTTTGGTTTATACTTGGTACAACAAACTTCTGTCTATTTAGTCAATCCCCTATCCTCCATCAATCCATTTTATTTTTTGATACCCCTTTTTCCCTAAATTTCATTGTTGCAACACAGCAAAACATACAGTTTCAATAGTTTCTGCATGTACAATTTAGTGATATTATGTTCTTTGAGTCACCCAACCATTTTTGCCTGCCTTTTGTGAGTTCTCCCTCTCCTTTAGGAAAAAGTCACTGCCCCCTAAGATTCCTATTTAATCTTTCAAGTTCCTGTTGTCTGTTTGATCATGTATAGACAGTTCTTAAAAGAACATAATGCTTTAGGCTGTCCTTTTTTACTAGTCAAGTTAAACTATTGTTTGGTTTTGGTTTAAGGCTTAAAGGTTATCTCATGGCAATAGTTTCAGGAGTTCATCCACCCTTCATGATTTTGAAAAGTCTAGAGTCCATAAGAATACAGAAGTTTATTCTATATCACCTCCCCCCTCATTTGGCCAGTATTCTTCTGTGGAATGTTTGATCAAAATATTCAGTCATAGTAGCTGGACACCATCTAGTTCTTCTGGTCTCATGGTAAAACAGGCAGTTGTTTACGGAGGCAATTAACCACACATTCTATATCCTCTCCTATCCTTGACCTTTTGTTCTCTGTTGTTCTATGTGAACAGAGACCAGCTATTGTGCCCTGGATAGCCACTTGCAAGCTTTTACCATCCCAGGTACTAGGCAACAAACTAGGAGGTAGAACAGAAGCACTGAACACAGTCTTAGCCAATCAACTGGTTTCATAGTTTCTGTGAAACTATGACCCTAAATGTGTGAATCAAGGAACCAAATTCCACGAGGTTTTTGGTTGTACTTAAGCAGCCTCAGCAGCTACTCTTTTTATTTTGTTGTTGATGTAAATATATCTATCATACGACTTTTGTCAATCTAACTTTTTACAGATGTACAACTTATTGAAAACAATTACACTAATTGGCTATGCACCCGTACTATCTTGGCCATCTAGTGCTGCTGTAACAGAAATACCAAAAGTAGATGGCTTGAACAAAGAGAAATTGATTCTGTCACAGTCCGGTAGGCTAGAAGTCTGATTTCAAGGCATCAGCTCCAGGGGAAGGCTTTTTCTCTCTGTTAGCTCTAGAGGAAGTTCCCAGCTATGTGTCACTTTTCCCTTGGTCTGGAAGGATCCAACTCAGGAACCTCAGGTCCAAAGATGTGCTCTGCTCCAGGCACTGCTTTATTGGTGTTATGAAGTCCTCACATCTCTCTGCTTGCTTCTTTCTTGCATATCTCAAAAGAGATTGTCCTAAGACTCTATCTAATGTTGTAAGTCTCATCAATGTAACTGCCAGCAATCCATCTAGTTTACATGGTAGTGACAGGATTTACAACACATAAGAAAAGTATATCAGGTGACAAAATGGTAAACAGTCATACAATCCTGGGAATCATCACCCAGCCAAGTTGACAGACATTTGGTGGGGGTGGGAGCGGGGACACAACCATTACATGGACCCTTAATCAGCACAGTTTTTTCCTTCACTGATAACCCCTCTTTTCTTCCTTCCTCTGGCCCCTAGTGACCACTGGTAAACTTCTTATTTCTGATGCATGTTAAAAGAAGTTATAGACATCAATACACCAAATGGAAAAACAAAACAAAAACACCAAACCTACTGCTGTCCAGTCGATCCTGACTTTCAGAAACCCAGTAGATGGAGTGGAACTGCTGTTCCACTGAGTTTCCAAGGAGCACCAGGGAGCGGCTGGCAGATTTGTCCTGCAGCATCAGGGTCCTTCCCCTCAAGTAGCTTCAGCATGTGGATCATCCGGAGAGTTGTGAAAGTGTTTTAATAGCAAACGAGTTTTAAAAATACATTGTCTGGAGAGAGAAATAAGATCCTTGGACCCTTGGGGGAAAAAAAAATGAAGTTGTAATTTTGCTACTTAGAAGAAGGTCAGTGTTTTATAGCTAAGGGTCAAGAAAATAAAGACAATTTATGATGATGCTAAAAACAAATCTCTAAGTCCCCAAACTTTCACCAACAGGAGGTGAACTTCTAAAGCAGCCCATCTCCCAAGACAGGTACATCCTGCAAAGATCATCTCCAATGTATGGTTCCAGAAGTTTTTTCTCTTTTCCCTGTTAAATGCATCAAATCCTGATAAAGGCAGGAAAGAGAAGAGAGGTTTCAGCCTGCAAAGCCAGGAGGTCAGCAGCCGACCTGGCTTTCTTATCGGCTTCTGAATTCACTAACCAGTCAATTAACATTGCAGTAAGTGAGAGGCTGCTACAGGCTATTTCTGAAACCCAAGTTCCAGAGAAAATAGAATTCCTAGCTTTTCTATTTTCTACTACCAAAAGGTAACAGAAGTTGCCGTATGATGACAATTCTGTCGATTTGGCCCCTCTGCATTCTAAGCACATCAGAACAAGCCTCTGATTTCTGAACAAAATCTTTCATAAGCTTTGAGAATGCTAAAAAGCAAACCATCTTGCTGTTGGTTTTGCAAACGCAATGTCTGATCTAATTGAATGCATAGAATTCCCTCAATGGATTTAACCTTCAATGAATTTCACAGAAATTCAATCATCACTCTTACAGGTTTCTGTTACTGAGCGCTGACCACCCCTGTTTACAAATGAGTGTGGCCTCATAGTCTTTTTTTTCTGTTTGGAGGATGTATTGATGGATGGATAAGGAGTTGGCTAGATGTATGGTGAATCAGGTACTTTGTCGTATACTTTTTCCTCTTTTTTTGGAGGATAGATTGATGGATAGATAGAGGTTAGCTAGAAGGATAGATGTGTAATAAACTAGGCAAATGGTTTATTAGAATAGATTTTGCCTTTTTCAACCAGGGAAGACAGATAGGCTATTCCAGGCCCCTGACACACATCTGGCACTCTCCTTGAAGCTGAAGATCCACAGCAGTAGCTCCTGCTTCCTGGTGTTCACTGACATAGCCTCCTCACTCTTCCCACCTTTGCTGTTTCCACTGCCAGCAGCTGCTGAACAAGACCTAGTACAGTGAGGATGGAGACTTGCCACAGCTATCTGCCTCTGGAACAGCTCAGAGAGAGACTCTTTGCCTTAGAGAGAATTATCTACAAAGGGATCCCTGAAGGCAATTGCCAACCACTGTCTAGGTAGGCATAGTGCCTGAGGAAGGAACATCCAGGTCAGTGGTAGAGAGATAGGAAAGGCACTAAGAAAGCTGCCACCCCTGCTAGACAGACCCATGTATTCGTGGGGCCCAGAGCAAAAGTGCCAAATGCAGCTTTGAGAACCTTAATCTAAACTTTTAAAAGTTATAAATCAACTAAACCAAACCTAAATTAATTGCCATTCAGTTGCTACCTAATCATAGTGACCAAATGCATGTCAGAATTGAAATGAAAAACTGTTAAATAAAATGTTATATCTTCCAACTCATGAGTCGGATCTGACTCGACGGCACTTGTCTTGGCTATCTTCCAACTTTGACAAATACAGTTTCATAAAGACCTGGAAGAGCAAGTTCAAATTCAGATTTCAGGATTCCTCAGAGCTCTGAGTTCAAATATGGCTCAACAGGAAGATTAATTTCCCCTAACTGCTTCTCAGTTCTTCTCATCCCATTCTATCACACACACTGCAGCCCTGCGGTCCAAGCTCCAGCCATACCCTTCCCTTGAATAGCTTGCTCTTTGGTCACCACTCAGGTCTAAGCATGCAAACACGTTACAGAAGAGCTCATCTGGAAGAGCATAGATTCCCGGAGACACAGTATCACGTTCCACAAGTTTCTCACCTAATAAGGAGGCATGTTGTCAGAGATTGGCCAGAACAGGGCACTTTAAAGCATCAGGTCCTCTTGCCCGATCCAAGGGAGGTTTACGACTGCCCGTACATATTTGAGAGATGACGCTTGCTTCTTAAGAAGGTGACAAGGTTGGTAAGGCACCACTTGCAGCTTTCATTCACTTGACTGCTATCGGACTTGTACTACGACCAGAAACATATTCTGTAAGTTGCTCATGCATCTGCAAACAAGACAGGTGAAGTCATTTCCCACATGTAGCTTTCAGTCTAGAGGTGGAGGCGACAAATCTCATCAAATTTAATCACAACGTGTTAAGTACTGTGTAGGAAAAAGACATGGTGTCCTGAGAGTATTCAGAGAGAGAACCTGACTTGGTCTAGGAAACAATAATGATGGGTAGGGAAAGATGGGTAAGCCAAGACGTGGAGGATGAACATGTGTTTTCTAGCAGGAGGCTTGGGAGTTGGTGATGGGAAGGGTTATACAGAAGAGCAACATGTGTATTAGCTCTCAGGCAAGAAGAAATATAGCAGGACTGAAAGTTTGTCTTCCTAGACAGCTGTGCTGTGGCTGAACAAAAGAAAAATGTTTATAGGTCACTTATTACCCAGCAGGAGAGTGGCAAGAACTAAGGTGAATGGAGTTTCTATGTGTGTCACATTCTGTGCCAGATGCTCAATACACATCATCTCCTTTATAGTAGAGCATCACTGAAGGATTAGCCTTGTGTTTGGAAACCCTAGTAGCATACTGGTTAAGTGCTATGGCTGCTAACCAAAAGGTTGGCAGTTCAAATCCACCAGGTGCTTGTTGGAAATTCTGTGGGTCAATTCTACTGTATCCTTAGGGTTGCTATGAGTTGGAATTGACTCAACGGCAATGAATTTGCTTTATGGGGGTCCTTGTGTTCAGGTGGGAGGCTGAGGCCAAGCCACGTAAGTAATTTGCCTGTATTAGATTCTCTGGGCTACTGTAAGACATTAACACCAACAGGGTGGCTTAAAACAGCAGCAATTTATTCTCTACACCTCTGGAAGCCAGAAATCAGAAACCAAGTTGTCAGCAGGGCTGCACTCTCCCTAAAAGCTCTAGGAGAGAATCTGTCCTTGTGTCTTCCAGCTTCAGGTAGATGGAATTTCCCTGAATTGCCACATCGATTCAGTCCTTGCCTCTGTGGTCACATGGCCTCACCCTCTGTCTGTGGAATCTCCCTGTGCCTTATTTTAATAAGGATGCTTGTCACAGGATTTAGAACACATCTGGATAATCAAGGGTTGTCATCTCATATCAGGATCCTTAAAACAAGTATGTCTACATAGCATTTTTTCCAAATAAGGTGACATTCACAGGTCATGGGTATTGACTCATGGATATATAATTTTGTAGGTGACTAGTCAACCAATTCTATTGCCCAACACTGTACTTACACTAAGAAATGGGATTGTAAACTCTGTGAATGCTTAATACAGTCAAGTAAACTTTGAAAAATAACTTTTGTCAAACTGGCTTTGGTGAACTGATCGTTTTTTCATTTTTAAAATTTTTCCTGTATCTATAGCATTCTGGTGGTATAATGGTTAACAGCTAAGCTGCTGACCAAAGGTGGGTGATTTGAATTCACTAGCCATTCCTCGGAAACCCTGTGGGGTAGTTTTCCTCTATCTTACAGGGTCACTGTGAGTCAAAGTGGACTCAGTGGCAATAGATTTTGTTGTGGTATAGCATTTAAGATTTTTTTTAGAATAATCTATTTACTTTTTCTTGTGAAGAATATTCACAGCAAAGCCATACACCAGTTCAAAAACTAATATATGTATAGTTCAGTGGCTTTGATTGCATTCTTCAAGTTGTGCAATCATTCTCAACCTCCTTTTCAAGTTCTTCCTCCCTCATCAATGTGAACCCACCACCCCTAAGTGTCCTGTTTAATCCTCTGAATTGCTATTTTCAATTTGATCCCATATAGATAGATCACAAGAGAGCACAATGCTCAAGACAGGCATTCTTTATTAGTTAAGTGAAACTATCATTTGGTTTTAAGACATCAAAATATATTTTGGGTTTAAGATTTAAAGATTATCTCAGGGTAATAGCTTGGGGGTTTGTCCAGCCTCAATCCACCCAGAAAGTCTACATTCCATGAGAATTTGAAAATCATTTCTGTGTTTTTTTTCCCCCTTTTGATCAAAATTCTTCTATGGAATCTTCAGTCAAAATGTTTGGTAATGATTGCCTGTCTCCATCCAGCTCTGTGAACTAATGGCAAAGGAAACAGTTGTTCATAGGCAGTTAGCCTGCATTTCATTTCCTCCCCATTCCCAACTCTTCTTTTGCTCTTGCTCCAAGTAGATAGAGATCAATTGTTGTGCTTTGCTTAGCTGTTTGTGAGCTTTTAAGGCCTCAGGAGCTACTAACAAACTCGGAGGTGGAACAGAAACTGCTAAATGCATTATTAGATCAATTCACTGGATGTCCTATGAAACCATGACTCTCAGAGCTCCAAACCAGGGAACAAAATCCCATGAGGTTGTGGTTGTACATAAGTAGACTTAGTAGCTACTCTTTTGCCAATTCAACTTTTGCAGGCATACAACTTGCTGACAGCAATTACATTAACTGGCTGTGCAACCCTACTCTTAATCAATGCAATTTTCCATCACAGTAACCCCAAACCTCAATACTTCATAAACAATAATTTCCTTTTTCCCCTCCCTCCACCCATGGTAACCACTAAGAAACTTCAGTCTATACATTTGCCTGTTCTTGTCTTCTGGTCTGTTTCTCATTTTATAGATGCAGAATTCAAAGTTCTTTTTAAAATAAATAAATAATATCAGGGACAGTGAGATTTTAAATTACTGTGGAACGTTGCAGGCTGTGTTTGTTGAGTTTTCTTCCTATTAAACTTTTTAATGTACAATAAGCAAACTATTTGTAGCTTATAGAAATGGTGTCAGTTCATTGGATGATCCAGGAGATCTTTCCATAGATTTCTAGTCGGTAATAAAGCCAAGAACAGTGATATCCTCATACAGTACTCACTTATATATTTAAGTATTTACAGAGAGAGAGAGAGAGAGAGTAAGCCTGTAAGCACATTAAGCAAAGAGAGGCAGAGAGAGCGAAAAAAAGAAAGAGACAGGAAAAATACTCCAATTAGCTTTTGTGTGTCAGAGGTCTTCAGATAGGACCTTGAAAGTGAATCACTTCTGAGAACTAATGGCATAAGATGCAGGCAGTCGCCCGGTTTAGTAAAACTGGCTGATCTGGCAAAGCCAAGCCAAGTGCCATCGAGTCAGATCCGACTCATGGCGACCCTTAAGAAATAGTCTGAAGTCAGACCATCCGTCTGAACCTTGACTTGCCAGCTGGGCATGACAGTCAATTTTCCAAAATTCTTTATTTATAAAATAAATCTAGTAACAGTGTCTTCCTCACAGTTTAATGTTTAAATTAAATTAAATCACTCATACATACAAAGGTCTGATAATTATGTCCACAAACTTAAGTGTTCTAAGTGCTACATACCTTATTGCTGAATAGCAGTATGGTCACCTTCAAAGTATTCCCCTTGGGAAGCTATGCATGGATACCAGAGCTAGACCACCTTCAAAGCAATTTTGGAACTCTTTCTGGAATGGCTGTTGCACACGGTGGCAAGGTGGCAAATTTGTGAAATTAATTGTATAGTTGTCTGTGAGGGAGTTTTTAACCAGTACAGAAATAACTATATTGGAACACTCTCCCTAACTCACCTGACCTGGCCCCTAATAACTTTTTTATTTATCCAAAGATAAAGGAAATATTGAAAAGAAGACATTTTGATGGCATCCAGGACATCAAAGGTAATACAACAACAGCTCTGATGGCTATTCCAGAAAAAGAATTCCAAAATTGCCTTGAAGAGCAGACTAGGTGTTGGTTATGGTCCATAGCTTCCCAACGGAAGTACTTTGAAAGGGACTGTTTTAGTCTTCTGGTGCTGCTGTAACAGAAATACCACAGAGTGGGTGGCTTTATCAAAGGAAGGTTTATTCTTACACAGTCCAGTAGGCTACAAGTCCAAATACAGCCTTCTCCGAGGGAAGGTTTTCCCCCTTGTCGGCTCTGGAGGAAAGTCTCTGTGTTGCATCAGCCTCTGTTCAGGGAGTACCTTGGTGAAGGAAACTCAAGTCTACAGTATATGCTCTGCTCCCAGTTCTGCTTTCTTGATGGTGTGAGGTTCCCAGTTTTCTGCTTGAGTCCCTTTCCTTTTACCTCTTGTAGGATGAAAGGGTAATACATGGTGTAAGCCATACTCCAGGGAAACTCCCTTTACAGTAAAGCAGGGAGGTGATCTTCTGAAGGGATGGATTTACAGTCCCATCCCAATCCTCTCTAACATAATCCACTCTGTGAACCACAGGCAGAGATTAGGATTTACAGCATCAGAAAATCACAGAATGGAGGGCAGTTACAGAATACAGGGAATCCTAGCCCAGTCACATTGTTACACATATTTTGGGGGAACACAATTCAATCCATGACTGTGACTCTAGTGATATTCAGCAACGAGGTATATAGCATTTTTTCTAGGATTAGTTCACAGACTTAATTGTCAGACTTCACAATAGATAACCTTGGACATCTGTTGTTAATTGCTATGAGTTCTTTCCAATTTATGGCAACTCCACTCCTTTCTTGCTGATGGATCTCAATTTTGTACAGAGCTCTGCAGAATCATAGGTTTAAGGTGTACGAGTGCCATCTTGAGGCCTGGCAGACTAATGGAAGATCAGGGAGAGGGGAGTCTCTCTCTCTTTTGTGCCACTCTGAGTCATGTGACCTTGGGATCTAGTAGTTAAGTGCTATGTCTGCTAATCAAAGGCTCGTAGTTTAAATCTACTCTGTCTTGTATGGTGGCTATGAGTTGGAATTGAGTCGGCCATGGGTTTGGTTTGGTTTGGTGTTTGAGTGGTACAAGTGGTTTATGCACTTGGCTACTAACTGAAATCTTGGAGACTACCCAGAGATGCCTCAGAAGAAAGGCTGGATGACCTCCATCCTACAAGTCAGTCATTGAAAACCCTGTAGAGCACAGCTCCTCTCTGACACGCAACGTGTCACAAGTTAGAGGCGACTCAATGGCAACTGTTTCTTTGGCTCTGTTTTCACCAGGGACATACAAGAAGAGACTCCTTTTGCTGTTGCCAGATATTTTTTCGAGTGTGAAGGTGGGGGCCGTGGCAACTATCCTGGAGTTGTGAGGGCAATTAGCCGAGGACCAGTTAGCCTGCTGAGGAAGGGAGAGCAGAAGGAGAAAAGAACCTGGGTGTGTGATGATGCTGTTTGGTCACTGAGTTGTCAAACCCTGTAGTCTTCTGGGAAACCCTGGTGGCGTGGTGGTTAATTGCTACATCTGCTAACCCAAAGCATGGCAGTTTGAATCCACCAGGCACTTCTTAGAAACTCTGTGGGTTGGTTCTACTCTGCTCTATAGGGTTGCTGTGAGTCAGAATTGACTTGATGGCAGCAGGTATGGTAGTCTTCTTACCTGTGGACTTTTTGTAACGTGAGATAGTAAAGTCCTTGTTAAGTTATTTTAAATTGACTTTTCTATTACTTGCAGCCAAATCATTTGGTGTACAATAAACATCCAGTTTTAAAGTACAGCCACTTAAAATGCACTAAACTGGGAGTTAGGAAACCCAGTTTTAGAGCTAGCTCCTGGGCCAGAAACTAGGTGTCACTGGCGATTGCTCATCACTGCCCGTTAGCATTGGGTCTTTCATCCTCTGGACTCTCATGTTTAGCTTGCCTTGGCCTGTGGTACTAACAAGGTTTTTCTTACCTGAGCTGACTTTACCTAAGCAATCTTCCACGGCTGGGTACTTCCGTGTAATACTAGTAGTCCACCTACCCTGGCCCCTAGGGTCGCCATGAATCGGATCCGACTCGACGGCACCTGGCTTGGCATGCCAACCCCAATTTTTTCCCGTACCTGCCGTACCCATAGTTCCTGCCAGAACCGTCCTATCCTCCTCCTAAGACAACGCTATCTGAACGAGTTTTTAGTCACTCCATTTCAGTCCAAGCAAAATAGAAGAGCAGTGTTGTTTTCTTGAATCTTCTTGAACTTCTGTCCAAGCTAAATGTAAGAGTATAAGAACCAAACCCTACATTTCTCAGCACTCATAGGCTCTAAAACAGTGGTTTTGAACCACTGGTTTTGAACCTGCCCCACCAGGAGATATTTTGAGCAATGTCTCTTTTGGAGCCCTGGTGGTGTAGTGGTTAAGAGTCCATCTGCTAACCCAAAGGTTGGCCGTTCAAATCTAGTGGCTGCTCCTTGGAAACCTATGGGGCAGTTCTGTTCAGTCCTATAGGATTGCTGTGAATAGGAAATGACTCAGTGATGACAATAGGTTCAGTATTGTTTCTTTTGGTTGTCACACCTGGAGGGATGCCACGGGCAGCCAATGAGTAGAGGTCAGAGATACTGCTAAACATCATAGAATACATAGAACAGTCTCTCGCAATGAAGAATTATCTGACCCAAAACATCAGTAGAGCTGAGGTTGAGAAACTCTGCTCTAAAGAATGTAAAAATACAAAAATACATCGTATTCTAAGGCTTTCACAACTTTAAGCGGCCCCACACCACTGTCCTCAAACAGCAGTTATTCTACATGCAGCCTTCTGCTGTGTTACTGTTCTGTATTCTGTGTTGTTTGTCAAAAGAGGAAGCCTCTTACACTCAGATACCGCTTATCTACTGCGCTTCCTCTGGACCCTTCTGATTTATCAAAAGAATTGCATAAATAATTATATGTGACCTCAGGAACAAGGAAGGGGCTTTGATCTTCTGGCCATTGCCTGTTTCCTGAAGGATTTTGCTCTCTGCTTCCTTCTGTTCGGGATAATTCTCAAACCACATAATCGAGTCCTTAATCAAACTCTCTTTGTAATCTTAGTAGAGTGTAGCCTTAGGACTTTAGGTCACGTCTTAGATTGATGCTACCCCTGTTAAGGTTCAGATTTACAGTCTGCTCTGTTTTTGTGGAAATCCAGCATCTTAACGGTGAGGGTGGTCTTCATCCATCACTTCAGTTAAACTTTATACTTGCAGAATTTCTTTTCAAGACTGTAGATTATTAAACATTCTGGGGCTGGTTGTAGCAGAAGGTGAAGGGGGGAATCAATCACTGATAGAAGAAAGGAAACAGCAGATATGTCTGCTCTGGGGGAGTACCACAGTTTGAATCAGACTGGCTAACTCTTAACTTCATTAGACTAATAATAAACATTCAAATTGTAATCAACATTAACAGTTATGTTAGTTATCTGTTCAATTCCATGATAGCTGAACTAGTAATAAATGACCCAAAGCCATCACCACCATCAAGTTGACTCCAATTCATAGTGACCCTACAGACAGAGTGGAACTGCCCCATAGAGTTTCTAAGGAGTGTCTTACGGATTAGAACTGATGACCTCTTGGTTAGCAGTCATAGCACTTAACCACTACACCACCAGGGTTTCCATTTAATAAATGATCAGGATTGTTTATTAAATGATCTCTAAGTTTTGAAATTTCTTCAGCTATGGGCGATGACAGATTCCTGCTCAAAAGCAAGATGAAACCCCAGCCAGTGTTGTGAAGGATTATGGAGCTGTGAACCAGGAGGTTAAGACGAGGAGCTTAACTTTTATGTTCCATAAAATGGGAAGCGGCTTCTGTACCTCTGACCTCAAATCTGACAATGATTCTCAGTGCCCAGAGAGAGTTCATGCCATCGTGATTTCATTTGTTCTTCATCACAGGAGCTCTCTGTGCCGGGGAGGTTAAGTATTTTGAACCTCACTGGACCAAGGGGAAATGGAAAGCTATAAAGGTTAAGTGACTGGCTTCAGATAAACAAAACTGAGAGCTGTGTTAACTCACTGAGAGATGTATGGCTTTTGAATATAACCAAACATTCCATATTTTTCCAGGGCAGTTAGGATTTGAAACTGTTTCTTTATCCCAGATATGTGCACTTATCTGATTAAAACAGTTTGTCATTGAGCAGATTCCAACTCACAGTGACCCCCTGTGTGTCAGAGTAGAGCTGTTCTCCATAGGATTTTCCATGGCTGATTTTTTGTAAACAGATCATGAGCCTTTATTTTTTAATTAAAGGAAGCTCTTGATGGACTCAGACCTCTAATCTTTTTGTAGCAGCCAAACATGTTAACTGTGCCACTCAGGGACTCCACAGCTTACAAGTCCAGATTTTTTATTTTGAATATAGTCACCGGAACACTGAGCTGGAGGTGTTCATTTTGCAAGTTGTATGTGGGAGATTTTGTACTAGGCGCTAGAGGAGAAAGGATACAATGATTGGTAAGATATGAGGTGTGGTATTTACCCTCAGGTTGCTTATAACCTTATAGGGGACACAGACATGTAAATCACCAGCTGTCACATAAGGCAGAAAAGCTTCCAAGAGGCAGAAGCCACATTTTGGAGACCAGAATGAAAGGAGTGGTTAGTTCTATGGGTGAGGAAATAGGGAAGGCTCAGAGTAGGAGAAGGAGCTGGTAAATGGAGCCTTAAAGGAGTGGGGTTCTGATAATCAGGGAAGATAAAAGCAGCAGGAACCTTGGTTATATTCCCAGTCAGTGTACCTCAAGCATACCCCCTCCCTCTGAATAGGTCTTAGCAGAGCCTCCAGACTAAGACAGACTAGGAAGAAAGTCTCGTGATCTGTTTCCGAAATTCAGCCAAAGAAAATTCTTTGGATGACAACAGTCCTGTGCTATTGTGCCACTGAGCATACACCAGCAACAAAGTGCATCAAAGAGAAAAAGAAATATTCACTACTTTCTCGGTGACGCTTTACCCAAAGTTTTAAGTGTAACACAGACTTAAACCCCATACCAAACCAGTTACGGCCAAGTTGATTTTGACTCACAGTGACCCTATAGGACAGAGTAGAACTGCCTCAGATGGTTTACAAGGAACAGCTGATGGATTTGAATTGCTGAACTTTTGGTTAGCAACCAGGTTCTAAATTATGGTGCCACTAGGGCTCCAATTCATTATTCTATGGTAAACCAGTACAGTAATCTCTTGGATTGTAAACCAATTGGCTTATTAACACAAGAAAAGCATTTTCTTTCTCTTCTTCGGAAATGGCATACTTTTTAGTTAAGGTGCAAACTGAAATGATTTTACAATCTGAAGTTACCTCATTTCAGTTTTCAAGGTCCTTTTGACCTTGATCATTTATCATTCCTGAATCCTGTTCCTTGTATAACTTAGAGTGTATACTAGAGTATTCCCTAATAGCATTAACAGTTAAGTGCTCAGCTAATCATAAAGCTGGTGGTTCGGATCCACCCAGTAGTTCTCAGTGGGAATAGCTGTTAATTTGTTGTATTACCAGTCAGTGTACCTCAAGCATAGCTACCCTCGTCTGTCAGGGAAGGCCTGTGTGATGCTATGATGCTGGACAGGTTCTAGCAGAGCTTCCAGACTGAGACGGACTAGGAAGAAAATTTGCTGATGTGTTTCCTAAAAACTGTCAGAGAAAACCTTTTGGCTGACAAGAGTCCAATGCTGTTGTACCATTGAGCATTATCAACACAACAAAGTGTATCAGAGAGAAAAATATTTGCTTCAGAGTCTGAACATTCTTGGTGAAGCTTTACCCAAAGTCTGCCAGATGTCTGTCCAATTTCTCTTTGTTAAAGCTATCCACCTGTGGTACTTTTGTTATACGAGCACTAGATGACTAACAAAGAAGAAAATCACTCTCTATTTCCTTTCCTTTTCTTTTCCTGTGAAATGGAACATAGTCATGGTACAGGTCATCTTCCTTGACAGGACACAACTACAAGTTAGAAAGAATCTGGGTTTCTGGACAATTTGGTGAAGCCGAGCCTGGACCACTCCACCTTCCTTTGGGCAGTTAGTAAGAGAGAAAAGAGAGGAACTTCTTAGCTGAGCCACTGCAGTGTTTTGATCTCCTAATTTATGTCCCATGATTCAAGAACACTACTGTCAAGGCTGCCCAACTCCAAATATATAAAAATTACAAACTTTAATGGGTTGTAACTTAAAGACCCTTTGACAAAAGCCTGATTGCCTGCCCTGGAATTGTGTCCAATTCATGATGACCCCATGTATAGGAGGGTAGAACTTTGTTCCACAGGGTTTTCAATGGCTGATTTGGGAAGAACTAACTGTTGATTTGGGAGGCTATGAGTTATCCTAAATGCAAGTTAGACGTGTTGTTTAAGGATGACTTATGCAAAGAAAAAGATATTTGGTGGTTGAAGGTACTCTATGGTTACGATACAGGTTTTGAGTTCTAACTCTCTGGGCCCTGCTACTTTGCTCTTCCTTGTCTAGACCACATTTCTAGTCTTGACTGTCTGTCTGACCAATGTCCCCTCTCCACTTGTCTTCATGACAGTGGGAATGCTAGCATATATGTCATCACAGCATATATGTCATCTCTAGATAATTAGAAGTTAAACCAGGAATACAAAGATTTATGATCTTGGGGCTAGAGACTCTATCAGCATGTGAAATCTATAGAAAAGTGCAAAGTCACACACAATTTTGCATACCATTTTGGAGCTGCTCTTAGACCTTCATGGAGCTCATCTGTGAATACTGTTAATAGTCCCCGCATGCGTGGACAGTTGCTAGTAGTATATTTGCCTAAATATATATCCTAATATTTAATATCACTGTGCACTAAGTTGGTAATTCCTTGAGGACAGGAATTAAAGTAAGCTGGCCTAGTACAGTCCTATGTAATAGGTGATTTATGTGTTGTATAGAGAACTAAGTTTAATAACCAACTGTCTTAGTTATCTAATGCTGCTATAACAAAACTACCACCAGTGTATAGTTTTAACAAAGGTAAATTTGTTTTCTCACAGTCTAGGAGGCTAGAAGTCTGAATTCAGGGCACAAACTCCAGAAGGCGGCTTTTTCTCTCTGTTGGCTGACCAATTTTGTTACCAGTTGGCCTCTGGTCTAGGAACTTCTCATAGAAGGGATCCTAGGTCCAGAGGAGGTGCTATTCTCTGGGCTCTTGTTTCTGGATGGTGTGGGGCCCCCATCTCTTTGCTTACTTCTCTCTTTTATATCTCAAAAGAGATAGACTTAAAATACAGCCTAATGTTGCAGACTGAGTTCTGCCTCATGAATATAATTGCTGTTGATCTCACCTAATTTACACAGAGGTAGGATTTACAACACATCACATACCAGATGACAAAATGGAAGTCACATAATCCTGGGAATCATGGACTAGACAAGTGGGCACACTTTTTAAGGAGCACAGTTCAATCCATGGCACCAATAATACCAACCAGTTGCTGTTGAGTCAATCTCAACTCATAGTGACCCTATAGGATAGAGTAGAACTGCCTTATAAGGTTTTCAAGGAGCAGCTGGTGGATTCAAACTGCCAACCTTTTGGTCCGCAATTGTAGCTCTTGACCACTGTGCCACTAGGGCCCCCAATTTAGTAGGAAGCTAGATTTTTTCCATTTGATTTAAAGATTCCAGGCAAATATTTTTAGAAATATTTCAAAAAGAGGCAAGACAATGAAAAAAAGTGTTATAGACTCAACATCCAGGAATTCTCAGTTCCACCCGTATATAAATCATTTAAAAGCTTGCAAATTATTTAGCAGCTGGTCACTGGCCCCACAATAAATCCTTTCGTAGGCAAGAGGCCTTCTTCTTTGTCATTATTTAAAAGATCCAGCCTAAAGTTGATGTAATACTTTAAGCTGTTTACTTTTGCTTAGAGGTATAATGATTCTTGAGCTCAATAAAATAAAATAAAATTCCCACTATTTGCTTGCTTTCTATGGCAGAAACCACTAATTGTTCTACCATATTCATTTTCTCCTTCCTCAGCAAGAGAACCCCAGGGTGTGGACTGGACACACAACTGTTGGGAATAAAGGCAGTATTTCCCAGTCTCCCTTGTGGCTGTGAGGCACCATCTGCCCAGCCAATGGGATTCAGTGGAATTGATTTTTATGACAGACATTGGAATTAAATTAGGGGAAGGGCTGCTTTTTTTCCTGTTCCTTTCTTCCTTCCTGCTTGTTGGAATGTGATGTTGATGTGCAGAGAGGTCCTGATGCATGTTGCGGGTGTTGCTGCTGTTGTTTTGTGCCATCAAGTCAATTTTGACTCATAGTGACCACAGAGTAAAGATGCCTCAAAAGACTATTTTATTTTATTGACTTGCTGTTCGGAATCTGCACAGCAAAGCATAGCAATTCAACAGTTTCTACATCTACAATTCGGTAACATTGATTGCTATCTTCAAGTTGTACAACCATTCTCACTCTCCTTTGCTCCGTTGTTCCTCTTCCTTTAACATAAACCCACTGCCCCCTGAAGTCCCATAAGATTTTCTTGGCTGTAATGGTTATTGAAGAAAGTCACCAAATCTTTCTCACTCAGAGCTGCTGAGTGCCAGCTTTTCAATTAGTAGCCAAGCCGTTAACTGTTGTTCCACCAGGGCCCCTTATGTTGAAGATAATAGACCAAAAGTTGCTGCCTGGATCTCTCATCACAGGGAATCCTCCCTTCCAGTCTTAAACTACTTCAGGGCTTCCTGAGACCACCTTTATACTCAGAGTTCTGCTAGAAGGACTTACAAGACTCAGCATACAGTGCCGACGACTAAGATTGACAACAATGGTGCAGTCAGAGTGCTGAGCTGGATCATAAGGAAAAAAGACACAGGCAGGGTCTGGAGAAATCCACATGCAGGCTCCTTATCGTCTACCATGAGGAGTCACACAGAGCACACCTTACCCCCAAACAATAAGTCAGCAAAGCATACACAGTATTTATGCTCAGGAGCCCATTGGAAACACAGAGCTCAAGGTTTTTATTTAGGGCTGGTCATTAGGTGCTGTCTGCCTAATACGTGGAGCCCTAGTGGTGCAGTGGTTAAAAGCCTGTTTACTAACCAAAAGGCTGGCAGTGCAAATCTAACAGCCACTCCTTGGAAACCCTAGGTGGCAGTTCTACTCTGTCCTGTAGTGTTGCTATGAGTTAGAATCAACTCGATAGTGAAAAATTTTGGAATTTTGTCTTTGTTCCTTTTGCCTGATACATAGGGACATTGTTCATTGTTTAGTGGCAGAATTCTCACCTTACGTGCAGGAGAACTGGAATTTATTTCAGCTAATGTACCTCAAGCACGATCACCAGCTATCCCTCAACAGAGGCTTCAGAGTTGCTATGAAGTTGTACAGATTTTAGCAGAGCTTTGAGATTAGGATAGACTAGGAAGAAAGGCTTGCTGATTTGCTTTTGATTAATTGTAAGGGTCTGGTCCAAAGCCTGTCACGGGGACCTGACGTGATACAGAACTGGGCAGCATTTAATTCTGTTGTATACGGGGTCACCACAAGTTGGAGACCAACTCAGTGGCAGCTAACAAAACCAATCTGCTGTTCTTAGTTGTCATCCAGGGGATTCTAAGGAAAAGAAGTGCTCAGCAAAAAAAAAAATAGCCTAGGCACAGGGAATCATCTTTACCAGTTAATTGTTGTGTGGAGCATTCCAGGAAACCAGTTCCCAGATACCAACCAAGGACCAAACTTGCCAGCAGGCCTTTCAAAGGACAGCAGTTTTAGACCTGCTGTGTTAACTCTTTTCTGCACATGAACTATCCACAATTACCTGGAAGAGAAATAAATTGTTATGAGTCGAATTGTATCTGCCCAAAATATGTGTTGGAATCCTAAGCCCTATACCTGTGGCAGGAGTGATGGCAGCACAGCGGTTAAGCTGATAATGGAAGGGTGATGTCCAGTTTAGCAGTAGAGGTGGTTTAAATCCACCAACCACTCTATAAGAGAAAGCTATGGCAGTCTGCTTCTGTAAAGGTTCACAACCCTGGAAGCCCAATGGGACAATTGTACTCTGTCCTATAGGGTTGCTATGAGTTGGAATTGACTTAACAGCAATGGGTTGGATTTTTTTTTTTTAATTTCCTGTGGATGTGGTCTTGTTTCGGAATAGGCTTTTCTTTGTCGTGGTTAATGGGGCCATACAAGTGTTAGATATATCCTAAACCTAACTACTTCTGAGTTGTAAAAATCAAATTAGGCCAGTACATATAGAGGCAAGAGAGACACTATCTGATGACCAAGGCAGGTGAATCTGCTAGTCCAAGTGTTCCAAGGATTGATGGCTACTAGAAGCTGAAATAGACAAAGAAAGACTTTACCAGAGAGCCATACCTTTAATTCAGACTTTCAGCCTCCTGAGCTGTGAGAAAATAAATTTTGTTTTTCGAAGCCACTGACTTGTGTTATTTCTGTTACAGCAGCACTAGCTAACTAAGATGCAGACTTTGAATTTGTTTAAGCAAATGTTTCTCTGGATTTTCTGTCCCTTTCATCTAAACCTAATTCTAACAGATGACTTTCCTTTTTTATCAATGCAAACCTACACTGAGCCAAATCATACCATCCAGTTTGGACACTGCCAGCTAATTGTAATATGCTGAGCCAAGAACATGTTTTTACATCTTCAAATCTTGCTTAGGATGTCAGGCAAAATCAATTTACAAAAGAACCTGTGCTCACAAGATTTGCTTGTAAACTAATTGCATACATCAGTTCATGAAGTGAAGCCAAAGGGCCTAAGTAAGGCTGAGTCTAAGGTCCAGTTGGAGGAATCAGTTTCCTGTGGGGAGTCTGCAACTGCTTTCTACTTCTACTAACAATATGTATCTTAGTACTGCTATGACAAAGACACCACTGGTGAGGGGCTTTAATGAACTGTGACAACAGTTTGGAAGGCTAGAAATTCAGATTCAGAACACCAGCTCTCGGGGAAGACATTCTTTGTCAGCTCTGGGTATTAGTAGCTGGAACTTAATCAGGGTCACCTGGACTCCTAAATAACATTCCATTTCCTGTCTTAATTGCTGTCCTGAATGAGATCAACAGACTTAAATCCCTCTCCCTGTCTCCTCAAACCTTCAGGGAAGTAATAATATTGTGAGTAGTTTAAGACTGTTTCGTAAGATGTTAAGGAATCTTGTGACTCCGTGTTCTATCTTACAACAAAGTTTGACATTTTCCAGATGCAAATCCCTTTGTAATCTAGCTATAAAAGCAACTGGAATTGTAACCTAAGTGGGACAGTCTTGGAGAAACCGTTCTCACTGTCTCCTAGATTCTCATGGTTATGTGTTAATAAAGTATTGCTTAAACCTTTTTCCCTGTATCTGAATTTGGCTGCAGTAATAGGTGGAACGAACTTGTTTTTGGTTCGGCAACATTTTGAGGTTCCTTGGTGATCTTCATGTGGTGTGGCTTTTCTTTTCCCAGCTATGCCTTCTAACCTGTGCCTAACCTAACCAAACCAAACCCATTGCTGTTAAGTTGATTTTGACTCACAGTGACCGTACAGGATGGAGTAGAACTGTCCTATAGGATTTCCAAGGAGCAGCTAGTGGATTCAAACTGCGAAAATTTGGTTAGCATCTTAGCTCTTAACCACTCATAACCGCCGTGCCACCAGGGCCCATTCTGAGCCTACTCTGCTCTTTTATATCTCAAAAATAATTAGCTTCATACGCATCTGAGATTGTTACATGTCCTCATGGATGTAACAAAGAAAGTCCTATTCTCGAACGAGATTACATTCACAAACAACACCTATTTTTGTAGGTCACAATTCAGTCTATAACACCGTGGCTGAATAAGTAATGGCAATATGCAATGAACAGCTCGGCAGTGACATTTGTCCAGGTTATTATAGGTCTGATAAATCTCAAAGTCTATCATTTCATGGTAATTCACAGAGAAACACTGCATTTCATGGATTTTCTGCATCAACATTCCAACTCCAAAAATAGAACCCACAGGATGTTTTCTGAAGTGGGGAGACCCTAATCATTTTCCTCATTTTAGAGGTAAAATGTAGCACATTTCACCAGACTCAGTAAGTTAGCAAAGTGACAATAGAAATCAATACCCTTGATCTCCATTCACATACCACTGTGTTACAGAGTAGGACTGGGTTCCATAGGGTTTTCTTGCCTGTAATCTTTATGGAGGCAGATCACTTGGGCTTTCTTCCACAGTACCACTAAACCAAAGAAGCAAACCCACTGTTGTTGAGTCACAGTGACCTTATAGGACAGAGTAGAATTGCCCCATAGAATTTCCAAGGAGCACCGGCAGATTGGAATTTCCAACCTTTTTGGTTAGCAGCCATATCACTTTAAACTGCTACTCCACCAGGGTTTCCACAGTACCGCCGAGTGGATTCAAACCACCAACTTTCGATTAGCCGGCAAGTGTAAATATTTGCCTCACCTAAGGACTGTTCCACTTTGAGTAATCGTCCACAACCATCTACTTATCCAGCCAAGCTAGAAAGCCTGGGGGCTCTGTAAAAACAGACCTAAGCACATGGGCCATCCCTGGGCACTGACTCACTGACAGCTAATGTCAGTGACTCACCCCTCATGCTTAGCACTACCTTCAGAGGCAAGAAGAAAAGTCTTCTAGTAGAGGTGTGTGGATGAACAGAAGGCAAATCTCTCTGACATTACATTTCCTGCTTGGAAATTTTAAATAGTGTCTGTGGGAGAGTAAAGTTTCTCTTAGAACACAGGAAGCAGCTAAGTACCTCTGTGCTGATTATAACCACAGTACTTCCCCTGCAGTCCCCTTCAGACATTTATTTAGGATCTTCTTTTATGGTGCTGCTAAGATCCTTGTTACTAACATTCAAACCATTAATTAATTTGCAAGTATACCAAACAATACTATAGTTGGCTCATACATGAGTAGGCAGTTGATGCGCATTATTTGGAGATGCTAGTATCCGCTCATCAAACAAAAGGCATTTCTTGGTTCTGGGATAGCAACCCCTTTTAGAGAAAAGTGTAGAGTGAATGCGGAAATACCAGTTTTGGGAATAAATGACTCAGTGGGTTTTCTGGATGCTATTTAGACCTAGTATTGGTGGTACTGTAAGAACCCTGGTGGTGCAGTGGTTGAAGTGCTCTGTTGCAAACCAGAAGGTTGGTGGTTTGAACCAACCAGCTGGTATGCAACAGAAAGATGTGGCAGTCTATTTTTGTAAAAATTGGTGCTTTGGAAATCCTGTGGAGCAGTTCTACTCTGTCCAACAAGGTTGCTGTGAGTCAGAATTTACTCGACAGCAAGAGGTTTTTGATTTCGGTTTACTGGGCATTTAATGTCCCTGAGTGGCACAAATGTTCTGTGTTTGTCTACTAACCTAAAAGTTGGAAGTCAAACCTATCCGTCAGCACTTGGAAAAAAGGCCGACTGATCCACTTCTGTGAAAGTTATAGCCAAGAAAACTCTATGGAATGTAGTCCTACTAGGTAACACATAGGCTCACCATAAGTTAGAACTGACTTGACAGCAAAGGATTTGGTTTTGATTTTACTAGGTGTCATGGATTGAATTGAATCCCCTTGCCAAAAAAGACAAAAAAAAAAAAATTGTAGGTATCAATTTGCCTGGAACATGATTCTTGGTATTATGCAATGTTCCTGTATGTTATGAATCCTGCCTATATGATGTTAATGAGGAAGGATGGCGGCAGTTACGTTGGTGAGGCAGGACTTAATCTGTAAGACTGTTGTGCATTGAGCCAGTCTCCTGGAATACAAAGGAAAAGGAAGCAACTAGAGAGTTAGAGACCTCATATCACCAGGAAAGTAACACCAGAAGCAGTGTACATTCTTCGGACTTGGGGTCTCTGGGTCTGAGAAGCTCCCAGTCTAGAGGAAGATTGATGATAAGGATCTTCCTCCAGAGTCAACAGAGAAAGCCTTACCCTGGAGCTAATATTTGGACTAGTAGCCTACTTTTCTGTGAGAAAATAAATTTCTCTTTGTTAAAGCTATCCACCTATGGTATGTCTGTTACAGCAGCACTAGATACCTAAGACACTGGGCATTTGTTTTCTGTCCTCTCATTTAAGATCAGGCACTATGGACTGACCAGAGTCCATGGCAGCTTCAACTGGGTGCACATAACCATCAAATCACTGAGGGCTGTTCTCTGTGTTGTGTCCATTCTAACTCTGAACAAAACGTAGGAATCTTTATGAGCACAACCAAAGAGGAGAAGTTAAAAATCTATATATCTATATGTAAAATATCATGTCATTTTACCTGTGAACAGTGGGGACAGTTAAAAAAGTCACAAATGTGGGCACTGCAGATGAATCTCAAGCCTCTCACTATGTTTCATACTTGATGGGTACAAGCCTTGGATCTCTGTAAGCCTGAAGGTAGCATTACCTACCTCCCAGTGACAAGTGCTACTGGGGTGCCTGATCACTGTCACTTGAGAAGGATAGTTACAGATACAATAGTTTTTTCCTGGCAGTCTGTGATATAAATATAATAGTTCTTTCCTAACAGTTGTCATGTAGACATAACAATTCTCCCAGCAGTTGAGATGTGGCCAAACCTGCCGAAGGAACATCTAGAAATGACCTAACTCTTATTTCCATACTATTGCCATATCATTGTCATACTCTTTGGGAGAGGACTCATCATGCAGCTGCTGACATATTAGCTGGAATCCAGAACCAAGAACTAAGTCACTATCTCTCTTCCCATTGTAATCATAATCACAGATCCATGTCTCCTGTCTTCAAAGCCAATACTGAGACAGGAGGTGAGGTGATTAAATGAGGATATTTATTGAGTGCTGACACACAAGAGGTAATGGGGAATCAGTTCCTCCAAAGCTTGCCTGCGTGCATAGGCTATGCTTGGAGGTTAAATAGGTTGATTAAGGAGGGGTACACTGGTTAACATTCTTCCCAGGTCCACACAAACAATTCCTTTGTTGTTTCAACAATATTCTTCGCAAGGGTCTGCATGGCTCCCAAAAGTCGGGAAGCTGGATAATCATCAAAGTACAAACCATCTGGTGATTCAGTCTGATAGTCGTAGAGAATAGCTGAAAGGCAATAAACAGAACAATTAGGGAACAATTGTAAGAGGAAACAACAGCTGTGTGACTTATAACTGCCAAGCCAAGTACAAGGTAAATTCTTGTGGATGTGGGAAAAACAAGTTCTTAGGACTTGGTACTTTTGACATGACTGTTTTAACTGCTATTTGTAGCAAGTTGGAGTTGGGGTGGCCAAAGACCTCCCTTTCAACTCCCCGCTTCTGTGGATACCTTCTCAATCATGAGAAGAGGGGTGCTGACCTCCTCCAGCTACTTCCTTTTGACAGAGGGTGTCAACTTACCTTACTCACGGTAAGGGGGAGGTGTATTTTGGGAAGCAGCAGCATCTCATATAACATGTGTCTGCATGTGGGAAGAGGATAGAGCATCCATCATGAATACCCCTTCCACCTGGAGGGTGAAACTAGCTCTTCTCAAGATCATCTTAACAAGGCATGGTACATAAACACAGATTTGAACAATTACCATTATGATAGTGAGAAATGGAGTTAGCCGAGATTCTAGACAGGGAAACAAATTAGATGGCCAGCTACCCCAAGGCTGCCAGTTTGGATCTCGATGAGTCCAATTAGCCCCAATATGGATTTCATCTAGTCTTATCTTCTCCTGAAGTGTTAACCCAAGTACAGCAGGTTTTATTGATGACTTCTGGGCACCCCCCATTTTTGTAAGTAGGAAATCTAGTGAAGTGGTTATCAAGGACCAGCACTACCAATGAATTGAGCTCTCAAAGCCTTTTCTGTTCCCACTGCCATCAGATCACTGGTGTCAGAACAGTCTCTTCCATTTGGTACATCCCTAATCTCAGTATGACAGTTTGGAGGAGCCACCAGCTGCATCCACTTTCTTCAATAAAAGGATTATATCCTCCTGGATTGTACCCCTCTATGTCCTGTTTAACAATTTTAATGGTGACTGTTGAGGCAATTTGATGAACCTGGGTAGGGAACACTAGGAATCCCAAAGTACACTGTGCCAAAAAGACTCTTGCGTTTAGGCATTGTATGGCCCAAGTCCAAGGTGTGGGTCAAGGCAAGCAATCTCTGTTAGAAGGGTAAGGCCTTCCCCTCCACAGAAGGGTGTATCCTGGAGTGGCATGCAGTGAGAGGTTAGCAATAAGTGAATCAAAATTGTTCATTAGATAGGCACTAAATTTAGTTTGATCACATAAAGGAAAAAGTTAGAAATCCTGGTAACTGGGGTCCTTGCCCATCCTCAGGGGTCAAATGAGGAGTCTCCAGCCCTCAGTAGTAGTCTTATTATGTCATCTAGACAGAGTAAAACAAGGTACTGTAACAGGATATTGAATTAACTGGGCTCAGACCGGAACTTTTGGCTTTGTAAGGGTGTTGATTCAGTAAGGGGTATGATTATAATTGAGTACCGGAGCAGCCTTGGGGTGAACTGGAGTTCCTGAGTAGACAAGATGGTGACAAATCCAATAATTTTTAAGTCTACATCCCTAACAACTGCTTGGGACATTGATAATACACCATTAGAGGACCAGTCCCGTCCATCAGGTTGGGATTTTACTGTAACCTGAACCCCTTTCCCCTCAGAACATGAACATCTTGACAGATTACCTTATGAAATTTAACACAGAAATAAGAGCCTTCATCAAGGAGAGTGATACCAGAGATGGTAATAGAAAAATCCTTATTATTTCTCTGGGTAGTATCAGTGATCGGGGAAATTTGAGAGATTTATTTTTTGCTTCCCAAACTACAATACTTGCCCCTCCTGAATTTTGTTTCACTTATTTTAGTGGTGCAGGTAAGTGTCAGAGTCCTGTCGGTCATCACAATGAGGGTTCCTTCTGTCTGATGTAAAATGAGTTCAGACCTTCCCCAAAAAAATCATTTTTTTTTTTTTGAATTTGCACTTAAGCCTCCCCACTAGTGTGCAGGAATATCTGTGACGAGCCTCTTCATCTTCTCTTTGTTGTTGTTGTTGGGGTTGTAAGAGAGGGCTATCCTTAAACAAGTGTGATGTACCCAGCTACTAGAGTGAGCTTCACAGAGGAGTGCATGGTCAACAGGACTTCATACAGAGCTCGCCACCCTGGAGCCAACTGGTCTTCAGGATGTTGCTGTCTTCACACCTTCGGTAAGACTTGGCAGCCAGGCTTGAATACGTGGAGAGAGGCCTTGGCTAGGAAAGAGAGACAAGAGGAAACATATTGATTAGTAATAGTAAGGGCTTTTCCCAAAGAATGGACCCATTCCTGCTCCTCCCTTTCAGTAGTCACTTAGGTGGAAAAAGCGAACTGTTCCAAGAATGGCCTCCCATGTATTAACTCACAAGGGCTTAATTTAAGCTTGCTTCAAGGGGCCACCCAAACCTAGAGCAAGGCAATTCAATACCTGGTTACTTCCCAGGACTGTTCAGTTTGAGAGGTGAAAGCCTCCACCCATCTGGAGGGTGTGTCCACAAAGACCAGTAGTGTCATGGATTGCATTGTGTCACCCTAAAAACATATGTATTGATTTGACTTGGCTATGAGTCCCAATATGGTACCATTTCTCACATGTATTGTGAATCCTGCCTTTGTGATGTTGAGGAGGGAGAATGGACAGCATTTGTATTAGTGATGCAGGACTCAAGTTACCAGCTCAGGTATATAAGGGAGAGAAGTGAGCAGAATAAGTTGGGAACTTCAGACTACCAAGAAGGCAGCACCAAGAGCAGATTACATTCTTTGGGCCTGAGGTTCCTGTGCTGAGATGCTTTCATTGAATTTGGACTCAGCCCACAGGACTGGAATTAATTCTCTTACTGAATGAACTTGTAAATTGTAAATGGATTTGTGGCATACTGGACTGTGACAATAACGTTTCTCTTCATGAATCCATCCATTTGTGGTATTTTCTGCTGGAGCAGTACCAGGTAACCAAAACAAGTAGGTACCAAAAGTTTCCTGGGGCTTGAGGTGTTACAGTCAAGTCCAGCTGCCGATCTTCTCCCATATCTGTTCCACAGAACTGGAACCCTGGTCCTGAGGGGTGTGGGACTCTTTGGATTATTCTAGGCACAGAGGAGACCTTCCTCCATCACTTTTTGAATAGTCTTTAAAAGGTGAGGCCCAGCCATTACTTGTTGCAGCCATTCTATACTGGCATCCCTACCATACTGAGTGTGGTCATACAGAACAGACACTACATCTCATATCTGAGCTTCAGGTACGAGGACTTTGAGATCTGGACCAACAAGACAGTCAGTGTTTTGATTGGGGTAAAATCTCCATTTCTTGGCTCTTTTTAAATCCTATTAAGTATAAACAGGTGCAGGAAGATGTGGAAAGGCAAGAGTGCGAATGACAGCAAAACTGGAATTGGACTCAATTGGTTGGGGTGTGGCCTTCCTAGCCTCAGGATATGCCTTCCTATTTCACATGGCCTCTGGAGTCTTGCCACTTTGGAGGCCAGGGCAATAGAGAACTGCTACTTGGGCAGGGTCTCCTACGGCCTGCAGGAGTTCCAAAATTTCAGGCACATGTTTTATCTCTATTTGCTGCAGTGAGGAGGCCTTGTTCTCGCCACATGACACCACAAGCATGTAAAACCAGCTGAGCATACTGAGTATCAGTGTATATATTTACTCTCTTCCCGGCAGGCAGGCAAAGGGCTCCTCCCAAGGATATCAACTCTGGCTTTGGGGCCGAAGTACCTGGGGGCCAGCCTCCAAAACTTCAGTCAGAGTCACTACTGCATATCCAGCGCTTCTTTTCCCACCCATCATACTACTTCCATCTGTGTATATTTCAACTTCTGGATCATCAAGGGGAATGTCAGAAAGATCAGGGTGGCTAGAATAGAACTCTCTGATGATTCCTAACAGTCATGTTGAGGTGGCGCTCCGCAACAGGCAGTAACATGGCTGAATTCAAAGTCATCACCACCCACAGAATTATGTTTGGATTGTGTGATAGGTTGGCTTGGTGTTTCCCCATCCATCCTGCTGTCATCCAGAATCCCCATTTCTACTCGAGGAGGGAGAGGACTACACGCGGGGTATTTACCACCACTTGCTATCCCAGAGTAACTTCTGCTTCTTGGAGCAAATCTCAGGTGGCAGTGACTGCCTGCAGGCATGGGGGCCATCCACAAACCACAACATCCAATTGCTTTGAAAAGTAGGCAACAGTCACTTTTCAGGCCCTAAAGTTTGGGCCAGGATCCCCATGGCCACTTTCTGTTTTTTGTGTAAAAACAGTGAGAAAGGCTTTTTGAGATTGGGAAGCCCTAGAGTAGAGGCTGTCATTGCCAAGCCAAGTACCGTCGAGTCGGATCTGACTCTGTCATTAGTTTATGTTTAATCTTTTCAAAGGCCTGTTGGCACTCAGGTGTCCGTAGCAGAGGTTCCCTTTCTTCTCCTTTTAATGCCTCATACAGATGTTTCGTGATTAGTCCATACCTTGGTATTCAAAATGTGACAGAACCCTGCCATACCTAGAAATCCCCTTAGTTGTCACTTACTTGTTGGTGACTTCACTTGGGCAATTACTTTCCTCCTATAGGGCAAAGGATTTCTTTGTCTCTGAGAAATCTGGAACCCCAGGTACTTTACATGAGGTTATATAACTTGAGCTTTCATTTTGGAGATCTTATAATCACATTCAGCTGGACAATTTAGGACATATATAGTGTTTTGATCTGAGTCCTCTTTAGTTTCACTGGCCACCAGTATATCATCTACATATTGTAAAATGATTATCCCTTTCAGTTCTGTGCCAGAATTTCCACAAATATTGTAGGGGAATTCTTACATCCTTGTACAAAAACCTGCCAAGTCAGATGTCTCTTTGTTCCAGTCTCAACATCTATCCATTCAAAAGCAAACCAAAGCTGTGAGTGTGAATGTAAAGGTATGCAAAAAAATTTATCTTTTAAGTCCAGCACCAAAAATCACGCGCAGTTCCCAGGATTCGTGACCAGGAGGGTATAGGGTTTGGATACAACTGGATTAATCTCCTCCACAGCTTGATTAATTTTTCTTAAGTCTTGTACAAACTGATATTTTTGTGTGCCTGGCTTAAGTACAGGCAAAATGGGAATAGTGTAAGGAGACAGGCAATATCTTAAAACTCCTGTTTTCAAATATTGTTGAGCCAGAGGTGCAAGGCCTTCCAGGGCTTCTCTCTGAATTGTGTACTGTTTTTGACCTACTGTGGGGGCCCCGGGTTTTAGAATAGTTTTTACTGGTGCCATCGACTTTGCTCACCCTGGCTGGCCTGCTGTCCACATGGCTGCATTTGCCTGTTGTTCAGTGTACTCGGGAATGTTTTCACCTACACTAGGTGGCATTGTTTCCTCATGTAGCAGAGCAGCCTGCAATGCACAGCTGCATGAAGATGGTTCTGCAACCGTATATTGGGGGGATTGAAAACTTTGAGAGGAGGTCTCGTCTGACAAGGGCCACTGGGCACTCAGGCATATAAAGGAATTCATGATAAAGTAGTTTACTTCCTAACTCACAGCTTACTGGCTGTAAGAAAAGTTGGGTTGCAAGTTTTCCGGTGATTCCAACAATAGGTGTTTTTTCTGTGGCTCAAAGGAGACTCAACCATATTCAATACTGAGAACATTACATCTATGTCAAGTTTACCCAGGGTTCTTGGTGGGAGATAGGGAAGTTGTTCTCTGACCCTGGGCCCTTTCATTCTGAATCCTCAATGTTAGGACTTTCCAGAATGCTTGTAATTTGCCTTGTGGGGGCCTGTGTTCGGGGTACTCTCACTTCCAATGTCCCATTTTTTTACAGTAGGCACATTGATCTGCCTGCAAAGACTGCCCTTGAAATGGCTTTGCCTGGTTAGGGATTTCTCTGGCCCTGTTTCCCATTTTCACCCTTTATACCATGTTTGTCAGGTGTGGAAAGAGTGGCTGCCAACAGTGCAGCCACTGTTTTTGGTTCTGTTTCTCCTGTTCAGTAGCCTGGTCCCGGGAATTAAAAACCAGTTGTCCTATAGGCATCCCAAGAACCTCTTTAAGTTTCTGTAATTTTTTTTCTGGATATCAGGGGCACTCTGAGAGAAGAAGGTCATATTCAGTAACCTAACATTATTGGGATCTCTGGGGTTAATAACAGTGTGTTGGTGAAATGCCTCAGTGACTCAAGAAAGGTTGAAGGATCCTCCTTTTCTTCCTTTCCTCCCAAATTTTATTTAAGCTTTTTGGCTTTGGAGCCCCATTTCTTAATCCAAAAATAATACAGTACTGATAGTGTTGAAGCTTAGCCTTTCCTTCCTTGGTGTTATACCCCATGCAGAGTTGGTTACAGGGCCTGCTGGCAGGCCAGCAGGGCAATCCCCATTAGTGGGATCTAAATTATGTAACAGGTCAGCCTCTATCTGTGCCTTTTCCAATACCATGTGGTGCTCCTCAGATGTCAGCAACATATTGCTGTGAGTCAGTACATCTTCCCATGTGAGGTAATGAGTACAGAAAATGGAAAGAAACTGTTCTGCCTTTCTATTAGGGTCACTTCTGTAAGAAAAGGTGTGGTTCAGAGGATTGAGTGCAGATGCCCATTAGCAACGACCCCAGTTCGTACTTCTCTTAGAGGGTATTGCCCTGCCTGGAGCCTAGAGCTTCCCTCACCTAAAACAGTACCCTGTCGGATATGAGAGGGGGCAGCCATACCTGTAGTTGAGTCTGCCCTTCCACTTTCGGATGTGTCTGGAGAGGCCACTGGCTGTCAATCCCTCCATCTCGATTCTGCCCATCACTTGGGACTGATGGAGGAGCAGATGAGGGCACCCATCCCCCAAGGAGGAAATCATCTTCTGAAGAATTCTGTAAAATTTTCTTACCCAATTTCTTGATACATAATAGACTCATGTGGTTTCACAGATTGATATAGAGGCACCTTGTCCCACTTTTTTTTACTGAACAAGTCTAGTTGTAACATGGTGTTAAACCACAAAGACACCACAATGATCCAAATTTCCTGATCTCCCAGAATATACTCAGGCCATACATCATTACACAAAGATGTACCCCAAAGGGGAGCCCAGTGGAATGGAAGAAGATCCTTCCATGTTAACAGTTGGAGATGGCTGAAGCCATTTGTACCTTGCGTGTTGGAGGAAGATCTCCTTGCCCTTTTAAGAGATTATCTCCTGCTCTCCTAGTCTTCTTGTCAAGAAATCCTGAGTATATTAGACCTCAGCCTCTTTCTTTTACTGTGCCAGGCAGTCACAGAACCGTTCTTGGAAATAAGACCAAACCTGACAGATTGGTTTTGTAAGACAAACCTGGCTATGGTCTTGGACTGGTTTCTTATGTCACCTTTCTGTGACTCCAGTTAGCTCTTCACCTTCACAGTCCAGCAGTTTTGGCGCCATTCACACAACATTCACCCAGCTCCACTCCAACAGTCTGCTCTTCACATACCTGTTCCTACCACCCAAAGTGGAATAGTCGGAGGTGATCAGTCTCCCAGAAACCAGGGGTGTTCACCACTGTACACACCAGCCCTAGGCGCTTCCAGGGGTTCAAACCAGGTGGGTACCACTCATGGAACTAGCAATTTTGGAAATAATACAACCCAGGGACAGACTTCTCCCCAGATCTGACATGCTAGTCCAGCACTGAGTGCAACAGGGTAGGCAGCACCAGACCCTACACCCAGTGAGGATTTCCAGGTCCCAATTTACTCACTACCTCAATCACAGTTGTTGGTGACCAGCAGTGCTGAGGTGGAGAAGAGAGGGTAACACTCCTTCACGGGTTAACAAGCCCTGCAGTTTCTAATGAAGCAGGATTTGTCCAAGCCACATCCTCCATCAGGGCCACCACATCCCAAGAAGCAAAAAGGGGAGAAGGGCTTCACTGTACGGGCCACCAGAATTTGTAACCACAATCACAGATCCACACTGCCTGTCTGCAAAGCCAATACTGAGACATGAGGTGAGGTGATTAAACGAGGATATTTATTGAGTGCTGACACACAAGAGACAGGGGACAATCAGCTCCTCCAAAGCTTATGCATAGGCTAAGCCTGGAGCTATGTAGGTTGATTAAGTAGGGGGACATTGGTTAATATTCTTCCCAGGTCCACACAAACTATTCCTTTGATGTTTCAACAATATTCTTTGTGAGGGTCTGCATGGCTCCAAAAAGTCAAGAAGCTGTATAATCATCAAAGTCCAAACCACCTGGTGATTTAGTCTGATAGTCTTAGAGAATAGCTGAAAGGTCATAAACAGAACAATTAAGGAGCACTCTTATGAGGAAAGAATAGCTGGATGACTTATAACTAGCACAGGTAGATTCTTATGGATGTGAGAAACACAAGTTCTCAGGACTTAATACATTTAACATGCTGTTTTAACTGCTGTTTGTAGCAAGATGGAGTTGGGGTGGCCAAAGGCCTCCCCTTCACCGTCTTTGAAATTACTCCCTACTTTTGTCAATAAAAGAGAGCCCCAAAATCTGTACAGGGTCTTTCTCCACTCACAGAGATTGACCCTTTCTTCCTTTGGAATGTACTTTTTCTTAATAAAACTTTTCTGCCATTTGCATCGTGTGCTTTGAGGAGGCAGCGGGTGGGAGTGGGAAGGAGCCAAGTTTGCTGCCCACTGGGAGACCAGACTTGCTAGCCCAATTTCCAAACCTGAACCAGATCACTCAAGGTCTAATGAGTTACAGGATCTGGACACTAGGTAATCTACCTCCTAGGGCCTGGGTGAGGCTAAACATGCGAACGTGTGTAAAGCATCTGTAGAATACTGGTGAGGACACAAAGAGGCCTGTCCTATCCTGTCACAGTTTTCCAGAGGGAAACTTTGTTATCCTTGAAGACATGATTAGACTCTTGGAAATTTAAATTTCAACTACATAAATTCTGAGACATATGCCAGGTAGTTTTTTATTTGTTTTTTTTTTTTTCCCCAGATAGGAAAAGAAAGATGACACTATTCCATTTCCACAGACAATAACATCACAGTCACGTCACCACCTCCCAGGTGGCATTCTATCAGCCTGTGTCAAGTTGCTCATCAGGCATTTCGTATAGGAAGTGGTGTCAAAGGAATCCCTAGGTGATTTAAATAGTTAGCAGGGCTAGCTGAAAGATTGGAGGTTCAAGAACATCCAGAGGTGCCTCCGAAGAAAGGTCTGTCATCTGCTTCCTTAAAAATCACATATTGAAAACTCTATGGAGCACAGTCCTACTGTGACACACGAGGGTGGCCAGGAGTCAGAGCTGACTGAATAGCAACTTTTTTTTTTAAGTGGTTTCAAATTTCTTTACCTCTTTAGTTGTTTGACTGACTTACCATGGTTTTTAATGGTCTCTCTCTTGCTAAGGGTATATATTTTTTTCCCCAGAACTCATAACAACCACCAGGCCCCATATCCCACTGGCTTTGCTTCATCAGTAGGAGACTGTCTTCTTTTGCCTTCTCTCCCTCCTCTCTCTCCTCTTTCTACTATTGTTTTCATGGCCCATCAGTCCAGAGATATGGGAGTCCTCAGTATTCCAGATGAAGAGAAAAAATCTTAAAGTGTTTCCTAACCATGGGGTGTGTTTTCAGCTGACACCAGAACTGTCACTATGTAGCATGTCATCTCGCAGTGAGAAAGTCATTCCCATTTCCATTCTCTTTTAGTCCTTTTGATTTCATAAAGCAGAAAGTCATGCTTTGGTGCTATTATGCCTTTGACACTCCACAACATTTTCAATCTTCACTTTTAACAAAATGAGATCTCAGGTTCAAAGCCTTCCACAAGAACTTCAGTGCAAAATTTTGTTTTTATAGTTATTAATTTTACTAATGCTTTCAATCATGCCAAGTGATAGTTTTTCATTTATAGTAATAAATGAGTTTCCTTTGAAAATGAATTTTCTATTAATAGCAATAAATAATAATTTTTTCCTTGAAAATGCTCCTTGGTTGCTCCACATACCACCTGGGTGCATGGCAACTGGGGTCTTAAAGGCTAGCAAGCTGCCATCTGAATAGCACCAAATGGTCCTAATCCACCTGGACCTGAAGTAATCAATGGACATCAAATACAGGAGAAAAATATGAGCCCACCAAATGAAAGGGGCCTGCTTCAGTATGGAACCAGAAGAACTAGATGGTGCCCCGCCACCACCGACAGCCCAGATCAGATGTGCAGAATGGAGCTCCAGACACAGTCAGGGATGGAGTAGAGAACAGAGCTAGAACACTACCAAAAGGCCACATTTGATGATCCTTCTGCATGGAGGAATCCCTGGGAGCATGGCTCCTGGACTCTCCGACCCTAAGCTGCATCCAACACTGGGGCCAGCTCCCTGGACAAGGACTGACCTGGACCACACAAAACACAGAGTGATACTGGAGGTAAACAAACCTTTAAACGCGAGTTGACTGAGGGACTCTTCACTGGATCCGAGTTGATTGGGTCAAGAGGGTCAGACCTTGGTCAAAAGGTCACGAAAAGTTCCAAACAAAAGGGGGGGTATACTGTCACATGATGGGGGGGAGGCAGCTAGAACAGAATAGAGGTGAAAGTTCTGGCTGTTATATGGCAACATGATATAGACAGTAAAATTGTTTTTAATTCACATTAAAAAAAGACTTCACACAAGGAGTCAAAAAAAAGACAAACTTGAATGAAAAGGGAGCTATTCTTTTTTTTTTTTAAAGGCAAATAATGAAGGTGGTTCATGAATTTTTCAAAAATTGTGAACAAAGTCTATCTATTTGTTCAGGATCACTGAGGGAGCTTAACTTGTCAGGTGCTACTAAGAATGTATCAGCTATTTCTAAAGATACTCATAGCCCATTTATCTTCTTCCTCAACTACCACCTCCAGAATCACCATCATGACCCTCACCACCCCATCCACTATCATTTCCATCACCACCACCACCTGCTTTAGAATCCTGACAACAGTTTCTTACACCTTATGATTCTATTACTGCAACGACTTTACCTGGAGTCCATGCCTCACATCACCAGATGCTTCAAAACACAAATTAGTCAGCTCTACTAGTGATTTGATCTTTTTTTCACCTAATTCACAGAATCGAGCAAAACTTTTGGAAAGCCATTGTATTAGAGATGAAACATTTGATATTACCACAAAAGATGTTATAAATTCAGTTGCAGGGTTTACTATTAAAGATAAAATTACATGTGTTTGTAGAGATATTGAATGCAAATTTTAGTAAAGCACAACATTATGTAAAAATATCACTCATCAAATAAGGCAACCTCTGGGGCTGAAATGTATTTGAAATCCATTGTAATGTGTACGTGTTTCAGATGAGCTGTGCAGTTCTACCAACAGAAACAGAAACTGTAATTTTCAAAATTTACAGATAGGAATATAAAAAAAGTGTTGCCATCCAGTCAGTTCTGACTCATCGCAACCCTAAGGGACAGAGTAGAACTGTCTCATAGGGTAAAGGAATGGCTGGTATTTTGAATTGCTGACCCTTTGGTTAGTGGCAGTAACTCTTAACCACTATGCCACAGGGTTTCCAATATATGGATATGGTGAGAGTAATTAAAGTATAAACATTTGGAGACAATGATGATACTGATGTTTATAAAATTTAAAATATTTTGGCCTCAAAAACCAAAAAAAAATCAAACCCACTGCCATGGAGTTCATTCTGACTCATAGCAACTCTATAGGACAGAGTAGAACTGCTCCATAGAGTTTCCAAGGAATGCCTGGTGGATTTGAACTGCCAACCTTTTGATTAGCAGATGTAGCACTTAACTACTATACCAGCAGGGTTTCCATTATGGTCTCAGAGAAGCATTAATTGAAGGCCTCAATATTTTCAAATGTGTTAATTATCATTATCAATTATCTATTACCATAAGAATGCTGAGTAACACACAACTGCACAAAACCTCACTGACATCTAACAATGAGTGTTCATTGTTCATGTATTGGGGGTAGTTAGCTAAGGTCTCTCCTGTCTTGGCTAGGCTTGCTTACGTGTTGGGGAGTTGGCTGGCTATTGGCTGATCCAGGCTGGCCTCAGCGGGGGCAATTAGAATGAGTCAGTTTGACTCCCACATCTCTCATTCTCAAGCAGCGTAGTCTGTGTACATTCTCATGGCGATGATCTTTCCCAGACTCTCTATCACATTTGCTAACATCCATTGGTCTAAGCAGGTCATGCAGCTTGGCCCAGAGTCGTTGTAGGAGAGCATGGTAAAGTTGCAAGGCACAGGGTATGACTGCAGGGAGGGGTGGTGAACTGGAGTCCTTTTGCAACCTGTCTTAACCTTGAAATGCATTTTTGAAAAAGATTTCAGACAATTTTTTGAAAATTTGAGAAGTATTAAGCCATGTTGGAATAAACACATTGTTTTAAAAAATGCTAGTGATATGCTATTAATCACATCAGATGACAGTGGTGGACAATCACATAATACTAGAATCATAGCCTAGCCAAGTTGTCACACAGTTCTAGGAAATACAATCCCTGACACCGGAGCTTAACTTTTTCATTTTTATCAGTTAGTGTATTTTACTATGAACATTCTTCTATGCCATCAAATGTTTCTCCCAAAGCACAATTTTTAATAGTTCCAAAGTATGAATGTTTGATGATAAACAGCCCTTTACAGTTCGATAGTTTAGCTGTTTCCATTTTTTCTTTATAATGAACATCCTATAATGAAAAGTCATGTATGTAAACAGGGATCATGCCTTTTACTGTGTTCTTTCTTCCTTACCTTTTGAGAAAGTAACAAACTGTCATCGCACAAGTGAAGCCCAAAGGGAAGCAATGGCATTTGGAAATGTCACTTTAAATAGAGACCTCATATTTAGCATAATATATTTATGCTAATATATGTTTTTTTCTTTCTATTCCCTTAAAAGTCTCCAGATAGGAAACTGACTTTCCTAAATGTCTATCTGGCCCTACCTTTAGGTCTCTGGTTGAGTATTTTTTGTGTGTCTTTTTTGTAGCTTTCAGTTTCCAGAAGCCTGAAGCAGACTTTCAATGAAATCAGTTTTCTAAGTTTTAGTTCTGTTTTCTGAGAGACAGTGAGCAGAGAAGGAAGGGAAAAACTCTGTGTGAATATTCTGGGCATGTTGGAAGCAAGCAAAGATTATTCCATACATGTCTTTCTTGTGAAATATTCCTCCTGATTATCATTTGATCTAATGATTTGCTTTTTGACTAATCCTTTGATTGTTTCTGAAACACATTTTCTTTCCCCCACTGTTGGGAAAAAAAGCCTTTGAATCTGACAACTTTGTTTAGTAAAAAGCAAAGAGAGCAGCAGCAAGATGCGTGATTTTCCTTTCAGAAACCGAACCCACCCCCTGCCAAAAAGGTCTTGCCATTAACTTGATTACAACTCCTAGTGACCCTATACAACAGGGTAGAACTGTCCCATAGTGTTTGAAATCTGTAGAGCTTTACAGAAGCAGATTGCCACATTTTTTCTCCCACAGACTGGCTGGTTCAAACCACTGGCTTTTCGGTTAGTAGCTAAGTGCTCAACCACTGTTCCACCAAGATTCCTTTCTGAAACTGAAAAACTACTGCTGTCAAGTCAGTTTCAACTCATAGTGACCCTATAGGACAGAGTACAACTGCCCCATAGAATTTTCAAGGAGCGCCTGGTGGATTCAGACTACTGATCTTTGGGTTAGCAGCCATGGTACTTAAGGACTATACCATCAGGGTTTCCTTAAAAAAACCAGAGAAGATATTTATTTCCAAGATCTCAGGAATCCTGAAATTATGGTCGAAAGGCTTTCGGTTTCCTGCTTATCCTCAGTAGCTGCAGGTTAATCACTTGATGAAGTGATGGTCTCTAGCCCAAACTATCTGTGTACCACTGGAGATTAGAAACATTATCTGGAGCTGTTTAGGAGAAGTAACTTATTTTTATTGGGTGAGAATCAGGGGCAAGGGTGGTGAGAAGACACTGCCCTAAATATGATGCAATCCAGCTGGCCAAACATGCGCAATTCAATTCAGCCAGCCACCCACTCCACAAATCCAGATGTTTGCCATCACACAATCTCAGATTATCTTTTCTTCTATTGAAACTAACTTGTACTAATCATGTTTGTCAAAGAACTGCATTTGCTTTTAATTAAAAGACATCTATTTTGATCTAGCTAGGGTCCTCTAAGCTTTAGCACAGTGACACAGCCTACATTATTAATAAGCTTTAAATTAGACCTGCCCTGCACCTTATGACAAATCATTGAAGTTTTTCTTCCATCTCAGAATTCGGATACAGGAAACTTCACACCTACACTAAGTATTGAGTTGATCACTTGTATTTGCTAGATTGTGGACTACTCTATCTCCTCTACATGGTTTTCAACCACCGGATTCCCACTGATGGCTGCAGACTCTTATAATTTCTTATTTTTGTGTTCAGAAGTCTCCAACAATTGTTTTATAGTTAGACCTATTATTGAAGTCTGATCAGATGTCTGATCTTCATTAGTCACTAACACTATCTCTGAACCTTATTTTTTAATCTGAAAATCATGAGATTATAAAGTGCTATGGTAAGGATAGAATAAATATCATAAAGTATTTCAAACACCCAGAAGAATGCTTAACTTACAGAGTGTATGCTACATAGGAAACCTTTGTGGTGTAGTGGTTAAGTGTTAAGCTAACAAAAAGGCTGGCAGTACACATCTGCTAGGTGCTCCTTGGAAACTCTATGGGGCAGTTCTACTCTGTCCTCTAGGGTCAGAATTGGCTTGACGGTAGTGAGTTTGGTTTTTTTTTTTTTGGTTTTGGTTTATGCTAATATATGTTTTTTCCTTCTATTCCCTTAAAAGTCTCCAGATAGGAGACTGATTTTCCCAAATGTCTATCTGGCCCTACCTTTAGGTCTCTGGTTGAGTATTTTTTGTGTGTCTTTTTTGTAGCTTTCAGTTTCCAGAAGCCTGAAGTAGACTTTCAATGAAATAAGTTTTCTAAGTTTTAGTTCTGTTTTCTGAGAGACAGTGAGCAGAGAAGGAAGGAAAAAACTCTGTGTGAATATTCTGGGCATGTTGGAAGCAAGTAAAGACTATTCCATACATGTCTTTCTCATGAAATATTCCTCCTGATCATCATTTGATCTAATGATTTCCTTTCAGATCAATCCTTTGATTGTTTCTCAAACACATTAATACTAGGTAGCAGGGGAGCGAACAAAGAGAAAACCCATTGCCACTGAGTTGATTCCAACTTATAGTGACCCTGCAGGACAGACCAGAACTGCCCCATGGAGTTTCTAAGGAGTGCCTGGTGGATTAGGTTGGCAGCCATAGCTCTCTTAACAACCATTCCACCAGAATTTCCAGCAGGGAAACAGTGTCTGGTATTTATGGCTGCAGGAACAAGCATTCAGCCTTAAAAATAAGTACACTAGCTTTATGATTAATTCTTTTTTTGTTTCATGAGTTTGTTGACTGAGAGTTTTTTTCCAATAGGGTGGCCCATTCTTGGTAAGAAGACAAAATCGAGACTCCAGGCCTATAAAGGTGAGGGCCAATTCCAGGAACGATGGAAAAACATCAAGAGAAATATCCTAAAGACTGTGCTGGTCAGCAGATAGCATTTACTCCCCACTGTCTCTCTGTCTGTCTCTGTCCCTTTTCCTGCCTTCTCCTTCACTTTCTATCTCTGTTTTCTCATTCCCAGATTTGCCACTTTTTCTGACTCCTGTCTCTTGGTTTTCGCTCACCATCAACATCTTGTCTGGCTCATTCCTACCTCCTTACTCCAAGTTTCATGTTTCTGTCCTGAGCTACGAGTCTCTTCAAGCCAGCAATGCAGCAGGGTGCACAGTAATGTTTGTGGGACAGACTATGAGAAAGTTCTCCAGCACAGAGGTGCCTTGGACTTTCTGTAAGTCTCCTAGAAGGTGATGCTTCTGGTACCGGCATCCTCACCACTTCTCTTCCTGGCCTTTCCCAGGCCAGGCAAGTGTGGTACCTGATTTCTGCTTCCTCTAGTTTCTACTAGCTTTGGCATCTTGCTTAGTTCCTGAGAGCGCCAGCTTGATTCTTCTCATCAACTCAACATGGTTTACCAAAACAGCTAACATTCTGCTGGCTACATGTCATTAATCTACTCAATATTCATATAAAAAAAAAAACCCAAGCCCATTGCCACTGAGTTGATTCCAACTCATAGTAACTCAGTGTGATAGAGTAGAACTGTCCCATAGGGTTTCCAAGGAGTACCTGATGGATTCAAACTGCTGATATTTTTGTTCGCAGTCAAGCTCTCAACTGCTGCACTAGCAGGGCTCCAATAACCATATGAGGTAGTTAGTATTATTTACATTTAACAGATGAGAAAACTGAGGCACGGAGGAGTCAAGTAATTTGCCTAAAGATAACGAGTTTTTGAAAACTAAACCAAATTCATTGCCGTTGAGTTGATTCTGACTCATGCAACACTGCAGGGTAGAGTAGAACTGCCACATAGGGTTTCTAAGAAGTGGCTGGTCAGCAGCTGATCTCTTAAGTACTATACCATCAGGGCTCCCTAGCCAGTTATCACATGATGAACATCAGGATTTGAACGCAGGTGAAGTAATTCTAGGGAGCCCTGGTGGCACAGTAGTTAAGCACCAGCTGCTAACTGAGAGGCTGGAGGTTTGAACCCATGCACCTCTATGGGAGAAGGACCTAGTGGTCTGCTTCCATAAAGATCACAGCCTAGGAAACCCTGCGAGGCAGTCATACTCTGTCACACGAAGTCACTATGAGTCAAAACTGACTCAACAGCATCTAACAGCAATCTAATTCTAGACTCAAGTTCTTAACAGCCCTATATTTTTGCTAGTCTATATAATCACCTCAATAGATACATCCATTTAAATTTGGAATAAAACAAATTTCTTTCAGATATAATAATGCTGAAGAAAATTTTCAAAAATTATCTTGAGTTCAAAAGTATTGAGTTTGACTTAAGAGATGACAATTCTGGAGAAATGTATGAATGAATAGTGTATGAAAACATTGACATTGATGTAATTGTTGTGACCTAAAAAACTTTGATTTATACTATGTTTTAATGTAATGGTTGTGTTTTCAAAATTTCTTTAAACTTTAAATCACTCTGTTGTGGAGCTGTGCCTGAAAAGACACATTCCCTGTTTTTAAAGATATCACAAGTACTATAGAACGTGAAATGGTTAAGCGTTTGGCTGTTAACCTAAAGGTTGGCAGTTCAAACCCACCAGCCACTCCTTGGATAGCCTACGGGGGACTTTTACTCTGTTATATGGGGTAGATATAAGTTGGAATCTACTCAAGGGCAATGGACAGGGAAACAGACACATACTCTCAGGGCCTCATATATTTACTCAAATATTTTTTTTGAGAAACTACTATAGGCCTGGTCCCAAAAGGTGTTGAAATAGGATTAGGAGTATGCAAGATGGTAAAAATGTGTGTGTCAGCATATGTGTCGCTCTGGTGGGTATGGGTGTAAGAAGGCGTTCAAGAAAGGATGAAATACATGAAAAGGCTTGTATGGGGTGAACAGATTGAGCAGCACTGTGTTTCTCAGTGTGTTTGGTTATATGAGTACGTATATGTGTGTGAGATTGTGTGAGTTTATGTATATGAGTGTCTGCAGGAGGGTAGGCTGGTTGGGGAGGTGCATATAAGACGGTTCTCAGGAGAAGTAAGAATTGATGGGAAGTCTTGGAGGGGTAAATCGATTGAATAAGCATATTTGTATATGAATGCGTGTAAATTTGTGTGAGGGTGTGTGTTAGTGTGTGTATGTGAGTGGGTGATTGTGGGTATAATAAGGCTCCCAGGAGAGAGAAGATGGGAAAAAGTTTGAAGAGCTGAACAGATTAAGACAGAGAGGGGAGTGTGTGTGTGTGTGTGTGTGTGTGTGTGTGTGTGTGTGTGTGTGTGTAAGTATGTGGAGCCCAGTTTGAATGTGTTGTGAGTGTGTAAATATGTGTGGGGTTAGTAGAGGTGGTTGGTGTGGGTATAAGGAAATATTCAAAAAAGGAAAGAATATGTAATGCAGCCTTGAGGGATGAACCAACTGAGCAAGAACAATTTTTCTAATGTTATTTATTTATTTTGGCATCTTTCTTCAGTAGGAATCAATGTTTCACAGGATGCGGGGGATATAACTGTGAGTGACCCTGACAGTTGAAAAGTTTTGTGCTATGCCCTTAAACTTAACCAAGCCTTACTTAAAATGAGATCCAGTGCTCAATAGTCTTTGTAATTCATTTAGTAGTTTGTTTTCCATTCTAAATGGTTCCTCGTCAGAGAAGCATATACCTACACTGTGTTTTTAAATCAATTTTAGAAATTATCTATTAATTTCCTGATACTATAGATGTCAAATTAGCCTATCTAAAACAGTTCTTCGACCATTCATTCCCAAGTAACTTCAATACTCTTTTTGAAAAGTTACTACATTGAAAATTTTGAGAACTTTAAGTGCTTACATCACTCTTTCATGAACTACACAGACTGTCTCGATATTTGTTTAAAAGATGAAAATACTAGTTTTGTAACAACTTACTGCAGCTTTCATCCTTTATTTTACCCCCAACTGTTGCCATTTGTATTTTTACTTTTACAGTATCATGGCTGAAATACTTAAATTTCTTTTTGTGAACACGATGGAGCCTTGTCTATGGGTTAATCCCCAGCATTTAGCTGTCAGTGTTCTGTACTATGATAGTTTGCATGTTGCTATGATACTGGAAGCTATGCCATCAATATTTCAAATACCTATGGTGGAAAGGTTTCAGAGAAGCTTTCCAACCAGAACACACTTGGAAGAAAAGTTGGGCAATCTACTTCCAACAATCAGCCAATGAAAACCTTATGAATCACAGCACAACACTGTCAAAAGATCATTGAAGGGACACACAAAATTACTGTACCGAAAAGAGCTAATCAGTGTTCAACTATTTCAGGAAGTATCATATGATCAAGAATCACTGATACTGAAGGAAATGCTCAAGCTGTACTGAAGGCATGGGTGATGAACAAGGCTCTAGGAATTGATGGAATGTCAAGTGAGACGCTGTTGTAAGTGAATGAAACACTTGAAGCCTTTACTCATCTATGTCAAAAATTATGGAAGACAGCTACTTGGTCAACTGATTTAAAGGGAGCCATACTGGTGCCCACTCTGGCGTCCACTCCGAAGAACGGTGATCAAATGGAATGAGCAAAATATTAAACAATAACATTAATATGACAGCAAAATTTTACAGAAGATAACTTAGAACAAGATTGTAGCTGTACATTGACAGGAACCTGCTACAGACCTGGATCGAGGGCTATCACTGCTGATGTTAGACGGATCTTGGCTGAAAGCAGAGAATACTGGAAAGATGTTTCCCATATTTTGTTGGCTATGGAGACAATTCAACTATGTAGGACACAAATTATGGATGACACTATGAAGAATGGCAGTTCCATGACACTTAATTGTGCTCATATGGAACCTGTACATGGGTAAGAAACAGTCCTTGGAACAAAATAAGGGGATGTTGTATGGTTTAAAATTAGCAATAATATCCCTGGTTCTATATCCTCTTCTGAATCCAGCCTGAGCTTCTGACATGTTCCTGTTGATGCTGCAGCCTTGTCTAAATTTTCCTCGGTGAAAAAATGTGCAGAGGAAGGAACTGTTCTGAGTCCTTGCATATCTGACAATAATGTTATGAATCTACAATTTATTGATATTTTGGTAGTGCATAGGATTCTCAGTTAATTCTTTTTTAAAGTTATTGGAGGCATTGCTTTGTCTTCTAGCCTTGGTTGTTGTAATTGAAACTGCACAATATAGCTACAAATCTTATTTCATTCATCGGGATTGGCATTTAGTAAATACTTTCATTTTGAAGGAAACCCTGGTGATATAGTGGTTAAGAGCTACAGCTGCCAACCAAAAGGTTGGTAATTTGAATCCAACATGTTCTCCTTGGAAACCGCATGGGGCATTTCAACTTTTTAAAGTCACTGTGAGTTAGAATCCACTCAATGGCAATATTTTTGTTTGTTTGTTTTGAAGACTCATGTCTCATAAGTGTTCTTGTTATCTTCCTTTGATAATTTTCTCCCTCCATTGTTCTTTGTTTTCTCTTTCTAGACCTCATATTGGCTATATGTTGACCCTCCTAAATTAGTCATTTATTTCTTTTACCTTTTAGCTTCTATCTCCTGTTTCCTTATCTTTTTGTCATATTTTGGAAATCTTTCTCAACTTTCTCTTTCACCTTGTCTTTGACCACATTTGTCTCATTCTTGTTCTCTAACTGTCCCTTTCTTATAGAGCATTATGGTTGTATGCTGTATCTTCTTTAATTTTTCTGAAGACAAGAAATAGAGGGCTATGGGGGGGCATGTAATCTCTAGTCTTCTGGACTTCTCTATATCCTCAGTAGTCAGTTTGCTCATCTTAGTCTTTCTCTGGCAAGTGTCAATTTCTTTTTCAGATTTCTGGTGATCCTGAATTATTTACTCATGTTCAGAAATAAATCAATCAGCAGGCTGACTTGGGAATCTGTCTACCGGAGTAGAACTTGTTGACTAACAGCTTGCACTTGCAGATGAGTGAATGGTGTGTGTCCCTTATGCTGAGAGGATCCTCTCTAAACATCAGAATGCAGAGGGCTTTACTCTGAGATGCCAACACTTAAACTAGCTGTCCTGGTTCTCCCTAGACTGCTGACCTAGTGTCTTTAGAGGGAATCCTCTTTAGGTTTGGGGGAGGGATACCAGGTGCCTGGTTATTGGTTGTTCTCCTCCTGGGGTCTGTGGAAGGCACTGGGAGGCATTTTGTTCCGTGAACAGACCATTGAATAACGCTCTCATTTTTCATTTCACTTCTCACTCCTGCCCTCCTTTGTAACCATGCAGTTCCCAAGGCTGAAGAATCTGCAGGATTCTAGAACACCTGAAGGTATTCCAGCCCTCCCACATTGTGTGGCTAGTCTAGGCTACAGACTCGTTTCCTCTTCTTTATCTTCCATCTGTTTCTTATCATCTGGGAACTTGTAGAAAATAAGAAACATACTTCGATGTTCTCCCTGCTATCTTGGCTGTTAACTCATTAAAAACAATCAAACAAATAAACCAGTTGTCATGGAATTGATTCCCACTCATGATGACCTGTAACCCTGCTCCAAAGGATTTTCAGTGACTGATTTTTCTGAAGAAGGTTTCCAAGTCTTTCTTCTAAGGTACCTGTGGGTGGACTTGAACCACTAAACCTTCAGTTAGCAGCTAAGCACGTTAATTGTTGTACTATCCAGATATCGCTTGTTACTCATTAGTATCATTTTAATGTGATGGAGGAAAGGAAAGAAATAGACATTACCTTCAAAATGAACACTACTTCATTCATTTTCATTGTAAACTATGGGATCAAGGTAAGCTAAACTGCTGTAAAAAAAAAAAGGACCCTAAAATATATAACATAATAAAAGTTCATTTCTTACTCTTGTAATTGTCCAGGATTTCTGGCAGTACTTCTCTTCCACATTATGATTCAGAGGCCCAGGCTCTACCTATCTGTGAATCCTCTATCCCCTAAGGTCTCATTAGTGTCTGCCATCCGGCCAACAGAAGAAGAAAAGTGAGCATGGAGAAGCACACCTGCTTCTTACAAGGTTCACACCTGCAGTGTTCATAGTTCTTGTGTGCACATTCTGCTGACAAGTAGGAGTCCTATACTCACAACTACATACTAGGAGTCCTTGATTGGGCAGCTGCTTCCCAGTTGCACCTCTAAATGGCAAAGAAAAGAATGGATTTGGTTACATGTCTGTTGTTCTTTGTCACACCTGGCCAGGATCCAGGATGGAGGTTGTAGACAATGCTAAGACTGGGAAGAAGTATACTTTGCTCAAGGAGAATCTTCAGTCTTTATAATACAGTGTTGTGTGATACCTTTATGCATGTGTGTTCCCCAAAGCTGTACCAACTGCTTGAAGAGAAACCACAGGAAAATGATTCTCATTTAACAAAACCTATGTGGCAGGACTTGTACTAGGTAATTTACAAGACAGCACATGCTTATCCATGAGTCACAGCAAAAGCTGTTTCTGTCTCTGTATGAAGTTCAGATTCCCTGTGGAAAATGCATATTACTTGTAGGTGTCTTTTTAAAGGAGTTAGGTTGGCATAACATTAATGCTCACTTACTAGGTAACAGACATGATGCCAGGCCTTGGGAATATGTAGATGGAAAAGATTCTTTGTGTAACTACCAGAAGCTCTGTTTTCTGTAAAATGCAAACCATCACAAAGTGTTGGTTATTATGGTAGGGAGCAGAGACAACAAGAGAGAATGCTGTCTCCATCTAGACAGATGGTAGGCAGTGGGGAGAAAGAGAGTTAGAGAAGATGTCACAAAAAATGTATCTAATGTTTGAGTAAGTCTTGAAAGAAAGAGAAACAGAGGAGTTCAGGCAGAGGGACTAGCATGTGCAAAGGCTGAGAGACATGAATTGTCCAAGAAGTGAGTGGCAAGAGGTGCTCCAGGAAGCAGGTGAGGTGGGAAAGATGAGGAGGAGGACAGCAGTGATGACTGGCTTATGATCCACTTCTTCTTAGAACTTTCAGTTACTGATTAGCCTCTTCTCTACCCAACAGGTGCACAACCTGAACTTCCTCAGAGAATGGAGCAAACAGCCTAACTTAGACTGAGGATTCTCACCCTCAGTCATATTGACATCTGAAGCTGGACAACTATTTGTTGTAGGGGGGCTGTGTTGTACATTGCAGGATGTTTTGCAGCATCTCTGGCCTTGATCCATTAGATGCTTGTGGCCCTTCATCCTCTAGCCTCTCCAGTGGTATCAGTCAAAAATGTCTCAAAACACCACCAAATCTTCTGGGGAGGGGGGTGGTATGGGAAATTGCCCTGGTTGGGAACCACTGCCTTAGACATGTATCATTTTTCTGTTGTAATCTAGCAAAGAACTAAACATAGTGTCTTGTATGTAGTAGAGATTGATAGCTGCCATCAAGTTAACTGTGGCTCACAGTGACTTCTTATGTACAAAAAAAAAAAATACTGTTCAGTCCTGCATCATCCTCACAGCGCTGAGGTCTGTGAGCCCGTCATGGCTACTGTGCCCATCTGTTGCACTCATGGTCTATTTTCAAGCTTTGCTTCATCACACGATGTTCTTCTCCACCAATTGGTCCCTCCTGATGACCTGTCCAAAGCTTAATGAATGGGCGAGTGTTCTGCTGCAATCTATAAGGTTTCCGTGGGCTGATTTTCAGAAATAGATTACCAGGCCTTTCTTCTTTGTCTTAGTCCGGAAGCTCTACTCAAACCCATCCATCAAGGGTGACCCTGCCTGGGTTTGAAATACTGGTGACATAGCTTCCAGTGACACAACAACCCACAAGCCACCATATTGTGACAAACAGATGGGTAGGAGGTATGTTGTAGGGTTAGGTGTAATTTGAGGAAAGATCTTTGGATCAAGCTGCCTTCATCCATTAGTCAACAACCCTGCCTTGGCTTATGATAATGTTATGAGGAGTTACCTCTATTTTCAATATCTTTAAAATGGTTGTCTTCCCCAGTAAGTTGTAAGCTATTCTAGCAGGCATCCTATACCTGTACCCATTGCCAGTGAGTTAATCCAGACTCAGAGAAACCCGGTAGGACAGAGCAGAGCTGCTGCATCGGGTTTCCAAGGACTGACTGCTGAGCTTGGTTAGCAGCCATAGCCCTTAACCAGTATGCCACCAGGGAATCTGAGCAGGCACGCAGTATACATTTATTTTCTCAAAATGAAAAGCAAACTACCTTTTAAAAATAAACCAAAAGATCTAAAGCAGATTAAAAATAGTTTTTATTAAGGGTTTTATACTGTGATTGACAGTTTACAATCCAAGACAATTTGCCATACAAAACCCAAGCACCTGCCTCTCTGCAGCTCTATCTGCTCTTCTCACCCTGTGACAGCAGACTCTTCCACTCCTCACTTCCAGTATCCACTTAACCGATGCTTGTCTCCTCTTCTCTCCCCTCTAAAAAGAAACCAGTAGGACAGCCTTACACATATACTAAACCATAAAGTACACACAACACATGCATCGCTCTGTGTGCCCTGTTGCAGTCCATTCTTTGAAGTGTTGGTTTCAGTACTGCTTTCAGCTCTGGTCTAGCAGTCAAATTAGGGGCCACGTTCTCAGGGGACATTGGAGGGTTTTGGACCATCAAGTCTGGTCTTTTAGTAGAACTCTGGATCTGCACAGCCCTTTATCTCATGCTATGTCAGGGACTCTGCATCTGTGTCATGGATGTCTTTCGTGATTATTGGGCACCATCTAGTTCTTCCATTCTCCAGCTGATGTAGTTTCCCAATCATATGGTTTCTTCTGTCTCCTGGACTCATTTTCCCTTGTGTCTTTGATGTTCTCCAGGTAGGCTGGGACCAACTGATGCTCCTTAGATGGTATTTTGCTGGTTTTAAGACCCCGGATTCCATTCATCAATATGGGGGTGCTTAACACTCTCTTAGAAAAAGACTAGTTATGCCAATTGATCTCAATGTCCCCTGAAAACATGGTCCCTGGGCCCCTATCCCACTACTCTGTCTTTTGAAATATTGGATTGAATTTAGAAAACCTTTTAGCTTATGGTGTAATCTAATTATGCTGACCTGCCTTATACTACATGCTATCACTTCCTTAACCTAGTGAAATTTCTACTGACTATCTAATCTATGACTGACCCTCTCCTTCCCTCTCCACCCTTGTAGTCATCAAGGAGTATTTTCTTCTGCGGTAATTCTTTTCTTAAGTCCTTATAATAACGGTCTCAGACATATTTGGCCTTTTGCAGCTGACTGATTTCACTCAGCATAATGTCTTCCAGCTGATTCCAGATGATTAGACGTTTCACAAAATCATGATTGTTCTTTATCATTGCATAGTGTTCCATTGTGTATATATACCATAGTTTGCTTATCCATTCATCTCTTGATGAACACTAGGTTGACTCCATCTTTCTGGTGCAGTAAACATTCTTGTGTATGTATCTGTTTGTGTGGTTGCCCTTATTGCTGTAGGATATATTCCAGCCAGTGAGATTGCTGGATCATATGGTTTTACTATTCTAGTTTTTTAAAGAAATTGCTAAATTGCTTTTCAAAGAGATTGCAGCAGAGTAGAAGAGTTCCAATCTCTCTACAGCTTCTCTAACATTTGTTGTTTTGTGTATTTTGGATTAGTGCCAACCATGTTAGGGTGAGATGGTATCTCATTGTAGTTTTGAGATGAGTGTATCCTCATGTGTCTTTTGGCTGCCTGGCTGTCTTCTTTGGAAAAGTGTCTGTCCATATCCTTTGCTAATTCAAAATGGTTTTTGAATGCCCGGTATAACCCTAGGGTCGCCATGAGTCGGATCCGACTCAACGGCACTTGGCTTGGCGTTATAACTTTTCAGACCAAAATTACTTCACCTATTTGTAGATGTCCTTGCATCCTATCTGGGAAAAATACTCACTCTGGCTCCTACATTTTCTCTACTAAATGCTGACTTGACTGCCTGCACATACAGCTTCTAAACATACGAATGGTCCTTTAATCAACAATCAAGAATATCAGCAGTTTGAGCACCTGTCAGAGAATTCATCCAAGAACTGATTGAAACTCCGCTTTTGTCAAAGTACCAAACAAGACATCTTATTTTCAGAGACAGTCTAAATGGCTTTTTAAATCTCCTTTCCTCTCAGTTTTCCAAGGTTCAGCCCTGTAGGAAGTTAGCTCCTCAGAAAACAACAGATCTGGACCCTTACTATTCAAGTTTTCCATAGACGTATTTTTATGATTTTTTGTTGTTTTTCATGAAGGGAAATATAAGAAATAATTATCTGTGGGAATATTTTTATTTCGCAAAATTGTAGTCAAAGGAGTTGCCAGTTACAACCCAGTGTCTGTTTGCCAAGAGTAAACTGAGTTTTGGCTCCAGCTGCAAGGTGGGAGAAGCTTAGAACTATACCTTCAGAGCGAACACTGGCAGGCTCCAGGCCCAGCACAGAGTGAAAGGACTGCACCTCCCTGGATGGCCATGGTACTGTGCAAATGAGTGAAGCAGGTTCTGGGGCAGCACACGTGGGCCTGGAGGTAAATGGGCACTGTCTTCCATCTTCAGAAAGGATATACCTAAATTTTGGCTACCTCTGGACTTTCAGTGGAAAGCCTGGTTGCATAGTGGTTAAGTGCTATGGCTGCTAACTAAAAGACGGGCAGTTTAAACCTGCCAGATGCTCCTTGGAAACTCTATGGAGGAGTTCTGTTCTGTCCTGTATAGGGTGGCTATGAGTCAAAACTGAGGTCCTCTGCATGAAGTGGGACACCAGGTGGACTTCCGGCCTCCCCCACCCCAAGAGAACAAAGTGAACGTATTGCTGTGGATTTTGAAGACTCCATGTGTGATAGAGTAAAACTGCTCCATTGGGTTACAAGTTCTTTTAGTCTGTAAATTTTTGTTTTTTGTTTTTGAGAAGCTGTCTCTTCTTGTTTTGGCATCTTTTGTGTGTGTGTGTAATTGTGATTTAGGTGAAAATTTATAGAGCAGATTAGTTTCTCACTAAATGGTTAACAAACAGATTGGTTTTTGACATTGATTGCCAACCTCATGATATGTCAACACTCTCCTCTTCTCCATCCCAGTTTCCCTGTCTTCATTCATCCAGGTTTCCTGTCTTTTCCTACCTTCTAGTCTTTGCGTTTGGGATGGTGTGCGCATTAGTCTCATTACTAATTACTTGGTTGAACTATGAAGCGCATCCCTCACGTGTGTTCTCATCAGGAATGACTTCAGTACTAAGTTAAAGGGATCTCTGGGGGCCATAGTGCCAGGGTTTTTCTAATCTCTGTCAGATCAGCAAGTCTCGTCTTTTTGTTTTTTTGGTGAATATGAATTTTTTTCAACATTTTTCTCTCACCCTAGGGCTGTCTATTGTGATCCCTGCCAGAGCAGTTGCTAGTGGGAACCAGACATCATCTAGTTGTTCTGGCTCAGTTGGGTAGGAGTTGTGCTAAGTATGATCTGTTAGTCCTTCCGACTAATCTTTCTCTTGTGTCTGGTTTTCTTCATTCTCCTTTACTCCACCTGGGATGGGACCAGAAGATATACCTTAGATGGTGGATTGCAGGCTTTTAAGATCCCAGTAGCTACCCAGCACAGTAGGATTTGGAACATTTAGTGTATAGACTGTGTTATGCCAGTTGAGCTACACTTCCTCTGAGACCGTGGTCCCCTGCTCTCAGCCCCAGTAGCTCAGTCCCTCAAGGAGTTTGGTTGTGTCTGTGAAGCCTCTGTGACTTTGTCTTGATGAAGCTGTGCTGGGTTCCCCAGTTTTGTGTATTGTCTTACCCTTTACCAGTTACCACTTACCTACTGATTACCAAAACCGACTGCTATCAAGTTGACTCTGACTCGTAGTGACCTCAGAGGACAGAGTGGAACTGACTCAGTTTTCAGGGAGTGCCTAGTGTATTTCAACTCCCAGCCTTTTGGTTAACAGCCTTGGGACATAACCATTATGCCAGCAAGGTTTCCCAGTTAGCGTTTTTCCTTCGTCACCCTGCCCCCCTCATAACCATCAAAGATGATTTATTTCTGTATTGTAAACCTTTTTGTGAGTTTTTATAACAGTGGTCTCCTACAATATCTATCCTTCTGTAAATGACTGACTTCACTCGGCATAATGCCTTTCAGATTCATCCATGTTGTGAGATTCTTCAGAGATTCACCATTGTTCTTTATTGTTGCGTAGTATTGAATCATGTGAATGTACCATAGTTTACACATTCATCTGCTGATGGACAAAAAAGTTGTTTCCATCTTTGTACTATTGTCAATAATGCTCCAGTGAACATGGATGTGCTTATGTCTATTTGTATGACAGCTCTTTCTCTAGGATAAATTCCTAGCAGTGGATTTCTGGATCATATAGCGTTTCTATTTCTATCTTTTCAAAATAGTTGTATCATTTTACATTCCCATCAACAGTGCATGAGCGTTACGCTCTCTCTCAGTCTTTCCAACTTTTTTTTTTTTCTGATTTTCTTTTTGATTGGTGCTGGTAATATCAAGGTGAGATGGAATCTTATTGCGGTTTTGATTTGCATTTCAGTAATGGTATATAGTGATTGGGAGCATTTCCTCCTCTGTTGGTTAGCCACCTGAATGTTTTCTGTGGTAATGTATCTTGTTTATATGTTTTGCTGATTGTTTAATTGGATTATTTGTCTTCTTACTGTAGAGGTGCTGGATTTTCCTACAGACTTTAGAGATTAGATATTTGTTGGATATATCATAATAAATATTCTTTTCACAGCCTGTGGATTGTCTTTTTATTGTTTTGGTGAAGGCTTTGATGAGGATAAATGTTTCATTTTCAGAAGATCACAGTTATCTAGCTTATCTTCTAATGTTTGTACATTGTCAGTTATGGTTTGTATCCCATTCACTATATATTAGAACCTCTAGTGATGGCCTCATTTTTTTCTTCTATGATTTTCACTGTTTTGGGTTTTATATTTAGAGCTTTGGTCCATTTTTAACTAGTCCATTTTTAATTTATGCATAGTGTGAGGTATAAGTCTTCCTGTTTTCTTTTCCTTTTTTTTTAACAGATGGACATCCAGTTTTACCAACAGCATTTGTTGAAAGGACTGTCTTTTCTCTGCTTCATGCACTTTGGACCTTTGACAATGATCAGGGACTAACAAGATGGATTTACTTCTGGGTTCTCAATTCTGTTTCACTATTCAATATGTCTGTTGTACCAGTACAGGCTGTTTTGAATATCATAGCTGTATATGAGGTATGACAACTAAGTTTGCAAACTCATCCTAGAAGAAGTGCTACACACCTCATTGCTGAGTGTCATTATGGTCACCTTCAAAGTACTCTCCTTGGGAAGCTATGCACCAATGCCAGTACCTAGTCCACCCTTCAAAGCAATTTTCAGAATCCTTCTGGAATGGTCATTGTGCACAGTGATGCAGTGGCAAGTTCACGAACTTAATTGTTTAGTTGTCTGTAAGGAAATTTTTATCCAGTAAACAAATAAGTGTATGGGAACACCCTCCCTACTCACTTGATCTGGCCCCCAGTAACTTTTTTCTTTACCTGGAGATAAGGAAATATTGAAAGGAAGATATTTTGATGACATTCAGAATATCAAGAATAATATGATGACAGCTCTGATGGCCATTCCAGAAGAGTTCTAAAATTGCTTTGGGGGTGGACTAGGTGCTTGCATAGGTGCGTGACTTCCCAAGGGGAGTACTTTGAAGGTGACTACAGTGATATTCAACAATGAAGCATGTAGCACTTTTTCTAGGATGAATTCTCAAACTTAATTGTCAGACCTGCAGTAGATTCTGAGGTCTGGTAGTGCAAGGCTTCCTCCTTCATTTTTCTCCAATAATGATTTATTTATCTGGGCTCTTTTCCTTTCCATATAAAGTTAGTTTTTCCATCTCTTGATTAGCTTTTCCACCTTGTTAAAGACTGCTGTTGGTACTGAGGTCAGAATTGCATTGTATTTGTAGATTGCTTTTGGTAAAATCGACATTTTCACAATGTTGAGTCTACCAATCCATGACTGTGGTTTATTTTTCCATTTATGTAGGTCTCTTTTGGCTTCTTACAGTAGGGTTTTGTAGATTTTTTTTTTTTTTGTATAGGTCTTTTATGTCTGTGGTTCGATTTACCCTGAAGTATTTTAGTTTGGGGGATGCTATTATTAATGGTGTTTCTTTCCTGATTTCCTCTTAGTTCTCTTTATTGGTTTATAGGAATCCAACTGAGTTTTGCATATTTATTTTGTATCCTGATACTCTGCTGAATCTTTCTATTAGTTCCAGTAATTTTATTGTGGAGTCTTTTGGGTTCTGTGTGAATAATGTCATATCAGCATGAATAATAATATAATGATACAATGACTAATGATACAATAATGAATAATGAATAATATTGTGTTATCAGCAAATAAGGATAATTTTTACTTCTTTCTTACAAGTCTGGATGACTTTCTTTTTATTGCCTTAACCCTCTAGCTAGGACATCCAGCACAACATTAAATAGGAGTAATAATAAAGGGCATCTTTGTTCTATTGTTGTTCTCAGGGGGAATATTTTCAATCCCTCCAGTAGGAATGATGTTGGCCATTTTTTGCAGATGCACTTGACAGTGTTGAAGAATTTCCCTTCTACATCTATTTTATTGAGAATTTTTATAAGGAATATGTATTGGACTTGACTGAATACCTTTTCTGTATTGAGATGATCGTGTGATTCTTTTCTTTTGTTCTATTTATGTGGTGGATTACATTGATTAATTTTCTAATGTTAAACCATCCTTGCATATCTGGTATGAATCTTTCTTGATCATCAAGCTTTTATTGTTTTTAATGTGGTGCTAAATTCTAGCAGATAGAACTTTGTTGAGAATTTTGCATCCATATTCATAAGTGATACTGGTTTGTAATTTGCTTTTTTTGTGGTGTCTTTGCCTAGTTTTTTAAGTGCTACATCTGCTGACCAAAAAGTCAGCAGCTCAAATCTGCCAGGTGCTCTTTCAAAACTCTATGGGACAGTTCTACTCTGACCTGTAGGTTTGCTATGAGTCAGGTCTGACCTGACAGCAGTGGGCTTTTTGTTTAGGGTTTTGTCTAGTTTAGGTATCAGAGTTATACTGGCTTCACATTTTGAATTATCTGTATTTATCTCTTCCTTTTTTATATCCTGAAATTGCTGAGTAGCACTGGTCCAGTCACTTCTCCATTGTTTGGTAGAATTCTCCAGCGAAACCATCTGGGCCAAGACTTTTGTTGTTGTTCTTGGGAGTTTATTTATTACCTTTTCAATCGCTACTCTTATTATGTGTCCATTCACATTTTCAATCTCAATTTATATTAGTTTAAGTAAATATAGTATTCTTAGACATTTTCTCTACGTTTTCAAGTTTGTTGAAGTACAGTTTTTCATAGAATTCACCTATGATCCTTTTTATTTCAGTTGGGTCTGTTACAATTTCGTTTCTTATTAGGCTATTTACATCTTCTCCTGTTTTTCTTTTGCTAGTTTGATCAGTGGTTTGTCAGTTTTGTTAATTCTTTCAAAGAACTACCTTTTGGTCATATAGATTCTTTCTATTGTTTTTCTACTGTCTATTTCTGCTCTGACCCTCATTATTTACTTTCTTCTGGTGGCTGTGGACTTCTTTTGTTGTTCTTTTTCTATTTTTTCAAGCTAAAGGGCTAAAGTTTTTATTTTGTCCCTTTCTCATCTTTTGATATGTGTATCTATTACTATAAATTGACTTCTGAAGACTGCCTTTGCTGTGTTCCAAGGATTTTAGTATGATGTGTTTTCATTTTCATTTGATATGCCCTGGTGACTTTCTCTTGGGCTGTATCCTATGTGGAGATTCTTATGCTTCTTGGATGGTCAGTTTTTCATCTTCTGTAATATCAAGGTAGTTTTATGTCAGCAAATCTTTAATTATCTTCTCCATGTTTTCTACTTTCTCTCCCTGTTCTGGAATGTCAATCATGTTTTGACTTCGCTTTTGGCTTCTTCTATTACACACTGGTTTTTAAGCCATGTCTCATTCAGTGTGCATGTATCAGACTTTTTTCCCCTTGTTCTTCCTGATATTAATTTCTACTTTAATAGCATTGTGACCAGAATACTCTTTGTATTATCTCAGTATTTTGGATTTTGTTAAGGGTTTCTTTGTGGCCTAAGAAGTAGTCTATTCCATAGAAGATTTTTTGTGCATTTGTAGAGAGCATGTACTATGCTGTTGTTGGGCAGAGTGTTCTGTATATGTCTATGAGATCAGGATGGTTGATGGTGGCTTTTAGGCCTACTGTGTCTTTGCTGAGTTTCTTTCTAGAAGTTCTGTCCTTTTCTAGTTGTGGTGTATTGAAGACTCCTGCTGTTACTGTGGAATTATCAGTTTCTCCTTTCAGTGCTGTTAACGGTTCTTGTGTAAGTATTTATTATGATTATATAATCATGGTGGATTGTGCCTTTAATCCTTATATGATGTCTTGATTGTATCACACATAGCTGTTAGGTTCTGTTTATTCTTTTCTCTGACTTTTCCTCAAAGTGGCATCCATGGATTTGTCTTAGGTTTTACTGATCCTGTCTTCCATTATTTCAAATTTGCTCCTAAAACCTCCCATTGCATTGTCCATTTGGAAATTTTGTTGTATATCTTTTGGGTGTCTAATTGCTACTTTTGTATGATTTGTAAATATATATTTATTTTGGCCTTCTGTTCTTGTACTCTTCTGAATTTTGCTATTGCTTTGTCTGTGTTTTGATTTGGGCTATGTTTTGGTTGGTTTTGCCTCTGTTTTAAATGATTTTTTCTCTGTTTTCCTTGATCTCTTTTGCTATATGTTTGGTTTGGTTTTCTTTGGTGGTGCAAATGGTTAACCATTCAACTACTAACCAAAAGGTTAGCAGTTCGGAACTACCCAGAGATACTTCAGAAAAAAGTCTTGGCAATCTGCTTCTGAAAGGTCACAGCCTTGAAACCCTGTGGAGCACATCTCTTCTCGTCAACACATGGGGTTACCAGGAGTCAAAATGAACAACTTTGGTTTGTTTTTTTCCTTGATTTGCCAGGCACTTTATACTCTTTTATGTCTGTAAGTTATGAATTCCTCTCTCCACTTCACAGAAACCGAGAACTTACCATATGAAATTAAACATAAGAAGTTAAAGATGTATCTATCTTTCCTAAATATGGTTTGAGCTCTTTGATAAGATAATTTCTTATATATTTTAGTTCTTCATAATGAACAGATAATGGACATAGGAAAGTTGTTTTATAAAAGTTCAGTGAGTAAATGAGCAAATGAATATACCACTGATAAGGAAAATGAATTTGTTTACAAGTCTAGCTTGCCTTAAAGGACTGATGATGCAAAAGCATAGGTCATGTGGCTCCTATAGGTAAAGAGATGTAAGTCAAACTTTTTCTATCAGGCAGACACAGCTTCTCTGGACAGGAAATCAATTGTAAAATTCTGGTTGGAAACACTGAATGCTTCTGGTTCTGGCTCTATCTGTTTGGATGCTTTGAAGTCTGTGAGTCGTGTATTGACGATTTCCCAGGAAGCGGCAGCAGGTTTCTGCCTAAAGTGAGAAGACAAGTGTCAGTAGGTGATCTATAGCCATGTGTAACCTACTGAGTGAGGTATTTCATAAGCAGTGCATATAAAAAGTATGTCATTAGGGAGTCTGCATTCTCTTAGTCATCTGGTACTGCTTTAATAGAAATATCAGAAGTGGATGGCTTTAACAAAGAAGAATTTATTCACATACAGTCCAGAAGGCTGAAAGCGTGAATTCAGGGTGTTGGCTCCAGGGAAACACACACACTTTCTCTGTCAGCTCTAAAGGAAGGTACAGTGAGGCATCAGTCTGTCTTTGATCGGAGAGCATCTTGGCACAGGAACCTTGGGTCTGAAGGATGCACTCACAGCGCTGCTTTCTTGACGATGCGAGGTCCCAGCTCTCTGCTGAAAGCCACACTCCAGGAGAACTCCTTTTACACTGGAGCAGGGAGGTGGCCTTACGAAGGATGTAACGGTGCCTCCCTAATCTTCTTGAACATAGTTTAGTGTATTAACCAAAGGCAGAGATTAGGATTTACAGCATAGGAAACTCACAAACTGGAAGGAAGTCCCACAGTACTGAGAATGATGGCCTAGTCAAATTACTACACATCCTAGCAGTTTGGGAAGTGGGGATATAATTCGATCTACGACATGCATCTTTGGTGCTTGTGGTTCACTTAATTATTTGAAACATATTGATTAAAAAAATTGATGTCTCAACTCTATCCACAAATATTTTGAGGGGAAAAATTCTATTTCCAACAACCAAAGCAGTAATTTTCATTTTCATACATTGCATTTCCCAATTCATCCACATACAAACATACATATGCCAGAAACTATAAAGAAAATTTTATTTTGGATTCTGCCTTTTCACTTAAGGTTACATCAAAAACATTTCTGAAGGTATTGGATTTATAATTTTTGATCTCTGCATACTCTTCTGTCACTATAAACTATCCCCACATTGTTGTGCAATTAACTCACGTCTTGTATGTTGACTATTTTGTTGTTGTTGTTGTCAATGTTGCAGGAAGCATCTTCTTGCATACAGCTTTTGTCTCCTAGTATGTCATTTCCTTCAGAAAAGAAGTTCTGACATCTTTGTGGCTTCCACTGTGTAATTCTATTTTGCTTTGCCAAAGCACTTCTGTTAATTCCCAGAACCAGATCCTAGCTCAAGGAGGATGTCTTGATGTGAACTCTGCACAGACTTCTCCTCAGGGTGAAGAATCACATCATCCATGGGAACAGCATCTCTTTAATAAGAATTTAAAGGCATTTGGTGAGATAGCCATCTGGGCTGCAAATGAAAGAAAAATTAACACCAAGGGTGTCTTAATTAGAATTTTCTCAAGTAAAAAATATTTTGCTCTGGATATGTGGATTCTCATGGTAATAATAGAGTCCTCTCCCCTCCGCCCCCACCTCCCAGTTCATCCAGGTGTGCTTGTAAAATTCAAACTGAGTTTATTAACAAACACTCTGGAATGATAACATGCAAATGAGGGGTCTTTTTCAAAGGTATTTTCATAGGAAATTTTTACTTACTTGCCTATAACATGAAATGCTTCTTAAGGGATTGCATTTAGATGTAGGTTTTAAACCACACACACACAAAGTTGCCTCTCTTTCTCTTCCACCAGAGATAATTACCCAGCTTAATGACCAAGCAGTGACAACATTGTTTCATCAAACTTACAGAACCAACATGGAGGGGGAGGTGCTACTAATATTCATGTTTTGTAGATTAGGAAACCGAGCTACAAGAGTGTGAGAGAAGTGCTTGACCATATGGCAGGGTCGTGGCTGATGTTCAGCTCCAGGCTTGTTTGACTCCAGAGCAAGAAAGCATGACTGCCGGTCAAAGGGTGAGGTGAGTTAAAGCTCCCCAAGGTGAGGTCTGGGCCTTTTCCTTTTCCCTCTTTTCTGGCCAGAAAGGCAAAAATAAAGGCAGTGGTCCAGGCTCAGCAGCTGGAGTGTGTCGACTTTGGGAGGCCAGGGATTCAGACACCAGCTGTCAGGTGGGAATACTTGGTCACAGTTAAAGGATTAGCTTTGTTATTCCGCACTGCACCACACCTGGGAGCCTTGGCTGTAGAGGAACCTCCCACAAGACACCTAGTCCCCACCACTGTGCCTCACCCTCAGTCGGAATCCCACTCTTTCTTCCTGGAAGACCACTGCAGGCCATTGCTTGAATCTTAATGCTTCCTGCCTTGTCTTTGGACACGAAGTGTTACTTGTTTAGCGATTATTCCACTTACTTGTCTTCCCAGGTCTGCTTTGTGTCAGGTTCTGTTGTGTGCCTCCCCATCTGACTCTAGCAATTAAGAAGCATCATTCTTTATTTCTAAGCCATAAAAAGTTGATAAATCCTAACATACCTTGCCTACCTGGCCAGTCCTCTGCATCCCAGCCCCTAGCCCATTATAGTGGCAGACAGTCTTGTACCAGATCCTGGCTCCTTCTCTCACCTGCTCCACATTGTCCCTAGTACCTTCCACCTGGCACCGTCATCCGTGCCCCCTAGTCCTGAGATATGGTGCAGAAAATTAGGAAAAAAACAAAAAACCTTAAAAACAGAAACCTGGGATGTTGTCAGGTAGCCAATGCCTATTATACATGTGCCAATTTTTCATGTACTATTTCTTTTAATTTTCACAACAACCCTGTGAGCAAGGCAATTGCTATTTTTTCCTGTAGCACAAATGGGGAAACTGAAGTTCAGAGAAATTAAGTAATTTGCCTAAGCTCACACAGCTAGAAAATGACAGAGCCTGTCTACGGTTTCAGTTGCTATTTCTGGTGGTGCTGGTAGTAGTAATGGTTCTGCTACTGGGGGTAGTGGAGTCTGATGAAGGAAAATGCGTGGGACAGCCTAGAAACCAGCATGTGGAAATCCCGCTTTGAGAAGGAGAATACTTCAAGGGGGAAGGATGACACTCTGGAAAACAATGAGGCATGTCAAAAGCAGAAAATCTAAAATGATCTCTTGATACCACCCTAAATCTGATTCTCCCTCAGTCTTTCTCATTTTAGTCAATGGTAACTCTCTTCTTTCAGGTGCTGAGGCCAAACACCTTGAAGTCTTCCTTGATTCTTCTCTTGTTGCTATCATCAGAAACTTCTATTGGTTCTCCAGAGCTCTGAATCTGACCATTTCTCACACCTCCATTTGTACCTCCCTAATCTCAGCCACTGTCATTCTGACCTGAATCATTCAGTCTCCTCAGTGATGACTTAATTCCACCTTCATTCCCTTAAGTCTAATACCCATGTGTCAGCCACATGCCATTTCAAAACACAAGTCAGAGCATGTCTGCTCTGCACAAAAACCTTCAGTGGCTCTTGTCTTACCCAGAGTCCAAATCCAAGTCTTTCCAGCAGCCCGTTCCTCATTGCCTTTCAGCTCCTTGATTTTATTTCCCACTACATGCTCTCACTGACTCACTACTCCAGCTTCATGGTCCCCTTGGCTTTTTTGTGAATTCATCAAGCATACTCCAACCTCTAGGCCAATGGAACATGAGATGTTTATTACATGTGCCTAAACATAAAGTATCCCCAACCACTAAATGGTAGAAACCAAACAATTCTCCTGAACTCTGACTACAGACAACCCATTCTGTATGTTTTAATGCAAAGAGAAGACATTCTAAGGAATTCAGGGACATTGATTAACACTGATATGTGATCTGGAGTTTTTCTTGACAAACAATTATATTTGGCTATGGATTAAATTTCCTGCCACCATCCCCGCTTCCCCCAGTCATCTGGAGCCGTAACTTTGCCTGTTTTACATTTCAGGTATTTCCAGGAAAGGGGAATGTATAAGAGATACATTTCCAGTTTTGATTTAGGATAAAGACTACAAAAAATTTTCTATAAATGGCCAGGTAGTATTTTCAGCTTTGTTGGCTGCTATAGCATGATAACAGCCATAGGCAATATATGAGCTAATGAATGTGATTGTGTACAAACAAAATGTTATTTTTTAAAAAAAACGGCAGCCCAATTTGATTCAATGGCCATGGCTTGCTGACCACATACGTAGGGGAAGAAACATTGGTGGTATAGTGGTTAAGTGTTATGGCTGCTAACCAAAAGATTGGCTAGTTCAAATCCACTAGGAGCTCTTTGGAAACTCTTTGGGGCAGTTCTATCCTGTCCTATGAACTGGAACTGACTGGATAGCAATGGGTTTTTAATCCTGGGGAGCACGTGGGAACACAAGAAACACACAGGACCACAGGTCTGATATGGTGTTTCCTTGAGAGTTCCTGGTTAGAAGATAAAGAATATTCTTTTTAATGTTTTTGTTGCATTTGCAGTGTCAAAGTCTTCACTGGGCACATGGGAGACACTCAATAAAACCTTTTTAGAATAAGCAACTGCATGAATAGTATACAGTTTGGAGTTGATTGGGTAGGTATTTTTCTGAGGCGTTGGTAGTTCAGTGGTAGAATTCTTGCTGTCCATGTAGGAGGTCTTGATTTGATTCCCAGGCAACACCCCTCGTGTGCAGCCAGCACACATCTGCTAGTGGAGGCTTGTGTGTTACCGTGATGCTGTACAGGTTTCAATAGAGATTTCAGACTAAGACGGACCCAGAAAAAAGTTTTGGCAATCTACACCTGAAAAATCAGCCAACGAACACCGTATGGATCACAACCGTTCAATCCTCAACCGGTAATTTCTCAGTGATCCGCCTGCAGCCATTTGTGTGGGTGGCATAGAACTGTGCAGCGTTTTGTTCCACGGTGCGTGGGTTTGCAATGAGTTGAGTATAACTCAAGACTGTGTCACTATGTAACAACACTAGATTTTTCTATACCCATAGATAGAACTTGTTCACTCATATACTTACTAGACAAACATTTATTGAGTGTTCTCTTTTTGCCAGATATTGAGACTGAGTAAACAAGATGGGATTTGCATCAAACCTCAAATAGCATAGAATCTTCCTGGAGATACAGATGTTCAACAAGAGTATCAGCAAAGTTTGAGAACTGTTAACACATGGGAAGTTCAGAAGACTTTGGAGACATTTTGGGGTTTGAGTGTGCCTCTTAAGTATGTTCCAGGAGTGTCCATTAGACTCCATACCTGCCAATCAAGGACGACTGAGTTTGGCTGGACAGCTAAGAATGGGACATACAAGTGCAGGAACCAGGATTCACACAAGTGATGTAGTTGGTCATCTTTATGAATACCAAAAAATTTGTTCAGTTGCAAACATCTATCCTCAATTAAGGAGACTTCAGTTGCTCCCATAGAAAAGCTTTCCAACAGTTAATCAAGTGGAAATCATTCATTGTTAAGGCTACATCAGAAATTTTGAGCACACTTTATTTCTCTTCAAGTCTCTTTGAGGGAATATTATGTTCAGAGCCAGCCTTTTAGCAAAACACTCTATTTAATCTTTTTTGCCACTTTGATCTTTTTCTCTAAAACCTGCTTCTGTTATACAAAGTCTCATCTTGCCTTTTCTATACCTCCTTTATAAATTTTTCCTTAACAAAGAAAAAGTTCATTGTATGCTGCAAGATTGCAACCTGCCTTCAATAAAGAAAAGAACATGGGAGCACAGACAGAAAGGTCACTCCATTGTGACAGAAATAGACTGACAGTGAAGTGAGCATGAACCTCACGTTGCATGCATGCTGGAGACAACGCCCAGCTGTGATTGTAAGAAAAATGATCAACTCCATCCTTGCACTTTATCAGAATGACATTTCTTACGGTAAGTATAGTCAGACTACTACGAAAGATTGAACATTCACATAATTGTAGTTCTGTTAAGAGAAGAAGAAGAGGATGAAGCTGGAAAAGTACTCAAAGAAATAATATCTGATCATGTCATGAATTTGGTAAAAGATATAAACTCACAGATTCAACACAAGGAGTGAACCCTGGACAGGATAAACATAATCCTAAGACAAATCATAAACAAAATTTTGAAAACTAAACACAAACAAAAAGTTTTGAAAGTAGCAAGAGGACAATGACAGTTTACCTCATGGGGAAGAACTTTTTGAATGATTGTAGCTTTCCCGTTAAAAATGATAGAGGTCAGAATGGAATGTCACAATGTTTTCCAAGTGCTGGAAGAGGAAACTGTGAATCCAAACTCCCACTTGTTGTCAGGTTAATGTCTAGTTAATTCTGACTCATAGACACTCTATGCACAATGGAACAAAACACTGTCAAGTTCTGCACCATCCTTGCAATTGTGGCTATATTTGAGCCTGTTGTTATAGCGACCATGTCCATCCATCTCATTGAGGATCTTCCTGTTTTGTCACTTTCTGTACCTTACCAGGCATAATGTCCTTATCTAGGGTCTGGTCCTTTCTAATAACATGTTCAAAATATGTGAGATGAAGTGTCACCATTCTTGCTTCCAAGGAGCACTCTGACTATATTTCTTCCAAGATAGACTTGTTTGATCTTCTGGCAGGTGACGGTGTATTCTATGGTGTGATGAATAGTTCATGTGTGGCCTTTCTAGGTGTAATCATGTAACTCTCAACATCTTAGGCTGGGTTCTCTAGAGAAGCAAAACTAATAAAATGAATAAATATGTGTGTGTATGTAGATTTATATCAAAGAAATGATTCATACAACTGCAGAGGCTGGAACACCCCAAGTCTTTGGATCAGGACAGAGGCTTCTCTTGATTCACACAGCCTTAGAGGCTGGCAAACCCTATTGGAAGGTTAGAGAGCAAGGCTCTTTTTCATTGGCTATGAAAATCCATGAATCCCAAGATCAGCAGATAAACTGATACCTCAAGTCTCAAGAACTGGAGGTCATAGGAATGTCGGGCAGCCACAGAATCCAGAGTGAGCAAAAACCCAGAACATCTACCTATATTTGGATACGGGCCACAACCCTAAGGAAAGTTCTCTTCAACTGACTGGCTACTCATAGTAGATTCCATCATGGGAGTAATCACATGAGAATCATGTTCCAGCCAAGTTGACACACAATCTGAATCATCACACCCACTCAAATGATGGGGTATTACTGTATGATGGGGTAATTGGGGCCCACTAAACAAACTGGTCAGTTTTGCCATCCCATCAGTTTTGAAATGAGCCACCTGGAGGTGGGAGAGAAGAGCCCACCACCACCAAGGAAGAAGAGACTAGCAGGAGAGACTCAAAAGAGATGGTTTAGTGGACCTCCTGGCCTGTGGAGTGAGAAAGCTGAGTGCCTCTAGGAAGATACTGAGGGCCAGGGAGAGGCATGCATGGAAAGAGGCTGTCTTGCTGGAAGAACTGTATTCTGAGCATTCTTCAACCTCTGTTGTAACCTGTTACTTCTCTAATAAATCCCATAATCATGAGTATGATCTGTGAGTTTTGTGTGACCATTACAATGAATTATTGAACCCAGCAGAGAAGCAGAGAGTGATTGAGAGGGACAGTTGATGCCAGAATTGGCAAAGATGGTGCAAAGATGCACATCTGGATCCCACCTCATGGAAATCAGCCTTGATCTGTTGATCCCGATTCTCCTCATCTTTGATGAAGTTCAAGGAGGCCAGATATTGACTTTACACTGTTTTTACAATTCAATATTCTTCATCAACACCATAATTCAAAGGCATTCAGCCTTCTTCAGTCTCTCTTACTCACTGTCCAGCTTTTGCATGTATGTGAAGTGATTGAAAACGGTTATGGCTTGGGTCAGATGTACCTTAGTTCTCAAGGTGATATTTTTGCTTTTCAACACTTTAAAGAGGTCTTTGGAAGCAGATTTGCCTGTTGCAATAGATTGTTTGATTTCTTTACATTGTTTAATTTATTGACTGTTGTTTCCATGGACATTGATTGTGGTTTCAAGTAAACTGAAGTCCCTGATGATTTCAATCTTTTCTCCATTTATCTTATTGTTGTTTATTAGTTCAGTTATGAGGATTTTTGTGTTCTTTATGGTGAAGTGTAATCAATAGTGAAGGTTGTAGCATTTGATCTTTATCAGTGCTTCAAATCCTCTTAACTTTCAGCAATCAAGGTGGTGTCATTTTTGTGCCACAGATTGTTAATTAATCTTCTGCCAGTCTCGATGTTGCGTTCTTCATGTAGTCCAGTGTTATGCAGTGAATTGTGTTCTCCAAAAATACCTGTCAACTTAGGGATTACAATAGAGGATTCCAGACAGAGCTGGAGAAAAATGTACAACAAAATTCTAACTCACAAAACAAACAGACAAGCAAAAACCCAAACTTACTGGCCTGACAAAGACTAGAGAAACCCACAGGCACCCTTTTAGCTTAGTAAGAAAGTCACTCCTAAGCTCACTCTTCCCGCAAAGATTAGACAAGCCTATTGAAAAAAACAAAAAAAAAAAAAAAAAGAAACTGAAAGGGTACACACGCCCGGGGGCAAGGATAAAAAGACAGAAAGGGACAGAAAAGCTGGTAATAGGAACCAAAACCAAGAAGCGTAAGTGTTGACATTTTGTAGGATTGTTAACCAATGTCACAAAACAATATGTGTACTCTCTGCTTAATAAGAAGTTAATTTGTTCTCTAAACCTTCATCTAAAGTAGTGTATATATATAAATATATATAAACTTGGTTGGGCCACTTTTCTCAGTGATTGCATGATTGTCCATTTTGTGATCTGGTATGAGTTTCCTGTGTGTTGTAAATCCTGTCTCTGTGTCAATGAGATAGGATTAGCAGCAGTTATGTTAATGAGGCAGAACCCAACCTACAAAACTGAACTGTATCTTGAGCCAATCTTCTTTGAGATACAAAAGAGAGAAGTGAACAGAGAGACATAGGGACCTCATACCACCAAGAAAGTCTAAACAGGAGAACAGCAAGTCCTTTGGGCTTGAGGATCCTGCACAGAGAAGCTCCTAAACCAGGTATTTTAGTCATCTAGTGCTGCTATAACAGACACACCACACATGGATGCCTTTAACAAAGAGAAATCTATTCTCTCATGGTCAAGCAGGCTGGAAGTCCAAATTCAGGACACCAGCTCCAGGGAGAGACTTTCTTTGCTGTGTCAACTCTAGAGGAAAGTCTTTGTCATCAATATTTCTATGGGCTAGGAGCTTCTCTTCACACTAATCTTAGATCCAAAAGATGCATTCTACTTCTGGCACTGCTCCATGGTGATAAGAGGTCCCTGTATCTTTCTGCTTGCTGCTGTCATTTGTGTCTCAAAAGAGATTGGCTTATAACATTATCTGATATTGTAGATCTCATCATTATAAGTGCCACTAATCTGTCTCATTACACCACAGTGATGTGATTTACAACACACAGGAAAATCACATAACATGACAAAATAGGAGACAATCACACAATACTGGGAATCATGACCTAGCCAAGTTGATGGATGCTTTGGTGGACACAATTCAATCTATGACACTAGGGAAAGATGGATGACAAAGCCCTTCCTCCAGAGCAGAGAGAGAGAGAGAGAGAGAAAGGCTCCCCCTGGAGCTGATGACTGAATACAGACTTGTGGCCTATTAGACTGTGAAACAACAAACTTTTGTTGGTTGAAGCCACCTGCTTGTGGTATTTCTGTTACTACAGCACTAGATGACTAAGACATTCAAATTCTCATATTATTTGCTCAGCATACAGATTGAATAAGTGTGAAGAAAGGATGCAACCCTGACTCACACATTTGCTGACTTCAAATCATGCAATCTTTCTTTATTTTGTTTAAAAGACTAGCTCTTGGTCTGTGTACAGGTTCCACATGAGCACAACTAAGAGTTCTGAAACTCCCATTCTTCACAATGTTATTCATATTCTGTTATGAGCCATACAGTTGAACACCTTTGTGTAGTCAATAAAACACAGGTAGACGTTTCCTGGTGTTCTCTGCTTTCAGCCAAGAGCCATCCAACATCAGTGTTCCACTTTCTCTTCTGAATTTAGCATGAATTGATGGCAGGTCCTTGTCAGTGTACTGCTGCAACCTCTTTTGAATAATATTCAGCAAAATTTTACTTGTATGTGATATTAACAATATTGTTTGGTTTTTCTGCATTCTGTTGTATCACCTTTCTTGAAGGATCCAAATATGGATCTCTTTTAGTCCGCTTGCCTGACATCTGTCTTTCAAGTTTCTTGGTGTATATAAATGAGTACCCCCAAATTGCATCTGTTTTTTGAAATACCTCAATTTTTGTTTTGTCAATTTCTGGAGACTTGTTTTCCGCCAAGCCTTCAGTGCAGCTTGAACTTCTTCTTTCAGTATCATGAGTCTTGATCATGTACTGCTTCCTGAAATGGTTGAACACTGACCAATTCTTTCCGATACAGTGACTCTGTATAGTCCTTCCATCTTTTTTTGATGTGTCCTGTATCACTGAACATTTGCCAAGAGAATCTTTCAAAATTTTGCTTGAGACTTGAATTTTTTTCTTCAGTTATTTCAGCTTCAGAAATGCCAAATGTATCTTTTCCTTTTGCTTTCTCACTGCAGGTCTTTGTGCATTTCATTATAATAAATTTACATATCCAACAAATAACTGGTATCTTTAATTTATAGAGAACTTTAAAAATGCAACAGAAAAAAAATCAAACGAGAAAATGGACCATGAAAAGATGTTTTACAGATGATAAAAAATAAACACGTAAATGGATGTTCAGCTCATTTTTGGTTATTAAGTGCTGTCAGTTCAGTTCCAACTCATAGTGATGCTATGTATAACAGAACAAAACACTGTCTGGTCCTGCACCATCCTCACAATCATTGTTATGCTTGTACCCTTTCTTATAGCCATGTGTCAGTTCATCTCGTGGAGGGTCTTCCTCTTTTTCACTGACCCTTAACCAATCATAATACCCTTGTCACCCTTCTGGTAACACATCCAAAGTATGTGAGATGTAGTTTCACCATCTTTGCTTCTAAGGAGCATTATGGTTGTACTTTTTCCATGACAAATTTGCCTGTCCTTCCGGCAGTCCACAGTGTAGTCAATATTTAATTAATTTTTTTCTTGGTTTTCTTTATTCACTGACCAGCTGCCACAATGAGATAACACTACTGACCTATCAGAATGACTAAAAAGATATTAAAAACCAAATACTAGTGAAGATGTGGAGAAACTGAATCATTCATATGACTAGAGGAAATGTAAAATGGTGCAACCATTCTAGAAAACAGTTCAGTAGTTTCTTTGAAAGGAAACCCTGGCGGTGTAATGGTTAAGTGCTATGACTGCTAAGTAAAAGGTTGGCAGTTCAAATCCACCATGTGCTCCTTGGAAACTCCATGAAACAGTTCTACCTTACTCTGTAGGGTTGCTATAAATCAGAATCTGCTCAACAGCAGCAGGTTTATCATTCACCTCAGCAGTTATACTCTTGGGTGTTTATCCCAGAGAAATTAAAACTTACTTTTATATGGAAACCTGTACATGAATATCTATGCAGCTTTGTTTGCAATAGCCCCAAACTGGAATAGCCCAGATGTTCTTCAATGAATGACTGTTTAAACAAACTGATGTATCAACACCATGTGCTGATAGTCAGCCATAAAAAAAATGAATTTTGACATATGTGACACCCTAGATGAATATCCAGAAAATTACACTGAGTGAAAAAAATCCAAACCCCCAAAGATTACATACTGTATTATTCCATTTATATAACATTCTTGAAGTTATATATTATATAAATGGAGAATATGTTAGTGGTTGCCTGGGGTTGAGGAAGGGATGGGGGTGAGGGAGAACTGGATGTGGTTGTAGAAGGCCAACATCAGGTATTCTTACAGTGATGGAGATTTTCTGTATCTTGTCAGTATTAATGTCAATAAAGAAATTGTGAGGTTGTACTGGAGTTTTGCAAGCTGTTACTATTGGGGAAAACTAAGTAAGAGGTATCTGTGACTGCTTGCAAATCTACAACTTACCTCAAAAACTTTAATAAAAAATTGAATAATGAGAAGCTTCAAAATATCTGAATCAGCAAACATTAATTCACCAGGTAGTTAATATATGCCAGGGACCATTCTAGATGCTAAAGGTGTAACAGGAAATCAGAATTCAAGTCCTAGTTCTCAGGGGACTTACATTCTAGTGGGGCAGAGAGAAACAATTAACAAAGAAAGAAACTCCTATTCCAGTACTCATAAATTCTGTCACTAAAAGTAAGTCATTTTAACGATTTAGAAAATGATTAAGGAAAAAGGTAGTACAGCGGTTGAAGGAGACCTCTGGGGAGGAGATGGCATGTACATTGAGGTTTACGGCAGCTAGTGTGATTTGTGACATGTTACATTGAGATGTCAAAAAAAAAACCAAACCCACTGCCATCTAGTCAATTCCAATTTATAGAGACCCTATAGGACAGAGTAGAACTGCTCTATAGCATTTCCAAGGAGCATGTGGTAGATTTGAACTGCTGATCTTTTAGTTAGTTGCCATAGTACTTAGCCACTATGCCACCAGGGTTTTCAAGGTGTCACTTAGGTATAGATACTCTAGGAAGAGATGCCCACAAAGTAGGAATAGAGACATAGGTTTTCATTCATTGTTATAGGGCTGAATGTTTAATGTTCATTGGAAAAATAATAAAAACAAAGGTGACAGGGTACAGAGAGGATAGAAAGAACCAAGGAAACAATCCTCATGAGTTAACATGCACATTCATCTCGGGAGAGAACACTTTTCTGCACTAATCTGTTTCCTTTTGGTTTCACTTTTCCTCCTCACCCTCCTAACCCTGGAGTTTATCTGCTGAAGAGATACCTTGGGTCTCTTTTCTTCTCTGACTTCTCCACTCTTTGGAGATTTATCAAACCTAGAAGCTTCTGAGTCCCATTAGTAGGTATCAAGCAAATTTTCTGAAATTCAGTTTGGAGAACTAGTGATGGAAAAAGCAGAAATTCAATACATATCTGACAGACCCTAAAATTCACTGTTTTGATTTTATAGGAATTGGAGCACCCTGGCCCAGAATAAATATTCAAGACAAATTTTCCTGCAGGTTTCCTTAAACCTTTCTGTTCTTGTTAACATAAATATTGTTTGTATGTTTTATTTATAGCCTGTGTTTTGAAATCAATAAACAGAAATGAGACTTGTGGGATGATCATCTATTACCTCCTTTTCTTTCTTTGTTAACAGAGAGTCCATCAATAAAAACAAGTTTTATAGAGGCAGAGGTTATCTCTCGAAATAATTTCTATTTCAAGCTTCAAATATCTTTTATTCTGCAATTGACACATATTCTCTAGTCCATAGGGAGCTCTTTCCACACAGTCAGAAATAGCTCAGATTATTAAAAGTCCTTCCAAATCACTTTAAATGTTGGTTGGTTTTGTAAATCCTTTATATTGAGGCTAAAAAAGCAAAACCAGTGTCTTCATTAAGTTAGTCTCAACCAGTCACAACTCTGACTCACAGCAGTTCCATGTATATTGAATTAGAACTCAGGATGGAGCTTCCATGTGTGTCAGATTAGAAGTGTGATTTACAGGATTTATGTATTTTATAGTTTATTTTTTGTTCTTGTCGCAAATATACACAGCAGAACATAAATCAATTCAACAATTTCTACACATACAATTCAGTAACACTGATGACATTCTCTTTGACCTTTCTTTTCTGAGTTGCTCTTCCTTTGTTAACATAAACTCACTGCCCCCTAAATTTCACATCTGATTTTTTGAGTTGCTCTTGTCAGTTTGACCCCATGTAAATAAATCTTCAAATAGCACAAAGGAAACAATAGTTGGTTTTAAGAAGACTTTGGGCTTAAATTTTAATGTTTCAAGGTTATCTCAGGGCAATAGTTTCAGGGATTCATTCAGCCCCCATAGCTCCAGATTTGAAATTGTTTTTTGCCCCTTTTCATCAGGATTCTTCTATACAATATTTGGTTCAGTTATGCTAAGTGGGTACCATCCACTTCTTCTGGTCTCATGACAAAGCACACGGTTATGCATGGAAGCAGTTAGGCATATGTTCCATTTTCTCTTCTTAGTCCTGACTCTTCCTGTTCCTTCAGGCACATAGAAACTAGTTACTGTACTTGATATGGCCATTGCAAACTTTTAAGATTCTAGACATTATACAAAGAACTAGGAGGTAGAACAGAGGCACTAGACACAGCATTAGGACAGTTAACCGGGATGTCCCACAATTAGATTCTACATATTGTGCAACTATTATCACGATCTTTATTTAAGTCATTCTACCACTATTAGCATGAATCAATGTCCCCTAAATAAAAAATATCTTTTGGCTCCTCCCTCTTACCCTGGTACTCAGGTAGCCTTTAAATCATCTTTGTTTCCTAAATATTGGCTTATCTAATACAAGTGAGATCATGAAGTATGGTATGTTTTGTATTGTATGTTTTGTTTTTCTTGCTAGTTGTGCCTTCTCCTCATGAGGTATTTTTGTAAACATTTACAAAACATCCTGTAGGAGGTGGGCACAGTGGACAAAAATATGTAGAATGTGGATGTTATTTGTGTAAAAACACAGTATTTGCCCTTTTGCAACTGACTTTTTTCAATATGTTTTCAAAGTTCCTCCATGTTGTGGGGTTCATCAGGACTTCATTTCTTATTTTATTTTATTTCTTTATTTTTTTTATTTTTTTATTTAACATAACTGAGTGAAAATGTACATTCACATGAAAATTTACATGCCCCCCTATATGCAGCTTCCACTGCTCTCCCTGTCTGGTGACTGCACACTGTTCCTCTCTGCTCCATACATGTCTCATCCTCCCAATAGTCTCCTTTCCCCTCCTCTCTGTCCACTCCCCTTCCTCCAGCCAGAGGTCAGCAAGATGATATCCTATAGATGTATAGAACCATAAAGTGCTTCCAACATATGGTTACTCTGCATTGCCAAGTCCATTCCATTCCTGTCCAAAGAGTGGACCTTTGTTATAATTTATGGGAACGGGCAGCATCAGGGCCGGGGGCCATGCTCTCAGAGGAACCCCAAAACCGCTGGACCATCAATTGAGGTCTTTTAGTGGAGATCTCATGATGCACCTCTTTTTATTGTGTTGCCACTGAAGCTCCTCTCTGTGAGCTCCGTCATGGCTATCACTGGTGGTGGCCGGGCACCATCCGGTTCTTCCGGTCCCAGGTCGATGTAAGCACCCACTCTTATGGGTCTCTCTGTCTTCTCGGTTGTCTTTACCGCATGCCATTTTGGCCCTCGGTGAGCATCCAATCCTGCTGAGTTGGGACCATTTGCTGTGTCCTCGGATGGCAGCTTGGCAGCTTTTAAGACCCCAGACGCCACTCACCAATGTGGGGTGCAGAGAGCTCTCTTAGCAAAACGCTAGTTGTGCCAATTGGCCTGGAATTCGCCTAAGAGCATGGTCCCCCGCCCCCCACCCCAGCTACTCTATCCTTGCAGTATTGAGTTAAGATGGAAGGAGTACTCAAGTTATGCTGAAGTCCACTTAATGTTGTTGTTGTTCCTAATGTGTGCTGTCACCGCTTTCTCCCAACTAGATTTCTAGTAACTACCTAAACTAAACCCTCCCCCCTTGCCCTCCCTCCCTCCCTCCCCTCCCTTGCAGCTGTCAAAGAGTCTTTTCTTCTATACACAAGTCTGTTTTTGAGATCTTATCGTAGAGGTCTCATACAGTATTTGTCCTTTTGTCGCTGACTACTTTCACTCAACATAATGTCTTCCAGTTGAAACCAGGTTAGGAGATGTTTCCTGGAATCATCGTTATTCTTTATCATTGCGTAGTGCTCCATTGAGTATATGTACCACAGTTTACCTATCCATTCTTCTATTGTTGGGCATCTGGGTTGATTCCACCTTTTTGCTATTGTGGACTGTGCCGCGATAAACATTCTGGTGCATGCATCCGTTGGTGTGAAAGGCCTTGAATCTGTAGGATATATTCCAAGTAGTGGAATTACTGGGTAAATGGTATATCAATATCCATTTTTTTAAGGAAGCACCAGATTGCCTTCCAAAGAGGCTGGACCATTCTGCAACCCCACCAACAGTGTAGGAGGGTTCCACTTTCTCCACAGCCTCTCCAGCATTTGTTGTTTTGTGTTTTCTGGATCATGGCCAATCTTGATGGGGTGAGATGGTATCTCATTGTTGTCTTGATTTGAATTTCTTTAAAGCTAAAGATCGTGAACATGTCCGCGTGTGTTTTTTGGCTGCCTGGATCTCCTCTTTAGTGAAGTATCTGTCCATCTCCTTTGCCCATCGCTTAATTGGGTGGTCTATCTTCTTCTTATTGATATTTTGTAGTATCTCATAGATTATGGAGATCAGGCGTCGATCTGACATAGAGTTGCCAAATATTTTTTCCCACTCTGTGGGTGTTCTTTTAATTCTATTAATAAAGTCTTTGGATGAGCAAAAGTGTTTGATTCTTAATAGTTCCCATTTATCTACTTTCTCTTCTGTTGATTGAGGTTTCTTTGACAGATTTTGGAGTCTGTCCTCATTGTGTATTAAAACTTCCATTGTTGTTCCTACCTTTTCTTGGATGAGCTTTATCGTTTTAGGTTTGATATTTAGGTGTTTTATCCAGTTTGAGTTGGTTTTTGTATAAGGTGTAAGATATGGATCTTGATTCAGTTTATTGCAGATGGATAACCAGTTTTGCCAGCACCATTTGTTGAAGATGGTGTTTTTACCCCAGTTTAATGTCTTAGGGCCTTTGTTGAATATCAACTGTTCATAGGCAGATGGTGTCATCTCTGGGGTCTCAATTCTGTTCCATTGATCAGTCTGTCTGTTCTTGTACCAGTACCAGGCTGTTTTGACCACTGTGGCAGTGTAGTATGTTCTAAGGTCGGGTAATGAAAGGCCTCCCAGTGTGTTCTTCTTCTTTAGTAGTACCTTACTTGTCCGGTGCTTCTTCCCTTTCCAAACAAAATTGGTGATTTGTTTCTCCATCTCATTAAAAAATGATGCTGGAACTTGTATGGGGATTGCATTATACAAGTAGGTTGCTTTGGGTAAAATAGACATTTTCACAATGTTAAGTCTTCCTATCCATGAGCAGGGTAGGTTTTTCCATTTATCTAAGTCTCTCTTAGTTTCTTGTAGTAAGGGCTTGTAGTTCTCTTTGTAAAGGTCTGTTGTTTCTCTGGTTAGATTAATTCCTAGGTACTTTATCTTCTTAGGGGCTATCACAAATGGTATAGATTTGATAATTTCCTCCTTAACAGTCTCGTTGTTGGTATAAAGGAATCCTACTGATTTACTTATGTTTATCTTGCATCCTGAGACTTTGCTGAACTCTTCTATCAGTTTGAGTAACTTACTTATAGATTCCTTGGGGTTCTATGCATACACAATCATATCATCTGCAAACAGGGAGATTTTAACTTCCTCTTTGCCGATGCAGATGCCCTTTATTTGTTCGTCTTGTCTAATTGTTCTGGCTAGAACTTCTAGCACAGTGTTGAATAGGAGAGGTGACAGTGGGCATCCTTGTCTAGTTCCTGATCTCAGGGGAAAGTCTTTCAGTCTCTCTCCATTCAGGATGATGTGGGCAATTGGCTTTGTATAAATGGCCCTTATTGTGTTGAGGAATTTGCCGTCTATGCCCATTTTGCTAAGAGTTTTTAGCATGAATGGGTGTTGGACTTTATCAAATGCCTTTTCGGCATCAATGGACAAAATCAGGTGATCTTTGTCTTTTGTGTTATTTATGTGGTTAATCACATTAATTGTTTTCCTGATGTTGAACCAGCCTTGCATCCCTGGTATGAATCCCACTTGGTCATGATGGATTATTTTCTTGATATGTTGTTGTATTCTGATGGCAAGAATTTTGTTGAAGATTTTTGCATCTAAGTTCATGAGTGATATCAGTCTGTAGTTCTCTGTCTTTGTTGGATCTTTCCCGGGCTTAGGTATCAGGGTTATGCTTGCTTCATAGAATGAGTTTGGGAGTACTTCATCCCTTTCTATACTGTGAAATAGTTTCAATAGTATTGGGGATAACTCTTCTCTAAATGCTTGGTAGAATTCTGCCGTGAAGCCGTCTGGGCCCGGACTTTTTTGGGTTGGCAGTGTTTTGATGATCTTTTCAATCTCTTCCTTTGTGATGGGTTTATTAAGTTGTTTTGCTTCACGTTGTGATAATTTGGGTAGGTGGTATGAGTCAAGGAATTGGTCCATTTCCCCTAGGTTTTCAAATTTGTTAGAGTACAATCTTTCTTAGTATTCTGTTATGATGTTTTTGATTTCTGTTGCATCTGTGGTGACAACTCCCTTCTCATTTCTAATTTGGGTTATTTGTTTCCTTTCCTGCTTTTCTTTAGTAAGTTTAGCCAGTGGTTTATCAATTTTGTTGATCTTTTCAAAAAAACAGCTTTTGGTCTTTTCGATGTTTTCAATTGTTTTTCTATTCTCTAATTCATTTAGCTCTGCTCTAATCTTTATGATCTCCTTTCTTCCAGTGCCCGAGGGGTTCCTCTGTTGTTCTCTTTCTACTTGTTCAAGCTGTAGAGTTAGTTCCTTGATTTGGTTTCTTTCTTCCTTCCCGATGTGTGCATTTATGGAGATAAACAGACCTCTGAGCACTGCTTTGGCTGTATCCCATAGGTTCTGGTAGGAAGTGTTTTCGTTCTCATTGGAATCCATGAATTTCTTTAATTGATCCCTGATTTCCTCTATAACCCATGTTTTTTTGAGCAAGATGTTGTTCAGTTTCCAAGAGTTCCACTTTCTATCTCTGTTTTTTCTGCTATTGATTTCAACTTTGATGGCTTTATGATCTGAGAAGATGCTTTGCAATAATTCAATGGTATGGATTTTGTTGAGCATTGCATTATGGCCTATCACGTGGTCAATTCTGGAGAATGTTCCATGTGCACTGGAGAAGAAGGTGTAGTTGTCTGCTGATGGGTGGAAAGTTCTGTATATATCAATGAGGTTTAGTTGGTTAATTGTGTCAATGAGGTCTTCTGTATCTTTACTGAGCTTTTTTCTAGATGATCTGTCTAGTAATGAGAGTGGAGTGTTAAAGTCTCCCACTATTATTGTGGAGTCATCTAACTCTCTTTTGAGCATAGTAAGTGTTTCTTCGACATATTTAGGTGCTCTGACATTAGGTGCATGAATGTTTAATATAGTTAAGTCTTGCTTGTGTACTGAACCTTTCAGCAGTAAATAGTGTCCAGCTTTGCCCACGATGGTGGATTTGACATTAAAGTTGATTTTGTCTGAGATTAGAATTGCCACCCCTGCTCTTCTTTGTTCATTGTTAGCTTGATATATATTCTTCCAACCTTTAATTTTCAGTTTGTTCCTGTCTTTAGGTCTCAAGTGAGTTTCTTGTAGACAACATATGGAGGGGTCATGTCTTTTGATCCAAGATGACACTCGGTGTCTCTTTACTGGAGCATTCAGTCCATTCACATTCAATGTAATTATTGATAGGTATGTGTTCACTGCTGCCATTGTGATATGTTTATTTTTATGTTGATGTTTTCTCTGTTGTTCTTATTAGTCTGTTCTGAGACACTCTTTTTTGTGAGTTGATTTTTCACCTTTTTCAGAGCTGGTTTTATAGTTGTTGAGACTCGTGTGTTAGATTTCTTGAAATGGTATGATACATCTTTGTTGTGCTTTACAGCTGTCCCTATGAACCCCCTTAATAAACTATTTATAAACCCAATTTTAATTACTACCAGTCTGGTCATCTTCCTCTCCATCTGGAAGGACTATAACGACTGTAGTACATCCCTCTTTTATTATGATGACACCATAGTTTTCATGATGATCACTGGATTGCTTCTTTCCAAATCAAAGCTGTGATTTACTTTGGAGCCTTCCCTAAATGAGTATTGAGTAGTGTGTCGTTCTAAAATATAAAGTTAGTGGTTTCGTTCTTCTAAGCCAAAGCCAAGAACTTCTTTCAGTATTTCTTGTAGTTCGGGTTTGGTTTTTACAAAGTCTCTTAGTTTCTGTTTATCTGGAAATGTCTTAATTTCATTTTCATGTTTGAAAGACAGTTTTGCAGGATATATAATTCTTGGCTGGAAGTTCTTCTCCTTCAAGACTTTGAATGTGTCGTGCCACTGTCTCTGTGCCAGCATAGTTTCTGCTGAGAAATCTGAAGAGAGCCTACAGGGTTTCCCTCTGAATGTTAGCTTTGCTTTGAGTCTTGCTGCCTTTAAGAGTTGCTGCTTATGTTTCATTTTGTTAAGCTTGATTATAATATGCCTTGGAGTCTTTCTTTTGAGATCTATATTGGGTGGCGTACGATATGCATCTGAGATGTCTATATTCTCTTCCTTCATGATTTCTGGGAAGTTTTCTTTCAGCAGCTCAGCAACAATATTCTCTGTGTTCTCAGATGTCTCACCCTGTTCAGAGACTCCAATTAATCGAAGGTTGTTCCTCTTAATAGAGTCCCACATGCTTCTTAATGTTTCTTCATTTTTCTTGTTTCTTTTTTCTGATTTCTGCTCATAGACACTGGCATTAGTAGCTCTGTCTTCCAAGTCAGAAATTCTTTTTTCCATTTGTTCCATTCTGTTTTCTTGGGTTTGCATGGAAGCTTCTATGTCTTTGATTTTCTTCTTGATCTGTTGGATTTCAGAGTACTGGTGTTCCATCAGATCGAACAACTTGCTTAATTTTTCATTTTGTTCTGCTGCATTTTGTATAAGGTCTAGAAGGGCCCTGTATATAATCAATTTGTATTCACTTCCTGATGCTTTCATAAAAGTTTCTTCATCTGGAAAACTCCTTGGATGCTTTGTTTGGGAGCCTTCTGAAGCCATGAGTGATTGCTTGTATGCCACAATTGTCTGTTGCTTTTTGGGTCCCAGGTGAGTATATAGAGGCTGGAAGAGGTACTGTGAGGATGGATTGCAAATGTTTCTCTAGGCTGTCTTCAAATGTAAAGCAAAAGGTGTCTGACCAGTTCACAAGTCAGTTAGGTTTTCAGGTGTAGAGGTCCCTCTTCCCATCTGACAAAGTAAGCGCCACTGTATCCAACCCCAGATGATAACAAACTAGTTGAGAATACAGCACTGCTAGTGCCCTGGTGGCCTCTGCTGACAGGGCCTAGCCTTATCCAACACTGCGTCGAGTACTGGTTTTGTGATAGAAAAGCGCTCTCTTGTGGGCAGGGTCTGGCTCCCAAGCTAAGAATTAGGTCCAGATGCAGCCACCGTACCCAAGATGGCGTCCTCCACACAGGCAGCAGACAGGGGGGCTAAAGAAGCCCAGAGGCATCGATTCCTCTGCTTCTGTTGCAGGGCCCCCAATGTAGGCAGCACTATGCAAAATCACTACTTTTCTGATGGAGAAGCGCTGTCCCATTTGCAGGGGCTGGCTCACAGGCTAAGAACGAGGTCCCGCTAAAATCTCAGTACCAACATGGCGTCCCGCACCCTGACCGCGGAGTTCTGCACAAACTCCACTGAGGCAGCTACAAAACGAAAGGCTCAAAGTGTCTAGATTAACAGAGTCCCGAGCCTGGCTCTCAGAACATGGGAATTTCGCCTGCCTATCCCCCCAGCAGCGTGTCTGAGTCCAGCCGCCAGGCAAGGCCCAGCTCCGCCCGCCAGCCGAGACAGAGGAAAAAAATATCAAAATGGTGCGTTTACCTTCCGTCCGTGAGAGCCGGGGCTAGCCAGGAGCGGGAGTCAGCGAAAGAGAGGAGATTTTTCACTGAATGGTATAAAGTCCCAATTAACAGCTCTGTGCCGTGTCCTGAGGCTGATTAGGTGCTCAGAAGGCTCTGTTTGATTGTCAGTTCAGGTCTTGGTTTCCAGAGGGATAGAAAGAGACGTGTCCTTAGTCCGCCATCTTGACTCCGCCTCCCAGGACTTCATTTCTTTTTATGGCTGAGTACTACATGGTTTTCAGTGTCCTGGAAGTAGGTTGTCAGGCCTTTCTTCCATGGCTCTTCTAGGTAAATTCAAACTACCATCCTTTCCATGAGCAGTCAAATGTGTTAACTCTTTGCACCACTCATTAGCGCTATCACTACCTTTTAAAGAGAGATACAATCAGCACATCTATTATTTCCTAGGGCAATTGCTTGCATGAAGAAAGGGATATTTTTTGTTTGTTTCTCTAATTTGTACCTTTAGTGCTAGTAAATTATGTATTAGTTATTTACTGTTGTATAACAAATTACCTCAAAACTTTGCAGCTTAAAACATTTATTTTTTTAGTATATATTAGAGGGTTTACAGAACAAACTAATTTCTCATTAAATTGTTAATACAAATACTGTTTTGACATTAACAACCCCCTAACGTGTCAACCTTCTCTCTTCTCAACCATTTGCTCCTTATTGCCAACTTTCCTGCCCCCTCCTGCCTTCTAGTCCTTGCCCCTGCACTGATGTTCCCCTTTAGTTTCATTTCATTTATGGGCCTATTACTATCCAAGCTTTGGCTAAAGGGTGAACTTCAAGAGTGATTTCATTAATGAGCTGAAAGTAACCCATACTCTCAGGGACCCAGGGACTAGAGACCTAAGGACCACACTCTGGGTTTCTACAGTCTCTTTCAGGCCAGTAAGTGTGGTCTTTCATTTTGAGTTATAATTTTGTTCAACATTTTTCTCCAGCTCTGTCTGGGACCCTCCATTGTGATCACTGTTAAAACAGTCAGCCTGACTGTTTGTCAGGCACCGCCTATTTGTTACTGAACTCAGTCTGGTAGAGGCTGTGAATTAGACTAATAAATGAGTGAATATCACATAACTTTTACAGTTCTCTGGCTCATTGGGTATAGTGGGGATGCTGAAGGGAAAAACTGCTGCAGAGCTATGTTCAACACTGTGCCTGAACCAATCTCAATGTTAGAGTCACCAGAAGAAATAACCATTCTTTTATAAAAGTCTGTGGCATAACTCTGTTCCCCCAGGATCTGATTATACAGGTTTCCTATACCATGCCTTCTACAATCAGAACTTCCTTACAAGTGGCAAGTCAGGTGATAACCATGGGTGTAATCTGAGGGTTGAATGACCACTGCCCTGCTCAAGAGCCTCCCTCCTCATTGGTCTGTAACAGTCTCTGAAATTCCTGTCATCACTCACTGAAGTTAAGGCATAATCTTAGTGGATGACAGGCTTTATTTTGATGTGTAGCATTGTTGGTTTCCTTTGTGGTTACTTTAATATTTACCCCTATTTCTCTAAGGTTAAACCAGTTTTTTTAGTTTATACTTCCTTAACTACCTTTTGATATGAAAGATCTCTGACTGTGTTGTTTCATCCTTCTTTTTTGTCTTCCTTTACATGATGATATATCAGTTTCTCTATTTTCAGTGTTTTAACTTTTATTTTTGTGATTTCTCTATCTGGGTGGATAATCGGTTGCCCTGTTCTGCACTCTAGGTTTGAGTTGTTATTTGATATTACTGATTTTCTAACCAAAGTACTCCTTTTAGTATTTCTTGTAATTTTGGCTTAGTTTTTGCAAATTCCCTAAATTTTTGTTCATCTGGAAATATCCTAATTTCACCATCACATTTGAGAGACAATTTTGTGCATAATTCTTGGCTGGTAATTTTTTTTCATTCAAGACTTTATATAGATCATCCCATTGCCTTCTTGCATGCATGGCTTCTGCTGAGTTGTCTGAATTTAGTCTTACTGACTCTGCTTTGTGGATACCTTTTCATTTGTCCCTAACTGCTTTTAAAATTCTCTCTTTATCTTTGGTTTTGGCAAGTTTGATTATGATATGTCTTGGTGATTTTCTGTTGGGGTCTACATTGTGTGGAGTTCAATGGGCATCTTGGATAGATGTCGTCACATCTTTCACAATACCAGGGAAGTATTCTGCCAAAAAATCTTCAACAATTCTGTCTGTATTTTCTGTTACACCCTTCATTCTGGCACTGCAGTCACTCATAGGTTATTCTTCTTGATAAAGTTGTACATAATTCTTGGGGTTTCATTTTTTAAAAATCCTTTTATCTGCATTTTCCTCACATGTATTGGTGTCAAGTGCTTTGTCATCAATCTTACTAATTCTGACTTCCATTGCTTCAGTTCTGCTCCTTTGACTTTCTATTCCATTCTCTAATTAGGAAATTTTATTACTAATCTTCTAAATTTCTATTTGTTCTCTCTCTATAGATTCTTGTATCCTGATCACTTTGTCATTATGCTCTGCTCTAAACTTCTTAAGTTCTTCAATTCCTGTGTCTGTGTCTTTCTTGGATTGTTCTTCATTTTGCCTTGTTGCTTTCCTGATATCTTGAAGAGTTCTATACATTAATCTTTTGTATTCCATATCTAGTAATTCCAAGAAGTTCTTTTCATCTGGAAGATACCTTGATTATTTTGGGAACTCTCTGAAACTGCAGTGGTCTGTCTCTTTATGAGATTTTATACTGATTGCTATCTTTAAGCCATCAATAAGTTATTGTACTTATTTACTTGCTTACTATAATCTAGCTTCTGGTTTTCTGTTGTTTTGAAATGCCCAGATAGGCTGGTTATGTGAGCTAGTTTGATTACTGATAACTTTGAAGCTCTAATGTCCTTTCTCTCCAGGTGATGATAGCTATTACTAGGTGTAGGAGCCCAGGACTCAATTTAGTTTTCTTATTTGGACTCAGCTCAGGTTTCCAGGTGATTGGTCACCAAGTGAGTGGTGCAGACACTCACCTACAGTTCTAGGTTGGCAGGGGTGATTGGTGTAGGCACAGATACCTGGCTACATGTACTGAGAAGGCAAGATGCTAGCAGCTGTCCCTGAGGGTCTGTGAGGAAACTGCCCCTTTCTTTAAAGCACATGGATGGCTAGGTATTGCAGCTAGGCTGTGGACACCCAGTGCTGTTGGCTGTGAAGTCTGGGAGGCACTACTTATTCTGGGGTCCCTATTGTGGGTGGCTAGGTGACTCCTACTGTGTCAAGAACATCATCTCTAACCTGACTGACAATCCAGCTAGGTATTATTGTTGCCAGTTTACAAATTAGAAATCCAAGGCTCAGGGAGATTACATGACAAGAGGAGGCATAACAAGGATTTGAGTGAAGCATTGTCTAGCTTTGTGGTCAGAACTATTTGTTGTTAGCTGTCTTTGAATTAGCCCTCAACTCATGGCAACCCCACATACCAGTGAATGAAATGCTCCTCAAACCTGCACCATCTCCACCACTGGTTGTGAATTAGACTGCTGTGATCCACGTAGTTTTCGTTAGCTGATTTCTGGAAGTAGAGCACCAGGCCTTTCTGTATAGCCCTTGTTAGTCTAACTCCTCTGAAATCTGTGCTGGATTTCTCATGTAGAAGACTAGTGTTACATCACTGAATCATCAGTGTCCCCCATTTAGGGTCTTTGAAATGAACACAAGCCCAAGTCTCCCTCCATACTATTGTTGTCAGGATTTTTAAATACACCAGTTACAGCCTAGAGTTCCAAATCAACATTTCCAAACAGAATTCTTCTACCATCACCATTTCCCTTTGTTTTTCCTCACAGTCTTCTTTAGGGTCTGTATTTCTTTGTGTCAGGACCTCAAGAATTCTTGGGCCTGGACCACAGTGCCCTACTCCTCTACTTTCCAGCATCCCGTATTTCTTCAGAAGAGGAAAGTGCTACAATGCCTAGTGCTGGGTATCAGATACCCCCACTGCTAAATTACATCTGGCCTTGGAAACCTATATTTCAAAATTCATAATGAGTGTAAACCCAAAACCAAAGAAAACCCATTGTCATGGAGCCAATTCTGACTGATAGCTACCCCATAGGGTAGAATACAACTGCCCTATAGGGTTTCCAAGGAGTTCTTGGCAGATGAGTTACCAACCTTTGATTAGCAGCTGTTGTGCTTTAACCACTATGCTACCAGGGTTTCCATAGTGAATGTAGGCTGTAGGATTTTATTAAAATGGAACCGTAGCTTTCATTTTATCTGTAGGCTATTTTGTAAATAATATTCAGTTTACCAAGTTAGCAGATACCACCAAAGAGAGACAGAGTCCCTAATAATTCTGTGAGGCAGCCTTTTTCCATGAACCTGGTTGTCTGACTGTTGTCCTCGGTAAATCTTGTTCCAGCAAGTTCTGCATCCGCTTAACTTTATGAGTTTAAGTTTTTGTGGTTTGGATTTCATCCCCATTCTTGCAATCCCCCTCCTCAATTTAAACCATCTAATCCAGGATTTCAGACAAAGCTGGGGGTGGGGAAGAGAAATTGAACATCTTATTGTTTGTCTCTTGCTGCCCTCTGCTGGTCACATCATTGCTTGTGTTATTTATTTCTTTGTGCTTTTTGTGTCTTTTCCTGTAACTCTTGAAATAGGTTCCTAAGGGTGGAGGGGCAAGCACGATGTCTTATAGGATAAGGGGTCCTCAGTGTATTTTTAAAGATGACTAAATGAAAATTGTGATATTTAAAACATATTTACTTTCAAATGGGTGACATTTCTAAACACACAGAGATATTCTGTAACTGTGCTTCCAAGGGCCCTGGCTGCATGTTGATTAAGTACTTCACTGTTAACAGAAAGCTGGTGGTTCAAACCTACCAGATTCTCTGTGGCGAAAAGATGTGGAAGCCTGTTTCTGCAAAGAGTTACAGCTTTGGAAACCTATGGGGCAGCTCTGTTCAGTTCTGTCATGTCACTATGAGTCAGCACCGACTAGACAGCAGTGGGTTTCCAATTACGACTCCACAGAGAATTAGAAGATTTGTAAAGGTGTCAGCTCACAGTATACTACTTGTAGTATGGCGTGGTAGTAGGGCACAGTAGTAGTCGTCTTTTGATCCTGTCAATACATCTCCGTCCATAACCCTGCCCCTAGCCTCACATTTTGGGGTAATGATAAAAGCCTAAACCCAAGACCCTTTAGGGAAAACCTGTGAGGTAGCAGTTAAGTCCTACAGCTGCTAACCAAAAAGGTAGCAGTTTGAACCCACCAGCCTCTGCCTGGAAACTCTATGGACCAGTGCTACTCTGTCCTATTGGGTTGCTGAATAGCACAATCAACTTGATGGCAACTAGTTTTGTTTTTGGTTTGGAGGCCTCCGTTTGGGACAGTGAGATCAGGCCCAGATGGCTTCTTGCCCTCCCAGGGATACCCTTGAAGAGACTGTGTGGCCAGTCAGAGAGCCCTGGTGGTGGGAGGAGGGGAACAGAGTCTGGGATCAGTCTGCTCACCACCCACACAATTCAAGATGAGATGTGTGGCTGTTTCCTAGACACTGCCTGTTTAACACATTCTCTTGGAGATAGTAGTGCCTCTCAAGTGTCTTGGTTCAGAGCTTCTCTGGGATGTCCTATGTAGTGGGCTGAACAGTGTCCCTCCAAATCCCTGCTTAGGGAACCTCAGAATGTGATCTCACTTAGAGGTAGGGTCCTTACAGAGATAATAAGTTAAGGAGAGGTCATACTAAATTAGACCAAAACCAAACTTGTTGCTGCTGAGGCAATCCTGATGCTTAGTGATTAGGATGGGCCCTATACCTAGTGACTAGTGTCTTTATAAGAGGTCTGGTGTCCCAGTGGTTAGAAACTAAGGTGAATTACAGCTGCTAACTAAAAGGTTGGCACTTTGAATCCACCAGCTGCTCCTTGGATACCCTGGTTCTATTCTGTCTTATAGGATTACTTTGAGTCAGAATCCACTTGGTGGCAATGGATTTGGGTTGTTTCGGGCTTGGTATCCTTGTGAGAAGAACAGCGGCACTCAGGGCGGCAAGCCGTGTGATGATGGAGGTGGAGACTGGACTGATTCAGCAGCAAGGATCATGAGCAACACCCATCAGAGGGGAGAGGGGCATGGAATGACTTTTTCTCAGAATCTCCAGAAAGAACCAACTCTGCAGACATTTTGGTTGCTGATTTCTCATCTCCAGAACTATAACAGAACAATAAATTTCTGCTGTTCTAAGCCACCTAGTTTGTGGTACTTTATTACAGCATCCAACCGTAGGAAACTGATCTAGCCTGTTACCCCCAAGATATGGCCCAGGCCTGAAGGCCATCAGAAAGGCTTGGAGCTTAGTTCTGAATAGAGAATTGGCTGCAGAAGCAGAAGAAAGGCACTGATCTAACTTTTCCACTGCCTGCTGGGTGATGTCAAAAAGCCGGGGTCTGCCTCTGCTGTTCCTGAGATGGCACAGCTGGTGACAAGATTTCTGGTCAGGATTCCAGGCCACTGTCCATAGCCTAGGAGTCAGGATCTCTTGGAAACATGCATTTCCTACCAGAAGGAAGCAGCTCACCATGTTGTGTATGCTAAGAACCACACTGCTTCTTGATCTGCTTCACCAGTCTCACATTTTCATTAGACTCCGAAGTATAATTTGGTTTGTTTCTTTCTCACTGTCAGGCCATCACAATTGGCTTTATGACTTAAATTAGTTGTTCCAAGGTTCTGAGACAGTAGATAAGAATCAGATTGAAGTTGCTCTTAAGGAAATAATAAGATGATATAGCATGTTGCTTGCTGTTCATGAGTTTGTGGATTAAGATTCAAACCCACATATCCACCTCTCCAGATGTCTCTTGTTTCACCCTATACTCAGTGTCTAATACTGAACTTTCCTCTAGACCTGGCCCCGTCTCAGCAGAAAGCATTGTAATCCCACCCTAGTTAAGAGCAATCAAGAGTAAAGGACTTCAAACTCGTGTTGCAATTTGACCTTGCAGCAATGTCTATGTGCAAAATCCATGAACTTGTCTCTTGGAATGGAGCATAAGCCAGTTTGGATGCTGTCGAACTTGAATAGCTGTTAGAATCACTTATCTGTCTGGAATGAAATAGGAAAAACATCTAATACTTCATTAGAGATAGTCTGAGAAACATGCGGCAACCTCTGCCTCTCACCTGAACCAAGGCTGCCACAAATGGAATTGCTGTTGAACTGATTCCAACTCCAAGTGGCCTTATGGGACAGAGTAGAACTGCCCCATCGGGCTTCCAAGACGTGACTGATGGATTTGAATTCCTAACTTTTTGGTTAGCAGAGGAATTCTCCAGCACCCTGTCACTAGGGATCCGACAGCATCTTTGTAAATGCTGTCTTGGTTTCCTTCCCCTATTAGAATGTCAGTTCTAGGTGAGCAGGGCTCTTGCTATGTTCTTTGCCACAGAAGTCAGTCCTAGAACAGTGGCTGGCACACATTACGCTCTCAGTATTTGTTAGTGGTGCCCCTGGCTCTGGTCAGCAATTGCTTAAAGTCAATACATTGTCAACAATGTAGCCGGAACAATCTTTCCAATACTCTGGATCTGATCAAGACCCTTCCCTACTTAAAATAATTCGTCAGGAGAGTCAAAAGCTGTTAAAGAGCCCCATAAAGTGCTCTATCTATGCTCCATTTTCACTGAAGTGTTTTTTGCATCTTACTAAAAGGCCATGATATTAATAATAACAGCAACAACAGCAACAAAAACTAGTTGATGTCAAGTCTATTCCAACTCATAGTAAACCTATAGGACAGAGTAGAATTTTCCCAGAGGGTTTCCAGGGAGCACCTGGTGGATTCAGATTGCTGATGTCTTGGTTAGCAACCAAATTCTTAACCACTGCACTACTAGAGTGGGTGGGTGGGTGTGTCTCAAATCAACAATGGAGTCATTCGTAGTCATGCTGTTGGAATCAACTTGATGACAACAGGCTTGGCTTTCTTGTTTTGACTCTTACTGAAGCAGACTGCCTACATCTTTCTCCTGCAGAGCCAATGGTTGCGTTCATAGTCACCAAAAACAAAACCAAACCTCTTATTGTGGAGTCAGCTCTGACTCACAGCAGAGCTCTAAGACAGAGGAGAACTGCCTGTAGGGTTTCTAAGGCTGTAATCTTGACGGAAGCGGGCTGCCACCTCTTTCTCCCATGGAGTGACTGCGGGGTTCAGTCAACCTTTCATTCACAGCTGAACGCTTAGCCACTGACCACTGAAACTCCTTGGGTTCATAATAGAAACGTTTATATATAATGTCGGTCATTAAGTCCGAGCTTAGGGAGATGAAGAAATTTGCCCAAGATCAAACACTAAGTAATTCAAATTCAAATTGACTCCATAGCCACCACTCTGTTTAGATATATAAAAATATATATATATTTTCCTGATTATATATTATTCATTATCAAACTTCAAACAATACAGGAAAGCATAAGGGAAAATGTAAAATTCAGCTGAAATCCCCATCACCCTGAGATAACAGACATACTTTGGGAATTACTTTTTGTATGTCAGTTTATGCACATACATGCACATATGCGCACACATGTGTAATGTTACATAAGTGGAATATTTACACTGATACTGGTTCATAAGCACTTACCTGTCTTCTGGTCAGTACAAGCCAAATAAAGGAGTCCTGGTGATGCAATGGCTAAGTCCTGGTGCCTGAAACCCTCGCGGCAGCTCCAAGGGGAGAAAGACTTGGCAATCTGCTTTGGTAATGGTTACAGCCAAGAAAAGCCTATAGGGTAGTTGTACCCTATCACATGGGTCACTGTAAACTGAAATCGCCCAGACAAACTCTCCGTTTTTTTTATTGACATGATTATGCCTGCAGGTGAAGAAGAAAGTTTGCTGTAGGCAGATAGAGCCCTTTGTAGTGCACCAGTGTCTTTCACGTTCATGGATTGGGAGCGAGTGTGGCATGACTGAAAATAAGGCTCTGTAGTTAGGCTATGAGGGCTAGTACCTCCGCTGTCTCACGTAACTAGCTGCTGAACCCTGGAGGAGCTCCTCCACCTCTGTTTGTCTCATTCCCCAGCTGTAAAGTGGGGCTGATAGGAGTGTCTACCTCATAAGGTTCAGAGGACTAAATAAGAAAATAACCAGTAAATTTTAGTGCATTCCTTCCTCCAGAATAAAGGCTTAATAAATGTTAACTGATATTAGAACACTTGTGGTATGCTACTGAACTCAGAGGACACTCAAGTGTATCACTAATTACCGTGATGCTACAAACCAAAAACACTAACTGCCATCAAGTCGATTCTGACTCACAGTGACCCTAAAGGACAGAATAGAATTCCATAGAGTGTCTAAGGAGCACCTGGTGGATTTGAACTGCTGACCTTTTGGTTAGCAGATGTGGCCTTAAACCATGCCACCAGGGTTTCCATGAAGCTACGTGTTCTTTTTTGGTTTTCTTGATACCAATGTCATTTAATGTTACTTATTCACACCCAAGTGCAAGATCTATGGGCTTTAAGATGTTTGTGAAAATTGTTCTGTTTTTGTCAGGGCATAACAAATGCAAGGTCATGGAGGAAGCTTGGCTTGTTCATTCATCTGTCCATTTATTCCTTCATTTAGTTTTCAGTTATTGATAGTTCAGACATATAGTAAGAATTGGCTGATTAAAATAATGAAAAAATGATCAAATTAAGCAATTTGTGATTGTGTAACCCGTGGCCATCTACTCAATTCTGAGTCATAGTGACCCTATAGGACAGAGTGAAACTGCCTCATTGGGTTTCCAAGGCTGTCATTTTTACAGAAGGTCACTCAGGGCTTTTCTCCTGTGGAATCGTTGGCAGTTTCAAACCATCAACCTTTCATTTAGCAGCCAAGCACTTAACTACTTTGCCACCAGCATCCTGGTTTACCTACTATGTACCACGTACTAAATTAAGAATAGGAGGGACACAAAATTAAATCAAACATGATCATGCCTTCAAGGAGTTTATAATCCAGTGACTCATTGTGCCTCTTAACTGGAGTTACAGATACATGGGTACACTCTCTAAAAGAGCAAAGTTCTTATGCAAAATAGAATCTTCTGGTCAAACTGTCTGTTAATTTAAGCAAAGTACTTATGGATTAAAGTTAAATCCCAGACACATCCAAATTAACCACACTTGTTTCGACCCTGCTTAGTTTACATGGACAATGCCAGCCAAGACTCATGGCAATAAAGAAAATTAATTTCAAAATTGAGGCCAAATGTTGGCCACCCAATTAGATTGAGAGAAGTTTCTCTCCGGATTTGTAAATCATATGAATCTCATTGGGAAAGACACTGCCCTTCTGAAAATGTCCTGAAGCTGAGGGGTCCCCACAGAAAGAAGAGCCACCAAGACCATGCAGAGATAATTTCATTTTGCATGTGTGTCTTTGGTATACTAACTGAATACTCCCCTATGACAAAGGAAAAAAAATGTTGGATGGAGTCGAGAATGCTGCATTCTTGGCCAAACCCAATCCCTTTTTGACATGTTTACTTCAGCAGAGCAAGGAAGAGGTTAGCCAAAGCATGGGTTCCTTGTCGATCATAACACAGATGCTAACGATGGATGTTCTCCAGTGTAACTCACTGGAACCTGCAAACTCCTTCAAGTACACAAAGAAATATTTTAACATTTGTCCCCCACCTAATCTCATAGTGCCACAATTCACTTTATATTAGATGCTTCTTATGGCAGATTCAGCAATATTTTTTCTCTTGTTGGCAGATACATGGTTGGAGTTCATTGCTAGATCCATTTGTTTGTTAACCAGCCACCTTGGGGAAAACACAGCAACACTGAACCAAATATTAGAAGTGCTTTCTTTTCAATTTTATTACTTACAGACACAAAGCTTTATGTTGATTGAAAGAAATTATTTCTCTTCTTTACTAAACTTGGGCCTCCTTCAAGAAAATGTCCTGAACAGAATAATTATCAATTGTTGGCACTAGTTCCTCTGTTGTTGTATGGAAAAATAGCAAAACGGCAACGTCAGCTATTTAAAAAGGGCAAAACTCATTCAATTTACATCTCCATTGTTTACTCAGTTCAGTTGTAACCAAAAGGGACAATGGAAAGACAACACATTATTTCCCTGCTTTCAATGCTTGGCACTTGGTTTCTTTTGGGCTTTAAAAAGACCTTGAGAGAGGTGCTCAGAGTGGCTGCTTTAAGTCGCAGCTGCCTTCACATCTGCGGCTGCATGGTCCACAGCTTGCCATGTTCCACTTGGCTGGGGACCCAGCCTAACGCCTTATAAAGTATAACTTGCTCTAGAACATGTGTTTCTTCTTTACATTAAATATACAAGCAGGAGGTCCAATTAAAAGAAGCCTTTTTGCTAAAACTGATTGTCTTTGAAAACACTGCAATTCAGAGGGGTTGTGTTCACCAATTACATCAAATAAAACAATTGTCTTTGCTATAACTTTCTTGAAACACTCTTAAAAATCACTTTTTGAAATATTTAATGAGTGTGAATCTTATTTCACAAACTCTGGTGTAAAAGAAATATAACTTTATATGTTTTCCGTAATTCAATTTTAATTCTGACTCTGAGTTCTCCTTCTGCTGAAGGAGAGGGTAGGGGAAGATCTCAGGCAGAGCCAACGTGTGTGTGTGCGCGTGCACGTGCATGTGTACGTGTGTATCTGGTTACTGATGACAGACTGGATGAATTTTGAAAATGTATATGTACTTGCTTCCTTTTGAATAAAACTTAGAAATGAGTATTTGAGATTGCTGAACTTGTTTTAAAATCCCTTTTACCGTTCCTATCAGCATGTCTCTGTATTACAGATTGAATTGTGTCTGTCCCCAAATGTGTGTCAAATTGGCTAGGCTATGATTCCCGATATTTTACGATCATCTACAATTTTGTAATCTGATGTGATTATCCTATATGTTGTAAATCCTAACGTCTTTGATGTTCTTGAGGCAGGATTAGAGGCTGTTATGTGACTGAGACAGGACTCAGTCTATAGAACTAGATTATATCTTGAGAGGCAATTTTTTAAGGGACAAAAGAGAGAATTGAGTGAGGAGGAGCGGAACCTCTTATCACCGAGAAAAAGTCTTGGGAGTAGAGTGCATCCTTTGGACCTGGGGTCCATATGCTGAGAAGTAACTAGACCAAATGAAGCTTGATGACAAGGATCTTCCTGCCATGCCAACAGAGAGAAAAAACTTTCCACTGGAGCTGGTGCCTGAATTCAGACTTCTAGCCTCCTGAATTGTGAGAGAATAAGCTTTTTTTTTTTTTTGGTCAAAGTCATCCATTTCCGGTTTCTTTTATTGTAACAGGTCAACTATTTTTATTTACTTATTTTTATCATGGCTAGAAAATTCTCATTAGACAGTTAATTCACCAATCATTTTGTGATATTGATTGCCACCCTAGAGATGTGTCAACATTGTTCTCTTCTCCACTGCTGATTCCCTGCTTTCATTTGGCTAGTTTTTTGCTGTTCATTCCTGTCTTCTTGGCTTTCTTTTGAGGCTGGCATGCCCATTATTTTCACATACAGTACTAAACTACAAAGTCTGTTCTTCGCATATGTTGTTGTTGACCCCACAAACCTGTCCAATCTTTGGCTGAAGGGTAAACCTCAAAAGAGACCTCCACACTGATTTAAAAGGGTGTCCAGGGGACGTACTCTCAGAGAGTCTCCAGTCTCTGTCAGACCAGCAAGCCTGGTCTTCTTTGTGTATGTGTGAATTTGAATTTTGTTCTATATTTTTATTCCACTCTGTCTGGGACCCTCTACCACAATACCCGGCAGGTAATCAGTGGTAGTAGTCAGGTACCATCTAGTTGTTCCGGGCTCAGTCTGGTGGAGGTTGAGGTAGTTGTGGCACATTAGTCCTTCAGACTAGTCTTTCCCCGTGTCTTTGATTTTTTTCATTTTCCAGTACTTCAGCCAGGATGAGCTCAGTAGGTGTTTCTTAGATGGTCGCCCACAGACTTTTGAGACCCCAGACACTACTATGTTATGCCAGTTGAGCTAGATGTTCCCTGAGACCATGGTGCCCAGCACAGTCCGGTATCTCAGTCACTTAGGGCATTTGGATGTGTCTGCGAAGCTTCTATGACAGTGCTGTGCTCAAGTTGTGCTGACTTCTACAGTATTATGTATTGTCTTGCCCTTTACCAAAGTTACTATTTATCTATTATTTAGTGTTTCTTTCTCTCCATCTCTTCCCTCCCTCATAACCATCAAAGATTATTTCTTACTGTGTGAAAACATTTTCATGTGTTTTTATAATAAGCCTCATTCAGTATTTGTCTTTTGGTAAATGATTTATTTCACTCAGCATAATGCACCTTGTTGTCAGACGTTTTGCAGATTCATCATTGTTGTTTATCAGTGCATAGTATTCCACTGTGTGTAGGTAGCTTAGTCTGTTCGTTCATTTAATTTATGGGCTCTTAGATTGTTTCTACTTTTTGCTTTTGTGAATAATGCTGTAATGAACATGGCTGTGCACATGCCTATTACTGTAATGGCTTTTATTTCTGTAGGGGATATTCCTAGGAATTGATGGATCATATGTTATTACTAGCTTTTTAAGTAAGGTCCATATTATTTTCCAAGATGGTCATACCATTTTACATTCTAATTAGCAGTGCTTAAGAGTTCCAGTCTCTTTGCAACTTCTCCAACATTTGTTATTTTTTGTTTTGTTGGTTTATGCTAATAATGTTGGAGTAAGATGGTATCTCATTGTAGTTTTGATTTACATTCCTCTAATGGGTGGTGATGGCGAGCATATCTTCATGCATCTGTTAACTGCTGGTCTTCTTTTAGTTTCTGTTTAAATCCTTTGCCCACTTTTTAAATTGGATTATTTGTCTTTTCATTGCAGAGATATTGTTTTTCTATAGATTTTTAGAGATTAGTCCTTTGATATGCAATAGCCAATTTGTTTTTCCCAGTCTGTAGATTCTCTTTCTACTCTTTCAGTGGAGGCTTTCATTAAAGCCTATTTTATTAGAGCCTATTATCTACTTTATCTTCTGGTGTTTGTATATTGTTAGTTATGGTTTATACCCTACATTGGTGTCCCTAGCATCTACCCTATTTTTTCTTCTACGATATTTATAATTTTTGGTTTTACACTAAGGTTTTTAATCCAATTTGAATTCTTTTTTTTTTTTTTGTATATTGTTGGGTAGGAATCATGTTTCTTTTCTTTCTTTTTTTTCCATAAATGGATATCCAGTTTTGCCAGCACTGTTTGTTAAAATTCCATACTTAACAAACTTTGGGCCTTTGTCAATGATCAGGTTACTGTAGGTAGATGGATTTACATCTGGATTCTTGATTCTATTCCACTGATCAATGTGTGTACCAGTACTAGACTATTTGACTACTGTAGCTGAACAGTAGGTTCTCAGACCAGGTAGTGTCAATCCTCCTACTTTGTTTATCTTGAGCAGTGCTTTACTTATTGGGGGCCCTTTCCCCTTTCCATATAAAGTTAATGATTACTTTTTCCATTTCATTAAAGAATATTGATGGTATTGAGCTCATGATTGCATTGTATTTATATATCACTTTGGGTATAATTGACATTTTCACAATGTTGACTCTACCTCTTCATGAGCGTAGTGTGTTTTTCCATTTATATAGGTCTCTCACAGTCATGTTTTGTAGTTTGTTTTGTAGTTTTCTTTGTATAGGTCTTCTACATCCCTGGTTAGATTTATTTCCATTTTTTTTTTTTTTTGTTTTAAGGACCTAAATGCTAGAAACCCTGGTGATGTGGTGGTTAAGTGCTATATCTGATAATCAAAGGGTCAACAGCTCAAATCCAGCAGGTGCTCCTTGGAAACTGTATGAGTCAGTGCTACTCTGTGCTATAGGAATTGAATAGATGTCAGTGTGCTTGGTTTTGTTTTTTTTGCTGTAAATAGTATTGATTTCATTTTCATAGTTCTCTTTATTGGTATATAGGAATCCAACTGATTTTTGTGTGTTTGTTTATCTTCTGTCCTATTACTCTGTGGAATCTTTCTATTAGTTCTAGCAGTTTTCTTGTGAAGTCTTTTGAATTCTCTGTGTTGAGTATCATATCATCAGCAAATAGGGATAGTTTTACTTCTTCCTTACTACTTTGGATGTTTTTTTATTTCTTTTTCTTGTCTTATTGCTCTAGCTAGGACTTTCAGCACAATGTTAAATAGGAATAGTGATAAAGAGCATTCTTGTCTTGTTTCTGTTCTGAGGGGGAATGTTTTCAACCTCTTTGCATTGAGAATGATGTTGGCTGTTGTTTTTGTAGTAAAACAAGAACAACAATAAAAAAAATGTTGCTGTTCAGCCAATTCTGACTCATAGCAATCCCATAGGACAGAGAACTGCCCTATAGAGTTTCTAAAGAGTGCCTGGTGGATTTAAACTGCTGACCTGTTGGATAGCAGCCATAACACTTAATCACTACATCACCAGAGTTTCCTGATTTTGTACAGATGCCTTTTGTTGTGTTGGGGAATTTTCCTTATATTCCTATCTTAAGGAGGGTTTTTTTTTTTTAATCAGAAATGGATGTTAGCCTTTATCAAACGCCTTTTCTGCATCAGTTGAGATGATCATGTGATTGTTTTGTTTGATGTCTCCTATTACTCAGTGGTTTTAAAGCAAGGTATCATTCAGTTTCCATGTATTTGATTTTTTCCTTACTCTTTCTGTTATTAATTTCTACTTTTATGGTGTTGCGATCAGAGACTATGCTTTGTATTACCTCAGAGTTTTGTATTTTGGGGAGGGATGCTTTGTGTCCTAAGATGTGGTCTATTCTGGAGAACATTCAACCTGTATTGAAAAAGAATGTATATTTTGCTGCTGTTAGGTGGAGTGTTCTACACTCAAATATTTTGCTTTATTTTGATCCACCACCAATGTTCATAGAAGCAGCAATCAAGATGTAAAATGACACATTGCACTGGGCAAATCTGATGCAGAAGACCTCAAAATGTTATAAAAAGTAAGATGTCATCTTGAAGACTAATGTGTACCCGATCAAAGCCATGATATTTTCAATTGCCTCTTATGCAAGCAAAAGCTGAACAATGAATAAAGAAGGCCAAAGAGTATACTTATACTTAATTATGGGGGAAAAAAAGGAGAAGACGACCACCAAGGAAGAAACAATGCTCTTGAATTACGGCATCGGTGAAGAATATCACATATACTGTGGACTTCCAAAAGAACAAACAAATCTGTCTTGGAAGAAGTACAGCCAGAGTGCTCTTTGGAAGTAAAGATGGTGACCTTTTGTCTCATGTACTTTGGACATGTTGTCAGGAGTGACCAGTCCTTGGAAAAAGACATCATGCTTGGTAAGGTCAAGGGTCAGCAAAAAGAGGAAGATACGGAATGACACAGTGGCTACAACAATGTTCTCAAATATAATGATTGTGAGGATGGAGCAAGACAGGCCAGTGCGTCACTGTGTTGTACATAGGGTTGCTGTTAGCTGGAACAGATAAGAGGGCATCTAACACAACAATTTTACGTGTGTTTAATCTAATAACAAAGAAATGTCATGTATTTTGTACTTTTTAAAATCTAATTTTTGTATTAATTCATAAAAGAGTTAGTCTGTAACAATAGTAAATTTAAAAAAATTCATTCAACACAATTAGTTTGAGGATTTACAAAAGACAGTGATTGGGGGGGAAAAAGACAATATACTCTACATTTTTATGTAGTAGCCACTTTCTTCTTCCCTGAAAGGGCTGTCACTTTAGAAAGAAACATTCCTCAGAAACCCCTGTGGCAGTCTCAAGACAGCCTTGTATCTCTCAGAGTAGCGGCCCAAGCTTTATAAATGGCTATTTGATCTCAAAGACTTTGCTTTTCCAAGACTCCACACTGAGTCCTGAAGATGGCAAAATTCATTTGGTCAGTAAGTATGTACTGAACAACTGTTATGTGCCAACATTGTTCTAGGCATCAAACAGCTAGTAATAACTAAGACAGAGACCCTGGATAGTACAAATGGTTAACACTTTTGGCTGCTAACCAAAAGCTTGGAATCTACCTACATACACCCCATAAGAAAGGCCTGGTGATCTATTTCCAAATAATCGGTCGCTGAAAACCATGTAAACCACAGTATTGACACACATGGGATCACTATGAGTCAGTACTGACTCAGTGACAACTGGTTTGAGTTATTGATTTGTTTTGTTTAACAACCGATTAAGGCAGACAAAAATCCCTGTTCTAGGGAGTTTATATTCTAGTGGAACTGTTGCGCTCAGTGATGTATAGGTCATTAATGTTAAATTAGATTTCTGCAGAATCTTTGTGTTTTAGATCAGTGTTACTCTGTTAAAAACAAGTGAATAGCATCAATTTTGGCCTAGTTGTAGAAACATTGAATTAATGGAAAGCTTTTTCTCAATTTTAAGGATTCTACTCAAATTTTTCTTAAAGCTTCTATGTTAATATAGTAACCAATCAAGCACAGATTTATTTTGTTATTTTAAGATTCCTGTATCAATGATTATGTTATTCTGTCAAGATCACATGACTTTCAGGTATTTTGTCACCAAGGAGAAGTTTGTAAACTTCTGATCAATATCCTCAGGATTGCACGTGGACAGAGGGGAAGCGGAACTCAAAGATGAGCTGTTGCCATCTTCTCCCAGCTCATTCTTAAAGAGGAGTCAGCAAATTTCTAAATTTCTAAACTATTTAGAGTTTTCCAGAGTCATCAAGCAGCTCTCAGATAAAGAATGTATCAAAACCAGCACTGAGAGAAATAGACAGCCCAAGATGGTGGCTTTGTTAGACATACCATGCCATTTCTCTACAGCAAAGACCTGAGAAGCCAAGTGAAACAGATATAGATACCAATCCTGGAACACTGAACAAGAAACTGAATGAAACAGTGGAATGAGGAAAGATACAGAGGTGTCCTGCCAGCTGACCAGTTTTTTTCCCTACATTATTCATATTTTCCATAATTATGATATGCTACATTGATAATTAAAATTTGTTAGAGGAAAAGTCCAAATATAAGCCAGTTTAAGATTATCGATTCATTAACAATTCTCATAGTTCAGAGTTGTTTTTATAAGATTTAAGAAACACTCATTCCACTGATGAAAAAGGAACCCATAAGAACAAGCACATTGAAAATCTGGAGAGCACCAATGATTCCACCCACACAGGATTCACTCCACAGCAAATGCCTCCCAGAGAGGAGCTGGAAATATCCATCCAGGGTGGTGGTTGACCTTTCAGGGTCACTGCCAGAGGAGGTCCTACGATTAAGTCCATGAGTGTAATTATTCTAAGTGCTACATGCCTCATTGCTGAATATCTGTGTGGTCACCTTCAAAATACTCCCCTCTAGGAAGCTATGCACCAATACCAGTGCTTTGTCCACCCTTCAGGGCAATTTTGGAACTCTTCCTGGAACAGCCATTGTGCACGGTGGCAAGTTTATGAACTTAATTGTTTAGTTGCCTGTGAGGAAGTTTTTAGCTAGTAAACAACTGTATTGGAACACTGTCCCTACTCACCTGATTTGGCCCCCAGTGACTTTCTTCTTTGTCTGAAGATAAAGGAAATATTGAAAGGAAGATGTTTTGATGATGGTCAGGACATCAAGGGTAATATGATAACAGCTGCGATGGCCACTCCAGAAAAAGAGCTCCAAAACTGCTTTGAAGGGTGGACTAGGGACTTGCATTGATGCCTAGCTTCTCAAGGGGAGTATTACGAAGGTGACTGCAGTGACATTCAGCAATGAGGTATGTAGCACTTCTTCCGGGATGATTTTGCAAATTTAATTGTCAGACCTCGTATGTTTCTCTCTGTGTATTTAAAGAGATGTCTTTTCAGTTGTACTTTATTGTGAACTTGTTATCTTTATGCAGACGCATCACTGCATACAAATCTGTGTATACTTGGGATTCTCAGCTACAGCACAATTGACATTTTGGGGCCATGTAATTCCTTGGTGAGGGTCATAGGGGGGTGCTATCCTGTGCATTGTGGGATGCTTAGCAGCATCTGTAGTCTCTACCCAATAGATGTCAGTGTCAGCCTCCTCTCCCGCAGTCATGAAAATAAAAAATGTCCCCAGACATTGTCCATTTTCCTTTAGAGGGGGTAGGAAGATCATCCCAGCTGAGAGCCACTCACATGCACTGGACCCAGGTAGATGTGCACTCACATGCACAGGGATGTTCTGTCCATCTGTTTACAACTGGGAGCTCCATTCTGTTGCTCAAACTTGTGCTGTACTTGTTAAAATTTTGGAGTGTTGTGCTTCTATGCTGTACAGCAGCAGAGTATATTAGTTATGCTCGCCAAATTGTTATGGGTCATTTAAGGATTTTCCAGGGGAAGTTTTCCCATATGTGATTTCCCTTATGCACTAATTTTAGACACTAAGCCCAGTAAAGGGGTTACTCCATTGTACACCAGACATCAGTTTCTCCTTCAGATTCCTTAAGTATGATCAAGGAATCTGGAGAAACTGACTTTTAGCATGTCAGTGCTGAGCAAATTGTATAATTCATTTTCAAAATCATACTACATGATACCTAAGGTTTCTTTCATCTCTAGAAATTCAAATTTTAAATCAGTTCCAAGTGTATCTCTATCAGATGGCATCAGAATACACAAACTTCAACATGATGTGATTCATTAAAATTGCAGACTGCAGAGATACTTCTGATTTAAAATTTGAGATCAGTGATAAGAAATTCATTTCCATCTTCATTTGCTTACCAAACTTTGCAAAGCTTGCTGATTAGGGGCTTCCTTTGCTGTGGAAAGGTCAGTTCAGTCACATCTTGGGCTAAAGCCAGCACTGTTTCAGATAGTTCATTGGCCAGCAATCAAGAAAGAGCTTGTGGTCATTCTTGAATAATCTTGCTTGTCTATCTGTTATACACAAGGTTGCAGTGAATTAGAATTAACTTGATGATAGTTATCCATCCACCCATCCACCCATCCACCCATCCACCCATCCACCCATCCACCCATCCACCCATCCACCCATCCACCCATCCACCCATCCACCCATCCACCCATCCACCCATCCACCCATCCACCCATCCACCCATCCACCCATCCACCCATCCACCCATCCACCCATCCACCCATCCACCCATCCACCCATCCACCCATCCACCCATCCACCCATCCACCCATCCACCCATCCACCCATCCACCCATCCACCCATCCACCCATCCACCCATCCACCCATCCACCCATCCACCCATCCACCCATCCACCCATCCACCCATCCACCCATCCACCCATCCACCCATCCACCCATCCACCCATCCACCCATCCACCCATCCACCCATCCACCCATCCACCCATCCACCCATCCACCCATCCACCCATCCACCCATCCACCCATCCACCCATCCACCCATCCACCCATCCACCCATCCACCCATCCACCCATCCACCCATCCACCCATCCACCCATCCACCCATCCACCCATCCACCCATCCACCCATCCACCCATCCACCCATCCACCCATCCACCCATCCACCCATCCACCCATCCACCCATCCACCCATCCACCCATCCACCCATCCACCCATCCACCCATCCACCCATCCACCCATCCACCCATCCACCCATCCACCCATCCACCCATCCACCCATCCACCCATCCACCCATCCACCCATCCACCCATCCACCCATCCACCCATCCACCCATCCACCCATCCACCCATCCACCCATCCACCCATCCACCCATCCACCCATCCACCCATCCACCCATCCACCCATCCACCCATCCACCCATCCACCCATCCACCCATCCACCCATCCACCCATCCACCCATCCACCCATCCACCCATCCACCCATCCACCCACCCACCCACCCATCCACCCATCCACCCATCCACCCATCCATATCCATCCATATCCATCCATATCCATCCATATCCATCCATATCCATCCACCCATCCACCCATCCACCCACCCACCCATCCACCCACCCACCCATCCACCCATCCACCCATCCATCCATCCATCCATCCATCCACCCTTCCTTCCTTCCTTCCTTCCTTCCATCCATCTTTGCTTCCTTCCTTCCACTCTTCCTTCCATCCTTCCTTCCTTCCTTCCTTCCTTCCTTCCTTCCTTCCTTCCTTCCTTCCTTCCTTCCTTCCTTCCTTCCTTCCTTCCTACCTTCCTTCCTTCCTTCCTTCCTTCCTTCCTTCCTTCCTTCCTTCCTTCCTTCCTTCCACCCTTCCTTTCTTCCTTCCTTCCACCCTTCCTTCCTTCCTTCCTTCCTTCCTTCCTTCCTTCCACCCTTCCTTTCTTCCTTCCTTCCACCCTTCCTTCCTTCCTTCCTTCCTGGGTGGGAAACGGAGGTTGAGATTAGATTGTGGTGAAAGTCAGTTATCAGGTTAAGGGTTTCAGATTTCACTCCCAATGTATCTAAACCCATTACCATTGAGTAAGTTTCAAGTCATAATGACCCTATAAGTTGGAAACATTGCTAGGGAATGGCAATGACTGGGTGAAAACCCAGGCATCTTGGTTCCTAGTTCCTCTCCATCTCTTTCACCCTCTTCCACTGCCCCTCAGTGTCTCTTTCTTCAGAAAATACAAAGTTTCACTTATAAATTAGGTGATTTGGGCTCCAATTCATCAGGCTTTGGCCAAATCACCTTTCTGGTCTGATTTCGCAAATCTAAAATGAGATGATCGGAAGAAATATTTTCTGAAACTTTAAAATGGAAGTAAACTTTTTGGAAGATTAACGCCATAACAGTGTGCAGAATAGTTTGGGAGGAGAAAGAGCCTGCAGAGATTCCAAAACTCCTTCTGGTTACATGATTTATACTGAATACAACAATACCTTTCATATAACTGACACTTCCAACACTTTTCTTGTTATTTTTACTATTTTAAGACACAACTGTATTGTGATTCAATTTAATGTTCAGATATTTGCCTTGTTACAATGGGGTAGTTTCATATGTAAAATGTCTTATTCTTTAGTGAGCTGTATATGTTCACCATGGAGACTAGCAGCTCACCTTTTAAACTCTTGTTCATTTTAACTTTTTCCTAATTCCTGGAAAGCACCCCGAAGCCAAATTCCCAAATGTCTACCTGTGTTTTCCTACAGCACAAAGAAGTTCTTGGGAGAGACAGCAAAGCAGAGACCAGGAGAGGCCCAGCCAATGCTGGATTGAATAAATGTTTTCTTGATGTACCCCTAATTCTGCCAAACCAAAGTCCTGGAGGATCTCGAAGAATTTGAAACCATATATAAAATAAATAAATGCAAATTGCAAGTTTTCTAGTTATATAGGGTCTCCCAGGACTTCATCAGATCCAACTTTTTCGCTTGTTCTTTTCTTTATCGGTGTCAGGGGCAATGAGGCCAGAACCTTCAAGGAAAGGTTATATACCTTTCTTTGAGAGAAATAAAATAATGATATTAAGTCTGATATTATGGGGAGGTAAAAGCAAACATCTCCTCAGTAAATAATCCTTTGTTCTTTTAAGCCCTAGGATACTACCTTTTTAAGAATGAGTTTTTCTAACTCTAGTATCATCTTTAAGTAGATTTTGTTGAAAAGAATTGGTCAACCTTAGGTGAGCTATCTCAAACATGCACCCAAACCAAAAAATCCAAACCCATTGACGTGGAGTCAAGTCCGATTCCTAGCAACCCTAAAGGACAGAGTAGAACTTCCCGTAGGGTTTCCAGCTGCCAACCTTTTGGTTAGCAGCCATAGCTCTTAACAACTACACTACTTCACTACACTACAACAACTTCCCTCAAGCATACATGGATGTATATTATTTAGAATATAATGCTGTATAGTATGTGTATAGATATGTATATGTATACCCATGTCTATGCAGAGCCCTGGTGGCACAGTAGTTAAGAAGTAAAACTGCTAACCAGAAGATCAGCAATTCAAATCCACCAGCTGTTTCTTAGAAACCCTCAGGGCAGTTCTACTCTGTCCTATAGGGTCGCTGTGAGTCAGAACTGATTCAACAGCAATAGGCTTGGTTTTTTATTTTTTTATATATATATATACATATTTGTATCTACCTACCTACCTATCTCAATAAGCAGTTGATGAATCTTCCAATTATCTATTATTACATAACACATCACTATAACTAGGCACAAAAACAATCACCATTTTGTTATATTCACATGTTTTAAATCAGGAATTTGGACAGAGCACAATGGAGTATGACTTGTCTCTTCCCTGTAATGTCAGGGGTCTCAGCTCAGAAGACTTGAACAGCGTGGGGTGATATGAACACCTGGGGGATAGCACACTTGAAAACTTCTGCAGTCAGAAGTCTTTTACCTACATCTGGCACTTGGCTCAGCTTGGGACATTGAGCTGGTTTGCTAATGACTGAAGTTCCTCACAGCATGATGTTTCAGGGCCACTGAATTTCTTATGAGATGTTGTAAGTCTCAAGGCAAGTGTTTCAGTAAAACAGCTTGGAAATTGGAAAGCTGTATGGTCTTTTATGTCCTAGCCCTAAAAGTCACACAATGTTTCTTCTGTCATGCTTTATCAGTCAATGCCCACATAACCCCGTAGATTAAAGTGGAGTGCATGTAGACTTCATCTCTTAATGGCAAGAATTCAAAGACTTTGTGGCTATATCTCAAAATCAGTAGACTTTGCCTTTTAATTTGTGTGCATTTTTCAGAATTTTGAAACTCCTCAGAAACACCAAAGTTCTCTGAGTGGCCAACATGGTTTGCACCTGACTACCTGAAGGGTGTGGATTTGAACTCACACAGTGGCCATGGAGGAAAAGTCCAGCAATCTACCTCCATAAAGATGACAGCCAAGAAAACTCCTTGGAGCAGTTCTGCTATATAAACATGGGATCTTCATGAGTCATAATTCACTCAGCATTAGCAGGTCTGGTTTTAGTTTTAGGAGGCATGAAGAGATGGTTGTCAGTGGTTTACCGGCAGAGCTATCATCTTCTGATATAGACCCAGGTTCGATTCCCAGTCAGCACATGTCATTCTAAAGCCATCTTCTGTTGGTTTCTGGAGGCTTGTATATAACTATGATACTGAATAAGTTTCAGCAGAGCTTCCCTACTAAGATGGACTAGGAAGAAAGGCCTGGTAGTCTGGTTCTGAATATTAGCCAGTGAAAATCCTGTGGATTTCAATAGTTTAATCACTAACTCATTGATCATGAGGGTGGCACAAGGCTTGGCAGCATTTGGATCTGTTGTGCATGGGACTGCGTGAACGTCTGGCTGACTCACCAATAGCTGACAACAAGGGACACCAATCTATGTATTCTCATGAGGCAGAAGGTAAGTGGCAATGAAACTATAGGGCAGCACTCCAGGATGTATTTCCCTAACTGCCCTCTGAAATGTAGATAGTAACAGGAATAAACCTTAAAAGTAGCACTTTACCTGATACCCAAGAACAGAACATCCACCGGACTCTGGTATGAATGTCTGTATCTTGATAGGTAGTCAGGTTGTTGTCTCAAAGCAGCACACAGCTAGAGGTGGGGGAGAGAGAATCAGAAATGCCCTGACCCACTCAATCCCTTGAATGCGTATCAGGCAAGACTCACTACGTCTCCTGGGCTTTAAGGAAGCATTTCCCTCCTTTAGCCTAGAAATACCAAAAAGCTCCCTTGCATTAACCCACGACAAAGTACTCTGCTTCTGAATAGCTTCTCTCCAATCTCTTTAAGTTTCCCTGGTCGCAGGAGAGAGGAAGGAGAAAGTCTCAACCCACCAGGACGTAGCCAAAGCCCTACTGTCTCTATTTCACTGAGGAAGAAAGGCAGCAGATAAGATAATGTCTTAGTTATCCAGGGCTTCTGTGACAAATACCGCAGTGGGTGACTGTAACAGACAAGAAGTTATTCTTTCACAGTCTAGGAGGCTTGAAGTCCAAATTCAGGGTGCCAGTTTCAGGGGGAATGGGCTCTTTCTTTGTCTGCATCAGTAGAAGGTTCTCTTCACCCATCTTTGCCTAGTCTAAGAGCTTCTCAGCCCAGGAACATCATGTCCAAAGAAAAAACTCCCCTCATGGTTCTCCATTCTTAATGATAGGAGGTCCCTCTCTGCCTCTATTTGATTCTCTCTTTTACGTCTCAAAAGAGATTGACTCAAAATAAAACCTAATCCTATAGACTGACTCCTGCTATACTAACATGAATGCCTCTAGTCCTGCCTCAGTAACAGCGTTTGTTATTGTGAGGTGTCGTCGAATTGGTTCCCAGTCATAGTGACTCTATGTACCACGAACAAAACACTGCTTGGTCTTGAGCCATCACAGAGGTTAGGATTTATAACAACAGGATAATCACATCAGATCACAGAATGGTGGACAGTCACACAATACTGGGAATCATGGCCTAGCTGAATTGATGCATATTTTTGAGGTAACACAATTCAATCAATGACAGATAGTTTTAGGGAAAGTTATTCACAGAGAAGTTCAAGAAAATCGGGCTTGCTGATCAGGAAAGCCAAGGAGGTGACAGTTGTTGAGGAGTCACTAAAGACAACGTTCTGTGTCATGATATTTTCAGGGTTGGCAATGTTCCTGATCCAGTTCTTTCTACTGTTATGTCATGATGCTTCACCACCATTAAAACTTAAAACTTTAATGGGGCCACTTGCTATATACAAGATGCATTCCAACCCCATAATGTATCTAACTCCTGAGTTCACTTCAGGCAAGTTGTCTCTTGTGTCTCTAACCTGCTGTGTTTTAGAATGGAGAAAGGACAACTTGGTGTCTGAAAATCTTGACTGTAATTTCAAAGGAAGATCAGAGATAAGCTGGTTACTTTAATGTAGAGTTGCCAAATATTACATTTACACCGACTCGATGGCACTTGACTTGGCTTGGCATAGGATTTAAATACTTCAATCAGGATAGTCTATAATAATAATAATGTTCATATGGTATTTGCCCTATAGCTAAGTATGGTACATACCTTATTTCATTTCATCCTCACCACAGTGTGGGTTTTATGTAAGCTGTTACCGTCATTATCATCACTGTCATCATATAAAAGAAGAAACTGTGACCCAGAAAGCTAAATGACTTGCTCAAGATTCCGTAAACTGGCATTTGAGCCCAGATAGTCTAGCACCAGAGACCATTCACTTCATGACTATCCTAGAGGGAGTTTCTGTTATTGTTGTGTTGTTAGGTGCTGTTGAGATGGTTCCTACTCATGGTCACACTATGTACAGCACTAGAAAACACTACTCATCTCGTTAAGACCATGGAAGAATTGTTAAACCACATGCTTAAACACAGGGAATTATTGGGTGGTACAAATGGCTAGTGCACTCAGCTGCTAACCTAGAGTTTGGGGGTTCAAGTCTACCCAGGACTGCCTTGGAAGAAATACCCGGTCATTTATTGCTGAAAATTCAGACACTGAAAACTCGATGGAGCACAGTTCTCTGATCTACGTGGAGTTGCCTTAACAGCAACAAGTGTCCTGCTGTAGAGGGAAAAGTTAAGAGGATAACAGGAAGATTAAGAAATGCCACATTAAATGTTTGCAGTGATGTTTGTCTAACTTTAGAAGGAAATGTTAAATACTATTAATTTTTATGAATCATGACCACGGTCTTCACCCAGCTTCCGCTTTGAGGATTTCTTTAACTCTGAGGATGGCTGTCCACATCTGCAGTGCCCACTGAGTTCATGTTTACCCCATGTGACAGAACCTCCAAATGTGGAAACACACATTTATGTCTTCAGTTTCAGGAGGTATGAACTCTGTTTCTTTCTTCCTCCTCTAGAGTTTTTTTTCCTCCTGTTCCATCTTTCTGCTTCTTTATCTTCTTCTCCCTAATCTTTTCTTTTCTCCTTTCCCACAACCTATTTAGGCATGAAAAGATGCCGGAAGAAAGACATTTGCTTTGGGAGGAGAATAGGAAAAAAAAAAAGAAAGAAAGAAAGAAAAAATGAGCTTGCCAAGTAAAAGAAAAACTCCAGTTGTCCACACAGGGCTTCTTCATGGAAATACTGGCATTTACAAGGCTTTATAGCATCTCTCTCTCTTTTCCTTCAGGAAAAACAAAGTTGATGTAAACAGCTGGAGACTGTAACTTGAAAAACCAAGAGAGTAAGATGAATAAAACTTCCTGTTTTCCTCTCCTATCCTGGTCTACAGGGGGTTGGCCTATAAGGCTGCCTTCCAAACCAGATGTTAGATTCCCAAAGCTTGTTTCAGAGTCTGTGCATATCAATTATTCTTTACACAGCGTGGTTAGATCTTAGATTCAGTTATGATGAGCATGCCAGAACCAAGCGCCTGCTGGGACAGAGACCCTCTGGGAAAAGCAGGGGACATGTGGCCAGCATATGACATGGGATGAATGAGGTGCTGTCTAAGTTAGACTGCTGTTTAATTCTCTCCTGTCACAATCTAAATTACATGTAACGTTTACAGAACTCTTCTATGCCAGGTACTGTGTTAAGACTCTAAATTATCTTGTCTAATCTGCATAACAACCCTATTAGGGATATATTATTGTCCCTGTTTTACAGACAAGGAAATCAGTATGTAACTCATTGTCCTGAAGTTTGCCAAACATCCTTAGAGAAATTAATTACCCGACCCTCATCTCCACACACCTAGAAAACCTTTTGGAGTACAGTTTTACTCTGAACACATACAGTTGCCATGAGTTAGAGTCAACTCAACAACAATGACTTTAGTCTTGGTTTTAGTTCCCACACTAGGAATCCCTGTGTGGTGCCAACAGTTAAGTGCTCAGGTGTCAAAGGAGAAGTTGGTAGTTTGAACATACCCAGAGTCACCTGAAGAAGGCCTGGTGACCTTCTTCCTAAAAGTTATAGCTTTGAAAATCCCAAGGAGCCCAGTTCCAGTTTGTAATACACAGGATCACCATGAATGGGAATTGACTGGATAGCAACTGGTTTTTGTTTTATTTATTTTTTTTATTAAGACAACATACCAAGTGTCACCCTCCACCTCTTCCCTACTCTTGATTCTGCTTTGTTTCAAAAATTTTAATACTTGGAAAAGAAAAACATTAATAGAGAAGCCCCATTCTCCGGAAAGGAGATACAGCCTGCACTGCTTCCAGCTCCTGTCTGAGTTGCTGGTCACGCTGCTTTTCTTCTTGGCTGATTATCCTCTATGGAGACGTGTGATACTGAATTTAAAAGGTGTGTCTGCTTCTCTGAGGTCACACCCAGCTGATACACCCCAGCCCCTACCAGCAATAATGCAGGAGCCATTCAGCCTCTGCTCAGCCCTTTTCCAGCCTCTCTGTCCTGTCTCTTCTCCCCAGATGTGTAACCTAGAGCAGGCAGGGCATACCCCTTCATGGTAAAACTCTTAAATGCTCAAAAAGATCATAAAAATTAGCACAAAGACTGCCATCCATCTCTGTTTGGCCTTTTCATGCTTAGTAACAACCAACCAGCAGGATTAGAGGCTGAGTTACTATTAACAGTCCCTTCCCTGAAAAACTATGCAGCATGCTTTCAGTTGAAGCTGATTCTTGCCTGTTGACTAATTATTGGCAAAACATGGTCATCAAACATGGTTTTGTTTTGGTGGGGACCCCAAAATAAATAGGTAAATAAATAGCATAATTTTCAAATTGAAAAGCAAACTGACCAAAAAAAAACCCAACTCATTACAATCAAGTAAATTCTGACTCATAGAGACCATTTAGGACAGAGTAGAACTTCCCCGTGGAGTTTCCAAAGAGCATTTGATGGATTCAAACTGCTAATCTTTTTGTTAGCAGCCTGAACTCTTAACCACTATGTCACCAAGGCTCTGGAAAGGAAACCAAGGATCAATTCTTCGGCTACTGATGGATACCTACCAATAGACTTCAACGCATGGCTGCGTGCCCTCCAAGTCAGGGTCAACTTGAGTCTTCCCTTCCCCCCGCAGTCAGCCACGTGCCCCAGAATGAGCAGATCAGCTCACTTGCAGCACCTGGCCCTGCACACCGTGCTTTTCAAGGAACGGGAAAAAGAAGTTCTTTCGTATGAAGCTCAGGTAACCTCAGAAGTTTCATTCCCACCCTGAGGCTAGTGTTTGAGGCTCAGAATCTGGAAACTTCTGACTTAAATGAAGACGAAAAAAAAGGAAAACAGAACAAATTTCTTTACTCCATAACTTCTCAGAGCTGTTAATAGTTGGATGTCACCCGGAGTTCCTGCCTTTCTCTACTTAAGTGCGTTAGAGAATTACAAAGGTTTCTGTAGAAAACAAAAGAAGTCATCCACTGAGGAAGCAGAAAAACAAGATTTTAAGGAAGCAAAAGGGAATCAAACTTGATTATCAAGGATTGGATATTAGTTTCTGAGCCTCACAGGAAGACACTGCGGTGGGAGCTCCTTTTCACCGTAGACAAATCTGAACCTTAAAAAAAAGAAGCAAGCTCTGGACTCCTTGCAACATTGGCCCACCACACTGAAGAATCCTGTTGCTCATTTCAGGAGGGAGGGAAAGGAAATAGTTTTATGTCTCCTATCTTTAGGGTACAGAGCTAACTAAATGATGGCTTGAGGTGATTAATATAAAAGTATATTAGTCATCTTTGAAAATGACCCCCAATTCTCTGTCATTTGCAACAAAGAGGGTTGCTTTTGTTGGCAGTGACTCTGCTGGGCTCTGCTGACTGGGTCTCCTTCCTTTGGAATACAGGCTGAAGGAGCAGCTTCTATTTGCAATATAATGTTTGCTCAACCAAGGGTGGAGGTAGGAAAGGTTGGCAGAAACAATAGCTTCTGGTTCAATATACAGTAAGTCATATTCATTTCTATCTTATTAACCAAAGCACGTCACATGGCCAAGCCTCACATCAAAGGGCGGTACATTCCCACTTTTAGATAAAGCCTGGAATATCCATCACAGTGGGCAGGATATACAACTTTTATAGAAAGGGACAGTGATGAGAACATTCGGCAAAAACACTGTCCACAAAGTTTTTCTGTATTGCTGAAGCCTAGGAAATATCAAACCACCTCTCATATGTCTTAGTTTCCTGTTGTTAGGTGCCATTGAGTGAGTTCTGAATCATAGCAACCCTATGTACAATAGAATGAAACACTGCACAGTCTTGTACTGTTTCACAGTCTTTGCCATGTTTGAACCCATTGTTGCAACCACTGCGTCAACCCATGTTGTTGAAGAACTTCCTTTCTTCCACTGACCCTCTGCTCTACTGAGCATGATGTTTTTCGGCAGGGTCTGATCTCTCTTGATAGCATGCCCAAAGTACACAACAAGTCTTGCCATCCTTGCTTCTACAGAATATTCTGACTACACTTCTTCCGAGAAGAATTTTGTTCAGTCTTCTGTAGTCCAAGATATATTCAATATTTTTCTCCAGTGTCATAGTTCAAAGATATCAATTCTTCTTTGGTCTTCCTTAGTTGCTGTCCAGCTTTCACTTGGATAAGACGCAATTGAAAATACCCAACTGCACTTTGGTCCTCAAAGTAACATCTTTGCTTTTCAACACTTCAGAGAAGTCTTTCATTGCAGATTTTCCAATGCAGTATATCATTTGATTTTGCTTATTGGTCGGGTTGTGATGATCTTTGTTTTCTTTATGTTAAGGTATAATTCACACTGAAGGCTGTATTGTTTGATTTCAGCAATAAATACTTCAGATCCTCTTCACTTTCAGCAAGCAAGGATGCCTCATCTGCATAAAGCAGGTTGTTAGTGAGTCTTCTTTCAATCCTGATGCCCGTTTGTTCTTCATATAGTCCAGTTTCTGGATTATTTGCTCAGAATACAGACTGAATAAATATGGAGAAAGGATAAAACCCTGACACATATTTTTCCTTACTTTAAAGCAGGAGGTATTCCCTTGACCTATTTGTGTGACTGCCTTTTGATCTATTACAGGTTCCTTGTGAGCTCAATTAAGTAATCTTGGAATTTCTGTTCTTCAAATTGTAAGCTATAATTTATTGTGATCCACAGTTGAAAGCTTTTCAGTAATCAATAAAACACAAGTAAACACCTTTCTGGTATTATCCACTAATCAAGATCCATCTAACATCAGCAATGATATATCTCATTCCATGTCCTCTTGAATCTGACTTGAACTTCTGGTAGCCTCATGTTGATGTACTACTGCAGCTGCTTCTGAATGATCTTCAGCAAAATTTTACTTGTGTGTGATATTAATGGTGTTGTTCAATAATTTTCACATTTTGTTGGATTGCCTTTCATTGGAGCAGGCAAAAATATGGATCTTTTACAGAAGTTTCTCAGCAGAGATGAGTGAGCACTTCCAGAAGTACATCTGTTTGTTGACACATCTCAATTGGTATTTTGTCAGTTCCTGGAGCTTTGTGTTTTGCCAACGCCTTCAGTGCAGCCTGGACTTTTTCCTTCAGCACTACCAGTTCTTGATCATATACTGCCCCGGGAAATGGATGAACACTGGCCAATTATTTTTGATGTAGTGACTCTCTGTATTCCTTCCATCTTCTTTTTATATTTACTGTGTTCTTCAGTATTTTACCCAAAGAATTCACCAGTATTGTTGCTGGAGGCTTGAATTATTTTCTTAATGTTTTCAGCTTGAGAAAATTCTGAAATATTCTTCTCTTATGGTTTTCCAGCTCCAAGACTTTGCACATTTTATTGTAGTACTTTGTCTCCAGGCTGCCCTTCTTCTGTTCACCTCTTTTATGTGGTCATTTCTTTCATTCACTTTAGCTACTCTATGCTCAAGAGCAGCTAAAGAGTCTCTGACACCCATTTTGGTGTTTCCTTTCTTTCCCGCCTTTTTAATGACCTCTTACTTTCTTCATGTATGATGTCATTCCACAACTCATCTGGTCATTGGTCATTAGTGTTCAACGTATCAAATCTATTCTTGAGATGACCTCTAAGTTCAGGTGTGATATACTCAAGGGCATACTTCAGCTCCAGTGGACTTGTTGTAATTTCCTTCTGCTTCAAATTGAACTTGCATATGAGCAACTGACGCTCTGTTCTGCATTCAGCCTGTGGCCTTGTTCTGACCGATAATATTGAACTTCTCCATCACCACTTTCCACAGATGCAGTCACTCTGATTTCTGTGTATTCCATCTGGCAAGGTCTACATGTAGAGTCACCATTTATTTTGTTGGAAGAAGACATCTGCAGTGAATAAGTTGTTGATTTGGCAAATTCTATCATGGAATCTCTGGCATCATTTCTATCCCTGAGGCCTTATTTTCCAACTGCTGATCCTTCTTCTTTGTTTCTAGCTTTTGCATTCCAATCTTAATTAGATGTCTGATCAATTTCATAGTGCAGAAATTGGTCAAAATCTTTAATTTCATCATGGTGTGTACATTTGAATAATAGTAATATTAACTGATCTTCTTTGCAGACATATGGATCTTATTCTATCACTGGCAGTGTTGTAACTTCAGGACAGATCTTGAAATATTCTTTTTAATGATGAACATAATGCCATTCCTCTTCAAGTTCTCATTTCCAGCATAATAGGCCACATGATTTTCTGATTTAAAATGCCCAATACCAGTCTACAAAGACTGCCAGTGAAGTTTGGGGATTCATCCTAAAAAATATTTTACATACCTCATTGCTGAATATAACTTAGGTCACCTTGAAAGTACTCCCCTTGGACTAGGCACACCAGTGCCTAGTCCACCCTTCAATGCAGTTTAGAACTCTATTTCTGGAATGGCCACCAGAGCTGTCATCATATTACCCTCGATGTCCTGTATATCATCAAAATGTTTTATCTTTTATGTAAAGAAAACAGTCATTGAGGGACAGATCAGGTGAGTAGGGAGGGTGTTCTAAGACAGTTATTTGTTTACTGGCTAAGAACTCCCTCCCAGACAACTGTACAATTAAGTTCATGAATGTGACATCTTGTCACTGGGTGCAATGACCATTCCAGAAAGAGTTCCAAAATTGCTCTGAAGGGTAGACTAAGCTCTAGCTTCAGTGCATAGCCTCCCAAGGGGAGTACTTCTAAGGTGACCATAATAATATTCAACAATGATGCATGTAGCACTTAGAATAATTAAGTTTGTGGACATAATTATCAATCCTTGTATTTTAGCCCACTAATATCTAGGATACTGACATTAATCCATTCCATGTCATTTTGATAACTTATAGTTTTCCTGGCTTTATACTTAGTACATCTCACATTCCAGTTATTAGTAGATGTTTTCTCATTTTGAGTTATACCACATCAGCAAGTGAAGGTCCTAAAAGCTTGACTCTACCACATGATTAAAGTCAACTCTACTTTGAGGATGCAGCTCTTCCTCAGTCACATTTTGAGTATCTTCCAACCTGAGGGATCCCTTTTCCAGCACTGTATCAGACAATGTTCTATTGCTAGTCATAAGATTTTCACTGGTGATTTTTTTCCAGAAGTCCCTCCAAGTCTGTCTTAGTCTAGAAGCTCCACTGGAATCTATCCATCAGGCATGACCCCTGCTGGTATTTGAAATACTACTCTCAAAGCTTTCAAAATCATAGCAACACACATGCCACCACAGTACAACAAACAGACATCTAGTAGATGTTTTTATACACATACACTTTTATTCACATATTATCATGTGGCAGATAGACACTGGACAAATAGCAGTGAATAAAAAAGACAGTTTGGGTCTTCATAGAACCTACTATTTCTCATTTTCAAAAACTGTTAATGAATTTCCACTTGGGACTTGCCAACTTCCTGCTCCTTAGCCTTACTTTTTAGATGCTCTTCAGTGCTATCTTTTCCTCCTTCACCTGCTCATTTGCACCACCTATGCTACCGCATCCCGTTATTCCAACTGTTCCATCTCCTGAGGCCTATCACCCTTTCTATTTTTATGTAAACTCTCTTAAATTCTATACACTTCAAGGTGTATGGAGCTCAATTCTTTTTGCTGTTGTTTGTTGTTGCTGAGTCAGCTCTGCCTCATGATGACCCCGTATGTAACAGAATGAAACCCTGCCCAGACCTGGACCTCTTCCATGGTATTTCATCTATTTGAGCCTGTTGTTGTCACTGTTTGGTCACTTCATGTCGTTGAGGTTTTCCACATTTTCACCGACACTCTGCTTCCTCAAATTCAACTTTCAGTTCCTGTTATTGAGTATGGACTCCCAGAAGAACAAACAAATCTGTCTTGGAAGAAGTACAGGCAGAACACGTCTTAGACGGGAGGACAGAGAGACTTTGTCTCACTTTGGATGTGTTATTAGGCAAGACCAATCCCAAGAATGACAGCACACTGAGTGAAGTAAAAAGTCAGTGCAAAAGAGGTAAACCCTCAACAAGACTGACAGTGTCTGCAACAATGGCCTTACCCGTACCTTCCTGATGGCATAGGATCAGGCAATGTTTCCTTTTGCTATATAAAGGGTCACTATGAGTTGGAATTGACTTGACATCACCTAACAACAGCAGTAACACAAAATACATTGTGAACTGGGGACAGCTTCCAAACTTTAAGTCCCATTCTGATCTCAAGGTAGATACTAGGTTTCTCCATGGGAAGCAGAACTTCTCCCTGTGTACCAATGTCCACAAGGTCTGAGATGATTTGTCAATATAATCAAAGCACCTGGTTATTTACAATACATTTAACAGACCAGGAAACTCAACACAATCCATTGATTCAGATGGATTAAATTCCTACCTCTTTCTAGATAGCTCTAACAACATCATCACCTCTAACCTGGCTCCTGAATGCCAGTCCTTTTCTTCTAGCAGGACTAACTGAAGTTCTCTGAAAGCCAAACTGTGTTTCCCAGCAGCATGAGGTAAGTGCAGTAAAACTAACCCCACTCCTCTTCAATCCCTCCCTCTCAGTGGTGACTAGGGTCTGTTTTGACTACGGTGTTTTGAGAAGAAGTCTTATTTCAACTATCTGTGGTGTATTCATAGGAGACATAGTACTTCACACATAAATACAGATAAGTCCTTTCTACTCATTTGTTAATTATTTTTAAAGTGCTTCTTTTCTAGTTACAGAAGCTATTTGAGGTTAAAGCATAGACATTTTTATAGGAAAACAAAAGGCTTCCTTTTCAATAAGAGAAAAAGTAGGAAACCTTTTACCTTTTCTCTGAAATTTTCCTGAGTCATTCACCTTAATGTCCATGTCCCAATGTAGAAATAGCCTGAATACCCTACGCTGCTCACAAAGGTATTGTTTTTGTTGTGACTACTGTGTTGATTGTACAGGGTCATGGTTAGTTGTATGAGGGTCTGGTTCCCCTACAAGATTGTGCTAGTGTTTGGAAAGATAAAAGAAAATTAAGACATGTTTCTGGCCTCAGTGAGCTCACAAACTCAAGTTCTTAAAAAGTTTCATAAAATCCACAAGACGACTTTGAGAACTCAGCTTCCTGTTGACCAGGATGTAGCTTTCATTGTATCATAAATAAATGGCTGTTGTTAGTTGCTGATTTCTGTTGAGTCGGCTCCAAATCTTGGCAACCAGGTACAAGACAACAACATGCTGCGTGGTCCTACACCATCTTCATAATCACTATGCTTGTGTCCATCATGGTGAGCACTGTGTATTTTGAGTGCTTTCCAACCTTGGGGGCTCATCTTCCAACACTATTTTTGGAAGTGCTTTTTGTGGTCTATTGGGTTTTCATTGGCTGGTTTTTGGAAGTAGTCTGCCTAGTCTTTTTTAGTCTGAAAGCGCCACTGAAATCTCTCTAATGTGAGTGAAATACCCGTGGCATAGCTTTTAGCCTCATAGTAACATGCAAGCTGTCGTAGTATGACAAACTGACAAACAGATGGACAGATAGACCAGCATGCTATTCCACTTGACTCCCAGGACTGACATGAGTTGTGACAATGGAGATTCAGTGTAATTAACATTCGATATCCAATAAGTATTTACTGAGCACCTACTAGCGGGAGGCAAGGGTAGGAATCCACTGCTAAATGGGAGGAGCGCCTAGACGTATAGGTCATTACACAGACTAAACATAATTTTATCTATTTTTATTGTAAACAAAGAATGTTTGATTCTACTATCTTGTCTATTTCTATGCATGGAAAGTAAGAAGTCTACCACGGCATCACCAACACTCCCACCAACACCTTGTAGGGAGAAAGCTTTAAGTGTTCATTCAAAGTACATACATTTTTCTTTTGTTTCCTGCATTATGTCTCTGGCAGTTCTCAATATTTAAGGTTATAAGAATTATTGTACAGACATGCATAACAATTCATGTATACCACACTTAAAGTAAAACAATTTTTTTGAGGATAATTTTGATTAAATGAGATTTTCTTTTCACTCGTTTATTAACTCTGATGAAAGTAGAAGTCCTTATATTTATCAATACTTAGATCGTAAGATTCCAGAAGGTAAGGACTCTATTTATTTGTCCATCCACCTCAGTCCACTGAGGGCTACCTCATTGTGTATTTAATTGGATTGTTTTGTAGTTAGTAAACATCTCATTGCATAGCGTGGTATTTCTAGAGAGTACTCTCTCTCTTTTTTAATTGAAAAATGAAAACAATACCAGGAAGATACAATAAGTCTCAGCATGCCGGTTAAAGCGGCACAATTTTCTTTATCTCTGACTGCCTATCAGGGGAAAATTTGAAAGAGGATATTTTAGAAAAATCTTACCTCCTTCAGATTTCATTACATAGACACTCTTGGCACACGCACACTGATAATTACAAAATGCCCTGTGTGAGGTTGCACTTGAAGGGGGTATATTTAGCAGTTCTAGCCTGAAAACTGATGGCCTTCCTGGAAGACCAGACCAGGTTCCCACTCCTGCTGCAGAAAGCTATGGCTTATTTCTCTTTCTGAACCTGCCTCTTGTGTGATCTATGTCAACATAACCAACCTTCTCTGTTTATCCAGCTGGACATTAAGGGAATTGATACCTAACTACCTCACCAGGGTGCTGTGGGGGTTTAGCAACTCATTACTTTGAGACCCATGGCTGAAAAGTGCCATGAAATATATACTCTGCCAAAAGGCAGAGCAGTGTGGCAGAAAAAGCCTTCTAGCAAAACAGTCATTCCCATCTCACTTTTTGATGCCTCAGGAATGAGTTTAAAAACAGTCCACTGTGTACTCCAACTGCAGGAGACCCATATTAACTTTCTTTTTGACTTAACCTTCTCTTAACTTCAGAAGTGTAAACAGGACTCAGCACAGTAGCAGTTCTCTTTAACAGTCTTCCTCTCAGCTTTTTTTCCCCAGCCTCTCTGCCAAACCAGAACCCATCATTGTGGAGTCAACTCTGACTCAGGGAGGCCCCATGTGTGTCAAAGTAGAAGTGTCCTCCACAGAGTTTCCAATGGCCAATTCTTTAGAAGCAGATCACCAGAGGATTCTTTCAAGGTGTCTCTGGGTGGACTTGGACTTCCACCCTTTCAGGTGCAGGTGACAACATTTCAAGTAGAACTGTTTGCACCACCAGGGTGCTCCTCAACCACTCTCACCTCTCTTCAGTGTTGGGTAGGAGCAGTCAGTTAAGGAAAATCGCAGTTTCCATAGCATCCTATTGCAAGTCCTGCTTGGTGGTCTCATGTCTCCCTTTGGAATGTGATATTTATATTTTGGGATCTCAGCCAGACTGAGACAGGAACAGTCTGACTTTAATACTCTGTTATTCTTCTGGTAAATTGCTGGGCTTATATTAGACATTAGATCAATTTTGTTGAATGAATGAATTTTGTTCTTTCTCAAACTTTTTGTTTTTTTTTTACTGTATTTTGACTCCCTTAATAAATACAATCAGGTCCTGAAGGATATACATTATACCTTGCACAGAGCAGGGATTCAGTAAATTCAGACTGCTGAAAGTGTGGTCTGCAGACCACCTGGCTTAAAATTATTTGAATGCATTCTGGCATCCAGTCTGTGTTAACCAAATCATGGTATTTTAAAGAAGTTATTTTAGGGATGTAGATTTACACTAAGGCCAGTGGTAGGCACCAAAACAAGCAAACAAACAAACAAGAAGACCAAACTAGTTGCCCTCCAGTTAAGTCTAACTTGTGGCAAACCCATGTGCATCAGAGTAGAATGGTGCTCCATAGGGTTTCAATGACTGATTTTTCGGAAGCAGACTGCTAGACTTTCCATTTGGGGGACCTCTGGTAGACTTAAACCTCCAACCTTTTAGTCAGTCAAGTGCTTAATCATTTGTGCTACCCAGGGACTCCAGCACTGGGCACAGGGAGGATAAAATGTTTGAGGACTTGGGAAAGGGGTCAAAGACAAGTGGGGACCACAGGCTTGTTGGATGGAAGTTGTGGTGAGTTGTCTGCACCATGTGTCTCCACAGAAGTTTCATGGTTAATCATGATAGCGAAGTGCAATGAAGCTTCCTTTGCTCTCTATTTCTTAACTTCAAGGAGCAATATGTACTTCTTAGACTGCTGAGGAAACAAAACCAGTCCTTTTCTGTTACAGCATATGTAGGAGACTTGATGTATTTTTGACAGTTTGATCATGTTTCTAAGTGTTACATTTTTTTTTTCCTTTCTGTAGTTAGAGAGGAAAGCCTGGAGGTGTAGTGGTTAAGAGCTATGTCTGTTAACCAAATGATCAGCAGTTTAAATCCACCAGACACTCCTTGGAAACTCTATGGTGTAATTCTACTCTGCTCCATAGTGTTGCTATGAGTTGCAATCGACTCAACAGCAGTGGGTTGATTTGGTAGTTGGAGAAAGCATATATCCAGCCCATACTGCAGTACACCATTACCCCAAGTCATTAAATCTATTGCAGAAATATTTTATTTCTTAGAGATTTCCTTCTAGCATGCCTAACCCATGTCCTACCTGCATATAGTGAACAATAATATCTGTAATAACCTGACAATGTTGTAGATTTCTGATAGGTAATTCTAGAATTAAAGTAGGGCACGGTGTTGCATGGCAGCTTCAGGTGTAGGTACCAAGACATTTTGTCTTGAAAGGCACTGTTGAGAAGAGGACACAGAACCCTACAGAGAGACACAGGCTGTGGACACATGAAGTAATTAGAAACTCCTGTTATACAAAAAGGCATGACCACACTGATTTTTTCCCCCAAGGAAAATCATGCTTACAGTTATTTTCCCAGCATCACAGATTTTTACACTGGCTCCTTCTGTTAAAACATGCACCTGGCAATCTTAAGTAAAACTTCTGCCTATCATTGAGCTCATCTAACATGTTGGATGGAACTCCACTTTTGTTAGTGCAAGTTTTATAGCCATATCTGAAGTGATGACTGCAAGCCTTGGCCTGAACAAGGATTCCCAGTGGAAATGTTTGACTATTCCAAACTGGGAGCATTGAAGATGTCGGGAGGGAGGCCAGCACAAGAACTGGACATCCATTTCTTCTCAGTGACCTCCTTGATCTTCATTGACCTATGAAACAGATCCTACAAAATTGTTGGATTTGAGTTCATACAATAGCTGAAAGGAGGAATCCATATAAGATTGAGTGCTAATCCTAACATGCTGTGTAACAAGTGCAATGGTATATATGGATTTCTCCTAAAGGACAATATTTGGAGTCTCTGAAGCTATCCTATTATATGTGACACGGGGATGTTTTAAACTGAATAATTTGTTTAAGTACAAATAATCTGTGGTATCTTGGGCTTCAGGAATCATTCAGGAGCTCCAGGAATCATTCACAATTTCTGTGCAACAAAACAGAGATCTACAGTCTACAGATGTGGGTAGCCAAATGACTCAACAAAACGAGAGATTCCAGTAAACTAGTTATGGCATATGAACTCATCAAACCCAAAGAAAGCAAATATTTTTTTTTTAATATTTTAAGTTGAAATTTACAAAATTAAAAATGACAAACCTCTACTTGACTCTCAGTTCTATGGTCTTGACCATCAGTGACATATTTAAACAAATATTTATTGGATGCCTATTTTGAACAAGGTGTTATATGTGGGCCAATAGGTGATGTGTCTGTACAGGCTATGTTGTTGTCAGGTGCCATCTAGTCAGTGCCAACGAATAGCCATCCTCAAAATCACTACATGTGAGACCACTTTGGTACCTGTTGTGTCAATCCATCCCATTGAGAGTCTTCATCTATTTCACTGACCTTTCTACTTCAGCAAACATGATGACCTTCTCCAGGGATTGGTCCCACCTGGTAACACGTCCAAAGTATGTGAGGATAAAGCCTTGCCATCCTTGATTTAAGCAGCATTCTGGCTCTAAATCAGCCAAGACTGATTTGTTTATTCTTCTGGAATTCATAGGTTAATACTCTTCATCAACAAAATAATTCAAGTGCATCAGTTCTTCAGTCTCCCTTATTCATTGTCCAGCTTTCACACACATAGGCTATAGTATGTATCTTGGTTATCCAGTGCCGCTCTAACAGAGAATACCACAAGTGGATGACTTTAACAAAGATAACTTTGTTTCTTTCCAGTGAAATGTTAACTACATTTCATGGGTTATAGCCATGTGTCGCAAAAGCTAGTTCTTAAGACAGGGATGAAATGAATAACAGGAGCTTTATTATCTACTGATACATAAGGAAACAAGAGGGAATGAGCTCCTCCAAAAGCCCATCTCCTAGAATATAAAGCTGTGAGAAGTTTTAGACTATGAGGAAAAATAATAGTTCTATGTATTCATTGAATTTCTGGGAAATAGTATGCATATTATAAAGGGGCTGGGCTAAGACCTGGCACAGATAAAGGGATTGGACACCTTGCTCCTAAGTGGGTCTGATTATATTCTGGTTACACGTATCTAACATTTTTAGTTCCATGACTCATGTTTTTTAGTTCCTAGGCAGGACTCATTATGGGGTGGAGTCATGTGGCAGTCACCTGAACTTCTTGTTGATATGGTTCTGGGAAGTTGAACTGAAAAGTTACTACAAACAGAGAGATGAGAGGGGACTAGGATGAGGGTTCTGAGTCTGTTTTCCTTTTGTGTGATTACAGTGATTGTGTCTCAGGCATGTTGACTACTTTCTGACATTATGGGCTCAGATTAGTGTTATTTGTTCTCTACAGTCTGAAAGGATATTAATCACTAGCAAAAGTTTAACATGAAGGAGGAAATAAACAACAGAATTATACTTAGAGGCAGGAACGAGTTTAAAAGGAAAGAAAATGGTATATGTTTTGTTCAGGATGTAGTCATTGACTTCACTCTGCCTGTTTCAAAAATAGGCTTAAAATTCAAATTCATGGTGCCAGCTCGAGGTGAAAGTTTACTCCATTATCCTTCTTTCTCCAGACTTGCACAGAGAGCCTCCAGTCCAAAGGACATGCTCTGCACCTAGAGAATGCAGCAGTGGCTGGTGGCCAAGTCTAGCAGTTCCCTTACTCACTCATTTCTTAGAGCTATGATATAGCTCCTGTTGGTCCAACACCAGAGAAACTGAACAGCTTTTTGATGGTGTGAAAACAACAATTAATATTTAAACATGTAAAAAAGCAGACCACAATGGCTTCAGAAAACTTCCAAAATAAAGAATCAAAAAACTTTCCAGATGAAGAAGACTTCCTGAATTTATCAAAGGTAGAATACAAAAGAATTGTGTATAGAGCACTTCTAGAGATTAAACAAAATGCAGCAGAACAAAATGAAAAATTGAGCAACCTATATGAACTGCTAGAACATCAACAATCTGAAATTCAGCAGTTCAATAATAAAATTACACACTTAGACAATGTAATGCAACCCAAAAGAGCAGGATTGAGGAAATGGAATGCAGAATTAGCAAGACTGAAGATAAAGCAACTAACACCACGTTTATGAGGACAAATCAGATAAAAGAACTAAGAAAAATGAAGAAGCATTAAGAAACATGTTGGACTCTTTTAAAAGGAATAATCTACAACTAATTGGAGGTCCTGAACAGGGATAGCCAAAAATACAGAGAGTATTGCTATAGAGTTGCTGACAAAATCTTCCCTGAAATTATGAAAGAAGAAAACATAGATATCCAAGATGCTTATTGAATGCCACAAAAACTAGTCCCCAAAAGAAAGACACCAAGCTATATTATAATCAAGCTTAATAAAATGAAACATAAACAGAAGCTCTTAAAGGCAGTGAAGCTTAAAGAAAAGCTAATGTACAAAGGGGAGCCTTGTAGGACTTCATCTGACTTTTTAGCAACAATGATGTTGGTAAGAAGGAAAGAGGGATGACACATTCAAAGCCTTGAAGGAGAAAAACTTCCAACCAAGAAGTAATATATTCTGCAAAATTGTCTTTTAAATAGTAAGGTGAAATTAAGACATTCACAGATAAATAGAAGCTTGGAGACTTTGTATCTATGGCACAGCTCAGAGAGTCGGGGGTGGGCACTGGTGCCATTGGTCACCAGCTGCTGCTGGGTGCTCAAATCAAAACTACAAGAAATACTGAAAGAAGCTCTTTGTTTAGAAAAACAAAAACATCAAGTGTGTGCCTAAAGAGCAACAGCATCCAGAATCCTACTCAGGGAAGTCACAAAGCTTAATCAAAGCTGGAATATTAAAAGAAGGGGATCAGTGATCTTTACACAAAAATTGTGACATCACACTAAGAACAGGATGTAACCTTTTATGATGGAGAGGAAATTAAAAAGATATGCAGAAGTTAAAATCTGGTTTAAACTTAGACTTTTAAGGGAGATCACAAGAGTAGCTGCAAAGCAAAATAACAGTGCAACATATCAATACAGGAAACATAATACAGGAGTATCAGCAGACATAAAAGCAACACTGAAAAGGATGAAAAGAAAACCCATAAAGAAAAACAACCCGGGGGGGGTGGAGTCAAGATGGTGGACTAAGCACATATCTCCTTATATCCCTCTGGAAACAAAGACCTGAACTGATAATCAAATGGTGACTTCTGGTCACCTAGTGAGCCCCAGGACACAGCATAGGGCTGTTAATTCGAACTTCTTACCACTGAACGAGAAACCTCATCTCTTTCACTGACTCCTGCTCCTGGCTAGCCCTGGATCTCATGGACTGAAGGTAATGCACCATTTTGACTTTTGTTTCTCTGTCTTGGCCAGCGGGCATAGCTGGGTCTTGCCTAGTGGCTAGTCTCAGATGCACTGCTGGTGGGATAGGCAGGCGAAATTGCCTTATTTTGAGGGCCAGGCTTCGGACTCTACACCTAGTCACTTTGGGCCTGTCTTTTTGTCTCTTTCACAGCGTGGTTTATACGGAACTGCTGGTGCCTATGTGCAGGATGCCATATTGGATACGGAGACTTTAGCGGGACCTAATTCTTAGCCTGACAGCCAGCACCAGCAAACAGGACAGCACTTTTCCGACAGAAAGGCAGTAGTTTACACAGTGTCGCTTAAGGTATGGGCCTGGCAACAGAGGCTGTGGACTCACTACATCTCGGCAACTTTTGTCCCTCTATCTGCTGACCGTGTAGAGGGCGCCATCTTAGATATGGTGGCCGCAACCGGACCTAATTCTTAGCTTGGGAGCCAGAGCCTGCCTACAGGACAGCGCTTTTTTACCAGAAAAGCAGTAGTTTACACAGTGTTGCCTAAGGCTGGGCCCTGTCAGCAGAGGCCAACAGGGCAATAGCACTGCTTTATTTTGAACTAGTTCATATCATCCGGGGTTGGATACAGAGGTGCTTACCTTGCCAGTTGTGAAGAGGGACTTCTACATCTGAAAACCTGACTCACTTGGGAAGTGGTCAGATATCTTTTGTTTTACATTTTAAGACAGCCTAGAAAAACATTTGCAGTCCATCCTCACAGTATCTCTCCCAGCCTCTACTTACTTACATGAAACCCAAAACGCAACAGACACTTCTGGCAAACAGGAAATCACCCATGATTTCAGAAGGCTCCCAAACCGAACAACCAAGGAGTTTTCCAGACGAAGAAACTTTTCTGAAATCATCAGAAGGTGACTACAAAAGGATTATATACAGAGCCCTACTAGACCTTATACAAAATGCAGCACAACAAAATGAAAAATTAAGCAAGCTATTTGATCTGATGGAACACCAGTACTCTGAAATCCAACAGATCAAGAACAAAATAAAAGACATAGAATCTTCCATTCAAAACCAAGAAAACAGAATGGAACAGATGGAAAAAAGGATTTATGAGTTGGAAGACAGTTACTGATGCCAGTGTCTATGAGGAGAAATCAGAAAAAAGAAACAAGAAAAATGAAGAAGCATTAAGAAGCATGTGGGACTCTATTAAGAGGAACAATCAACAATTAATTGGAGTTCCTGAACAAGGTGAAACACCTGTGAACACAAAGAGTATCGTGGCTGAGCTGCTGACAGAAAACCTCTCAGCAATTATGAAGAAAGAGATTATAGATATCCCAGATGCATATTGTACACCACCCAATACATATCTCAAAAGAAAGACTCCAAGACATATTATAATCAGGTTTAACAAAATGAAACGTAAGCAGCAACTCTTAAAGGCAGCAAGACGCAAAGCAAAGCTAACATTCAGAGGGAAACCCTGTAGGCTTTCATCAGATTTCTCAGCAGAAACGATGCTGGCACGTAGACAGTGGCATGACACATTCAAACCCTTGAAGGAGAAAAATTTCCAATCAAGAATTATATATCCTGCAAAACTATCTTTCAAATATGAAAATGAAATTAAGACATTTCCAGATAAACAGAAACTCAGAGACTTTGTAAAAACCAAACCAAAACTACATGAAATACTGAAAGAATCTCTTGGCTTTGGCTTAGAAGAACAAAACCACTAACTTTATACTTTAGAATGACACATCATCCAGAATTCTACTCAGGGAAGGCTCCAAATTCAATCACAGCTTTAATACTGAAAGAAACAAGCCTGTGATTATCATGAAAACGATGGTGCCAGCATATTAAAAAGAGGAATGTACTACAGTCGTTATAGTCCTTCCAGATGGAGAGGAAGTTGACACGACTGGTAGCAATTAAATTTGGGTTTATATATAGTTTAGTAAGGGGCATCATAGGGGCAGCTGTAAAGCACAACAAAGATGCAACATACCATATCAAGAAATGTAACACAGGAGTCTCAACAACTACAAAACCAGCTCTGAAAAAGGTGAAAAATCAACTCACAAAAAAGAATGTCCCAGAACAAACTAATAAGAACAACAGATAAAACATCAACACAAAAATAAACATATTACAATGGTAGCAGTGAACACATACCTATCAATAACTACATTGAATGTGAACGGACTGAAAGCCCCAGTAAAGAGACATCAAGTGACATCTTGGTTCAAAAGACATGACCCATCCATATGTTGTCTACAAGAAACTCACTTGAGACCTAAAGATAGGAACAAACTGAAAATTAAAGGATGGAAGAATATATGAATGAAGTAGAGCAGGTATGGCAATTCTAATCTCAGACAAAATCAATTTTAATGTAAAATCCACCATCATGGACAAAGATGGACACTATTTATTGCTGAAAGGTTCAGTACACAAGCACGACTTAACTATATTAAATATTTATGCACCTAATACCAGGGCACCTAAATATGTCAAAGAAACACTGACTACACACAAAAAAGAGTTAGATCACTCCACAATAATAATGGGAGACTTCAATATTCCACTCTCAATACTGGATAGATCATCTAGAAAAAAGCTCAATAAAGATGCAGGAGACCTCATTGCCACAATTAACCAACTAAACCTCATCGATATATACAGAACTTTCTACCCACCAGTGGACAACTACACCTTCTTCTTCAGTGCACATGGAACATTCTCCAGAATAGATCATGTGTTAGGACATAATGCAATTCTCCACAAAACCCATACCATTGAATTACTGCAAAGCATCTTCTCAGATCATAAAGCCATAAAAGTTGAAATCAATAGCAGAAAAAACATAGATGGAAAGTGGAACTCTTGGAAACTGAACAACATCTTGCTCAAAAAAAATGGGTTATAGAGGAAATCAAGGATGAAATAAAGAAATTCATGGCTTCCAATGAGAATGAAAGCATTTCCTACCAGAACCTATGGGATACAGCCAAAGCAGTGCTCAGAGGTCTGTTTATCTCCATAAATGCACACATCTGGAAGGAAGAAAGAAACGAAATCAAGGAACTAACTCTACAGCTTGAACAAGTAGAAAGAGAACAACAGAAGAACCCCTCGGGCACCAGAAGAAACAAGATCATAAAGATTAGAGCAAAGCTAAATGAATTAGAGAATAGAAAAACAATTGAAAAAATTGAAAAGACCCAAAGCTGGTTTTTTGAAAAGATCAACAAAATTGACAAACCACTGGCTAAACTTACTAAAGAAAAGCAGGAAAGGAAACAAATAACTCAAATTAGAAATGAGAGGGGAGTTGTCACCACAGATGCAACAGAAATCAAAAATATCATAACAGAATATTATGAAAGACTATACTCTAACAAATTTGAAAATCTAGAGGAAATGGACAAATTCCTTGATTCATATCACCTACCCAAATTATCATGACATGAAGCAGAACAACCTAATAAACCTATCACAAAGAGCCAAAGCCAAGTGCAGAAGAGATTGAAAAAGTCTTCAAAAAACTGCTAACCAAAAAAAGCCTGTGCCCAGATGGATTCACCGCAGAATTCTACCAAGCTTTCAGAGAAGAGTTCTCTCCAATACTACTGAGACTATTTCACAGTATAGAAAGGGACCGAGTACTCCCAAACTCATTCTATGAAGACAGCATAACCCTCATACCAAAGCCAGGGAAAGACCTAACAAAAAAGGAAAACTACAGACCAATATCACTCATGAATCTAGATGCAAAAATCTTCAACAAAATTCTTGCTGATAGAATACAACAACATATCAAAAAATAATCCATCATGATCAAGTTGAATTCATACCAGGGATGAACGAAAAACAACCCAGAACAGAATATTAAGTGGAAAAAGAAAACATCAGCAATGCAAAAAGAAAGGCACCAAAAAGACAACACTAAATACATATGTATCAATAATTACACTAAATGTAAATGGATTGAATGCTCCAGTAAAGAGAGAGAGAAACAGGAGAAAAAAAACCCAATCCGTTGATAATGCTACTTACAAGAAATACAACTTAGACTCAAAAATATGAACAAACTGAAAATCAAAGGATGGAAAAATATATACCAAAGTAACAACATGCAAAGAAGAGCAGGAGTGGCAATACTAATCTTAGATAAAATAGATTTTAAAGTAAAATCCACTATCATGGACAAGGACGGTCATTATTTATTGCTTAAAGTTTCGAACATAAGGAAGCTATAACAATACTAAATATTTATGCACCTAATATGGGAACATCTAAATGCATTGAACAATTGCTGACAACATTGAAAAGTGAGATAAGTCACTCCACAATAATAGACTTCAACATTCCACTTTCAATAATGGACAGATTATCCAGAAAAAAATTCAATAAAGATACAGAAGATCTTATTGCAACAATCAACCAACTAGAGCTCACTGAGATATACAGAGCTTTTTACTCAGCAAAAGATAAGTACATCTTCTTTTCCAATGCATATGGAACATTCTCCAGAATAGACCACATGTTAGGCCATAGAGCAAGTCTCAGCAACATCCAAACCATTGAATTATTCCAAAGCATTTTCTCAGACCACAAAGCCATAAACATCAAAATCAATACCAGAAAACACATGGGTAGAAAGTCAAACTCATGGAAACTGAACAACATCTTGCTCAAAAATTCATAGGTTATAGAACAACTAGAAGATACAATAAAGAAATTCATAAAATCAAATGAGAATGAAACACAGCCCACCAGAATTTATGAGATGGAGCAAAAGCAGTGCTCAGAGGTCAGTTTATCTCTATAAATGCACACATCCAGTATGAGGGGCCCAAATCAAAGAATTAACCCTACAACTTGAACAAGGGGAAAGAGAACAACAAAAGAATCCCTTAAGCACCAGAAGTAAACAGATAATAAACATTAGAGCAGAACTGAAGGAATTGGAGAATAGAAAAACAATTGAAAGAATAAACAAAACCAAAAGGTATTTTTTTGAAAAGAACAACAAAAATGATAAACCATTGGCTAAACTCATAAAAGAAAAACAGGAGAGGAAACAACCTGAATAAGAAATGAGATGGGAGATGTCACAATAGACCCAAATGAAATCAAAAGTATCATAACAGAATACTATGAAAAACTTTACTGTAACAAATTTGAAAACCTAGAGGAACTGGACCAATTTCTAGATCTCACATCACCTACCAAAATTTTGACAAGTAAAACAACTCAATGAACCTATCACAAAAGAAGAGATTGAAAAAATCATGAAAAAACTGCCAACCAAAGAAGTCCTGGCCCAGATGGCTTCACCAGAGAATTCTACCAAACTTTTAGAGAGGAGTTAATCCCAATACTACTGGAGATCTTTCACAACATAGAAAATCATAGAATATTCCCAAATTCATTGTATGAAGCCAGCATAACCCTGATACCAAAGCCAGAGAAAGATCCCACTAAAAAAGAAAATTACAGACTAATATCGTTCATGAACCTAGATGCAAAACTCTTCAACAAAATCCAAGCCAGCAGAATTTAACAACATATCAAAAAAAATAAATCATCATGACCAAATTAGATTCATACTAGGGATGCAAGTCTGGTTCAACATCAGAAAAACAATGTGATCAACCACATAAATAACACAAAGGATAAGCATCACCTGATTTTGTCAATTGATGCAGAAAAGGCATTTGACAAAGTCCAACACCCATTCATCTTAAAAATTCTCAGCAAAATAGGAATAGATGGGGCATTTATGCAAAGCCAACCACAAACATCATCCTGAACAAAGAAAGACTGAAAGAATTCCTCTGTGAACAGGAGATAGACAAGGATGCCCACTGTCACTACTTCTATTCAACATTGTGCTAGAGATTCTGGCTGGAGCAATCAGAAAAGACAGATACAGAACATCTGCATTGGTAAAGAAGAAGTTAAAGTATCCCTATTTACAGTTGATATGATTATATACACAGAAAATCCTAAATAATCCATAAACAAACTACTAGAATAGTAGCAGAGTTCAGCAAAGTATCAGCATATGAGATAAACATAAATAAATCAATAGGATTCCTTTACACCAACAAAGAGATCATCAAAGAAGAAATCATCAAATCAATATGGTTTACTATAGCCCCCAAGAAGATGAAATACCTAGGAATAAATCTAACCAGACAAATAAGAGACCAATGCAGAGAAAACTACAAGACCTACTGCAAGAAACCGAAAGAGACTGAGACAAGTGGAGAAATCTACCTTGCTCATGGACACAAAGACTAAACATTGTGAAAATGTCTACTTTACCCAAAGTAATCTACATATACAACAATACAATCCCAATACAAATTTCAGTGTCTTTTTTTAATGAGATGGAAAAATAAATCTCCAACTTTGTTTGGAAAGGGAAGAAACCCTGGATAAGTAACGCCCTACTGAAGAAAAAGAACATAGTGGGAGGCCTCACACTATCAACCTTCGAACCTACTATGCTGTCATGGTAATTAAAATAGCCTAGTACTTGTACAAAAAGAGACATATAGACCAATGGAACACAATGGAGAACCCAGAAACCTCACCATCCTCTTATGAACAGTTGATGTTCAACAAAGGACCAAAGGTTATAAACTTTGACAGGATATGAGATAAACATAAATAAAGCAATGGGATTACACCAACAAAGAGATCATCACAGAAGAAATCATCAAATCAATACCATTTACTATAGCCCCCAAGAAGATAAAATATCTAGGAATAAGTATAACCAGAGAAATAAGAGATCTATATAGAGAAAACTACAAGACCCTACTGCTGGGATAAAAAACAGTCTCTTTAACAAACGGTATTGACAAAACCAGATATCTATTTGCCAAAAACTGAAACAAGACCAATATCTCATACCTTTCACAAAAACTAACTGAAAATGGATCAAAGACCTAAGCATTAAACTTAAAACAATACATATCATGCAAGAAAAATATAGGGACCACAATGGGAGTTCTAATACATGGCTTAGACAGACTACAAAATTTGACCAACAGTGCACAAACAACATAAGAGAATAGATAAATGGGAACTACCAAAAATCAAACACTAACGCTCATCTAAAGACTTTGTCAAGATAGTTAAGACTACCTACAGAATGGTAAAAAATATTTGGCAACTACATCAGATTGATGTCTGTTTTCCATAATCTACAAGGTACTGCAAAATACTAACAAGAAAAAGACAAACAATCCAATTAAACAATGAGCAAAGGACATGGACAGACACTTCACCAAAGAAGACATCCAGGTACCCAAAAGACATGTGAGAAAATGTTTGCTGTCATTAGCCATTAGAGAAACCCAAATCAAAACTACACTGAGATACATTTCATCCCAGTGAGGTTGACAATAATCCAAAAAACACAAAACAACAAATGCTGGAGAGGCTGTGGAGAGACTGGAACTCTCCTGCACTGCTCATGGCAATGCAAAATGGCACCTCTTTAGAAAGCAATTTGGTGCTTCCTTAAAAAGATGGAAATAGAAATACCGTATGATCCAGCAATCCCACTGCTTGGAATATATTCCATGGAAATAAAGGTGGTCACATGAACAGAGACATGCACACAAATATTTATTGCTTTACTATCCACAATAGTAAAAAGATGGAATCAACATATGTGCCCATCAACAGATGAATTGATAAACTATGATACATATACACAGTGGAACATAATGCAGTGATAAAGAACAATGATGATTTTAGGAAGTATCTTATAGCCTGGTTTCAACTAGAAGACATCATGTTGAGTGAAATCAGTCAACTGCAAAAGGACAAGTATTGCATGAGACTTCTGCTATAAGGACTTAAAAATAGACTTATGTACAGGAGCAAAGACTCTTTGATGGTTACAGTGATGGAGAAGGAGGAAGAGGGATGTTCATAGATTAGATAGTCAATAGGAATTTGATTAGGTGAAGGTCATGACAGTGCACAGTAGAGGGCAGATCAGCATAATTGGACCATGATAAACTGAAAGGCTTTCTAAACTCAACTCAACATTGCAAAGGATAGAGTAACAGTGACAGCAATCTGGGGCTCATGTTTTGGGGGGACATAGAGGTCAATTGGCATAACTAGTTTTTTCCTGAGAGAGTCTTCTGCACCACATATTGATGAGTGGCATCTGGGGTCTTAAGAGCTAGCAAGCTACCACCTGAGGAACACCAAATTGTTCCAACCCATCTGCAACAGATGATGACTGAGAACAGCAAAGACATGAGGAAAAACGAGCCCAGGAGACAGAAGGGTCCATGAGAATGGGAGACTGCATCAGCATGAGACCAGAAGAACCACATGGTGCCCGGCCACAATCAAAGGCAACTGTGATGTGGGACACAATGTAGAGTCCCTGATGTAACTTGAGAAAAAGAGGTGCACAATTCAAGAACTCTACTAAAAGACCAGAAATGATGGTCTGATGGCCTGGTGTGTTCTCTGGGAACATGGCCCCTAGACTTGCTGCTGCCCTAGACCTGAAAACCAGTACTGAGGTCAACTCTTTAGACAAGAATGTACTGAGCTTGGGGACACAGGGTCAACATGTTGTGTGTGTGCTTTATGGTATTACACATTGATAGGAGGCTGTCCTACTGGTTTCTTTCTAGATGGGAGAACAGAGGGTGGAGAGAAGGGGACAGGTGTTTGTTAAGAGGATACTAGAAGTAAAGAGTGAAAAGGAGGAGTGTGCTGTCACAGATGCAGTTAGGTGGGATCGAAAATTGTTTTGAATTATCTACTTTTACTTAAGCACAATAAATAGACATTTACTTAAGTTAAAACTAATAAAAAAATTATTTTTGAGGAATGAGTAATCCATCACTGGAAATTCTACAACATTATCTGGAAGTCTACCTGGACCACTAAAATGCAATAGGAATACTCATAAGAGAGATTAGACCAATATTTCTCAATAATTCCTTCTTATCTTTAAATTCTAAGAATTAAGGGTGATAGAAGCACTCCTGGTAAGGTGAAGGCAGGATATTGCAAAATTTGTTCCTTCAAGAAAGGAGTAGAACAGTGGTGTCTTTTTTTCTTAGTGTTGTTATAACAGAAATGGTATTACGTGGGGGACTTCAGTGAACAAAAATTTATTTTTTCAAAGTTTCAGAGGCTAGATGTCCACATTTACTGCACCGGCTCTAGGGAAAGTCTTTCTCTGTCAGCTCCTTGGAAGATCCTTCTCTCTTTTCAGCTTCTGTTTCTGTTGTGATCTTTGTGTAGTATAGCATCTATCATATCTTTATGCAAATAATGCATGCTGTCTACATTTGATGGTGAACTGGATCCTCCCCTCATGAAGTATTTTTGTAAGTACAGTATGCTGATTTTTTTTTACAGCATGCACAAAAACACTGGTATAGTAGCTAATTTTTATACCTCAAAAGTAATTGGTTAAGATACAACTGTTGGTCTTTACTCATCTGCAACAACAGAGACAAAAAGAAACCCAGAATTCAGAGAAGAAGCTGCTCAACAGGACTAATTGTCTGTGCAAACCACAGGCTTCTTTATCCTTTGATCAGAGAACTAGATGGTACCCAGCTACCATTACCTAACATTTTGGTCAGGGCCACAACATGAATTGTGATAAAAAGGGAGAAAAATGCAGAACACAATTTCCAATTAAAAAAAAAAAAAATCAGACTTATCAGACCACTTGAACCTGAAGGAATCACTCAAGACTATCACCTTGAGATATTCTTTAAACTTGAATAGAAAAGTATCCCCAGAAATTATCTTCTTGCTAAATAGTAGGTTAGCTCATAACTTAAAGAACATCTCACTTGAGTACTGCACTCTTCAAAAAAAAAATAATAACAACATATGTGACGACAAATGCTCAATATTTACTTTAAAGCATAAATGACAAGTTTGGGGTGGGGCAGTGAGACTAGGTTAACAGAAACAGAACAACAAAAACAGAAAAGAGAATGCTGAAGCAATGTGAAGAATGTAACCAATGCTACTGAACAATATGTGCATAAATTGTTAAATGGGAACCATTTTACCCAAAATAAAATACTGATTTTAAAATGTCACTGAACAGTATGTGTAGAAATTGTTGAATGGGAATTTATTTTACCAAAAAGAAAATAAAACACTAGTTTAAAAAGGTGATTGGCTTAAGACACACTCTACACTGATATGGCCTCATTAACATAACAAAGAAAAACCTGTTTCCAAAGGAGATTACATTCATAAATATGTGAGTTAGGATTTACAATGTATTTCAGGGGGTACAAAATTAAATCCATAACAGGCAAAAATGGGCAATATTAACTTTTTGAAACTCTATAAATTAACTAAAATTTATAATAATCTCAGAAGCAATTTATTAACGACAAATGAATATCAGTAAAAACAGTGAGGACTGTGGTGTTTTAACTTTATATTTCCATACTCCTCAGCTCCACAATAGCCTCAAAACCCAGATGATTTGCAACCATAATATCTCTGAAAACCAGCAGCCTAATACTACGAGGGCATAATGGGTTTGGAACACTAAAAAGTTCCATCCCCAGAAAATTGTCACTATTTTCTCAATCTGGAAACTCCTTTAAAAATCAATCTCTAGGGCTTACTCAACAAGGAAAGTCTTATATCCACGGTCATTGTAGAAAATACTTGGCTGCAATTGTTTATTACACCACAACTTCCAGAGGAAATAACATCAGTTAGAGCAAACTGCAAGCTGGTCAAAATCCTAAATAAAATGTCTGGGGAATATGATGTCCACAGGGCCCTTTGACAAGCTCTGGCAATTTTGCAAATCTAAAAGACCATATGCATGCACAGGGCTATATGTCTAGAAAAACCTGAAAACGGCCCAATATCTCACTCCTGGTTGACCTTGAGGCTCTGTGTAAGCAGAAAGTGGAAGCTGAACTTGTAAACTGCTTGAATATCAAAGGCACTGTCCATGTACATACGTACAGTCCCTCAGCAAAGAGTGGGAGACACATTGGTTCAAGACATTCAAGGCTATCCTACTTGACCACTATGTTAACTAAACAGAAACCTCAATGCCTGTTTATGACAAAGAATAAAACACATAAGTAGTATAGGAAAGTCACAAAACAAATGAACAGTCACCACAGCAAAGGTCAACAACATAACTTGGGGACAAAAGTCTGATCTCCACCATTGGTATCCTGTATTATTTTAAATGAGTGCAGTTTAATAAAAAATTATAACAGACACAAAGAAACAAGAAAGTCTGATGCATACATAAGAACACAAAGAAGTCACAAAAAAGGTGGTCCAAGATGGCAAAGTATTCACACACTTAGTATCATTTTTCTTACAAAAAACCCAGAAAATACAAGTGAATCAGATATACATGACAACTTAAGAACCCTAGGAATCAAAGACAAGGGTAAAGAATTGGACTTAGTGGCAGGCAGAAGGGGAGACAATTCAAAAAACAGTGGACACAAAATTATGGATTGTTGGGATCCTACTAGTCAAATCTGCATAATGTGAACATATTGAGAGATACAATCAGCATTCTCAGCCAGAACCCTCCCTACCTGGTACAGCTAAGCAAGAATGACTTGGCACACACCTCCAAAGCAAGCCATGAGTGTTCCAGCCTTGTGAAGATTAACCGTATACACCCAACCTACCACGTACACCCCAGCTTACCCAAGCCAGAACTCCATAGGACTGAGTGGCACTTCCACCCTCCTCTCTCATTACCTCTCCACACTTGTCGCTCTGGCCAGCAGCTTTCAGTGTTATCACATCACCTGAGCCAGGAGCTCAGGGCCTCACCAGCAGGTACCTGCCCCTTTCCTAAGTCACAGATTTGTAGCACCTTTCACCCCCTCCCTGGTGGCTCCACTCCCTCCAACTGTTTGTGTCAATGCCTTGCTGGCTGAGGTAGCACACCGTGGTCATATTGGACAAGTGAGGCAGCATCCCAGCTGAAGTGTACTTCACCTGCAGCAGCTAAACAGGAGTGATTAAGCCTGCAAGTCAGGGGCCAGAAAAGAGGGCTTTCAGGCTTGTGAAAGTTACTTAACAAAGTTACTTAACAAGCATCCAGAAACCATGTACACACCAACACCTCGTACCAGAAGTACAGGCCTAGGGGCTGTCATAACACAGACACTGAAGGCCAGGAATACTGATGTGTGATTCAGGCAGACTTAGTAATGGAGACACAGCAGGTATAGGCATACCAGCTTTACTGGTGCAATGGTGGCAGGCAGATACAGCAGTTGGAGGTTGCAACTGCCTTGTGGAACAGTGGCCTTATGTACAGTGTTACACAAAGGTAGCTGGCAGCCAAATACATGAAGGCCAGGTTGGTTACAAACAAGTTATGTTATACAGCTGAATCACTCTCATCCAGAAGGCCTGTGCCTGGCTGGAAGGCCTGAGCAAGACAACCTCCCATGTTATTCCCACAGGGGCAATCTCGCTCTCTTACATCCTCTCTCCCTACTTGCAACTGCATTTGTGGCATTCAACACTTTAGTCAGGAACTCTTGGCCTAGTCTGGAGGTGCACACTGCTTCATCTAGCCACTGGCTCAAGGGGTCCACAAACTTGCAATACCTTCTTGACCCCTCTGGTTACCTGCACCAGCACTCTGCTGGCTGAGCCTGCACAGTGGGGCCATACTGAGCAAAGTAATCAGCATTCCAGTGAACCCCATTCTACCTGGTGCAGAAAAGCAGGAATGACTCTGCATTCACAGCCAGAGAGGAGTGATCACGCCCTGAGAAAATTAACTGCACTGGCTTTTCTTGCAGTTCATAACTCAGGCTCTGTGCTGAAAGGCCACTGGCCTGGGTGGCATTCTAACTTGCATCATCCATCCCCCTCCCCTGCCTGTGACTGCAGCTTGGCAATAGTGACCACTGCCCTGCCCCTTAAGATGGGAGCTCAACCAACCATACCAGGGGTCTGAGGACTTGTAGTGTCACCCACTCTATCCAGCTGCCTAAACCAGGGAACTGAGGAATAGTGGCACCCCACAATCCCTCCAGCCAACAGCACTAGGCAATGGAGGACCAACTGCACAACCTCCCTTATGAAATGCTGTAGCAGAAAGGGGCACATCCTCCAACTAGGCACCTTTGGCTGGTGACAAACTCCCACCTCACTCCTCATATTATGCCCCGGAAACTAGAGGCTGGTACCTTCACTACACATCCCTGTGCAGCCCTCCTTGACCAAGAATGTCACTGAGAGTCTTTGCACTATCCACACATTGACAGTTTACCAGGGCACTTTTGCCCCAACCAACATAGTAACCAGGGAGAACACCCCTGCATTTACAACCAGGTGAATCACCTCACCAAAAATCCTACCTACACCCTCAGCACCCTTGTAAGATGACCAGAGAGGGACCTGTGCCCAGACACCTAGACAGAGGTCCACCTACTTGAACATAGGAGGTAAGTGCTTCTATGGGCCAGATTAGTGACATGTAACACACATGTCCAGCCTACTTGAGTGTATCAAAACAAAACACAGAAGAAAAATTTAGAATGCGGCATACATACAACAAATAACTATAAATTTCTTGATCCCTGGGAAACGACAGTATCAAATCACGTTAAGAAACAGAAAAAAAATGGCTTCAGCAAGTGACTGAAATACTACCCCCTAGAAGGGGGTAGTAAGGCAATAGACCTCCCTGATAAAGAATTCAAAGGTTAATATAAAGAGTTCTGCAAGATATCAAAGAAGAGATCAAGGAAACAAACAAACACGGAAAACATAGACAAAGCAATAGAAGAAGTCAAAAAAACAATACAAGAACAACATAACAGTTAAATAGGCTGTTAGAAACCATACAAAAACAGCAACCGGAAATCCAAAAGTTTAACAATAAAACATCAGGATTAAACAGCTCAACAGGAGGACATAAGATCAGAATTAAGACAGTGGAAGACATAAACAGTGAAAAATGAAGACAAATTCCTTGACAAATTGTTTGAGGAAAAATCAGGAAAAGAAAGAATAAAAGCTAAGAATTATGTAGGGCACTGTTTTAGTCAGCTAGGGCTGCTCTAACAGAAATACCACAGAGTGGATGGCTTTAGCAAAGGAAGGTTTATTCTTACACAGTCCGATAGGCTACGAGTCCAAATTCAGGATGTCCATTCCAGGGGAAGGCTTTCCGCTTGTCTGCTCTGGAGGAAAGTCTGGTACTGCATCAGCCTTTGTCCAGGGAGCGTCTTCGTGCAGGAACCTCAGGTCTGAAGGTCGCGCTCTTCTCCCGGTGCTGCTTGCTTGATGGTGTGAGGTTTCCAATTCTCTGTCTGCTTCCCTTTCCTTTTATCTCTTGTAGGATGAAAGGATTAAGGGTGGGGCAAGCCATGCTCCAGAAAAGTTCCCTTTGTAGTGCAGCAGGGAAATGATCTTATAAAGGGATTTACAGAACCATCCTAATCCTTTAACATACAGCACAAGAAAACCACAAAATGAAGGACAGTCACAAGATACACGGAATCATAGCCCAGCTACATGGGTATACATATTTTGGGGGGGACACAATTCAATCCATGACAGACACTATCAAGGGGGAAAATTTACACGTGATCAGAGTTCTAGAATGGTGCAGTGGGGGAGAAAGACAATGGAAAACACAGAACTGTTGAAGATTTGCAGGCACAAAATTTCCCTGTAATCGAGAAAGATGAGAAGATACCCATCCAAGAAACTCAACAAATACCTTACAGATAGACCCCCAAAGAAAGTCACCAAGACATCATAATCAAACAAAAACAGAAAGTCACTAACAAAGGGGAGCCAGTAAAGCTCAGCTCTCCTTGCTCATCAGAAATCACGCAGGCAAGAAGGCAATGGGATGACATATATAAAGCATTAAAGAAAAAATATTGCCAGCTAAGAATTATACATCTTGCAAAGTTGTCTCTCAAATGCAATGGTGAAATTAGGATATTTCCAGATACACAAAATTGAAGGGTATTTGTAAAAAAGAAAAAAAAAAAGGACCAGACTTATAAGGAATATTAAAGGGAGTCATCCAGCTAGAGAACCAACACCAGACACAATATAAGACTAGGACATAGGACAGACCAACAAGATACCAACTGAGGTAAGGCATTCTCAGAAAATAAAGCCAAAAGACTAAAAATAGGGAACCTGAGACATCAGTCTATGAATGATGACAATGTTGAAACAAGCAAGATGGGAAAAAATGATGTAGCTATAGAACTTCCACGTGGAGAGGAAGTCAAGAAGCTAACAAAAAAGAAAAGACTAATTTAAGCTTAAGAAAATAAATGTAAATTTCAAAGTAACCACAAGGAAGATAAAAAAAAACTTACCCATCAAAATAGAAAAAGAAGACAAATATAAACACTAAGCAAGCACAAAGTTAACAATAATGAAAGAGATGAAACTAAAATACATAAACAAAAAGAACTCAGTACACAAGGTCATGGAAGCTCCATAGACACATCCAAACTCCCTGAAGAACATCTAGCCTAGAGGTATAACATAGTTAGTAAAGAAAATGTTCTACATCTTACTTTGGTGAATACAGTCCTTGTCTTAAAAGCTTGCAGGCAGCCATCTAAGATACATCTATTGGTCCCATCCCATCCTAGAGCAAAGGAAAACAAAGAAAACTAAAGACACAAGGAAATTGTTACCCCAAAGGACTGAAAGACCATACCAACCACAGTCACCACTAGCCTAAGCCCAGAAAAACCTGATGGTGCTCAGCTATCCCATCAACCATTCTCACAGGATCATAATAGAGGGTCCCCGACAGAATGGAAGAAAAATGTAGAACAAAATTCAGATTAAAAAAAAAGACCAGACTTATTGATCTGACAGAGACTGAAAGAACCCCTGAAACTATAGCCCATGGACACCCTGCTAACTCAGAAGTGAAACCACTTTTCAGTTAAAGATTATACAGGCCTATAAAAGAAACAGTGACACACATGAGGAATGTGCTTTTTAGCTCAGTCAAGTTGTAAGCCAAGTGGGCACCTCCTGCCTAAAGATAAGATGAGAAGGCAGGAAAAGTAAAAAAAGAAAAATAAAACACAAACAAATAGAAAAATAATAGCTGAACATAGGGGAGCTGGGGTGGAAAAATGGATTGTGCTGAAACATTGCAGAGATACCAACCAATGTCACAAACCAACTTGTGTGAAAAATTTTTAATGAGCAACTATTTTGTGCTGTAAATTTCCACATAAGGCACAAAAAAATTAAAAAAAAATAATTAATAGAAACTGTCCTCAGGACATACAGATATTTGACTTACTAGAATAAAAATTTAGACCAGACATTATAAATGTGTTCAAAGAACTAAAGGAAGCTTTATATACAAAGTTAAAAGAAAGTATGAGAATGATATTTCATTAATAGAGAGTATCACTAAAGAGAAATTCTAACAATGAACCATATAAAAATCACGGAATTGGAAAATAGACCTCAAATTAAAAATTCACTGAAAGAACTCAGTAGCAAATATGAGTCGACAGAAGAAAGAATTAGTGAACTTCAAGGCAGGTCAAATGAAGTTATACAGTCTGAGGAACAGAAAGAATAAAAAGTGAAGATAAATGAATAGAGACTCAAAGACCTTTGGGATGCCATCTAGGCAAATAACAGATGCATAATGAAAATCCTATAAGAAGAGGAGAGAGAAAAAGGGAAGAAAGGATATTTGAAGGGATACCTGTTGCCATCAGGTCAACTTTGACTCATGATGACCCTATAGGAGAGGGTAGAGGCACCTCACCAGGTTCCCAAGACTGAAATCTTTATGGAAGACTGCCACATCCTTCTCCCATGGGGGTGTCTGGTGGCTTTACACTGCCAGTCTTCAGGTTACTAGCTGAGTGCATAACCACTGCATACCAGAGTTTTTTTGAAGGACTAATGGCTGCAATTGTTCCACATTTAATGAAAAAAATTAATCTAAACATCCAAGAAGTTCAATAAATGGCAAGATGAACTCAAGAGATTCACATCTAGACACATGCTAATCAAACTGTCAAAAGGGAAGCAGAGAATCTTGAAAACAGTAATACAAAACTACTTTATCACTTACGAGTGATTCTCTTTAAGATAACAGTTGACCCTCTGTACCCACAGGTTCTGCATCCACAGGGTCAACCAACTATAGACTGAAAATATCTTCTTAAAAAAGAAAGTTCTGAAAAGTGAAATTTGCATTTGCCACTTGTCAAGCACTACACTGAATCCATGCAAATGAAATGATGTGTAGGCATACCCTACTGTAGACTTCCATCATTTCACAGACACTCAGACTCTGTCTAGCACTTGAGCATTGTCTGCCTGTCATCTTGTCATTATTCCCTAAACGATACAATACTTTACAGCAACTGTTTACATAGCATTTACAATAGATATTATGAGTAATACAGAGATGATTTAAAGGATACAGAAGGACATGGCTAGGTTATGTGCAAATACCATGTCATTTTACATAAGGGACTTGAGCACCCTCAAATTTTGGTATCCATGGAGGTCTTGGTTCCAATCACCCACAGGTAGCAGAGAATGACTGTGTCAGCTGATTTCTTGTCAGAAACCATGCAGGCTAGAAAGCAGTGGGTTGACAGAATCAAAATGCTGAAAGAAAGGAACTGTTAATTAAGAATGCAATATCCAAAAATACCATCTGTCATGGACTGAATTGTCTCCCCCAAAATATGTGTAGTCATAAGGCTGGGCCATGATTCCCTGTATTCTATGATTGTCCTCCCTTTTGTGATTTTCCTACACCGTATGTTAAAGGATTAGGGTGGGGCTATAAATCCCTTCACAGGATCACCTCCCTGCTCCACTGCAAACGGAGTTTCCTTGGAGTATGGCTTGCCATACCGTTAATCCTTTCATCCTGCAAGAGATACAAGGAAAGAGAAGCAAGCAGAGAATAGGGAACCTTACAATAGGGAACCATCAATAAAGCAGCACCGCGAGAAGAGCACGTACTTCAGACCTGAGATTCCTGTACCAAGATGCTCCCCGGACAAAGACTGATGCAATACCAGACGTTCCTCCAGAGCCGACAATGGAAAAAGCCTTTCCTTGGAGCAGACATCCTGAATTTAGACTGGTAGCTTACTGGCCTGTGTAATAATAAACCTTCCTTTGTTAAAGCCATCCACTCTGTGGTATTTCTGTTACAGCAGCACCAGCTAATTAAAACACCATCCTTTAAAAAATGAAGTATAAATTAAAACATTCCCAGATAATCAAAAGCTAAGTGCATTTATTGCTATTAGATTTACTCTACAATAAGTACTGAAGGAAGTCCTCCAAGATGAGGACACCAAATAGTAATTTGAAATCACATGAAGAAATAAACAGCACCAGCAGAGGAAATTACATAGATAAATATAGCCAGAGAGAGAAAAAAGACATTTATTTTTCTCTCCAATCTGATTTAGTAGACAACTGCATAAAACAATAATTTTGAAATGTGTTTATGGGCTTTAAACATATAAGGATGTGACTTGTATGACAATGGTAGCACAAAACGAGTGGGAACAAAAAATGTTTCAGCTTGACAAACGCTGAGCATGTTGTTCCTTTTTGGTTTTCTATCCCCAGCTCTTTGTGCATGTCATAATACTTTGTCTTCTCGAGCCACCCTTTGAAATCTGTTCAGCTCTTTTACTGCATCAGGTCTTCCTTTTGATTTAGCGGCTCAGTGTTGAAGAGTAAGTTTTGGAGCATGTTCAGTCAATTTCAGACTGGAGAAGCTGGAAAGCATCTTCAGTTTCTTCTTCTTTGGCCATAGTGGTTGGTGTATAACTTTGAATAATAGTTGTGATGACTGGTCTTCCTTGTAGGCATATGAATATTATTCTATCACTGACAGCATTGTGCTTCAGAATAGATCTTGAAATATTCTTTTTGATGATGAATGCAATGCCATTCCTCTTTGTCACTACCAATATAGTAGACTGATTGTCCAATTCAAAATAGCTATTACCAATCCCTTTCAGCTCACTAATGCCTAGGATATCTGTGTTTATGCATTCCAATTCATTTTGAAGTTTTCAACTTTCCTAAATTCATGCTTTGTATATCCCGTATTCTAAGGGTTAATAGATGTTTGTAGCTGTTTCTTTTCATTTTGAGTTGTGCCACATCAGCAAATGAAGGTCCTGAAATAATTACTCCATCTACATCATTAAGGTCAACTCTGCTTTGAGAAGCTAGCTCTTGTCTAGTCATCTACTGAGTGTCTTCCAACCTGGGGCCCTCTCTTCCTAGTCTGTGTTAGTCTGAAGCTCAGCTGAAATCTGTCTGCTATGGGTGATCCTGCTGCTATCTCAATACCAGTGTCGTAGCTTCAGGCATCACAGCCACATGCAAAGCCCACACACTACGGCAAACTGACAGACACGAGGGGATCAAAAACACTGGATAAAGGCAAAAGACTCAACCCACCAGAAATACATAGCAATTAAATATATAAAAGTTTAAAAACTTAATTAAAAATATTCACTAACATTAGAGCTCCAAAACTGATACAGTTAAAGGGAGAAAGAGATAATTCAACAATAACAGTTGGAAATTTCACAGCTCCACTTTCAATAACGGATAGAACAACTAGACAAAACATCAACAAGGATATAGAAGACTTGAACAACACTAAAGCAAGCTAACAGAGCTCTGTAGAATACTTGACCCAACAGCAAAATATATATTTTTCTTAAATGCAAATAAAATATTCTTCAGAAGAGACCATATTTTAGTCCATAAAAAAAGCTCAGCAAATTTTAAAAAATTGAAATCATGTAGGATGTCTTCTCTGATTGCAATGAAATTAGAAATCAGTAACAGAAAGAAACTTGGGAAATTCATAAATATCTCACATTTAATAAAAAACACTCTTAAATAACTGATGGGTTAAAGAAGAAATCACAAAGATATTAGAAAATACTTTCAGATGATGTAAACATAAACACAACTTACCAAAACTTGTGGGATGCAGCAAACACTTATAGGAAAGCTTGTAGTGGTAAAAACTTACATTAAAAGGAACAAGAAAAGCTCTCAAATCAATAACCTAGTCTTAACTATTAGAAACAAGCAAATAAAGAGCAAATTAAAGTCAAAGGCTTCAGAAGAGAAGAAATAAAGATTAGAGAGGAGATAATTGTAATGGGGAAGACTGAAACACAGAAAATCAACAAAACCCCAAATCGGCTCCTTCAAAGGATGAACAAAATTGACAACACTTTATTTGGACTCCTGAGAACAGGGAAAAGACTCAGATTACTAATATCATGAATGAAAGAGGAAACATTACTGACAACTTTTCAGAAAACAAGGATTATAAGGAAATACTATGAGCAAACTAGATTACTTGGATGAAATGGAGAAATTCCTGGAAATGCACAAACTACCAAAACTAAATTAAGAAGAAACAAGATATTTTTAAAAAGAGTTGAATTAGTTATCTTAAAAATTTCCACCAAAACACCCAGACCATATGCCTTCACCATTGTATTCTACCAAATGTTTCAAAAAGAATTAATAACACTTCTTCCTGAACTCTTTCAAAAAATAAGAGGAAACATTCCCCAACTTATCCTGATACCAAAAATAGACAAAAACATCTCAAGAAATAAAAATTACAGAAAATATCCCAATGAACATCAGCAAAGCAAATGTAGCATATATGTACATATATCAGCAAAGAAAATGTAGTGTGTATGTGTGTATATACACACACACACACAGATATATATGGAAACCCTGATAGTATAGTAGTATAGTGGTAAGTGCTACATCTGCTAACCAAAAGGTTGGCAGTTTGAATCTGCCAAGTGTTCCTTGGAAACTCTATGGAGCAATTCTACTCTGTCTAGGGTCGTTATGAGTCAGAATTGACTCAATGTCAGTGTGTGTGTGTGTGTGTGTGTGTGTGTGTATATATGAAGGATTATATACCATGAACAAGTGGAATTTAACACAGGAATATCAGTTCGATATAACATCTAAAAACCAATTAATGGAATACATCATATTAATGGAATTAAGGACCAAAATCACTTGATCATATAAAAACATGAAGCGTGTGATAAATTCCAACAATCTTACACGATAAAAACACTCAATTAACTAAAAATAGAAGGTAACCTCCTTAACCTGATGTGAAAAACCTGCAACTAACATCATATTTAATGATGAGAGACTGAGTGCGTTTCCCCCTAGATTGGAAGAAGACAAGGATGACTGCTATCTCCACTTCTATTTAACAGGCTTTAAAGTTCTATCAGGAGCCCTGGTGGCACGGTGGTTAAGAGCTTTGCTGCTAACCTGAAGGCTGGTAGTTTTGATCCAGCCACCACTCCTTGAAAACCCTGTGTGGCAATTCTTAGGAGTCATAATCAATTTGATGGCAATGGGCTTGAGTTTAGTTTAAAATTTATCCAAGGAAATTATGAAAGAAAATGAAACAAAAGTCATGCAGTTGACGAAGAGGAAGTAAAACCCTCAGTGTTCTCAGATGACATGAGCTTGACTACAATAAATCTTAAGAAATCCGTTGAAAAAACTCCTCTTATGAGTTCATCAAGGTTGCAGGATACAAGATCAGTGTTCAAATATCCATTGTATTAATATATATTTAATATATATTAACAACGAACAATCTGGAAATGAAATTAAGCAAACACTTCCATTCACAATAGTAGTCAAAGCAATAAAATACTTATGAACAAATGTAACAAAAGGAGAGTAACAACACTTGTACTATAAAAACTACAAAATATTTTTTAAAAAAGCAAAAGACCTAAATAAATGGAAAAATCCTGGGTTCATGGCTCAGAACACTTAATATTTTTAAGATGGCAATGCTCACCAAATTGATGTAAAACTCAACATACACTCCCTATCAAATTGCTGTAACCCCCACCCCCCAGCTTTGGCAGAAATTAACAAGCCGATTCTAAAATTATATGCCCAGAATAGCAAAATCAATATTAAAGAATGAAGTTGGAGAGCTCCCACTCTACAATTTTAAAATTTAGTACACATGTGCAATAATCAAAGCAATATGTTTTCCACATAAAGATAAACTTATAGATCAACGGATAGATTTGAGAGTCCAGAAAGAACCCTTTATCTCTCTGGTCACCCAGGCTTTTGACAACAGTACTAAGAAATCAATATGGGGAAAGAATAGTCTTACGAACCTATGATAATGAAACAATTGGATATCCATATGCAAAAGAGAGAGGTTGGACCACTATCTCACTATATTCAAAAATTCAAAATGCATCAGAGATCTAAAGGTAAAAGCTGAAATTATAAACTTTTAGAAGAAGAAGTTGTATTTTCATGACTTGGAGTTAAGTAATGTTTGCTTAGTAACAACACAAAAACATAAGTAACAAATAAATGTAAGTAAATTGAACATTATCAAAATTAAAAGCTTTTAGGCTTCAAAGAACACCAACAAGATGAAAAGACAACTGACAGAATGGGAGAAAATATTTGTAAATCAAATATCTGATGAGGAACTTGTATCTAGAATATAAAAATAACAAACTCGACAATAATAGAACAAATTACCTTGTTAATAAAATGGGATAGGTATTTGAACAGATATTTCTCAAGGTAGATGTATAAATTGCTGATACATGCTTTCAAAGATAGCCAATGTCATTAGACATTTAAGAAACGCAAATTCAAAACACAACGAGTTACCACTTCACTTTCACTAAAACAAAATAAAATGTTAGTCTGGCCAACTCCAACTCAGCAACCCTATAGGAGAAAGTAAAATTACCCAAAAGTTTCCAACGAGTGGCTGATGGTTGTGAATTGCTGACCTCTTGGTTAGCAGCTGTAGCTCTCAATCACTGATTTTTAAAAATAATTAACAAATTATTTTTGTTAATGGGGATGGGGAAAAGTTGAAATCCTCCTTAATTGTTGGTAGGAATGTAAAACGTTGCGGCCACTTTATAAAACAATTTGGCAGTCCCTATCTAGATAAGACCTATCTTATCTATGTAATTGACAATTCTGCTCCTAAATACACACCTAAGAGAACTGAAAACACACATACGGCCACACAAAAGCTTGTAAAGGCACGGTCCTAGCACCATTATTCTTAATAGCAACAAAAGTGGATCACTTGGTGAGTTTATCAACTTCTAAATTTTTGACTACCTACTTGGTGCCAAACATTTCAGTAAAGAACTACACTTTTTTTTTATGCCCCTAACATTTTCCCTAAATGCTGGATTCTTGTCTGCAGCTTTGTACCTGACATGTTTGATTGGATTTGTGATAGACATTTCAAACTGTAGATCACTGATTGAACGTCTAATTCTCTCTTAACTGGCTTCTCCTCACTTTTCTCATTCTTAGTAATAGGAGTCACTACTTATCCCATTGGAGCCAGGCTCAATCACATTCTTTCTTCCATGTTTACTAGCATGTCTTGCTTCCAAAATCAAAACCAAACTCATTTCCTTCGAGTCAGCTCTAACTCACAGCTACCCTATCTGACAAAATAAAACTGCTCTATAGGGTTTCCCAGATTGTAACATTTAGGAAGCAGACAGCCAGATCTTTCTCCCTCAGAGTCACTGGTGGGCTCAAACTGATGACATTTTGGTTAGCAGCCAAGGGCTTAACCACTGCACCATCAGGCCTCCCTGTCATGATTTCTTAACTCTGCAACGTATCCTAAATGCACTTATCTAAATTCTCTCCCACTGCCGTTACTCAGTCCAAGTGTCCTGGATTGAACTGTGTCCCTTATAAAACTATGTTGAGTCCTAACCTTAGGGGAAACCCTGGTACCATAGTGGTTAAGTGCTAGGTCTGCTAACCAAAAGGTCCACGGTTCAAATCCACAGGGTGCTCTTTGGAAACTCTATGGAGGCAGTTCTACCCTGTCCTACAAGATCACTACCTGTTAGAGTCATCTGGATGGCAATGAGGTTTTTTTTTTTTAACCTTAGTACCTGTGAATGTGACCTTGTTTGAGGAAACAGAGTTTTTCTTTGCAGGTGTCATGACTCAAGTTAGCAAAATTTTACAGCGTAGGGTGAGCCTGATCCTATTCCCTTCCAACTGGTGATTTATAAAAGAGAAATAGAGACACAGAAGTATCCACAGGTGGGGGAAGGCACATATGTACATCCATTGACAAGCTGACAAACTCTATGAAATGCCTGGGCTGCCAGAAACTGAAAAGGACAAGGAAGGACAGTGCCCAAGAGGTGAATAGAAAGAGCGCAGCCCTGCTGACACACTGAATTCAACTTTTAGGCTCCAAAACTGTGAGAAAATAAACTTTTGTTCTTAAATGCCAACCACTTTGTGGCATTATGTATGAGATTATATGAGGTTATATGAGGTTGTAATATGAGGTTATGTGACACCAAGCCTCCAGTCTGTCACCTGAGCTCCTCTAATAGGTCCCTAACGGGTGCCCTGTCATCTGCTCTTGCCTGTCTACCATCTGTTCTCCCCACAGCAGCGGGTGTATAACTCTCAAATATAGAAATCAGGTCATGTCACTGCCTTGCTTAAAAACTGTCTAATGGCTTTTGTGGTGGCCAGCCTCTCAGATGACTCCAAGAATCCCTGCCTCCCTATTTATGCTCTTGTACATTCCCTTCTCATGCTGGATAGGACCAACCTGTACAACTCCCAGGATACTAGAGAAATGATGCTCTGACAGTTTCAGTACTGGGACAAAAAAGACACTGTGTCTATTACCTTGCAGTCTGTCACTTGCTGGTCATGTGAGTAAACCATCTCAGAGGCAGGTTCTCCGGCGCCGGTTGAGCTGTCAGATAACTGCAGCCCTTACCAACACCTTGATTATAACCTCATGAAAGTGTCTGAGCCAGATACCCAACTAAGCTGCTCTCTGTCTCCTGACACTTGGAAAGTATACAAAGTAATACTAGAATGTTGTTTAAAGCCACTTAGTTTGGGGACATTTTGTTACAAAGCAATTAATAAATAATTCAGATTTTGGTACCGGGAAGTTGGGTGCTATCATAACAAAAACTTAAAATACAGGATTGTCTTTGGAATCAGCCAGTGAATAGAAACTCAAAGAACTTTCAGGCAAGTGTGTTAGAGAGAACTGAAGGTGCTTTGGCTGGGTCTTAGCAGAAGTTCAGTGGCCTGAGAGGAGGCTGTGAAGAAGAACTTCCTGAAAAGGGGAAGATGCCATGGGAAACTGGAGGAACAAGGATCTTTCTTACAGAGTAGCTTTAAGTTTAGTAACATGAAAAGCAGAAAATGTTCCTAAGGAACTGGAGGACCTAGGTGAAGAGATTTACACGCGGGGTTGAAGGTGCCGCCTGGTTTCTTCTTATTAAATGCAAAAGGAGAGACCTAAAATTAAGTCAGGGCTGTTCAACAAAAGGAGACAGGACTTGTGAGTTTTGAAACTTCTCAGCCTCTCCAGTTGTCAGACAAAAACAACAAAACCAGTTTTTGTGGAGTCAACTGCGACTCACAGTTACCCTCTGTGTGTGAGAGTCAAACTATGCTCCCTATGGTTTTCAATGACTATTTGTTCAGAAGTAGATCACCAGGTCCTTCTTCCAAGGTACCTCTGGGTGGACTTGGACCTCTAACCTTTGAACAGCAGATGAATATTAACCATTTTCATCTCTATGATAAAATGAAGACATGGCCCCAAGGCAAGCATCCCATCCATTGTAGCAATCATAATTTCTTACACTGCAATAGATAAAAAGAGGCCTGGTGGTGTGGTGGTTAAATCACTCAGCTGCAAATCGAAAGGTTTGCAGCTGAGTGACTGTGTGGGAGAAAGGTGAGCAGTCTGCTTCTGTAAAGACTTATGGCTCTGGAAACTACGGGCTGTTCTGCTCTGCTCCGTAAGGTCACCGTGAGTCAGAAATGGCTCAGTGATGGTGGTTTTGGGGGGGTACAACAGATAATACACACTTTTCATCGCCTACAGAATAAAAGCTCTAACTCTTTACCACTGTACCTAGAATTCCTCGTCATGCCCCATCCAACTAACCAACTTCTGTGCCCTTCTCCTCTGTCACTGAAGCCTCCAGCCAGCTGGATTTCTTTCATTCTTTAACACACCAAGCTCTCTTCCATCTAACTGTCTTTGTATTTTCCGTTCCCTCTATTTTAAATACTCTTCTCCAAATATTTTTATGACTACTCCTTCCTTTCATTCAATCCTTCCATTTGTATTTAAACCAACAGCATTTAATCAAGTACATATGGAAAGATTGACTAGAGAGACAAAGCTGCTCTGGGGAGGTGAGATTCCAGCTGTGATCCAAATGGCAATTATTATTAGCATCTAGTAGCTGATATTAACAAACAAATAAACAAAACCCAATGCTGTCAAGTCTATTCTGACTCATAGCGACCCTCATAGGACAGAGTAGAACTGCCCCTTAGGGTTTCCAAAGAGTGCCTGGTGGATTTGAACTGCCAACCTTTTCACTAGCAGCCACAGCACTGACCACCAAGCCACTAGGGTTTCTGTAGCTGATACAGTTTGTAATTTGTTGATTTCTTTGTATTTTAATCATTCATTCCTCCATCAGAAATGTCAATCCCATTAGAGCTAGGACCTTGCCTGTCGTGTCAACATCCATGTCCTCGGTACTCAGAATAATTCTCAGCACATAGTTTGAAAACAAACAAATAACAAGAACAACAACAACAAAACCCAAACCCACTGCCGTCAAGCTGATTCCAACTCACAGTGACCCTATAGCACAGAGCGAAACTGCCTCATAGAGTTTCCAAGAAGTAACTGGCAGATTTGAACTGTTGACCTTTCAGTTACCAGCCACAGCATTAACCACTATGCAGAGTTTCCCAGCACATAGCAGGAACCCAACAAATAATTATTTAATAAATTAATGAATGTGTAAGTGAATGAATGGGTGCCTAGTTTCAATAACTGGGGCTAGGAGAGATTAACTTACTGACAGCTGTGCATGTGATTTTCTTTTCACATCACAAAGAATACATAGGATTTGACAATTAAGTTCGTGAACTCATCCTAGAAAGTTCGTGAACTCATCCTACATGCCTCACTGGTGAATATCACTACAGTCACCTTCAAAGTACCCCCCTTGGGAAGCTACACACTGGTGCCAGAACCTAGCCCACCCTTCAAAGCAGTTTTAGAACTCTTTTACTGGAATAGCTGTCAGAGGGAGTCATTCTATTACCCTGGATGTCCTGAATGTCATCCAAATTTCTTCCTTTCAGTATTTTCTTTATCTCTGGGTTAAAAAAAAAAGAGCCTTTGTGTGCCAGATCAGGTAAGTAGGGAGGGTGTTCCAGTAGTTATTTGTTTATTGGCTAAAGACTCCCTTACAGACAACCGTACAGTTAAAGTCACAAATTTGTCACTGTGCCATCATGCACAATGGCCATTCCAGAAAGAATTTCAGCTGTTTTGAAGGGTGGACTAGGTGATGGTGTTGGTACGTAGCTTCCTGAGTGGAGTACTTTGAAGGTGACCACAGGGATATTCAGCAGTGAGGTATATAACAACTGGGGCAATGAAGTTTGTGGACTTAATTGTCAGACCTTCAAATATCCCTCAAATTTCAACTGGATATCTTTGAAGGGAAGTTACCATGCAGATCAAAATAATAATTAAAATAATCATAGCACCCTTATTTTTTAAATTAGGTTTTAAGGAACTTGAAATGTAACTCACATCCTAGCAATGAAAATAAGTGTGGAAATCATGTAATCATATATTTGGGTAAGTACCTTTGTGTCTCAACTACCTTTTGTTAGAATTTCCTGAATAGCTTTGTAAATGTATAAATTGAATCAAAGTTTAACTCCTATTTCAAGACATTTCGGATGTAAACAAGCTTTGATGACTCTTTATATGTGTACTTTTAATTATTAGTTTGATCATAGGTTGTTAATTGCTTCAATCTCTGCTCTGCATATTGACACGACTTTTAAAAAATGTGTTACCAGAGACATAAAATAGAACAATAACAAAAAGCACCACAAAACTTTGATAAAGGAAGGTCTTATGTTGTTGAAGATTGGTCAAAAAATAAAAAGGGGCTACAATTTCATTGTTCCTTTCTCTTCATTAATTTTCCACAGAATTTATTTCTGTTCAGCCAGACTCAGGTAAGTAAGGGTTTAGTATTTCAACATTACCATCTTTCTGCCTCTTAATAAATTTCACAGAAAGAAATATGACCAAAGAAAAGCCCACCACAGGGAATATGAACATAGACGGGCCATATGGTGCCAAGTGGGGGCCACTAGAGTCACCGCATCTTGTTTGGATGGTAAAACCACTCCAGCAAGTGCAGTCAGAACACAAATTCATTGCCACATGGCCGTCAGTGTTCTGGCTGGGTGATTATTTTTGTAATTCCATCTGCCTGGCATCACCAGCACTCTCAACAGCATGCTGGAACACTTAAAGAATCTCACCTCAGAGGGGAGTCACCAAGCTGTTTCATTACTGGTTTACTCTAGTGCTTGTGGGGGCCCTTTCCAGCTGAGCCTTCTGTTTTGATCTCATTAGGGGTGAAGGCCATTACTCTCTCATGGGGATGGCCCTGCTGGCTCACTCAGCAACCCTCAGCCATCTAAACTGCATATTGAAAGTTTTTCTTAAGCCAAAAAGAAAAGAGATGTAAATAGCAACCGACTTTGAAAAATGTGGACAAATTGTGTCTCATTCATCAGTCTTTTCACCTGCAAGTCTCACTCCCATCCTCCTTGTAACTCCTCATCTCTCTCTCACACACAAACACACACAGAAATTCACAGTGTTCTTTTAATATTCGCCCCCCAACCCACTGCTATCGAGTCACTTCTGACTCATAGTGACCCTATAGGACACAGTAGAACTGTCCCTGTAGAGTTTACAAAGAGCACCTGGTAGACTTAAACTGCTGACCTTTGGCTTATCAGCCGTGGCACTTAACCACTTTACCGCCAGGGTTTCCTTTAATAGTGTGTCTTAATTAGGGTTCTACAGAAAAGTTCCACCACTTCTCTTTCACTTTGTTGTGCGGTGGTGGCTTGTATGTTGCTATGGTGCTGGAAGCTATGCCACCAGTGTTTCAAATGCCAGCAGGGTCACTGATGGTAGACAGGTTTCACTGAAGCTTCCAGTCTAAGACAGAGTGAGAAGAAGCTGGAGAGCTACTTCTAGAAAAATTAGCCAGAGTAAACCTTATGAATAAGAGTGGAACATTGACTGATATAGTACAGGAAAATGAGCCCTCAGGTTGGAAGACACCCAAAATACAACTACGGCAGAGTTGTCCCCTCAAAGTAGAGCCAACCTTAGCAACATAAATGAAATGAAACTTTTGGGACCTTCACTTGCTGATGTAGTGGCATGACTCAAAATGAGAATAGCTGCAAACATACATTAATAATTGGAACATGGAGTGTATGAAGTATGAATCTGGGAAAACTGGAAGCCACCAAAAGTGAAATGGAATGCATAAAGACCAATATTCTAGGCATTAGTGAGCTGAAATGGACTGGTGTTGGTCATTTTGAACCGGGCAGTCACAGTCTGTAACAAAACTGACAAACTAGAGGAATGGCATTTCAGTCACTGTCAAAAAGAACATTTCAGGATCGAACCTGAAGTAATATCGTCAGTGATTGGATAAGCTCTATACCCCTACAAGGAATACCAGTTAATACAACCATTATTCAAATTAAAGTACCAACCATAAATACCAAAGATGAAGAAACTGAAGATATTTATGAACTTCTTAGTCTGAAATTGATCAAACATGCAATCAACATGCATTTACAATTACTGGAAGTGGAATGTAAATGTTGGAATCAAAAAAGAAGGATAAATATTTGGAAAACATGGCTTTGATGAGAGAAATGAAGCTGGGATCACATGATAGAATTTTGCAAGACCAGTGACTTACTCATGGGAGATACATTTTTTTCAACAACATGCAAGGTATGACAAGTCTGCAAACTTAATTGTTCTAAGTGCTACATATCTCATTGCTGAATATTACTACAGTCACCTTCAAACTACTCCCCTTGAGAAGCTATGGATTGATGCCAGTGGCTAGCCCACCCTTCAAAGCAGTTTTGGAACTCTTTCTGGAAAGGCCATTGTGCATGGTGGCATGGTAGCAAGTTTGCACACTTAGTTGTATAGTTGTCTGTGAGGCAATTTTTAGTCAATAAACAAATACCTATATTGGAACAACCTCCCTACTCACCTGATCTGGCCCCCAATGACTTTTTTTTTTTTTTTACACAAAGATAAAAGAAATATTGAAATGAAAACCTTTTGATGACATTCAGGACATCAAAAGTAATATGACAAGAGCTCTGATGGCCATTCCAGAAAAAGAGTTCCAAAATTGCTTTGAAGGGTGGAGCAGGCACTGGTGTCAGGGCATAGCTTCCCAAGGGGAGTACTTCAAAGGTAATCATAGTGATATTCAGCAATGAGTTATGTAGCACTTTTTCTAGGATGAGTTGACATACTTAATTGTCAGAACTTGTGTATGTCTCAGATATTTTGGACATGTTATCAAGAGGGACCAGTCCCTGGAAAAGGACATCGTTCTCGGTAGAAGGCCAACAAAAAAGAGGAAGACCTTCAATGAGATGGATTGACCCAGTGGCTGCAACAATGGGCTCAAACATAGCAATGATAATGTGGATGGAGCAGGACTAGGCAGTCACTTTGTTCTGCTGCACATAAGGCCTCTGTTAATCAGAAACAACAGCTCCTAGCCACCACCACAACAGAACAGAAACAGAACCAATGAAATTTAGTTTTAGTTAGATATACTTGAGTCCATTTAGATTCAAAGTAACCTGTCAGACTCTATAGCAAAGATAATATGTATAAGGACTGTGAATTAAGTTCATGAACTCATCCTAGACAAAGTGCTACATACTTTCTTGCTGAGTATCACTACAGTCACCTTCAAAGGACTCGGCTTGGGAAGCTATGCACCAATGCCAGTGCCCAGTCCACCCTTCAAAACAATTTGGAAGTCTTTCTGGAATGGCCATCAGAGATGTGGTCCTATTACCTTGATTTCCTGAATATCATCAAAATGTCTTTCTTTCAATATTTCCTTTATCTTCGGGTAAAGAAAAAAGTCATTGGCTGCCACTTCAGGTGAGTAAGGAGGGTTTTCCATTATAGCTATTTGTTGACTGGCTAAAAACTCCCTCACAGACAACTAGACAATAAAGTTTGCAAACTTGCCACCGTACCATCATGAGCATCGGACATTCCAGAAAGAGTGTCAGTGCGTAATTTCCCAAGGGTAGCACTTCAAAGATAACTAGTGATATTCATCGATGAGGTATGTGACATAGAACTATTAAGTTTGGAGACTTAATTTTCATAACTTCTAGATTTAGTTAGCCCCAATTAGTGGTTTTTGAACCCCTTCATCTGTATAAATAAATGTTTTCTGGTCTCTTGACCACCGAAAACTATGAAATGCCATTAGCTGATACTGTTTATGGAGTGTTTTAGGTTGAACAAAGGTTGCATTTTGTAATGAAAATTTTACTGACCTAGGAATTAGAGAATGTATATTCTGAACCTCTGCTAAGATTTATTGCCTGTACAAAGTCAGGTAAGTCCTGACTGTCTCTGAGACTCAGAATTTCAGTTGTTACAATGGAGATGACAGTTGTACCTGCTCCATTAGTCGCACAGGTTGAGGATCAAAGGAACTTACATGGGATAGTCCTACAATCGTGTGCGCCAAAGAAAAAGCATCATTAGGCTTCATGTTCTCCTTCAGGTTGCAGCATGATGCCAGTCAGAAAAAATCTTGAAACATCCTCCTCCCTATGCTGTCAGCAGCATGGTGTCACAGATATGAGTAGTTTTCAAGTGGGGGAAATTTTGCACTCCCTCACCCCACCCTAGGGACATGTGACAATGTCTGGAAACAGTTTCAATTGTCATGATTGCAGAGAAGGAGGCATGTTGCTGGCATCTAGTCGGTAGAGGTCAAGGATGCTATTAAACCCTCTGCGATGCATAGGACAGCCCATGCAACAGAAGACTTTCAAGTCCAAGATGTCAGTAGTGTTCAGACTGACAAAATTTGGAGTATACATATGTTTATATTCCACTGCTTAAAGCCAGAGAACAGTTGTCTGATGACTCACCGTGCTGCTAGTCCCCCGATGCAGACCCTGAAATTGTCTCCTTTAAACCTGAGCCAGGTGGACTATATGGCAGAAAGTGTACAGGTACCAGCCCAGCCCCAGAAAGAGGGTCATATCTGCTAACCTGTCACACCACCAGGACCTTCTCTTCTTTCCTGCAAGAGAGGTGAAATCTCTTGCAGAGACCATGTGGGAAAACAAGATCCTGAAGTAACTAAACCAACCGTTGTTTTTCAGTATGATCTCTACACCAGCAGGACCAGAAATCTCTGGTAGCTTATGAAAAATTTGAAGTCCCAGGCCCCATCTGAAATCTGCAAAACTGGTGGGACCAGCTGTCTGTGCTTTAACAAGCCCTTCAGATGATTTGAATGCCCACAAAATTTTGAGAATCACTGACTAAACCATAGTCAAAACTTACGATTTTGCTCCTTAGCACTTGGGAAAAGCATTAGTTGAGGTTATCTGTGGGGACTCCTTGCAACACTTTCATCCCAATAATCTCTCTGCTAGCTCCTCATGCTTCAAGAAGCTTAGGAAACCTCTAACTACAGAGAGCAAATGAGTTATGACTTAGGCCTCCCATCACAGGACTCCTTGCTAAGACCATTGGAGGGGAGCAGTGCGGCCTGCTGGTATACACTCTGTTTTGATTAGGCATTTTAGCAGTAGAAGGTAACAAAGGCCTAACACTTGCAGGGTGAGGATTGGCTCCAGGTTTCATGGCCCTGCTCTGGGATGAGGTGTGGAGCGGAGCAGCACTTCAAGCTCAAAGGTCCTCTAGGGATGCAATAGAGGCAGAAATGAGGGCAAATAAGATGGAGAAGTTTCCAGAGGCTGTAATTTTTCCTTCCTAAGAGGCTCTTCAGTATCCAGACCACTTGCCGTGGTTAACTGCTCTGGAGTGGGCTTTGATTTGCAGTGACCTTGTATGTACATCCAGAAAGAAATGTTATCCAATCCTGTGCCATTACAATGTATGTATGTTATGTACATAGATGCATATGTATTTTGAGTCCATTGTTGTGGCTATTGTGTCAGCCCGTCTCACTGAGGATTTCCATCTTTTTCACTGATTCTCTATCAACCGTGATGTTCTTTTCTATCAGTTGGTCTTTGCTAATGACATGTCTGAAGTTAGTCTCTGTCCTGCCATCTTCATGTCTAAGGAGCTTTCCATTTGGTATTTCTTCTAAGACTGATTTGTTCATTCTTCTGGAAGTTCAATATTCTTCACAGCACCACAATTTGAAAGAATTAATTAGTTTTCTGTCTTCTTTTTTTATTGTGCAGTTTTTCATATTCATGAGGCAATTGATCAGAGGCATGGCTTGGATCATGAGCACCTTAGTTGTCAAAGTGACATGTTTGCTTTTTAAAACTTTAGAGAGGTCTTTTGCTGCTGATTTGCTCAGTGCAAGACATTGTTTGATTTGTTGGATGCTACTTCCATGGGCATTGATTGTTGATCCAAGTAGAATTAAATCATAGTGACTTCAATTTCTTCTCCATTTATCACACTGTTGCTTATTGATCTAGTTGTAAGGATTTTAATTTTCTTGATGTTGAAATACAATCCATCCATATTATTGATCTTTACTGTCTGTTTCAAGTTTTCTTCATTTTCTGCATGCAAGGTTATATGATCTGCACACACAGGTTGTTAACAACTCTTCCTCCAGTCTTGATGCCATGTTCTTCGTATAACCTAGTTTCTCAGATGATCTGTTCAGCATGCAGACTGAATAAGTAAGGTGAAATGATTGAGCCCTACTGCACTTTTTTTCCAATTTACCAGTGGGCCTGAGTTTACATTCTTAATGAGAAGGGAATATAATACATTCCCTCCGTATACTCTGTAAGTATTGGTGGTTATGTCTCTTTTCGAGTCCAAACTCTTATACATTTCCTGACCATGTTAACCTTCAGACCACAATTACCTCATAAGTAACACTGGAATAATAATATCCTCCCAATACTTCATCTGATCTCATGATGTACGGGTAGTAGCTAATTCCTAACCTAAGGAAGTTCACAGAATCAGCATTTGCCCTGTGATTAAACCTGGGTCCCAGGAGACCACCTGATACATGAGTGAAGTTGGGAGAGATTCTGGTTCATCTCTGAGGGTCTGATGAGATGACAGAACTGGTTTCTGTATGCCTGCAGGATTTCAACTCGGTGGCTACAGTTGGAAGAATCTACACAGGTTTCTAGGGGAGCAAATTGGGAGTGACTGAGGGATGGAGGAGGATTTGGTATGCCCAAGACCTCCACAGGATGGAGAGAGGTAAGCGTACTCCCCACTGTTGCTTCAGATTCAGCGTTACCTTGACCTCCCGAGGGTAACAGCTCCCTTTGCCTCCTTGAGTCCTCCTTGATTCAAGACATGCTTAGTTGTCTTACAACCTGCATTGGCAGAGAATGCATAGACAGAATAAATAATAAATTACAACTCAGTGGATTTCTCACCAAAAGGTTAATAGGAAAAGAGAAAAATTCAGAGCACAGCATCTTTTCTGTACAATTGCCTTTCAAACACATATGCTGGGATTATAAACAATGTGAAGCAAGTGGGGAGAATGAGCCGGTTGCTTCCTGGAGAGCAGGGCTGCGGACCATATGGAGTGTCAGAGGCTTGCCACGGTTGGCTTCGCGGTGAAATAGGTTTCAGCTGCTCCTTCGAACTGCTGCTTTCAGCTGGGTTCAGCAGCTTGGTTTCTGAGTTAGAGTAAGCAGAAGATCCCTCAAGGCAGCATTTTAAAAATCCAAAACAAAACCAAGCTAAATGCATCCCAGCTTTTTCTGTCCTGCTACATTTAGACAGCTGCTTTGTGGACCTGATAGAGGTCTGTGTTAGAGAACATTTGACATCAGATGGAGGGTCCTGATGACTTCCCAGTGAACAAGGAGGTTTAGTGTAACTTACCAACCTCACTGCCTTTGAGTGATTCTGACTCATGATGACCCTACAGGTCAGAATAGAACTGCCCCATAGACTTTCCAAGAAGCACCTGGGGGACTTGAACTGCTGACCTTCGGGTTAGCAGGCATAGCACTTAACTGCTATGCCACTGGGGTTTCTAGGAAACAAATCCTTTAAGAAAAACTGAAGAAAGTTTTAACATTCCATAGTGATTGGTGGAATATGGTGTTATCTTGTAGAGAATTGTATCAGCTGTTGTCAAATCCCCCCAAAACCAAACCAGTTGCAGTCAAGTCCATACTGACTCACAGCAACTCTGTAGGACAAAGCAAAACCGGCCCTATAATGTTTCGAGGGAACACCTAGTAAGTTTGAACTGCCACGTTTGGTCAGCAGCTGTAGCACTTAACTGCTGTACCACCAGGGCTTATCAACTTTCCAGCACCATTTTCATGAGTCGTTCACATACTTGAGTCCATTCCTGCCTTTCAACTTAAGAGGGCTCATCTTCCAGTACTACATTATGCTATAATTCATAGGCTCTCCATTGGCTGCTTTTTAGCTGTAGATTGTCAGGCCATTCTTCCTACCCTGTCATAGTCTAGAAGCTCTACTGAAACCTGTCCACCACACTGGTGACTCTGCTGGTATTTGAAATACTGAAGGATTTTTCTAACATACATTGAGAGCCTTCAGTAGAGAAATGAAGCATGCAGCGTACCTAAAGTTATTCATTTAGGGAACTTCTTAGTTTAGGGTGTCTGCAGGAACTAGACACTCATGGAATACGCTTTGAGAAATGCTAACCTAATCAAATCTAACCATTTAATCTTTGATTGACACAGCGGCTGCTCAAACATAGCAATCATTGTGTAGATGGCATAAGACTAGGCAGCATTCCTTCTGTTATACATAGGGTTGCTGTAAGTCAGAACTGACTCGATAGCACCTAAAACAACAACATAGTTTTACCATTTATGTAGATAGACAGAGACACAGAAGTAATTGAAGACAGATTCTTTCTCTTGAAAAGCTCCATTTTAATAGGGAGGACAGCCCTGAACCCCACGAATGGAATGCCCACAAATGACAATTAATGTGAAAGTATAGAGTGAGCAGAAAGTTGTGATGGGAGATGGATGAAATTAGTCAAAGGATTTCATGGTAGAAGTGGGGACAGGATTTCTTTCATGAACTAAGATTTCTAAATTATTTTTCGTGAATAAATTCAAATTGTCTTGGAAGAAGTATAACCAGAATGCTCCTTAGAAGGAAGGATGGTGAAGCTACGTCCCACATCTTTGGGATTTGTGGTCATAAGGGATCAGTTCCTTGAAAAGGACATCATGTTTGGCAAACTAGAGGGTCAGCAAAAGCGAGGGAGACCTTAATGAGATAGATGGCCACAGTGGTGGCTACAGCAGTGGCCTTAAGCATAACAATGATTGTGAGGATGGCACAGTACTGGGCAGTGTTTTGTTCTGTTGTGCATAGAGTCACTATGGGTCAGAACTGACTCAACGGCATCTAACAACAATGTGTGCTCATTAAGGAAAATTTGAGGGTAAAAAAAAATGGAAAAATATAGTCTTTATTTTTACCTGTCCATATATCTATCTACTTATCAGTCTGTCTATATATGTCTGTATATATGTATATATATATATCTTTTTATTTTAATGGAGGCAGCTTATACTAGCTTTTTAAAACGCATGAGTTTAGAAGGAATTATTTATATTGAGTCGATTTCAACTCATAGCAACTAATGTAAGTTAATAACTATAAATTAAACAAACAAAAACCATGTTTTAGTGTAGGGAAAAATCTGTACTTCAGTGGAAAGCTATGGATTGTCTAGATTGCCCTGTTCCAAATTATCCCATGATAGCTTTTCATGGTCTTAGCGTTATTTTACAGTTCTGTAAACCATAGATAACTGATAGCAATGTATGTCATTGTGAGGTACTGTTGAGCTGCTTTCTGACTTATAGCAACCATATTCACAATAGAACAAAATACTGCTTGGTCTTGTGCCATGCTCATAACTGTTGTTATGCTTGAGCCTGTTGTTGCAGCCATTGGGTCAACACATCTCGTTGAGGATCTTCTTTTTTCACTGACACTCTACCAAGCTTTAAAGAGGTCCTTCGCAGCATGTATTCCCAATGCAGTGCATCTTTTCATTTCTCAGTTGCTGCTTCCATGGGAGTTTATTGTGGATTCAAGTAAAACAATATCCTTAACAACCTCAGTGTTTTCTCCATTTGTTATGATGTTGCTCACCGGTCCAGTTGTGAGGATTTTTATATTCTTGATGTTAAAGTGTAATGTATACTGAAGGCTGTGGTCTTTGATCTTCATTGGCTTTGCAAGTCCTCTTTACTTTCTGAAAGCAAGGTTGTGCCATCTGTATAACATAGGGTGTTAATGAGTATTCTTCCAATCTTGATGCTCCATTTTCTTCTTATAGTCCATCTTCTCAATTTATTTGCTTGGCATACAGACTGAATAGGTATGGCAAAGGATACAGCCCTGATGAACACCTTTCCTGATTTTAAACCACATAGTGTCCCTCTGTTCTGTTCCAGCAGCTGCCTCTTTGTCTATGTACAGATTCCTCATGAGCACAATTAACTGCTCTAGAATTCCTGTCTTCAATGTTATCCACAATTTGTTATGATTCACATGGTCAAATGCTTTGAACAGTCAATAAAACATAAACAGACATCTTTCTGATATTCCTTGCTTTTAGCCAAGATTCATTTGACATCAGTAGTGGCATTCCTGGTTCCATGACCTCTTCTGAATCCAGCCTGAATTTTTGACAGTTCTCTGTCAATACACTGCTACTGCTACTCTTGAGTGATCTTTACCAAAATTTTACTTGTGTGTGATATTAATGATATTGTTGGATAGTGTCCACATTTGTTTGGATTGCCTTTCTTGGGAATCGGCATAAATATAGACCCCTTCCAGTTAGTTAGCCAGGTAGCTATCCTCCATACCTCTTGGCATAGATGAGGGAGCACTTCTAGCACTGCATTCATTTGTTGAAACATTTCCATTGACATTCCATCTTCCACTTCTTCCTTCAGAACGATTGATTCCTGATCACGTACTACCTCTTTCTGGTGTAACGACTCTATGGATTCCTTTCACTTTCTTTTGATGCTTCCTGAGTTGTTTAATATTTTCCCTGTAGAATCCTTCACTACTGCAACAGGAGGCTTGAGTTTTTTCTTCAGTTCTTTCAGCTTGAGAAATACAGAACATTTTATTCCCTTTTAGTTTTCTATCTCCAGCTCTTTGCACATGTCATTGTAATATTTTACTTTCTTTTAAAGCACCCTTTGAAATCAGTTCTTTTACCTCATCATTTCTTCCTCTTGCTTTAGCTACTTGTTGTTCAAAAGCAAGTTTCATAGTCTCTTCTGACATCCAATTTTGTCTGTTCTTTCTTTCCTGTCTTTTCAATGACCTCTTTCCTTCTTCATGTATGATGTCTTGATGTCTTTCTACAACTTGTCTGGTCTTGTAACATTAGTGTTCAGCATGTCATATCTGTTCTTGATGTGGTCGTTCTTTTGGGGTATACCCAACCGAGTTCGTACTTTGGCTGTCCTGGATTTTTCTAATTTCCTTCAATTTCAGTTTGAACTTGCATATGAGCAATAGATGGCCTGTGCCACAGTCAGTACCTGGCCTTGATTTGACTGGTGACATTGAGCTTACCTATTAACCAACTCGACAGCACTTGGTATTGTCTCTTTGCAGATATAATCTTGTGTATTCCATCTGGCAAGGTTCGTGTGCATAGTCACAATTTATGTTGATGAGAAAGGTACTTACAATGAAGGAGTCACTGGTCTTTCAAAATTCTGTCATATGATCTCTGACATTATTTCTACCGTTGAGGCCATGTTTTCCAACTACTGATCTTTCTTTGTTTCTGACTTTTGCATTCCAATCAACAGTAATTATCAGTACATTCTGAAAGCCTGATCGATCAATTTCAGACTGCCAAAGTTGGTGAAATTCTTCAAGTTTTTCATCTTTGGCCTCAGTGGTTGGTAAGTAAATTTGAATAATAGTCATATTAATTGGTCTTCCCTGTAGGTGTATGGGTATTATCCTATCACTGATTTTGAAATATTCTTTTTGACAGTGAATGCAAAACCAGTCCTTTTCAAGTTGTCGTCCCCAGCATAGTAGACCATATGATTGCCTGATTCAAAATGGCCATCACCAGTCCATTTCAGCTCACTAATGACTAGGATGTTAATGTTTATGTGTTGCATTCCATTTTTAATGATTTCTAATTTTCCTAGATTCATACTTTGTACACTCCAGATTCTGAATATTAATGGATATTTTCAGCTGTTTCTTCTTATTTTGAGTCAAGCCATATCGGCAAACAAAGGTCTTGAAAGATGGATTCTATCCACCCACATCACTAAGGTTGACTCTACTTTGAGAAGGCAGGTCTTCCCAAGTCGTCTTTTGAGTACCTTCCAACCTGGGGGATTGGTCTTCTGGCACTATATCAGACAATGTTCCGCTGCTGTTTCTAAGGTTTTCACTGGCTAATTCTTTTCAGAAGTAGACTGCTGGGTCCTTTCTTCCTAGTCTGTCTTAGTTTGGAAGCTCAGCTGAAACCTGTCCACCGTGGGTGACCTTGCAGGTATCTGAATGCTGGTGGTATAGCTTCCAGCATCACAGCAAAGCACAAGCTCCCATAGTACACTAAGCTGACAGACACGTGGGATCTTCTGTATAAGCATGAAATTCTGCCAGATAACATTGAATTGACTTCCTTTCCTCACTGCAGAAAAAAACAATTTTGCCTTCATTTGAACATTTATTTTAATACTCCTCATCTATAAATATGTCCATTCTTTGTATGCTCTTTTGAAGTGGCTCTAACGTCTTACCAGTATCATAAAATTTCCTGATATCCTTTTAATGTAATTCTCTGTAGCTTACTTGGCCATTGAAGAAGATAAATGGCCACTTACAGAAGATAAATAAACATTTTCAGTATTTCTATATTTTTTAAATGCACGATTTGATGCAAATCTGTCTTTTCTACTCAGCATTGTTTTTTGGGGTGGACTCCCCAAAGCAAGACAACAGGATCAAAGACTGTGAACAGATTGAAGCCTCTTAATACATTTTGCCAGATTGCCTTCCAAAATTGGGAAAGAAAAGTCTCCTTTCTTGCCAAGAGGACATGCAGTTCAGACTGGTGATTATGTTCATCCTAGCCAATTCAAGATCAAAGCTAGCTTGCATCATTAAAAACAAATTAGAACAAAAATATTTACTGTTATGTTAAACAAATGATGGCATCATTTGGAGTTGGGGTTGGATTTTAATTGAAAAAATACTAAAAAATAAGAGGATATATGTAACATTAATAAATATAACAAAATGTAGACAACATCATTCATCAGAATTCTCTTTGCAAGAACACTATGTGTGTTTAGAAGAAATGTTTTGATGAATTGATTGGGGTAGTGCTGCTCAAATAGAAAAAGACAATCACTAACCCCACTATATCCTCAATTTCCAGAATAAGCCTTGGCACGTAGCAGTCTGTTTTAGTCATCTGGTACTGCTGTAACAGAAATACCACAAGTAGATAGCTTTAAAAAGAGAAATTTAATTTTGTCACAGTCCAGTAGGCTAAAAGTCCAAATTCAAGGTGTCGGCTCCAGGGGAAGGATTTTTTGGCGGGATCTGGACGAGTGCCCTTGTTGTCCATCTTCCCCTGAACTGGAAGCTTCTGAGGCTCAGGCATCCTCGTGCTTTCCAGAGGACTACACCAGCTTCTGACAGCTTCTTGGTGGTACGAGGTCCCCAGACCTCTCCACTAGCTTCTTTCTTTTATGTCTCAAGAGACTGCCTCAAGGCACAAAACAACCTTATATGCTGAGTCCTGCCCAAGCAACACAGCTGCTACCCGCCCATCCTTGTGAACATCACAGAGGCGGGATTTACAACGTGGAGGAACATCACACAGTACCAGGAATCGAGGCCTAGCTAAACTGCTGCACAGATTCTGGATTGGGGAACACGATTCAATCTATGACACAGGCACTTACTAAATATCTGTAGAATGAGTAAATTATGGATATGTTTTCTAAGGAGTATAACCCAAACACCAAACCTCTGCTATCCTGTCAAATGTGAGTCATGAGACCCTGTTAGAATAGAACTGCTCTGTGGGGTAGTTTTTAATCTGGGTGGTGCAAACAGTTACATATTTGACTTATCTGAAGTCCGGCAATTCAGATTTACCCAGAGGTGCCTCCAAAGACAGGCCTGACAATTTGCTTTGGAAATGTCACAGTCTTGGAAATCACATGAAGCAGTTCTGTGCTACCCAAGTGGCATCACCATGAGACAACATCAACTTGACAGCAACTAACAATGACGATCTTAACAAAAACAGATTGCCAGAACTTTCTTCTGTGTCACTGCAAGCCATTTGCACTACCCAGAAACCCTGTAGGTTCCCTTAAGAGGAGAACTCTTTATTTTGGTGAGTCTTTGAAGTTAAATTTTCAAATTCAAATTTGGTGTGTGGGGGGTTGTGGTAGAGCAGGGGCAGCTAAACTGATTTTCATAAGAGAAGGTAGAAGAACTTGAAGTTCCGTGTAAAATCTTAGAGTGACAGTAAAGAGAAAACAGAGGATGGTACTTTGAAAGAGAGAAGTGAAATAAAAAAAACCCAGACCTGTTGCTATCAAGTTGATTCTGACTCATAGGAACTCTGTAGGACAGAGTAGAACTGCCCTATAGGGTCTACAAGGAGCAACTGATGGATTAAAATTGCCAGTATTTTGGTTAGCAGCCAAACCCTTGACTACTGCACTACCAGAACTCCAACAGAAGGGACAAGAGATCATTCAGAGTGCGGTTGGGGTAATACTGAAACAGCATTTTAGAGAACATATACCTCTTACAGGAATTCTTAAGTTATCTCTCCTTCAAAACTGTACTTCAGAACAGTCTACCACAGCACTAAAAACCCTGCTGTCATGGTGGTTAAGCACAATAGGTGCTAACCAAAAGGTCAGCAGTTCAAATCCACCAGGCACTCGTTGGAAAACCTGTGGACGAGTTCTACCCTGTCCTATATGGTTGCTATGAGTTGGCATGGACTCCACCTCAGTGGATTTGGTTTTGGTTTTGATCATAGTATTCAACACAGCTTACACTGAAAGTAAAAGCAAAGAGATTTATTCAAGAAACAAAACAGCCAGGCTGGGAAACACAACATACTGCAGGGTCACAGAATGTTTCAGTTCTGAGGGAGAAGTGAGCTTTTTATACAGAAAAGGAGGGAAGAGAGTAAGTCACCACAATCATGCCGTCTTGAAATACATAGAGTTACGAGACAATAGCAAGCTAAAATTTTGTAGCGTTGGTTCATTCGTTATCTGCCATACACTTCCTGGAATCAACCTGGGGAGTGCTTTTCTGAAATATCTACATATATACATTCTTCCTGATGCGTGCTACATAAACATTTTCCCAAGTCCACCCAGATAAGCATTTGCTTGCAAACATTTCTTCAAAAAACTATATTCTGGTCCCCTTCATTGTTTGCTGAGATGGGTAAAGTTTTACAAAAAGCTACATTCCATAACGATTTAAATTCTAGGTGCATTTTTAGGAAGACAGAAAGAAGGACTTAGGACAAATCTAATTTTTTTAAAAAAATGGAGCTTTGATTCATATTTTGGTCAGTCATTTTCAATAATGCTAAGCTCCTCAGTTTTAGAGTGCCCTTTCACATTATATCTTACATACTCAACATGCTGCGTTGGGAAAATCTACAGGAAAAGACCTCTTTAAAGTTTTAAAAAGTGAGAACTACCCAACCTATGGTCTTTTCCATTGTCTTATATGCATGTAAAAGTCAGGTAATGAAATTGGAAGACAGAAGAATTATTGATGCATTTGAATTCTAGTTGATGAAAAATAGTGAGTATAGCATGAACTGCCTGAAAAATAAGCAAATCTGTGTTGGAAGAAGTACAGTCAGAATGCAGGGATGACAAGATTTTGGCCCACTTATTTTGGACATGTCATCAGGAAAGACTAACTGCTAAAAGAGGACATCATGTTTGGCAAAATAGGAGACTACCTAAAAGGAGGGAAACCCTCAGTGACATGCACTGACGTGACAGGTGCAATAATGGACTTAGATCTATCAACTGTGATGAAGATGGTGAAAACAATAAAAGCCAGAACTGAAGAAACTACCCCTATTTTGGGGGGAGTCTCAAAAGTTTTCCTCTAATGACAGGACAGAAAATGTTTCTGTCACTGGTTTCAGTGGAAAATATTAGAGTTTTCCTTCACTGACAGGGTTCTACCTTATATGGATTCTGGCTTTAATAGGTTGTATCACACACAAGATTACCATGCCAACTCCATGGCCATTGACAACCACCTTACTTGCTAATGCTTTTGTGTGGGTGGATTCTTTTGGAGGAACTCGAAGTGGTGCTGAGTTTGTCATCCATGCCCACAGAGAGCAACAGAGAGACAGCTAGCGAATGTGCAGGGTGGAAGAAAAATGTGGTGTGTACATAAGGGAAAAAGTAAGAGATTCTGCTCCTGAAAGATGATCTCCCCTCTGGCCAGCTGTGTTCCCAGAACTGCTTTCAAGTGCAGCTAGTTCTGAAGCACTGGTGTCCGGTAAGTGGCTGGGGTGTTGGTACCTACGGGCAAGCCGCATAAGCACTTCTGCAAGTTTCATTGCACAGTTCACGCTGTGCCTTATCAAAAGATACCTGTGACTTTTTGCAAACTATTTCTATAATGTATAAAAGTTGTAGAGCTTGAAAATGGGGTTTCTAGACATGCTTCTTGTAAACTTCACATTGCAAAATGAATCTCATCAGCATTATAGCTCTTCTGGCTCTTACACCAATTTTGAATTCTGTCATGTAGCCAATCTGATGCAGTTTTAGATTCTCATGGGGCTTTTAGAATTTCATCATCTTTCGATAGGTGTACCTGCAAAATGCATTAACAGTAAAAGGAAAGGGACCTGTTTTCATTGCTTGATGTCCACATTGTGGCAAGTGAAACCTTCGAGCCTGTTTGAATGCCTTCAATATTCACAGATGCCTTTCTCTCCTATTTTCTATCTCCCTGGTACAGTTGTGCATCTTCCAACATCCAAAATACATTCTGTAAGATAGGACATTATGTGATTTGGACCCTGTGTGAACACCATACTGTATACATGAGCTGTGCCACTTTTTGTTGCCCTCAGAACGACCACTATCTGGAACTTAACGTAGATCAAGAGGCTGCTATGCTTGGCCACCTGCACCACCAGCCACCTGTAGGATGTGCTGGGCTTCGGTGAGAAGAGCCCACAGTGTTGCTGCTGGCAGCTTAGTGAAGCAATATCCATTGGGGCTGTACACTTGGCCCAGTGGTGGCCCTGCACAGATACAGACACAGCACCTGAACTCACCTTCTGGCACTGTTGAGTCCTTGGCCTTGGGATCTCCACCCACCTGTCTTAGAGCCTTCTTGTGCACTATGGGGTAACTCTGTGTCAGAGAAGCAATAGAGCTGAGCCCTCCATCTTGACTCTTTCCTAGTGATGTGCTGGCTCTGCTGGAGACCTGGGTACCCCTGTCACTCCTGGAGTGGCTGCCAGCCTGAGAAGCCCAAGCGACTATGAGCAATGGGTGTCCTCACTGAGCACTAAGATCCTTTTGATCTCAGGACCTTCAAAGTAGCCTCTCTTCAGCCCTTCTTTCCTAAAAGAGGGCACCAGAGAGGCTGGCATGGGCATTCCTGGGGGAAGAGCTGTCCCCAGCAGGACAGCCCCAGCTAAGAGGGACTTGTAGGGTAAATGGTTTAAGGCAGGCAGAAGGCCCTTCATACTGTGAATTTATTTGTGAACAAACTGGGCTAATTCAAAAACCAACCAACTTCATGGGACTACAGACGTATATGTGGTCTGATGTTGGCCAAACAGACAGATGTTGGGCAGTACATGGTGGTAGTAACAGAGGGCACAGTACTTTGCACAGAATTTTCCATCACTTCGGTTTCAAAGCCTTCAGTGAAGCTTAATGTGACTAATGGACAAAGTACTTTCAAATGTGAAAACCAGGGTAGAGAGAAGTAGCCAGGACAGCAAAGTCTCTTGTAGTCAATCTTACTGAGTAGGCTTGCAAATTCTACATTTATTCTTCCCACTCTAACTTGGGGACCCTTATTATTCTTACATTTTAAGAACATTTGAAATGTTGATTCTTAAAGTCCTCAGAAAGTGACAGGAAAAATAAGCTTTATCACCACATTAAAAGGCTGTAAAAGTTGTTCAGAGAGCATCCATGTAGCTCTAAGCAACCCTCTTGGTTCCTCTGACCTCTGCCTCTTATTTGTTTGCTTTATTATGAATACAATTCATGATTGTAGCAGAAAAAATATAGACAAGGGCCTCATGATTTTCAAATTTTATGAATTAATTGATATTTCGATTGAAGATATAGATGGTATGCCATCTTCTAATGTACAAAATTGTTGTTTATTGCAGTTCAAACAATTGATCTAGTGCTTTCAAATATTTTCTTTTGGAATATGACCCATGACTAACAATACTTTTTAGATCTAAGCCTAGTTCTGTTTCTCCCTCTTTTACATACACATACACACACAGAGAGAGAAGTAAAATACAAGTTTCATGAAATAAAATTTACCCTTCCTACATGTGATATACTATGATGCTTTCTATTCTATTCTTTTACTCTAAAAAAAAAAATACCAATGTGGCTTCTATCTTTCCTCATCTTCCTGTTTATCCTTCCCTTCCCATTGTGTCTTCCATCCTCACATTCCCTTATCCCTCCTCACAAGAAGATATTGGCATCCAAAATAGTGGAGTGCCCTTTGGAGTTATCAGCATCACTCTGTCCCAGTCTCAGGTAGCACAGTGGTGAATCATTTAATATACTCAGAGGTATGTTAAATGGCCTTAAAGCATCTAGATAACCCATGCCCACTGCTCTCATGTAGACTCAAACTCATAGCAGCCCTACAGGACAGAGTAGAACTGCCCCATAGAGCTTCCAAAGGAGTGCCTGGCAGATTTGAATTGCTGACCTTTTGGTCAGCAGCTATATCACTTAATTACTATGCCACTGGAGCAGGAACCCAGAAAAAGGTGGGTCATTGAGTATGGTGGTTGGAGGAGGTGCCTAGAGGGGTTAGGAGGCTGATTATGTTAAGATGTAGTCAGTTGATTGTGAAAATAAATAAATGCACTGATGTTACTTATCTGTTGCTAATTAACAAATTTCCACACACTAGCAACTGAACACGCATTTGTTATCTCACAGTTTCTGTGCAGCACAGATTTGCTGGGTCCTCTGCAAAGGCCCTTTTTTGGTTAAGGTTGATCAAGGCTGTAACCAAGCTGCCAAGTACAGTATGTTCTCATCTGGAGCTTCAGCTGAAGAATAATCCTCTTTGAAGCTCATTCAGGTTGTTGGCAGCATTCATTTTCATGCATTTGTAGGACTGAGGACCTCAGCTTCTTGATGGCTATTGGCTAGATGTCATCCTTAACTCCTAGAGGCTGCCCAGAGTTGCTTGCCATGTGGGTTTCTCCACTTACTCTGTCAATTTGGCAAGGATATTCTGTAGAGCCAATGTGATGGCAAAGTGGGACTTCACAAGACTAACAAGAAAATAACAATTTTATACCTTTCTGAGATTATTAGCACTAACTGAGACTATTCCTCTGTCGCTTTATATAAAGCAAATATGTGATTATATTAGTGCTGTTAAGAAGCAAGATTTTCAACATAAAGAGTTAAAAATATAGTATCAAATAAAGACCTCTAATTCCAAAATTCAACCTGAAATATCAGAATAAAATCATGATGTATTTTTTAAAATAAACTTTCATAAATACATGCTTTCTGATCTTGATCAACAAGAGGAGTTAGAAACAACAACCAATCCAATAACAATCTAGTGATGTGATCTTCTACTAAAAGAAAGCAAGTTTCTTTGGAAAAATAACTAGTTCAGATTTGGCGGAAACATTTTTTTTAAATAAGCCTAGAATATTTACATATTTAAATATACATAATGATATGTTTCCCTACTGAAAAGTAAGGAAAGTATCAATTGCCACTGAACTTATGTCACCGTAACTCAGAAACCAACTTGAAGAATGTGTAATAAAGAATTTGGCCTAACCTAAAGAGAGGTCTGGAAACCCAGGTGGCATAGTAGTTAAGTATGACAGCTGCTAATCAAAAAGTCAGCAGTTGGAATCCACCAGGTGGTCCTTGGAAACTGTATGGGGCAGTACTACTCTGTCCTATAGGGTCACTACGAGTCAGAACTATCTTGATGGTAGTGGGTTGGTTTTTTTAAAGAGAGGTCTTGTTCTGTTACAGCTCCTGGGAGCAGGGATAGGGAGGTAACTTATAAACCCTTGAATTTTCCCAAGTTATAGAAATGTTCTTTTACTTATGCAGAACCTCTCAGGTCATACTTGGTAGTTTATGCTAACAAGAAACTCAGGTTGGAGCTGGCCGTACCTGTAGTCTTAGGGTAGATGCTTGCCATACCACAAGGTCTAACCATGTGATTAGGGGTTTGGAACTTTGTTATCAACCCAGCATCTGGGAAGGAAGGGAACTGGAGACTGGATTCAATCAAATGGGCAATGATTCAATCAACAATACTTAGGGTAGCTCAGGTGAGCTTCCCTAGTTGGTAATGTTGTGTGCATGCTGTCCCACAACGACCTGAGAGGGTAATATACTCCTGAGGCTGGTGGAAGCTTTGAATATAGAGCTCTCCCAGACTTCATTCTATATATCTCTTCTATTGACTAATTTTAATGGGTTCTTTCCCTGTAAGAAACATGACAACGAGTATAATAGCTTCAGTGAGTTCTGTAAGCCTTTCTAGCATATTATTGAATCTGAAAGAGTCCATAAAATCCAAAACCAAACCTACTACTGTCAAGTCAATTTTGATTCATTTTAACCCTATAGAACAGAGGAGAACTGCTCCTTAGAGTTTTCAAGGAGCACCTGGCAGATTTGAACTGCCAACATTTTGGTTAGCAGTCATAGCACTTAACCACCACACCACCAGAGTTTCCAAAAGAGTCCATGGGGACCTAAATTTGAAACCAGCTTGTCTGAAGTAACAGTGGCCCTAGAAACCCCCAACTTTTAACCAGTACCTAAACTGAGGGCAGTCTGTGGGGACTATTCTCTCTGACTTTGTAAGTTGTCAGACTCCCTATAGTTGGTGTTAGAAGTTTTGGGCAGAATTAGCAGTCTGGAAGAACACAAAGACTGACAACTAAGTCCACAAACTCATCCTAGAAAAAGTGCTACATACCTCATTGATGAATATTGCTGTGGTCGCCTTTGAAATACTCCCCTTAAGAAGCTATACTCCAATGCCAGCACTTAGTTCACCCTTCAAAGCAATTTTCGAGCTCTTTTTTCTGGAATCAGAGCTGCCATCTTATTACACTTGATGTCCTGAATGCCATCAAAATGTCTTCCTTTCAATATTTCCTTTATCTTAGGGTAAAGAAAAAAGTCATTGGGGGCCAGATCAGGTAAGTAGGAGGGGTGTTCCAATACAGTTATTTGCTTACTGGCTAAAAGCTCCCTCACAGACAACTATACAGTTAAGTTCACAAACTTGCCACCATGCCACCATGCCATCATGCCATTCAGTGGCCATTCCAGAAGGAGTTCCAAAATTGCTTTGAATCGTGGACTAGGCAATGACATTTGTGCACAGCTTCCCAAGGGGAGTACTTCGAAGGTGACCGTAGTGATATTCAGCAATGAGGTATGTAGCACTTAGAGCAATTAAGTTCAAAGACTTAATTGTCTGACCTCATGCAAGAACAATGTTTACCTGTGTTTTATGGACTATGCAAAGGCATTCGACTGTGCGGATCTCAATAGGTTATGGATAACTTTGAAGAGAATGGGAGTTTCAGAATTGGTAATTGTGCTCATGAGGAAAATGTACATAGACCAAGAAGCAGTTATTTGGACAGAACAAAGAAATGCTGTGTGGCTCAGGGTCATGAAAATTGTGCATCAGGGTTGTGTACTTTTACCATACCTATTCAAACTGCACGCAGATCAAGTAATCCAAGAAGATGAACTCTTTGAAGAAGAATGGACATCAGAACTAGAGGAAGACTCATTAACAACCTGTTTTATGCAGATGACACACCTTACCTGCTGAAAGTGAAGAGGACTTGAAGCACTTACTGATGAAGATCAAAGATCATAGCCTTCAATATGGATCACATCTCAACATCAAGAAAACAAAAGTCCTCACAACTGGACTAATAAGCAACATCATGATAAACTGATAAAAGAATGAGGTTGCCAAGGACTTCATTTAGCTTGGAGCCATAATCAGCACTCTTGGAAGCATCAGTCAGGAAATCAAAAGATGCATTACATGGGGCAAATCTGCTGTGAAGGACCTCTTTAAAGTATTAAAAAGCAAAGATGTCACCTTGAGGACTAAGGTGCATCTGAACCGAGCCATAGTATTTTTTCCATCACCTCATTTGCATGTTACAGTTGGACAATGAATAAGGAAGAGTGAAGCAGAATTGACGCCTTTGAATTATGGTACTGTGTAGAATATCGACTATACCATAGACTGCCAGAACAATGAACAAAATCTGTCTTGGGAGAAGTATAACCAGAATGCTCCTTAGAAGCAAGGATGGCAAGACTATGTTTTATACATTTTGGACATGTTATCACGGGGGATAAATCCCTGGGCATCATGCTTGGTAAAGCAGAGGGTCAGCAAAAAAGAGGAAGACCCTTGAAGACATGGACTGACACAGTGGTTACAACAATGGGCTCAAGCACAGCAATGATTGTGAGGATGACACAGGACTAGACATGTTTCATTCTGTTAGGGCCGCTGGGAGTTGGATCTGACTTGACAGCACCCCACAACAACAATCTCTAACCCTCGATTTTCAGTTAAGTCTACGAGAAACTCACGTCTAAATAGGCCCCCCAGGAATTAGTGAGGGGGCTGTGGTCTGTGCAGCACAGACCACAGTATATCCGACAGCTTTTCACAAACTAGAACAGACAACTCCTCAGGTGTGATGAGTTACAAAATGACATACCCTGTAGAAGGAGATAGCAAAAATATCCCTTCCACTGTTTTTTTCCTGAAGAGTCTAGGGCAAGATTTTGCATCAGTTCCTGGACAGCATACCTATGCTCAGGGTTCAACCTAGTTCTGTGTCTGCACAAACAGTTGCCATAGCACTCAGTTTAGATTCATGAGAAAAGAAACATGACAAATGGCCAATAAACCAAAAGCAAAGAATGATATCAAAGGATAAACAAACAGGATCTGACAATTAAGTCTGCAAACTTAATTGTTCTAAGTGCTACATATCTCATTGGTGAATCTCACTATGGTCACCTTCAAAGTACTCCTTTTGGAAAACTATGCATCAGTACCAGTGCCTAGTCCACCATTCAAAGCAATTTTAGGACTCTTTCTAGAATGGCCATTGTGCACACTGGCATGATGACAGGTTCACAAACTTAACTGTAGAGTTACCTGTGAGGGAGATTTTAGCCAGTAAGCAAATAACTGTATTGGAACACTCTCCTTACTGACCTGATCTGGCCCCCAGTGGCTTTTTTCTTTACCCAAAGATAAAGGAAATATTGAAAGAAAGACATTTGGATGACATTCAGGACATCAAGGATAATAAGATGGCAGCTCTGATTCCAGATAAGGAGTCCCAAAATTGCTTTGAAGGGTAGACTAGGTGCTGGCACTGGTGTATAGCTTCTTAAGCGGTGTACTTCAAAGGTGACCGTAGTGATACTCATCAATGAGGTATGTAGCACTTTTTCTAGAGTCACAAACTTAATTGACATTCTTTGTAGATAGGTAGATAGATGGATAGATGCATGTGTCAAGTGTACTCCAACTCATGGTGACTTTATGTACAACAAAATAAAACATTGTCCAATCTTGTGTCATATTTACGATCACGAGGATGTTTGAGTCCATTGTTGCAGTTACTGTACCAATATGTCTCACCAAAGGTGTGTCTTATCCTTAATGGCCTTTCGCTTCACCAAGTATGATGATTTCTTTCCTCCAGTGAGTGATCCCTCATGAAAATGTGCCCATAGCAAGAGACTTAGACAAATTGTTGTGATCCACAAGGTTTTCACTGGTTAATTTTTAGAAGTAGCCTACCAGGCCTTTCTTCCTAGTGTTAGTCTGGAGGCTCTACAGAAACTTGTCTCCCATAAATGAACCTGCTAGTATTTGACATACTGGTGGCGTTGCTTCCAGCATCACTGCAACATGCAAGTCACCACAGTACAACAAGCTAACAGACAGATCATAAATCAAATTATAAGCTCCCAAGAATTGCAAAAAAATTGGGGAGACTTTGGATTTTATGTACTGTGGGACTCAGGGTTCAGGCAATCTTAAATAAATCTTACAAGTAATGCTAGTTCCACACGTGTCAACTTGTGTCTACTGTTTCCACAGTTTATCTAATCTTGCCAAATTATATGTATTTAGGAGATTAAAAAAAAAATCTCAGAATTGCCCTCATCTATCACTGGTCACCATTCCTAACAACTGGATGAAAGAAACTATCAAACTGAACTGATCAGGTGTATGACTTGGGTTTTTTTTTTTTTTTTTTTTTTTCTGGAATACTCCCCACCCCTACGTTCTCCCCACAGCTGAGTCTCAGTCCCTCTCTGCCAGGCAGCTACTCTAGTTCCAAGGGACTGACATAAAGATGAGCACGTGTTCCGTGACCCCCACCGGCTGCTTCTGCATACTCCAGGCTTTGTCTGAAGGAGAACCACATGACAGGACCGGGTAAGGGTCCCACGCAAGAAAAACAAGGTTCAGACAGAAAAAATAAATACAGAGGAGAAAGAGACAAAAGCAGCAACAGAAGGAACGGAGCTCTGTGGTTGCTGGTGGGAAAATGTGGGAGGCTGGCTGAATAACTGCCTAAAACAGAAATGAGGAAAGTGTCCCCTAATGGAATCTGTGTCTGAGGTCAAGGCAAGGGTGTTTTCTTGGGCTGGGAGCCTATGTCATCTCTTGTGGCCAGACGCTGGCCAATAACAGCTTTCCTATCTTTACCCTTAAGACTCTGAATGTAAGGGAAGGGGCTAGGGATGGTGGCCCTGAGTTGGGAAATGTGGTCAGACGGGGGCTACAGCTGTGGGAAAGGAATTCTAACTGGAGAGGTGAATTAAGCATGGGTGAGATGAGGCCAGAATCAGGAAGCACAGGGGTAAAGGTGATGAACACCACAGGTCACAGGAGGAAATGCTCTGGGCTGTCCTTGGGTGAATATGCTGAGGTCAGGTCAGGGCCCACCCCGAGGGAGCTTCAGATGTGCATTTGGAGGAACTGGAGGGAATGTTTCAGTTAAGGCAGAGCTAAAAGCATGAGTGCTGCAGTGGCTAGACGCTGAGAAGAAAGCTGAAGGGATAGGATTTGAAGAACAGTGAAAAGCAATTTAGCAGCTGACATACTGAGGATACCATCTCTCAAAATCAAGGAGAATATAAATGAGACCGTAGCCTGTTCTTCAGAGGTTCTTTTCCCTTACTCTTTCTAGTCATGACAGCTCTCAGTTATGGTATCCTGTGGCATTTCTGAATGAGGGGGCTTTCACCTGCAACTCAACAGGACCTTCCACTCCGACTCTACTGCCCGAACAATAAAGAAATGCATAATCTCACATAACAAGTCTATAGCGAGGGTCCTTCTAAGGTAGCTCATTCAGTGACTTCATGGCGGACCTAGGTTCTCTCAGCCCTGCCACCGTCAGCACGGAGGCTTTGTCCTCCACCCAGCTGGTGGTACAAAGATGGCTGTAGCATTTCCAGCAGCCAAATCCAGATCTGACGCTCTCCAGAAGCACAAAGAAATCATCTCTTGTGTGTTTCTTCTTAAGTGTGAAAACATCTTTCCCAGAAGATTCCCTGCTGACTCTTCACATTTTGTGGCCCAAGTTGTATCGCACATTTCAGTTCAGATGAGTCACTGGCAAAGTGAATTATTAGCTTAGGCCAAGGGTCAATAAATTTCTGCCCAAGGGCCAAATTCAGCCTTCCTCATGTTTTCGTAATACCCACAAGCTAAGAATGAGTCTTATATTTTTAAATCATTGAAAAAAATATCAAAAGGGTATTGTTCCATGATGTATGGAAGCATTGTGAAATTCAATTTGCATCCATAAATAAAGTTTTACTGGAACACAGCCATGCTGACTTATTTACATATCGTCTAAGATGACACTCACACTAAATAGCAGAACTGAGTAGTTGTCACAGAGTTATGGCCTATAGAGCTTAACATGTTTACTATCTGAGCATTTACAGAGACATTGTTCTGACCTCACGCTTAGAGTACTTAAGGCTTGGGCTGGTACACATTCCCCTGAATCACAGAGCCACTTTGAGAAAGGGGGTAAATTTAAAAAAGGAAAAAAAAATGGACTTTTTTAGAAAAAAATTAAGCATGAAATGTGTCACCACTCTATCTCGATTAACTGGTCCAAGAGTAGGAATATTTCTAAATCAGGGCAATCCAATGTTTTTTGGACTTGAAAAGAAGGAAGGGGGATGTCCTCTGTCTGGGAGATCAATGGTCAAATGTAAGCCTGAAATTTGACATTAGCCAAGTTTCCACCACTGTCCAGGAAGGTAGAGAAAATAGAGCAAGTTTCAGAGACAAAGATGGAAGAGAGAGCAAGTGACAGTGTTCTTGTCTCTGGTTCTGTCTGTGCCAAAAGCTCAAAGATAAGCCTTGTCTCTCAGGGATTTAGGAAATGATCCAATGGATTCTCTGTACCCCACACAAGTATAATTTGGCTATTAGGGCTCACTTTCAGACAGAGATAGTCTAAGACATGACAGGTTTCAGAGAATTCACTGCTGACCTGGGAAGACAGGAGTTGACTCCTAAAATGAACTAACGCCAGGCAGCAAACACTAAGGAGAAAAGCAGCTCAGTCAGTGAGGGCCATGGACTTCACAGGAGACACAGAGGACGATGGGCTAATGTGTTAAGAGAGAAGCTATAGATGAAGGTAAAAAATGAGAGAGGTTTTAGGTAGACATGTAAAAGGAAAATAGGAAAGAGATTAGTATCTCCTACCTGGGGCAGCTGGCTAATCTGATAACCCACATAACAAGGCTATAAACTGCTATAAACTCAAACCAAACCCATTGCTTTCACATTGATTCCAACTCACAGCAACCCTGTAGACACAGTAGAACTTCTTCCATAGAGTTTCCAAGTAGCACCTAGCAGATTTGAACTTCTGACCTTTTGGCTAAGCAGATGTGGCATTTAACCACCATGGCAACAAGTCTATAGATAGGGTTTTTCTCCGATGGCTAATTCTTGGGTGCGGTTATACAACTTTTGTGGCCTATAGATAAGCTATGGGACACAGAAAGCCAGTTAGTTTACTGAAAGTTGAAGAGCAAAAGTATGACATGATGCCGTTGGTAGGTGTCTTACTTATCTAGTGCTGTTGTAACAGAAATACCATAAGTGGATGGCTTCAACAAGCAGAAATTTGTTCTCTCACAGTCTAGGAGGCTAGAAGTTTGAATTCAGGGCATTGGCTCCAGGCGAGGCTTTTCCTTTCTGTCATCTCTGGAGGAAGGTCTTGGTCATCAGTTTTCCTCTGGTCTAGGAGGTTCTCACTGCAGGAACCCCAGGTCCAAAGGACATACTTCATGTCTGGCTCTTCTTGTGTGGGGCTAATGAAGTTACTCTCCTTTCTACTAGCTTTTCTATCTCAAACAGATTTACTCAAAATGCAACTTAATTCTATAAATTATGCCAAGTGCCAAGCCAACTAATTAACATAACTGCCTGTATTCCTCCATCACTAAGCATCATGTTGTTATTGTTAGGTGCCATCAAGTCAGTTCTGACTCATGATGACCCTGTGAACAACAGAACAAAACACTGCCCCATCTTGCTCTATGTCCAGTTAATATGACTATTATTCAAATTCACACACCAACCTCTAAGTCCAAAGATGAAGAGATTGAAGATTTTTACCGGCTTCTGCAGTCTGAAATTGATCAAACATACAATCAGGATGTGTTGATAATTACTGGTGACTAGAATGCAAAAGTTGGAAACAAAGAAGAAGGACCAGTAGTTGGAAAATACCACCTTGGTGACAGAAATAATGCTGGAGATCATATGATAGAATTTTTCAAGACCATCAATTTCTTCATTGCAAATACCTTGTTTAGCCAACACAAATGGCAACAGTACACATGGACCTCCCCAGATGGAGTACACAGGAACCAAACTGACTACATCTATGGACAAAGATGATGAAAAAGCTGACTGTGGCACAGATCATCAATTGCTCATATGCAAATTCAAATTGCAGCTGAAGAAAATTAGAACAAGTCCACAAGAGCCAAAGTATGGTCTTGAGTGTATCCCACTTAAGTTTAGAAACCATCTCAAGAACAGATTTGATGTGTTGATCACTAATGACCAAAGACCAGACTAATTGTGAAATGACATCAAAGGTACCATCTATGAAGAGCAAGAGGTCATTAAAAAGGAAGAAAACCATCATAGCTGTTAGAATTTACAACATATAATGCAATCATATCGGATCAGAAAATGGTGGACAACCACACTCTGCTGGCAATTATGGCCTAGCCAAGTGGACACACATTTTTAGCGGGCACAATTCAATCCATAGCAGTATGTTTTATTTGTTCAGATCCTAATATAGCTTCTCTTACTTAATTTGTGGTAAAATTCTGAATTATCTTTTATTCTATTGTTATGGATTGAGTTGTGTCACCCACATTTTGCATTACAAACCTAACCCCTATACCTGTGAATGTAACCTAATGTAGTGTGATGTGATTATCTTCCATAATGTATTCCAATGTAATGCAATTATTCAGTTGATGTTCATGTTAGTGTTGGTGGATCCTAAACATAACCACTTCTGAGTTCAGAATGGATTAGACACACAGGCACACGTAAACACAGGAGAAAGACAGACTATCTGATGACAGTGGAGTCAGGTGACTCTATGAGTCCCATAACACTGAGGTTTGCCGACTGCTAGAAACTGCACTAGACTAAGAAGACTGCTCTGTAGAGTACAACCTGAACTCCAACTTCTAACCTCCAAAGCTGTGAGAAGAAGTGTGCATCAGAATAGGTGTGCATCAGGGTTGTATCCTTTCCTCATACTTTTTCAATCTGTATGTTGCACAAACAATTCAAGAAACGGGACTATACGAAGAAGCACAGGGCATTGGGATTGGAGGAAGTCTTAATGACAACCTGCAATATGAGATGACACAACTTTGTTTGCTGAAATGGAAAAGAACTTGAAGCACTTAATGATGAGGAGCAAAGACCACAGCCTTCAACATGGATTATACCTCAACATAAAGAAAACAAAAATCCTCACAACTAACCTAATAAGCAATATCAAGATAAATGGAAAAAAGATTGACATTGTCAAGGATATCATTTTATTTGAATCTACGATCAGCATCCATGGAAGCAGCAGTTAAGAAATCAAACAATGTATTTCGTTGGGCAGACTTGCCACAAAAGACTTCCTTAAAGTTTTGAAAACCAAAGATGTCACCTTGAGGACAAAGATGTGCCTAACCCAAGCCACTGAGTTTTTAGCTGCCTTATATGCATGTGAAAGCTGGGCAATGAATGAGAAGATCAAAGAAGAAATGATTCATTTGAATTGCAGTGGTTGTGAAGAACATTGAATATACCACAGACTGTCAGAGGAAGGAACAGAGCTGTCAGTCTTGACAGAATGTTCCTTAGAAACGAGGATGGTCAGACTTTGTCTCACTCAACTTTGACATGTTATCAGGAGGGATCAGTCCCTGGAGAAGGACATCATGCTTGGAAAAGTAGAGGGTCAATGAAAATGAGGAAGCCCCTCAAGGAGATGGAGTGACACAGTTGACGCGACAGTGTACTCAAACATAGCAATGACTGCAAAGATGGTTTGGGACCTGGCAGTGTTTCATTCTGTTGTATATAAGGTCACCAGGAGCTGGAAAGGATATGAGGGTATCCAACAATAACAAACTGAGAAAATACTTTTCTGTTCTTTAAAGCCACCAAAGCACAGTATTTGTGCTACTGCAGCACTAGGAAACTAAGACATGTGGATGCTAATCCCAGACCTGTCTTCCCTAGGAAAGTAATATTAGTTTAGACATTTTTAATGTCTCTTTAAAATTATTCTTCAGAAACAAAGTCAGAATGATCAGGCTTAGCCAAATGTTACTGAACTGAAGATACTAGGAAAGCTTCCTGAACTCCGTAATTTCTTAAGTCTGTGTTTTTGACACTTTGAAAGAGGAGGCAGAGAAAGCTCTGGTCATGAGTGATTATTATCACCTGTTCAAGCAGCATTACCCCTAATAACAATTCCTTACTGGAAAGACAAAGAGTAGAAGGGAGGAAGAGAAAGAACCATATTCATTTAGCAGGTCTTCCTGGTGTCACTTTTACTCCGCAAGGTAACTTACTTTTATTCTTGGAACTGGACTGGCCCTTGGAAAAATTGGGAAATGGTCAACATTTGGGTTTAGGGCCTTTCTCTCTCCTTTTAGCCCATTATGCTGTCTCAGTACTCTACCTTCTTCAGGCTTCTGGAGGCTGCTGGTGCAGTTCACGGGTAGCTGCCGGGATATCATCCTCTAACCCTGTACGAAGCATCTCACAGTGAAAATGATCTGGACCATGTATGCCAACAGTCTCAGCCTTCCTGCTCACAGCTGCTGTCTCTTTGAATCCATCCTTCATGTTGTGGCAGCCTGGGCTTTCTAAAGTGCAAACCTGATCCCATTTCTCCTCCTACCTAGGATTAAAATCCTTCAAGGATCCCACATTGCCCAGTGAGCAGGGGTTAAGTTCCTCAGTATGAGCAGACCAGTAGCTCTCCAAGTGCAGTTCCCCGGAGCGGCAGCACAGTATAACCTGGGAGTGTGATATAAATTCAGAGTCTCACCTCTAGCGCAGACCTACTAAATCAAAACTCTGGGGGTGACAACCAACAGTTTTATTTTTAACTAGCTCTCCAGCTGATTCTGATGTAAGTTTGAGGACCACTATTGTTATAGAAAATGAAGAAGTGAAAGACACCCAGGAGAAGGCAACAAGCTGTTTATTACACTGGGGGGCCACCAGGACCATCACAGGTTCCAACAAATGGCCCAGATGGCCATTTTGGGTGGGTAGATATAGTGTAGTTTGAGGATGTCGTGGTTGAGACAAATGGGGTGAGCGGGCGGAGTTCTGGGGGGGGCATCCCACTAGCTGGGGAGCTGGGTGGGGAAAGGAAAGGGGAAAGGGATTATCGTATCCCACCTGCCGGGGAGCTGTGCTAAGAAAGGAAGGTGGAAGTGTCCTGTCAGGCGAGTGCCGGCTGGGAAGGGAAGGGAGTATTGTATCAGGTGCCGGTGGGGGCAGCAAGGAGGGGAGGAAAATTTTTCAGCCTCAGTTATCCATATTAGTATTGTAGTCAAAGACTCCTGGTGGTACAGTGCTTAAGAACTTGGCTGCTAAGCAACGCGTTGGCATTTTGAATCCACCAGTGGTTTGTGGAATCCCTGTGGGGTAGTTCTACCCTGTCCCAGTGAGTCACTATGAGTCAGAGTCGCTTGAAAGCAGCAGGTTTGGTTGTGAGCAACAGCAGCCTTGGTGGCACAGTGGCTGAAGTTCTTGGTTGCCAACCAAGAAGTTGATAGTGCAACCCCACAAGCCACTGCACAGGGAAAAGACATGGCAGTCTACTTCTTCTAAGATTCCAATCTTGGAAATACTATGAGTTGAAGTTAAATCAAGGGCGATGGGCTTTTGGTTTTCAGGAAACCCAGCCTACTGACCCACATTAATTGCTTACTGCTGCCTAATACTCATCCTGGGATTTAACCCTAAGAAAGCAAAGAAATCTCACAAAATGTTACTTTTCAGACTCCAGTAGCTACTTGGTAGGCCGTGCTGAGAATAATGAAGACTTCACTTACTCTGAGAAAGGTACTACATCATTGTTAGTGATGTCTGCACGGGTGCCAGGATGGAGTGATGGTAGCACAGTGCCAGACACATTTTACTCTAACTCTAGCCACAGAATTTTGGTCCCCCACTTCACCAAGTTGTTGTGTGGAATTGATTTGATGAAGACTAGTCACCTTGGTAGAAAGGTGTGTATTTCAAAAGATGACCACATGGAGAAGGTAAATTTAGTTCCAAGAACAGGTTGTCAAGATTCAAACACCAGTCACTAGAAAAAGACACCAGGTTTACTATGTAGTCAGTGAAAACAAGGGAAATCCTCAGTGAGACAGGTTGACATAATAGTTACAACAATGGACTCAAATGTACCAGTGATTGTGAAGGTGGCACATTAACATTACTTTCTGTTAAAATAGATAAATAAATGAAGCACAAAGAAATTAAAGCACAGAGTTCACTTGAGCATTTATTCTCTATGCATATAGGGAGACGCTTCTGATTTTTTTTAAAAAAAGAAAAAGGCTCCATGTAGGCTATTTACAACGAAATTTTAAGGAGAAAAACAATACAAAATTAATCATTGGCTAATCTTAATGTGATTGCTTGAGCCCTGCCCCACCTTACTGAGATCTGACATCCAGTTGCTAAGGGGTTTCTGGCCTGTGGGAGGGAGGGATGCATCTGCACAAATCTTTAGACATAGTCCCAAACCTCCATAAACCCATTGCCTTTGAGTGGATTCAGTTTCATAGTGACCCTATAGAGTAGAACTGCCCCTTAGGATTTCCAAAGAGCTGCTAGTGGATTCAAACTGCTGACCTTGACCACTGTCTCTCCAGGGCTCCAGATATAAGCCAGGGGTTTTCTAACGATAAAAGGTACCGTATCTCTTAGGAAGCTAGGGAAATTATCTAAAATTACATTCTTTGCAGTCAATAATTTCCAAGCTAGTTTAAGGCTAACAGATGACTTTGTCACAGAGAAGTTTGCAAAGGTTAAATCACGGTGTTAAACGGGGTCTCAGTTCCTTATTAGTAACACTCCTTAAAGCCAGAAAAAACAAATTAATGCTGCAAAGTAGTTTAGCAGTCGCCGGTGAAAAAAGAAAAGAAGTTAATAATTTTACAGTTTTTTGGGTCGAGCTTTTACTGCTAATTTTGTGCTCGTAGATTAGAGAAACCCCTGGAAATCAAAGTATGATATCTATTTTTTATTTATTTCCCAGTTCTATAATATACGTATATATAGATAAGGTCACCACGAACCAAAGCGCACTCAAGGACAGCTGACAACAGCAATAAGGAACTGATTCTAATAAAGAATTTGGAAGATGAGTGTACCTGGGTAGATGTTTAAGAGGATGAAGCTGCTCTCAGGCTAGACCCATTTCACCTATCTTTATTTGTATGAATAGTTGTAGCTGATTATAGGCAGAGTGAGTGTGAGGGAGCAGGAAAAAAACAAGTTTAGCCACAAGGCAGAAAGGAGAAACTGCATTGTGAGACAAGCCAGCCAAGTCATCTGTTTACGGGAGATGAATACTGTGGTGAGGTTTCACCTAGAGACCCCCAAGTCCTAAGGGGAGGATTCAAGCAATACTTAATTTTTCCTGCACTAGAAGCAGGGGGCAAGCAGGCCAGACGGGGAGGGCTAAGGGACTGCGGGAGCCAGCAGCTGGAAGCGATTAAGGAGCAGCCGGGAGGCCCAGACAGGTAACGGAGCGCGGCTGGCGGGGCTGCGGAGAGAAACCTGGGCCCTGGGAGTGTGGGCAAGCCCCCTCGGCTCTGTTTTGACTCGGTGTCTGACATGGCTGTGGGGGTTTCCACAGTAAAAAATGAAAACTGCTTAGCAAGTTCCTTCCCATACTGGAGGTGGACACGATTTCTAATAGTTTCCTGTACTCCGTGGGCAAAATTCTCTCTCCAGTCCTACCTGACGCAAAAATAGGGAGTTCAGCTGTTTTCTATTCCTAGCTGGGTTTATTTTTCACTCAAGACCTGTTATTGGTTCGTTTCCTTTGTCTACTCTCAGATTCTCCCCTCACTCAGTCTTAGCTACCTGCTGCTGCGGTAATACAGAAGGCATTGTGGTGGTGCAATGGTTAAGCACTTGTCTCACTCGGCTGCTAACAGAAAAGGGAGCTGTTCAAACCCACCAGCTGCTCTGCAGAAGAAAGATGAGGCAGTTTCCATACAGATTTACAGCCTTGGAACCCCATGGAGAAGTTGTACTCTGTTCTATAGGATCACTTTGAGTTGGAATTGACCGCATGCCAATGGTTTGCTTTTTTTGTTTGTTTGCTGTAACACAAATGCCTCAGACACTGTTGTCAGGTGCCACCAAGTTGGCTCCAATTCAGACAGACCTTGCGTACAATAGAACAAACCACCACCTGGTCCTGCACCACCTTCACGATAATTGTCATGCTTGAGCCTCTTGTTGCAGCTACTGTGTCCGTCCGTCTCCTTAGGGTCTTCTTTTTCTTTTCTGCTGACCCTCTACCAAGTTTGATGTCCTTCTCCAAGGACTGATCCCTCCTGATAAGATCTCCAGAGTATATGAGATACAGTCTCGCCATCCTTGCTTCTGGGAGCATTTTGGTTGTACTTCTTCCAAGATAGCTTTGTTCACTCTTTTGGCAGTTCACGGGGTGTTCAACATTCCTGACCAACACCATAATGCAGAGGCATCAATTCTTCAGTCTTCCTTGTTCGTGTTTCCTTTTTGTTGTCGTTTGTTTGTATTGTTGTTTCAGTCATTTCTGATTCACAGTGATCCTGTGTACAACAGAACTAAACACTATCTAGTCCTGCACCATCCTCACCATTGTTATGCTCGAGACCATTGTTACAGCAATTGTGTTCATCCATCTCCTCTTTTTTTTGTTGACCCTCTGCTTTACCTAGTATGTTGATCTTCTCCAAGGACTTACCCCTCCTGATAACACATTCAAAGTATGTGAGAGGTAGTCTTACCATCCTTGCTTCTACGGAACATTTTGCTATAATTCTTCTAAGACAGATCTGTTGGTTCTCTTCAGGAAAAATAAAACAGAAAAACAAACAGAAGCTGTCAACTCTGATTGATAGTGACCCTACAGGTCATAGTAGTACTGCTCCATAGTTTCCAAGGAGCACCTCGTGGATTCAAACTCCTAACCTTTTGGTTAATAGCTATAGCTCTTAACCACTGCATCACCAGTCCATGGAATAGACAACAGTCTTTGCCAACACCACTAGTCAAAGCTGCTAGTCATCCTTATTCATTGTCCGGCTCTCATGTGCATTTGAGAAGACTGAGAATACCACGGCTTAGGTCAGGTACACCTTAGTCTTCAAGGTGATATCTTTGCCTTTTAACACTTGACAGAGGTCTTTTGCAGAAGATTTTCCCAATGCAATGCATCTTTTGATTTCCTGACTGCCACTTCCATGGATATTGATTGTGGATCCAAGCAAAATGAAATCATTGAGAACTTCAATCTTCTATCAGTTTATCATGATATTGCTTGTTGGTCCAGGTGTGAAGATTTTTGTTTTCTTTATGATGAGATGTAATCCAAACTGAAGGCTGTGGTGTTTGATCTTCATCAATGTTTCAAGTCCTCTTCATTTGCAGCAAGCAAGGTTGTGTCATCTGCATAACGCAGTTTGTTAATGCACCTTTTTCAGTCTTGTTGCCTCATTCTTCTTCATAGTCTAGCTTCTTGAATTATTTGTTCAGCATACAGACTGAATAGATACGGTGAAAGTACACAAGACGGACACACATCTTTCTTGACTTTGAACCATGCAATAGCCCCTTGTGCTTCTTTCAAGTAACTGCATTTGATCTGCGTGCAGGCTCCTCATGAGCACCATTAAGTGTTCCAGTATTCCCACCCCTCACAATGCTGTCGATAATTTGTTGTGATCCACGCAGTCAAGTGCCTCGGCATAGTCAGTGAAACAAACATCTTAATAGTATTCTCTGCTTTCAGCCGCGATCCATCAGACATCAGCAGCAATAACCCTAATTCCCTGTTCTCTTCTGAATTTGGCTGAATTTCTGGCAGTTCCTTGTTAGTACAGTGCTGCAGCTACTTTACAGTGATCTTCAGCAAAATTTTCCTTAGGTGTGATATTAACAATATTGTTCAATAATTTCCAAATTCTGTTAGATACTCCTTCTTTGGAATCCTCAGAAATGTGGATCTATCCTGGTCCGTTGGGTTCTTGGCGTGGAGTGAGTACTTCCAGTGCTGCGTGCGTTTGTTGAAAAGTCTCTGTTGAGAGTCTGTGTGTTGCTGAAGCACCGGTGTTTGCCAAAAACGTCAGCGCGGCTTAGACTTCTTCCTCGAGCACCGTCGGTTCCTAATCGTAGGCTACCTCATGAAACGGCTGAACATCAACCAGTCCTTTCTGGTACGATGACGCTGTGTCCTCCCTTCTTCTTTTGATGTTTCCTTACTTATTTAATATTGTCCCTGTAGAATCCTTCGAGGCTTGAATTTGTCTTTAGTTCTTTCAACTTGACAACTGTCAAATATGTTCTTTGCTTTTGGTTTTGTATCTCCAGCTCTTTGCACATTTCATAATATTACCTTAAGTTGTCTTCTAAAGCCTCCCTTTGAAATCTTCTGTATCATTTCTTCCATCTTCTATAGCTACTTAATATTCAGGAACAACTTTCAGAGTCTCTTCTGACCTTCACTTTGGCCCTTCCTTTCTCCTTCCTTCCCTCCCTCTTTCCCTCCCCCCCCGCCCCCCGCCTCCGGGCCTCCCTCCTCCCCCTTTCCGGGCCTCCCTCTTTGTCTCCCTCTCTTTCTTCATGTATGATGCCTCTCATGTCATTCCATAACTCATATGGTCTTTGATCATTAGTGTTCAACACGTCAAATCTATTCTTGAGATGGTCTCTAAATTCAGGTAGGAATTATTCAGGGTCATACTTCAGCTCTTGTGGGTTTGTCCTAATTTTCTTGAGTTTCATCTCGAATTTGTGTACAAGCAATTGTTTATCTCTACCACAGTTGGCGCCTGGCCTTGTTCTGACTGACGATATGGAGCTTTTCAGTCTCTTTCTTTAGATGTAGGTGAGTTGATTCTTATGTTTCAATATATTCACATGCGTATGAGGTGACTGAAAACACCATGGCTTGGGTCAGGAGCACCTGATACAAATAAGTGGCTTTAAAAAGAGAATATTATTTTCTCACAGTTGTAGAGGCTAAAAGTCTAAACCAGGTGCTGGCTGTGTTGATTCCTTCCTTTCTGGAAGCCCTGGAAATTCCTTAGTATTCTTTGACTTGTAGACAGTCTTCATGTGATGTCTATCTTTCCCTGTGTGTGAGTTTCAATTATATTCTAGCCTTTTTCTAAGTCAGAACTGATTAGATTCAGAATCTACTCTGGTCTTTTTATATGTCAGAAGTAATTAGACTTAGAATCTATGCTACTTTGATATGACCTCAGTAACATAACAAAAGAAAAGCCCTATTTCCAAACAGGATTGTATCTATAGTTATGAGATCCAGGAATTCAACACATGTTTGAGGGTATGTGGGGGGAACACAATTCAATCCATGGCACCCAGGTTTGTCCTCGGCCAGGCCAAGCAGGACAACTTTGACGCAGCTCAACTCCTCTCCTCTCTACCAGGTGGGGAGTTTGTTTCATATCTTGCTGGAAACTCTGAAGCTTGTCTTTCTTCCTGGCCTTTATAAATCTAACTCTCATATTTTATTTTGTCAAGGAATTTCATTTACCCAAGAAGAAAGATCTGTGTCCTGCTTTGTTTTGGGGGAAAAATAGGTTCCAGGATTTATTTACAATGATGCATAGATAAAACAGTCCAACATAGCCTGAAATAATTCCCTTGTCAAAATACACAAAGGCTGAATGCCAGCAAAAATGGGTTTGTGTTTCATCTTGCACATTTCGTCCATGCATCTGTCTCCCGGAAAAAGAATCAACTAACGTGCAGAGACATTCTGAGGAACCCTACTTGATGCGCTGTTTCCTAGTAATCAAGCATGCTTTGCAGAAACACAATCTGTATGCTATTATCCCTAATTTTCTAAGTTCTTGCAGGCCTGCCACCCTTGCTGTTAAATGTCAGTTAAGACCTAATTAATTTAACTGCTCTGACAAGTTTAAATTAGCTCCCACAGAGACCGTAATTTGCCTTGAGTTCTTACCTGCTACAGATCAGTAATTCCTGATAGTGCTACAGGCACATTTTTAAAAAAAAATAAATAAATAACTTTTATTGCTTTAAAAAAACCAATTATTACATGTTCATCATAGAAAAGTCAAAAAGTAAAAAATATACCCCAAAAGAAGAGAGATGAAGAAAATCACTTGTAGTCTTATCATACAGATTTAACCACTAGAAACATTTTGATACATTTTTGTCCTCTTTTTGTCTGTGTAGTGAGGACTACTATTTCAAAAAATTATTGATGAATACTTCTTGTTTGACTGCCATGCTCATTAAGCAAAATAAAAGTTTACACAGACAATGTTATGAATTGAATGGTTTCCCCCCAAAATGTATGTCAACTTGACAAGGCCACGATTGCTGGTATTGTACAGTTGTCCTCCACTTGCGTCTGATGTAATTGTAAATTGTAAATCCTACCCTCTGTGATGCTGATGAGGCAGGATTAGAAGCAATTACATTAATGAAGCAGGGTGCAATCTACAGGCTTAGGTTGTATTTCAGATAAATGTATTTTGAGATATGAAATAGAGAAGTCAGTAGAGAGGGAGATATGTAAATGCTACAAGCAAGAAGGGCCAGGAGTCAAGCATTTGGGCCTGCGGTCCCTGCACAGAGAAGCTCCTAGACCAGGGGAAGATTGATGACTAGGCTCTCCACCCAGCCAACAGGAAGAGAAAGCCTTTCCCTGGAGCTAAAGACCTGATTTTGGACCGCTAGTGTCCTAGACTGTGAGAGAACAAATTTCTGTCTGTTAAAGCCATCCACTTGTGTTATTTCTGTTATAGCAGCACTAGATAACGAAAATAGACAGTGAGCTTGAAAGTCAAGAGCAATTCTAGATTTTGAAATACATCTGGCCCAAGGGATTTGGACAAGAGATTGATAACCTGCATTTCAAAATCATCCCTGCCACTTACGCAGTGTCTCTTCTTAACTGGATAAAGTTCACTTTACAATTCTAGCACTAGGTTTTCTCTAATGGTTTATTTAAGGGGCTTACAGAGTTCAATCTAATAGATATAACAAATGACATTTATTCTCCTTATCTGATTTTAATGCTAAATAAAAAATTTAATAATTATCTAATTTTATCAAGTTTTTATTTCCAGTTTATGAGGAAATAGGAAATGTCATTAATTTTTCCCTAGTATTTTTGTAATTTGTATGTTTTATTTCAGATTATACAGAGTAGAGATAATCATACAGTGGCTCAATGGTTGGTTGTTTGCAACACTGAATAATTGGGGAACACACTTTAAAAATGTGTGTTCAAGATGGATATTGTAAAGAAATGAAAGGAGATTAATACTGTCTTTTCTAGTGCTACTGTAACCACTGCAACAGAAATATCACAAGTGAGTGGTTTTATCAAAAAAAAAATCCATTTCCATTGAGTTGATTCTGATTCATAGCCAACCTACAGGACAGAGTAGAACAGAGAAGGAGTGCCAAGTGTTTTCCAGGGAGCACCTGGTGGATTTAAAAAGTCGACTGTTTGATGAACAGCCATAGCACTTAACCACTACACCACCAAGGTTTCCAGGTGGTTTGAAAGAACAGGGATTTGTTGTCTCACAGTTTCAGAAGCTAGAAGTCTGAGTTTAAGGCACTGATTCTAGAGGAAGCCTGTCTCTGTACCTTTTCTGACGGACAAGCTCAGTTTCTGTAGACTCAGCATTTGTTGTGTCGTTGGCAGTCTCCATGTAGCTTGCAGCTTCCCCTTAGTTTGTGTTTGCTTCTCTGTACCTGATCTGGTCTAAGGCACAGCCTACCCTAACAGGAACCCACTAATGTAACAAAGAAAATGCAATTCCCAAATGAGATTACATTCACGGGTTTAGGGGTTGAAATTCCAACACTTACTTCAGGGGGACACAATTCAATCCATAATACTGGATGTTGGCCGTGAGCCAGACTTTCTGTTCCACCATTTAGTGTAATCCTCATGAAAAATCTAGCAAGTGAGCATTCCTATTTGTAAACTTGAGCAAACTGAACATCAAAAGGGTTAAGTAATTTGCCTTCAAGTATGGTGCCTTTAAAGGCAATAGCTTCCTAATGGTCCTGGCATTGCTGCTCTTACGTGCCTTCAGTCTCCTCTCCACTTCCTGTCAAGCCATCCTCCAAGATGATTTTCTAGAGCTCATTTCTGTTCTTGGATCTTTTCTGCTAAAAATTCTCCAATAGCTTCCCATTGCCCTCAAGAAAAAGTGTCTAACTTCCTTAGTCTGATTGTTAGGTGCCATAGAGTCAGTTCCGACTCATAGTGCCACCATGTAGAACAGAACTAAAAGCTGCCTGGTCCTGTGCCATCCTCACGGTTACAGTTATGCTGAGCCCACCATTGCAGCCACTGTGTCACCCCACCTCGTCGCTGGTTAAATTAGTCTGGTATACAAAATCATTTACACATTGACCTCTTCCTGCTGTCAGGAGGGAACAATCCCTGGAGAAGGACAACATGCTTTGTGAAGTGAAGGGTCGGTGAAAAAGAGGAAGACCCTCCAGGAGATAGATTGACAGCAGCTGCAATGGGTTTAAGTGTAGAAACAATTGTGGGCATGGCCCATAACTGGGAAGCATTTCATTCTGTTGTTCTTAGGGTCACTATGAGTTGGAATTGACTAAACATAAGCTAACAGTGACATTCCCCTCTTCTGTCTTCATCTTCAAGCCCCTAAAAGACTACCTGTAGTTTCCTAAAAGTCCAAAAAGTCCACGTGTGCTCACTCACTTTGCACAAATTATTCCCTCTCCCTGGAAGATTTACCACTGCTCTGCACCAGCCCTCCTTGCCGTTTCTTTTCCAAGGCACCATAGTCTAACTAGTGCTATTGCAATAGCGACCTCATTGTTTCTCTGCTTCTGGTCTTGCTCCCCTTCTCTTCACCTGTTCTCTGGAGAGTAGCCAAGGAGTGGTTTTAGAGTTCAGCCAGACCTGTCCTTCATTTATACCCACTGTGGCCTTTTACTACGATGCACAAGGCCCAGCGTGATGTGGGCCAGCTCAGCTATTCAACTTTCACCTTGAACACCAGGGTTCTTTGTACTCTGGCCTCCTTCCTCTCTCTTGTGTCACCCCAGGACCTTTGCACTTGTTCTCTCCCTTAGCCTGGTAATGAGCTTCCCATAGTTCATTGTGTGGCTGGTTCTTTTTCAACCTTTGGGTATCAAGTTAACTAAAACCTCCTCAGAGAGCTCTTCCTTAACCTCCTTCCACCCATTCTCAATTCCCTGGAGCCACCACTGCTGTTATTCTCCATCACGGCATTGGGTTTACTCCTTCACTCTGCCTGTCACAAGTTACAACCATTTGATGTATTTCTGTGTTTATCATTTTACCTATTTTTCACTCCCACTAGACAATACATTTCATGAAATCATGGGTCGCATCTGTTTTGTTCGTTATTTTATTGTCAGCACCCTGTGCAATGCCTCGCCCGATGTAAAAGTTCCATTCATACTAGTTGACTTGATGATTAAATGAATGAATAAATCCCACACAGCTCAGCACCACTGTTGTCTCCCACACAGCTCAGCACCAGTACTATCTCATCACAGAAGTTTTTCCAGACCTGTCTTAGCTACAGTGAGCTTCCTATTATGATACTCAGGGTCATTGGTGGTCCAGTAGTAGAACTCTTGACTTCCATGTGGGAGACCTGGGAGATTCTATTCCTGGACAATGTTAAAAGCTTCCAGATTAAACTGGACTGGGAAAAAAGACCTGGAATCTACTTCCAAAAGGCAGTCAATGAAACCCTATAGATTACAGTGTCCAATCTGTAGCCAACCACAGAGGTGACACAGGATCAGGCAGTGTTTTGTTCTGTTGTGCATTGGTTTGTCACAAGTCAGGGTTGCCTCAACAGCTGTTAATAACAGTAACATTATGGTACTCACCAAAGTTCATTACAGATCCTGATTTTCTTGAATTTCTGCTCTTTTCCTGGGCAGGTCAGTCATTAAGAGAGAGAAGTGTGCCTATATTCTTCAAGCTAACCACAGTGCATGATCCACGTAGCAAGGCTTCAGTAGATGTCTATGGAATCAGCAAAGACTGAATACCTGGAAGCCGCCAGGTTCCACTATAGCTCATGGCTGCAGTCACAACCACCTTCATGAGGATGAGGCCGTGACAGTGTCATCCACTTCTGTGACCCTACTGCCAGCACAGAGAAAGTTGACATTGTTGTTAGTTGCCATCGATTCTGACTCATGGCAGCCCCATGAATGCCTCGTAGAAGCAGTGGCATCATTAATGGAGTGTCGGGGTTTCAGGCTGCATCAGGTGACAGTCTCAGAAGGGGTGACACCAAAATGTCTATAAAACTTTCGTGATGTTTCACCAGAAATTATCTTTTTATAAAAAAGTTCTCTGTAATCAGTAATAACCACAAAAATGTTTTTTGTAAACCCAGTATACATGTATCAATATACCGATAAGGCTAAAGCTCTATGCTAATTTACTTTTTGAACCTCCTAATGCACTCCAGACGCAGCTGCCATTATCACCCAATCACATGACACTTCTGATCATGTCATTTCATCTTCATGGGCTACAATCATGTCCTGTTGTTTTGTTGCTGCCACTGTTTTCATAGCCACTGATTTTGTCAGATTTCATGGTGTTTTAGCTACAATATTATGTTAATTAGCATTTGCAAATCTACATTGATAACTTTTTTGAGAAAGGCAGACATAATTAAAAAAAGGAGAAATGTTCAGAATTAAAATTTATGTAACTTTAGTTACAAAAAATATTACTAAGAACTTTCTATGGTCTGATATCGAAAGAGGTTCGTGAGAGGAAGAGATGCCACGAGTTACTGGATTGAACAAGACCAGACCTAGTGGTGCCACTAGATGGAACTTCTTCCCAGGGTTTTCAAGGTGGTGGCCTTTTGGAAGCAGATCACCGGGTCTTTCTTCCAAGGCACCTCTGGTTGAGTTAGATCTGCTAACCTGCCAACCTATCAGTTAATGATCTGAGGCTTTCTTCTACAGAGAAAGGACTCAATAGTATTTGTTGAAGGGATGGATAGATGAAAGACAGATACCACAGAGCTTAGCTTTTTATTAGTAACTTCTCTTTCAGGAAGCTTTGCTTTTGCTTTAAGGAATCTTTTTGCCACTTGTAGAGAAACATTTTTCTCTAAGGACTTTTCCTCTACAAATGGCAAAAAGTTCCTTAAATTCAGATTGTTCTCAATTTGAAAGTATGTTTAAGCTTCATTTTTTCATCAGTGATAGGTCTTGACATTCTGTGTATATACACCATATTTTACTGAAATAACGCGTATCTTCTGTGTGTCTTTGCTAGCCATGCCCTCCTCTTTGCAAGGCTCCCTCAGAACCATCACCATGCCACTCCTCTTCCACACATTGTGAAAAACTCAGCATAGCATGCTTATGAAAATACCATTTGGGGGGAGGGCATGGCTGACACACAAAGCGAAACTGTGTAAACATATAGTGTGTGGGTATGTGGGTGTGTGTTTATATACATAAATATAAATAGCTGTCATTAGGCAGATTCTGATTCATTGTGACACCATGTGTGTCAGTGTAAAACTGTATTCCATAGGTTTTTAACCGCTGAGTTTTTTGGATAGATCACCAGGACTGTCTCCCAAGTAGTCTCTGGGCAGACTCAAACCTCCAAACTTTCAGTTAGCAACTCATCGAGTTAACCATTTGTACCATTCAGGGCTCCATTCTTCAGATAACTCCATGTTCATTTGTTTACTCATGTACTCGTCTGTCTACCCACTTGGAACGAGATGCAGAGTTGGTGAAGAAAAGCATTTAGGATTTTAATCCCCGCTTTAAATCCACCAGGAGTCCTGTGGTGCAAATGATTAAGGATTCAGCTGCTAACCTAAAGAATGGCAGTTCAAGCCTATTCAAGGCTGCATGGGAGAAGACCTGGTAATCTGCTTCCATAAAGATTATAGCCTAGAAAATTCAACGGGTCGTTTCTACTCTGTCACATGTACCACTATGAGTTGAAAACCACTCAGCAGCACCCATCAGTCACAACAATCTAGGTCTGATGGATTCCTTCCGTGATGACCTATTTACCTCTTTGGAAGACACCAAGAACCTACCACATAGCAGTGATTCCCTTCGGCTTCCCTCCTCCTCTCCTCTACCCCTCTCTCCTCAGTGCTCAAGTGTTCCTGACTTGGCAAAAGAAAAAGAACCTGAAAACCCTGAAAAGGACAAGGAATATGATAAACCCATGTGTAACAACTGAGCCAAGGAAGTCTAGGCAGTTGTGAGGTTTTCTAAAACACTAGGACCCTTTTCAAGGAGCCCTGGAGGTGCAGTGGTTAATCACTCACGTGCTAATTGAAATGGTAGGATTTAAACCCACCATTTGCTCCATAGGAGAAAAGTGTCAGTTTGCCTCTAAAAGATTAGAACCTTGGAAACCCTATGGGGAGCCAAAGATCAGCCACTGAAAACCCAGTGGTGTATAATTCCACTCTGACACACACAGAGTTGCCATGAGTCAGAGACGATTTGGTGGCAGTGGTAACTTGTTTTATATGGAACATCACTGCCCATAAATTTTTGTGGGTATATCTGATTATTTCTTTCACATCTGTTCCTAATAGCGGAATTACTAGGGCAAGGTTTATACATGTGTACAAGGTTTATGATATTATTGCCAGCTGTCTTCTCAAATGGTTGTATCCATTTATGCTCCTCAGTTAGCGAGGCATATGGGTGCCCTCAGCTTTATCTGGAGTCAAATACTTTGGAAGTACTCACTCATATTATTTCAGAGTAAAATGCTATTGAGACACTATGTCTTTGTCAGTTTATTTCATAATGCTCGATGATTTGAGCGTAAGTAAATTGCTCCAAATAATTGCATTTTTAAACAGAAAAGGCATGTTTGCTGTGAACACATCTTCCTGTCAACTAGAGAACAAATACCTAGTCTCTGGTGATGTGTGTGCCATTGCAAATTGGCAGGCCTCCTCACAGTCTGCCTTTGGTTAAACTTTTGGTGATTCCTGCTTTTAGTTTGGATGAAAACACACAATGGCATCTGTTACAAATTTAACACATTCCCCCACAAGATATGCTGAAGTCTTAACCCCCGGTACCTATGAGTGTGGCCTTATTTGGAATACAATTTTTGAAGATGTTACCAGTTAACATGAAGTCATATTGGAACAGGGTAGTTCAAATCCAGTCTGAATGGTATCTGTATAAAACTCACGGCTATTGTGTCAGTTCCAGCTCATACAGACACTATAGGACAGAGTAGAACTGCTCCATCAAGTTTCCACGGAGCACCTGACAGATTCGAACTGCCAACCTTTTGGTTAGCAGTCGTAGCACTTAACTATTATGCCACCAGGGTTTCTAGTGCCGTTATAGGAGAGGAGAAGAAACACAGAGATGGAGGGAAGAGGCCATATGAGTGCAGAGCTATGTCGCGCTGGCAAGCCAAAGAAAACCTGGCCTATGAAGGCTTCAGAGACAGGACAGGCCAACACCTTAGAGTCTTTGGAGAGAACACGGCTCTGCTGACGTCCTTAACTGTGAAATAATCAATTCTGGTGCTTAGAAGCTACCCAGTTTGAGTCATTTCATTACAGCAACCCTAAGAAATTAATACGGCACCTGCTGCCAGCTCTTCTCTTGCAAGTGGTCAAGGTCCTGAAGGATCCCTAGATGTCTTTTAAACAACACAGAACATGGCATATATCTTACTTGCATACTTTTAGAGTGGCCATCTAAGCCTAGAAGGTTGGTGCCAGAGATATCCTCAAGGAAAAGTCTCACCCAGGGCCAAAATGTCCCCAACCACCTTCCAAACTACGTACCACAGATATCAATATTCCAATTTGACAAGAAGCCCATTAAGCCTTGTTCTTGTCTAGCTTCCTTTATTTATGGAATAAATCACACACACAAAACTACTAATCATTTAGAGAATGAGAAGGAATGATCATACCAGCTCTCAGATAAATCACAGTTGACTTCTTCCTCCATTATTACTACACCTGAGGCTCAAAAGTGGTGGAAGCAATGGTGTGCTAGCTTTACCTTTCAGTCCATCTTATCATTCACAGTGTGTAGTGATGAGTTTATTCTTACTTCTGGGAAGTGACTTTAAGCCCTAGGAATGTTATGTCTGCTAGGCCTGGCAACCTTGGATCACTCCAGATAGTCTAGCTATGTGATGTAGTATGAGGGCTTTAGGTTACATGACATCAGCCCTACTTTCAGAGAGGCTGGCACTGAGGTCAGCCTCACTGGCCAGTACTGAATCCCAATCAAGTTTATGAGATTGAGCACCAGTAAAGGCTCTAGACGCCAAGGCTCAGGTGAGCTTCCCTGGTTGGCAATAGTCTGTACATAGTGTCACATGTCAATACTCAGTCAGTAATGCTGTACACAGGTCCATCCATATTCTGTGAAAAAACAAACCAAACCTGTTGACTTCAAGTCCATTGTGACTTATGGTGACCCCTAGGACACAGTACAGCCACCCCACAGAGTTTCCAAGGGTATAAATCTTTTTGGAAGCAGACTGCCTCAAGTTTCTCCCATGGAGCAGCCGATGGGTTTGAACTGCCAACCTTTCAATTAGTTGCTGTGAGCTTTAACCACTGTACCATCAGGTCTCCTTAAGAATCTTCTAGCCTTGTTCTCAACCCACTCCTCACATCCCATTCATTTGTTAAATAAGTTCCTCTGGAGGATCATTTTGCCTAGTGTTTTACACAAATAAATCGACTAATTTCAAAGGCAAACGAAAGCAGGCTTACTTTTGCCTTCCAACTGAGGTCACAGAAAAGACCAGGGAGATCAAAACCTCAAAACTCACGTCAACAATCGTCTAAATATGTTTCCAGTGGGAGCCTGACCCCATGAGGCTCCAGCTTCAGAGGAAATAACAGGATACAGATGGAATGAACGCTAACCTTACCTCAACAACTGTGTTGGGTTGGACCTTATGAAAACCCTGGAGTGGGGCTGGACCATCCCTTGCCTGGAGGCCTGGAGACTGACCTTTGAGAAGATGTAAATCCCCCTGGGAAAAGCAGTGCTCCTCCCTGGTACTTTAAGAGCGGGCTAGTATAACTTGCAGCTCTGTGGACACATTTTCCGGCTGCATACGGGAGTGAAATGCTGTCAGGATATTGTGCAGCTGTAATAGCTCATAAAGCCAATACCATGACTTCATCTCTGGCCTGTGAGCTGAGTATTACCCAGAGCAGAAGCCACCAGCTAGTGCTAAATCATGATCAACAGGAAAGACTGGAAGAGACTGAGGAATGTGTTTGCATGTGTTAAAAGCCACACCTGAGTAAGCATGGAATACTTCTGCTGTAGGTTAACAGTGTTCTCCTTAAGCACTGGTGAGATTGGTAAGTATGCAGGGACCTGACTCAGATTTTTTTTACAGACATCCAGTTTTCTTCATTTGACTCTACAATGGCTGACTGGGCCTCCACGTAACAGGTTGATTCTAGTGTTAAGATGGCTCTGGTCATTCTCTAACGTTAAATAAACTGTAGGGTGTGTGCGTGCATGTGTATGTGCGTGTGCGTGCGTGTGTGTGCGTGTGTGTGTTTAGTAGAGTCCATTTGCAAGATGTTCCCCTTCAGAACTGTTAAAATGATCTTCATTTGGCAGAAGAAACACGGAATCCACGTAGAGTTTGGTTGTAAAAATAAGGCTATTGGTATTGTTGGCACTAAATATCTAGCCATGTGAGGTCAAGTTCTCTCCTATGATAAATGATTTTCCACAGATCATGCAAATAGCTTTCCAATGTTGTTTAGATGGTACAGTGAGTTATTCATTCCGTTTTGGACTTGTGATAGGTACACTTGTATTCAAACTTTGACTTCTGTCAATTGAATCATGTTTTATAAACATGACAGCACTAAAGGATACGTTTGTGAATCTGGTAAATCTTGAAGAATAAACATTTATATTCCTCAGGTGAAAGAAATATTCTGTTGTAATAGTGGACAATCTGATCAAACAGAAGTCAGAATTCATCAGTGTTATTTACAAAGCACTTCAATGTCTTTTTTCCAAAATTAGATATTTATGTTATCAGTCGTTAAGCTATAGAGACCAAATTCATTAGTGGTTAGCAGGAGTGGGAGAGAGTGGGAAATGGGGAGTCATTGCTATGGGACACTAAGCTTTGTTTAAGGGTGGTGGAACATATGCTAAAGGAGAGTCACGTTGGCTGTGCAACAGTACAACATGATCAACATAATGTCACTGAATTGTACACACCAAAATTAAAGTTGAAATGCCAAACATTCTGTTACATGTTTTGCAAAGTCCTGCATATGTCCTGGGCACTGTAAGTTGACCATACTTGCTTCTCTATATATTTTACAGCCAGTTAGCAAACCATATAAAACAAGGGCTGCCAACTTAGGTCGCTTTTCCCAGGCCAGGACTTAGTTACTCATATGTTTGTGGTTAATTGCTGTCTTGTGGCTGACCTCTGCTACTGATGAGATATCACTAGGCTCTCTCCTCCCAATTATATTGGAAAAGAGAAAAAAAAAAAACTCACTGCTTCCCAATCTATTCTAACTCATAGGCACCCTACAGGACAGAGCAGAACTGCCCCATAGAGTTTCCAGAGAGCAGCTGGTAGACTCAAAATACGAGCCTTTGGATTAGCAGCTGTAGCCCACCACTGGGATTAGCTAAAATCCTAAAGCTCTTTATAAGCTTAAATCAGAATTCTCTAACAGGTCAGACTCCAGAGTCCAGAGAAAGCAGTAGTGATTGAAAGAGTACTGATCTGAGAAGTATGTATAACAAAGAGAAGAGAATGGGTGTCAGGTAATAGCAATCTTTGTTGCATATGGAAACCCTGGATGTGTAGTGGTTAAGTATTATGTCTGCTAACCAAAAGGACAGCAGTTCAAATCCACCGGGCACTGATTGGAAACTCCATAGGCAGTTCTACTCTGACCTATAGGATCAATATGAGTTGGAACGAACTCAAAGGCGGTGGTGGCTATTGCATCACCCTCCTTTCTCAGATAAGAAAAGTGATCCTGGGAGAGGATACAGAATTAGTTTCAGTATTCCTTACTATTTAAACACTGCTGTTATTTTATGCCATTGAGTTGATTCTGACTCACAGTGGCGCTATAGAACACAGTAGAACTGCCCACACAAATTCCAAGGAGAAGCTTGTGGATTTGAGCCGTGGACCTTTTGCTTAGCAGACTGAGCTCTTAACTACTTTGCCACCAGGGCTCCATTTGAACACTAGCTGGAAGTAAAAGCTGCTAGTTTTCTTTTTATCATTCAACATGATTTGGTTTTACAAACACTTACTGAACACCTTTTTGAACCAAGCACTTTTCAGGCAACAGTAAGACCTGAATAGAGGCCCAACTTTTGAGAATTTTTCAGTGAGACCCTGGGAGCAACGTTCCTCCGTTGGCTTTCCTTCATCTTTGGTCTAATCTTAGCTTGTTAGTTAGACTTGATCAACCCCGTTTTTCCATCCTTTCTGATTACTCAGAGACGAGTAATAGCACAAAAGCTGTCACCCTTTGTATTCAATTAGTAGTGGCCTGTATCTGAGGTCCACATCCTTTAAGCGGTCTTTCTAGTACTGATGCTGTGTTAACATGATGACATAGACACCATTCTGTCCATCTTAAAACTGGGGGTGATCTTTGAATAGCAGAAACCTAATAAACAGTAACAAACTGACCAAATTAGGGAAGAATCTGGACTTGGAAAGAAATAAGAACTCAAGGTAATAACGGAGTAAAGATACTAAGAACCAGGTGAGTAGAGGGATTGTATAGTCGTTTGCAGCTGTTTTATTCATTTTGTTCAATCTAATTCCCTAATTTGGGTGAAGTCAAAGCTGTAGACATTTTTAGCCTCATTCCTGGCTTTAGTTTACAACACTGCCCTTGTTTTTTTGTCTCCTTTCACCTTTTTCATAATTTATGTTTTCCTGTTGCATTTTTAAATCCCTATAAGCCTACTTAATTCCTTCTGGAACAAAGTAAGGTATAAATTGTCAATTGATCAAAGATTAATTTACATTTATGATCATTTCTCTATCTTCTTTCTCTTAACTCACTGCACTTGCCTTCTCTGTTCTCTTGTCATGAATTTTCCGTAAGCTACCCGGTTCTTCCAACTGAGCTTTCTTTGTTTCTTATCCTATTTGCTAGCTCAGCCTAAGGCCCCTGTGGCTGGGCATCTCTTCAAGCTTTCTCTTTCCTGGTTTCAGCGCTGATACCCGGCTCTCTTCTCATTGCTCTTCAGCTGCTTTCTTGGGAATTCTCTTCTAGCTCCTCTTCATAACCCTGCTCAATAATTGTTGGTATGATATTACGTTTCTGGCATACATGTCTCAGTGAGGGCTTATTTGGTCATGGAGTTCAAGGCCCTCAGGGACAAGACCTTTATTTTAATGTTAAAGAGGGCTTTGTACATAACTGGAGCTCAATACACGTCACTAACTGCCTTAGGCTTAGTTCTGTAGACAAACAAAACCAATGTTTTGTATATATATAAAGAGAGAGACAGAACATGTGTGTGTGTGTGTGTGTGAGTGTCGAGAGAGAGAGAGAGAGAGAGATTTATCTCTAAGAAATGGCTCACATGGTTGCAGAGGCTGGCAAGACCTGAGTCTATGGGTCAGGCTGAAGGCTGAAGTCTGCTCCTCACTGACAGACATAGCTGCGGGGGCTGACGGATCCAGAATCAGCAGGTCAGATGACAGGTTGCTGGCTCATAGGCTGTATAGGTTGATAAATTCCAAGAACCAGAGGTCAGACATGATGAGCTAGATGCAGGATCCAGAGCAAACAAGCTGGAATGCCCACATATATAGCAGATGTAGGCCACACTCTGAAGAAAACTCCCGTTACAACTGATTGACTACTCACATGAGATCATATCATGGAGGATGTCATGGGTTGCATTGTGTCACCCCAAAAATGTGTTTAGCCATTTATCTGGGCCATCATTTCCAATGTTTTGTGATTTTCCTTTGCTATACATCCTAATCTCTGATTATGTTAAAAAGGGATTATGGTGGGACTGCCAAACCCTTGCTAAAGGAATTTCCCTGGAGTGTGGCTTTCCCTGCCTTTTATCTTTTCATCCTACAGGACATAAAAAGAGAGAAGCAAGCAGAGAATCTGGAACCTCATACAATCAAGAAAGCAGCACCAGAAGAGTGTGTCCTTCAGACCTGAGGTTCCTGAACCTAGATGCTCCCTGGACAAAAACTGATGCAAGACAAGGACTTTCCTCCAGAGATGACAGAGGGAAAGCTCTTTCCCTCAAGCAGTCATCCTGAATGTGGGCTTGTAACTTACTGGATTGTGTAAGAATAAACTTTTCTTTGCTAAAGCCATCCACTTGTGGTATTTCTGTTAGGGCCTCTCTAGATGGCTAAAACAGAGGATGATAACTGCCAAAGTACATTATCATATAACTGTCAAAATACTGAGAATCACGGCCCAACTAAGTTGACCTACAACCTTAACCATCACAGTCCACTGTTGTCAGTTTTAGACCCAGACACATCTCATTGAAACATATTAATCTCTAGATAAATACAATTATAAAGTTGTACTTGTCCATAACATGATACAACTAAATGCATAACCAAAAATGTATCAATCTTGTTCACATCTTATAGCTTAGAGGGAAAGAAGATTTGTGTATGCACACATATATATGTGTATGTGTGTGTATATCCACATATGCAAATATAATAAAGAAGAAATACGAATACATATTAATGTCCTCATTTCTGCAGTTATAACATGGTTGTAACTGGACTTCAGTATTACCTTCTTACACCACTCATTCTATATTCCTTTTACCCTCAGCAAGAACCTCAGCTTGTCATAGTTCTTTCTTGGTGGGATGACTTCAACTTTGAATCCTGAACTGTTTGGGCTGTTAGTAGTTGTGTCAGAACTGAATTACTATAAATCCCAATACAAGTTCCAGCATCATTTTTTGATGAGATGGAGAAACAAATCACCAAATTTGTCTGGAAAGGGAAGAAGCCCCGGAGAAGTAAGGTACTACTAAAGAAGAAGAACACACTGGGAAGCCTCTCATTATCCAACCTTAGAACATACTACACTGCCACAGTGGTCAAAACAGCCTGGTACCGGTACAAGAACAGACAGATCGATCAATGGAACAGAATTGAGACCTCAGAGATGACACTATCTGCTTATGAACAGTTGATATTCAACAAAGGCCCTAAGACATTAAACTGGTGTAGAAACAGTATCTTCAACAAATGATGCTGGCAAAATTGGATATCTGTTTGTAATAAATTGAAACAAGATCCATATCTTACACCTTATACAAAAACCAACTCCAGCTGGATAAAAGACCTAAATATCAAACTTAAAATGATAAAGCTCATACAAGAAAAGGTAGGAACAACAATGGAAGTTTTAATACACAATGTAGACAGACTTAAAAATCTGTCAAACAAACCACAATCAACAGAAGAGAAAATAGATAAATGGGAACTATTAAGAATCAAACACATTTGCTCATCCAAAGACTTCATTAATAGAATTAAAAGGCCACCTACAGAACGGGAAAAAATATTTGGCAATTCTATGTCAGACTGACACCTGATCTCCATAATCTATAAGATACTACAAAATATCAATAAGACGAGGATAAATTATCCAATTAAGCAATGGGCAAAGGAGATGGACAGACATTTCACTAAAGAGGAGATCCAGGCAGCCAAAAAACACATACAGTCATGTTCACGATCTTTAGTTATTAAAGAAATTCCAACCAAGACTGCAATGAGATACCATCTCACCCCAACGAGGTTGGCCATGATCCAAAAAACACAAAACCGCAAATGCTGGAGAGGCTGTGGAGAAAGTGAAACTATTCTACACTGTTGGTGGGGTTGCAAAATGGTCCAGCCTCTTTGGAAAGCAATCTGGCGCTTCCTTAAAACAATGGATATCGATATACCATTTGACCCAGTAATTCCACTACCTGGAATATATCCTACAGAATCAAGGCCTTTCACACCAATGGACACATGCACAAGAATGTTTGTTGCATGCAGCACAGTCCACGATAGTAAAAAGGTGGAATCAACCCAGATGCCCAACAACAGAGGAATGGATAGGTAAACTATGGTACATATACTCAATGGAGCACTATGCAATGATAAAGAATAATGATGATTCCAGGAAACATCTCATAACCTGGTTTCAACTGGAAGAGATTATGTTGACTGAAAGTAGTCAGCAACAAAAGGACAGATATTGTATGACCCCCCTACGATAAGATCTCAAAAACAGACTTATGTATAGAAGAAAAGACTCTTTGACAACTGCTAGGGAAGGGAGGAAGGGTGAGTGGGGGAGGGTTTAGATTAGATAATTGCTAGAAATCTGGTTGGGTGAAATTGGTGATAGCACATATTAGAAACAAGAACAGCATTAAGTGGACTTCAGCGTAACTTGAATACTCCTTCCATCTTAACCCAATATTGAAAGGACAGAGTAGCTGGGGCAGGGGGCAGGGGACCATGCTCTTAGGCGAAATGGAGGCCAATTGGCACAACTAGCGTTTTGCTAAGAGGGCTCTCTGCACCCCACATTGGTGAATGGCATCTGGGGTCTTAAAAGCTGCCAAGCTGCCACCCAAGGGCACAGCAAATGGTCCCAACTCAACAAGAATGGATGATCACAGGGGACCAAAATGACATGGTGTAAAAACAACCCAGAAGATAGGGAGACCCACATGAGTGGGTGCCTACATTGACTCGGGACTGGAAGAACCAGATGGTGCCTGGCCACCACCAGTGATAGCCTTGATGAGCTCACTAAGTTGAGTCTCACTGGCAACACAAGAATAAAAAGGGGTGCACCCTGAGATCTCCACTAAAAGACCTCAACTGATGGTCCAGCAGTTTCAGGGTTTCCCTGAGAGCATGGCTCCTAGCCCTGATGCTGCCCTTGCCCATAAATCATAATGGAGTTCCACTCTTTGGACACGAATGGATTGGACTTGGCAATGCAGAGTGACCGTATACTGGATGCACTTTATGGTTCTATACATCTATAGGATATCATCCTGCTGACCTCTGGCTGGAAGAAGGAGAATGAGTGGAGAGCAGGGGAAAGGAGACTGCTGGGAGGATGAGACATGTATAGAGCAGAGAGGAATAGTGTGGTGTCACCAGGCAGGGAGAGCAGTGGAAGCTGCATATAGATAGGCATGTAAATTTATATGAGAATGTACACTTTCACTCAGTCATAATAAAAAAAAAAAGAATTGAATTGCTATAGTTTTCTACTGACCGTTATTACAGGGCATGGTTATACTAAGAGACACTTTAGGGGATCTCTTGTATTCCAGACATACTCTTTTTAAACCTCCGTCGTGCAACATCAATCTACTTTTTCCTTGGTAGTTAGATTCAGTCACACCAGCCAATATGCTAGCTTCCTTCTTGGCCTCTTGGTGTATGGGCATGAGGAGCACAAAGTGGCAGGGTAGCATTCTTAACTTTGGATTCAATGGAATCAGTATTGTGCCTCCAAATCGGAGCATTCCTCCTTTCGGAACTAAGACCTCTAGATCCACAGATCATAAGGTCATGGGGACAGGAACCAAAAGTTTTTGAGTGGGTCACAGGGGTAACAGTGAGTGGTATCACTCTGATTTCTAACCCTTAATTCCTGGACCTGTGAATCCAGGCTATGAGAGAAACAGCATTATACATTGGATACAGTTTAGAGCACATACAGCCTCCTAGAGAACTTTACCCCAACTTTTGCAAAGTGTTGCTACCTAGCTGGCACCATAATTATGTCTTTAGAATACCAGTCCATCATTCTATCAAGTGAAGTGATTCAGGATGATGGACAACATGGTAAGACCAGTGAATTCCACGAGCATGGACCAATCACTATATTTCGCTTGTTGTGAAGTGAGTGTCCCTTGATCTAGGGTGTTGCTGTGTGGGATACCATGATGATAGATAAGGCATTCTGTGAATCCACAGATGATAGTTCTTGCAGAGGCATTGGCATTGGCGCTGTCACTGGCATTACATGAATCCACAGATGATAGTTCTTGCAGAGGAAGGTATTGGCATATCCAGAGCAAGTGCCTATCCTGGTAAGAGTGAAATGTTGCCCTTTCCATGATGGAAGGAGTCCAATGTAATCAAGCTGTCTCCACGTTGGTGCCTGACCACCTTGAGGTGTGGTGCTATATGGGGAACTCAATGTTGGTTTCTATTCCTGGCAGATTGGGCAGTCATCAGTGGCTGTAGCAAGTCAGTCTTGGTGAATGGAAATCTATTTTGCTGAGCCCATGCATAGTTTCCACCTCTGCCACCGTGACCACTTTGATCATGAGCCCACTAACAATGGAGAAAGAAGATAAATGGCTTCCGTAGAACACACCATCCTATCTACTTGTCATAATTCTCCTTTGCTAAGGTCCCCCGTGGGTGAACATTCACATGAGATACAAATATTTTCACATCTTTGGCCTACTCACTGAGGTCTGTCCACATACTTCTTTCTCATACCTCCTTGTCAACAATTTACCAGTCACGTTCCTTTCAATTCCCTCATCATCCAGCCAACCTATTGGCCACAGCCTAAGAGCATTCTAGCTATACTTTTTCCAAGACAGATCTCTTCATTCTTCTGGTGGTCCACGTATACTCAATATTCTTCACCAATGCCATGATTTAATGACATCAATTCTTCTTCAGTCTTTATTTATTGTCCAGCTTTACCATATGTACGAGGTGGCTGAAAATACCACAGCTTGGGTTAAGTGTACTTTAGTCCTGAAAGTGATGTCTTCCTTTGTAATGCTTTCAAGAGCTCTTTTGCAGTAGATTTGCCCTTTGCAAAACGTTGTTTGATTTCTTGAGTGTTGCTTCCATGGGCATTGATTGTGGATTCAAGTAAAATAAAATCCTTGACAACTTCAGTAATTCTTTTATCAGATGTTGCTTATTGGTCTAACGGTGAGGATTTTGCTGTTGTTGTTGTTGTGTTTTATGTTGAGACGCAATCCTTACCGAAGTCTTAGTCCTCGATCCTCATCAGTAAGTGCTTCAAGTCCTCTTCACTTTCAGTAAGCGAAGTTGTATCACTTGGTATGAGAAAACAACCTTCTGTTTGTTGAATGAGTCTTCCTTCAATCCTAATGCCACATTTTTCTTCATAAAGTCCAGCTTCTTGGATTATTTGCTCAATGTATAGATCGAATAAGTAGGGTAAAAGACTGTGACCCTGACACACACCTTTCGTGACTTTAAACCACATAGTATCCCCCCATTTTGTTCAAACAACTGACTCTTGTTCTGTATACAGGTTTCTCATAAGCCGAATTATGTGTTCTGAAATTCGCATTCTTGCCAATGTTGTTCATAATTTGTTATGATTTACACAGTTGAATGTTTTTGTAGAGTCAATAAAATACAGGTAGGCATCTGTTTTGGATTGGATTATGTCCTCCCCAAAATTGTATGTGTCAATTGGCTAGTCCTTGATTCCCAGTATGGTGCCATTGTCTACCGTTTTGTCATCTGATGTGACGTTCCTGTGTGTTATAAATTCTACCTCTATGATGTTAATGAGTCTGCAAGATCAGATTGAGTCTTAAGTCAATCTCCTTTGAGATATATAAGACAGAAGCAAGCAGAGAGACATGGTGACCTCATGGCACCAAGAAACAAGAGTCCAGAGGAGAGTGCAGCCTTTAGACCTAGGATAGCTGTGTTGAGAAGCTCATCAACCAAGAAAAATCAATAACAAAGAGTTTCCCCAGAGCTGACAATAAGGGAATGCCCTGAATTTGGACTTCAAGCTTACTAGACTGTGAGAGAATAACTATTTGTTGAAGCCATCCACTTGTTGTATTTCTTTTACAGCAGCACTAAGTAACCCTAAGACATCTCTGTTATATTCGCTGCTTTCAGTCAAGATCATTCTGATATCAGCAATAATATCCTTCATTCCACATATTATACTGAATCTGGCTTGAATTTCTGGCCATTCCCTGTTGATATACTGCTACAGCTGCTTTTGAATTATCTTCAGCAAAATTGCACTTGTGAGTTTGATATTAATGATCTTGTTTGGCAATTTCCACATTTTGTTGAATCATCTTTCTTTGGAATGAACACAAATATGGATCTCTTGCAGGTGGTTGGCCAGGTAGCCAGTGTACAGATTTCTAGGCATCAAGTGAGAACTTACAGCATTGCATTCAGTTGTTAAATATCTCAGGTGGTGTTCCACCAATTCCTGGAGATTGTGTTTTTGCCATTGCCTTCAGTGGAACTTCTAATTTCTTCCTTTAATACCTTCTTCCAGTATGCATCCTGCATATGTTTTATATGTCTGTTGTGTATTTTTAGGCAAAGGAAAGAACCTTTTTATACAAGAATGTCTTGAAAGATTCTGGAAAGAAGTGAGATATGAGACTGGCCTTGAAAGCTTTTCTGTTTCTTTTGTTTTTTATTTCTTTAAACTACTTATTACAAAGATCGTACAGGACTGGACAACATTTTGGTCTGTATACATAAGGTCACCCTAAGTGGCAACTCAGTGGCACCTAACAACAAAAACAACCTGTTACAAAGAAATACATACATATAAATGATACAAATAAGTGAATAAATCAAAGCCTTACTAATGTCACAACACAGAGATAATCACTCTTAAGAGCTTTTTTCTTTATGTGTACTTACATTGTTTTACAAAAATGGAATCCTATACTATAAAATGTTTGTAACCTGCTTTTCACATTCAACAGTTTATGAAGAATATCACTCTGTCTGCTTGTCAGTCAATGACTGCATAGGGTTTTACCGGGTAGGGACTAGGAACCAAGAAAAATAACTTGGTGTCATTGAGTCAATGCCAATTCGTGGAGACTGTGTTATGTGTCAAAGTAGAACTGGGCTCCACAGGGTTTTCAATGTCTGTTTTTTTGGCGAGTGTCTCAGCAAACCTTTCTTCCAAAGTCCCTGTGAATGGACTGGAACTTCTAGCCTTTCAGTCAGCAGCCAGCTGTGTTAACCATTTGCAACACCCAGGGACTCAGGAACTGGTGGGGAAATACGGTAATCTTGGCTCTAAGATCTGCTGGAACAAAGGTTCAAGAGCTAATCCTTCTGGAGAAGCCACGTTCAGTGATGGACAGGGAGTTCCTGCTGAGTGCACAATTCCAACTGAGTAATGGCTCTTCTTGTCATCAGATGAGGCTGGCTGCATTTCAAGAACACACCAAAGCATGAAATCTTTCCATTCTGACTAATAACCTGGTCTATAAAACCAGTCTGAGTGCTAGTGAGATACTCAGTTGACCCAAAGATCATCACAGAAAACTTTTTCTCCATCTGGGGGAGCAGTGCTGCTGCCACAATGGGACAGCGCCTGTCTTTTCACTTGTTGCCAACTGGCACAAACGTGGCTTGTGGGCTCATGTGTATTCATTCTAAAAATCACTGACAATTAGATGGCAAAAGGCCGTAATTTTCTGAATGTTTATAATCTAAGTGGGTGTGCTCAGGGTGGGGCCTAGAGAGAAACTTAACATTCCACTTGAAATCAGGCCAACCGAGGGCAAAGGAGCACAGGCTGCTTGTTTTTCCCTAAAACGGAGTAATTTTGTGAGTGCCCATTGTTTACGTTCTCTACCATGAATATCCTTCCAAGAAAGGACAGTTCAAAGCATCTGACCTCAGCTGTAAGAAGTTAGTACTTGCTTCTCTGGCAAGATTTCAGAGAGAATTGTTGGTAGATTAAATTTCCTGGTGATTTACCAAGATTTTTTTTAATCTAGCCATGCCCCATAATTGATGGCTGTTGGGATCTTGAAAATAAATATCCTGTGGACAGTTTTGAGGTACATGCACAGTGAGCTACTCATGGTTCTATTGTTCATCTTCACACATGCACACAGTCACATGTATGCATGCACAAGGATTTATGAAAAGCCAATTTTGTGTGCCAGAGATGAAGCAAAAATCCACTGAAAGCAAATAAAACTAAAACCAAAACATTAAAAAAAAATCTTAATCCATCGCTGTTGAGTCAATTCTGAGTCATGGTAACCCCATGTCTTATAGAGAACTATTACCTGGTATTTTTTTACTATAATCTTTACAGTCAACAGGGCTTTCTCTTTTAGAAGTGCTGCTGGCCAGGTGTGAACCACCAACCTCTTGGTTCGCAGCTGGTTCACACAGTTTGTGCTGCTTAGGGACTCATAGACAAGCATAGGAGCCTGTCAGATCTGTCTTATTTATCGGAGTAGGCAGGCAGAGAGAGCATGGCAACAAGCCAGGCCTGGTTCACCTACAGGGAGAATGTTACACAAAGGACGTAGAGAGTTGACTGAGGCAAACAGAGCTGGCCATGTGTCCATAGGAGTCAGCATCTCTGCCCAGCTTATTGCAAGGGTTTATTTGTTTCATCCCTCTTAAGAGATGTGTTCTCTCTGTCTCATGTATCATGTTATCTGCCCTGCAGCTCCTGGTTCTGACCAGTGCCCCCGTGCTCACTGAGCCACCTGTCATATCATGGAACCACTGGACTCAGTTTTCTGCGAGAATACTCCTTCCTCCAAGGAGGTGTCACAGTGGACGACGAGGACAGACCACATTTCAGCTCACTGCCCTGTGCTTTTTCCTCTGCACCCACCAATGCAAGGCCTTGGGGGCTTGTTAGAAAAGAGCCAGAGCAACTCTAGGAAATGGCACTGTAGGGGAAAGATCTGGGAACATTATGTGAATACGACTTCTCTCTTGCTTTCAGAAAGAAATTTCTTCACAAAAGAACCTGGTTCCTGAACTTGCTTCCCTGTTCTCATTTCTCTGAAAGAGCAGGCCCAGCTTCTGACCACTGCTGGGTGTTATCTGACTGCGCTTTGTGGTGGTCCAGCCTTTTTCCACAAAGTTGGCCTCATCTCGGAGATCCACTCAGCTGTACAGGGCTGAGCTACTGAGTCCATAATTACACAGTCCGGGCTCCAGCAAGGTGGGAGGCAGGGAGGGGGAAAGATTGCCAGATTTAGCAAATAAAAATACAGGCTACCCAGTTAAATCTGAACTTAGGATAAAGAATGGATACTTTTTAGCATACATTGCATATTCTATGCAATATTTGGATGTACTAAAAAAGTATGTGTTGTTTATCCAAAATTGAAATTCAACTAGGCATCCTGCATTTTATCTAGTAGTAATGAGTGGTGCCCTTCAGCATCCCGACCCTCTAGAACAATGCCGAGGAGCAGGGGGACATCAATACCAGATCTCTTAAAATCTCTCTTAACAGGAAGTACAGTAGACACAAATAGATTCTTCCAGTAGTTATAAAGGTAACTGTCATCTCCCTCTTCGGTATCCCTCAGATGGTACAATATGGTCTTCTAACTTAAAGGAAGAGGGAAATATTTTATAGGCTACCCAAAATTTGTTCATTCTGCCTCACCCAGAGGTGTAGTGGTTAAGTGCTATGTCTGCTAACCAAAAGTTGGCAATTCAAATCCGCCAGGTGCTCCTTGAAAACTCCGTGGGACAGTTCTACTCTGTCCTTAGGGTCACTATGAGTCAGAATCATCTTGATGGCAGTGTTTGTTGTTGTTGCTGCTGTTGTTTCGCCTCACCTGCAGTAGGGGTCAGAACTGCTATTTTTCTGGAGACAAGCGTTAGCTCCTTTAGTTTATTCCCTCCAATTTTCTCCCATGCCTACTTATTTCAAGTTGTGCTCTTCAGGCGAGTCACGTTTCCTGACTGCATCTCCCACCAGGGCCAACCTTCCTCTCCAGTGTTTGTGAGAGGAGGGCGAGTTGTGTTTTTCAAGGTCCAAGTACTGACTATTCATGGTTGTCAAGAGGACAGGCTCTGAAGTCAGACCACCTGGGTATGAATCACAGCTTTGTCACCAATTAGCTATGTAAATCTGAGCAAAGTCTTTGACTTCTCTGTGCCTTATTTTCCTCATCTAAACAAAATAATACTCTAAAAATACTCAGAGCTGTCATAGCATTTTCTCTTCAATATTAACCTTTTATGAGTCTTAAAGTTATTATTATTATTATTGAATTGACAGGGCTTTAAACAAATGTAAGATTAAATTTTAAAACCTTTAGACCTCACCTAATCTTGGTTATTATCAAAATTTAGTCTACTGTATAAAAGCTCTTCTTTTTCTAGCTATTCTTCTTTTCTACCATTCATCAGATGATGAATGACTAGAAATCAAAAGTGGATGAAGGCTTTGTGCTGGGTCTAAACTAAAATGATTTTCCACTTTAGTTGCTTTGCCAAACCCTGAGGCTGGAGGGACAGGCAGACACTGCAGAGTCCGAGAGCTGTAATTTAGGGCAGAGAGTATGGTACAGACAAGGCGCCAGCAGCGACCCAGGGAGACGAGCAGGATGGAAGGGTTTTCTCTGCCTCCCCTGAGCCAGCGGGAGAATTCAGGTGAACTTCTGTGAGAGGTGACATCCTGTGAATTGTAGTTGTCCTTTATGGTCGTTAGGATACAAGCTGTTATTTTAATACTGGCTGTGACATCTACCCCACAGTTTTGTCAGATGACTTAAGCCACCAAGTCTTCTACCTTCATTTTACAGGAAATTTTGCTAAATGTTTTCCCTGTTCCTTCATGTCTGGGCACACCACTACTTTTTGAGTTAAAAAAATGGTCTCTACGAGGCCCTAAAACACTGTATCAGTGTCCATCATGGTATCACATATTCACAAGCCGGATGGACCTGGGGCCCATATGGCCTTTTGGAGCTGTGCCATCCTAGACAACCCAAGAGGGATTTCAGCTAGGTACAAGGTTGCAGGTCTAGACAGATTTTAATGCTCACTATAATCTGAAAATCACTAAGTGGTTCATAAAAGTCTTACTAAAAGTTTTCCATCTATTTGCAAGATGTAAAACATTTACAAATGCACATGCTGAATTTTTTAACACTATCTGGCCCTGTAGTTAGGAGTCCCTGAATGCACAAATGGCTAAGTGCCCAGCTACTAATCCGAAGTTGGTGATTTGACTGTACTGAGAGGTGCCTTAAAGGAAACCCTGGTGGTGGTTACGTTGTTAAGTGTTAGGTCTGCTAACCGAAAGATCAGTGGTTCAGACCTGCCAGGTGCTCCTTAGAAACTCTGTGGAGCAGTTCTACTTCTACCGATAGGGTCGATATGTGTTGGAATCCACCTGATGGCAGTGGCTTTGGCTTTTGGCTAGAGGTGCCTTGGAAAACAGACCTGGTGATCTGCTCCTCAAACATCACAGCCATCAAAAACCCAATGGAACTCTATTTTACTCTGAAAAGTATGTGATTGCCATGAGTCAGGATAGACTCAAAAGCAACTGTTTTCTCGTCTTGTTTTGTTTTCTTTGCATGATAGTTGTAAGCATTGTTGCTCAAGAGATTCCTTGGGATCAAATCTTGGCTCCATCATTTTTCTCAATCTGTGTGATCTTGAACAAATTGCCAGAATAATCTTGTTGTGTTGGTTACCTCCTCTGTAAAATGAGGACAATAGTAGCTACTTCCTAGGGTTACAAAATGTGTAAAGGAGATAACTGGTATAAAGAGCTTAGATTAGCACACGGCTTATACTATTTCCTCCGTTAATGTGAGCTTTAAATATAATCTTGATTTTAAAGAGACTGGTAATCTGTGTATTTAAAATCATAAATATATCTACACTTAAAAGCTTAGGAAATAATATATTTTTTAAAAGCATCTTTTTAATTGCAAAATTAATATATGATCAGTGAAAAAATTTGCAACAGTGGTCCTAATTTTTAATATTCATAGCCATACAATTAAGATTAGTATTTAAAAGATATTCTTGATGTTGTTGTTAGGTGCCATCAAGCTGATTCAACTCATAGTGAACCTGTCTGTGGACAACAGAACGAAGCACTGCCCAGTGCCACATCATTCTCTCAATCATTGCTGCGTTCCAGCCCGTTGTTGCAGCTACTGTTTCAAGCCATGTCATTGAAGGTGTCCCCTTTTTTTTGCTGACCCTCTACTTTACCAAGCATTGAGTCCTTTTCCAGGGACCGAGCCTTCCTGATAACATATCCAAAGTATGAGAGAGGCAGTCTTGCCATCCTTGCTTCCCAGGAGCATTCTGGTTGTACTTCTTCCAGGACAGATTTGATCATTCACTCGGCAGTGCATGGTGTTTTCAATATTCTTCTCCAGCACCACAATTCAAAGACATTTGTCCTTCTTTGGTCTTCCTTATTAATTGTCCAGCTTTCACATGCATAAAAGGCAGTTGGAAATACTACATCTTGAGTCAGGTGCATTTTAATCTTCAAGATGATGTCTTTGCTTTTTAACACTTTAAAAAGGTCTTTTGCAGCAAATTTACCCAGCGCAACACATCTTTTAATTTCTTGATGGCTGCTTGGTAAGAGTACTTGATCAAGGTAAAACATCACATTTCTTTCTCTCTGTTCTATGGTAAAAAGGAAGAGGAAGTTGATTCTCATCTAGGCTTTGTAGTTGTAAAGATCTAGAAGGTTGCTCCCTGTGCCACACTGAATATACCAAACCTCATTCAATACTTTTGAGCAGTGGGCATGGATAGTCCAAGCCTACTAGCTTACATCAGGGCTTTGTCATTCAAACCTTTACTTAAAAATTAGATAAATAAAACCACAAGCTCTCCTCCCTGTGGTCTCTAGCCCACAACTTCTGTTGCCATTTTTGAAACACTCACAAATTTGTAGCCCTAGACCTGACTTTTTCCATATTCTAGACCATCTCCAACTCAATGTGTTCTTTTGGTTGCTTCAAAGAAACTTCAAAATCTATGTATTCAAAATGTAACTTAATATCTTTCCTCCCAAACCTGATCCTCCCAGAGGGGTCCTTATTTTATTACATGGTGCAACCATCCCACTGCCCAAGCCATAGACCTTACCTCAACTTTGACATAAACTTCTCTTTCACACTCTTATTCAATCTTTTACCAAGTTTTATTAATTTTATCTCTTAAATCACAATTGAATCCATCTACTTCTGCATTCATTTACGTCAGTCCTTACAATAATCACTCTAGTCCAAGTTGCCCATATTGTTCATCTGGACCACTGCCTTTTAGCCAGGTTACACACATCTACTTGGGCCTTCGTCCAACCTGTTCTCTACACTAAAGCCAAAATGATGTTTTTGAAACACAATTAATATTGTAATTTTCTGCTTAAAATGCTCAAATGCTTTTTCATTGATCATTGAATAAAAATAACTTCTTGACTTCTTAATTTGGCCTGCAAGATTCTGCATGGTCTGCTTCTCCTTTCCTTTCCTTTCCCATTTCCTCTTGAATCCTGTTTCACTTTATCTGCCTCCTTTTGCCCCAATGGCACTTTTTTCCTGCCCCTTATCTTTTCTGTCTCCCTCTTAGCACAGAATCTTTGTACATGTTGCCTAGAGTCGCCTTTTCTGTCTTCTTGGCTTAGTCAATGATTATTTTCAACTCAAGCATCACTTGTGCAAGGAAGCCTTTCTTAGCCTCCTTGACATGGTCAGTTCTCCTAATACAGAATTCTGTATTGTATTCAGCCACTAATTGAACAAATATTTATTATCTACCATGTGTTCTAGTGGTGATGGGGCTACCTAGCTTTGTATAGAACAGACCAAGTCTCTGCTGTTATGGCACTGACATTTTACAAGGGAAATAGACAATAAACAAATATAAATGTCAGAGGATGATTTTTTTAAAAGTCCTCTAGGTGACCATATTGTACAGAGCAGAACTGCCCCCATTGGACTTCTGAGGCTGTAACTTTACAGCAGCAGCCTGCCACATCTTTTGGATGCAGAGTGGCAAGTGAGTTCAACCTGCTGACCTTCTAGTTAGCAGTTGAGCATTTTAATGACTGCACCACCAAAGTTCCTTCAGAGGATGATGAGTGCTCTAAAGAAATGGACCAAGAGACAAGAATCAAATTTTGCAGCTTTACATTTGTTTGATTATTTCTATTCCTTGAAGACTGTAATCTCCAGGAAGTCTGATTTTGCTCATCAGTTATCTTCCACATCTAGCCCAGCACCTGTTTCATAATGTTGCTGTTGCTAGTTGTTATCCAGTCAGCCTGACTCGTGGCAACCCCACGTGTGCAGAATAGAACCACTCCATAGGGTTTTCAAGGCTGTGACCTTTGGGAAGCAGATCAGCAGGCTGTACTTCTCAGGTATTTCTGGGTGGGTTTGAACCGCCAATCTTTTGGTTAGTAGTCCAACACCTAACCATTTGTGTCACCCAGGGAATCCTCAATAAAATTATCAAATAGAATAGAATGTAAGACTATTGGACAGTCTTATGTGAGACGTCAACAATTTTTTAAAGTGGCACTTGAAAATGAATAATGTGTGCAGTCTCACTCAAAGCAATTTCATTCCAAATCCCTACACTGGAATGCAAAACAGAGACCTTCTTGGGAAATTGCAGGCACTGAACACTTGGAGTTCTTTCCCTTATCAGCTAAAACACAAATCCTGCACTTTCTTAACGTTTAAGCTGATAAATACTTTTCAAGTTAAAAGTCAAACAATTAAAATGGTTAATTCATCCGTGTCTAAACAAGCAAGCTTAAAGAGACCTGTTTCACATTAAGGTCTGCATCTTTTAGAAAGAACATAAACCTCCATGAAGAAGTGACATGAAACTAAAGTCCATATGCTTTAGCTTGAACTTTTAAGCTATTTCCAGGAAACAAAAATAGCTTTTGTTTTCTTCTCTGTAGAGGCAGTCAGCGTTTTGCAAAAACAGAGTTTGCCTGCTAAGAGTTCGTGGATGAAGCACTGTTTTCATGTTTTTGCTTCAATTCTCGATTAAAACGAAGGCTAAAAAACTAAAACATGGCAGTGACAAGAGGACTGTGAGAAAAAAGTTTAAGTGACATTGAATGTTGAAAACACGCCATCTCATCTACTACAACTATTCTGAATTACTTTGTGTTGGCCTTTTAGTACTGAGGCTTTCAATTTTCTGTTGGTTTTCACATCTCTAAAGTATTCAGTAGGAATCTTTCCAGAAAATGAAGCAAGGGCAACTCCAGCATGGCAGAAAACTGTGCTGAACGTGGAATTCTAGTGCAATAGGGGGATGGGTGTGGGGCGAGGACTTATGAATTCATGGCTCTTCGGTAAGAAATGCAAAATAAGCAAAAGCACAGTAAGTTTTGCTTGAAAATTTTAAAAAAAAAATAGCCCCAGCCAGATGGTGGTACAAGTTGAGTCATAGAGCTCTACTGACATCTAGTGCACAAAAACATAATGATCTTCTATGAAACAAAAGACTGTCATACATACCAAAACGATCCTGGTTAACAATTAAAGTGCTTCACTGTTGTAGCTGTCAGGTGTTAACAAATCAACCCTGAATGGTAGCAAACCCATGTGACAGAGCAGAACTGCCCTATAGGGTCTTCTGGGCTGTAATCTTTTCAGGAGCCGGTCATCACGTCTTTTTACAGTATAGCCGCTGGGTGGTTTGGAACTGCCAACCTATCAGTAAGTGGCAGATGCCTTAACCATAAGCCCCTTTAGTAAAGGTCTTCTTTATATACCTCTCTATTTAATTCCCTCTACAGTAACTCTGGAAACCTTGGTGGTATGGTGGTTAAGTGCTACATCTGCTAACCCCAAAGATGAGCAGTTCAAATCTGCCAGGTGCAATTAGGAAACTATGGGACAGTTCTACTCTGTCCTGTAGGGTCACTATAGGTTGGCATCAACTAAATGGCAGTGCATTTGGTTTTGGTTTACAGTAACCCTGTGAACAAAGAAATCAATTCCATGTCACAGATAAGGAAACTGAAGCTCAGAGAAAGAGGTTTAGTGACTTTCCCAAGATGGTACACCTGAAAAACACAAGAATTCTTTCATCTTAGACCTTGCTGTTTTGCACGTCTTCTGTCCTCTGCATCAACAGTTTTGTGATCCCAGCTCCAGGGGACAGTGAGAGATGTCCTACAGAGGTAGATATGAAGGTCATTCCTCATTTGGGAGAAGCAAAGAGACCGGGTCTTATCCCCAAACTAAATCCATTGCCAACAAGTTGGTTCCAACTCATGGCAATGCTGTATGTTACAAAGTAGAATTGTTCCATAGGATTTTCTTGGCTGTAATATTTTACAGACAGAGATCACCAGGACTTTCTTCTGTGATGCCTCTCAGTGAGTTCACATCACCAACCTTTAGGTTAATAAACAAAAAACTAAACCTGCTGCCAATGAGTTGATTCCAACTCATAGCAACTCTATAGGACAGAGTAGAACTGCCTTATATGGTTTCCAAGGAGTACCTGGTAGATTTGAGCCACTGACTTTTTGGTTAACAGCTGTAGCTCTTAACCATGATGCCATCAGGATAGGAACACAAACCATTTGCACCACTCAGAAGCCTTAGTCTTAACTCCGTGGAAATTAGGGTTGAGGGTCCTCTCTGAATTTTCAGTATCCTGACTTCTAAAGACACAAATTAGAAAAATTAATCTTCATAGCAAAAATGGGAGATGCAAGTGAATGCAAAAGAGAAAATTGGAAAGTCCCAAATGTCCCTGTTTCCTCTGTTTTAAACAAATGAGAACACACACACAAAAGAACATGTATGTACACTTGTATGTATGTGTATGCACATACCCTTAGAAAATGTCTTCTAGTTTTTCTCCAGTATATTTTTATACCAGGTGGTAAATACAAAGCATCATTAGCTGGCTTTAGGTCTGTCTATTTAACAGAAGGTAAAAAGAAACAAAAAGAAATTGTAAGAAGAAGAAAACTTGAGGGATAATAATTTTTGCTTCCACTGAGTGGAATAATTTTATAGAAGAAAACATTTGCTTTCATTTAGGTTTCAAAGAGAATTTACTTGAAGATAACTTCAGCCTTTATTTTTAGCCAAAAAAACCCACCCTCTTCTTGTCAAGTCGATTACAACTCATGATGACCCTATGAGACAGAGTAGAACTGCCCCATAGAGTTTCCAAGTTGGATTCAAACTGCTGACCTGTTGGTTGGAAGCTGTATAGTCAGCTAGGGCTGCTCTAACAGAAATACCACACAGTGGATGGCTTTAACAAAGGAAGGTTTATTCTTACACAGTCTGGAAAGCTACAAGTCCAAATTCAGGATGTCCGCTCCAGGGGAAGTTTCTCCCCCTAGTAGGCTCTGGAGGAAAGTCTAGTATTGCATCAGTCTTTGTCCAGGGAGCATCTTGGCGCAGGAACCTAGGTCTGAAGGTTGCGCTCTTCTCCCAGTGCTGCTTGCTTGATGGTGTGAGGTTCCCAATTCCCTGCTTGCATGGCTTTCCTTTCATCTCTTGCAGGATGAAAGGATTAAGGGTGGGGCAGGCCATACTCCAGGGAAACTCCCTTTACAGTGGAGCATGGAGGTAATCTTCTGAAGGGATTTACAGCCGCACCCTAATCCTTTAACATACAGCATAGGAGAACCACAAAATGGAGGACAGTCACAAGATACTGGGAGTCATGGCCCAGTCACATGGCCACACATATTTTTTGGGGGACACAATTCAATTCATAACAGAACCCATAGCACTTAATTGCTATGCCACCAGTTTTCAATTTTTAGCCAAGATAATTCACATTTCTGACCTGACTTCAACTTTTACAATTTTTTTCAAATCTTAATGTCTCACAGTTAATTAGTATGTCAACTTATTTTGAATAAAATTTCATAATAACTTTACAATTAAAAATACTTATATCAGCAGGCCAAGATATTGCAGTGGAAGGGAATATGACTTTCCTCTTTCATCCAGGGTAACTTAATGAACTTGACAAGATCTTTCTCACTGTTGCAAGATTATTACTTATGCCTTTTTATGTTTTCTTAAAAAACATAATCACAGCTCCCTTGACTGTAACTTAAGAAAGCGCAAGCAAAGAGAACAGACATTTGCTCCCCATCTGACCTGTAATCAACACATAAACTTTCTGAAGAAAAATTAACATTTTTTGAAATAGCTCATCATGAAAGCTAATCGTTTTGTTTTCAATTGCTTAGAAAACAATGTCCAGAAAATTTTAAATGAGATAAAATCGATTGTTTAGAACTTCAGGATTTTCCCACACATTAGGTTTTATGATTTGACCCAGTTAGATATGTTTTCATTGGAATCCTAAAAGACTTAAATACAGACAAAATGATGGTTATTTGCTGAAACAATATAATTATTTGTGCTCAGCTAGAAAATGACTCTAATTTGCTTCAACTGCCATCGAGATTAAGATTTAATTTTCACGTCCACTTCCTTTGACATAGAAAGTGAATATACTGGAAGCTGTTGAGAGATATATTAGGATATCCTTACCTGAAGAAACAATTGGAAGTTGGTTGTCTTCTAGTTTTGTCTATTTCATAGAATTTGTGCTTGGTAAGTACAGATGTTCTAGAACAACAAGAAATGCAATGGTTTGGCAGTTGCTGTGTTCGTTTCATTTATGTAGAAACCAACTCTGGTCATCTCTAGCCTAAACAGCCACCTGGTTTGGCTGTTGTCTTCACTGACTGGATTAACCTCATAACGTCCTTTCTCCACCACCTGTGTTCATTTGTAGTCATGGCTTGCCCATTGCTGTGATGCTGGAAGCCATGCTGTTAGTGTTTCCAACACCAGCAGGGTGAATAGCTTTCAGTGGGGCTTTCAGACTATGACTGATTAGAAAGAAAGGCATGGTGATCCATTTCCAAAAATTAGCCGGTGAAAACTCCGTGGATCTACAACAGAATGTTGTCCAATATAGTGCTAGAAGATGAGATCCCTAGGTTGGAAGCTGCTCAACAACTAACTGAAACACACCAACAATCATAAAGACGGCACAGGACCAGGCAATATGTTGTTCTATGATCCGTCATGAGTCAGAGCCAACTGGATGGTGGTTAACAGCAACAACATATTTCTCAAAGAGTGTGCAATAGTAAAAATCCTAGAACTAGAAACATAAAAGAAGCTATAACAACTTGGCATAAATTGTTACTCTCCATGACCAAGTGAAAGTTCATATGGTCAAGAAAGTGCATAAAACAAGAGTTGTGAATTTAATATCCTAAGAAACCAGACAGATGACATGGAAGAATGATAGTAGCTGGGGTGATAACTGGGGGATAGCAAATTGGGTGACACGCAAGCCCTGTCCTAAGGAGCATCTTCCACTTGTGCTAGGTAGAAATGTGGAGAGAAGGAAGGACTCTGAATTCTTAAGATTCTTCATTCTAATCTGGATTCTAACTTTTTAACCATTGCCTATTAATTCAAGCTTTTAAAAACTCACAAAGGGCCAAACCAAATGTCTGCAGGCTGAATTCAACTCATGAGTCACCAACGGTACCTGACATACAACATCCAGGTTGCATCAATTTTGCATTTTCTCAGTGTGTGTTTTTCTGTGCTTATATGTGTGCACATGTGTATACAGAGGTGCAGATTTACACATCTTAGACCTGTCTACATATCCAAGAGTTAGTTAAATTGACAGAAAAAATAGCCAAAACTAAATTAGAAGGCATAGCTTGCTTCAGGACTCCAAAGCACTGGGGTGGCCTACAGTGTCCATCCCCACTAGATCTCCTCCCTTACCTGTCCTTTTTTGAGCATTTGATTGTTGTTGTTGTTAGCCGACCTCAAATCAACTCCAACTCGTGATCATCCTATGTACAACAGAACAAAACATTACTCAGTCGTGCTCCACCTTCACAATCCTGGCTATGCTTGAGTCCATTGTTGCAGCCCCTGTGCATTTTGAGGGCCGTCCTGTCTAGGGAGCTCATCTTCTAGCACTATCTTGGACAACATGGCATTGTTGTACACATTGTTTTCATTGGCTAGTATCTGGAAATGGACAACCAGGACTTTCTTCCTAGTCTGTCTTAGTCTGGAAGCACCACTAAAACCTTTCTGCTATGGGTGAACCTGCTGGTATTTCAAATACCAGTGGCATAATTTCTATCTACCATAGCAACATGTAAGCCACCACATTGCAGCAAACTGATGGACAAGCATCTCCCACCTTTACTGTGCTTTTGCATCCAACAGGCAATATCTACCCTTCTTCTTTGGAGGACTGTCTTAGGTTCCCTGGAGGTCCTGTGACCGCAGGTGCAGATAACCAAACACCTCCTTGGGCTAAAATGCACTTAACTAATGACTATCAGGTGCAGAAGCAAAAGAGCTCAGCTCTTCTGCCTTGGAGTGACACAATTCTGAGGGATAATTTGTACTGCTGTAGGATTAAGGTTCATGCTGTCTTCTGCAGGACTTTGTCTACATTGCATACTTGCTTGACTTCTCTTCACATTTCTGCTGGCATCATTCCCTTACTGCTTCCTCTTGTAGAGCACTTCTTTAATAAATTACCTGCACATACTTTCTGGATGCAAGATTCTGCCACTTTCAACCTAAGACCACCAGCCTTCCCCATGCCTCAGTTTCCTCTCCTTTAATATGAGAATGGAGTCCTCGGGTAGTGCAAATGGTTAACGTACTTGGCTGCTAACTGAAAGGTTGAAGATTCAAGTCTACCCAGAGGCATCTCCTAAGAAAGGCCTGGTGATCCACTTCTGAAAAACCCTCCACTGGAGACCCCATGGAGCACAGTTCTACTCTGACACATACGGGGTTAGCCATAGGTTGGATTTGACTCAACGGTAACTGGTTAGTTAATATGATGGTAATAATATTATTAACCTCATAAGGTTGCTGTGATGATTAAAAGAGTTAGCATGTGTGAAGTGCTTAGAACAATTCTTGGCAAGCACTATGTAAGTGTTCGCTAAAATTATTCTCTCATGATGTTAAGATGATTTGAGGAAAAATGAGACCATCACATATTTCAGCCAAGTTCCTCTCTCTGATGGAAAAACATATTTATTTAAACTTTGGAGATACATACATAAGCATATATCTGTTAAAGTCACATGCTTCTTTTTCCCCCAAGATTCACACATGGTGTGTCAATGGATGAAGCAGGACCCAATAACAAACCCAACACGAGCAAAAGAATGGTTGATGTGTTTGTAGGTGGCAGGCCCACCAGACCATGGCATGGGATAGCTCAGACACTTCAGACAACCTAACGAGGCATCAAGATTGATTCAGCTGCAGCCCATCTGTCAAAGGAACAGGTCGTACTGAGCGGAACTCTCAGGGCCAATTTGTTTCTTCCATAGTGACACAGCCTAAGATTCTGGTCTTTCCTGCAGAAACAGGCATCCTTTTCCACGGTTCTCTGTTGTTGTCAACAGCACCGTCATCTTTATAATCCCTCAAGATTATAAGATTAGACTAGTTTATTTCCAGCTTCATCCCCCAAAACCAGGCTATCACCATTTCTTGCCTATTACTTTTTCATAAGGCCGCGCAGAACTTCTCTTTTCTCAAGCTGCAGCTGTAATATAAACACTACTGCTTCGTGTCTGAGGAGTTCCACTGCTGTACTTTCTCATGCCTTCTTCCCTCTTTGGTTTTCAGATTATTGGCACACAGCTGGTTAAAGGTTTTCATGATTTCTTTCTTTATCCAAAAAAGCATCTGTAGCTGCTCAAATTATTTAATTTAGGAAGCAAGTATATGCTAACTATGTGCCGGGTCCAATTCTAAGTGCTTTATAAATAGTAACAAAGCTCAGAAGTAGTATTACTGTTCCAGTTCTACAGATGATGAGACATTGCAAGGCAAAATAACCTGACCAAGACTGTACAGCTAGTAAGTGTCACAACCAGGATTCAAACTCACAGTCTTCTAGTTTTAGGGTCTGCGTACTTAGTAACAACACTGCAATGCTAACATTGCGTTCCAATAAATGTTGACTGTCACCATCATTAACTTTTACCACTACTCTCTCCCCAAATGCTCAACTTCAAATTGTTCCCGTCTCTCTGTTTGTGTGTGTCATTCTATAGGCAGAATAGGGCAAGACACATTTTCTGAACAGCAATATGGTGGCTTGTATAGGAAATTTAAACAGGAGGATCATAGGTTAGCCCTAGGGTGAGGTTAAGATCACCCTGGGGTGATCTGCTTATGAATGCCGAAACCGATGAACATATCTGCAGCTGACAAAATGTCTATAATCTTAGTGTTTACACCTGAGTCTCCCACCTTGGCATATGTCCCTTAAGGAACTTGATCAGAGTCTATTTTATTAAGCCTCCCAGCTACGTTCTTTTCCTCATGGGCCAGAAATCAAGTACAGAAAGTACCCTACCTCTAATTCTTTTAGATTTTGAGTTCATTAACCCCCTAGGACTATACTCAATGTTTAGGGCAGGAATTATCTATTTGTTTGAAGATATTTGTATCAAATTTTCAACACTAACTCTACAACATCTTTCTAAGAGGCCTAAGGAAATCTCACGCAAATAGGACTCCGGTAGCTTGTCTGATGTCCCAAGACGGACAAATATAGCAGGGTACCATTATGATTCCACTACAATTAACTACACATGTTTTAAAGACTGTGAGAATTACAAGTAACTCTTCTATTATTGCCATATTGATGTGCACAAGGTCTGACAATTAAGTTTGTAAACTCATCCTAGAAAAAGTGCTCCATACCTCATTGCTGAATATTGCTATGGTCACCTTTGAAGAACTTCGCTTGGGAAGCTATGCACCAACACCAGCACCCAGTTCACCCTTCAAAACAATTTTAGAACTCTTTTTCTGGAATGGCCATCAAAGCTGTTATTGTATTACCTTTGATGTCCTGTACATCATCCAAATGTCTTCCTTTTTATATTTCCTTTATCTTGAGGCAAGGAAAAAAATCACTGGGGGCAAGATCAGGTGAATAGGGAGGGTGTTCCAATAAAGTTATTTGTTTACTGGCTAAGAACTCCCTCACAGACAGTGCTGCATGAGCTGGTACACTGTCGTAATGCAAGAGCCATGAGTTGCTGGCAAAACGTTCAGGTCATTTGCATCTAACTTTTTCATGCAGACTTTTCAGCACTTCCAAACAGTAAACATGGTTAACTGTTTGTCAAATTGGTACAAATTCATAATGAACAATCCCTCAGATATCAAAAAAGTTTAGCAACATCATTTTGACCCTTGATTTGGACTTACTGAACTTTTTTGGTTATGGAGAATTGACTGACTTCCATTATGCACGTTGACACTTTGTTTCAGGGCCACATTGGTACACCGGTGTTTCATCGCCAGTGATAACATGGCTCAGAACATCACCTTGCCTCTCCAAAAAGTCTTGGGAAACTTCGACTCTTCTTTTTTTCATCAGTGAGCTCCTTTGTGACCATTTTTGCATACACTTTTCTCATGCCAAGATTTTTAGTTAAGGTTTTCATTTTTATTGATGTTTACTTGGTCTGCTAAGCTTCTTGTAGTCAGCTAACCGTTTTGATGCACAATTCAGTGAACTTTTGCAATGTTTTCATCAGTTCTGCTTGTTACTGGCTGCCCTGACCTACCATCAGCCATGCCTTCTCTCCCTTTAGAAATACGCTTAATCCACTTGTACACTGCAGTTTTCTTCATGGAGTTCTCCTGCTACCAGATTTCACTTCTACTCTTGCAAGTTTAACAAGAAATTTGATATTTGTTCATTGCTCTAATGCAAGTTCAGACATTGCTGCAATGGCACACAAAAACACGCAACAATGATGAACATCACTCAGCAAGACACCACCAGCATGTCAACAGCTGTGAGACCCTGACATACCAAGGTTATGAAACTCTACTCAGTTGCTTGTACAGTGCTGCCAATGTAAACACACAGTGTCAAGTTTGTGAATATAATTGTCAGACCATGTAGGTCTTACTCAGATTATCAGTCCAAATTCTTATTTCTTTCTTATTACTTTCAAACAAACTATAATTTTGGGTTGTGATATAGGGTATTTAATAATTTGAAAATCTTTTTCACATCTCTCCTTTAATTAATTTTCAAAATAGTATCTCAAAATACAACTAACATCTTCCAAAAAAATAATTGCCATTAAGTCTACTCCAACTCATAGTGACCATATAGGACAGAACTGAACTGTCCTATAGGATTTTCAAGGAGCACCTGGTGGATATGAACTGCCCATCTCTTGGTTGGTTTGTACCTGTAACTTTTAACCACCACATCACCAGGGTTTCCACGTCTTCCTTAGGAACACGTCAAATAATTGTTGAACCTTTTCATCCAAACAGAGTTACTAGGAATGGTTTTGATTGACAGTTACTGGGTGAAGCACCAGAAACAGGTAACATTAGCTCTTCTAAAAACTCTGCAACATAAATATTAAACCGAAAAAAATAAGTGAAAGACTCTTCAACCATATGTTGCTCATCACCATCTGGAATGACTGAATATAGTAAAATACAAACACAGTATTAGAGAATACATTTTATTATGTTTCTTCAAACTAACTCAATTATGGAACCACGCAGGGCAGGCAGTTTGTGGTTATTGGACTGGGGTAAACATAAGCTTTTAAATTATTGTTTTCATTTGGGGTCTAAAAGGAGGTGACAGAATAGTTAGACATTAATGACTTCAAAATTTTCCCTCCAGGGTAAGAGCAACAATGTTTTTTCATTGTAACTAAAACTTAATAACAATATGGCTCCTCCATGAGTTGGATCCGACTTGAGGACACTTGGCTTTTTTGGCTAATTGAATCAAATCTGATGAGTCACTGGCAGCAGATGAGTTGATGGTGAGTTGGGGCAGAAGGTACTTAAAGTCAAAGTCCTCTTGACCAAAACCTTGGCAAGTTTTAAATACTTCTTATGAGAATGTCTCAAGATTCAGAGCAAGGAGATAGTTTATTTTGTGTAAAATCCTACTCCTGACAAGAATATTAACTCTAACAGTCAGATATGGTCCACCTCACTCCAGGTATCAATACAAAATAATTTCTGGAAATAATACTCAGTAAAACATTAGTTGAGAATGCCAAAAGCCACATTAAAGTCCAAGTGTTATATGAAGTTAGCCATAGATTGAATTGGACATTAATAATTATTTATTTAAGCATTAATTTGTAGCAAGTTTCCTTTTCAAAAGAGGTATAGTGTAGCAGTATTAAAACAATACATGTAAGAAATTAAGGCACAAGAAAATTAAGAGTAGGAAAATATCTGAAATCAGGAGTAAGATTAGTACATTAAAATATGAAGCAGTAGCTAAAAATATGTACCAAAATTAGTCTTAAGCTTCTGAGTAGACAAAGCAAAGAGAATGTTTCATCACCAGTGTTGATATATAAGATTCATAGTATCTCCAAGCATAAAAATAGACCAGGCTTTCAATGTAAGATTTTTTTTTTTTTTACTTCTTCCACAGAACCTTCATTAATGACCCCAACATGTAGTGCTCTGTCCTTTCTCCAAACTCTTACCATGTTCATTTAGTTCATTTGAAAACTATTTATTGAGTATGTACTATGTACCCGGCATTTGTGTGACATGCTGGGAAATACCAAAACAAACCTTACCACCCAAGGCCCTCAAGTCAATTCCAACTCATAGCAACCCTATAGGACAGCATAGAACTGCCCCATACAGTTTCCAAGGAGCAACTGATGGATTCGAACTGCCTACCTTTTGGTCAGCAGCCATAGCACTTAACCACTACACCACCAGGGGAATGGGAGGTTAAATAAAACAGACTTAGTCTTTCTACCATAGAATTTATAGTCTGTTGGTTAAGAGAGAGATTTTTTTAAAAAATCATGGTCTACAAACGTAAATAGGCACATTACATTTTAATGCAAATAATGAGTATTTTCTACGTTTGTTCACTAGAAAGAACAACTGCAAGGTCTGTTGAAAATCAGGTCTTGAGCTACCATAAGAGGTCACCCTAAAAGCTTGTAAAAGGTTTTCTAGGGAAAATGATGTTTGCACTCGTAACTGAAGGGGGAGGAAGTATTAAGCCATTTAATACTACGTTGTTCCATATTTTCTTTTCCTGTTGTACCTAGTACATAAGTACTGTGTACCTGGCATTTGTGTGACATGCTGTGAAACAGCAAACCAAGCCTCATCCAAGGCTGTCAAGTCAATTCCAACTCATAGATACAGGCTTGCTTACTTTTGCAAATTTAACTGGTGGAGGCTAACTCCTAAAGGCACAAGGATCTGTTGATATCTCAATCCTACAAACATATCAGGGACATTTCAGTACTCAGTAAACCCTCAATTCAATTGAATGAGAATATAATTTACAGCAAGGCTGCATCTTACGTACTTTGGACATGTTGTTAGGAGAGAGCAGTTCCTGGAGAAGGACATCATGCTTGGTAAAGTCTGGGGGCAACAAAAAAGAGGAAGACCTTCAAGGAGATGGACTGACAAAGTGGGTGCAACAATGGGCTTAAGCATAAAAAATGATGTGGCATGGCGCAGGACCGGACAGTGTTTCATTCTGTTGTGCATAGGGTTGCTACGAGTCAAAACCAACTTGAAGAGACCTAACAACAACAAAACCTTCAGCAAGAAAACAGCTCTTTCAGCCTCAAATCTTAATACTTTGAACCTATGAATGTTTTAATTGACAGGAAATTCAAATACATCTTTCAAGCACTTTCTTATTATTACAACTTTTGGGAAAGACTGGAGTTCCCCTGGAGAGAAATTTAAATTTGAGAGCTGGAAAAACCCATGCTTTGTTACTAGCTGAGAATTTCTCCTCACGTGCTGTTTTTCTTCTGCTCACGGTAACTGATATTTCAATATTCCCTCTGCAGCACAAGGCCAGAGCAGCACCTGCAGACCTTTTCTCCTGTTCCTACCATAACAAATTGTTAATTATTCACGAATACCATGAAATTGTTTTAGCATGCCGCTGAGCTCGCTGACCCTGTCTCTGGTCTTTCTGCTGCTTTTGTCTCCCCCTCCTGTCTCCCTTCTTTCTCTTTTCTTTCCTTTCCTCTAACCCTTACACTCATCTCTCTCCCTTTCCCCTTGTACCCCACTGACTCCCCTTTATCAGGATGTTAAAACAACAAAACCTGATGATCAGACACAGATGCTGCGTAACATCTCTAAGCCTCTTGAGGATAAAGACTATGTCCTCCATAGACAGTCTCTCTGCCTTTGAAAAAAACAAAAAAACACCAAACCGACAAAAACCACCAAAACCACCCCTTTCCACCAAGTCTGTATCAACTCATGTGCAGCCCACATGTTAGAGTAAAACTACACTATAGGGTTATTTTTATTTTTATTTTTTAAAATTTTTTATTTACTATAACGGAGTGAAAATGTACATTCCTGTATAAATCTACATAACCACATACCCATATGCAGCTTCCCATATGCATCTACATACCCATATGCAGTTTCCACTGCTCTCCCTGCCCGGTGACAGCACTCTATTCCTCTCTGCTCCACACAGGTCTTGTTCTCCCAACAGTCTCTTTTTTCCCTCCTCTCCACCCACTCTCCTTCCTCCAGCCAGAGGTCAGCAGAATGACATCCTATAGATGTATAGAACCATAAAGTGCATCCAATATATGGTCACTGCATCGCCAAGTCCAATACATTTCTGTCTGAAGCGTGGACCTTCGTTATGATTTATGGTCAAGGGCAGCATCAGGGCGAGGGGCCGTGCTCCCAGGGGAACACTGAAACCACTGGACCATCAATTGAGGTCTTTTAGTGGGAATCTCAGGGTGCACCCCTTTTTAATCTTGTGTTGCCAGTGAGACTCAATTTAGTGAGCTCCATCACGGCTATCACTGGTGGTGGCCTGGCACCATCCAGTTCTTCCAGTTAGAAGTTGATGTAGGCACCCACTGATGTGGGTCTCTTTGTCTTCTGGGTTGTCTTTCCCCCATGTCATTTTGGTCCTCGGTGAGCATCCGTTCCTGCTGAGTTGGGACAATCTGCTGTGCCCTCCGATGGCAGCTTGGCAGCTTTTAAGACCCCAGACACCACTCACCAACGTGGGGTGCAGAGAGCCCTCTTAGCAAAATGCTAGTTGTGCCAATTGGCCTCGATTTCACCTAAGAGCATGGTTCTCCGCCCCCCGCCCCAGCTACTCTATCCTTGCAATATTGGGTTAAGATGGAAGGAGTACTCATATTATGTTTAAGTCCACTTAATATTGTTCTTGTTTCTAATGTGTGCTACCACCGATTTCACCCAACCAGATACCTAGCAACTATCTAATCTAAACCCTCCCCACCCTCCTTGCCTCCCTCCCCTCCGTTGCAGCTGTCAAAGAGTCTTTTCTTCTATACACAAGTCTGTTTTTGAGATCTTATCATAGGGGTCTCATACAATATCTGTCCTTTTGTCGCTGACTGCTTTCACTCAACATAATGTCTTCCAGTTGAAACCAGGTTAGGAGATGTTTCCTGAAGTCATCGTTGTTCTTTATCATTGTGTAGTGCTCCATTGAGTATATGTACCATAGTTTACCTATCCATTCTTCTGTTGTTGGGCATCTGGGTTGATTCCATCTTTTTCCTATCGTGGACTGTGCTGCGATAAACATTCTGGTGCATGTGTCTTTTGGTGTGAAAGGCCTTGATTCTGTAGGATATATTCCAAGTAGCGGAATTACTGGGTCAAATGGTATAGCAATATCCATTTTTTTAAGGAAGCGCCAGATTGCTTTCCAAAGACGCTGTACCATTCTGCAACCCCACCAACAGTGTAGGAGAGTTCCACTTTCTCCACAGCCTCTCCAGCATTTGTTGTTTTGTGTTTTCTGGATCATGGCCAACCTTGTTGGGGTGAGATAGTATCTCATTGTCACCTTAATTTGAATTTATTTAAAAACTAAAGATTGTGAACGTGTCCGCATGTGTTTCTTGGCTGCCTGGATCTCTTCTTTAGTGAAATGTCTGTCCATTTCCTTTGTCCATCGCTTAATTGGATGGTTTATCTTCTTCTTGTTGATATTTTGTAGTATCTTATAGATTATGGAGATCAGGCGTCGGTCTGACATAGAGTTTCCAAATAGTTTTTCCCATTCTGTAGGTGTTCTTTTAATTCTATTAATAAAGTCTTCAGATGAACAAAAGTGTTTAATTCTTAATAGATCCCATTTATGTATTTTCTCTTCTGTTGATTGTGGTTACTTTGACAGATTTTGGAGTCTGTCCATATTGTGTATTAAAACTTCCATTGTTGTTCCTACCTTTTCTTGGATGAGCTTTATCGTTTTAGGTTTGATATTTAGGTCTTTTATCCAGCTGGAGTTGGTTTTTGTATAAGGTGTAAGATGTCTTGTTTCAGTTTCTTGCAGATGGATATCCAATTTTACCAGCACCATTTGTTGAAGATACCATTTTTACCCCAGTTTAATGTCTTAGAGCCTTTGTCGAATATCAATTGTTCATAGGTAGACGGTGTCATCTCTGGGGTCTCAGTTCTGTTCCACTGATCAATCTGTCTGTTCTTATACCAGTACCAGGCTGTTTTGACCACTGTGGCAGTGTAATATGTTCTAAAGTCAGGTAATGAGAGGCCTCCCAGTGTGTTCTTTTTCTTTAGTAGTACCTTGCTTAACCGGGGCTTCTTCCCTTTCCAAACAAAATTGGTGATTTGTTTCTCTATCTCATTAAAAAATGTCACTGGAACTTGTATTGGGATTGCATTATATAAATAGATTGCTTTGGGTAAAATAGAGATTTTCACAATGTTAAGTCTTCCTATCCATGAGCAGGGTAGGTTTTTCCATTTATCTAAGTCTCTCTTGGTTTCTTGTAGTAAGGACTTGTAGTTCTCTTTGTAAAGGTCTGTTATTTCTCTGGTTAGATTAATTCCTAGGTACTTGATCTTCTTAGAGGCTATCGTAAATGGTATTGATTTGATAATTTCTTCCTTAACAGTCTCGTTGTTGGTATAAAGGAGTCCTACTGATTTACTTATGTTTATCTTGTGTCCTGAGACTTTGCTGAACTCTTCTATCAGTTTGAGTAGTTTACATGTAGATTCCTTGGGATTCTCTGCATATACAATCATATCATCTGCAAACAGGGAGATTTTAACCTCCTGTTTGCCAATGCAGATGCCCTTTCTTGGTCTTCTCTAATTACTCTGGCTAAAACTTGTAGCACAATGTTGAATAGAAGAGGTGAGAGTGGGCATCCTTGTCTAGTTCCTGATCTCAAGGGAAAGTCTTTCAGTCTCTCTCCATTCAGGATTACATGGGCAATTGGCTTTGTATAAATGGCCCTTATTGTGTTGAGGAATTTGCCATCTATGCCCATTTTGCTAAGAGTTTTTAGCATGAATGGGTGTTGGACTTTATCAAATGCCTTTCCTGCATCAATGGACAAAATCAGGTGATCTTTGTCTTTTGTGTTATTTATGTGGTTAATCACATTAATTGTTTTCCTGATGTTGAGCCAGCCTTGCATCCCTGGTATGAATCCCACTTGGTCATGATGGATTATATTCTTGATATGTTGTTGTATTCTATTGGCAAGAATTTTGTTGAAGATTTTTGCATCTAGATTCATGAGTGATATCGGTCTGTAGTTCTCTTTCTTTGTTGGGTCTTTCCCTGGCTTAGGTATCAGGGTTATGCTGGCATCATAGAATGAGTTTGGGAGTACTCCATCCCTTTCTATACTGTCAAATAGTCTCAGTAGTATTGGGGATAACTCTTCTCTAAATGCTTGGTAGAATTCTGCCATGAAGCCATCTGGGCCCAGACTTTTTTTGGTTGGCAGTGTTTTGATGACCTTTTCAATCTCTTCCTTTGTGATGGATTTATTAAATTGTTCTGCTTCATGTTGTGATAATTTGGGTAGGTGGTATGAGTCAAGGAATTTGTCCATTTCCCCTAGGTTTTCCAATTTGTTAGAGTACAGTCTTTCATAGTATTCTGTCATGATATTTTTGATTTCTGTTGGATCTGTGGTGACAACTCCCCTCTCATTTCTAATTTGGGTCATTTGTTTCCTTTCCTGCTTTTCTTTAGTAAGTTTAGCCAGTGGTTTGTCAATTTTGTTGATCTTCTCAAAAAACCAGCTTTTGGTCTTTTCAATTTTCTCAATTGTTTTTCTATTCTCTAATTCATTTAGCTCTGCTCTAATCTTTACGATCTCGTTTCTTCTGGTGCCTGAGGGGTTCCTCTGTTGTTCTCTAACTATAGGGTTATTTTGACTAACATTTTTATGGAAGCAATTGCCAGGCCTTTCTTCCATGCCATACTGATGAATTCATATCTCCAACCTTAAGATTAGTAGAGGAGCGCAAACTGTTTGCACCACATGAGGGCATTTATCTACCCCTAGACTAGGACTTTTCTTGCCTAGGGTTTCAGGAGATTGGGTTGGGCATTAGAGGTGCCTGCGTGTTTGAGGGGTTAGTGAAAATAAAGAGTAAAGAGAGAAGAACTCAAAAAAAATGGCCCCTAAAAAATGTGTGTATCTATTTAGCTGTGCCATGATTCCTAGTACTGTATCGTCGTCCATCCTTTTGTCATTTGAAAGGATTTTCCTATGTGCTGTAAATTCTATCACTATGATCTGACAAGATGGATTAAACCTCACTGCTACAGAGTCAATTCCAACTCATAACAACCCTATAGGACACAATAGAACTGCTCCACAGAGTTTCCAAGGAGTGCCTGGCAGATTCAAACTGCTGACCTTTTGGTTAGGAGATGTAGCACTTAATCACTACAGCAGTTATATTGTTGAGGTCTACAAGATTGGATAGTGTCTTCTTAAGCCAGGCTCTTTCAGCATTTAACAGAGAAGTGAGCAGAGAGACTCAAAGGCCTCACATGACTAAGAAAGCAGTGCCAGGAGCATAACATGTCATTTGGTCCTAAAGTTCCTGCACTGAGATTCCCTTAGGCCAAGGGAAGGCTGATACATCACAAAGATCTTCCTCCAGAGACAACAGAAACAGAGAAAGCCTTCTCCTGGAGCCAGTATCCTGAGTTTGGATTTCTAGCCTACCTGGACTATAGGAAAACAAACTCCTCTTTGTTAAAGCCATGCACTTGTGATATTTCTGTTATAGCAGCACTAGATGATGAAGACATAGGACAATAGTGAACTGAAGCAAATAACAAGGAAAAATAAAAATAATGAAATCCATGGTTGTGAGCAGAGACCAAGGCTGAGACCCAAAGAGAAAACTCTCAACAGTGAATGGGCAGAGTTAGAGTTCATGCAGAATTTATGAAAATTTCTGGAGCCAAGAAAACAGAAGTAGAGAGCTTATATGGAACAGCTGGGCTGAGTCTAGAAGGGAGAAGTTCCCATTGAGGGCATGATGGCTGTCCAGGATCTTGTTGACAGCCAATTGGTAACATTGTGTGACGGTTATCTACAGAGCTCTAGACTCAGATGGCATGAATATGAATCCTGATCCTGCTTCTTAAACCATAAGGCCTTTGTCAAACTATGTGGTCTAGCCTATAAGATAGGAAGGGTAATACGTTTTGTTCTGTGGTACATGAGGTTGTCATGAATGAGAGCTGACCAGATGGCAACTATAACAACAACACAGTCTTTGTTATGGACAAATGTTGGGGGGACAGAGTCTATATAGTAGACTAGACACATGTCTCCTTAATTCCCTCTGAAAACTAAGGATTGGTCTGATAATTAAATGGAACTTTCTGAACACCCAGTGAGCCCTAGAACCCAACATAGGCCTGTCAGTTTGGACTATATGCCACTAAACAGGAAACTTCTCTTGTGCTGAGCCCCACTCTTAATGAATAGCTGGCTCTTGCGGACAGAAGGTAATTGGAGTTTTTCATTTGTTTTTCTTTTTGTTGGCCAGCAGGTGGGAGATGGGCTTAACTAGCAGTTATGCTGAGCCACAGTGCTGAAGTGAACAGCGTGTGTAATAGCCACATTTTAAGAGCTCAGCTCCAGACTCAGAGCACCACATCCCCTCTGCTCTCTCTTTTCAGATCCCTGCCACAGATTCAGCTATTTCATGGCAGGCAGGACAGCTTGACTGGGATGCCATTTTGTTTGACTGGGAGGTGGAGTTACCCAACCTGATGCCTCAGCAGGGGTTAATTCCCAGTCTGGGAGGCAGTGCCAGCCCAGAGAACACTTTTCTAGCAGAAAAGCTATGTTTAGCACAGCTTTATGGGTGGGGCCTGGCAATGGATGACAGCAGGGCAGTAGCTGTCATTCAAAGTAGTCCCTTCTTTGAATTACATTATAACATCTGGGGACAGCTGAAGACGTTCTTCCATTGTCAGCCAGAAGGAGGGGCTTGGCACACCTGACCGCCTGACTGATTTTGGAGGCTGTCAGATAGCTTTTAGGCTTTTTAAAGTAAGACTGCCTGGAGAAATAACTGTGGTGCAGCCTGATGGCATCTCTTCCATATCATATGACATGACCCATATCATAGGGTTGGCTGACAGCCCCCCAGTGAATCCATAAGTAGGGCTGTGTCTTTGTCAGCTGTGAGGTGGAGCCTACTACCCCAGAGAGTCCACAGGACGCAGTCACTGGAGTACATAGAGGTGGCTGGTGACCAACTCCCTTCTCAGAACTGTACCACAACTACTGTTAAGACAACACCAGAGACACTAAACAGCCTCTATATGTCCCCAAAGCAACAAACCCTAGCCAAGAATTTAAAGAAACGTCCAACCATGGCCCCAGAAAACTCCCAAAATAAAGACTCAAAGAACTTCCCAGATGAAGAAGCCTTTCTTTTTTTTTATTGTGATTGAATGAAAATGTACATTCCCATATAAATTCACATGCTCACCTATATGCAGCTCCCACTGCTCTCCCTGCCTGGTCACAGCACACCCCTCCTCTCTGCTCTGTATATCTCCTATCCTCCCAACAGTCTCCTATCCCCTCCTCTACACCCACTCCCCTTCCTCCAGCAAAAGGTCAGCAGGATGACATCCTATAGATGCACAGCACCATAAAATTCCCACAAGGTACAGTCACTCTGCATCGCCAAGTCCAATCAATTGCTGTCTGAAAAGTTGACCTTCATTATGATGTATGGACAGGGGCAGCATCAGGGCTGGGTGTCATGCTCCCAGGAGAACCCCAGAGCCCCCAGACCATCAACTTTGGTCTTTTATTGGAGATCTCAGGGTGCACCCCTATTTATTCTCTTGTTGTCAGTGAGACTCAACTTTGTGAGCTCCATCGTGGCTATCACTGGTGGTGGCTGGGCACCATCTAGTTTGAAGAAGCCTTTATGAAACTATCAGAGGTCAAGTACAAAAGAATTACATAGAGAGTCCTCCTAGACACTACAAAATGCAGCAGAGTGAAATGAAAAATTAAGCAAGCTGTTTGAAGTGATGGAACATCAGCATTCTGAAATCCAACAGATCAATAACAATATTACAGAATTAGACAATTCAATTCAAAGCCAAAAAAGCAGAACTGAACAACTGAAAATTAGACTTACTGACCTTGAAGACAGAGCTACTGACACCAGCGTTTATGAGGAGAAATCAGAGAAAAGAAACAAGAAAAATGAAGAAGCATGAAGAAACATATGGGACTCTATCAAGAGGAATAATCTACAATCAATTGGAATTCCTGAACAGGGAGGGATACCTGAAAACACAGAGAGTATTGTTGAGTTGCTGACAAAAAACTTTCCTGAAATTATGAAGGAAGAGATCACAGATATGCAAGATGTGTGTTGAATGCCACAAATAATAGACCCCAAAAGGAAGACACCAAGACATATTATAATCAAGCTTAACAAAATGAAACATAAGCAGAAACTCTGAAAGGCAGCGAGTCTGAAAGCAAAGCTAACATTCAGACAGAAGCCATGTTGGCTTTTGTCTGACTCCTCAGCACAAAATATGTTGGCACGGAGGCAGTAGGATGACACATTCAAAGCTCTGAGGGAGCAAAACTTCCAGCCAAGAATTATATATCCTGCAACACTGTCTTTCAAATATGAAGATGGAATTAAAACATTTGCAGATAAACAGAAACTCAGAGACTTTGTAAAAACTGAACCAAAACTACAAGCAATACTCAAAGAAGCTCTTTGCTTAGAAAAACAAAACCAGTAAGTGTATATGTAAGGAGGCAATGCAGGACACAACATCCAGAAACCTACTCAGTTAAGGAAGGCACAAAACTCAATCAAAGCTAAAATAATTAAAAGAAGGGATTCATTGAGCATATCATTAAAACTAAGATATCATCACATTAAAAAGAAGGATATACTATAGTAGTTATAGTCCTTCCAGATGGAAAAGAAGTTGATAAGAATTGTAGAAGTTAAAATTGGGTTTAAACTTAGATTATTAAGGGGGATCATCGGGGTAGCCACAAAGCACAATAAAGATGCAGCATTTCAAGACAAGAAACGCAGTACAGCAGTCTCAACAAACACAAAACCAACACTGAAAAGAGTAAAAGATCAACCCATAAACAAGAATGTCCAAGAAAAGAATAGTAAGAACAACAGAGAAAACATCAACACAAAAATAAATACACCAAAATGACAGCACTAAATATCTACCTACCAATAATTACACTGAATGTAAATGGACTGAACGCTCCAGTAAAGAGACAACCAGTGATGTCTTGGATCACAAGAAATGACCCATATATATGCTGCTTATAAAAAACTCACCTTAGACTTAGAGATATGAGGAAACTGAAAATTAAAGGATGGGATAATATATACCAAGCTAACAATATACAAAGAAGAGCAGATGTGACAATACTAATCTCAGATAAAATAGATTTTAATGTAAAATTCACTATTCTGGACAAGGATGGACACTATTGCTGAAAGGGTCAATACATAAGCACAACTTAACAATATTAAATATTTATGCATCCAGTACCAGAGCACCCAATACATCAAACACTGACTGCATTGAAAACTGAGATAGATCACTCCACAACAATAGTGGGAGACTTCAACACTCCACTTTCAGTATTGGACAGACCTTCTAGAAAAAAATCTCAGTAAAGACACAGAAGATCTTATTGCCACAATTAACCAACTAGACCTCGTGAATAAATACAGAACTTTTCGTCCATCAACAGATAACTATACATTCTTCTCCAGTGCACATGGAATGTTAGGACATAAAACAAATCTCAACAAAATCCAAACCACTGAATTACTGTAATGGACAAATGTTAACTATCGTTTTTTCATTAAAATCCTAACACTATCAAACACATGGAAATCCTGGATGGTGCAAATAGCAATAACACACTTCACTACTAATGGAAAGTTTAAAGGTTGGAGTATACCCAGAAGTGCCTTGGAAGAAAGGTCTGGCTAGCTACTTTCAAATAATCAGCCTTTCAAAACCTTGTGGAGCACAGTTCTGCTCTGACACACATGGGATCACCAGGAGTTGGCTTGATGGCAACCGGTTTTTATCTAACACATGATTGTAGTTAGTTGCTGCTGAGTTGATTCTGACTCTTGATAACCCTACACATGCAGAGTAGAACTGCTCCATAAAGGTTTTCAAGGTTGTAACCTTTTGGAAGTGCATTGTCAGGTTTGTTTCCTGAGGAGCCTCTGGATGGGTTTGAACTGCCCACCTTTTAGGTAGTTGTTGAGTGGTTAACCATTTGTGCCACCTAGAGCCCATAACATATGGGAGGTATTAGGAAAAATTTCTGGTTTGTTGAAGGAATATATGTGCTATATAATCAGGAAAGACTTCCTCATAGGACAACCAATCAGCACAGGTCTGTAACAAGTTCTTTCAGACACTGCAAACATTGACTGGACATTAAAGAGTTCACTTTATCCATGACAGTCCCCATGCAGCCATGGAGCACTATCCATCCTGTGTTTGTTTTTCTGGATGTCACCCTATCGCACAATTGAGTTTGCTTCCTGCTTTGGGAGCTACAATCTGCCAATGGAAATACCAGCTTCCTCTTCCCGTAGGCTGGCCATTCAAACTCAGGAAAGGAAAACAGGCCCCTTGACCTGAATGTAGATGCAGCTTTGATTTCAAGCAGCCAGGATCTGAGAGGCTGGGCCCCTGTCAGATGGCCTCTGAGCAAGAACCACGCTCCCAATGTCATTGCTTTCCAATGGTAGCACAGCAAGAAAACACTCGTGTGTGATCTCTACCCTTAAGGACCCTGATGCTGTGATTGGTTAGGACCACCTGTGCCAGTCTGGATGAGACAAAGCTAAAAATAAACCAAGAAGATACGTCAAAATATGAGGATGCTCAGATCCCTTCTGGAATACTGTGTTGAATTTTAAGCACCATATTTTAAGAGAACACCTGAAATTTAAGTCCCAACTATAGCAACAAGATGAAAAGGACCATGATAATGTATATAGCACAGCATACAGATGTAGCGGATCCAGTTCGACGGTACTTGGCTGGCTACAGATGTAGCAGGTACTAAATAAAGCGCTATTAAAAAAAAAATGCTTTACAAGCCATCATCCCATGGATTCCTTACCAGCATCCCATAAGGTAGCCACTGTGTTCCCTACATGACAGATGAAAACACAAATGCTAGGAAATGACAATTAATTCTAAAGTCACAGCCAGAAAGCTATGAATACAGGTTACAAATTCAGGTTGGATGTATTACTCCAAAGACTCTCTTCTTTACAAAGACTTGGAACACATTTTTGTTTTGTTTTGTTTTTTTCAGAAAGAGCCAAAAGCATTTGAGAATGTTTGACATGGAGAAAAGTGGACAATGAAAAGACACAGCATTTGTCTGCCTTTTAAGAAAGAAGTGTTGTTTTTTGTTGTTCTGTTTAGTTTCTTGGAAATAGAATTGACATAATATAAGCAAGACTTCTCTACAGGCAGGGATGCCTCGCAGAGGACTGGGCTGATTTGGGCCGAGTACTGGACATGCCAACATATTCAAGCAATGGCCCAGTGCTCTTCTGACAAGATGTGGTGCAGGAACCCCTACATCAGTGATGGTCAGACAATTTTACTTCTAAAATTCTTTCAGTGCAAAACTATGTAATCTTAGACCATCATTTGTATTGTTTCTCCTCAGGGTACTGATAACACATTACAAAAGGCGGGGGCGGGGGCGGGGGCGGGGGCGGGGGCAGGCTAGGGGAAGTGGAAAGGAATGGAGGTTTAGTGAGGTTATGGGCAATGTCTAAAGAAGGACTCTTCTGACCCCAAATGATAGAAAACACAACTCATACTGGCTTAAGTGAGAAAATAATCAACACAGAAATGAACAAACCAGTGGGAAGACTTTGACTCAACCCACTGGCTAGAATTTCCACTGGATCTAGGGGCGCATGCAATAACCTCATTATCTAATTTTCTTCCTTGCATCTTTCATCTGTGCTGCTTCTCTGTGAAATGATTCTCAAATAGGCTGCCCTCTAGTAATATCGAGATGGTTGGCAACATTTCTGGGTGCTGCATTCTTCCAGTTTCAAAACCAGCAAAAAAAATAAAAGCTAAGTATATTTGTCCCAACTGTCCTCCCAATAGGGCTGTGATTCATTTTGGCAAAACTGGCCTAGGTCATGTGCATGTCTGGAGCTTATTTCTATGGCCTGAGAAATAAGTCTGATTGGCTTGGGCCAGGTCATGTTCATATTCCTAAAAGTCCCTCTCAGATGACTTGGACAGAAGTAGGGGAAAGAGTAGATCCTATTTTTCCTTTCACAAACATTTACTGAGCACCTACTACGGAAACTCTGGTGGCAAAATAGTTCAGTGCTATGGCTGCTAACCAGAAAGTTGGCAGTTCCAAGTCATCAGGTGCTCTTTGGAAACTCAGTGGGACAGTTCTACCCTGTCCTATAGAGTGGCTATGAGTCAGCGCTGACTCAACAGCAACGAGCTGTAGTAGTCAGTACTATGTGTAGAGAGCATTGTGCTAAGTACCACAAAGTATATAAAGATGATTTTTTTAAAAATCCACATTATTGTGGATCCCAGTCAGAAGCAGATTAAACAGTAAGCACGTTATATAGAGGTTTGTGTTTAGTTACTAATCTGCAGTGCAGTTTCACATGTGTCTCACCACATTTGTAGTGCACAGTTTCACATGGGTATCACTGCATCTTTGATGGGGTGAAAAGCAGTGGAAATTGTGCCCTACAGATTAGTAAGAGAGCACAAGTAAACCTATTCATGCCTTGCTTATTGGGTAACCACCCCTAATCCCAATAAAAAGGAGAAAGGTTAATTTGTACTGATAACATTTAGAAAGTAGTTTATAATCATCATTCTGCCTTTGTGTAGAATACCCTATTTTTCTTACATTACAAAGTCTGGAGACTCTCCCATCGGTTCTCAGCCTCTGGCTGTTGTGTCTTCCAGAGGACACTGGGCCACATCAAGACACATTTTTGATGGCGATAAATGAAGGAATGCTAATGGTATCTGGTGGACAGAAGCTAGAGATGCTGCCAAACTTTTTTCAATACACATGGTAACCCCTCACAACACAGAATTATCCAACCCCAAATGTCAACAGTGCCAAGGTTGAGAAACCCTGTTCTAACAGAAAGCATATAAGCACACATTTGTATTGTCTAGAAACCTCCTAGTACAGGTGAAACTCTACAGTATTGTGATAACCAGATAGCACTACAGTGCAACTCTAAAAAGGCCATTACATGCCATATTCATTCATGGTTGGAACAAAGAAACAAAGGCTGGGTTCTGTTTCATCCAAAAGCCCTGCTAGTAATTGCTCACAGGTGGCTGATCACCACTGTCATCATGCTGAACCATCCCCAGCTGGAACTCATGCCACTTTTACATTCCAGCATCCAGTCTGATCACCCAGTAATTAGTAACCCAGCATCACAAGAAAATCATACCTGCTGGAAGCTATCTGATGGCTAATGAATTGCACAGGGTTTCTGTCAAATGCACGTCTTTAATTGGTCAAGAGACCTAACTTCATTTCAAAACTATTTGCTTGCATCTCAGATGGGTGTTCCAGATGTCAAGGGCAGCATCCTGTTGATGATCCAGGAATTGTGCCAAAAATATTGGCTGGAAGTACTCCAAGGACTTGACTTCACACCCTACTCAGTGGGTTAGTGTCAGCCAGTGGTCGTGTTAGCATTGTTATTGAATTTGTGCTGCACAGCAAGATCTCACCATCCAGAAACCTCACCAGCCCACAGTAAAACTCTACCTGAATTACTTTAGCAAGTTTGAAGCAGACCAGCCGACTGAAGGATAGACTATGAGAAGTATGTTTGAATTATTTCAAACCTATAGAGTCTTCTATCTTTCCTGCACTGTTTTAAAATTTTTAGTCCTCTCATAATAAAGGAGAAAGGCCTGGTGATCTGCTTCTGTAAACATTACACCCAAGAAAACCCTGTGGAATGGTTCTACTCTGTAACACATGGGGTTGCCATGAATCAGAATTGACTTGACGGTAAGTACAAGTATTATAATAAAAAAAAATCTGCTGATGGTCAAATACACTTTTAGAACGTGTATATTCAAGACTCCCAGAACTATTACTTTATTTATTCAATTTAGTCAGCCAGTTATCTAAGGGAAAATAAAATGAAAATCAATGGTTTGACTAAATTTTCATTGATTTCACTTGAATCAGTCGTTTCAAACTTTGACTTCACGTAGAATCATTCTACGGAGTGTTTATCAGTCTTGGCACTCAGGTCAAGCTACAGGCCAATTAAATCAGAATCTATGGAGATGGAATCTAATAATCAGTATTTTTTAAAGCTTCCCAGGTGATTGAAAAGTGCTCCTGTCCGCATATCTGTACTTCACATTTTATGTTCCAGCTGTAACACAGGACTTAAGAGGGCTTAGATGAGGACCTGAGACTTACGCCAAAGCAGGGAGGAGGGGAGGCAGGCGGGCGGGCGGGCGGGCGGGCGGGGACGGGGACGGGGACGGGGGGACGGGGACGGGGATGGGGGGGCGGGGACGGGGGCAGGCTAGGGGAAGTAGAAAGGAATGGAGGAAAAAGGAAGGGAAGGAGGAGGGAACAAAGGAACGAAGAAAGGGGGGAATGAAGGAGGGTGGAAGGAAGAAGGTAGGCGGGCTATATGTTCATTATACTTGGAATTGGGGTGTCATTAATCTGTACCTTCACCTCCATTAATAATCACAAAGTAGTTATTCCCTCCCTTACTTTTCCACTGCAATAATTCTGCAATGGAAAAAATGGTTTTCTACAGAGTGCACGCAACTGGAAAAGAAAATCATAAGCGTTTCAGACCAGAGAGGATTTCCAGGGCCGAGAAAGATGATTTTCTGATTTTATTATCTACTTATCCATACTTGTAAAAGTATTCAGTAACAGCAAGCTACTCAGCGGTAGCAGCAGGACAGAGATTGTTCAATTTCATGCTAGTCAATTTAGGAATGCAGTGATGACTTGTATACATTTATGTCAGCTTTGAAAATAGACTGCAACTCTGTTAAGGGTCCCCTGCCCCTCTGGAGTCCTTAGAGCCAAGAGACGCCACACACCTTCCCAAGTTCAGCTTTTCTTAGACCAGTGGCGCATAAAAACAAGAGAACATTTACCTTCTTCTTTGGTACAGGTGTTTGTTCTCCAACAATTAGCCTCTCTTTAGGAACTGAAACTATACTTCAAAAACATCACAAATTTTAAGAGTTGTGTTTTTCCAGCTCCGGTTTCTGTATAAACTATTTCCTGAAATGAATGATCAGCTGACCTAAGTGCAGGCCATATGTCCACCTGAGGCCTACAGCCCTTTTTCCTGGGAGTTGTATATACTTCTTACCACCTCTGATAGGGTATCATAAATGTCATCACCAAATTACTTGTGGCCATTCCCAGCAGAAATCGGAACATTGGATGGCATCTCACCCACTGAGGAGAAGTAGAGAGTAGGACAAATAGGGGGAGGGTGCAGGGCAGGAGATAAGTGAGTGAGGCCTCACAGTCCCAGTGGGCTTCATACCTGGACTCTCTATCTCCAAATCACACAGTCACAAATATGAATGGGCAGCATCCAGACAAATTCATTACATCACTTGGATACATGCCCCACTGGTGACTCACATGGCTGCCAATGCACTGCGAATATTTGCAACTCACAATTCAAAATACCGTAAATTTAGAATTTTATGAGTCCTGACTTTCTTATAAATAGCATCATTGCATTGCATTGCACTGGCTCCCTCACCCCTGTGAATAACAATGTTAATAACATTAAATGGAACTATTTTTAAATATACTACAACTTTTACAAACATATTTTGCAATGCCATTATTTTTCCAATAAATCTCAAAGTAACCAAGGCCTCTTGCAATATCCAAGAGGCTCCAGTAAAAGGGAGGAAGGAGATGGCTAGCGAAATGCTTATGGGGCAGAGAGGTGTTCTGTATGGTTCCCATTCTCTGCAGCTGGTCTGCTGGGGGAGGAGGGTGGTAGCTCTTTGATCTCTTACTTGCTGACATAGCCACATTTGGCTCCCCCTTGAGATGGCATAAAGGAGAAGCCGTATCCCCTTTTAGTAGTTCCTGCCCAATAGAATGCAGACAGATGGGTCTGCTCTAAGAGGAGGAGGTGCCCCCCGTGGAAAGGACCCCTAGAATGACTCTGCCATGGGCTTGCTTCTTCATGCCTTCCCTGATGAGTTACCAGAGGCTGATTTTGAAGTATATACCTGAATAGCTCCTGGACCCACTGTTAGTACACAGGTGCCGTATTCTGAGAAATTGACTATGCCCTGGATGTTGAGTAAGAGGCTTTTAATCAGGTAGGTTCATTCTCAGATGATAATTGCATAGTGGAAGATGTTTTTCAATGCCCCAGTACCCTGAAAAGAGGGAAGAAGGAAGACAGCTAAGCTAAGTAACAAAAAGTAGCCAGTTCTAAGCTGGTCATGGTAATGGAGTAAGGGACAATGTATTAGTTTCCTACTGCGGCTATAACAACTGGCCACAAACTTAGTGGCTTAAAAGAACACAAACACATCACCTTAGAGATCTGGAGGTCAGTAGTTCAAAATGAGTTTCAATAGGCTAAAAATCAAAGTGTAAACAGAGCATTCATCTTGGGGGCTGTAGGGAAGTATCTCGGGTTTTGCCTTTGCCAGCTTCTAGAAGCTGTCCAGAACCCTGGTGGTGCAGTCGTTAAGATCCATGGCTGCTAACCAAAAAGTCAGCAATTCTAATCTACTAGCTGCCCCCTTGGAAACTCTAAGTCAGTTCTTCTCTGTCTTATAGGGTCATTATGGGTCAGAATGTTGCCGTCTTGCTTGTTCTGTCTTCTAGTTCCCTCTTCCACATTTAAGGACTTTTGAGATTTCACTGGACTCACTCAGATAGTTCAGGATAATCTCTCTACTTTCAGGTCTCTTATTAGCAACATTAAATTAAACTGCAACCGTAATTCTCCCTTGCCATGTAACCTATTTGTTAAGTCCTAGGGTTATATCATATTTTCATACAAATAACACACATCTTCCACATTTGTTTACCAGTGGTACCCTCTGCCTGCAAAGTTTTATTTTTTTTAGAGCAATGTGTAAAAAAAATTGGCATAGTGGCTCTTGTGAAAATATCTCACAGGGGGAAGGGTGTAGCTGGCAAACAGAAAAGGCATATATAAATTACAATTTAAGATCAAACAGCCGTTTAGTAAGAGATGATTACTGAGCCCTTAATTTGTACCAGGAAAATGAAGAAGAAAGAAGGCTAGAACCAGCAGAGAACATGGTAAGTGCCATCATGGAGGTCCAGGTAAAGAGGAAGGAGCAACTCACTCAACTTGGGTGGGACAGGAAGATTTGCTTAGGTGGGAAACCTTCACTCTGAAAAGACTGCCCATCTGGAAATCTCATTAATTTCTGACAATCACATCATCAGAACTGCAAAAAAGTAGACAAATGGACTAATACAGGGATCATCTTCATTGTAGCTAATGTTAACTGAACACAACTATGAGCTAGGAGTGCCTGAGGCATACAAACACTCAACTACTAACTGAAAGGTTGGAGGTTTGAGTCCACACAGATGTGACTCAGTCAGAAGAAAGTTAGTCTATTTCTCAAAAAGTAGCCACTGAAAACCCAAAGGAACAGTTATACTCTGACACATGGAAGTTGGGATGAACTCAGCACTTGAGCGCTGTTCTAAGATGCTTTACTCATATTTAATTTCACATCAATCCAGTGAGGTATGTCTTATTATTATTTCCATGGGGTAGAGAAAGAAACTGAAGCCTCGAGACTCTATAACTTGTCCAAGTTGACAGACCTAAAAAATATTTTTGTTTTTCCTCCTTATAGTGAATGGACTTAACACTGGTATGGGAAATGGCCAACAGGAAAAAATAGTGAGAGCAGCAGAAATAACAATCATTTATTGTTTTCCCTCTATAGGGTACAGTGTAGTCTCCACACATTAGTTCATTTAATCTCAGCAATAATCCTGATATGATTATTCCTGTGTTACCAGTGGAAATATTACTATTCTTGTCATTTTACCAGCAGTGATATCGAAATTCAAAGATGTCAAATCAGTTAAGGTCACCAAACCAGAAAGTCACATTCTCAGTTCTGTCTCTCTTTTCAATGTCTGTACTCAGGAAAAGAAGTAAGACAAAGCGTGGTATGGTGCAGTGGTTCTCAAAATTCTGTTGTAGTTAGGTGCCGTCATGTTGATCCTGACTCATAGTGACTTTGTGCACAGCAAAACGAAACACTACATGTTCCTGAGCCATCCTCTCAGTAGTTGCTATGTTTGAGCCCATTGTTGCAGCCACTGGGTCAATCCATCTCCTTGAGGACATTCCTCTTTTTCTGATCCTCTACTTTACCAAGTCTGATGTCTTTCTCCATGGGCTGGTACCTCCTGACAACCCATCCAAAGTATGTGGGAAGAAGTCTCACTATCCTTGCTTTTAATGAGTATTCTGGCTGTACTTCTTGCAAGACAGATTTTTTCCTTTTTCTGGGAGTCCATGATATATCCAATATTCTTCTCCAACACCACAAAGCATCAATTCTTCTATAGTCTTCCTTATTCATTGTCCAGGTTTGACATGCATCTGAAGCAATTGAAAACACCACTTTTTTGGGGTCAAGCTAACTTAAGTCACTTAAATGACATCTTTGCTTTTTAATACTTTAAAGGACTCTTTTGAAGCCAATTTGTCCGTTGTAATGTGTTGCTTGATTTCTTGACTGCTGCTTCCAAGGAAGTTGATTGAGGATCCAAGTAAAAGGAAATCCTTGTCAACGTCAGTCTTTTCTCCATTTATCATAATGTTGTTTACTGATGCAGTGGCGAGGATTATTGTTTTCTTCATGTTGAGGTGTAATTCACACTGAAGGCTATGGTCTTTGAACATCATCAGTAAGTGCTTCAAGTCCTCTTCACTTTCATAAGAAACACTGTGTTAGCTGCGTATCACAAGTTGTTAATTAGTCTTCCCTGAATCCTGACGATCTCAAACTTTAGCAACCAAAATCACTTGGAGGGCTTGTTAAAACCCATATTGCTGTACTTCACTATTGAGTTTCTGATTCAGCTGTTCTGGGCAGGTCTTAAGAATCTGCATTTCTATCTAGCTCTGGGTGATGGTGACTCTGCTTTGAGAGCCACTGACGTAGTAGAATTGGCACAGGTCTTAGAGTCACACCTGATTGTGAATCCTTGCTGGGTCACTCACCAGTTCTGTGATCTTGAACAAATTCTAACTCCTCAAAAATTTAATTTCTTATCTATAAAATGGCAAAAACAATTTCTGTCTCATAAATTGTTGCAAGAGTTTGAGGGGAAATAATATATGTTACCCATTACAGTTGCTGTCAAATCAACTTGGACACCTAGAAACCCTAGAGGACACAGCAGAGCTCCCCATACAGTTTCCAAGGAGCACCTGGTACTTTTGAACCTACTGACCTTTTTGTTAGCAGCCACCAGCATTTCAAGTATTTGTAGAGTACCATGAAAATGGCAGACCCCATAGTAAACTTTGCTTTCCTTTTATATCACAGATCTTCCCAGTGGTTAGAGAATGAACCTCGGGAGAAACACTTCCTGGAAGGCTGCCATGTGCTCTGAGCCCTCAGGCTTGAGCTGCAAACTTCCCTAGTTAGTCACTTCTAGATCTGTGGCTACAGTTAGGGAAGAAGGAAATGGCAGATTCTGCCACTGAAAACCCTACAGAGCGCAATTCCACCCTGACACACACGGGGTCGTCGTGAGTTGGAATTTGCCTTGAAGCCGCTGGTTATTTGGGTTTTGACTTTTGTTCTGCCAGCATAAGAGGTATGTTTTGACTTCTGCCGTCAGCCGTCATGCTGTTAACAAGGCAGTGGTGAAGGTGAACACCACCACAGAAGCACATTGCGGTATGAGCCTGGTGAATAATCTTGTTTTAAGAAAAATGCCAGCTCTTTCCTCCTGAGCTTTACCTGTGGTAACAGCGGTGGCAAGAGAGCTTTGAAAGCATCTGTGAGTGCAAACCTAGTGTGGTTTATGAGAACCAAAGCCAGAGCCTGGACAAAAGGGGCAATTCAACAATTTTACAGTGTTTTTATTCTTTAAATGGCACAAGTTGTCTCCTTTCCACCCTTCTTTCAGGCCCTTACAGACAACAATCCGTGCCAGGATTTGGGGGCCTGGGTGGAATATTAACTCCATTCTTATGAGTCGGATCCGACTCGACGGCACTTGGCTTGGCTTGTCAGCAGGACTCCCACCACTGCAACTGTGGCTCCCAAGGCCGTACTACCTACTGATCACAACCCTCTACCCGCAGTTTTGAACAGTGCTGTGGGTTTCTGTTTCAAGGTGTTTCAGTCACCCAGAAGAGCCATAAACTCTTCCAGAAATTTCTTAATGGTTAAGATACAACAACAAAACTGGCTCCCTGAATGTTTTTTAATATCGCCACTTTTGAACAAAAAAATATGTTCCCAGGAGCATTAGGCTGATAAAAGAAGACTGAGAGGTCAACGTCATGATTCATTAGAAAGATAACCCTTGCAGAAGCAACACCCTGGAGGCCTCTTTGAGAGGGATGATAAATCTTTGGCAAACAGGGCCATGAGCATTGGAAAGCTTGGTACTGTGTGCAAGTCTGTGAGAAAAGTGGAGCTCAAGAGGAGTCCAAGTCTGCATTTCCCAAACATCACAGACTGACAGAGATGCAGAGCTGGGGAGTTTTGCAGTGTGATGTCACACGTGAGGCAGCTGTTTAGTTTCTGAATGTGTTTTGTGCTTTCTCTATAGCCCCTTTGTTGGGAGTTCAGATCCTGATGCTGTTTTTACCCCTGACAGTGACCAAATTGTCAAGCTGCTGCATTGTCCCTGCGTACACTGTTTTGTTTCCATGGCCAGTGAAGCAGGGGGTACGCAGAAGGGTAAAGGGCAGAGGCTAGTGTTGCAAAGGCTTCCTGAACCTTCCTCAGCACTGAAAGAAAAGAGGTCTAAATTTGATATAAGTCTGATAGGAAAGAAAAAAAGTCCCAGAGTTGGTTGAGAATGGTGATGACAACAACTCCTTACATCATCAGAGCAAAAAGTTTCAAAGAGCTTGGCAGACGTACAGGTAGATCCTCGAAAACCAAAGGAGAGGCCTGGGGAGCTTGTGTGCCGGCCCAGCATTCCCCTCTCCCTCCCTGCTTTCTGGTAACAGACTGGACGCCTCCTTCCACCATCACTGCCACCACTGAGGTGGTCACATAACCTATCAGTGGTCAATCTCAGTATCCCACCCTCCTGGCCACAGAGGTTGGTCTGGGCATGGACCTTTACCCTAACTGAGACAACATCAGTCCTTCCCTGGAATTATTCTGCTGGTACCTTCTTGGTTCACAAAGCTGAAATAATTAAATAAATAAATAACAGCAACTAATAGTGGTAAAGCAATACTAGTTGCCAAGAATATTCATAGAACTTTACATAGGTTATCTCTTTTCATATTGTGATAGAAATACATACAACAAAAATTTTGCCATTGACATCTGCTGTTGTTCTGTACCATCAAGTCAGTTGTGACTCACAGTGACCCTGCAGGAGGACACAGCAGAACCGCTCCGCAGGTTTTCTACACTGTTATCTCTAGAAGGGCAGATGACCACGACTTCCTCCCAGAGAGGCTGGGGAGTTCGAACCCCTACCTTTCAGTTGACAGCCAAGCACTTAACCATCATGTCACCTCAGTTGCATCTCTCTTGTTGTGCAACCATCACCATTCTGCATTTCTAATTTTTTCATCACCCTTAACAGAATCTCAGTGGCCCCTAAACAACAACTGCCTCTTTCCCCATCCTTCCCACCCCTGGTAATCACTCATAAACTCTGACCTCTATGTGTTTGCATAGCCTCTATATTTCATAAAATTAGGATCATACAGTATTCGTCATGTTTTGGATGACTTATTTCACTCAGAATAATGTTTTCAAGCTTTGTCCATGTTGTAGCATGTATGAGGACTTCCTTTCTCTCTACGGCTGAGTAATCACGGGTAATCTCTTTGAACCCAAACTTCACAACATCCTATGAGCTAAGTACTATTACCTCTATTATAAGCAGGAGGAACCAAGGCATAGGAAGGGTCAGGAATTTTCTCAGGGTCACAATCTGGCAAGTAGGAGAAGCAAGATGCAGCCTCGGGGCATGTGTCTCCTGAACCCCAGTTCTGCGCCATTATTGGTTATCACCTCTAGAGTTGCTGACAGCTGTGTTCTCTTCTGTTTGGAGGAAACTGATATATGGTAGAGGAGAATAAACTGTTTCCACTGGAAATTATCTTCAGCTGCATATAATAGAAAACACAAATAATGGGTTTAAGCAAGATCTAGGGGACTGTTTTCCTCTTACATAATATGAGGTGCAAAAGTAGGCAGACTAGAATGGAGGCTTTCAATGTCATCAGGCATACAGGCACTTTCTAATTTTCTTCTCTGCTGTCCTTAGTGTGTGATTCCCCCTGTCAAGGTTGTTTCTTCAACCAAGATCACTGCTGAAATACCAGTCTTCAGGATGTGATTCCAGGGAAGGAGTCGGAAGAACAGGAAAAAGGGGAAAATTCCCACAACAGCGCCAGTCCCTGAAGATCCACCTAACAACCTTTGCTTGTATCTCAGTGACTGTGCTAGATTGAAAGAAACTGGGAAATACGGTCTTCGGGGTGGTATTCTTAAGACAGAAAAGGAGAAGAAACAGCAACTCTCAGTCTCTGCAGAAACTCAAGTCTGTTTTAATTAGTACATTTTTTTCATTTATTTATTTATCTATCTATTTATTTATTTATTTAATATGACTGAGTGAAAATGTACATTCCCGTATAAATTTACATGCCCATCTCTATGCAGCTTCCACTGCTCTCCCTGCCTGGTGACAGCACACTATTCCTCTCTGCTCCATACATGTCTCATCGTCCCAACAGTCTCCTTTCCCCTCCTCTCCACCCGCTCTCCTTCCGCCAGCCAGAGGTCAGCAGGATGATAGCTTATAGACGTATAGAACCATAAAGTGCATCCAATATATGGTCACTCTAAGTTTCTTCTTGTCCAAATCACTGGCATATTTTTGCAAAACTGAAAAAAGTCTCGAGTTTTCTAACTGCCAGTCTAGGGAATTTATCATGTCAGAGCTCACCTCCTGAAAGAGGAGCTAAGGTAGAACTTGGCATTCTTTTAACCTTAGGAAAAGCTGGCAAAGTTTAGCAGAATCCACCAGCATCTGTGTGTCATCCTGAGGCTCTCAGGAAGTCTAAAGCAGGAGAACTCACTTGTTAGAAATGAAATATGTACTCACTGGTGCTAGTTTTCTGCAGGGGCAGCCAGAGACGGTGCTGACTGACAACTCAGGCAAGTCATCACAGCTGGCTTTGAAGTCTAGTTGCATACCCCAACCCACTCAAGACTTAGTCTACTAAATCCATTCCATAAGAACCAAAAAATGCAGCTATCAAAAGGCCCCAGGAGCAAATGAGACTGCTTAGTTCTCAAATTGTCCTTGTAGGTAGACCCTGAAGTTGGACTTCTCCCTAAATTTACAAGAGCAGTTGAATTTATGCTATTTCATATATCAAGTAAAAATAGACAGTGCTGTGACATTTATAAGATCCTTTCCCTCCTGTGTTATTCTTTCCTCAATAGATATCCATATGCACACAGCACGGTTAGACTTGACTCATACTTTAGGAAACAGATCAAGAATGCAAGAAGGAAAACTTTGCCTGTAATTAACCTTAAACATCCCTCCATAGTTGTGAGACGCGAGTACACGCTGATTCATCACAGATGTGCACACACCCTATATGCACAGTCAAACTTAAAAAAACAAAAAAACCCTCACACTCCCCAGGGTTTTGCTGGTTGATTGGTAAGTTCATTTTTGTTTCCATGCCTTTGCACAAGTGGGCCTCTCTGCCTAGAGAGCATTTCTTCACCTTCCAGCCTAATGAGTGCTGACTTCCCCTTCAGATCTCCACTTGGATGTCACCTCTTCTGAGCATCCTTCCCTAAACCAAACAGCTGCCAGCCAGTGGATTCCAACTCGTAGCACCCTATGGTTTCCTAAATTAAAGCCATTGCTCTCTCCACTGTCTCATTCATAATAATTATCATAATAAATGGTCACAGATTTGTTTTCTTGTGGATTTCCCTGACTAGCCTGTGAGTTCACCAACAGAGACGGGTTTTCTTTTTTTCTGTATTCAGTGCTGGTACATAGTAAGTGCTTGTGACTGTAGCTGAGTTTTTTCTTTTCTTTCTTTTTTAAAAAATTGTACTTTAGATGAAGGTTTACAGAACAAACTAGTTTCTCACTAAACAAGTAGTACACATATTGTCGTATGACATTGGTTAGTGCCTCCATCGTAGGTCAACCTTCTCCCTTCTCCACCTTCGGTTTCCTGTTACTGGCTTTCCTGTCCCCACCTGCCTTTTAGTCCTCACCCATGGGCTGAAGTGCCCCTTTGGTCTTGTTTTGCTTTAAGGGCTTATACTATCTTTGGCTGAAGGGTAAACCTCAGCACTGAGTTCATAACTGACCTGAAAGGGTGTCTGGGGGGCATACTCTCAGGGTTTCTCCAGTCAGGCAAGTAGGAATTTTAAAACGATCTGAGATGCCCATTCACTCCCGTCTTTTACTGATTTTCCCTGAGTTTATGATACTCTGTGGAGTCTCTAGGTGCTGCAAATGGTTAATGATCTTAACTGCTAACTGAAAGGAGGTTTGTATTCACCCAGAAGACCCCCAGAAGAAAGGCCTGGTGATCATCCTTTGAAAAGACAGCCAATAAAACTCATGGAGCATAATTTTATTCTGACACATGTGAGGTTACCATGAATCAAAATCAACTCAATAGTAACTGACTCTTTCTGTTGCTCAAGTTGCCCCATTTTGCAGAGCAACGGGGTCTAATTTTTTTAAAGCTTTGAAGTCTGATGCTAGGAAATTCACTTTCTTTATAATCTGGTTATTTTCACTTAGCTTTTATAATTATTGGAAAGGATCAAAACCTGTGTTAAGTGGGAAATCCCAGATACTGGTAAGAATTTTAACTAGAATTCCCAATCTGTTCCTGGAAAACAAAATTTAATCAGAATTCCCTATCTATTCCAAGAAAAAATAAGTTATGCAAGAGACTTCTTATCTCTAAGACAGATTGGCAGGCTCTGAGCTCTACTGGAGCATGTGGATTGTGATTCGTGGACTGGGAATGCACGGTCTGGGAATGGGTGAACTGGCAGTGGGTAGAATAGAGGTTGAGTGAGTGTGCTGGCAAAAGGCGTCACTGGGAGAGAAGCAGACTGCGTGGATCTGATATGGTTGATGTACCAGTTTACTGGACTTAGTTTGGGGGTTGAATTTTATACAGATAGACATAAAAAGACTCAGCTTTGAAGTTAGAACAAGGTTTCAGTGATGGTTTGGTCACTTACAAAGATGGGTGAACTTGAAGCACATTTTTACTGGATCTGTTTTCTTATCTGCAAAATGAGGAGGGTAATATTTATAAGGGACTCACTGGGGTGCAATGTGCTCTTACCTTTAAGATATCTAGTGGCCCATGGGCAATCTTGGGTGGTATAAACAGTTAACATACTTAGCTGCTAACCAAAAGGTTGGAAGTTCTAGTTCACCCAAAGGTACCTCAGAAGAAAGACCTAGCTATCTATTTCCAAAAAGAAGTTGGTCATTGAAAACCCTATGGTTCTGCTCTAGCACACAAGGAGTCGCCGTGAGTTGGAATTGACTCAGCAGTAGCTGGTGGCGGTGGGGGGAGGCACATCACTGTAACACGGGAATGTGAGTGTTAAGCTCTCCTTTTCCATTTGAAAGTCTTGGACAGAGATGATCACTCCTGCTTTCTGCTCCACCCCACCCCTCTCCCACCATCTTGGAGGAAAAAACACATTTTTTTGGTTTGCCTTTGAATAGAACCAATGTAAGAACTTGTATTCATTCAGTCAAGAATATTCAATAAACACCTTAATTGTGAATTAGACCAGAGTCCTTACCTCAAAGAACTCACAGTCTACAGGGTATGAGAAATTAGTAAGGAAATAAGATTTTATCCTGGGGACAATAGACAACCCCTGAAGAAAGGACTGTACATTTTAGAAATACTGTTCTGGTTACAGTGTAGAGAATGGATTGGTGGAAGAGTGAGGTGCTAGAGAGGTGTGGTGATACAGGTGACAAGTAGTGGCGGCCCGGAGGAAGGAGCTGTAGGGAGTGAAGAAGGAATTGTTCGAGAAGCAGAGCAGCTGAACAAGGTGTGTTTACTTATGAGATTTTAAAGAGGAAGAATTAACAAAACTTGAGAGACTGGGTATAAAAGAGGTGAACAAGAAGAGAAGACTGTGCCGTTTACTGAGCCAGGAAATACAAAGAGTAGGAGTGTGTTGTGGCAGCTGGAAGGAAACAGGGATGATGAGTTCCGTTTTAGACAACGAGTTTGAGATACTGTGAGGTTTCCAAGTAGAGAGTCTTGGAGACATCTAGATGTACAGTTCTAAAGCACAGTAGAGAGATGTGAGCCACAGGTTGAGACTTGGAGTCAGAACATATATGATAACTGATCTGATATAGGTTGACTAAGTCTTTGATCAGGAAACTCAATAAAATATTTCTGTATAGCTCACAGTTATGAGATTGAATATGTATTTGGGGCTAAAAGGGGAACAGGCAGTAAACCACAAGCAGGAATAATATCCAGCCACAGCTTCATAAATCCATAACTAGTTTTATATGTTTCAAAGGTATCCCCTTGTTCTCTGGTATCAAAGGTATCCCCTTGTTGTCTGGATACCTCTTACTCAAATGTGTTTGGATTTGACTAATATTCAAACAAAGATCAGTTACTATATTCAATTACCAGTATTTAGTTACTAATATTCAAATCGAATCAATTACCACCTGTGTTCCCACCCCCAAGTCTCAGCCTGTAGCTCCTGTCTCTTTGCTGAGCTTCAGAAGTCCACTTCCAGTTGTCTCCAACATCCAGATAAAGGCCAGCAATGTGGCTGACGCGATGGATGACCGATACAGATGTATCTCTGATCTAGCTTTTCAGAAAGAAATACAAGGTGTGAATGACTATGGGTAAGAACCACATAGACAAGACTTTATTTTAGCTTGTGGGTAAGTTGACTTTTCTCCTAAACCCTCTGTGTAGGTGCAGTCTTATTTACACAGTCAGTTCTCTGGTTGTCAGTATTTAATTCAATACTTCCCTAGCATGCATGCGAAGTGCATGGCACGGGGTCTGCCTGGCCATTTTGCCTCATAAATAGCATATAGTCAAGGTCTCTTGATCAGAGCAGCACTTCTAGTCCTGAGGTATCCTCTGGGATCAGATTACACAGCAAGCTATCCATCCTAAGCAGGTGACTGCAACTTCTCTTGCTCTCTTCTTTGCCAAGAATCTGTATGGCATTTTTACCAGTAGTCTTGTATCTAATAATTTAAAATATTAACATGTATAAGTCAGTGATGTAGCTGTCTAATAAAGCTAATGCTGGCAGGCCTCAATCATAGAAGTGCCTCAAATCCAAGACGATGTAGCTTATCTTGGACAAGGAGTCACAGCCTCGTTCAGTGACTACCTAGTGGGCAAAATTGCAGACTTTGAAGTTGGGCTAATTGGGTTCATTGTGTAGCTTCCCACTCACTAGCTGTGACCATGTCACAAGCCTCTGTTTTCCAGTCTTTAAAATGTAAATAGCAATCCTACCCACCTCATTGGCCACAGGGCAGTACTACTCTGTCCTGTAGAGTAGTTATGATTCACAACTGACATGATGGCATTGGGTTTAGTTTTTCGGAAAGGGCTTGGCTCATAGTAGAAGCTCAGTGTTAGGTATTGTTAGTTATATTACTTTATGAGACCCTTTCTGGAAGGAGATTGCGCTCAAACTTGTCTCAGTCTCACATAGCCATCCAAGGAAAACAGCCATACAAATATGGAATTAATTAAGAAAAGATGCATGGGAGTATGTCATAGAGTCAACTTAGAATAGCTGGTGTTGGAACACTAGCTGCATACAATCTGGTGAGTGACGTCTTGCAGAAGCTAAGACCATCAGTGTGTTATGAAAAGGCCCAGAGCACTCCTCAGAGTCCAGTTAGCTATGACCAACCACATTCTAATGACCTGGGTGCAAATGAGTCAAAAACACATGGACTAGATTTCCTGACAAATACACTTGGGTTTAAAAATTAAGGGGAAGAAGTGCTTGCCAAAATGTTATTTCATAATAATCACTGCAATAATGAATGG